>CM057469.1:69147500-71547500 GCA_030035585.1 Dugong dugon
ATGTAATCAATGTCACTGAACTGTGCATGCAGAAATTTTTGAAATGGTGTATCTTTGGCTATGTATATTTTCACCAAAAAAAAAAAAAAAAAAAAAAAAAAGGCCGAGAAGTGGGAGGGTTGACATGTAGTGGGGTTGGTAACCAATGTCATAAAACAATGTGTACTGACTGTTTAATGAGAAACTATTTGTTCTGTAAACCTTCACCTAAAGTACAATAAAAAAAAAAAAAAATTAAAAAAAAAGGATGAAGCGAATATGCAATCAATAAACAAATACAGTAACACCTTAAATGCCTCAGAAACAACAGACAATATCAAGTCACATAAAAAAACAGGACAAGATGGCTTAAACATGTGACCAAAATAAAGGACAGAAATCTTTCTGAGGGAGAAATGGTAATGGAACCCCCTGATAAGGAATTCAAAGGACTTTATATATAAGACTCTCCAAGAGACCAAGTAAAACACAAACAAAACCAAGGAAACCACAGACAAAACTCTAGAAAAATTCATAAAAACAATATAAGAACAAAATGACAAAATAGGCAATTAGAAACCATACAAAAACAGCAACTAGAAATCCAGAAAATTAACAAAATTTTAGAAATAGATAACTCAATGGAAAGATACAGGGGTAGAACTGAATCAATGGAAGAGAAATCAGCGAAACAGAGAACAATGATATAAATTTGTTTGAGGAACATTCAGAAGAAAGAATGTAGAAAAATGACGAAAGCCTAAGAGTTATGTGGGATACTATCAGGAGGAATAATTTATACGTGATAGGAATTCCAGAACAGGAGGAGACAGAAAAAAACCACAAATATTTTTTGAAGACTTGCTGGCAGAAAACTTCCCTAATATCATAAAATTTGAGAAGATATCCATCCAAGAAGCGCAATGAACCCCATACAGAACAGACCCCAAAACAAAGTCACAAGACATACTATAACAAAACTTTTCAAAACCAAAGACAAAGAAAGACTCCTGAAAACAGCTTGGGAAAAACAGACTGTCACCTACAAAGGCGAACCAATAAGACTAAACTCTGATTTCTCAACAGAAACCATGTTGGCAAAAAGGCAATTGGATGACATATATAAAACCCTGAAAGCAAAAAACTGCCAACCAAAAATTATATAACCAGCAAAACTGTCTCTTAAATTTGTTGTTGCTGTCAGGTGCTGTTGAGTCAGTTCTGACTAACAGCAACCCCATGTACAACAGAGCAAAATGCTGCCCAGTCCTGCGCCATCCTCACAATCATTGTTATGCATGAGGCAAGTGTTACAGCCACTGTGTCAATCCATCTCATTAAGGGTCTTCCTCTTTTTCATTAATCCTCTACTTTACCAAGCATGATGTCCTTCTCCAGGGACTGGTCCCTCCTGATAACATGTCCAAAGTATGTGAGACGAAGTTTTGCCATCCTTGCTTCTAAGGAGCATTTTGGCTGTATGTCTTTCAAGACAGATCTGTTCGTTGTTCTGACAGTCCATGGTATATTCAATATTCTTCACCAACACCATAATTCAAAGGCATCAATTCTTTGGTCTTCCTTCTTCACTGTTCACTTTTAACATGCATATGAAGTGATGGAAAATACCATGGCTTGGGTAAGGTGCACCTTAGTCCTCAAAGTAACATCTTTGTTTTTCAATACTTTAAAGAGGTCTTTTGCAACAGATTTGCTGACTGCTGCTTCCATGGGCACTGATTGTGGATCCAAGTAAAATGAAATCCTTGACAACTCAATATTTTCTCCATTTATCATGATGTTGCCTATTGGTCCAATTATGAGGATTTGTGTTTTCTTTATGATGAGGTAAAATCCATACTGAAGACTGTATGTCTCTGATCATCTTTAGTAAGTGCTTCAAGTCCTCTTCACTTTCTGTAAGCAAGGTTATGCCATCTGCATACCGCAGGTTGTTAATGAGTCTTCCTGCAATCCTGACGCCATTTTTTCATATAGTCTAGCTTCTCAGATTATTTGCTCAGCATACAGATCGAATAAGTACGGTGAAAGGATACAACCCTGATGCACATCTTTCCTAACCTTAAACCACACAGTATCCCCTTGTTCTGTTCGTAATGACTGTAGTCTCTCAAATATAATTGCAAAACTAAAACGTTTTCAGATAAACAGAAATTAAAAGAATCTCTAAAAACCAGGCCAAGCTTACAAGAAATATTAAAGGGAATCCTTCGGACAGAGAACAAACAACATCAGACAACCACCTAGATACCAACCAAGACAAAGAATGCTCAAAAATAAAACAATAAAGTAACAAATCTGAAAACAGGAACCAGAGACGTTGATCTGCAAACAACAACAACTTTAAAATAAAAAAGGGGAATAAATGGTGTACCTACAAAACTTCCGTAAGGAGAGGATGTCAAGACAAATATCAAGATATAACAGACTGTTTTAAACTTAGGAAGATAAAGGAAAATTTCAGGGTAACCACAAAGAAAATTAATAAACCTACTCACCAAAATAAAAGTAAATACAAAATCAACAACAACAATGAAAAGAAAACCCACAAACAAAAAGAACTCAGTATAGAAAAGTGGAAAACCATCAACACCACAAAAAAAAAAAACCACACACACACCAACAAAATAACAGCAGTAAATTCATACTATCAATAATCACACTGAATGTAAATAGGTTAAATGCACCAGTCAAGAGATAAAGAGTAACAAAATGGATTAAAAAAACATGACCCATCAATATTTTGCCTACAAGAGACACACCTTAGACGCCAAGATAAAAATAAGCTAAAAATCAAAGGATGGAAAAAAATATACAAGCAAATAGTAACCAAAAAGAGCAGGAGTGGTAATATTAAATCTCTGATAAAATCAACTTTAAGGCAAAAACCAACATAAGAGACAAGGAAGGGCAATACATAATGATTAAAAAGTCAATCCACCAAGAGGATATAACCATAACAAATACTTTGGCACTCAACGACAGAGCCCCAAAATACATAAAATTTCAACAGCACTGAAAAGAGAAACAGACAATTCCACAATAACAGTAGGAGACCTTAACACATCACTTTCAAATGAAAGACAAAACAATCAGAAAGAAACTCAACAAAGATACAGAAGATCCAAACATCATAATCAAGCAACTTGACCTCAAAGACATATAGAGAACGCTCTACCCAAGAGCAGCACAGTACATATTCTTCTCCAACGCACATGGATCATTCTCCAGAACAGACCATATTTTAGGCCACAAAGCAAGCCTCAGTAAATTAAAAAAATATCGAAATAATACAAAGCATCTTCTTAGATCACAATGCTATAAAATTAGAAATCAATAATAGGAACAAAGGAAAAAATTAAATACACAGAAACTGAATATCACCTTGCTTAAAAACCACTGGGTAATAGAAGAAATTTAAAATGAAATTTAAAAAAAATTCCAAGAATGAAAACATACCAAAACCTTTGGGACACAGCAAAAGCAGTGCTCAGAGGTCAATTTATAGCAATAAACGCACACATCAAAAAAGAAGAACAGGTCATAATCAATACCTTAACCCTATAACTCAAACAAACAGGAAAAGAGCAGCAAAAGAAGCCCAGAGAGTGGACAGCCCCGTAAAACCAAATGAGACTAATGAGGTACAGGAGTCCAGTGACAAGGGCCAGAAGGCAGAAGGGGACAAGGAAGCTGGTGATAGGGAACCCAAGGTTGAGTAAAGATACTGTTGATGTGTTGTGAGATTGTTAACCATTGTCATAGGGCAACATGTGTAGTAACTGTTAAATGAGAAACTATTTTGTTCTGTAAGCCTTCACCTTAAGTGAGAATAACAGCACAATTCGAACAGCGTAGTCAACGTCACTGAACCGTGCATGTAGAAATTCTTGAAATGGTGTATCTTTGGCTATGTGTATTTTCACCAAAAAAAAAAAAAAGGTTGAGAAGTTAGAGGGTTGACATGTTGTGGGATTGTTAACCAATGTCATAAACAATATGTGTACTACTGTTTCATGAGAAACTATTTTTTCTGTAAGCCTTCACCTGAAGTACAATTAAAAAAAAAAAAAAAGAAGCAGCAGCAGCCCAGAGTCACCAGAAGAAAGGAAACAACAAAGATTAGAGCAGATATAAATGAATCAGAGAGTACAAAAACAACTGAAAGAATCAATAAGACTAAAAGCTGGTTCTCTGAAAGGATCAATAAAATCTGCAAACTACTGGACAAACTGATAAAGGAAAAGAAGAAGATGTAAGTAACCCAAATGAGAAATGAGATGGGTGACTTTACAACAGAACCAACCAAAATAAAAAAGATCCTAACAAAGTATTATGAAAAATTATACTCCAACAAATTTGAAAACCTAGGAGAAATGGACTTATTTCTAGAAACACACTACCTACGTAAACTAACACAAACTGAGGTAGAAAATCTGAACAGATCCAGAACAAAAGAAGAAACTGAAGGAGTCATTAAAAACTTCCAACAAAAAAAGCCCTGGCCCAGACACCTTCACTGGAGAATTCTACAAAACATTCAGAAGAGTTGACACCAATACTATACAAACTCCTTCAGAACATAGAAAAAGGAAGGAATACTCCCGAATTCATTCTATGAAGCCAGCATAACCCTGATACCAAAACCAGGCAAAGACATCACTAAAAAAGAAAATCATAGATCAATATCCCTCATGAATATCGACGACGTCAAAATTCCAGCCGACAGAATTCAACAGCACATCAAAAAAATAATACATCATGACATACCTGGGATTCATACCAGATATGCAAGGGTGGTTCAACATTAGAAAATCAATCAACATAATCTACCACATAAGTAAAACAAAGAACAAGAATCACATGATCATCTCAATCAATGCAGAAAAGGCATCTGATAAAGTTCAACACCCATTCCTGATAAAAACTCTCAGCAAAACAGGAACCGAAGGAAAATTCCTCAGCGTAATTAAGGGCACAGACACAAAAACCAACAGCCAACATTATTCTGAATGGAGACAGACTGCAAGCATTCCCCCTAAGAACAGGAACCAAACAAGGATGCCCTTTGTCCCCACTCTTATTCAATACTGTACTAGAAGTCGTAGGTAGAGCAATAAGGCAAGAAAAGGAAATAAAGGGAATACAAACTGGTAAGAAAGAAATAAAACTATTCCTACTCACAGATGATATGATCATATACATAGAAAATCCCAAAGACTTCATAAGAAAGTTACTGGAACTAATAAAAGAATTCAGCAAAGCAGAAGGGTGCAAGATCAAAATACAAAAATCAGTTGGATTCCTCTATACCAGTAAGGAGAACTTTGAAAAGGAAATCAGGAAAACAATACCATTTACAACAGCCCTCAAAACGATAAACTACTTAGGAATAAATCTAACTAGAGACGTAAAAGACTTATACGAGGAAAACCACAAAACACTATTGCAAGAAACCAAAATGCCCTACGTAAATGGAAAAACATAACATGCTCATGGATAGGAAGGCTTAACGTGAAAATGTCAATACTAGCCAAAGCAATCTACAAATATAATGCAATCCCAATCCAAATTCCAACAACGTTCTTTAATGAAATGGAAAAACTGATCACCAACTTTATATGGAAAGGAAAGAGGCCTCAAACAAGGAAAGCATTATTGAAGAAGAACAAACTAGGAGGCTTTACACTCTCTGATCTCAGAACCTACTATACAGCCACGTAGACCAATGGAAGAGAATCGAGAACCCAGACGTAAATCCATCCACCTGTGGACAGATAAATTTTGACAAAGGTTCATTAAATGGGGAAGAAAAATTCTCTAATAAATGGTGCTGGCAAAACTGGATTTCTGTTTGCAGAAAAATAAAACAAGATCATTACCTCACACCATAGACAAAAACTAACTCAAAATGGATCAAAGACCTAAATGTAAAACCTAAAACTATAAAGATTATGGAAGAAAAAACAGCGACAACGTTAGGAACCCTAATATTCGGCATAAATAGAATAGCAAACATAACTAAAAATGCACAAACTCTAGAAGATAAGCTAGATAACTGGGATCTCCTAAAAATTGAACACTGATGTTCATCAAAGGCTTCACCAAAAGAGTAAAGAGAACCTACAGACCAGGAAAAAAATTTTGGCTATGACAAATCTGACATGGGCCTAATGTTTAAAATTTATGGAAAACTTCAACACCTCAACAACAAAAAGACTACTCAAAAAAACAGGCCAAGGACACAAATAGACACTTCACCAAAGACGACATTCTGGCAGCTAAAAATCACATGAAAAGATGCTCTTGATCATTAGCCGTAGGAGAGATGCAAATCAAAACTACAGTGAGATACCATCTCACCCCAATAATAACGGCATTGATCAAAAAATAAAAATAAAAAAATAAAAATAAAAAACCCAGAAAACAACAAATGCTGACGAGGTTGTGGAAACACTGGAACTCTTAGACACTGCTGGGAGGAACATAAAATGGTACAACCACTATGGAAAATAGTATGGCACTTCCTTAAAAAGCTAGAAATGGAAATACCATATGATCCAGCAATCCCACTACTAAGTATATATCCTAGAGAAATAAGAGCTGCAGCATTATTCACAATAGCAAAAAGATGCAAACAACCTAAGTGCCCATCAACGGATGAATGGATAAACAAAGTATGGTACACACACAGAAACACCTCACAACATGGATGAATCTGGAGGACAACATGCGGAGTGAAATAAGTCAATCACAAAAGGACAAATATTGTATGAGACCACTATTATTAACAGTCAAGAAAAGATTCACACACAGAAAGACGGGAGGACAAAGGAGGGAAAACCATTAATTACAGAGTAGACACATTAACTTTGGTGAAGGGAAAAGCAGTACACAATGAGGGAAGTCAGTACAATAGAACCAAGGCAAGAGAAGACACTGAGCAGTACGCAAGAATAACAGGCAACGACAAAGACGGTAAATACTATAACATATACAATCCTGCAACAACAGTAACAACAAACAATACCTTATGAGTGGATACACAGGTAGACATATATGCTGACTAGGTGCGAGAGCATATGGGAGTACACCCACATATATAGATTTGACTGTAGATATATTTCTACATACTTATTTGCATGTCCAGCATGTATATTCATATACATAATAGAGTACACAGGGGGCATAGTCATGGAAACATCGTAGACATAACCAAACACTTCGTAGGACTGAGTTACTGAGCTTGAAAGCTAGTCTCAGGGGCCATCTAAGTCAACTGGTATAACATAGTTCATAAAGACAATGTTCTACATCCTACTTTGGTGAGTAGCGTCTGGGGTCATAAAAGCTTGCGAACAGCCACCTAAGATACAACTATTGGTCTCTTTCATGAAGAAAACCAAAGACTCAAGGAAACAACTAGTCCAAAGGACTAACGGACCACAGGAACCACAGCTTCCACTAGCCTAAGACCAGAGAACTAGTTGGTGCCAGGCTACGACTACTGACCGCTCTGACCAGGATCATAATAGAAGACGCCGGTTAGAGTGGGATAAAAATGTAGAACAAATTTAAAGTAATAAAAAAGAAGAGATTTACTGGTCCAAGAGAGACTGGAGGAACCCCCAAGACTATGGCCCTTAGATATCCTTTTAACTTGGAACTGAAACCATTCCCAAAGACCACTTTTCAGTCAAATAATAGAAAGGCCTATAAAATAAACAATAACACCCATGAGGAAAGTGCTCCTTAAAACAATCATCTATGGCATCAAAAGGGGAACATCTGCCCAAAAGCAAAGATAAGAAGGTAGGAAGCGATAGGAAAACTGGATGAATGGAAATGGGGAACTCAGGGTGGTAATGCGGAGAATGCTGACACACTACGGGCATTGCAACCAGTCTCGGAACAATTTGTGTATGAACTATTGAATGGGAAACTAATTTGCTCTGTAAACCTTCACCTGAAGCACAATTTAAAAACAAAAAACAAAAAACTCTGGGGTCTTAAAAGCCTGTGAGCGGCCACCTAAGATACTCCACTGGTCTCACCCTGTCAGGAGCAAGAAAGAATGAAGAAAACTAAAGATACAAGGGAAAGATTAGTCCAAAAGACTAATGGAACACAACTACCACGGCCTCCACCAGACAGTCCAGAACAACTAGATGGTGCCCGACTAGCACCACTGACTGCTCTGACAGGGACCACAATAGAGGGTCCCGGATAGAGCTGGAGAAAAATGTAGAACAAAATTCTAACTCACAAAAAAAGATCAGACTTACTGGCCTGACAGAGACTGGAGAAACCCGAGAGTACGGCCCCCAAACACCCTTTTAGCTCAGTAATGAAGTCACTCCTGAGGTTCACCCTTCAGCCAAAGATCAGACAGGCCCATAAAATAAAACGAGACTAAAGGGGCACACCAGCCCAGGGACAAGAATTAGAAGGCAGGAGGGGACAGGAAAGCTGGTAATAGGGAACCCATGGTTGAGAAGGGAGAGTGCTGACATGTCATAGGGTTGTTAACCAATGTCATAAAACAATATGTGTACTAACTGTTTAATGAGAAGCTAGTTCGTTCTGTAAACCTTCATCTAAAGTACAATTAAAAAAAAAAAAAAAAAAACAACTACCACAGTTTTCTTATATACACACACAAACTATAAAACAAGATTACTAGGGCAAAGGCAAAAAGCAAGTAATCTGCAATGCTGCTTTTCTATAGAAAGTTACAATATACTCAGATTGTAGTCTTCTTAAAGAGAGCCAAGTCACAAGAAAGTGACTTGAAAACAAACAGAACCAAATTCACAGTAAAAAGCGAAAGTGATACTGAACACGTATCTATACACTATTTACAAGCTGACCATAAATGGAACTCTTTTTTATACATAAACTGATTAAGCATCTGCTAAATACAAGGCATCCAATAAATAAATAAGTCCAGCTATTACAATTTATTATGTACCCATGAAGTAAAAGCAGAGTACAAAGGTGACAAATTTAAATCACAAGCTCTATCAGAGTTGGCCACTACCACCTCGAATTTAAGGTCCAGTTTTACTGGCCAGTTTCCCCAAGAAAAGGCTGGACTGCTAAAGTCCTTATCTAGTACTTCCCTGATAAATAGAGATGGATTTTTAAAACTGAGCTTTCCCCTCTAGAAACAAAAGCTGTTCGCTGTAGGACCTACACCTTTTCTAAGTTGGATACCCACGTCATTAAAATGTTAATTGGTCACAGTTAAAGCAATTCCCAATTATCACATCCACCCACCATGATTCACCAAATATGGATCCTGAGTGGTAAGACCAGAATGAATTCTCCATTATCTTTTTTTTTGCATTACAGAACAAAATGTATGAATCAAGGATTAGGAAAGAAACAAAAAGATCTAGAAGTAAATCACAGTTACAAACCTTCAGTATGTTCCCCCCAAAAAGCCACATATTTTTGTAAACAAATACAATGTTGCAGGCAATATCTATGGGTTAAGTGATAACAAGGTGCCTTCCCATAGCTTCAAAATGGAGAGCAAACAACTCACCTTTCAAAGTTCTACTATGAAACCAACAAGGTAGGAGTTCTTAAACCAGGGGTCCAGAAATGGGCATAAACTACAATCTTAAATACTGTGTGCAAAATTTCAGACAGACATTTCAGGAGAGAAGGACTGTAACTTTCTGTCAGTCTTCACAAAAAAGAACCACAGACATAATAGTAGACCAAAGTAGCACCTTAAAAACACCAGAACAGTGCTCAGGCAGCAACTGACTATAACCTGACTAAAGGTACAAATAATATCAAAAGAAAATCTGTATCAAAATACATGAACAAATCAAGGCAAGTCCTGTCAATCACAAGAGAGGTCAGGCAGCTAAAAAGGAATAGATGAGGAGAAGGTCCCCTGGCCCAAAGTTGATGCCATCCTAACAGCAGCAGCAGCAGCAGCTATATTCCTACTCCTGAAATGAACAATGCTTTACGCCATTAAAAGCAGCCAAACCACACAGCTGTCTTCTTTTACCCCAATAGCACACACACTACACAACAGCTAGATACTACTTTTTCAGCTTCTTGATTCTTTGCGTCAACAGTGCTTACTAAATGCCAGGTCTGGCTGAAATAAGCATCCAGTACACTTTTAAGTATATTTCTTCTTGTAAATTTAAGTTAGAATTGCATTTTCCCACACCTGTGAGCCCTGACCTCCTTAGCCAATTTTCCTGGATCAACCCATGGGCACTGACAAGACAGTTTCTGAGCCAGCAAGACTGAAAGGACTTCCCTGGATTTCCTGTACCTCTGTGCACCTTCCATTCAAAACTTTCACATTTAACAACGTTCAGAAATTGAGCTACTTTTAAAGCTATTCTTCTAATTGTCTTCCTAATATTCCTGTAAACAGGGAAGGGTCAGAAATCCTCCCCAACAAAAGAGAATGGAGGAGGAAAAAAAAAAAAAAACCCATGACGTACAGCTGAAGCAGTCTCTTTGCTCTCAGTTAAAGCTCTCTCCAGGTCACTCAGATTCTCTAATTTGGTGCTTCTTTTCTTCCCACTTGGCAGGGGCTCCTTTAACTTTCTTTGCTTCCTCTTCAACCCCAAAGGGCCAATATCACATCGAGGACAGAGCACCTAAAGTTAGACAAAGCACATCCACCGATAAAACAGATTCTAGATAAAGCATTAGAAAAGTCCCAAAATAAAACCTTAAGCAGTCAGAAGAATGTGAAAATCTTAATATCTAATATTTTCTTTGGAATCTACAGCCCTGAGGCCAGAAAACCTCCTCTATTAAAAAGAAAAAAAAAAAACTTACAGAAGATTTGACTTTAATTCCAGATTCAATTAAAATAAGTAAAAAAGGTTATATATGCCAATTCCAGTCACAATGCACAACTGATACCAGCTTATCAGAAAATAGAAAAGGCGTAGCTAAAGCACTTTATGAGAGGTGGCTGAGTTCATTTATCAGGCTCACTAAGTTCAGGTGGTAAAGCACAATCAAGGTTAAAACTCAATTTCAACATAGAGCAGTTTCATACAATGGGAAAAACATTCTTCCTTAGACACTGAATGCTATCCTAAACAAATCCACAAAGCATTTAAAAGCCTGCTTCACCAGATGCTTAGAAGAACCTCCTCTGCTCTACTGAAATAATGACACACAGAACATAAATCAATCAGCGATGTCGCATTTGTATTTAACGGACTGGTTGCGAACTTACCTCTAAGAGAGAATATGGTGAATTCTCAGTCAAGAATGTATTGGCAGCACATTCTTTCCAAGCCTGAACCTCAGCTACTAGTAATTCCAGTCTTGGTAAAGAATTCAGATGTACTGGGATAGATCGGCCTCGTGTAACAAGTTCTATGAGTGTGTCTAACACTGGCACACGTCCTCCAGCCTAATAAATCGAGAAATATTAGAGCAATTTAGGGGAAAAAAATACTTCTATGTCAAGTAGGAAAAAGTACCATTCAGATTGGGTCTACTTCATGATCTCAACAAGTTAAATCCGCAGATGTCAACAAAACCAAGCACTTGACGAATGGTGGTGATGGGAGGGCGATATTCGATCATCCACTCAACAAATACTTAGAGAATCTAGTAGTTTGTGCCCAGCCCTAAAGACACAAGTGTGAACATGACATTCACTGTAGTTAACTCTGTTCCAATAATTTATATCCTTCTAAATTCTTTTGTCATCTATGTATAATTTGGAAAAAATTAAACAGAAATGATGATTTGTAGATAACTCAAGACTTTCATACTGACTTACATAACTAAAAGTAACAAAACAGTATTTTATTCCAAGTCACTTTCCAATGATGTATTAAAGTAACTTGTACACTCAGTATAAATTATTCAGGAAACTAGGATATGAATTGAGAAAATTCAGTGATTCTCAACTTTAATGTGTACAAGGATCATCTGGCAAGTTTGTTTAAACAGTTTCCTGGGCCCCATCCCCAGACACTCTGATCCAGGTCAGAGCAGGGTCTATGAATTTGCATTTCTATCAAGTCCCAGGTGATGCTGATATTGATGGTGCTAATGCTGCTTATTTGAGGACCACAATTTGAGAAACAATGAGATAACCAAACTAGAAGAATAAAAGCATTGGGGGGGGGGGGGGTTGCTCTAATACAATGGTAAATCTTGGCACCACTAATGGTAGGTCATCTAGATATGTCACCTGATGAGATGCAATATAAAGTATATAATATCAACTGATGTTTTGATGTATTCTAGCCAAAAATGTCCATCAAGGCTTTGGAACTTCCAACTTACAGGAAATACAGGGGATAGAACACACTACTAAGAAACAACCAGACAAATCCAGAAGGTAGGGCATACCACAGGGTAACTATTCTGGACAGGTTCATGAAAATAAGTAGAGACAGGAGGATAACTCTACAAGATTAAAAGAAACTTAAAGAGATATACCAATTAGATGCAATGTTAGTCCTGGACTGAATAAGCAAACATAGGGACATTTTGGGGAAAAGTGAGTATGGACTGGGTAGATTGACAGCCTACTACTTTTGATATTTATTCCTATTTGATTAAATTGTTAGGGCATAAATGTTCTGCTGTATACTTAATAAGAAAAGATGACTCAAATTATATGTTATGCCTATGATTCAATTTAGAAATATGCTTTGTGTAAACTAGAATACTAACATATTAAAATAAATAATCTATCAAATAGGAATTGGTTTCTTTTTAGTCATACCTCCCTTTCAGTTCTTAAATATATGATGTAAGTAAAGGTCAAGCTATTATTTCAGGAATGGAGCAGAATGGCTTTTTGCCTTTATGGACACTGTTCAAAACATAGTACTAAGTAGCATATACACCACAAAAGACGAAGGGAGTAAACCTCTCCAGAACCAAGTCCTCCTTTCTGATCTGACATGCAAGCCTCTTCTCACCTTCTGGACTGCTACCAATCACTGAGTGAAAAGGGAGACCAGAACGGTGTACTAAAACTAATCACTATAGTTCCAACAACGACTGACAGATGCCTGCATCCAAAACTCCCCTTAAGAAAGTTTATGTGCATAGTAAATGCCTTCTATGACTTTTCTTTGGCCAGCTGGGGCCACCCTTAACATTATGTAATCTCCTCAAACAATGTATCTTCTTTTCCCTATTAACAAGAACAGATGGCTAGATGTTTTGTTGCAAACATCTGTCTAGAACTGTACTGTCAGGCATTTCTTGTTAACAATTGGCCAATTAGTGCCACTTAAAATTACACATTCAGAAACTACAGTCTTTTCTTCTTAGAATCTGATGGCTTCAATAAAACATAACAAACTTACAAATCATTTAAACTTAGCCCATTAAATAATCCAAAGATCTTTTATCTCACTAGGTTCCGAAGACCTCCTGGTTTACAATGATTGGAAGAAAAAGAAAGGCCCTCTCCACATCATTTTCAAGTTAAGTTATCCAGCTAAAAATTGGGTAAACCATACAATGCATTGTTTATACTTTAATGATGACACAAGTGAATTCTTTTTTAAACTTAGAGGCAAGTCTATGAGTATAACATCTAGCACAACGAAACAAATACATGGTAACAATTTTTGTTTGTTTTGTTTCATTTCTTTTGTAGGGTTGTGGGGCACTTTTGTCCAAGTCACTACTTGGTGAAAATTCTGGGCCCTGGAGCCTCATTTGGCCACATTTGTATTAACCAGACTCACTACACATCTGCTCCTCTTGACTGTCTAAACTCCAAAGTTGTTGGCAAGCCAATAAATCTTCACCAGGCCTTATTCAAAGTTAGAAACAATGCCTTCTTTCACAAATGCATTTTTAACTCTTTCTCTTCTGTCTCCAACCAAGTCCTCAACTTTGCTATGTGAGGCATCCTAGCTCCCAGAAAAACTTGACTGAATTATCTAAGCTTTAAATATTTGACCAACTGGTCAGGACAATAAGCTGGCAAGTACACCCAAGTAAGGCTGGACAGAATCAGCAATCTAGCCAACCCCAAAATATCCAATCTGTGCACTGAGATCCAATACACTATCTTCATAGCTTTTCAATTATTGCTCTTTACAGATGCACTTACACATTCAGGGCATTTAAAAAAAAAAAAAAACCAACCTGCAGGGCTTCTACGTCCTGAAGCCAGTCTCTGGCTCTCTGCACTGAGTCTTTCAGCGCTGCACCATTGGGCAGATATGCGGGGATCTCCTCAAGCTCCTTCACTGCTGCAGCAAGGCTGCTCAATGAGTGCCGTGGTCTATGAAAATTAAACATAAAAACTACTTAGCAATATATACGATGGTTCATTTTTCTTATGGTTACCAGGAAGACCAGAAAAATCATTTCAAAGGAAATTCACTATAACAATTTTTTTCAAATGGCATAGACTACTAGATTACCAAATTAACTCATTTCAAATGGCTGCATAAGACTTAAGAGCATCAAAAATTAAAAAAGCAAATGCCCTAAAGAAGCATTTAAGTTCTACTTATTCCTGATTTTATGATGGTATAACCAAAATCTTCCATTTGCAGAAGGTAACCTGGTGATAATTCTCTCCATGCTAAGGCTAGATACACTGTCAAGACTCTACAGTTTCACCAAAAAAATTAAAATTTTCTAGGATATCTCTACCCAATTACCAGTATTTTAGGATTATAAAAGAATTTATAACCTAGATTTTTTTTTTTCCTTTATGTTGTCAATTGGACCACTTAAGATCTGTCAGACAGAAAGCAAGATTAGGGAGGGTATTTGTTCTCTTCTCCCCCTCAGATGGCTAGCCTGTGTCCAATTAAATCTCTTAAAAACAGATAAGGTTTCCTGAATTACAAATGTATAGTCCTACTTCTGTTGGAAATTATCTGCACTATCGTCATTTTAAGGAGCTCTGGTGGCACAAAAGGTTAAGTGCTCAGCTGCTTAACCTAAAGGTTTGTAGTTTGAACCCACTCAGCAGCTCCATGGGAGAAAGACCTGGCTGTCTGCTCTGTAAAGACTACAGCCTAGAAAACCCTGTGGGGCAGTTCTACTCTATCTATCACATGGGGTTACTATGAGCCTAAACTGACTCGACAGTACCTGAAACAACATCTTCAATTTACACAGCAGTGCATGTTAACTCCCAGACATGTTGTCCTTAAGACTCCTTGGGACATTAACTGTGCGTTTAAACAGTTCCATTTATTTGTAAATGTTTTTCCTCTCTCAAAGATGGTATTATCTGGGTCCAGGGAAATTTCACTAAAACAACTCTAGGAAAGGCATGTTCATTTAAATCATTCATCTCAATCAGTAAAGTAAGAAAAAAATTAGTATTTAGCCAAGTTTCAAAGCAGCCCCAAATAACTCAGCTATTTCTTCACGTACAAGCACATGTATAACTGCAATGAATGTTTACTAAAAACTTGCTATATGCTCATCACTGTGCTCTATGCTCAAAGGAGAGAGGGAGTTTGCTTTTTCACCTGGCCTTGAGGAGACTCTTGGCTTTGTCATCCCAGTGCTCCGACACCGTGAGCAGTTCTTGCAGCCGGGCCATAGCTCTCTCCACTGCTGAATAAGGGGCCAGCCCCACCCCTAGGTCTATGAGACGTCTCATATCATCTAAAGTGAGGGAGTTGGGGTCTAGGCAAGCTTGCTGCACTTCTTCCAGCCAACGGGCCTGCTCCAGGCGGACACGCATCTCAGCAAGCTGTGGAAGTTCAACGTCAAATTCAAAGCTGACTTCTAGCAAGTCCTGCAGCTCGGCAGCACTGGGCATTTCCTCAGAGAGCAGTTTCTGGCTATGCTGCTGAAAATCTTCTACACGATTCAAGAGATCCTACAAAACACAGATTGTTGCATTAAAAAGTAATTTCAGTTATCAGCTTCTTTCACACTGAGAGTCTTCAACACATGTTCAATTCAATCCTCTCTCATCTCATTTGATTTTTAGCATTAACATGGGAATTAGGTAACAAACTAACTGACAGCTAAGATAAGTGACTACAACAGAGGTCTTATACCACCTGCAAGAACTAGCTGGTGATCACTCAATGTAAAAATTTCCAACTTTCTCTCTCCTGTGTGCACCTATTATCTTTTTATATACACGTTATTCAATGTGTCATTAAAAATATTTTAAAACAAACATACAAATTAACCACTAAAGAAAACTATTTAATCATGTCAATTGAGTTTATTTACAAAATATAGGAATACCAAAGTACTCTCCTATACATCCTGCTCTGGTTACCTTTAGCAATGGTGTTTGACTGAGGACACATGGAAGAGCATACAACTGTGTGACAAACTGTCGGAGCTCATTCACTGTCAACTGATTTTGGGATTTTCCTCCACCAGATCGATATCTATAAAGACAAAGGCCCAAGGAAGCCTTATGAGAACATACGTATTCAACACACCCAGGTTCCAATGTCTCAGGAATTCCAAACAGAAGGAAAAGCCAGTCACTATAGGTTTCCTAAGTGTAGCTGCTAAAAAGTCCAAACTCAAAGAGTCCAAAGTACATACCTAGTTTGCCTTTTGCCATTAAGCAACTGCTGTGCAACAGAGGCACATTTCTCTGCATCCTGTGTGACGAAGCGAAGGTGGCGCAAAAGATCATTGTCTGGGAATTTCTTCATTTCAGATTCTTCAATTAGAGCCTTAAAGCTGATAAGACCTAGAAACAAAGGAAAAAAATCATCTTCTCTGTAATCATTATGTTTTATTACCACTGGTATGAAATACAAAGGAGTAGTGTGCTTGTCAACTCTTATCTATAAAATACTTGAAATGTTTTTTGGCTGGGAGTGAGTGATTTAAACATGTGACTTTTTTTTGTTTTTATTTTTTTCCATACAAAAATTTATACATACATTGTTATGTGACTCTAACTGCTAGCCTTCAATTTGAAAATCTGAAATGCTTTAAGATAAACAAAATGGAAAACAACTGGCTTGTGAAAACTAAGCAAATAAAGATTCTTATTGTGGCTTGGACTATCTCTTCCTCTTACATTTTATTGTGCAATGTGCTGAGAGACAGTGATACTGCTCCCTTCCTCTAAGTGAAAGAGGGCAGAGTTATCTGTTGGGCTACAGAAAGGAAAACACTTTGAATGAGATGGGAAAGGAAGCAGTGACTTTCAAAGTTACAGGGACTTTGACTAAAACAAAGAAGTGATAAACCAGCATTTCAGAGACTCCTAATTTAAAGTCATGCTGCCTTTGTCACTAGATCTAGTTAAAAACAACAAACAAAAAAAGCTTCTCTAAGATTCCATTTAAAATACAAAATGCTCGTTTCTGAGATAAAGAGTTATAAAGAAGGTTATTCTGTTTCCTAACAGTATGATTTTCACTAAATAAACAATCTTGCACAATTTACAGATCAAGACTTCACTGTGATGTAAAACGTGTCTGCCTCATCCACTCTTAGCCTTAAAACCTTCTCTGCTAATGCTCTGTGCCTCAACAAAGGTTAACCAAGGATGAAGCTGGGCTGATTCAAGTAATTTGCTGGTTGGTAACTTTAAATTGGCTACATGACAGTCAGACCAAATTTGCCAATCACCAAGTCACACTTCAATATACCACATACTTTTCTTCTTGTTGATCTTTGCCTCCAAAGCTTCATTCACATTCAAGGCCCATTCATTGTAAGATTCTGCTCGAAGCTTCAATGCATTCATCATGGGGTAGAGATCGTCCAGAGTATATCTATAGCTGGAAACAGAATAGCAGAGTAAACTTTGAGACACATGGGTTTGGAGAAAATCAGGTGTTTTATACTAAACATTTCAGGCCCAGGTACAGGGATGCCATAGGCTTTTATTAAGGACTTCAAATTTTCCATAGAAGAAATCATTCTTCCTACTCACCGCAACTTATATTTATAAGGGGGACAGGAACACAATTCCTTTGCATGATGCAGGCAAACAAGCAGGCCAGGTTTACAAGAACAGGAGATGGCAGACATGAAGCACGTAGTTTTGCATTTTATACACTGACGCTCATCATCTGGTAATAGTTCAAAATCCATTCTTTCCGAATCAATTACTCCCTAAAATAAAGTGTACTTCAGAGACCTCCAAAGGATAACATAATCAACCAGCCCCCAAGACAAACATGGAATAGAAGACTTTCCAAAAACTTACCAAAACAGGTAGTGTGTGATTAAAAATGTGTGGTATACAAACTAGCATGACCTAGCAAATATAGACAAGTTAATCTATTTTGCTTGTCTAGAAGGAACACCTTTTTGAAATTTTCTCCCTTCTTAGACAAGGTAGTACCTAACATTTGGACATTTTGACGTGAGTATGAAAACTGTTATTAATAGAACTGTACAACTACTGAGGTTAGCTGTCCTACTCCAAACTGGCCTTGTCTATACTTTGGGTATAGAAAAGAGCAAAGGAAATGTCTATGCTTTATACTTTTGAGGCAAGATTAAAATCCTATGTAGGACTCCAGAGTGATACTATTCAAGAATCCATAAAAGTACAAAAAATAAGTAAGATGGGGCAAATGGAAAAGACTAACACACAGGAATTGTTAAGACTAGTCAGATGCTGAGCAGTCTTAGTCTCTTCCATGGAAAGTTATCCAGAGGAATATCACTATCTGAAAAGGTTAGAAAATTTGTGTAATAGGAGAGACTAAAGTCACAACAAAGCACTTCCTAACTTAAAGAGTATCAAAGGATTAGAAACCAAAATAGAGGTTATCAAGGAAAGTAGAGGAAAAAAAAATTCCTTAAGGTTTTGAATTAGTAAATTTCAACTACAGTTTGTACCAACTGCATCTACAGGGCCTTTTTGGGATACACCTTTGTCATTCAGAGACCAAACCTCTACCACTTTCCTTTTTATCTGGAACTGAATCCAAATCTAACCTTCAAATTCCAAAGCCTGATTAAATCATAGGCTCCTCCTCTTTTCTACTCTTTTATCCTCTATTTTATTATGTATTTTGACCGTTTCACTTCCTGGCAATTTTATGGACCAACAAAGACAAGGAGAATAAGGAAGATGCTAATGAATAAATTTTTATTTTATTTTGGAACTGAACGTTGAAAAGAACCTCATGATATAGTTGAAATTTTTGTTTAAAATGAGATCAAGAACCATCTCAAGGATGTTAGTTAAGAATGAACCATGTAGTTGACTCAATTTTATTTGTAAATTTTCACATCTGGGAAAAAAAAATCTATTTCCCAAAGTTGCAAAAACGTGCTAACCATTATTGCTGTTAAGACCCTGGTAAGTCACTTAAAACCTCTGGGCATTGTTTTCCCCATCTCTAAAATAAAGGTCAGAGGAAGGTAGGTAATCTGTTGAAGATCCATAATGGGCTCCAGAGAGCCAACATTCTAGGATTCTACTCAAAGAGACACATTTTTAAAACGAAAATAAATGTGAGTCTATTTGCAGATGATTATCCCAAAAGAATCTAAAAAAAAAGCTACTAGCTATTTTTACTACCAAACACCAAAAAATAATTATAAATCCAAGAAAATATATGTAAAGCCCGTAAGCTGAAATCTACAAAACGATGTCTGTAGACTAGACTCAATACTGTTAAAATATCACTTCTCCCCTAAACTTCTCCCCTACTATCCATAGGTTCAATGCGATCCCAATCAAAATCCCAATAAGCTGATTCTAAAATTTGGAAAAGCAAAAGAATTAAAATTGCCATACCAAAATAAAAAAGTTGGCAGACTCACACTAATCAAGGTTATGTAGTATTTAGTGAAAGGGTACAGATAATACAGAAATAAAACTCATGCATATGTGGGCAACTGATTTTCAAAAAAGGTGGCAAGACAATTCAATGGAGAAAGGATAGTCTTTGAAAGAAATGGTTCTGAAATAACTGGACATCCATATGTAAGAAAATTTACTTTGACCTATACCTTGTACCATATACAAAAATTACTTAAACTGGATCTAAGAGTTAAATGTAAAACCTAAAACTATGAAATTCTAAAAGAATATACAGGAGAAAATCTTTGTAACTTTGGGTTAGGCAAAGATTTCTTAGATAGTATACAAAAAAATACAATCCACAGAAGAAAAACTGATAAACGGGACTTCATCGAAATGAAGGAAAGAAAAAAAAAAACAAAAAAAAAACTGCTCTTTGAAAGACACTGCTAGGAAAATGAAGTTAAACCATGGATTGAAAGAAAATATTTGCAGAACACTTGTCTGATAAAGGACCAGTATACAGAATATATAAAGAATTCTTACAACAACTCAATGGAAAAAAAGCAGACAAAAGATTTGAACAGACTTTTCACCAGAGAAGATATATGGGTGGCAAATAAGCATACAATAACATATTCAATATCATCAGCCATTAGGGAAATGTAAATTAAAGCCACAATAAAATATTACTACATAATCTATTAGAATGACCTAAAAGGAAATTAAATAAACTAAGAAAAGACTTCTAAAAATGTTATTAAAGTGTGTCAGAACTTTACTAAGTAATACCTAATGACCTGCAATTAGGATTCCAGAAAACTTACCAATTTACGGACAGTTTCCCTTAAAGCTTTCTCGTCCTCAATCATAATGGCCATGTCTTTCTGAACAGTTGAAGCCACTACAACATCTAACACATCAGCCTTGGAAGCCATTTTACAAATCATCTCATCGTGGGAAAACACGCAATAACGGTGAAGCAAGCGATAATGCTCCACACACTGTCGGCCTAATGGCAGCTGTGTCAAAATACAGAGGGAAATACGTGGCATTCATCTTCTTCTGTATTATTTCCAAACACTTCTGATTTTTATTATCAAATTAGGAAATATCACATTCTAGGTCATAACACATATCCTGTTATCAATCCTACAACCAGACTATAAGATTCCTAGGCCAGGTCTCAGGGCTTATTTATTTTTGAATTTCAAAGGCCTAGCATAGATGGTACCTCAATTTTAAAAAGTGGTTGAAAAAAGCCATGTATTAACAATGTACTAATGCCCACAACTATGTGGAATCTAATCGGAAATATAAATTTACACACTCCCTGAAACAACTCTGCTGAACTGGTATGATCAACCTACTTCAGGAATATTTTGAAATAAGTAATAATACTCCAAGAACTATGTAACAGAAAATAAGTACAGTCATGCACTGCATAACGACCATTCAGGCAACATCCATGGTCCCATAAGGTATAAAAGAGTTCAGAAATCCTGACTGGAGAATGGGATGTAGCAGATGTAACATTTAAACACTTCCAAACCACACAATGTTTTCATAAACGTCACAAAGTAGTATGTGCGCTTGTTATTATGAACCACTGTATGCGTTTAACTCAAATTTTTAATATAAGAGACTTTATGGCAGTCCATTATGAAGTACGAGTTGTCCATAAGTTCAATGTTTGTAACCTGGGGACTGCCTGTATAAATATGGTGTTCGTACAACATTCAAATCACATAATGTTCTATTTCACAGAACGTATCATGGACATTAAGTGATGCATGACTGTACAGGTTCAACTCATTTGATTTAATATCACACATACTCAAACTAAACAGTTCTTTTGAGGTAAATGAAAAGTGTTAATACTAAAATACTAATTCAACTTTAGATCTAACACCAAATGCAGAACTGAAACCAAATGTATCATTAATTATAAAACTGCTGTGTTGTGGATAATTTAAGCCAGTGCTGTCTGTACAAAGTACAGTTTTTAGACTGAAAATATTCGTTACCAGTTTGTTAGCAGTTTGCATTGTTACTGAGCTTGAGCCTGAATGTGTATCAACAGACTCCTTTCTTTATCAAGAAAATCTTACTACAGAAATAAAAAATGTCAGTTGAATTAAGCAGTGTGCTGGATTTATGATGTGTTGCAAGTGCCTTTTTTATCTCATTGTAGACTGGTAACAATTTGCAGACCAGCTATTTGAGTAGTACTGGTTTAAGCAACTATACACATGACAGTTTTTAAAATATTATACACCATTTCCCCAGGAAAAAACAGTAAATTTAAAAGACTTGCTAAGTCATAATTACATACCCAATCAACAGTACAGAAGTTAACAGCTTCAGCAAAATTAAAACCTTGGTTAAAACCACTGTGGTAGGCTCTCGGAAATGTAATCACAAATTCCCCAGCACACTGATTAGTTCGGTAAACCTAAGGAAGAGAGAAATTAGAGATTTTTGAGGTCCTTAGACAGTGACATCCTCACTAAAGACAATCTGGATGGATGTAGGCAGATGATTCTTCAGAAAAGGTAGGTTTCTATCAATTGAAAGTGAGCCAGGTTACTTACATATTTACCATTAAAAAAAAAAAGTGGGGGTGAGAGGGGAGGATTACTATGGTAGAATATCACCTACAGCAACTCATATCTGCCACAAGATGGAGCAGTAACCCAAACCATAACTGATCAGTATCTGACTTAAAAACATAGCTTGTACTACCAAAAATTTGGCCACATCCAGGATCAGAACGTGTTTTTCTAAATATAGCTACAATGAAGAATACCCCAATATAATGTTATCACCTCAAAATAGGGTGCTCTAGCACCGATTACCGCCATTCACCTGTCAGTTTGTAGTACTGGGGTGGCCTGCGTGTTGCTATGATGCCGGAAGCTATGCCACCGGTATTTCAATTACCATCAGGGTCATCCATGATGGGCAGGTTCCAGACTAAGACAGACCAAGAAGGGCCTGGAGATCTACTTCTAAAAATCAACCAATGAAAACCCTACAGATCACAACAGAATAATGTCCTATACAGTGCTGGAAAATGAGCCCCCTATGCTGGAAGGCACTCAAAATACACAGTGGCTGTTTAACAATGGACTCCAACATACCAATGATCATGAAGATGGTACAGGACTGGGCAACATTTTCTTCTGTTCTACATGGGGTTTCCTTAAGTCAGAGCCAACTCATCAGCAATTAACAATATCACCAACTAAGGAATCCCATTCTATTTTAAGAATCTCATAACATAGAGCTGACTGGACCTCAAACTTACCTCCCATCATTCCTATCAATTAAAAGTGAGCCAGGTTACTTACATATTTCCCACCCTACCCCAGAAGCATCTATATTGCTCTAGGCACACAAATCCTCACACTGAACTAGTATATACCATGTTTTTCAAGTCTCCATACCTCTACCTCAACAGTTCTCCAAAGTGTAGTCCCTAGACTAGCAACATCAACTGAGAACTTGTTAGAAATGCAAATTCTTGAGCCCCATCCCAGAACAAGAGAATCAGAAACTGGGGCGGGGGGAAGGCCAGTCATCTGTGTTGTAACAAGCCCTCTGGGGATTCTGATACAGGCTAAAGTTTGAGGACCACTGCCCTCCACGAGTAGTCTACCTGGACTACTTCCTCCCACATTCTTTGTCGAACATCTTCTTCATCCTCCAAGACTTAGTTCAGATGTTACCTAATTTATGAACCGTCTTCTGATCCATTCATAATGGATCACCCTCCTAACTGACATCACTGTCAAACCACAGAACCCTTCTTTACCTATATAAAATGTTATCTGTGTTCTCCCTTAAACTCTGAGCCCCTAAATGCATGAGGAGTTTTATTTATCTCTCTCTGTAGGTCCAGCACCTAACTCCACATGGTTTGCTCAATTATTAAAGAATCAGGGCCAGAGAGGTCTCATTTAGAGCAAACTGCTCTTAACAAATGAGAAAGAACAATATAGGGGAAAAATGAATGTGGAAAATACCAACAATGAGAGGATGATGGTATTTTGGTCATTACTTTCTGAGCGATGATCCAGGAATAATTTATGATCCCTCAGAGTAAAGTTCTGTCTGCTCCCACTTGAGTACTCGTGTATGAATCCAAAAGTATAAAATTTAGGACATAATCAGATCAAGAATTTACATTTTAACACTGTAAATGTATCATTTTCATTTGATTTAGCTAGCTAAGAAGTACTCTTCAACTTCACACATCTCAATCTGGCCTCCTCAAGTATCTGCAGAGTATTCTGCAAAAGAAAGCCAGTATACAAAAGCATCACTTCGGATTGCACCTCAGAGAAAAGATTATCAAGAGGACTTTTCAGTTTAGAAAGACCTTGAAATTAATTATTTTTTAAAACAAGCTTAATTGGAAATGGGGAGTAATATAACTAAGATCCAGCAAGCATGTCATTTCAGTTCATCATACAAAATTAAAATCACGTAGATTCAATAAATAAAATTATTTTTTAAAGTAGGGATGGCGTGTGAAGGAGTCTGACACCAGGGTTTAGATCTAACTGTAACAGAATCTAGCCATTTCCAAAATAAATTAATTTATACTGACAGATAATGTATTTTTAGAGTTTCTGTTATGTTGTATTGCACAACTGAAGTTGTAGACAAAAATATAGTTTAGAAATCGTAAGCGATGACTGCACACAACTTTGTAAATGTACTGAAAAGCACTGAATTGTACATTTAATGAAAAAAGCATTACACTTATTATTTGCAAAGCAAGGCTGCTTAGCAATCTAGTTATTAACTGCAACAAATTGGTTTTTATGGTGTCTGAGGATCCAGTCCCACTGACCTGATGCAATATGGTGCCAAACTGTACCAAACAGCTGTTTCTATCAAGTTACGCTACGGGAAACACATAATCAAATCAACATCATAAAAAAGTGAGTAACAGGGGAAAAGAAAAGTAGTGAAATAAGCATGTGTGGCGGGGGATTAACGCAGAACATACAGGCACTTCATGAGTCATCAGGGTATTGGGGTTCATGATGGTCACAAGCTGATGGAGGAGATCCGGTTGGGATACAAAGAGCTCTGGAGCCAGTTTCTTCATTACATTTTCTAGTTGCTCAGCAGCATACCCTGGGACTCCATACCAGGTTTTTGGCTCACCCCTAGAAAGAGATCGTAGAAATAAATCAATCTGCAACTCCAACACAAACAAAACGGTTAACCAATACATATTTTTTCAGGCCCTGCTTTATAAGACTTCGCTACAAAGCCATGTTCAAACCAAGAAAGTATCATAAGAAATGTGATCTGAACATATGTAATGCATTTTCTTCCCTCCAGCATAAAGTTTAAACATAAACCTTTCTATCTGAGGTTCCCCGTACTTTTTTTATCTGACCCTTTGGAAAATGCAGATATCCAGAATTTCTGAGAATACAAGGTATCGTGCTAGCTACAGGGTATGTGGTTACACAATTTCCTATAATAATTGATGAGAGATGGCAACTCTCCATCTTCCTTTTCCTTTGCCCATTCTGACAGATGAGATCAAATCAAACACTAATAAAGCAATCAGCATTTCTAAAGAGCTCTTATTCTTCAAAGCAGTTTAAACCGTCAACCAATTAATCTGTAACATCCCTGTGAGGTATGGTAAATATAATCTTCATTTTACAGCTGGGAGGAATTGCCTAGGGAAGCAGAACTGATGCTATACATATATATGCCAAGTCCCTCTTTCTTGTGGTACATCCTCAAATTCCTTGTGTGGGGATCCAAGTGGGTATAGATTATCAAAGGAGCCCTGATGGCATAGTGGTTAAGTGCTTGGCTGCTAACTGAAAGGTCAGCAGTTCGAACCCACCAGCTGCTCCATGAGAGAAAGATGTGGCAGTCTGCTTCTGTAAAGATTACAGCCTTAGAGACCCTATGGAACATTTCTACTCTGTCCTATAGGGTGGCAATGAGTCAGAATAGACTCAGTGGCAACAAGTTACGGATCTTCAAATATTTTTGTACTTAGAAAAACAAGAGAGAGGAAAAAAAAAACCCAAATGTGAAAGGATGGTTTTTGGTTAAAGAATTTAAAAAGAAGTCCAAATATCTGCTGCCCCCACCCACCTGCCCACACACACACAGAGCAATGAGGCCCACTCTACTATGTGTAGTGATGTCAGAATTCAGCCCAACAAAAGAGATGCTGGTAGTCACAAGGGCTTAGGGGACACTATGGTACCTATACTCCACTCCTCTCCCCAAGGGGTATCTGGGCTACCGCTGCCACCAAATGGGACTTTTCCATAGTAAAAGCAATAGTCAGCACTTATTAACCTTCCTATGAGAAAAGACTTACTTCACAATCTGATGAAAATTGTTTACGTTCCCTCCAGAAACATGTTATACTTGCAAAATAGTGCACCTGCAATTTCAGGGGATTCATGGACTTTCTAGCAATCTTAAAGAACCATTGTCTTAACTTGCTGGGATATCAACAGTAGTAAAAAAAAACTTTATGGCAAAAAAGTAGCTTTTTACTCTTTAGACATAGTTATATGTGAGATGAAAAGGAAGTTTTCCTATCCAGTTTGCCATCTACTCATAAGTTTTATCTGGAACTTCTCACCAGTGCAGATAGTTAATTGAATAGCTCCAGTGATCTTCAATATGCCAACAGAATGAAGAAAAGCACATTCCCACATACAACCAAGGAAGTTTCATGCCACATATATCAGCGGTAATGTGAGCAAGGACAGATTGTTCCATCACTGGCATATTATTCAAATTCCAGCCACTGTCAAGATATTCCTAAAAATAAGGAGACAAAAAGGTATAAGGTTTAGCTACATCACACTAACATTTCAGAACTCCATTTCAAGAGGCTGGCTTAAAACAGTCTTTCAAATAAAAGGGCAAGGTAGGGGGAGAGGGGCCACTATAATGACTCCTCTGATACCATAAATTAGTACTGCCTAGTTTTGAACTTTGTATAATTTGATTCATACAGTATATACTTTTGTATCTGCTTTTTTTGGCAGTATGAGTCCATTTAAATAAAGTTCAAAAATAAGCAAACTAATCTATGGTGTCAGAAGTTAGTGGTTATCCTGGGAGAGGGAGGAAGCAAAGGGGAGAGGGAAAACAGAGGGCTTCTAGGGTGCTGGTAACGTTCTATTTCTTGGTCTAGTGTTGGTTACATGGGTGTGTTCAGTTTCTGAGAATTAACCAATCCATATACATATGATTATGTATATGATACACACGTGTGTTAAATTCCAAAAAAGTTTACTAAAAAGAAATCTGACTTCCTACCAGGATAGAAATAGAATCTTCCTAGGAGTTTGCTAGTGTGGAAAATAGACTTAAGCTTTCAAGTTCAAAAATAAATAGGTCTAGTCCCAATCCCTCAGGTTTTGTCAAGAAGGAGAAACCAAGGTTACAGAATCTGAAGGCAAAGGGAAGGAGGTAATTTCCCACATCACCACACTGTAGTAGCACAGCTGGGACTAGAACTCTGTTCTGTGAACTCTTTCTCCTTTTCTTGAAATCATTAAATATGTAGTAATTAGGATTTGCTGAAAGTCATCATAAATCACTTCAAGCCAACCACATAGAAGTTCAGTTATTAACTCAATTTCCAAGCAACATACATAGGCTTTCATTTTTTACAGTAAGGCTGTTATTAAACCAGTATTATGAACTTTAGATCAAGGATTTGCTGAACTACCAGTTTTAAATGCTGGCCTCTCCATCAAAATAGAAAGACCTCAAATCTTGAGCCTACCTCTTCCTCAGGTGAAAGTTTGATTTTCCCATCTCGGACAGGAAAGCCACTGCCAAATTCCTTTGAGGCGATATCAGCTCCATATTCCACTGTGACATCCTCTTCAATAGTGCTTACCAGTCGCCAAAATTCTTTCTCAACCAGCTCCGTGGGAACCATCTGGATAATAAAACAAGGAGGAAGAGGAATGAATTTTCTCACATACTCACAAACTGCCTGTGACCAGTCCGACTAGAAGAGCTAAGTGACGGGAATCACAGGATAGAACCCAAACAAAAATTCTGTCCATTTAACGTTCCATCAATGATCATAAGCAATTCAGGCAACAACTCTATTTTCTAAAAGGAATTTTATAACTAAGAAGAGTTAAGTATTGATTAAGAATTCATGTTGTTCTATCATCAACTTGGACACTTATTGCAAAAGGGAGCCAAGGAAATAAAAATCCTGATATTTAGCAACTGGAGATGTTTTTGTGTTTTGGAAACATATCCAGTTTCATTGTAACTTCATTGATTATTGTATAATAATAATAGTTAGATATGTTTGAATGATGCTTTATACTTTGAGATGCCTTCAAAGACATTACCCAAGACCATCCTTTCATTCTTTCACTTGACCTGACTGAGAGCAATGTAGGCAACTGTGATGAAAAAGATAGGGTGGAGAATATAAACAAAAACAGTCATTACTTTGCAGCAGCATAACCTAGTATGCCACCTGACTGAGTGTCAAGGACCTGTTATTAACTGGGTCCAGGGGCAAGTACCATAAATGTGTCTATCCCTTAATGTCCTCATCTCCTAAGGAAGATAAAAAGCTACCACAGCTAGATAAGCAATATGAAGAAAGAAGTCATATCCAAGTGTCACCAGAAATGGTTAAAGCAAACATATGGAGGAATATAATAATAATGCACGAGAGGGTTAAAAGAACTGAAAATTAAAACGGGAGTATAAATTTAAGCCCATTAAAAAAGCTAGCATTTTAAGTACCATTAATAGCTAATGTTAGTGAGGTTAGAAAAAATAGGTTCGCTCATACATTGCTGAGGTCTCATAAACTGATACCACTGTTAGGGTTGGAGAAGAATGAATAAACAATCTGCCTCAGTAAACGTCCTCCAAGAATAATCCAACTAAAGAGACCTACATGCATAATGTGACTGCTGTAGCATTTTGTTTGCAGAGAGAAAAAACACAGCTTCAATATTCAGAAGTATGGTAGGAAACCATTTAATTTTGATGTACTCATTTGGTAGAATACTAAATGCTGAATGTCACATGTTTATGCTTCTAAGTGAACTAACAATGGACTCTATCTTGAAGTTTACAATACTAATTTATGCTTATGTAACAATACATGATAAATGCAATCCCAATGCATAGCACAATGCTAGGCACATAGTAGGCATTCAATATTTCACCAGGTTTTTTTTTTTTTTTTTAATTAAATTTGTTGAGCTGAAAGGATTGCTGGTGATTTTTCTTTCTTGGTATTCTGCTACTGATGCTTATACTGTTTCTGTTGAAGAACATATCTTTAGAGAAATTCTTAGATGAAAAATGAGAACGCATTTTAAAATACTGTTGAATTTTAATATCACTAAACAAATTAAAGGTTTCACTGTGCCTGATAATTACTGTCAGAGATATATTTATCAACTCAAATTTGTCTTCAGATACATCTCTCTCCCAAAAGTTATTAAAATCTTAAAGTAGTACATATATACATACATGGACTGGCATGTTGAAATAATCAGATTTAAATGCATCTGCCATTTCCCCAAAAGTACGGAGGGTATAGTCCCTGGCCGCTTGTTCAAAGCCGAAAGCTTCTTGTGGCTTATTACACTCCTGCAAAAGAAAAAAAAAGGGAAGGGGGTTTACTTTCACTCAGCTATTAGAAGTGACCCTTGAAAATGGCAAGCTTTTTGGGTCAATCACCAAACCAGTGGATAAAAAAAAAAAGGTTTTATTTTAGTCCTATGCTAAGTCTACATTAGAAAAATAAACTTGCCTGCAGAATAGGGTTGTCCTAATAAGTAAATAAAAAATTACCACAGTCTGTTTTAACAACAGAGTCGCTGGGTGGAGCAAACAGTTAGGTGCATAACTACAAACTGAAAGGTCAGCAGTTCGAACCTACCCAGAGGCACCTCGGAAGACTTGGCAATCTGCTTCCAAAACATCACAGCTATGAAAACTCTACAGAGCACAGTTCTACCCTGCAACACATGGGGCCACCATGAGTCAGAATCTACTGCATGGCAACTGGTTTGGTTTTGGATTTTAACCACCACAACTTGGAGTAATTTAAATATTTATAAAGAAGGAATCTAAAGATCTGACTTCCTACCAGGATCAAGTAATATCTTCAATAACGGAAATGAGGGAAACAATGTCCTCCTAAACTATAAAGTCAACACATAATGGATCGGAACAGAAATAAAAAATTTCATGAAAACAGAATGGCTCTCAAACAAACAATATTTGATTATAATCAAATAATGCCATGGAAAACAAAAAACAGAGGTACAGAGAGTGTATGTATAAATTGCACTAACTCAGTGAGCCACTGGATTTGAATATCCCAGACCTATTGACAAAATCATTCGTATTACATGAGGTACTAAATATTTAATTCATCTAACAGTACCCATACCCCGCCCAAGGCCTAATAACCCCCCCTTAATAGGGACACCTTTATGTTGCAACATGGTCATGTGGGGAAGCACTAAAACCTTTATATCCTAGCTGTACTATGTAAGTTTCTGTACACACACACACACACACACACCTCAAACCTAACACAAAGATAATGCATCAACTGCCTGCTTAATAATACAAAATAATACTCAAAGGCGATGGCAAATAATTTTCAGATTTTTACCTGTGATACTATGCACCATTAAAATTGTTAGTAATCACTGTGCTGCATAAAGAGTATGTTATGTTTATAAATGAAAAACAGATATAATTAAAATTATATAGTAGTTTAAATCCATTTGTTTTTTAAAAATCTATATACAAATAGAAAAAAATCTGGATGAATATACCCCAAAATAGTTGTTGTTAGGCACCGTTGAGTCTGTACCCTACGTACAACTGAATGAAACAATGCCCAGGCCTGCGCCATCTTCACAATCGTTGCTATGTTTGAGCCCACTGTTGCAGCCACTGTGTCAATCCATCTTTCTTGAGGGTCTCTTTTTTGCTGACCCTCCATGCGTATTTCCTTCTTCAGGGACTGGCCCCTCCTTGTCTAAAGTATGTGAGATAAAGTCTCGCCATCCTCACTTCTAAGGAGCATTCTGGCTGTACATCTTCCAAGACAGATTTGTCTGTTCTTCTGGCAGTCCACAGTGTACTCAATATTCTTCACCAACACCAAAATTCAAAGGTATCAATTCATCTTTGATATTCCTTATTCATTGCCCAGCTTTAAAATACCATGGCTTGGGTAAGGCACACCTTAGCGCTCAAAGTGACATCTTTGCTTCTGAACACTTTATAAAGAGATCTTTTGTAGCAGATTTGCCCAATGCAATACATCGTTTGATTTCTTGACTGTTGCGTCCATAGACATTGATTGTGGATCCAAGTAAAATGAAATTCTTGACAACTTCAATCGTTTCTCCATTTATCATGATGCTGCTTATTGGTCCAGTTGTGAGGGTTTTTGTTTTATGTTGAGGTGAAATCCATATTGCAGGCTGTAGTCTTTGATCTTCGTCAGTAAGTGCTTCAAGCCCTCTTCACTTTCAGCAAGCAAGGCTGTGTCATCTGCATATCACAGGTTGTTAATGACTCTTCCTCCAATCCTGATACTGCATTCTTGTTTATACAGTTCAGCTTCTTGAATTATTTGCTCAGCATACAGATTAGGTAATTATGGTGAAAGGATGCAACCCTAACACACACTTCCTGATTTTAAACCATGCAGTATCCCGTTGTTCTGCTTGAATGACTGCCTCTTGGTCTGTGCACAGGTCTTATATGAGCATAATCAAGTGTTCTAGAATTCCAGTTCTTTACAATGTTATCCATAATTTGCTATGATCCACACAGTCAACTGCCTTTGCATAGTCAATAAAATATAGGTAAACATCTTTCTTGTATTCTCTACTTTCAACCAGGATCCATCTGACATGATAAATATCCCTCCTTCCACAACCTCTTCTGAATCCTGCTTGAATTTCTGGCAGTTCCCTGTCCATATACTGCTGCAATCGTTTTTGAATGATCTTCAGCAAAATTTTACTTGTGTATGATATTAATGATACTGTTTGATAATTTCTGCATTCTTTTGGATCACCTTTCTGTGGAATGGGCACAAACATATATCTCTTCCAGTCAGCTGGCCAGGAAGCTGTCTTCTGAATTTCTCGGCATAGATGAGTGAGCACTTCTAGTGTTGCATCCGTTTGATGAAACATCTCAATTGGTATACTGTCAATTCCGGGAACCATGTTTTTTGCCAATGCCTGCCATACAGCTTGGATTTCTTACTTCAGTATCACTGGTTCTTGATCATATGCTACCCTCCTGAAATCACTGAACATTGATCAATTCTTTTTGGTACAGTGACTCTATGTATTCCTTCCATCTTCTTTTGATGCTTCCTGCATCATTCAATATTTTGCCCATAGAAGCCTTCAAAACTACAACTCAAGGCCTGGATTTTCCGTTCTTTCAGCTTGAGAAATGCTAAGCATGTTCTTCCCTTTTGGTTTTGTTTTGTTTTAATTGTACTTTAGATGAAGGTTTACAAAACAAACTAGCTTCTCATTAAACAATTAGTACACATATTATTTTATAAGACTGGTTACCAATCCCACGACATGTCATTCTCCCCTTCTCGACTTCCTTATTACCAGCTTTCCTATCTCCTCTAGTCCTCTGGTCCTTGCCCCTGGGCTGGTGTGCCCCCCAGTCTCTTTTTGTTTTATGGGCGGGCCTGTCTAATCTTTGGCTGAAGGCGAACCTGAGGATTGACTTCATTACTGAGCTAAAAGGGTGTCTGGGGGCTCCCTTTTGGTTTTCTAACTCCAGGTCTTTGCGCATTTCATTATAATTCTTCATCTTCTCAAGCCACCCATTGAAATCTTCTGTTCAGCTCTTTTACTTCACCATTTCTTCCAGTCTCTTGAATAGAGAGCAAGTTTCAAAGTCTCGCCTGACATCCATTTTGGTCTCTTCTTTCGTCCCTGTCTTTTTAATGACATTTTGCTTTCTTCATAGATGATGTCCTTGATTTCTTCCCACAACTCATCTGGTCTTCAGTCATTAGTGTTCAATGCATCAAATCTATTCTTGAGATGGTCTCTAAATTCAGATAAGATATACTCAAAGTATAGATGTAGTCAATTTGATTCCTGTGTATTCCATCCAGCAAGGTGCAAGTATATATTTGCCATTTATGTTGTTGGAAAAAAAAAAGTATTTGCAATGAATAAGTCATTGGTCTTGCAAAATACTATCATGCAATCTCGACTAAATCTAGGTACTGATCACTGATGTATTATCTCCAATCTCCAATCAACAGAAGGGAATGATTTAGGAAATAATATTGGAGTCATTATTCCCTATCCTTGAGCACAGAGAACGTGACCCAGCTGGAGCTGGACTCACAAGGACACATCAACTGGGCCCTGAGATATAAAGATAATAGCTAGGACAAACTTGGAAAATATCTTTTAGGGAACTTTTCACATAAACCAATCAAACAGAACATGAAAGACTTTCCACTCTTATCTTTTCCTATTAGCATTTAGTGAGTAGAAAATTTGTTGGACCAACGAAGACTGTCCTGACTGTCATTACTGTAACAATGATTTTAACAGTTCAAAACGTGGGATCACAGTTTCTAGCCTTTCTGTGAAAAGGTGAAGTTTTCAATGCTTTCGCCCATTTGTAACGTTAATATACACTGGTCATTCTGTAACAGTCCTTGGACTTGGGCAGACACAGCTGTGGCAGCATGCTTGTCTGTTTTCCCATTCTTGCCTATTCTGTAATATTCTTTGGACTCGGACAGACATGACTCTAGCAGCATGCTTGTCCGTTTTCCCACTTTTGTCTATTCTGTAATTCCCTTGGACTTGGGCAGACATGGCTCTGGCAGCATGCTTGCCAGCTTCCCACTTTTGCCTTTTTGAATATATGCTGAATAAAATTTTTTTTGCTTTACTTTAAAAAAAAAAAAAAAATTCTATCATGTAATCTCAGGCATTGTTTCTATCACCAAAGCTATATTTTCCAACTATCAATCCTTTTTGTTTCCAACTTTTCTCGTTCCAATCACCAGTAATTATCAACGCATCTTGACTGCATGTTTGATCATTTTCAGACTGCAGAAGTTGGTAAAAATCTTCTATTTCTCCATCTTTGGTACTAGTGGTTGGTGCGTAAATGTGAATAAATACCCATATTAACTGGTCTTCCTAGCAGACGTATTATCCTATCACTGACAGTGTTGTACTTCAGGGTAGATCTCAAAATGCTCTTTCTGACAATGAATGTGACGCCATTCCCTTCAATTTGTTATTCCTAGCATAGCAGTCCATATGATTGTCTGACTCAAAATGACTAATACCAGTCCACTTCAGCTAATGCCTAGCATATCGGTCTTTATGAGTTCCATTTCATTTTTGATGACTCCCAATTTTCCTACATTCATACTTTGTACAATGCATGTTCTGATTATTAATGGATGTCTCTAGCCGTTTCTTCTCATTTTGAGTCGTGCCACATCAGCAAATGAATGTCTCGAAAGCTTTACTCCATCCACATCATTTAGGTTGACTCTACTTTGATGAGCCAGCTCTTTCCCAGTCATCTTTTGAGTGCCTCCCAACCTGAGCAGCTCATCTTCTGGGCCCATATCAGACAATGTTCTCCTGCTATATAGAAGGTTTTCACTGGTCTTTTTTATTTTTTTTTTCTCTTTAGAGGTAGATAGCCACATCCTTCTTCCTGGTCTGTCTTAGTCTGGAAGCTCCGCTAAAACATGGATGACCCTGCTGGTATTTGAAATACTGATGGCATAGCTTCCAGCATCACAGTAACACACAAGCCACCACAGTATGACAAACTGACAGATGAGTGGTGGTTATGCATTCTGAAATGATCTCTATTTTTTAATAAGTCATTCAGTGGTTTCTTAGAGTTTCCGCAAAGAACACATAATGACTTTTACAATTTAAAAAAAAACAACGTAGCTATGATAGTTTATCCATTCCAAATCTAAAACCAAAAGGCAAAGAACAAATGTTCCAAAAGAAATTTTCTAATCTACCTCTGCCATTAATTCTTACCTGAGCCAAACACTTAGGACATCTCCAGTCTCCCTTGGGAACATCATGGAGAGGCGGGATCAAGCAAAAGGTATGGTAACTGTCATCACAGCCATCACACAAGAGAAGCCGATCCTCATCATTGCCACTACCACACAAAAGGCAGACATAAAGATCCACCTATAGTGATGAAAATAGGTACAAAACAAGGGGACATGAGTTACTGCCTGATTTTATGAAGTTCTAAGAATGAAAGGAATCTATAGTCTCTCCACTATGATTTAAATGAAAATGTTCACCTTCTCTAAGGGATATTTCACAATACTTCAAACATCCCCAATTCTCAAGTGTTATCTCTTAGCTTTCTCAATTGTGTGTTTAAAGTTTGTTATTGAAATACCTAGTTTTCAGTAGCTTACAGAAAGATAGTCTTGAGGAAAAATATGATGTTAGGTAATAAATTATCAGCCTAACTGGAGAGTAAGTTCTGCTCTCAGGCAGCAGATAATGGGCGCTTCCACTGCCCTGACTCGACCTGAGCAGAGGCTATTGTGGCCACAACACAGCATACAGCTCACACTACACCAGCTAGTCGCACCAAAAACCTCATATAAAATGATTCAGGAAAAAAAACTACCGACTTAACCAAAAAATAGAATTTATAGAGGAAAAATTCAATTTTAAAATGGTTAAAAGAAAAAGTGTTTTAACTAATCACATTAAATACCACTTTAAATTCTAATTAAGGATTCATGTTTCAGAAGTTCCCCAAACCACCAGTGACAAAACATCATTATCATCTACTAATGCAAAGCTCAGAATTCAACTAAACAGGGATTCTGACTTTTTCAGTCTATTACAGTAAATAAGAGAATGGGCTCTGCTAGGTTTTTTTTTTTTTTTTATTTTTTTTTTATTTTTTATTTTATTTTTATTTTTTTTATATATATTTTATTGTACTTCAGGTGAAAGCTTACAGAGCAAATAGTTTCTCATGAAATAGTAGTACACATGTTGTTTTTTTTGACATTGGTTAACAACCCCACAACGTATTAAGCCTCTAAATTCTCAACCTTTTTTTTTTGATGAAAATTACAGATGGCCAAATATACACCGTTTCAAAATTTTCTACATTCACAGTTCAGTGACATTGACTACGCTCTTCCAACTGTGCTGTTATTCTCACTTAAGATGAAGGCTTACAGAACAAAATAGTTTTTCATTTAACAGTTACTACACATGTTGCCCTATGACAATGGTTAACAATCTCACAGCACATCAAGAATATCCTTACTCCACCTTGTGTTCCCTATCACCAGGGGGCTTCCTTGTCCCCTTCTGTCTTCTGGACCTTGTCAGTGGATTATTGTACCTCTTTAGTCTCCTTTGTTTGTTTATTTATTTATTTATTTTTATTTTATTTAAACACCATTTCAAAACTTTTTACTTACACATTTAAGTGATATTGACTATGCTCTTCCAATTGTGCTGCCATTCTCGCCCAAGATGAAGGCTTACAGGACAAAACAGCCTCCCATTTAATAGTTACTACAAATGTTGCCCTATAGCAGTGGTCAACAATCTCACAATACATCGACAGTGTCCTTATTCAATTTGTGTTCCTTATCATCAGTTTCCTACTCTCCCTCTGCCTTCTGGCCCTTGTCACCGGACTCCTGTACATCGTTAGTCCCATTTAGTTTTACTGGGGTGTCCATTCCCAGGCTTAACATCGAACCTTGAAGGTAACTTCCCCTCTGAGCTGAAAGGGTGTCTGGGGGCCACACTCTCGAGGTTTCTCTAGTATTCTTTAGGCCAGTATATCTGGTCTTCTTTTTTTTTTTTTTTTGGGAGTTAAAATTATGCTCTACATCCTACTCCAGCTCTGCCCAGAACCTCTGCTAGGTTTTTGACAGGATTTTTTGGGGGTAGTGATGGGAAGGGAGGTGATATGCATAGAGAGAACATTCTTGACTAATAATTTCAAATTCCAAGATAAAAAGCAATGCTGTCAGGCAACTCACTGGGCCTCAGAACGGGGTAGGGAAGAAAAGCAGCCTGATCCTCTATAATGATCTCAAGCTTTACTTTGAAGTTTCTAATAGTAAACAGCTCCTGACCCTCTATCTCCACCATGTCCTCCCCTACACCAGCCTACTTTACTCCTCCCTTCCTTCTTCTGGAAAATTGGAAAATACCAATAAAACTTATCCTTGATTTTTGATCCAGCTTTCAGTTCATTTAAATGTGGGCTAGTGATTTGTCAGCAATTCTATGTATTAATCCAGCTCATTATTTTTCACTGCTAAACTAAATATACTCCAAGAAAAATGGCTGTCAGTCCCTCCCATGTGTTATTATCATTCTAATAATGCATGTACTTCCTAATTTATAAAGTGATACTATAAGCTGACTTACTCTTTCTTGTCAAATACTAAGCTAGCTAATCATCCTAAGACACAAAATATAAACTTAGGGATAAGAGAGCTTTAAAAAAAGGAGAGAAGGGAAGGAAAACAGGAGTAAAGGAAAAAAAAGATGTCAACTCACAGCATTGGTGGTTTTTTTATATCGACTCTTGGGCTTTTCCTTCTCACTTTCTACAATATACTCTTTCTTCTCAATAGGTTCTTGCTTGATGTTGCTCTTCATTTCTTTCTCTGTAGGAGGCAATCCAAAGTTAGCTCTTTGTGTTTCTTCCCTCACTTCACAAACCCCCTCTGCCCCCACCAAAGCACACACTAAACACAAACATAAATTTCATGTTTCTTTTCATATTAGCAGCAACAGCACCCAGTGTTACTATTTTCATGGGCTCTGTGCTCATTACTTAATGATATAAGACAAACTTTCAAGCCATTTAAATTTCAAGATGTGGAAGAGAGAAGAGTATAAGGTTGGTACTTCGGGAGACCTTGCTCAGGTTTCTCTGCTTTCAAAATAAGAACTGAAGATATAGCCTTCTTAACAGCCAACACACAGAATATATTAAAGAAAGCAAGTTCCTCTTGATCATGACTGTGAAAGACTGACAACTCATCAACTACACCTCCCTCCACATTACACACTATCCCCCTCCCCAGGATCTAAGATGACTTATCTCCCCAACTTCCAGGCTCAAAACTGAGAATTCTGGCTGAAACACAGTACCTAAGACCTAATGTACATTAACCCAGAAATGAATATAAAACTGGCTATCAATTACTGAACTATCACGTGAAATGCACTGTCCTAAATGTTTTACACGAATTATTTAACCCTTCACAACAAAACCATTTCAAAGATTAAAAAAAAAACAAAAACTGAAATTAAAAGAAGTCAAAGAAACATTTCTAAGGTCATACAACTAGTTAATGGTTGAGCCAGGATTCAGATTCAGGTCTGTACTTTTACTAATCTATCTACTTTCCACAACATGGTGGTACCTTTCTACCAACCCACTAATCCCTAAGAAGAGTCAATTTTAATAACTTCTTGATTTTTACGTGCCTGTCAATATACGATTTCCCTTGAGAGGCCCAAGCCTGCCTGTCAGTGACTTAAATCAAGAGACAGCCAGGCAAACAACTATTAACTAAAATTCAGATTTGGAAAAGTATGTCTGCTTGCCTTGCCTTTTCACAAATCATTTCTTTTCAATGAAGGCTACTGAACCAAATTTCAAAGTTGTAACTAGCTGCAGTTGAGAAACTCAACTACCTTCCGGGTACGCATATAATTCATCTGTTTATCTTTCCCACTGGTTAGTTAATTATGACAGATTTAAGACTTGATTTCTCAAAACCCAACCTAGTGGTTAGTATGGAATTGTTGCTCTAATGTTTACTTAATTAATAAATGAAAAATCGTTTTTCACTTTTTACTTCTTTCCTATTCATGGATAAATTACCTTACCATTTTCACATTTTGGAGTTGGACAACCCATTCGACGTCTCAGATTATGCGTTCTGGCTTCTGGTGTCTCTTCTGGTTCAACTTTAATATTCATGGCCTAAAAATAATTTTATATACATTAATATTTCCTTTCAAAAGAAAGAAACCACTTATAAAAATCTAATTGGAATCTCTAGGTAACTAATTACACTCTTACAAGTTATCTATTAATAACCCATCATCCCTTGCCATTGAGTGGATTCTGAGTCACAGCGACCCTGTAGGACAGAGTATATCGCCCCAAAGGACTTCCATGACTATAATCTTGACAGAAGCAGACTGCCACATCTTTCTCCGTGGAACAGCTGGTGGGTTCAAAGCACCGACCTTTCAGTTAGCAGCTGAGCACTTTAACCACTGCACTACCAGGTTTCCCTGTCTCTATTAATAGGGCATTCAAATAGGGCATTCTTTTTTATTGTACTTTAGATGAAAGTTTACAGAACAAACCAGCTTCTCATTAAACAGTTAGCACACATATTGTTTTATGATGGTGGTTAACAACACAACAACATGTCGACACTCTCCCTTCTCGACCTCGGGTTCCCTATTACCAGCTTTCCTGTCCACTCCTGCATTCTAGTCCTTGCCCCTGGGCTGGTGTGCCCCTTTAGTCTCGTTTTGTTTTATGGGCCTGTCTAATCTTTGGATGAAGGGTGAACCTCAGGAGTGACTTCATTACTGAGCTAAAAGGGTGTCTGGGGGCCATATTCTCGGGATTTCTCCAGTCTCCGTCTGGTCAGTAAGTCTGGTCTTTTATTCTGAGTTAGAATTTTGTTCTACATTATTCTCCAGCTCTGTCTGGAACCCTCTATTGTGATCCCTGTCAGAGCAGTCAGTGGTGGTAGCCAGGCATCTTCTACTTGTGCTGGACGCAGTCTGGAGGAGTTTGTGGAACCTGTGGTCCATTGGTCCTTTGGAATAATCTCCCCCTGCATCTTTAGTTTTCTTCATTCTCCCTTGCTCCCGAAGGGGTGAGACCACTGGAGTATCTTAGACGGCCGCTCACAAGCTTTTAAGACCCCAGACGTTACTCACCAAAGTATAATGTGTAGAACACTTTCTTTATAAACTATGTTATGCGAGTTGAGCTAGATGTTCCCGAGACCACGGTTCCCACAGTCCCCAGCCCAGTAATTCGATCCCTCAGGGAGTTTGGATGTGTCTATGAAGCTTCCATGACCCTGCCTTGTACAACTTGTGCTGGCTTCCCAGTATTGTGTACCGTCTTACCCTTCACCAAAGTTACCACTTATTTATTGTCTTCAAATAGGGCATTCTTGCTCTTAGAATAACTATATTTAAGGAATGGACGAAGATCTTAGAAGTTACAAGAATATTCTCCACTTTAATATGTCAAAAAATAAGGGAAAAAAAGAACTGAAATAAATAAACAAGGAAAAGCCAAAGGATCAGGAAAAAAATTACGAGAAGTGTTACTACACAACTGGCAACAACTCTTATCTTCCTCCTAGAAGCTTCTCAGTTCTTGTCTACTCATCTTATGCTTATTCAATCATCATTAAGCCAGATTCTAAAATATCATAATCTTATTAGCTTATAGGAGTTTGCTGCCGTCCTCCAAGGTCTACAATATTTATGGAAAAATTCTGCTTCCACAATAATTTTCTATTAATCTTTTTCATAAATCATTATTATAGACTACTTTTCTAACATTGCTAAACTATAACTAGGACTTCTGCCTCATTGAAGGTATATAAGCCAGTCTCAGTTTGCTTTGTTTCTTGAAGTGTTGATACTTATTGGTAAAGCAAATAAATAGTTTTGTGGTCTTGTAACACTAAAGTGTTTGTGGAACTATATTACTTTTGCCTGTGTTCATTCATACATACTGAGGATGTCCACTGCTGAAAGATTTCTTCCACAGGTATCATTACCACTATTGTCATCAAAAAAAAAAAAAAAAAAACACCAAACCCACTGTCATCTGGTCGATTACGACTCATAGCAGCCCTATAGGACAGAGCAGAACTGCTCCATAGGGTTTCCAAGGAGTGGCTGGTGGATTTGAACTACTGACCTTTTGGTTAACAGCCTGAGCCCTTAACCACTGCACCACCAGGCAGACAATAATCTAGGCATCCACAGCACTAGGGCATATTTCACACATACATTTAAAGATCAAGAATATGCTGAAACTAGAACTGATTGATTCTTTGATTAATGAACTTTAAGCATGCATATGGGCTTCAAATAAACTTATTTTCCTGTTCTAAGACAGTCTCCTTCATTCAAAAAAAGGGAGTCACTAAACTTTTTCTTATCTCCAACTTACCTAAGTAAAAAACAATTTTCTTATCTATCCATTTCCTCAAAAAACAAAATGTCTGATATTTTCATCTTTACCAATAATTCTTAAATAGCCAGAGACTGACTTAAAAGACTAACTAATGCAATACGAGACTTTCAAGCTCTAAACTGTTCCCTATACATTATCCTTGGGCCCTAAAACTCACATGCCCATCAGGTTAGGCAGGAATCCAAAATCTGTATGGGAAATAAGCTAACTGGGGAAATACTCTTCTCCCTTTCCCAGGAGAAACTTCTCAGAGCTGAAAAATCTTAAAGCAAACTACCTTTCTTTTCAGTCTTTCATCTCCTCCTAGATTTTCCCTCATGTTTTACTTTCATCTTATTTATTCAATGTCCCTGTGCTACTCAATTCCTCTGTCTCAGTATAAATATTTGCCACTGATTCCATAGTCCTTTTTCAAGAAGTCTGAGAAAAACAGCTTCCACTATCTTCTAACCTCTGTTAAAAAATTGTTCTTTCAGCAAAAATCTCCATATCGTCACATCTCCTAACCTTCATCTCCAATAAACACAACCTGACTTTGTAAGGATTAATTGGGCAACCCAAATACCATCACAAAGAACTCCGATTCTTCCTAAGGCTCTGATCATTAACAATTAAGCAGCTGTCTGCCCAGGCAACATAAACACAGAAAGAGTTCTTCAATTTTGTACCCCTTTGAAGGCACAATTCTCCCAAGTGCAAAAGTTAACATGCACACAGCATCCCTTTATGAGGTTAACAAGGATCAAAACTATGAACAGCATACACCTGACAGAAATCTGGTGTCAGAGATATTAGTGCTAAGGTCTCAGAATTCTGTCTGATAACTTCATCATGAGGCTCTCACCTCTGCTCTCATGCGTTTTGCTCTTCGGGCTGGGGGGCATGTTTCCAAGGGCTGTACCAACTGCCTCTGGGGAATACCATGGGGCTTGTATTCCTTGTCCTTTGTGTCTGTGGTCAGGTTTGGCTTCTGCAGACACTAGAAATAAAACAGAATTGTACTGATGAATTTCCCCCTTTCTTATTCCTAAGAGAATTTCATTCAATTTTTGCAAGACACGTTTTCAAATTATTTACACAGAAAATACAGTATGTCTGCAATCTTTAAAATCTAAATAAACACAAAAACAAGTATTTTATACACACACACACAAACACACACATATTTTTATATAAGTAAAATGTTGTTGCTGTTAGGTGCTGGCTGATTCTGACTCATAGCGACCCCATGTGACAGAGTAGAACTGCCCCCATAGGGCTTTCTAGGCTATAATCTTTATGGGAGCAGATTGCCAGGTCTTTCTGCCATGGAGCTGCTGGGTGGGTTTGAACCGCCAAACTTCTGGTTAGCAGTTAATTTTTTTTTAATGGGTAAACTGTGCTGCTTCATCAGCAATTCATTTATTTGCTGAGGTCACCAGGTTACAACAGGCCACAGCAGGCTCAGGGAACTCCCAGTGAGCCAGATGCAATTATCTGTACTTGCAATTATCAATTAATCGAAGGCCCAAATAGCTACAAAGGTCTTTTAAAGTCTCCATATTAGGAATATTTTCACTGGGGGAGGAAAAGCAATTGGAGTAATAAAACAGGAAATGTAATAGGTTTTTTAGATTTTATAATCCTATAGTTTTAGACATATACTTAGCAATGTTCTGTCCACTAAAGATATCTTCTTAATTGAGAAAACAGGTATTTGACTAAAGTATTCTCCCTTACTAGGGCTTCCAGTTACTTTAGCATACTCTTACGAAGTCTAACTCACAAGGCAAAGATTAATAGGAAGCCCACGGCAATAACTTTTGGTTCTGATCAGGAAGCTGTCTCTTCCCACTTTGTTTTTTTCTTTTTAGTCTGATTCTAAACTGGCTGGAAGAGTGTACTTAATGCCAATACAATAAAATACAATGACAACAAAATATTACCAGTGAACCTAATATTAATTTCAAGTAAGTACTACTCTTTCATAAGGGGACACACAAACATCACAAGAAGCATTTTTAAAAGCAGGTCTCAAATTTAACCATCTGGGGGGGTTAGATCACCTATACTTGGAATGAGATACACTGAAAGAAGAATCTTCCAGAACTACTAGCACTATTATCACCATTACTATCATACTGTCTCACTAACAAGATTGGCCCTTCCCCATAAAATCTGCAGAAAGAAACCAGGGAATTGGGGGGGGACACAAAATAAAGCATAGAGCAACCAACTGACAAAATCTTATTTCTAACACTTAAGAAATACAATATACTATAAAGAATACTGATTCAGATTACTTGATACTCTAAGCAAGTAATGAATCTACCATTAGTACAACCATCTATAAATATTCAATATTCTGTTCATTCTAATTAAATCTCTATTTTGATCTGATCTGGAAAAGCTAACTATTATAGCCATAATTCTGTGGGCAAAACAGGTCCTTTCAGGCTGATAAAAATTTTACTTAACCTTAGAAAAAGTGATCACACACTACATATGGCCCATGTAAGTACTAGGTCTTACATCAGTCAACTCAAACCACAATTTTAAGTAAAACTGATATGACAAGACATGACAAAAATTTAGCATTTGAGAAATCCTAAACATTACTGATTATGAGAATCCTGGGAAAAGCTATGAGACAGAATAAACACCAATAAAAACTCAGCAAAACTGAAATACATTTTTTTATTAGTATGGGACACTACCCTCAATTCTGTAACTAGTCTTTAACTGTACATATTAATTTTCTACTGGAGACCAAAAAGTATGTGCGACTGAGGAAATGCTAATTGAGTTGAATCAATTTTATTAAGTTGATGGTCAGAAATTCAGCTACCATACACGTGTGGTCTCTATCCCCCACTAGTCTTAGGAAGTTCGATAAGGTTTTTGGAAACCAAAAGTAAAAAACTCAGCTTTTTAGAATATATATGAAGAGCTCCATTATTCTGCTTCAAACTACAATTTAAAAAGCACACCTGATGAGTCTGTGTTTACATCTAATGTTATCACATGCAGACTCTACTTTTAATCCTTACTTGAGAAATTGGGATTTGGAGGTGATTAATATCATCACGTATCATCCTACTGAGATAGAGCAATCCCTTAAGACATTTAGAAAACAGGGTGATGCAAGACTGAGGCCTCTGTTCCATTTTACAGTACATCACCACTCAACTTACTCTAAACTCTAGTTCATCCTTTTGCAATAATTTCTTCATTGTGTACACCACTTTTTTAAACTATGTTTTTCAACTTCTCTTTTCCCTAAGTATTATTTTCAAAAATCAAAAACAGGCACAAAGATTTACAGACTAAGAATTCTCATCAGAGTGTAAGAGAATAAAAAACTGGAAGCATCGAAATATTACAAAGCATCTTTTTTCTTACCATAAAGCCATAAAAGTAGAAATCAGTAACAGAAAAAACATCAAACACATGGAAACTGAACAACACCTTGCTCAAAAACTACTGGGTTATAGAAGAAATTAAGGACGGAATAAAGAAATTCATAGAATCAAATGAGAATGAAAACACATCCTACCAGAACTTTTGGGACATGGCAAAAGCCGTGCTCAGAGGTCAACTTATAGCAATAAATGCACACATCCAAAAAGAACAAAGGGCCAAAACCAAAACATTAACCCTACAACTCCAACAAATAGAAAGAGAGCAGCAAAAGAAGCCCTAGGGCAGCAGAAGAAAGCAAATAATAAAGATCTGAGCAGAATTAAATGAAACAGAAAATAGAAAAACAATTGAAAGAGTTAACAAGACCAAAAGCTGGTTCTTTGAAAAGATCGATAAAATCGATAAACCGTTGGCCAAACAGACAAAAGAAAAACAGGAGAAGAAGCAAAAAACCTGAATAAGAAATGAGATGGGCGATATCACAACAGACTCAACTGCAATCAACAGTATCATAACAGAATACTATGGAAAATTGTACTCTAACAGATCTGAAAACCTAGACGAAATGGACAAATTTCTAGAAACTCACTACCTACCTAAACTAACACAGAGGCAGAACAACTAAATAAAGCTTTAACAAAAGAAGACATTGAAAAGGTAATTAAAAGACTCCCAACACCAACAACAAAAAAAGCCCTGGCCCGGACGGTTTCACTGGACAAATCTGACAAACTTTCAGAGAAGAGTTAACACCACTACTACTAAAGGTTATTTCAGAGCATAGAAAAGGATGGAATACTCCCCAACTCATTCTATGAAGACAGCATAACCCTGATACCAAAACCAGGTAAAGACACCACAAAAAAAGAAAATTACAGACAAATATCCCTCATGAACATTGATGCAAAAATCCTCAACAAAATTCTAGCCAATAGAATTCAGCAATATATCAAAAACATGATTCACCATGATTAAGTGGGATTTATACCAAGTACGCAGGGATGGTTCAACATTAGAAAAACAATCAATATAATCCATCACATAAATAAAATGAAAGAACCACATGATCTTATCAACTGATGCAGAAAAGGCATTTGACAAAGTCCGACATCCATTCATGATAAAAACTCTCAGGAAAATAGGAATAGAAGGGAAATCCTCAACATAATTAAGAGTATTTATACAAAAAACTGAAGCTGATCTAAATGCCCAATAGGAAAAAACAAGTCAAGGTCTGCCCATAAAAATGAAATGCCATAGTCATTAAAAACCATGTCTTCAAAAACATTCAGTGACATGGCAAATGCTCATGATATGTAAAGTAGAAAAAAAGCAGGATACAAATACTGTATATGAAGAGCACACTCCCAATTTTGTAGGAAATATATTTGTGTGTGTGTATACATATAAATATATATATACATAAACAGCCTTGAAAAAAATAACAGGTGGTAGGATTAGGAGTGATTTTTTATCTTCCTCATACTTTCCTGTGTTTTTAACCTTTCTACAATGAACATACATCAGTGCCTAGAACACATTCGGCACATAGTAGGCATCTCAATAAATGTTTATCTGTGTTATAGATGTTCATAAAAGGGTATCTTTAAATACCTATTCCTTTCAGACTGCTTTAACTGTATAAATGCTTAAGAGCTTTCGAATTATGAAACTACACTACTTAAGTATATAAATCAGATGTTTCTAAAATGTTACAACCCATAAAGCAGATAGACTCACTATTATTCACTGTAACTTCCACACTGAGATGGAAAGACTTCAAGAAGAAAAAATTTATTATGGGCAACTATATCTAGATCTGACTATAAAACAGAGACATAACGGTTCCACACGCAAGGGTCTAAGTAATTTCATCCATGTGCCCAACCATACTAAATATTCACACAATGTACATATTAAAACAACAACAACTTTCTGATTATCCGATTGGCCACCTTTATCTAGGCTAAAAGAAAACTCACCTGGAATAAAGAAGGGAGAGAGGGAAGAAAAATACAATGCTATGAAAACTTACACAATTCAAGCATTACAGGTGGTATAATTATAACACCGTTATTGGGTGCCAGAGAGTCAATTTGAACTCATAGTGACCCCATGTGACAGAGCAGAACTGCCCCATAGAGTTTTCTAGGCTGTCATCTTTAGGGAAGCAGACTGCCGGGTCTTTCTCCTTCGGAGCCACTGGGTAGATTCAAACCACCAACCTTCTGGTTAACAGATGCACGCTAAACTGTTGTGCTACCAGGGCTCCTTATCTATAGTATTAGGACAGGGTTTTCATTACTGGCTTACCCTCTGAAACTATATTATATTAGTGGCTTACCCTCTGAAACTGTATTATTATCTTCCTACCTCTCTACAACACCATAACAGTTTTTCAAATTAGAGAGATCACTGCTCCAGTCTTAGAATAACTCAAAGGGTATACATGGATTATGAGACTTCTCTTTCTACCAGAGCCTTGAAATAAGTGGGAAATTTTTATATTATTTTATTTTAATTAGAACAAGTTTTGATCTAAATCATTTGACAAATAAACACCATTTTTGTAAGGAAACAAAAATGGTTCAACAGAAACTACTGGAAAAGGGACTCATTAGCTATACAGAATTATTAAATTCCCTATCCTTTACCCGTATCAACATTCTATGTGAAAATCTCCTTGGAGATCTCAGCTGACAAAAGAGAACAGGCAGGCAAGTTATTTCACGTTGTATGTACCTTCCTGTGAAAGGAGCCCTGGTGGCGCACTGGTTAAGTGCTCGGCTGCTAACCAAAAAGGTCAGAGGTTTGAAGCCACCAGCTGCTCCATGGGAGAAAGATGTGACAATCTGCCTCCCTAAAGATTACAGTCTTGGAAACCCTGTAGGGTAGTTCCACTTTGTCTTACAGAATCACCATGGGTTGGAATCGACTTACGGGCACCCAACGACACCACCTTTACGTGATAACCAGGAATACACTTTAAATAGGGGTTGAATGCAAAAATATAAGCCATAACAAGTAGACAGTAGTTAGCAGCAGAAAAATATTCCCTCTACAACTTTATTCACTCCAAAAACAAACTTTTAAATATGACTGCTCTCAAAACAGGAAAAAACACTGGAGGAAGAATCCACAAAACAAATTCTTCTAAACAATGTCTTGCAAACATAATCAAGACCTTTTCACTTCCCCAAAAGATCATGCACCCACATAAGTCATGAAATGAAATCGGTTAAGACAGCCCCAATACTTACCCTCAAACTGTCTCCAGACAGGAATAAATTGTAGGGATTGAGTATTCGCTCATAATGCCCTCTGATGTGTGAGCCCACAGCTTTGCCAGGAGCAAACCCCATCCTGGTGGCAATTTTGGTCCATTTCCTATCCTTGCAAACCACTGCAAATCCACCTTCTTCTGCAACTAACTGTTAAATGAAATAACAAAAGAGATTAGAAACACCTCATGCCTAGGTAAGACTCCAAGAACAAATGTTCTTGGCCATGGCTATTCAAGATTGAAAATCTTTTCAAAATACATTTCCCGGCTCAAAAGAAAAAGAAGTTATTATACATGCACTACTAATTTTAAGCTAGAAAATTAAAACATCTTTTTACAATACAGTCCTCAAACATTTTGTCCCCAAAAGAGCTACTTCTCACTTCCCCAAATCAGTCAAGATTTTCAAGGAGGAAGAAATAAGTGAACAACTAAACTTCTAATAAAGAAAACTGTACTTGGTCATAATCTGTGACCCTTAAAATCTCCATAAACTAAGGAGCAGGAAGCATGCTTTGGTGGAAAGAATGTAGGCTTTAGAGTTAAGTGAACTTGATATTCAATTGCAACTCAGCCTTTTTAGCTTGCCCACATTTTTTAATCTCTCTTGAGCCTCAGTTTCCTTATCTGTAATAAAGTGGAAGGGGATAACCTCAGCAAGATTATTGTGAAGTCTAAAAATGATAAAAAGCAGTTGGCAGCAAGATATTCTGTAAGATAAAGCTTCCAGTCCTGACAAATAGATCCTGAGCTTCACCATTTACTAAGTGGAGAAAGTCACTTTACATGTTTAAAATAAAAGCTAAACTCCCTTAAAGACAAAGAAGATCAAATTAACTTTGTCAGGAAGATTATTAAATGAGATGATCATTAGCCCTTTACCTTATTAAGCTGAAACAAGTCCAATATCTTCCTCTCCACATGTGGAATTTTCAGAGTACTTCCCTGTAACTCCCAATACTTTGCAATCTGGTCCAAGAAATTCAATTTTACACGAGTTTGAGCCTAAATGACAAAGAATTAAATTTCAACCTCACAGAGCTTATTTTAAGGAGTGTTGGTGGCACAGTGGTTAAAATGCTCAGCTGCTAACCAGGTCGGCAGTTCAAACCCACCAATTGCTCTACGAGAGAAAGATGTGGCAGTCTGCTTCCGTAAAGATTACAGCCTTGGAAGCCCTATGGGGCAGTTCTACTCTGTCCTATAGGGTCGCTGAGTTGGAGCTGGAATCGACTTGACGGCAGTGGGTTTGGGTTTAGCTTATTTTATAGCTAAAACTCCTGCCTATTACCTGTCCACGTGGCATTTTCATGTTCAGAATATTTAAGTATAATACTACTTCTGAATTCAACAGAGAATAACTATTTATATATTATGTGTATGTAAATTATTTATTTATCTACTTATACATATTTATACATTAAATCAACAAAAATTTAATTCTACTTCATCATATGCCATTCAGTAAACCATCTCATAACGTAAGTTGGCATTCTGAAAGGCACTTCACTTAAAAAGAAGCAGAATTTCATGTTATTGGTTAAAATTATATGATAAGAAAGCTTCTATACGCCCAGCTTGATCTTTTTAGATTTGTGTTAAGGCCTGTTCTCTGCAAACACAATCTGAAAACAAATTTACAAAAGTGATTTTATTATCAGTTTTAATAAGTCCTGATATTTTAAAGATAACAAAACCAGGGTCATTTTAAAAAATTATCTTTTCTTTCCCCTCCTTACAAAAATACGTCAGACAATCAACGTTCAGATGTTCCCAAACACACCCCAAGACTCAAGTTAGCACCCACCTCCTATCTTTCAAGCTTATCAACAAAAACTGTCCATTTTTAACCTGCTTAAAGCTTACATTAGATGCTACCACAGAATTCCAATGAACATATGTTCATTTAAGTTAAAAATATTTGGTTAAGCATTTAAGAAAAAGGGTTTAATACTAAAATAAGATTTGCAAACCATTAATATAAACAGCTTGCTTCTATCAAATATTAATTATCAATATTCCAAGTCTTATCCACCCCACACTTTATAGACTTCCAGTGGCTTAGGGTCTGGCTCAGTCTTTAAAATTTACGTATGTAAAATCTGCGAAAGATGGAACCTGTGTAAGACAGAAACCTGTTGGAGAAGTAAAACTCAATTATTTTCCACTAATAGAGTGCTAGAAAAGTGGTAAGACTGCACCCTGTCAAAGGCGGAAAACTTGCGAGACCCAGAAAAACAAGGCAGTCCCATCGAGTTCCAGCTCTCACAGGTTTCACTGTACTATAAACATTTGTTCTCTAGAAACCCCCTGTATTCTCCCCCATCCCTCCTCGGGAAACTAAAATGTATTATTAAATCTAAGTGAAGTTATGTATTTGGAATGAAATTAGCTGGAGAACTGTTCTCCAGTAGGTAGTTTTCAAAGTAGATTTCTTTCAAAAGCTAAATCCTAGTGGTTATCACCTAAAACTAAAGCGATTTAAATACAATAATAAAGCAAAACACAATGACAGACAAAAATCAGTGATTTTAATGAAATTAAAATTGCTAAAAGGCCTTATTGCCATTTGTTTTACTATGAATACCAACTATTAGCCATATTTCTACATAAAACAGCTTCTCTAAAATCACCAGATTGGTATCAAAGCCTCTTCAAAGACAGCCCATCTGGAATACAGACAACTAGAACAGCAGGTTAGGACATTACCTCCAATTCATTCAGCCTCTGGATACGTGGGGTAAAATGAAGCTTATCAACATCACATGCAAATGGTGGCTGCCAATCCTAGAGGAGAAGCAAAGGCTTTATTATTACACTTTACTGATATTTTAAATATTGTCTTAGAATTCAAACCCAGGTTAAGTAAAACACATGTTATATCTAACCAGTTAAACCAAGTAGAATATAGGGCAGTAGTTTCTCAACTTTTCCACCTAAACAGTAGAATATGTATGAACACTCTTACCCAAATGAATGATCCATCCCACTGACACAGACCTCTCCTGCACCCTGCCCACTGAACCATGTCATTGAGCCTCAACCTCTGTTGAAAAAAATCACTGACTTAGGTGAGCAGACTTTGACCTCCCTATTTCAACAGAAGTATCTCCCTCTTTACAAAATAGCTAAATTCATGTCAAATTGTCTATAAAATACATTTTTATATATTTAGACTTCTAGACATATTAACTTTTATTATAAAATTGAGGATAAGTTCTACTCTTTACAAAATAGCTAAATCCATGCCAAATTGTCTATAAAATACATTTTTATATATTTAGACTTCTAAACGTATTAACTTTTATCATAAAATTGAGGATAAGTTCTACTGTTGGGGTAAGGGGAAAAAAACTGACATGCAAAATAAATGTTTAAAATTCTCCTTAATATATCCACTGATAGAGTCCTTAATATGTCCACTGACAGAGGTTCTTAGAAGAACTGCTATCATGAGGAAATTATTAGACAAGTATGAAAATATGTATAAACTGTTACCTATAAATGGAGGAAACTGGAACAACTTAAATGTCCACAAAAAAAGGAATAATAAAAGTATAAAAATTATGCTGAGTTACAGATCTCTATTTATTGACACAAAAAGATTTTTCCTATATATGCTAAGGTAGAAAAACAAAGCAGGCTACAAAATAGAAAAATAAAACATTGGAAAGATATACAGCAAAAAGTTTAACAGTAGTTGTCTTTGGTGGTAGGATTACATGTCATTTTCTTTTGCTTCCTTACCCATTTTAAATATAATCTGAAATACATTAAATACATTAAGTAACATTTATTAAATAATATACTATTTCAGATTGTGAAAATATATTAAAACAAGAAAGTTGAGAGCCTTTTACCCAATTTCATACTCAGAAACAAATGTTGGTACATCTGTAAATAACAACATTTTATGCAGCAATAATAAAGAAAAAAGATCTAGATGTTCTAAATATGAAAAAATACCCAAAATGCACAGAGTGAAAAACTAACAAAAACATGCGGAATCATGCTTACAGTATATGTGTAAATTTTAAAGACGATTATAAAACCAGTTGCCACTGAGTTGACCCCATGTGTGTCATAGTACTGTGCTCCACAGGGTTTTCAATGGCTGATTGTTCAGAAGCAGATTGCCAGACCCTGCTTCCGAGGCATTTCTGGGTAGACATGAACCTCCAACCTTTCTGTTAGCAACTGAGCACATCAACCACTCCATCCCAGGTCAAAAAAAAAAAATTAATGCCAGCGGTAGGACTTATTTTTGTTTGGCTCAATAACTAAAGAAAGTAATACGCTTAATTGTACAGAATACAATGTAGTAAAGAGAAATCACACTGCTTCTTAATATTCTATGGCAGGCTAACAGGAAGCATTAATATTGCTCAGAGCTTTGCTAGTACTTTATAAAAGCTGCTGGCTTTCTGAAATAAACTGATGTGGGTTGAACATAAAAGACCAAAAACGTATCAAAGATAATGTGTCAGAATACACAAGAAAATGATCAAATATTTATTTAACATACAGTTCAAAAGGCCTGAAAATGTTATAAACTAAGACTTAAGGGTGATGTATAATGTTATTCTCTGATTGATATGATAGTATACCTTTTAATCCTAAAACTGAATGATACAGAAATTTCATAATCTCAAGTCTATATATCGAAGTTTTATAAAATGAAGTTTACTTTTATGTATGTATTATATATGTCTGTACAAACATATTTTATATTTTAGCCTGAAGCTTTTTCAAATAAAACGTATCCTAAAAATATCAAAAGAAAATCAGGACATATTGGCCACTAAGGAAGCTGGTACTGTGGATATAATATGTTTAAAAAACTAATGAAATTGTTTCAGAGCATCATTCTTTCATTAAAAGCTTATCACTGCAACTGCTGTCTCTTCCTCCTGGCTATAATAAAGAATGAGAGAAAAAGAGATAAATGTCATTCAGTTTTGAGATCTTCGTTGTTAGTAGCAAAGCTCTACTCCAATAAAAGAATTACATATTACTTAGAATACTCGCTGTCGTATTAAAATTAAGATATCCTATTGGAGCCCTGGTGGCAGAGTTGTTAAGAGCTCAGGCTGCAACCAAAAGGTCAGCAGTTCAAATCCACCAGTTGCTCCCTGGAAACCCTATGGGGCAGTTCTACTCTATCCTATAGGGTTCCTATGAGTCAGAATCACCTCAAGGCAAGAGGTTTGTTTTTTGAGTTTTAACAAAGTCTGGCCTCACTTAAGATGAGGGGGAAAAAGCCATTAAGCAGTAAAGACAACAGACCATAATAAATCCTCTAAGAGGTAAAGATTTTGAGATGAGAAAATAATCCTACCTAGCCAAATAAACAACCAAAACCCCCACTTAGAAACATCGTGATAATTTTTGGTTTGATGCTGAAGTATTTCAAGGGGCTATTGGGGGCCTTAGTAAACGTCATGTAAATTAATCCAAAAGTAAAACGTTCAGCCCCTATCGGTAAAATAGATCATAAATACATTTTTTCTATCATAAAAACTGTCAACACTTCCATACCAAGTAGGTGTTTTAAGTTTCTAGATATAAGCAGTCCCATATAAACTCCCTGCTGAGATATTTTTTCTCTATTTTTATAACCATAAAATGGTTTTATTTTAACCCCTTCAAAATAAAAGTTCAATACATTATTTAAAAGATCAATTATTTTCCTTAGCTCTAAAAAACATATTCCTTGGGAAGGCAATTAAGTAAGGTGTTGAGGCTTCAAAATCCTCAAGAGACCTGAAAAACACCAGGTAAACATTTCCCTTGGCCCCAGCACTAACTCAGCAACAACTTAAAGCACATGAAACGGAGAGAAATTTTCAAACATAAAATCAACCAGTATGAAAATGACTTTCAAAAAGGATACTAATTTTTTAATACCACGAAAATTCACCCTGTAAATGCTCCACAATTAGCATCCACATAACTTAATATATCAGAATACAGTTTTACGCTAATTACAGAAAGCTGTCATCATTTTGGGATCTGATAATTAGCAAAATGAGAAAGTATATCCCCTACAGAGGCTACGAAAGTTGGGGTCTCTGACTCCCTGAAGACAAAACCAATTAAAAATCAGTGTCAAAAGCACATTCTTGTTAGTTTACAAAAAATAACATTAACTAAATACCAAGGCATTTTTTTTAATTACATACATTTTTTTAAATTACCCAGTCGTCATAGAATAAATGCACTCATAGGATTTCAATCCAATGCCAGCAGAGCTAAATTCAATTTTCTAAGTCCATATTCTTACTGTTTCTAGGTTATCAACAGAAAACAAAACTTTAGTGCAAAAATTTGACAAAGAAATTTATATGAGTATAAAGACAACTTAGCAAACCTTTCAAGTTAGGCATATGACAAGATTTATAATAAAGACCTGAGTAACATATACATGGAACATAACTTAAAAGACTACGTTCCCATAGATTTAATGGTTTCACGTCGGTAAGGTGGCCTTAAAACATCTGCACAAATGCTGAAAGATACAGCCGAGCACATCACAATCATTACAAATCTCTCTTACAAGCACAGTTACTATTTATGAGACCCTTTCAGAGTCCAAGGGGCCCTGGTGGCTCAGTGGTTAAGCATTTGGCTACTAATCAAAAGGTCCGCAGTTCGAATCCAACAGCTGCTCCCTGAAAATCCTACGAGGCAGTTCTACTGTGTCCTATAGAGTGACTATGAGTTGGAATTGATTGTACAGCAATGGTTTTGCTTTTTTATTGGTTCCAGAGTCCAAATGCCACTGATGGGTTATCTATCAGAAAAGCTTTTGTAATACAAAGGACTGTATTCACTGTCTTACAAACAGAAATAAAATGCCTTAGATAATGCTGCTACTCCTCCCTTTGGTACTTACATCCTTTAGGGAGGCCTGGCACCAGCCAGCTTTAATTAGCCACTCAATTGTTGAAAAGCTGTTTTAAGACCTCCCATCCTTAGTGAGGCACTAGTTTAAAAAAAAAAAAATTACTTGGACAATTTTCTTTTCAGACTATGGAACTACACTAGCACCTTAAACCAAAGGCTCTTAAATTGTTTATAGAAGTGAGTGTGTGTGGATTTTTCAAGGAAGGTACACAGCTTTCATCAGAGTTCCAAAGGGAGCTGAAATCTTTAAAAAAAGAAAAAGAAAAAATTGCCCTGAATGTCTTTAAACTCCCAGGTTTTCCTCAGGATATGTCTATATCTGACTTTCATAAAAAATTTTAGCACCTTTCTTAAGTTCTTATCTCACCACCCAACCTGCTTTTCTTCAACCCCTTCTTACCCATAATAATGTCTTGGTTAAGTACAAGACACGTTTCTCGTAATGTCAGTAGAAGGCTATATAATATAGGACAGAAGAGCAATCACCGAAGTCAGAAGATCTGGATTTGTGTTTTGGTTCTTCCCTTTTCCACTACTTGAGGGAATTCAACTTCTCCAGTTGAAAAGCATGAACAACAGATACTTCTTCGGACTACGGTGAGAATTGAGATTACAAATACGTAAAGTTTTTTTTTTTTTTTTAATTTTAGAGCAGAAATATCAAGTATTATCAATGTAATGATAATAATGACAAAGGCTGACCATTCAAATATACTTTTCTTCTAGCAAAAAGTCACTGCAACCTCAATTTTCAAGGAGTATCTGACTTCTAAACTTTACCTGTGAGGATATTATCCTTCCAGCCTCTCTAAAGGCTCTATAGAGACTTTCATCAAAGCATTTCAACACAGGTTAAAGGGTTCTACCTATTTTCCTCCTCCTTATTTCTCCAATATTCATGTTTAAAGCATACCGGTGTCATTTACTTTTTCCTTGTATAGTATAATAGTTGTTACTAGTTGCCGTGGAGTCAACTCTGACTCACAGTGACCCCATGTGTGCAAAGTAGAACTATGCTCCACAGTGTTTTCAAGGCTCTGACCTTTCAGAAGCAGATTGCCAGGTCTTTATTCCAAGGCACTTCTGGGTGGGTTCAAACCACCAACCTTTCAGCTAGTAGTCAAGCACTTAACCATTTGAACCACATAGTCTCACTGCCTGAGTTCAAATCCTGGCTCTACTGTGTGGCTTTGTGCTAGTTAATCTTCCTGTACCTTGTTAGTTGATGTCAAATCAGCCCCAATTCATGGCGACCCCATGCACAATGGAACAGAATGCTACTTTGGTCCCGTCATCCCCATGATCCATTGCAGATAGGGCCGTTGTTATCCATCGGGTTTTCATTGGCTGATTTTTGGAAATAAATTGTCAGACCTTTCTTCCTAGTCCATCTTTTGTCTGGAAGCTCTACTGAAACCTGTTCAATATCACAGTAACATTCAAGCCTCCACTGATAGGTGGTGGCTGCACATGAGGTGCATCTTTCAGGAATCAAACTCAGATATTCTGCTTAGAAGGTAAGTATTCCACCACTTAAGTACCAATGGCTCCCCCCAAACCCATACCTTGTTGTTGTTGTTAGGTGACATCAAATGTGTTCTGACTCACAGCAACCCTACACACAACAGAACAAAACACTGCCCAGACTGGCACGCCATTCTCACAATCGTTTGAGCCCACTGTTGCAGCCGCTGTGTCAATCCATCTTGTCAAGGGCCTTCGTCTTTTTCAGACCCTCTACTTTACCAAGCATGACGCCCTTCTACAAGGACTGATCCCTCCTGATAACATGTCCAAAGCACATGAGACCCAGTCTCACCACCCTCCCTTCCAAACAGCACTCTGGCTGTACTTCCTCCAAGATCAACTTGTTTGTTCTTCTGGCAGTCCATGGTATATTCAATATTCTTCGCCAACACCATAATTCAAAGGCATCAATTCTTCTTTCGTCTTCCTTATTCGTTGTTCAGCTTTCACATGCACATGAAGTGACTGAAAATATCATGGCTTGGGTGAGGTGCACCTCAGTCCTCAAAGTGACATCTCTGCTTTTCAACACCTGAAAGAGGTCTTTTGCAGGATATCTGCCCAATGCAATACATCATTTGATTTCTTGACTGTTGCTTCCAGGGGCCCTGATTGTGGATCCAAGTAAAATGAAATCCTTGACAACTTCAACCTTTTCTCCTTTGATCATGATGTTGCTTATTGGTCCACTTGTGGGGATTTGTGTTTCCTTTTATGTTGACATGTAAACCATACTGAAGGCTGTAGTCTTTGATCTTCATCAGTAAGTGCTTCAAGTCCTCTTCACTTTCAGCAAGTAAGGTTGTGTCATCTGCATATTGCAGGTTGTTAATAAGTCTTCCTCCAATCCTGACGCCATGTTCTTCATATAGTCCAGGTTCTTGGATTATTTACTCAGTATACAGACTGAGTAAGTACGGTGAAAGGATACAACCCTGACACACACCTTTCCTGATTTTAAACCACACAGTATCCCCTTGTTCTGCTCAAACGACCGCCTCTTGGTCTATGTACAGTTTCCGCATGAGTACAATTAACTGTTCTAAAATTCCCATTCTTCCCAATGTCATCCATAATTTGGTATAATCCACACAGTCGAATGCCTTTGCATAGTCAATAAAACACAGGTAAACATCTTTCTGGTATTCTCTGCTTTTGGCCAAGATCCATCTGACATCAGCAGTGATATCCTGCATTCCACGTCCTCTTCTAAATCCAGCTTCAGTGTCTGGCAGTTCCTTGGCCACGTACTGCTGCAACCGTTTTTGAACTGTCTTCAGCAAAATTTTACTTGCATGCAATATTAATGATACTGTTCAATGATTTCCACATTCTGTAGGGTCACCTTTCTCTGGAATGGGCATAAATAGGATCTCTTCCAGTCGACTGGCCAGGAAGCTGTCTTCCAAATTTCTTGGCATAGGTGAGTGACCACCTCCAGCGCTGCATCCGTTTGTTGAAATATCTCTATTGGCACTCCGTCAATTCCTGGAGCCTTGTTTTTTGCCAGTGCCTTCAGTGCAGCTTAGACTTCTTCCTTCAGTCCCACTGGTTCTTGATCAGATGCTACCTCCTGAAATGGCCGAATGCTGACCGCTTCTTTTTGGTACAGTGACTCTGTTTTGTTTTTGTTTTTAACACTTATACTTTGTAAAGCCCCGGCACCTAAGCTTTACCTGTATTATTTTATTTAAAGCTCACTTTTATGCCTTTTATCATGTACCTAAGGTATGAGATGTAAGGGCTATCCTGTACCTTAAACCAAAACATCAAACTCATAGCACTACAGGACAGAGTAGAACTGCCCCACAAGATTTCCAAAGAGCAGCTGATGGATTCCAACTGCTCACCTTCTGGTTAGCAGCCGAGCTCTTAATCACTGCACCACCAGGGCTCATCCCATATCGCGTTGTTAGGTGCCGTTGAGTTTGTTCCGACTCATAGCAACTCTGTACAACAGAACAAAACACTGCCTGGTCCTGTGCCATCCTCACAATTGTTATGCTTGAGCCCATTGTTGCAGCCACCGTGTCAAATCCATCTCACTGAGGGTCTTCTTCTATTTTGTTGACCCTCTACTTTACCAAGCATGATGTCCTCCTCCAGGGACTGATCCTTCCTGATAACATATCCAAAGTACGTGAGATGTAGTCTCGCCATCCTTGCTTCTAAGGAGCATTCTGGCTGTACTTCTTCCAAGACAGATTTGTTCGTTCTTTTGGCAGTCCATGGTATAGTCAATATTTTTCACCAACACTACAATTCAAAGGTGTCAATCCTTCTTCCGTCTTTCTTATTCACTGCCCAGCTTTCACATGCATATGAGGCGACTGAAAACACCATGGCTTGGGTGAGGCACACCTGAGTCTTACCATACCTCCCACACCTTAGGTACATGAAAAAAGGGGTAACAGTAAACTTTAAATAAAATAATACTGATAAAGCCTAGGTGCCTGGGCTTTACAAAGTACAAATGGTTTTAAAAAAAAAAAAAGTCACTTATTATTAGGAAATGTTCATGTTGCAAACCTTTAGTTTCTAGGAGGCCTAACACAACTTTATTTTTAAAGTAGGAGAATATACTGTTATACATCCATGCTTAAAGACCTTCTTTTAAGGTTGTTTTAGACTCAAGGATAGAGGCAAACAACAAACAATGGATCTCCTGAGAGAGGGGCTCCTGGGGTGGCAATGGAATTCAACTTCTGTACAGTTAAAGATGAAGGAACCCTGCTGGCACCATAGCTAAGCACGGCTGCTAACTAAAAGTTTGGCAGTTCGAACCCACTTGCAACACCATCGGAGAAAAGACCTGGCAATCTGCTCCTGTAAATGTTTCAGCCTAAAATCAACTCAAGGGCGCACAACAACAATACTATTAAAAACAACCCTGTAGCAGGCAAACCTATGGTTCCATGACAGCATTGTTTTACTTAACCATATCATCTTTTTCCACTATACAAAACTTCCTGACCACATGTTTTCTTATTGGAGCAAAAGCTAAACAATAAAATAGGTTTAAAATTCCTTTTCCTAATATAAAATGCTTATTACTGAAACTTTAAAAAATACATATAAAGAAGAAAAAAATCAACTACATTCCCAGAGAAAAGTGTAACATTATGATACACGCCTTTTCAGCCTTGTGTCTGTTTATTTTCATAATTTTTAAACAAATTATTTATACACTATATATACTGCCTTTTCCTTACCGTACTGTGAACAGCTAATATTTCACTGTACTGACACATTTTAAGACTTATTACCGTTGGTTATTTAGGTTATTTCCTTTACTTTCCAATGTTATTCAATATTATAAACAAAACATCCACACGAAGAAGCTGACTTTGTTTTAGACTTATTCAATGGTCATATTTTACATATCCCAGTTACAAGCAAAAATAAATCAACCTGATTATAGTACTTTAAGACTCTCTTTAAGAATAATGACTTATTCTGGCTCTATAGACAAATGCCAGCTGCATAAGTGTGAAAATGGGTTTCCAGAAGGAATTTAAAATTCAAACTGTCTTCATAGAACAGTGCCATGAATGTTCAATAAGTGTTATTAAAAAAGTAAAAATTCTAATAAGGGAAGTTAATTTAAAATGTCTCTATATTCTAGTAAAAACACCAGACTTAATGGCTTGATTGAGACTGGAGGGACCCCGGAAGACATCATCCCCAGACTCTGTTAACCCAAAACTAAAATCATTCCCAAGGCCAATTCTTTAGATAAAGATTAGACTGAACTATGGGACATAAAATGATACACGTGAAGAATGTGCTTCTTAGCTCAAGTAGATACACGAGAGCAAATGGGCAGCTCCTGTAGGGAGGCGAGATGAGAAGGCAGAGATGGTTAGGAGCTGGTTGAATGGACACAGGAAATCAGGAGTGGAAAGGAGGAGTGTGCTGTCACAGTATAGGGAGAGCAATTAGGGTCACATAACAATGTATGCACAAATTTTTGTATGAGAGACTAATGAATTGTAAATTTTCACTTAAACTACAACAATGAAAGTAACTGTTAACAAAATAATAATAATTATGTATAAATACTGGTTCATTAATTTTAGCAAATGTGTAATACTAACGTAAAATGTTAATAGTAGGAAAAATTGAATGTGGGTTATATGTGAACTCTACTATCTCACTTTTTTGGTAAATTTAAAATTGTTCAAAAAATTAAAAAAAAAAAAAATGTTGTCATCAAGTCAATTCCCACTCATGGCAAGCCCATGAATATCGGAATAGAACTGAACTCCATAGATTTTCAAGGCTATGACCTTTAGCAAACAGATTGCCAGGTCTTTCTTCCTAGGTGCCTCTGGATGGGTTCAAACCACCACCAACCTTTCCATTAGTAGTTGAGTTTTTACATTTTGTGTTACAAATTTTTCTGACCCCAATAAAGAAGGCTCTCAAAAAGCAAAATACAATAGTATCTGCTTATTATAATTTTTAAAAAACTAATAAAATGACCAAATGAGACCAAAACAGCACACATCACATTTCAGTTGTTGTTATACAGGGGAATTCATTGTTTGTCCTTTAAAAAACACTTGTAAATTTTCATTTCATTGAAGCAACAGATAAGTAAAGAATAGCTGCTGAGTTTTTACATAACCTTCTACTGGTTTTGTAAAGGCCTCTTCAAAGGATGAGCACACAAAAATACAATTAGAGAGAAACCTCTTGCTCAAACACATCCTACATTCATTCCTACTGAGTCAAGCCTTTGCAGAAGTAAACTTTCCCTTTTCACTACTACAACAACTCAACATTTTAGCCTTAAGATCCCTTAAGAGTTTACTCTTAAAAACTGAAGAACTGGGCTTGTTAACCATTGTCACAGGGCATATGTGTACTAACTGTTTAATGAGAAACTATTTGTTCTGTAAACCTTCATTTAAAGTACAAAAAAAAGAGAATTATCTATGTGAGATCAAACTGACAACAGCAACTCAAAAGGTCTGATGGGAAGCCTAGGGGGCAGTGAGTTGAAGATAATGGTGACAGAGTAATTTGGAAAAGGACAGTGAGAATAGCAGCACAACTGGAAGAATGTAATCGATGTCACTGAATTGTACATGTAGAAATTTTTGAAATCGTGATTATCTTTGGCTATGTATGTTTTCACCAAAAAAAAAAAAAAAAAGTCCTCCAAGGTCAGAAGGGAGAATGTTGACATGTCATGGAGTTGTTAACCAATGTCATAAAACAATTTGTGTACTGACTGTTTAATGAGAAACTATTTGCTCTATAAACCTTCATCTAAAGTACAATAAAAAAATTTTTTTTTTTTTTTTTTTAAATTGAAGACCTCAGGAACCCCTGAGACTACGGCCCTAAGACTCCCTTCTGAACTGGAACTGAAGACATTCCCAGAGACCACCTTTCAGCCAAACCATAGACAGGCCCACAAAATAAACAGTAACACCCGAGAGGAACGTGCTCCTTAGAATCAGTTATATGAGATCAAAAGGGCAACATCTGTCCAAAAGCAAAAAGATGAGAAGGCAGGAACTGGTAGAAAACCAGAAGGAAAGGAACGAGGAACCTAGGATGGAAATTGGGAGAATGCTGACACATTGTGGGGAATGAAACCAATGTCATGGAACTAATTTGCTCTGTAAACTTTCACCTAATGCACAATAAAAAAATTTTTTTTTAAATTGAAGACCTCAGGAGCTTTAGTTTATGTGGGTTGTCTCTATCAATTTTTATCATATTAGAAATTAAAAGCGAAACACTGAAAATATTAATTCACTTAATAATAAATAATACTGAGAAGAGTGGCACTGTTTTAGTTTTCAATTATTTTGTAAATCTCTTTTATGTCTGGCTTAATACAAATCAGCTGAATATTCACAGCCGGTGCTGCAGTCAATCAGGTGTAAAACACTGTTTGATTAAAGTATATGAAGAAAATCCGGCCTGAGAGAGATATTTAGTTGAAAAGCAGAAGTTCTTAAGGACCCCCTGAAAGGGTCTTGGGACCTCTCCTGTGGTCCTCGTTCACACCTTGGAAACAACTGCCCTACTGGTCTTCTCCATCCAATCTGTGCAATGAAAACAAAACGCTGCCCAGTCTTAGCCCATGCCATCCTATGATAAGTTGTATATTGGACCATTGCAACCTACTGTGTTTTCACTGGCTAATTTTGGGAAGAAGATCGCCAGGTCTTTCTTGCTAATCTGGAAGCTCCACTGAAACCCGTTCAGCACCACAGCAACATGCAAGCCTCCACTGACAGACGAGTGCTGGCTGCACATGAGGTGCACTGACCAGGAATCCAACCTGGGTCTCCCACATGGACGTCTAGATAATTTTATCACTGAACCACCACTGCCCCCAAAGGATAAGTACCTTTAATATAATTATAACTCCTATAGATAAGGCCTGGTGAAAGGCATCAGTTTTACAGAACTTCTTGTTTAAAAGTACTTATATTCAGAAAGGCAAAGCACTGTTTCCATGGACCATCTATTAGTAAATGAACATACAATAATAATAAAGAGACATACTACAGTATTTGTTTTTTAAGCATTAGTCCTTTAAATTCCTCTTTTACTCCTTTTAATAAAACCAGGCAATAACAATCTGTATTTGCAGGGCCTCTAAATGATCTAAATTTACTGTCAAAACCACAAAAAAGTATAAAACAGCCTTCTCATGGATTCTGCTTCCCAAATATCAAAGAAACACAGTTCCCTTGTAGGCCAGTTTGCAGCCACTAGATAAGTACTGGAGTTCCTGGGTGATGAAAACTGTTAATGTACTAACCTAAAAGTTGGAGGTTCGAATCTACCTAGTGGTGCCACATAAAAAAAGGCCTGGCGATCTACTTTCGAAAAATCAGTCATGGAAAACCCTATCAAGCACAGTTCTACTCTGACACAGATGGGGTCACCATATGTCAGAACCAACTCAATGGCAACTCGTTACCATCTTGTTTATAACAACATCTTGTTTATAACAACAGATTAAGGGAACTAACTACAAGTAGTCCCCAATTTATGATATATTGGAGTTACCAGGCACCGCACTTAATGACTGTCTTTTGGTACATCTTATCGTTAGTAATACATACTACGTACAATGTTGTAGCACCAAATTTGCTGATGTTATCATTCTCAGATGTTCAAAGATAAATAAAGATCAGATTTATAAAGATACTCATATTAAGAGGCAATAATAATGAAAACTTTAAAAATAAAAAAAGGTATTCGACTTATGTCAGAATCAACTTAAAACAGAGTCAGAAAGGAATCCCATTGTAAGTCAGGGACTACCTGTATATCACATGGAGATTTTCTTTCCCAAAATTTTCCAAATGGACTTCTACCACAATTACCTAATGGAGTGATTAAAATAGGTTCTTGGCATATCCCCAAAGTCTTATCAAGCCTACTGTGGACACGTCCTTTTAAAATTAACTAAAAAAGGATTCTAAGAAGGCTAACTAAATTCCTAAAACAAATCATCTTCCACTCAAATGATTGACATCATGATATGGGCCAACCATGAAAAGTTAACAGAAAATTATTTTTCACGTCATTCACAGACATTTTATGGTACAGAAGCCACTGAATGAGGCCAAAAGAAATTTCAGATCCTTCTCTCCTACAGCGATTACAATTGGTGCAAATATTACTTCAGTATATCTACATCAAGGCATGTTATGATCAACTAGCTATACTGCCAGTGTTTGTCCCCAAGCAAGTATTTAATAAGTAGTTTTGATTTTCTTTCATACCTAGGATCCCAGTGTAGAAAAGACAATTTCTGACAGAAAACTGAAGCTGCTTAAGAAGACTGCACACTCACTTCTCAGAAAGATTCCAAAAATGATTTGTGTGGATGGGTGTTAGGGGGAGTTTAGGAAAGAGGTTGGACTCTGCTCCCTCAGTATTCCCTCAGTAACACCCAAACCTATCTGGGCATCAAGGACAGAGAAAGTTAAACATCCCACACCTTAACTTTAAGGCCTCACTAGATCTGTAAACACATGCTCTACCTTTAGTCCTCTACAAAATGGTCACTCCTGGAGATTAAAAATCAGGGTCAAGAAAGGGACAGCAGTAATACTAAAAATCATCCGGTGCCTCAAAGATACTGAAAGGTTGCTAAATCTTTGTTGTGCTTAATGTCTCATTCATCTAAAGACACATTTGCTACTGTATTAACGAAGAAAGGTAACCATTTCAATAGATGCAAATATTTAATAAATATTTAGCCCTGCTGCAATTAACTGCAAGCCTAACATTAAAAGGTGAAATAATTTTAGAACAAGTATGATCCCGACTAATAGAGGTCCCTGGTATGGCACAAACGGTTTGCTCTCAGCTACTAATCAAAAGGTTGGTGGCAGACTGAGTCTTATACAACTGGATGGTGCCCAGCTACCACCACTGACTGCTCTGACAGGGATCACAATAGAGTGTCCTGGACAGAGCTGGAGAAAAATGCAGAACAAAATTCTAACTCACAAAAAAAGGCCCGACTTACTGGCCTGACAGAGACTAGAGAAACCCTGAGAGTATGGCACCCTTTTAGCTCAGTAATGAAGTCATTCCTGAGGTTCACCCTTCATCCAAAGATTAGACAGGCCCATAAAACAAAAACAGACTAAAGGGGCACACCAGCCCAGGGGCAAGGACTAGAAGGCAGGAGGGAACAAGAAAGCTGGTAACAGGGAATCCAAGGTCGAGAAGGGGGAGTGTTGACATGTCATGGGGTTGGTAACCAGTGTCACAAAACAGTATGTGTACTGTTTAATGAAAAGCTTGTTTGTTCTGTAAACCTTCATCTAAAGTACAATTTAAAAAAAAAAGGTTGGTGGTTCCAACCCACCCAGTGGCACCACGGAAGAAAGGTCTAGCAATCTGCTTCTGTAAAGATTATAGCCAAGAAAACCCTATGGAGTTCTGCTCTACTCTGTAACACATGGGGTCACCATGAGTCTGAATCGATTTGACAGCAACAGGTTTGAGTTTTCTTGATGATTCCTAATAGCCATATTTGAAGTAAAAAACTGAAGCTTGAACCTGAACTGCAATGCTAGGAAACTGCTCAATTTATCCCACTACCAGACTGTTTAATATTTACACAAGGTGAACGTGCCAGTCTATTTAATATGCTGTAATTCTGACTAAGCTTCAAGGCTAGCTCTCCTGTTTGAAAAGAAAAAGATGTACTAATACACAGGCACGCACAATTTAGGATAGCAGATAAAATCTAAACTCCAAAGACGTTAAAATAAATTTATCTTACGATGTTACTGTAGTAGAGTTAGTACTATTAACTGCTTTGTTTTTTTTTTTTTGCCACATTTCAAAATAAATGCGATTTGAAAGATAAGCCATTTTACTCAAAAATATAAGAAAGTTGCAGCCTGGGTCTCAGCTACCTGGTATCACTGGGGAACACCATGTAAACTTTGCAATTATCCACTTTTCCAGGTTTTAAGAGTTTTGCAACCATGTCTTGAGTTGAGACTTAAGAAATCATTACCATGAAGTCACATATAAGTTTGAAATACTGGCTTTCAATAAACCTGCTTCTCCCTTGGCTTCCCAACACCACATCTCCTGGTACCTGCAAGTAGATCCTCTCTTCCCTCCTCAAATGTTAGTGTTCCTGGGGGTTCTGTCATGACTTTCATTCTCATTCTTACCCTTATTTCTTCTCCCACCCTCACACCTTGATCCAGGTGAGGTAAAGCCTCCCCAAATATCCCAGGCAGGCCCTTCTACCCATATTCCACCCATCTCCATGTCCCCAGGGTGACTGGTGCAAACAATCAATGTGCTCAGCTACTGAGAGGTTGGAGGTTCCAGTCCACCCAAAAGTGCCTCGGAAGAAAGGTCTGGAGACCTACTTCTGAAAAATCAGCTATTCAAAACCCTATGCAGCACAGTTCTACTCTGACAAACACAGAATCACTGTGAGTCAGAATCAACTCCACAGCAACTGTTTTTTTGGGGGGAGGTATTCCATACCCCAACTCTAGTATCTTCAACCATTCTATATATAACTTCTATTCCTTGCTTATACCATATGGCATAATCAACTTGCAGATCTTTCTTACCATTAGACTTTGAGTTCCTTTAAATCAAAGCTGTTGTTTTCTGAAACTCTAGAAACAACATACAACGTCTAGCACTTACTGACATTAATAAATGTGTTGAACTGAACCCACAACCAACTGTAAGAATTCATTTCTTCATTCACCAGAGTTGGTATCAAGGATTCCACAGTCTCCTGTAGTACAGTCCTTCAGCTAAAAATTTCAGATCAATTTGAAGTCAACAGGTAGGAGAATTCCTTATATTAAAGCTGCCTAAACCTCATCAGGGAATTACCTAAACCAGTGGTTCTCAAACCTAGCTGAACTTTAGAATGACCAGAAGAGCTGCTTAAAATTCAAACACATGAGACTCTGACTCAGTTCTGGGCTGGAGCCCCAGAACTACTTTGATAGGAGGCAGAGGTATATTTAGGGGACTCTTAAGTTCTAAATATTTTTCCAATGTGAAGCAATCACATTAAAATGATGAACCAGGAGTTGCTATATAAATGAGCCATCGAACAACAGTACATAAAAGGGTTAAGTTCATAACTATTGATAAAAAGACAAAACTAAACGGTATTTTGGTATCATATTCGTGCAACTATTTTTATAGATTTCTCTGCAGTTACTAGCACCAAGATAGCTTCCTACCACTCCCTGCCCCTTGCCGCCACCCCACCCCACCCCCCGCAAAAACAGGCAGTTGTGTTTTGAAAGCCAGAAGGAAGAGAATGAAAACCACACTCTCCTTCCAAAAAAACCTGTGAGGGGGGAATGAAAGAAGTAGGCTGGAATCTATGAAGGGAGCTACTGTATATATTAGAAAGAACAACACTGAGCTCCTATGTGTTTTAGAAATCGTGTCACATTAAACAAGGCACTTCACTTCTCTGAGGTTAGTTTGTTTATCTATAAAATGGATCTAATGCCTACCCTAGCAGTAAGAACTAAGTATCGAAAATGGTTTTTGCTGAAACTATCAGGATAAAAAAGGAAGACTGGGTAGCCAGCCAGAACAGAAAGGGTATAAACAAACAATAAGCTTCATAATTTTTAAAGTAATTTCCCATCAACCATCTCATGTAATCACAATTGTTATCATTATGGTTATAAGATGCAATATAAATAGTGGTTAGAAGCGCTAATGCTGAAACGGTACTGCCTGGGTTCAAATCCTGGCTCTACCACTTACCAGTCAAGGTGACCTTAAGCAAGTTACTTACCTCTTTGAGCCTCACTTTGTAAAGCAGGGCCAGTAATATTCATTTTATAGGCAGGTTAACAGAATAAAGTTCTGAAAACTCATGATCTCTTAAGGCTAGCAGATCAAAGATAACACATAAACAGCAGAACACAGAAGCCACAAGTTTTGAGTTCTACGCTACTCTTTTCCACTTAAATCTCTAGTCTTATGATTAATGTAATTGACAGCACTAAATTGTATACTGTAAAATGTTGAATTGGTCAATATTGTATTTTATATATATCTTTACAAAGATAAAAAATAAAAACAAAAAATAGTAAAAATAAAACTGCTCATAAGCGAAAAGAAAAAACCTCTATTCTCTTAAAGATTTCACTTCCTAGCTAGCAAATATGTTGTTGTTAGCTGCTGTCAAATCAGTCCCCAACTCATGGCAACCCCACACATAAGGGAACGAAATGCTGCCCAGTCCTATGTCCTTCACAAAACATCATAAGCCAGATGCAAAAGGACAAATATTGTATAATTACACTTACATGAGGTACCCAGAATCGACAAATTCAAGACAGAAAGTAAATTAAATAGAGGTTATCAGGCTGGGGGGAGGGAATAATGAGGAGTTACTGTTTAATAGATAAGAGTTTCTATTTGAAATGAATAAAAAGTCTAAAAATAAATAATGATGATTATATAACATTGCGAATGTGCTTAATGTCACTGAATTGTACAATCAAAAATGTTTAAAATGGTCAATTTTGTTGTATTTTACAACAATGAAAAAAATACACACACACACATACAGATACAGATACAGACATATACAAGGTTAGCAGTGAAAAAAAGCAGTTCTAGAGAAACCCAGAAGAGTGGGCTGCCATCAAGTGCATTTCTTAAAAACCCTAAACCCACACCCTAGACAAATCCCTGTAGCCAGCCTCCCACTGGAAAATCTGGTGGCTGTTCTCAATTAGTTCAAAATGTATGATAATATTGGATGAGAGCCTCCCTGGAAGAGGAAAAAACTTAGAATACGTGGAATTTTACAAATTTGGGGCTATACTCCAGAAATTCTCTCATTATAGACCCTCTCCCATTCTCAACCCCCTCAACTCCCGTCCCACAAAGATACCAGAGTACAAATCCTAAGAGATCCTACCCCCCTCCCTCTCTCTTCCCTTGATGTCAAAGCCTGGCAAGGACGAGACATTACCATCTGGTTTCAATATCACCAAATGATGAGTTGGTACAACCACACAGAAAATTGGGAGGATCCTGCCTTAAAGACCTTGTAATTATGTGGTTTTGATAGGGATTTGTTCTTTGTTTCTGGAGTTATGTGATTAGGGTAAGATGGTAAGGTAACATTTCTCTATCTGTAGTCTGTAGTATGTATACCTCATAAGAATACATACTTAACAAAAGCTCCAACCAAGTGCTCTAAACACACTAAAGTTTAGACTTTAGGTCTCTGATCTTTACACTTTGGTCAAGCAGGAAAGATGGTAAGAATGAGCACAGGAATACACAAAAATCTGCCTAAGGCCACATGAGGAGCATAACTGGGAAGACAAATCTTCGTCCAGCTACCTGCTCGCTCCACATAAAAATACTCAACATTTGAAGGTTTAAAACTTGGCATATACACCACTGAAGAGCATTTTAATATATTTAATGTATTTATTATTTTGAGCAAGGAGCCCTGATGGTGCAACAGTTAAGCACTTGGCTGCTAACCAAAAAGTTGGCAGTTCAAACCTACACAGCTGCTCTGAGGGGCAAAGACCTGGCAATTTGCTCCTGTAAAGGCTATAGCCTAGAAAACCCTATGGGGCAGTTCTACTCTTGTCACATGGGGTCATTGCGAGCCGAAATTAACTCAACGGCACACAACAACATTATTTTGAGTAAACTGCTTGACGCAAGACAAAAAAATAAAAAGGTCATGCTAAAGTCATACTAGAAATAAGAGTACACGTGGATCCACCTACAAGGCATGTTATTAGGTCCGAAATAATAGAAGGTGTATTTGAACAAAAAAACTGGGGAATCTAAGTTTGCATAGGATTATATAGGGGTTCTAATTAGATTTTAAAAAAAAAAAGCTTGCCTAATTATTGTTATTAGATGCTGTAAATTTTTGACTCATAGTGATCCCATGTCTACAGAGTAGAACTGCCCTATAAGGCTTTCTAGACTGTAATCTTCATGGAAGGCCTTTCTTCCGCTGCCTAATTATAAGTAAAGCATAAAATATATTCCAGCTCTGTTCTTAGGCTTTTTTTTTAAGACCAAAGTGAACATTCTCCCTGCTACTACCTCTTTTCGTTTTCTCCCTACTTCACAAGTAGGATAACTATAGAAATATAATTCAGCCTACTGACCCCAACTGTCAGGCAAAAAGTGGTATTATCTAAGTTACTTGTTAGATAAGGTATAATGTACTTCCATTTTCAGGGCTTCCACAGCATCACAGTCATCCCACACTAGTGGAAATTAAAATAATTTTTAAACGTGTCAGCACAAAGCTCACAAATACAAACTCCTGCCTACATACACACACAAAAGACACACATAACACAAACATGCACCGGCAGATTTTCCAAAATAATTTACAGCAGCTCTATCTGAAAAAATTGAATAATTTTAACCTCACTAATTTTTTTAAAGATCCAGGTACAGAAAAGCTTCATCTAAACCAACAGAAGTATTAGTTTCTGTCGTTTTGATCCTGGCCTTTTGCCTTTTCAAGTTTCACCTTAAAAAATCCCTTCACTGTAGAGGAAAATAAGGGCTATGTATTTGGCACTAACCCTTGTCTCTCTAAATCTGTCCCCAGACTCTTCTTAGCAATGAGCAAACAAAGCTTTGGGATTTAAGCTCTTTGCAATCCATCAATTAATTAATCTGGACAGCAGCCGTAGGTCAGTGTCAGATCCCCTTACAGCAGATGAGAAGGCATACATTGGAATAAAATGACTTTGTCCAAGGTCATGATGAAATAAAATTCAAGACTCTACCCTCCTAATTTTAAAATCTGGAAACAACACCCCCTCCTGTCCTCTCTTACATAATAGAGGAGCTGGCTTTTAAAAAATAAACTAACACACACACACACACACACACACACACACACACACACACACACACACACACACACACACACACACACACACACACACACACACACACACACACACACACACACACACACACACACACACACACACGTCCTTGATAAACCTCAAGGTTTTATCCCTCCATTAAATTTTATGACATTTTACAAGACATTACCAAGTGAAATGGAATCAGAAAGTTCAAAAAAGCCATTTATTATGTGATCTTCTGCCTGGTAAGAGTTCAACCAGCCTCCTACCTGAGAACTGAAGTTATCTTTTCAGAGGGCAGGAGGGCAGAAACCCTTAGATTTTAAATGACCTAACAGCTATGCGCTGGACTAGTAGCCAAAAGGTTGGTGGTTCAAACCCACCCAAAAGGCCTAGAGATCTGCTTCTGAAAGGTCACAGCCTTGAAAACCCTATGGAGCAGTTCTATTCTACACAGGTGGGGTCGCCATAAATTGGAATTGACAGCAACTAAAAACAATAATCTTTAAATTGAAGAAGATATTTTATTACCACATAAGCTTTAATTAGCAATTCTGCAGAAACAGACTCTAACATCAATGCTGAAAGTCAAACTGTACCACTCTTCACAGAAAAAAGTTAACCTAACAACCTAACCAACAACATGAGGCCCTTCTGATTCTCGTTTCCTTAAAACTTTTTGGAGAAAAAGTTTTCATACTATCTCTTGGTTACTCCTGATTCCCAGCTCTATTCTGTCAGGCTAAGATGTCTACCTTGACCAGAACAGCCCCTTCTAAAAGAAGAAAATTGAGATAAAGTTTGGACAATACAAAAAATGAAAAGGAAATGGAACAATGATGGCAGAGGACGTCCTGCAACCATCATTCACTCCCACCGCCACTACCAAACCTCTCTATGTGTCAAGACTTGACCTGGAGACGGTCAAGTTTCTTCACAGGTTCCAACAAATGTGTAGCAAAGAAGCAAAGCCACATAAAATGAGAAAAACAGGCCCCAGCCTAATTGAGCAAACTGACTATCACTCACTAAAGGCTATAGAAAAGCTCACTCTTAATTGCCCTAACCTCTCACTCATACCCTGAATAAGACAAAAGCTAAGCCAAACGGACCTCTACACTGAAGGTCACTATAGTCTGCTCTCAACCCCAGTGTTGCTTCCCTGCTTTCTGCTTTCTATCATATCCAGGAAGACAGCTAGAGGGACTACTCTCTATACTTTTGTGTATGCTTGAAAATTTTCATGAGAAATTTTTTTAACTTACACCCTAGAAGTAATGGCTCTGGCAGAAGAAAGTAATCAGTCTTTATGTCCAGAAAGAACGCTTAAATGATAAATGAACAGTCGGAATGACTCTCTAGGCTGTGTCTAAAGGTATATGGCAATGGTGCTTTATAAGAAATTGTCTACAATTTAAGATTTAAATGTGTAAATCATGGTGGGAAAAAAAGAAGGACCTAAAAGACTGCATTTACTCAAATTCCACATTCTTTGTTCCAAAGACTTTACAATTATGAACAGAAATGTGTCGCCACCCTAAATGAGGCTTTTCTTCATTAGTCAGGCTCATAAACTTGACAGTATTCGAGTTCCATTCAACATACAACTCACATAATAGTTATTGACAAAAAAGAAACATTTGTGGAAGAATTGAGGTGTACAAAGGTAAAATCTCATTTAATTCTTCTCTTTACTCCTGTGCTAGGTTATAGCAGTTAATAAATGCTTAAGAAATCTTTGTTAGATTGCATACAATTCTCAGGTCTAAAATTGATCATTAACCAGAATTTTTAAAATTGTTATTAGTTTCTCAAACTTTTAATCAAAAGTTAATAGTGAAAAAAAAAAAGTTAATGGGAATAGCTCAGGGAAATGGCTTTCTCAAGATACCACGCCACACACCGACCTATCCCAAAGAACCTTGTCAGTACGCCTCCTGTCATGTCAGATTCCCCTTCAAGTGACCCAAACTTAACAAAAACTTCACAAAGTTGTAGTTCAGTCCCCAACATTTATTCTACTTCATTTTAATTTTTTTTTGGTCGGCAATGACCTTTTACATTTAAAACAGGTATATCAGTATAATCCCCAGAGAGTATCTAATTCCCTTAAAAACAGAAAAATCACAGAACCTCAACATAAACCAAGCAGAAAGCACTGTGCAAGGAGGAAAGCAAGGTTCTCCTAAGTTAGTGGTTTTTTAAGCCTACAGATGGCATTTAGAAAGAGGTACACAAGTAGGCTTCGTGAACCACAATACAAGGAGCTCAATTAGCCCTTTCATTTTGTGGCATGGGTTCTCTTTTATCCTTTTCTATAGCCAACCTTAATGTGGTCCAATTAAGACAACAATAACAGGTTACAAAAGTCTGCAGGAAGATCCCATTACAACACATTAGCCGGGCTCAATTTTTTTTTTAATTGAATAGTTTACAATGATATTTTTTGCATTTCTAAAAGAAAATTCTCGCACTGGCAGATTTCTGCCTGCCTATATCCAAAACTATCCTGAACATAACATCCTGGACTTTCTTATTGTGCCCCAAATTAAACAGAGTTTATCACCAACCAACCAACCAGAAATACTCTAGATCATACAGGAAATTAGATATCTTACAGACAAAGGAAGAACGAAATTAAGGGTTAATAATTTTATTCATTTTTTTAATAAGTGTCTCAAAAATGAAAGCATTCAAACACCAGCTTTAACAAAGAACATTTATTAACACATCAAAAGCAATTCTCTAGTAATTTAGTTCCATAAAAACAGATTGTATGTTTAAAAACAAATCCTATAATCATAGGAAGGGAATTTTTTGCTGGTGGGCGTGGGGTCGCGATCTTTAACTGCCACGTATATTTGCAAAATTACTCACATCCCATTACAAAAATCTATTAATTTTGTTGAGTAGGTCACTAAGGGTTATATAACTCTACAGACATGTATGTGGCTCCTAGCATAACCAATTTACCACTGATAAAGTAAAATTTAGCTAAACACTCATTCAAAGAGTACAACAAATGAGGTTTATTTTTGTTTGGCTTAAAGGCAGACACTTACTTGTAAATTAAAACTGTAAGACCTAATCCAGTCTCCTACCAAGTGAGAAAAAAATGGATGTTTTTCTCCTGGGCAATGTAGGCCTAAATTCGTCTTAAAAATCAGCTATAAGCGGATACAGGGTTTCTTTTGGGGGTGATAAAAAATGTTCTCTGTGGATATAAAAACACCATTCAACTGTACACTTTACATGGGTGAACTGTATGATGTATGAATTATATTTCAACAGAGCTGTTAAAAAAAAAAAGTAGTAGTTATAAATTCCTCCTTCGCTCAAAGATGTTTCTATTGATAAGCCTCTTCTCCAAATGTCAAGGGTTTAATGTAGCCAAAGAATCACCACTAGAAAAAGATTTCATGAAAGCAAGGAAATTGGGAAAACAACAGAGAGAGAGGCCAAAGTCAATCCAATCCAGAACTGGGACAATGATAGGCAGGAATGGGAGTAAATGAGCTCCATGATATGATACATTAACAAGTCTTCCATACAAAGAAAGCCTAAAATGTACATTTAAGTTCCTCCCCGTCTGTAAGGGTTCAACCAATAGGTTCACTCAAACAAGCTGACTGTTTTAAAACACTTCAAGGCAGTTTTATACTTTGGGTATAAAAGGATCAAACTAGTTAGTGACCACAGGAAGTTCAAGTTGAAAAAAGTGTCTACTGTGCCATGTGGGGTTTGATTTAAATCCCTGACTTTCAGACAGCGCCAAAGAAGAAATTTGTGGAATCCACCCATCTATGGCCAAGTGCTTGATGTCCGAGAAGAAGAAAGAAAAAAATATATCAAATATATTCCAATCAAATTTAGGAGATTCAAAAAGGTATTTACTGAACAGGCAACTATTTTCTGCCTAATAGCTACACAGCTAAAATTATCTCCAATACCACAAAGTGACATGAAATATATAATTTGTCCTTATCAGACACCTAAGTATAAAAAGAAACTGAAAATGTGAATTTTAAAGGCAACACAAACATAAGCCAAATTAGATTTTAAAAAGGTCTCAGCCAAGAAAATAAGCCTGATTATCCTATATACTCATGTAATCTGAAACAAAGGGTTGTTTTTTTCTCTCTTTAACATTTAACTCAGGATTTGAGTACTGTCTTCTTGACTTACTACTTTTTATCACATTTATCTTACTACATTTTCACAAATTTCTGTGAACCCCTAAGCTCCCATATACAAAATAATTTAAAAATCTGAAGTTTTCCGAAGCCAAGCAGCTTCTAAACTCATGAGCTTTTCTTCACTGAGAAAGCAGTTTTAACCGGAAATATATAAGTACCATTAAAAATACAAAGGTAACAAAAATAGGAATTAAACATGCTTAATAATTCTTACTCTTTCCTCCTAACAAGTAAAATACCAATTGTTCAAATCCCCCTTTTCAGTACAACCAATTGTGTCCCAAAACCTCAGTGAACAAAAATCATCTAGAAATACAGGCATTATATAGCTACCACCATGGAAAATATTTCATACCTCTTGAAGGGTGTTTTTTTTTTTTTTGGCTATATTTCAACTATATGAAACCACTTGTTCACAGTTAGCTTTCCTAAAACAAAACAGTTTTCAAAACAAAGACTGTTTACATCTCTTAAGAAGCCTTTGTTCCAACAAGACCCCTCTTCAAGAGCTACAACTTCTGGAAAGATTTCCCTTTTTGTGGTTATATCAACAAAAAATACTCAAACTCTTTCCATTTGGCATAGGAGTTTGTTAAACAATAGAGAAGGCAAGCCCCCTCCACACAAACGCAGTCTCCAAAACAGAGTGTTGCTTATGTTTGTAGATTATTTGTGCCTCTTTAACACCCTTCCCTAGGCTGTAGTATGTAGTACTCTCAATACAAAATGGTGGCCATCATGTCTGACATTCAGAATGGTAAAAGGAAATACAACCACAGATTTAGCAAAGCTTACCATCAATATACTAGCCAAGATGTGGAAATGGGTAGTCAAACCTAACCAGAGAAACACTATCTTTTCAGGAAAAGGGCCCTATAAAGGCACAGAATAAAAAAATACAGGATGAAGGGTTTACCCCAGCCCCACAATACCAATATGGAGGACAACTCCCTGGAACCTGACTCCTCCTATTTTGGTTACCAAGAACTTACTCAAGTTGCCTAATAAAATTCTAAATAAAATCCCATTAATGTGAATGTACAATATTCATATTCACCTGTTCTAGCATTTGACATAAAACTGCTAAATGTGTGAAACCTAATCTATTCTTCCAAGAATTAAAATCTTGGCTCTAACCAGCTGCGGTTAACTAACTTCTCTGCAGGCCCCTTTACACTCTAAATTTACTTTCCTTCAGTAACAAGAATCAACCTTGTCCACTTCACTGAGAGAAATGGATCTGTTTTCAAATTTTCCCCCATACAAGCTGACAAGTTAATTTTTGAGGTACATATTTTATCTCCAGTTTCAAAACTTGTCCAAGAAAAACTATTTAAAGTATGGGGTTCGTGTTTTGAAAAATTTTTGAGGGGGCTAAGAAACACTTATTCAGGGATCTTCCTCAAAACAGAATCCCTGCAACTCAAAATATCATTACAAAGATCAATCTTAAGGGAGAAAGGGATGGGAGGGGGTCTTCCTCCACTGGCCGGGGGCGGGGGTGGGGGGGAGGACGGACAGTAGGAAAGGCAGTTAAACCTCCTTCCCAACGGTTCCAATCTGTCCAACCGTCATTTATGCCAACTCGGACTCGGACCATCCCCAAAGGTGGGCAAAAAACCCAGCGCAGCCAGTTCCAGCTCAGGGGGTGGGGGGTGGGGGCGGGCTTTCCTCAGCGGACGTTGCAGCCGTTAGGGATCGCGTAAGAAACACCGTACCCCTCACACAGCCCCCAGGCCCCAGGCGCTCTAGACAGGGCATGAGGAGCTGAGGAGGATGATTGCGTCTCAGCCCCCGGAGATTGGGGACAGGAGAAAGGGGCATTCAAGCTTCGGAGATCTTCTTGTCTGTCATAACCCCCCACACAAACGCGGCCTCGCCCCCAAGCCACCCCTCAACAACACAGCTCAGGCCTCTCCTACGGAGCCGAGCGGATGGGCCAAAGTAGGGTGCGTGAGAGAATAGCAGCACAGGCGGGCATCGGGTCCACCCTCGCCTGCCCTGCCCCCACCACGCCGAAAGTGCCCCCCCGACACTTACGCCCCCCACAACACATCCGCTCCGGAGCCAGACCCGCGGCTCCTCCCCCGCCCCCGGCAGCGCTGGACGCCCCCTCCTCGACCCCAGGCCGGAGGACACCAGGAGGCCCGGGGACGAGGGGGTGGGGGTACCCTGGTCTGGAGGGTGGGGCGCCCAGGTGAGGGCCGCTCCGGGCCGACGCCGCCACCACACAAAGGACCAGGGGCTCCCGCCGCCATATTGAAAACTTTCCTCCTCGCACGACAACTCGCAACTCCCCCACCCCCACCCCATCACACACCCCCGCACCCCGGGGAGGAGGCGAGGACCAGGCAACCGAGCGTTCCCTCCCCGCCCGCGCCTCCGCCTGCCTCCGGGAGGAAACACTCCTGCGACCACCCCCCGCCACCACTCCATCCGGAACCGAACCCGAACACCCGAGCCGGGCCGCACACCCGTCGCCGGAGCCCCGGTCGACCGGGCCCACCCAGTCGCACCACGAAACCCCCTGCTCTCCCACGCTCCTTATCTCCCACCCTGGAGAAGCTCCCGTCTTCCTCCCCTGCCTAACTCCGACGCTCTTGGCAGCCTCAAACTTGATGCGGCCTCCGGGGCGCCTCTGCTCCCCGCGCTCCGTGCCTCGGGCCTCCCCGACCCCGCGCCGCCTCGCTCCCTCGCTAGCCACGAGCAGGATCCGGGGTGCTGGCGTGACTCACCGGCGGCGGCCGCACCTTACAGATCCCAGTCTGCTCGGCTATGGGCCGGATCTTGTGGATGAAAGCAAAGGGGTCCGCGAACTCTTCCCAGCTGGGCTCGAAGACTGGGCACTCGGGAGGAGGCAGGAACTCGCCCAGAGGGCCCGGGCCCCCGAGGGACAGCGCGGGGCGCGGGCCCGAGGGCAGCACGGTGGCCGGCTCCATCACCGCAGGTCGGGCAGGAGTGAGCAGAGGTGGGCTATGGGACCGCGGCTGCAGGCTCCGCTGGGTCCCAGACCTCTGCACGCACGACTCTGGCAACAGCAAGTCCGACTTGTACTAGCAACGGCAGCACCTTGGGCTTTTTCAGCCTTCCTCCGACGACGTCTTGCCGCTAACCCACGCCGTGTGCTTCCGCCGCCACGGCGAGGAAAAAGAGTCCCGCCCCCACCCCCACCCGCCCCCCGCGCGGAGCTCCCCGCCCCGCCCCCAAATCGGGCGGGGCCGAGGCTTTTCGCCTAGAGATAAGAGTTTATTCTTAATGTTCAGTTGAGCCAACATTTATTGACCATTTACTACGTACCAGAGCCCCTGCCCTCGAGGAGTTAATGGTCTGGTGGAAAGGATCAGACGCATAAATCGATCATTTCAATTATGTCAACGCACTGTGGTAGGTGACACGAGAGAAATAAACAGTAAAACCCAGGGACGGGCAGAAAGAGTACTGGGAAAAGGAGAAGGATTTTCCTTTCTAGGAACAGACTGAACATAAGAACAGCATGGACCTGAGAAAACAATAGTAGTGATAACAATAATAATAGCTCACACTTTTGAGGGCTTGCATATGTAAGAACTTTCCTAAGTGCTTTTGCATGATTAATCATTTAATCTACACAACAGTCCACTTTACAAATAAGGAAAGGGAGGCACAAGTAGATTAATTTTCCCAAATTCATAGAACTAATAAGTGTTGAAGAGACTCTGTAGATTGGGAGGTGGGAGTGTTGTAAGGAAAAGAGTGGTCCACAAGCAATATGACAAGATTGGATTTGAGAGATTGGATTGGATTTTGAGGAGAAATTATGGGGCCTAAATTAAGGCAGTGGTACTATTAACTAGAAGGAACGGATAAAAGAGAAGGTGGTGATGGATTGGAGAGGGGCAGTGAAGTATCAAGGATGATTCAGGAGTCTGGAGTAGGTGCCTGAGTGAATGCTAGCTCCTTGGTATTGCCAGGATATTCACCTAGATTACAGAAACAAGGAGAAGTCAGTCTGGAGAGGAAGATAATGTGCTCGCTTCGGGACATTTTGAGTTTGAGGTTTTCTCTGACATACAGCTGCAGATGTCTGACAGGCTGAAGAGTATAAATCTGAAGCCGATAGCCCTCAAATCAGCAGCAGCCACAGTACACTGGTCCTGAAGGAGACTCAGAAAACATAAACGTTAGCGCTTTGTTTTGCCTGATCCCTTTGTGCAGCCAAATTAAGTTAATGTGACTGTACCCTAGTTCATAATCAAAAGGCGTGCAGCAGGGTCATAGCCTGTCACCCTCCTTATTCAGTCTGTATGCTGAACAAATAATGGGTGAAGCTGGACTATATGAAGAAGAACGTGGCATCAGGATTGATGGAAGACTCATTAACAACCTAGGATATGCAGATGACAGCAACTTTGCTGCCGAAAGTGAAAACAACTTGAAGCACTTACTGATGAAGGTTACAGACTACAGCCTTCAGTACGGATTACACCTGAATATAAAGAAAATGAAAATCCTCACAACTGGACTGATCATCATAAATGGAGAAAAAAACTGAAGGTGTCAACAGTTTCATTCTACTTGAATCAACAATCAATGTCTATGGAAGCAGCAGTCAATAAATCAAACAACAGATTGCATTGGGCAAATCTGCTGCAAAAGACCTCTTTAAAGTTTTAAAAGCAAAGGTTTCACTTTGCTGACTAAGTGTGCCTGACCCAAGCCATGGTCTTTTCAATTGCCTCATATGCATGCGAAAGCTGGACAATGAATAAGGAAGACCGAAGAATTGATACATTAGAATTGTAGTGTTGGAGAAGAATATTGAATATACCGTGGACTGCCAGAAGAAAGAACAAATCAGTCTTAGAAGAAATACAATCAGAATGCTCCTTAGAAGTGAGGATGGTGAGACTTTGGCTTGCTTACTTTGGACACGTCATCAGGAAGACCAATCCTAGAAAAGGACATCATGGTTGATAAAGTAGAGGGTCAGTGAAAACGAGGGAAACCCTTAATGAGATGGATGGACACAGTAGTCACAAGAACGGACTCAGACATACCCACAGTCATAAAGATGGTGCAGGACCAGGCAACATTTAGTTTTGTTATACATAAGGTGAGCCTTGGTGGCCCAGTGGTTAAGCATTTGGCTGCTAACGGAAAGGTCAGCAGTTCGAACCCACCAGCCACTCTATGGAAGAAAGATGTGGCAGTCTGCTTCTGTAAAGATTATAGCCTTGGAAACTCTATGGGGCAGTTCTACTCTGTCCTACAGGGTCACTATGAGTCGGAATCAACTCAACAGCAATGGATTTGGGTCTTTTAATTTTATACATAAGGTCACCAGGAGTTGGAGCTGACTCAATGGCAACACCCTGGATTAGTGGGAAGATGGGAAGGTTGGAGGGCAATTTCATATCACCATTTCTTCACAACAATACTATGGGATAGGTACTACTATTATCTCCATTTTGCAGAGCACAGAGAGGCTAGTAAGAAATATGAACACTTTTGAGGCACATGATTTTGGGTATGTCCAGCCCGGGAAAAGGGAAGAGAAGAAGCTCAAAAACAACTTCAACATTGAAAAGAGAAGCAGCCAAACCCATGAAAGGACTGTTTGCCAGGGCCTTCTTAGGAAGAATCGGTGGTGCTCTAGGTCTGCTTTCTGAGTCACCTAGAGGAAAGACATCTCTTATCCTTAAGGATTCTTCTCTTTTTTAAAGCCTCCTCTTCAATAAACTCTTACTGAAAGTACCTGGCCCCAAAAAGAGTTGAGAGAGGTCCTCCAAGGAGGGAATCCTTTTCTCAGCTCTAGAGTTTTGAGATCTGGGTAACCATTTTTCTGCTCCCCACTGCAATGAAGACTCAAGCCAAGGGGCAGCTGGCATCCTGTCAGAGGAAAGCAAAATCATCAGCGTAAGATGGACATGATTTGCAAGTCATAGTAAAACGTTAATGGTAGAATTAAGTAGCGGGTATATAGGAATTTGATGCAAAATTCTTTTAACTTTGCTGAATGTGTGAAACTTTTTCATAATGAAGTGTTGGAGAAAAATCATCCTTGTTCTGTCTTCGCTGTGGGCGGGCGCTCTGTGCTTTTGAGGGTCCTCATGGAGTTGATTTCCTGTCATGTGCTCCTTCTTGGGAGAGCGTTAAGACTATTTTCATCCTTGAACGTTTACACACTACAAGCCAAGTAGATTTAACTTTGAGAAAAACTCTAGACAAATATGAATTACGACTATTATTTAATTGAGGTGCACAGTAAGATCAGGCCTAAGAAAATCTTTCCCAGTTCTCAGCCGCGTCCTAGGACTTCCTCACATTCCCAACTCCCAAGGTCTCTCAGCCTCACTTCCTCCATTTCCGGTAGTGACCCTAAGTGATGAGATTCTGTTGCTCCCAGAAGAGGCAGCAGCTGTTTGGCTCCCCACGGGCCTGATGTGACGTTGAGGAAGGGGGGCGGTTGCCAGGGCAGTGAGGAGAATCTAGGGACCGGGAGGAGAGTGCTCTCGGGGGAGATGACCCCCCCCCCCCCCCGCCACCGCGCCTCGCACAAGCCGCTTCCCCTTGCCCTTTATGATGTGTGTTTACATGGGCGGAGGAATCCCTCTCCAGCTGACAGCCACACGGCGGCCGGCTCTTCTTTTTTTAAAGAGCCTAGCCACAGGCGGTGATTGGCCGCGGCCCGGGCCGCATCAACCTCCGGGGGCGGAGCCCGGGCCGCATTGTCTAGTCTAGGGCCAGTTGGAAGCCCCAGAGGCCGGACCTGGGTAACTCCTGCCTGGAGGTCCCCGGGCCGGAGCGCCCAGAGGGGAGAGAGCGAAGCTTGGGCGGGGTCAGGTTCAAGGTCCCGGGGGAAAGCGGGGTTGGAGCGCAGGCGGCCGAAGCGGAACCAGACTCCGCTCCGACTGCCACGTCTCCAGGAATCCCCTCCTTACTCTTGGACAACACTCCGCCCCCACCCGGGCCTCCATTCCCCCAAACCACCCCCATTTGTGCAGCGCCAGATTCTTCGGCACATTCCCCTGGACCTGGGGCTTTCCGTCCTACCCCGGCCCTCTCAGCCCCTAAACTTCACGCCTTAAACCTGCCCGACCCCACCCCCGGGCCGGCGCCCCCAGATCTACAGCCTTTGCTCTTAGATGCGCCCGCCTGGTGATGAGGCGCTCCCCGCGCTCCTTCCGGCAGCTAAGATGGGGAGACCAAGCTCCTGGGTTCCAAACCGGGGGAGCGATTTCCTTCCCAGTCCTCCGCGCACTGCCGGGAGACTGGGTCCCGTGAGGGGGGGCCAGGCCAGGCTCCCCGGCGGCCCGCGAAGCACGTAGCGCACGTGTAGGGCCCGCTCCCCACCCCCTCCGTCGCCGCTGCTGCCTCCGACGTCTCAAAAGGGCTCTGGGTGTTAGCTGTGCGCTTCCGCTCCGCCCTGACCTACAGCGTGTGGACCTTCCTAGTGCTGCGTCCCTTCTAACACCACACCACCCTTACCTTTCGAGCCCTGTTAATCCTCCGCTCTCTTTCTGCTTTCCCCTAATTTCCCCAGTGCACGTGCTTGTCCTCGGCTTTTTCACAAACGAACTCTGCTCCTTATCTTTCCATTTCCATGCCATCTCTCCCCACAACCTCTAGTGCCCTGGAATGTTTGCTGTCAGATGTCACCTGTAAAAACCTGCAAACCCTTGGGATTTCAAGATGAGCTGCAGCCGTTTTGGCCTTCTTGCTTTATTTATTTTGTGTACTCTCACTAAGTCTTGTTAGTACACTGTTTTACTGCACTTATAACTCGGTATGTGTCTTATTTCCGCTGGTGTCCCTGCCATCTTCCCCTGCACACGCCTCTCTCACCAGACTGGAAGCCGCTGGAGGGAAGGAGTAATGTATCTCTGGCACTAGGCACGTGGCAGATGCTCCACAAATATTTGTTGAAGGGGTGGGGAAATGGCCTTGAGTTTCTGTGGCTCAGATTGGCTGAGGAAGGAGCTCTGGGCAGGACAATGAGAAGAAGCTGGCTACCCACGTGAAGCGGGAAAGAATCTCACAGCAGATAGGAAATGGGTTGTTGGGGAGCCCACACAGTGGGTGGGCGCCACGACTAAGATAAACCCCTGTTCTCCCCACCCCCCACCCCCACTCCCTTGCGCTGCTCACTTCCCTGGAGCCAGCAACCCCTCCTCCTCTCCTATGCTATCATCCTCTGCTGACGGGTTTCGTGCTCCCTGTTTTGCACTGCCCCAGCTGTGGGGGCTATCCTTGGGGATCAGCCCAAGCGTAGCAACGGTCTCATCCTTGGGCTTCTGTCCTTGGGGAGCTGGGTCCAGACCCTAGGGAGGCACCTGGTAGTGAAATGCCTCTTCCTCTCCAGCCCTGGAATCCCTTTGTTGCTGACTCAGCCCAGGGTAACTGCACTCATAGTTCTGGCTTTGGGTTTACCTGGGTGCAGGGCCCAGAGGTTAGACCCTTGTCTGGGCCCCCTCCCCAGGGAGCCTCCAACAGGCACTGGCAAGTGGGACATTCCCAGGGTGCTGCCAGCCCTTCCCATGGGGGCGGAGAGGAGCAGAGTTGCCCACACCAAGGCTTCAGGGTGTGTTTCCTCCCGTTCCGGTTTGGCGGCTTTAGAAGCCCTGGACTCCCAAGGAGCAACTTTTGCTGCTAAGAGAAGCTGAAGGGCAGAGTGGGAAACCCAGGTTCTCTGTTCATTCCTGAACCGTCACCACCACCTCTAACTCAGGTCTCTGGATTGAGGGGCCTCTCTCTGCATGCTCCATGGCCTTGGATAGCTGGAATGTTTGGAATTTTCTGTATCTGTGATGAAAGTCTTCCAACAGGATGAAAAGGGCTGCAGCACTGTCAGAACTTTACAGAGCACTACCGCATCATCATGCCCATTTGAAATTCACAGTGTTCAACTAAATCACATTGCATCTCTAGCACAGAGTCTGACACACAAAATGCTAAATGCTGATTCCCTTTCTTCTCTCCCCTCCGGGAGGTGGGGGTGGGTGAGTGGAGGTATGTGTTTTTCTGGAAATACTGTACTAACAAATAAGACAGGGTCACTGGCCAGGAGTAATTCATAGTCTATTGGACACATTAACCCTGTAAAGTAGGTAGGAATTATTGTCATCATTTTTCACATAGAAAAATTGAGACTCAGAAAGGTTAATTAACCAAAGTCACACATTAATAATAGCAGAGTTAGGACTGGAATCTTGATCCTAGTGCCTTTGATCTTCCCCCAAACACCAAGCTGGCTTCCCTAAAGGGGAGGAAAGGAGACACAGGCGCCCCATCTCGAATCTCACTGCCTGCTGTTCCTTTAATCTGCCAGAATCTATCTATTCTCTCCCCTCTAGGTCACTGTGACTTCAAACTCTTTGGATTGTGATCTACAGTACTTTGGTTTACATAGCGGCAAAAGTTTCACCAAACAGTACTTATCTTGATACAGTGATGCACTTATACGCTAGTTGAGACCCATTAAGATGAGTTTGTTACCTATTAATGGATTGTGACCCTCGGTTTGAAAAATACTACTTGGAGGTTAGCTTTACCTGCCGTTTGTGTAGCTTTCAAGAAGGTATAGGCCAACAAGTAGCTAGCTTTCGCTACTCATACCCATCTAGTCTTGAATTTCAGCCACTGTCCCCCCGCCCCATATCCCTGTAGGTCCCCCAGAACACTGTCCACATCATATACAAAATCATTAATTATCTCCTATCTCTTCATTTTGGTTTTCACTGCTTATTATTCACTTGTCTGCACCCTTTTCTACTTATTTCCTCCTACGTCTGCCCCAGTCCTTCAACCCTAGGGATTGTGTCACATCTTTTTTTTTTTAATATAGCGTTAACCCAGTCCAATTGCCATCGAGTTGATTCTGACTCATGGCAACCCCGTGTGTATCAAGAGTAGAACTGTGCTCCATAGGGTTTTTTTTTTTTAGATTGTGGTAAATATGTAGATAACAAAACATTTGCCATTTCAAGAATCGTCAATTCCATAGGGCTTCAATGGTCGATTTCTGGACATAGATTGTCAGGCCTTTCTTCTGAGGCACCTCTGGGTGGACTCAAACTGCCAACCTTTTGGTTAGCAGGAACTGCCAACATTTTGGTTAGCAGGAACTGCCAACCTTTTGGTTAGCAGCTGTTATGGATTGAATTGTGTCCCCCAAAAATGTGTGTCAACTTGGCTAGGCCATGCTTACCAGTATTGCATGATTGTCCACCATTTTGTCATTTGAAGTGATTTTCCTATGTGTTGTAGATCCTACCTATATGGTGTTAATGAGGCAGGACTCAATCTATAGGATTAGGTTGTATCTTGAGTCAGTCTCTTTTGAGATATAAAAGAATTGAGCAGAGAGGAGAGGGCCTCCTACCAACAAGAACGAAGAACCAGGAGAGGAGCGTGTCCTTTGGACTGGTGTTCCTGCGCTGAGAAGCTCCTAGACCAGGAGAAGATTGATGACAAGGACTTTCCCCAGAACCGACACAGAGAGAGAAAGCCTTCCCCTGGAGCCAGCACCCTGAAATTGGACTTTTAGCCTCCTAGACTGTGAGAGAATAAATTTCTCTTTGTTAAAGTCATCCACTTGTGATATTCCTGTTATACCAGCACTAGATAACTAAGACAGCAGCCAAGCATGTTAACCATTTGCACCACCCAAACCAAAAAACCAAACCCGTTGCCGTCGAGTTGATTCTGACTCACAGCGACCCTATAGGTCAGAGTAGAACTGCCCCATAGGGTTTCCAAGGAGTGGCTAGTGGATTTGAACTGCCGACCTTTTGTTTAGCAGCCGAGTTCTTAACCACTGGGCCACCAGGGCTCCTTGCACCACCTAGGGATTCCTCCCAGGGAGTCCTAAATAGCTTTATTAGATATAATTCACATACCGTATAATTCACCCATTTAAAGTGTCCAAATTCAATGGTATTTAGTATAATTATAGACATGTGCAACCATCACCACAGTCAGTTTTAGAGCATTTTCATCACCTCAAGAAGAAATCCTAACACCCTTTACCTATCACCTCCTCCCTGCCCCCATGCCCCACCCCCAAGCATAAGCAACCACTCTTCTACTTTCTGTCTCTATAGATTTTCCTATTTTGGACTTTCATATTAATGGAATCATATAATATGCGATCTTTTGAGACTGGCTTCTTTCACTTAGCGTACGGTTTTCAGGGTTCACCCAAGTCATAGCTTGTATCTGTACTTCATTGCTTTTTATAGCCAAATAATATTTCATTGTTTGGATACACCACATTTTGTTTATCCATTTGTCCACTTATGGGCAATTGGGCTGTTTCCACTGTGTCCCATGTTTGTAGCACCTTATCCCACGCAGGTGCCAAAATAAAAGCTGGATTTAGCATACAGTCTGAGAGCCTCCCAAGACTGGACTTAGAGCAGGGTCAGAAATGCTTACGGGGCCAGACAGGTAAGTGAGTGAAGTCAGCCAGATTGAGGCTGTGGAGAAGTGGGCATGCAGTCCAGTTATTAGGGGTTGTCACTACTCAGAACAGGGTTGCAGGAAGTTCCAATTTTTCAAGAGAAGTAAAAAATCTAGGTTTTTATGAAAGTGCTCCCTATTTTTAAATGTTCAATCTTCAATCAAATTTCTAAAAAGCCCTGTGGGCCAACCGAACGTGCTTGTGGTCAGAGTGTGTTCTGTATGAAGCCACATCGCTTCTCCAACTCCCTGCCTAGGGATAGGCTAATGGGATAATGAACTTGCCATCCTTCAGAAAGAACAATGGTTGCCAAGGGAGCACCAGCTGGGAGGTGCCCAGGGAGAAATACTGGAATGGAGGTGAGCTCCTGCCCCATCCCACTCTGTGGGTCTACTTCATGTTTCTAGACTTAAAGGAGAACTCTGTCTTCCAGCAAGTTCCAGAGCCCACACCCGGAACATACAGAGGCAACAGGCACAGTGTTATAGACAGCTCACCCATAACTGCAATGTTGGTGAGGGACCTGGGTGATGTCAGGACTTTTTAATATTTGTATTTTCCCCCTCCCTCTGTCTTTTGCCTCTTTTACAGCTCTCAGAAGTGAGGAATCAGATATCAGGATGCAGAAAGGTTCTCAAAGTGCTGTGCCTCTGGGTGAGAATCCAAAAGATAAAAATCTGAATGGGGGTTTAAGAATAACAGGGGATGGACCTCCCAAATTGGAGTAAAATGAAGGCAGTGCTGGTTTCCATAGCTGAAGGTAGCAGTTGTTCCTTATAATAAAAGAGCTAACATTTACTGAGTGCTTGCTATATGTCAGGCATTTCTGTGTGGATGATCTCATTTAATCCTCATGAGAACTCTTGAGAGTAGCCATCATTGTTGTCTTCATTTTATAAATGAGGAACTGAGGTTCAGAGAGGCTAAGTAATTTGCCCAAGGTCACATGGCCAATACATTTAGCAGAACTTGATTCCAGCCCAGGCCGTTTGAGTCCAGAGTCTGAGCTCTCAACTCCCATCCATGTATTGCCCTTCTCTTGTGCCCAGTCCCCCGACACTGCTGTGTCCCCAGCACCTAGCATAGTGTTTTGTTGAATGAATAAGTGACCACTCATCACTATCACACAGTCTCTGATAATCAGTGACCTCATAAATCCTTGTTGAGTACATTCTCTGCACCAGGTACTATGTGAAGGGCTATAGATGTAGCATTGACTAAAATTCTCTGCCCTCTGGAGCTTATATTTTCATCTAGTGGATAGAGAAACACATAAACAAGTAAGATAGTTTCTGGAAGTGATAAATGCTGAGGTAAAGAAAACAGAATATATAATAGAGTAATGGTAAGATGGAACGGGAAGGGAGAATCATTGCCTAGGGGTCACTGAGTTTCCACTGATGGTAGAATCATTTGGAAATAGTAGTGATGGTTGCTCAACAAGATGAATATAATCATTGTCACTGAATTGTGCATGTAAAACATGTTGAGTTGGCAAATGTTTTGTTACATATTTTTACCACGTTAAAAAAAAAAAAAGAATTGGATGGGTGGTGATAGCTACAGTGATCTGAGGAGGAAAAGGGAACGGCTGAGCTCGTATTTGAACGTTAGGAAGGAGGTGGTTTTTTGAAAACCTACAGAGAAGACTTCTAGAAAGAGGAACAGCATATGCAAAGATCTTGAGTCTAGAAACAGCTTGGTACTTTCAGGGATTCCCACAAAAGTCCCTTAGGCTGCATGGAGAGGGGGAAGGAGATGGAGTCAAAGAGGCTGGCAAACGGCTAGATTAGATCAGGCAGGACTTTGCAGGACATGTAAGGAGTTTGGATTTCATCTTTCTTGCAGTGGGAAGCCATTGCAGAATTGCAAGCAGTGAAGAGATGTCATTTGATTTACAATTTTAAAAGGTCTCTTTGACTGCCAAATGCAGAATAGGCTGTGGGACAACGGTGGAGGCGAGAGACCCATTAGAAGGTGGTTGCAGGAGATGGTGGCTTGGACTAATGTTGTAGCTGTAGAGGTGGTAAGGAGAGGTCATATTCTGGATAAAATCTGGAGGAAACAACAAAAGGACCAAATGGATTGAATGTGGTGTTAAGGAGAGGGAGGCATCAAAGGATGACTCCAAGAGTTTTCCGAGTAATTGCTGTTTACTGAAAGGAGGAAAAGGTTTGAGAGGTAGGAGGAATCTATAGTTCTATTTTGGCTCTGTTAAAGTTGGAAGTTATACAACAGCCACAATTATGGACAGAAACATACCAACCATGGTGAAGATGGCATAGGGCTGGGCAACATTTTGTTCTATTATACATAAGGCCACCACGCATTGGAGTGACTTGACCACAACTAATAACATCAAAGTTGAAATTCCTTATATTCATCTAAAAAGATGTTGAACACTCAGGGAGTTTGGAGCTCAGGACAGAGATCAGGATAGGGCTGGAGATAAGATTTGGGAGTTAACACTACATATACACAGATAGTATTTAAAGCCATGGGCCTGGGTAAGATTACCCAGGAGACTATGTAGGAAGTGAAGAAAAGGGGGCCAAGGACAGAGCCCTGTGATACGCCTACACTTACAGGTTGGGAAGAGAATGAGCCAGGAAAGGAAACTGAGAAGAAATGGTCAGTGCAGCAAGAGCGATGTCAGGAAGAGTGTAGTTCAAGGAGGCGGCAGTGGTCAACCATGTCAAAAGCTGCAAACGTTAAGACAAGGAGAGAGAATATGAAATGAAGACATAGAGGTAATTATTGAAGACAACACTTTCAAGGAGTTTTGCTATTCAGGTTGCAGAGGAATAGGCCAGAAGTTGCAGAGAACATGAATTCAGGGAGGGATTTTGTTTTTGCCCCTACCCCCCACCACTCCTCCATCACTGGGAGATACCAGAGCTCTTTTACATAGTGTTAGGGTTGGTCCAACAGAGAGGAGAAATGGATATGCTGAAGGGAAACAGGGTAATGGCAGGAGTGAAGAACTTGAGAAGGTTAGAGGGAATGGGAGTCAGAGGTAAATGTCAGTGGAACTGGAAGAAAGGAGAGAATGTAGTAGACATGCAAGGAAGTGGAGGACATAGTCGTGAGAGGTTTGATAGTTCTTGGTATCTATTTACTCTTAAAAGACATTGATGCTGGTCTATAGGACGAATAAGAAGAAAAAAACAAACCTGTTGCTGTCGAGGTGATTGTGACTGATAGTGACCCCATATGTTACAGGGTAGAACTGAGCTCCGTAGGGTTTTCTTGGTGTAATCTTTGTGGAAGCTGATCGCCAGGTCTTTCTTCTGCAGTGCTACTGGGTGGGTGCAAACCACCAAACTTCCGGTTACCAGCTGAGCCCAGACCATTTTTGCCACCCAAGAACTAGCTACCAATTATTAAGCATGTCCCTATCACATGCAAGTCCTGTCCATGTGGACCTCTGGTGATAGGGCAGTAGGTGGGTGGGACACAAGAGTAACATCACAGAGGGAGTTCAGCTCAAGGGCAGAAAACTGGAGAGACCTCAGTGTGCTTTCCCAGGCCTCACCCTCTTTGTTCATTACTCCAAGAGTGATTGAGTCTCATCACCTCAGCTCCTCTTATTCTGTCTCTCTCCTGCCTCTTCCAGAAGCCTGTCAAACACTGAGGGCTGAATGAGAGCAGTCGTCCTAATGTGACTGGTAACTACAGATGAGGTGAAAAAGGGGAGCAGAGCTGTGCTTTTGGCGATGGAATCCTTTCAGCTGCAATTGTAAAGCCTTTTTATTCAGTATATGTATCCATGTGTTTATGTTTATAGAGGAGTCTATTTCTCTTACGTAGTTTGTCTCTAAATCACCTACGTGACTGAAAAGCCTTTGCCTAAGGAAACCAGGTAAGAAAAGTTTAATCTGTAAAACATTTTTACCATATATTTTATTTTTACAATTCTTATCAAAAAGCTAAGTGGGACCACACCACGGATGAACCTGGAAATATGCTGAGCGAAATAAGTCAGTTGTGAAAGGACAAATACTGTATATTCTACTTACATGAGATAAGCAAATAGATACAAACCAAAGATTATTAATGGTTACCAGGTGTAGGAGGGAGGCCAGAAGGGGGAGTTTTGTTTGGAGGGCATTGAGTTTGCTACAGAGTGACGGAATATTTTGGAAAAGGATAGTGGCAGTGATGGCACAACATGAAAAATGGAATCAATGTCATAGAAATGTAAATGTGGAAGCTGTGCTGGCAAATGTTTTGGTGTGTATATTTTCACCACAATAAAAAAGAAAGAAAAAGAAAAAAAAAAAAAAAAGCTAAGTGTGAAAGGAAGAGAAGTCTGTTAACCTCTACTAAAATACTAAACCAGCAGGGATCCATGGAAATGGGGGAGATTAGAGGATACTATTGGCCTCAGGAGCACAGAAGCTACTGACAACAATTTCTTTTCTTTTATGTACTGTAGGGAAGGAATCAAGAGTGGGTGACCAGGCATGTTAAAGCCTTCCCTCTGAAAAATCTAGAAAGAGTCAAAGAAACACATTTTCACTAGAGAAGAGACAAGAACAGAGGACGAGAGCAGCATTCAAGCACTTTTGATGCTGAACCAGCCTGATTTCCAATAACCCAAAATTGATGAAAGGATTTTTCACTCTCAGTTAACAGAATTATAATCAAGGTCTGTGAGTAAGATTAAATATTGGAATAAACTAAGGATATCCTTTACATAAAAGTAGGAAAGGCACCAAGGAGCATAGCACTTAGCCACATTTCAAGTTCAGCTAGATTAATAAATGGGTTGATTTTTGTTTAAAGGTGGTGGAGGAAAAAAATGTGTTTATCTGTTTTCTCAGATGAACTAGACACATCAATAAAGCCTAAGTGGACCCTCATCATTTTGAGTCAGGGAAACTTTTGGAAAGCTTAATCTCCAAATGAATACCAATAAAGTGAAAACAGCAAAGGTCACCACAGGACACCTTACTTATTTAGGAAGAGAATAAGTCTATTTTCCATAGGTTTGCAGCTCAGAAAAAGGTTGGAAGGCTTGGGAAATAAGTTAACAATGATGATGAGGAAGCATAGAATATTTGGGAGGCTTCCAGAGGACAAAAAGGAAGCTCTAGGCATGAAAGGGATGGAGAAAGTCCTCCAGCTGTTGACTTTTTGCTATAGGATCCATATCCCGATGCAGATACCATGCCGTGTTCCACCAGGCGCTGCTTCATAACCTCAGTGAGCATCATATTCCTGTGGCTCTTCGTCATTTTGAAAGTCCCCTGGGAAATTGAAGATCAACAAAATGTGATGGTTATCAAAGGCCAAGTAGTCACTTTTATTCTCATTTTGGGAATTGGGGATGTAGCGGGATGGGAATGATATGGACCAGCAGATTCTCAAAAGCACCTGGGTTTTCCTTCTTCCTGTACCTCTCCACCTGAAAGCAGGAAGCTCCAAGGGTAGCTGGGACATGGACTTGGACCACTGGTCTATAAAGAAACTGTTTTGTTTTTTTCATATTTGTTAAAATAAGAAAGAGAGCAAATACTGCTTGAGCTCTGGATACTTTGGCCAATGGCCAGGCATCCTGAGAATGTGCTGGCTTGCTCTAGGAAGAGTGTGTCCCACCTCTTTCCCTGTAAAAGCTCATGGAAAGCCACTGGGGCCAAATCCAGTTCTTTTTACAAAAGGAGATACATATTTTGCCTTTCCCATTGCCACAGGTGGCCAGTTATAGTAGCAGTAAGGACCAGAGAGCACTAGAAGACTGGCAGGATCTCACCTTCAAATATATGAAAAAGATCCAGCAGAGAAGAAAGAGTGAGTGCCAGGAAGGGGGGTAGGGTACCCTAGGGGAAGTAGGGACATGGAGAGAGGTAACTGTACCTTGGAAGAAAAGAAAAAAGGAAGAGGAGAAAAGGTTCTTAGGAATATTTGAATCTGGGAAATTTTCTTCCCATGTAGACATCTATATATCAGCGGCATTAGGAAGAAAGAGGGAAAATATGAAGTTAGTTATTATTGCAAAGTGGAATCAGTGGGTTAGAGAACATTAGGATTACAAGGAGCCTTAGAGTTACATAGTCCAACTCCCTTGCTTTTATGGATCAAGAACTAAGATCGGGATGAAGGGACTTGGTCAAGATCACATAATCAGTGGAAGAACTTGGAGGGGAATCTTGGGCTCCTGGTTTCCAGGAAAAGTGCTTTTTCTAATATACTTTCTTCAAAGGAGAACTTTGGGAAGATTAACTGGATAAAATAACAGCTAATATTTATTGAGCACTAAACCATGTGTCACTCAGTTCTGGGCTCAAATAAGTTTGGAGGGACCTACAGGGACTCAGGACCACCTAGCTTAGTACTTCTGAAACTTTAATGTGCATACAAACCACCTGGTGATATTAGTAAAATGCAGATTCTGATATCCTAGGTCTGAGGTGGGGCCTGAGAGTCTATATATATATATATATATATATATATTTTATTGTACTTCAGGTGAAGGCTTACAGAACAAATAGTTTCTCATGAAACAGTAGTACACATATTGTTTTATGACATTGGTTAACAACCCCACAACATGTCAACCTTCTAACTTCTCAACCTTTTTTTTTTTGGTGAAAATACACATAGCCAAAGATATACCATTTCAAAAATTTCTGCATGCACAGTTCAGTGACATTGACTATGCCCTTCCAATTGTGCTGTTATTCTCACTTAAGATGAAGGCTTACAGAACAATAGTTTCTCATTTAACAGTTACTACAAATGTTGCTCTGTGACAATGGTTAACATTCTCACATGTCAACAATATCCTTACTCAACCATGGGTTCCCTGTCACCAGGTTCCTTGTCCCCTTCTGCTTTCTGGCCCTTGTCACTGGACTACTGTACCTCGTTAGTCTCATTTGGTTTTACGGGGCTGTCTAGAGAGTCTATATTTTTAATAAGCTTCCAGATGAGGCTGATGCTGCTGGACTGAGGACACTTTGAGTAGAAAGGACCTAAACATGCCCACTGCCAAAGGAGAGAACAGATGGGGAAGTAGGAGAGGAAAGAAAGGAAGAGAGAAGCCGCAAGTAGCTTCCCAGCCCCTAACTCTATTGACAACCGTCTCCACCACCACATACTGACAACTGTCCTCTCTTTTGCCTCTCCCTAGAGTTTCTGACGGTGGGGCTGTCCTCAGTGTCACGGCCAGAGGGAAGTAACCTCTTCTACACGCTGGACTCCTTGTTCCGTGCTTCCTCTAAGGCTGAGCAGAAACATTTCATAGTGTTGATCCACCTAGCAGATTCTGACCTCACCTGGCTCAGGGAAACCGTGGCCCGTATTTCAAGCCTCTTCAGCCCAGAAATCTTGGCAGGGCAGTTACTACTGATCCATGCTCCATCTGATGCCTACCCGCCTGTGGGTGGCATCAGGAACGACACCTATCCTGGGGAATTCTACTCCAAGCAGAATGTGGACCATGCCTTCCTCATGAGCTATGCCACAAACCTCTCTGATTACTTCCTCTTAATAGACGACAACGTCTTTTGTAGCCCCAACTTTGTCAGCCACATTCGGTGGAAGGTGACCAACATGAACTCCAACCCATGGGTACTACTGGAGTTCTCTAACATGGGCTTCCTTGGTAAACTCTTTCACAGCAGGGACCTCCCACTCATCGCCCATTTCCTCCTCCTCTTCTACAAGGAGAAGCCCCTTAACAGGCTGATTCCTCATTTCCGTGCCCTCCTGGTTCAGCAAAACCCAATCCTCTGCAGGCCTTTCCTCTTCTACCGCAGAGTCTCCCACCCAATGTTTGATGACAATCAGAAGACCTCAACAGTTAAGAAAAAGGACTCTTATGGTCCTGACAACCCACCTGGAACAGTTTTCACTGATATGAAGGTTTTTGATGTTCATTTTCCCTGGGAGGCCTACACTGTGGACGAGTCATTCTTTTGGACATATAATGTTAGTATAGGGAACCACCTGACAGTGATTTTGAGCCATCCAGTGAACCTGAGGAGAGTACAAGTGATGACAGGTTCCATGGTGGAGGGAGAGTATCCCCTGGAGAAGGGGGAAGTGGAGCTGGGCTATACCCCTGAGAGGATGCCCCAGGACTGTACCAGCTTCACCTTGCTTGGCCGTCTCTTGGAAGGGCAGCTGGATCAGGAAATATTTCCAAAAAATATAGGGTACAACGTGAGCTGTGTAAGGCTGGTGGTGAAAGCTAGTCAGGTTGGTGGTCTCATGATCAGACATATCTCTCTCTGGGAGGAAAAAGCCAAAGAGAAGCAAGGAGTCACAAGCTGAAGATAAATCAGTAAGGCTGTGAAAAAATTAAAATCTTAAAGCTATTTCATTGTAGCCTACCTGGTGCACGACAGGGGAGATACAAGGGAACGAGGCAGAGAGGGAAGACTCTCCTACATTCTTTTGGTGCCATCAAGATGTTAGGAGACCTGTTCCATCCTTTTCTACCCAAACAATCACCTCTCCTAAGATATCTTTTGCTGGGGCAGACGTAGCTTAGCCCAATCTGAGAAAAGGCCTCAGTTATTCCCAGAAACTTTAGATTCCTGGAATTCTGGAATCCGCACAAATACAGGGTGCTTGTGCGTGTACGTGTCTGTGTTGTTACATAGGGATGGAGGTGAAGTGTAACGTGGTAATAGGAGAGTGAGGACATTTTGTTTCTATCTATATCCCAGGTGCATGTCTAGGTATAGGAAAATAGTTGGGGGAATACCTAGAATTGACATTAGGAGTTAAACTCCCTGAAGTTCAGGGAAGTAGCTGATGGACTAATGGCCATAAAACGAACTCTTTCCTTTTGAATTCTTTCACAGTGCCAATCTAGTTCCCTCCTTTCCTCACCAACAAACTTGGCGTAAATAGTTTGTAACTAAAGCCTCGCTTTCACATCAGCAATTCACTCTTAACTCCCCGACTGGCTTCCACAACCACAACACTACTGAAACTCTTCCATTTGTGATGATAAAAATAGTCAAAACCCAATGGCATTTTCCCAGACTCATTCTCAACTCTCTTCCGTAATACACAGTATTGTCTTCCTTCTTGAAACTGTCTTCTTCCTTAACTTCTAGGGTTCATTAATTCATTAGAAAGTTATTGAGAGCCTATAATGTGCCAGGTACAAAAAAAAAAAAAAAAAAACCCTGTCCTTGAAGAGGTTTTGTGGTGGGGGGCGGGGGGGATACAGACAAGTATGTTTTAAGCATCATGTTGGAGTTAATTATAGAGTCCTTTGGGAGCACAGAGCTGCTGTTCCTAACCCATTCTTGAGGGCTTATGGAAGGCATTTTGGAAGATGTGACATCTAAGCCTAGACCTGCCAAGTAATTAGAGAAGATAGCCAGGTGACGTGGGAAGAGGCGTGGGGGAGATTTTTCAGTAGAAGAAACAGCATGCAGAGAGGGAGGACAGAGGGGAGAAAAGAACTTGGCTTATATGGGAAAGCACAAGTTATTTAATGGGGCTGGAGATGGAGGGCAAGTTGGAGCAGGGTTGGGGGTGGCAGGAGATGAAGCCACAGGACAAAGAAAGGACCAGTTTAAGAAGGGCCATAGACAATTTAATGGGAGAAAGAATAGTCTTTTCCAATGAACAGTACTAGGACAACTGGATATCCACATGCAAAAGAATGAAGTTGGGCCCTTACCTCACACCATATGTAAAAATTCACTCAAAATAGATCATAGACCTAAATGTAAGACCTGAAACAATTGTCATGACCTTGGATTAGGCAATGATTTCTTAGATATGATACCAAAAGCACAAGCAATCTAAGAGAAAAAAAAACCCAGATAAACTGTACTTAATCAAAATTAAAAACATTTGTGCTTCAAAAGACACTATCAAGAAAGACAACAGAATATCAAGAAAGTGAAATGACAACCCACAGGATAGTAGAAATATTTGCAAATTATGTACTTGATAGTGAGTTGGTATCCAGAATATTTAAATAACTGTTAAAACTCAATAATAAAAGGACAAATAATTAATTAAAAAAATGGGCAAATGGTTTGAGTAGACATTTCTCCAAAGAAGATATATAAATGGCTAATAAGCACATGAAAAGATGCTCAACAACATTAGTCATTAGCAAAATGCAAATCAAAACCACAATGAGATACTTCACATGCACTAGGACGTCTGAAATAAAAAATAAGATTATTGCTATTATAATCTTAAAATATAGATAATCCTGAGAGCAATAAGTGTAGGCGAGGATGTGGAGAAACTAGAACACTCATACTTCGCTGGAAGGATTGTGAAATGGTGCAGCCACTTTGGAAAACTGTTTGGCCATTCTGCAAAATGTTAAACATACAGTTACAATGCCAGCAATTCCAATCCTAGGTGTATATCCAAGAGAACTGAAAACATATGTCCACAAAAACCTGTCTGTAAATATTTGTAGCAGCATTATTTATAATAGGCAAAAAGTGGAAACAACCCACATGTTTACCAACTGATGAATGGATAAACAAATGTTTATACAAAGAAATATTATTCAGAAATAGAAAGAAATGGAGTACTGATACATGCTATAATGTGGATGAACCTTGAAAATGTTATGCTACATGAAAGAAACCAGTCACAAAGGCCATATATTGTATGATTGATTTCATTTACATGAAATGTCATGAATAAGCAAACCCACAGAAACAGAAAATACATTCGTGGCCAGGAGCTGGGGAAAGGGGAGAACGGAGACTGCTAATGGGTATGGGGTTCCTTTTTTTGAGTGATGAAATGTTCTAAAATGGATTGTGGTCATGTTTGTACAACTCTGTGAATATATTAAAAACCATTGAATTGTATACAAGAGTGAATTTTATGGTATGGTGAATTATATCTCAATAAAGTTGTTATTAAAAAAAAAAAGTCATAGGAGCAAGTTACAGGGTTTAGATTATCCTCGGAGCAGCAGGAATCAGTGAACAGTTTTAAGCAGGAGATCAGAATGACCCATGCTGTGCTGTGGGAAGATCACTGTAGGCATCATGTCAATACTTGATTGAAGGGGGCCAACACATGGAAACCATTTAGAATTAAACAAGATAATGTGTACAAGATGCCTAGTACAGTTCCTGGGACATAATACTTAATAAATGACACTTCCCACTTCTCTTATTTCTCTCCCTTTTCTTTTTTTTCCATAAATCATATACTAACCTATATTTCCACATACCCCTCTGTTTTAGGTTGGGTTTTCAAGAGAAGAAAAACCAGTGAAGCATATATACATATATAAACCAAATTGACTACATCTGTGGAAAGAGTCGATGGAAAAGCTCAATATCATCAGTCACAACAAGGCCAGGGGCCAAATATGGAACAAACTATCAATTGCTCATATGCAAGTTTAAGTTGAAGCTGAAAAAATTTAAAACAAGTCCATGAGAACCAAAATATGACCTTGAATGTATCCCACCTGAATTTGGAGAGTATCTCAAGAATAGATTTGACAAATTGAACACTAATGATCAAACACCAGAGGAGCTGTCAGATGACATCAAGGACATCATACAAGAAGCAAAAGGTCATTAAAAAAACAGGAAAGAAAGAAAAGATCAAAATGGATGTCAGAAGAGACTCTGAAACTTGCTCTTGAATGTAGAGTAGCTAAAGCAAAAGGAAGAGATGATGACGTAAAAGAACTGAACAGAAGATTTCAAAGGGCAGCTTGAGAAGACAAAATGAAGTATTATAATGAAATGTGCAAAGACCTGGAGTTAGAAAACCAAAAGGGAAGAACATGCTCAGCATTTCTCAAGCTGAAAAAACTGAAAAGTCAAGCCTCGAGTTGCAATTTTGAAGGATTCTGTGGGCAAAATATTGAATGAAGCAGGAAGCATCAAAAGAAGATGGAAAGAATACACATTCACTGTACCAAAAAGAATTGGTCCACATTCAACCATTTCAGGAGGTAGCGTATAATCAAGAACTGACAGTAATGAAAGAAGAAGTCCAAGCTGCACTGAAGGCACTGGTGAAAAACAAGGCTCCAGGAATTGACAGAATACCAATCGAGATGTTTCAACAAACGGATGCAGTGCTGGAGGTGCTCACTCGTCTATGCCAAGAAATTTGGAAGACAGCTACCTGGCCAAATGACTGGAAGAGATTCATATTTGTGCCCATTCCAAAGAAAGATGATCCAACAGAATGTAGAAATTATTGAACGATATCATTAATATCACATGCAAGTAAATTTTGCTGAAGATAATTTAAAAGTGTTGCAGCAGTATATCAACAGGGAACTGCCAGAAGTTCAAGCTGGATTCAGAAGAGGACATGGAATGAAGAATACCATTGGTGATGATAGATGGATCTTGGCTGAAAGCAGAGACTACCAGAAAGATGTTTACCTGTGTTTTATTGACTATGGAAAGGCATTTGACTTTGTGGATCATAACAAATTGTGGATAACGTTGTGAAGTCTGAGAATTTCAGGACACTTATTTGTGCTTATGAGGAACCTGTACATAGACCAAGAGGTAGTCATTCAAACACCACAAGGGGATACTGCGTGGTTTAAAATCAGGAAAGGAGTGCATCAGAGTTGTATCCTTTCACCATACTTATTTAACCTCTATACTGAGCAAATAATCTGAGAAGCTGAACTACATGAAGAACTTGGTGTCAGGATTGGACAAAGACTCATTAACAACCTGTGATATGCAGATAACACAACCTTGCTTGCTGAAAATGAAGAGGACTTGAAGCACTTACTGATGAATATCAAAGACTACAGCCTTCAGTATGGATTACACCTCAACGTAAAGAAAACAAAAATCCTCACGACTGGACCAACAGGCAACATCATAGTAAGCAGAGAAAATATTGAAGTTGTCAAGAATTTCATTTTACTTGGATCCACAATCAATGCCCATGGAAGCAGCAATCAGGAAATTAAACCATTTGCATTGGGCAAATCTGCTTCAAAAATCCTCTTTAAAATATTAAAAAGCAAAGATGTCACTTTGAGGGCTAAGGTGTCCCTGACCCAAGCCATGGTATTTTCAATCACCTCATATGTATGGACAACGAATAAGGAAGATTGAAGAATTGATACCTCTGAATTATGGTGTTGGCGAAGAATATTGGACTTCCAGCAAAATGAATAAGTCTGTCTTGGAAGAAGTACAGCCAGAGTGCTCCTTGGAAGAGAGGATGGTGAGACTTCGTCTCATGTACATTGGATATGTTATCAGGAGGGATCAGTCCCTGGAAAAGGGCATCATGCTCGGTAAGGTAGAAGGTCAGCAGAAAAAACAAGACCCTTGATGAGATGCATTGACACAGTGGATGCAAAAATGAGCTGAAACATAGCAATGATTGTGTGGATGGCGTAGAACTGGGCAGTATTTTGTTCTGTTGTACATAGGTGGCTATGAATCAGAATGACTCAACGGCGCCTAACAACAACATGAATGTGTGTGTGTGTGTGTATGTGTCTACACACACACAGATTTATCTCAAGAAAATGGCTCACGTGGTTGTAGAGGCTGCTAAGACACAAATCCATGAGCCTGGTGTCAGGCTGGAGGCTTCTCTTGACTCATGAAGTTTCAGGAGCTGGTGAACCCAAGATTGGCAGGTCAGATGGCAGGCCCCTGGCTTACAGGCTATGGAGGCTGATGAATCCCAAGATCGGCAGGCGATACAGCAGGCAGCTGGCTCAAGTCCCAAGAACCAGAGGTCAGATGACGATGAGTTAGATGTAAGATCCAGAACAATCAAGCGAGTTTTGCCAGAGCATCCATATATATATTGGGTCAGGCTACACCCCCAAGGAAACTCTCCTTACAACCAGTTGATCACATCATGAAGGATGACTACATCATTACATAACTGACAAATTACATCATTACATAACTGCCAAACCACTGAGAATCATGGTCCAGCCAAGCTGACACACAACCTTAACCATCACACCCTCTGACTAGTTATTGTCTCCATCATTGATACCATTGCCTCCACTCATCTCTAAACATGGGAATATCTCCAGGCCTTTTCCACTTGTTCATCTATACCTTCTTTCTTTGACTTTCAACCACTCTCATAGCTTCACCCGAGTGAATTTTCAAGTACTACTTGAGCTAACATCACACTTTAAGGCTCCAATCTGAGCCTCAGTCCCTTATCTCCAATTGATGATGGATCTCCTTCAGTTGACTGTTTTATTGTCATCTGAATCTCAACACATCTAAAACCAAACTCTTCAGCTTGTTCCAAAAAAACCAGTATTTGGTCATTAGCCATTAGAGAAATGCAAATCAAATCTACAATGAGATACAATCTCACCTTGACATTACTGGCACTAATTTAAAAAAAAAATGTTGGAGAAATTGTGGAGAGATTGGAACTCTTATGCATTGCTGCTTGGAATATAAAATGGTACAACCAGTACAGAAAATGATACGGCATCTCCTTAAAAAGCTAGAAATAGAAATACCATACAATCCAGCAATCCCCACTCTTAGGAATATATCCTAGAGAAATAAGAGTCGTTATACAAATAGACATATACACACCCATATTCATTGTAGCATTATTCACAATAGCAAAAAGATGGAAACAACCTAAGTTCTCAACAACAGATGAATGGATAAACAAATTATGGTACATACACACAATGGAATACTACACAACAATAAAGAACAATGATGAATCTGCAAAACATCTCCCAACAAGGATGAATCTGGAGGGCATGATGCTGAGTGAAATAAGACAATCACAAAAGGACAAATATTGTATGGCACCACTACTATAAAAACTCAAGAAAAGGTTTACACACAGAAAAAAACAATCTTTGATGGTAATGAGGGAGGAGAGGGATGGGAAGGGGAAATCACTAACTAGATAGTAAACAAGTGTTAACTTTGGTGAAGGGAAAGACACCACACAATATAGGGAAAGTCAGCACAACTTGATCAAGGCAAAACCATAGAAGCTTCCTAGACACATTAAAACACCTTGAGGGACCAAGTTACTGGGGCTGAGGGCTGGGAGCCATGGTCTCTGGGGACATCTAGGTCAATTGGCATAACATAGTTCATAAAGAAAATGCTCTACACCCTACTTTGGTGAGCAGCGTTTGGGGTCTTAAAAGCTTGTGGGTGGCCATATAAGACATGTATTGGTCCTACCCATTCAGAGCAAAGGAGAATAAAGAAAACCAAAGACACAAGGAAAATAATTAGTCCAAAGGACTAAAGGACCACATGAACCACAGCCTCCACTAGCCTGAGCCCAGAAGAACTAGATGGTTCCCAGCTACCACCACCAACAGCTCTGACAGGGATCACAGTAGAGGATCCCAGACAGAGTGGTCTGTGAACCACCTGCATCGGAATCACTTGGAATTGCTTGTTTAAAATGCTTTTACCAAATCTTGCTCACTCTCCAATCAGTGTCCCTACCTCCACAATCTCCACTCTAATTTCATATAGAGAGGCCTATCTCTTAGGCTCACATTTTAAACTTTTCCACAGAGGAGTCCCTAAGAGCCAGGGTCCACTGTGTCAGACTCTGGGCACCAGAGGCACAAGAAATGAGAAGCTATAGACGCTGGCCTTGAGATGCTTCTAGCCTAGCGAAAGACAACTAAAATACAGAATTAATGGAGCACAGAGGAAGGAGGGGCTGACTGTTCCTGGAGCCATCAGGGAAGGTTTCACAGAGGAGGTGACATTCAGATACATCCTTGAAGGATGAGTAGATATTTGTCAGGCAGGGAAGTAGAGGGAAGGGGATTCCAGGCAGAAAAGTGTGAGTGGCTAGCACAGGCATGAGGACTGAGGTCATATCAGGGCATCCTCTACCCTAGACAGTGGGTGAGGCCTTGTTCATGTTACTACAGAGGCCCTGCAGTAACACCAATGGGTAAAGCAGGCCTGTGTAAGAACCCAGTAGCAAGTGTCGTATTAATGGCAACTGATCCTCAGCCTCATGTCTAGGAGATGGTGGAGAGCAGTGGGCCCTGCGGCACACCCCATCTAAAGGGCAGGGACGGTACTCAGCTTTCCTGGACGGATGCCACATGGGACTGTAGGCCCAGATCTGTCGATTTTTGAAGAGAAGCTGACAATGCTAATTTTTATGTTAGACCTCCCAATTTTTGAAGGTCAATCACTAACTCAAAATGTGTAAAAGCACTGTTTAAAAACACATTTGTAAACCTTGGGGCCCACAGCTGCTACTCCACTCTGGGGAGGCCTTCTGGGTTAACAGTTTTATCTAAGGTTACACCACCCTTGATTAAGTTACAGTTTCCTCAGATACTCTCGGGCAATCATTTTTAGCTTTAGAAGCACTGGAGTCCTACGATACACCCTCACCTCTATCAGTAACACAAACTATCTCAGTGTGGAATACTCTGCAGATGACTGAACTGGCCTGTTGTTGATTCTATCAGCTTTGCTTTCAGAGGTCAGCATCTTCTTGATATTGATCCACCCTATTTGGGGCTTAGCTCCCCCCTAATGAACCATACCGTTTAGTCATCAAATGATTTACAATGAATGCTATAATTCAAAAGAAAGCCCTGCCACTGTGGATTGGGGTATAGCACGGAAGGTTGACAGGCCTGAAAGAGATGACTGAAATGTAGAGTGTAGGATGGTGCTCAGGCCAGGCTCTGGCTGGATATGACTCTGAACTCCTAGTTGAGGAGGGCATGCAAGTCAAAGGCAGATGCAACATAGCGGGCATGCTACGCCTCCAAGATTGGCCTCCTTCCAGGTGCGGTTGGGGAGTCTCATCTTGAAGAAGGTCGACAATGAAGTGAGACATTATGGGGTTGGCAGAGGAAACGCAGTTAGGAAAGAAAGTGACCTAGGTCACTGAAGAATGGTGCCAGTGGCTCTGGTAACGGGTAATGAGACTTCTTCTCCTTAAAGATAATCCCAGGAGGGGGGTGGGGGGTGGGCTTATGACTCCAGGTCCAGAGTCTTCTTTACCAAGTGCCTGACTGATCCTACTGGCCTACCTTATCCACATCTTTCTCTGGGACACCCTTTGTCCCCTTAAGTAGATGTCCTGCCTTCTGTTCCAGATGAGGGCTAGGGAAGGGAGAGTCAAGTCACTGTCTGATTAAAAGTTGCCTTAATTTTCCTTCTGGGAAGTGAACCCTACAAGATCAGCCTTGGATGCCAGGAAGGAAGATGCTTCTCTAAGTACAGATTCTCCTCTTGCCCTTCCCCAACCCTTTGCCTAGGTTTTTTGGGATCAGTGAGATACAGAGGTAACAGGTCTCTTGTCTGAGTCTGATTTTCCTGTTCACCCCTTTTGGGGTCACTTCATAAACACTTGCCTTCCAAATCTTCTTTTCATGCCCTGCTGACCCTACAGTGGCCTCTTACAAGCCAGACACTCTCTTACAGAAGGCTAAAGGAATTGGGGTTTTGCTTGAGAGGAAGATGAGAGATGACATTCTCAAAGAAAGAAAATGTTGCTATAGAAGGATGGTTTTGGAGGGTTGAACAAAAGGAAGGTGACTTTTTAATACTTACAATAAGTAGCTAAAACAGTGGCTTTTAGAGTCAGGCATAGGGTTCAAAGCTTAGTGTCATTTATTATCTGAGTGACCTTGGGAAGTTACTTTAACCTCTGGACCTCAGTTTTCTCACCGGGTAAAGTGGAGGTATTAATACAGGAAGTTTGTAAAAATAAAAGAGATGAGAAGTATGTTGCGTACTTAGAATATTGCTTGGCTCTTAGTAAGCACTGAATGAATGTGAGCCATCACCTGTATTATCAAAAGGATAAAGGAGAAAAGATCATGTGGTTCCCATCTAGTGTGCCAGGAACCCCTGACACCCACCTGCATTTCTACTTACTCCCCACCCTGCCTGGAACCCCCTCGCCCCTTTGCAGTGTGAATACTCCTTGTCTCTTCTGCAAATCCAGCTCAGCGGCCCCTCCTCTGAGCTCCCAGGACACGTGGAATTGGATTAGTCTGGACAGTGAGTTCCTGTTTTCCCTCCAGATCCATTGTCCAGGCTCAGTGGATGGTTGTCCAAAGAGTGAATAATCCCTTGCTCTTGTATGTCACTTACGGTCATAAAGCTCGTAGGAGTACATTATCTGATTTAATCCTCAGAAGCACACTGCAAAGGAGATTCCCTTTCTACAGATTAAAAAAACTATGAGAGGTTACATGGCATCCACTTGGTCCCACAGGTTTGCCACACCCCAGATCCTGCTTCAGGAGGCCCCTCCCTGCACTACCTCTTACAGCCAAATGTGGGCGTCACGGGGGAGGTGACTGCCAGTGGAGGGGCAGCTTCTGGGAAACCTCACTGAAGTTATCACGAAGCTGCAAGCTGCACCCACCGAGTGCTCCTTGTGGGTCGCGGCCTTCTCAGTCCAGTGAACAGTGACACCAAAAGCACCCGACCCTGTAACCCAGCCTGTGCTCAGACCCGCCCTTCCGGGGATGCCGACGTGACCAGGTCTCAGGCTGGTGTGGGGGTGGGGAGTGTCCTCCTTCCTCAGAGACATGCTCTTTGACTTTGGTCACAGAGTGGGTCTCCAGGTTGCGGGGGGGAGAAACAGTGGGCGCAGCGGTAGCGCTACCCTCTCCATGGCCTCTGGGGCTCCTCAGGCTGGTCTCTGGCCAGAGGCTGTCTTCCTCATTGACCTCTTTTCTTCCCCCATGCCTGACACATCCTTCCTTTATCAAAAACAGCTGCTTTGTGTTCCCCTGAATTGACTTTTAGGGGAATGCATTCATGTCTCTTGGCATTGACCTGGTGGAACACAGCTGGCTGCCCAGGTGAGGTTGGCGCAGCCCCGATAGCCCATCACCCCTGGGGAGTTGGGGAGAAGCCCACAAGGCTAATGGACGCCATGGTTGAGACCCCTTCCCAGCCCCCAGCTCCAGGACCCCACGCTGAGGCCTGCAGCAACCCTCTTTCTCCCAGGCTTTTCAATCATCCAAACCTTCATTGAGTTCCTACTAAGTTCTAAGCACCATGACATGAGGGTCTCAGTGCAAATGTCAGCTCCTCCCTGAAGCCTTTGAGGCTCTCCCCAGGAGTAAGCAAGCCTCAATTCTAATAGGGTAGCACTTGGAATCACTCATACCTGGGTTTGAATCCCAACTCTACTATTAACTAGCTGAGAGGCCTCGAAATATTGTTTCTCTGTGAGCCAGCTTCCTCACCCATAAAACAAGGATTCCATCAATCACAGGGTTGGCATGAGGGTTAGATGAAATCATATACATAAGGCAGACTGTAGACACAGAGTACACATGTCCCCTCTCCTCTTCTGTCCAGGAGATGGAGGTGCCTAGCACTCAGCAAGTGTACTCTACCCTCTTTCCACCCCTGCTGTGGAAGATGACCACAGGCTTCAACCCACTCCATGGGTCTCTGTTCTTTTGAAGCTATGTCTGGGGTTGCTCCCTGCTGACACCCCCACAGCCTTACCCATAGGGTCTGAGCTCCTTCCATCCTTCCTACTGAGCCTCAGGCAGGCCCAGACAGGTAGGCCATTGCTACTGTGTTGCCAGCCCTGCCCCAGGTGGGCGGGGAGGGGCAGATTTTCCCACCCCAAGGCCTCCGGGCGTGATTCTCCCTTTTCAGGTTGGGCTACTTTAGGAGCCCTGTGTATCCAAAGAGTAATAGTATCACTAAGAGGGCTGAGAGGATCGAGGGAGAAAGCCAGACTCCCTGCCTGTCCATCAGTCCACTTGTGCATGGGCGGCATCTACTGATGTAGGGGAAGGAGCAAGGGGTGGGGTGGGGGTGTGGTCTAGATATGTGAATTCAGACAATTGACCTCTGAGATGCCAAGCGTTCTCACGTGTAAAACGAGGATCATGTCTCCAGAGCTGCCTCGGGAATCAAATGATATTAACACTTGAGGGCTCTGAACTGCAAGGCAAGAAATACATCCCACTGGGTTACAATGTGGTTGCTGGTTGCCGTCAGTTCCGCTGGCAATTTGCTTCTGAACGGTCACAGCCTTGAAAATCCCATAGAGCAGTTCTGCTCTGCACACACAGGGTCACAGTGAGTCAGAATTGACTCCATGGCAACTAACAACTGCCCACCCCATCTCCCACCATCTCAGCCACACAGTTCTTGCAGTTTTTCCAGCTGGCCTCGGCCCATCACTAAACTGGGGCTTTTGCATGTGCTGTTCCCTGGCATGGACTACTCTCTGCCCTACCCCCTTCTTCTGGCTAATTCTATTCGTTCTCAGCTTTGACAACACTTCCTCCAAGAAGCCTTCCCTGACCACTTACACAAGGCCGGGGCCTCTGGTTGCTTGCTCTCTTTGTACTCTCTTTCTCTCCTTTGCACCAAGACTCAAAAGACTTGTTGCTGGCAAGTCGATTCCGATTCATAGTGACACTATAGGACAAAGAAGAAATGCCCCAGAGGGTTTCCAGTGAGTGGCTGGTGGATTCAAATGGCCAGCCTTTTGGTTGGCAGCCAAGCTCTTAACCACTGCGCCACCGGGGCTTTTCTCCTTTGCACAACTCTAGCTAAAGAGTTGTGTAACTGCTTATGAGGTCTGTAATCCCCACTAGAATGTACTCTTCCTGAGCATAGGAACCATGTGTGTCTGTTTTGTTCACCTAGCAGAGTACCTGGCACAAAGTAGGCATTTTATTACTTGTTGAAAAAAAAAAAACAATTGAGTCGGAGGCAACTTCACCCCAGTCTCATGAACTCTTCTTCCTCAGCCTGAATGAAGCATGGCAACCACAATCATCCTCCACTCCCACCCCACTCAGCTCAGCGCTGGCTCCCAAGTCTGCCAGAAGAAACAGGAGAGCTGTTCTACCCTACTCCTCCCTGTCAAAACTCGAAATACGGGTCACTTGCATTTTCCCTCTCCACTCCAGTCCACAATCCCAGAGAAACTCGACCTGTTTATCCTGTTGCCTTAGTTTCAGGTTTGGGGCTATTCCGTAGATTATTCACTTGTCATCAGATCTCCTAGGACTGCTCCTCTCCCTCCCTGTTAACCAAGGAGCAGGGCGGCCTTGCATATTGAACAGACTCAAGTTCATGCCCAGCTGTGTCCTGTTCAAGCTGTTAAGACACGGGAGAAATCGATTTCTGCATCAGCTTCCTTGTCTGTAAAATAGGGATACTACACAAAATGGTTGAAAACATGAGGTACACAGATTACTCTGTCAGACACTGTGTGAAGCACTTTGCATGCCTTAACCCATACAGCTCAATGAGATAGAAACTATTAACCTCATATCACATCCAAGGTCACTGAAGCTCAGAGGTTAAACCATGACTTCAAATCTGTCTGAACAGGTTCAGTTGTGGCCGACCAAGGGAAACTGGAATAGACCAGAATTTTTATAACTTGGGTGATTCAGAACATAACTGGAATGGGAAACATTACAGGTTGAATCCCTGGAATGGGAGACTCAGAAGAGGTGTAGTGAGCCCTTTCAGGAGCCTGATGGGTGAGACTGGATTGTTGCCAGGACTGTGGAGAGCACACATTCAAAACAGTGCAGTTGGCCGCCATCTCTGAGCGGGGCACCATTATTTCCAACTCTGCTTAAAATATCATGGGTGAGATATTTAGTTGCTATGCAATGTGTATGCTGCCCTTGTTTTCTAAGAGGGAGATTAGGTTTCTAGCAGGGCTTTGACCCATAATTTTTCCCATTTTGGCTACCATTCGATTCATCCAAATTTTAAAAATTCAGGTCTGTTCCAGTTTTGCTCCCTCAGCCATGACTGAACCAGGAAGAACCAGATGGAAGCCCTGGGTTAAACACATGGCTTGCTCACATCACTACATTGTTTAGACGCAGGTGATCTTCCGCCAGAGCCCCACGCTCTTTCCTAACTGCCATCTTGCTCCTCTAACTTAATGTCAGGGGCAGAACAGATGTCAGTGGTAGCTTATTTAGATTCAAGTCAACCAAGTTATGGAAGGCAGCTGCGGAGGTCTGTCTCTCGGAGCTTGCTGAAGTTTGTGACAATGTTTGAGACAAGAGACATAAAAACCTAAGGGATTCCCATTTTCCCTCCTCTTAGGGAATGAACTCCCACCTCTTTCTTGGCCAGTGTATGTGGGTAGTGATAGCGATGATGGGACAAGAAAAGCAGTTACAAAGTGTCCACAAGAAGTGACAGGAACTTGAGTCAGTGAACTCAATTTCAAATTCCTTCAGAAAGTTAGAGAACAATGTATGTGAGCGTTTTAAGCTGTGTTTTATTTGGGTCACAAAGTGTCAGAGCGAGGAACTTTTTTTAAGTATGTACCCACAAAGTTTTATTGCACTGTTTCCTCAAGTGTCTGGGGCTCCTAGTGGTTCTTAGCTCTGGCTGCACATTTGCTTCTCATAGGGAGATTAAAAAAACAAATTCCTGACCTCAAACCCGACTCTACACCAATTACACAGACGCTCTGGGACAGAGCCTTGTGTCAGTATATGTTAAAAGCTCCCCCTCAGGATTCTCATGTGCAGGCAGGGCTGAGAAGCACTGCCCTAGAGCAGCGGTTTTTACAAAGTGCTCCAGAACCAGCAGCACCCGGCATCCCTTCGGAGCCCGTTAAACATGCTAATTCTCCCACCTCACTCCAGACCTCCAGAATCAGAAACTGAGGGGTAGGACAAGTAATCTATGTTTACAAGCCCTCCAGGTGAACTCATATGGAGGCACTAAGTTTTAAAGCTGGAAACAATCGCAAAGGACATTTATTACCTAAGTCTGTCTGTTTGTACCTTGGGAAATGGAAGGAGAGCTAAACAGCTTCCCAAGGTCACCCAGCAGGTTCTTGGTGGAGTCAGGCCTAGAACCTGGATTTTGCCTTCCTATCGCTAGTTCTCTCTTCTCCTTTGTCCTGGCCACTCTTGGGCGGCCCTTGAGTAGACTGTCTGCAAAGACAAAAAAACAAAAAACAAACCTCTTGCTGTAGAGTGGATTCCGACTCATTGTGACCCTACAGGACAGAGTCAAACTGCCCCATAGGGTTTCCAAGGAGTGGCTGGATTCAAACTGCCAACCTTTTGGTTAGCAGCCATAGGTCTTAACCACCGCACCACCAGGGCCACCAACAATTCCTCCCATCCCCGTACAAACATGTCACCAACGCTTTCCATTGAGCCGTGGACTTGTCCTCCCCTTGTTTCCCCCTCCCCCACCCACAACTGAATCTGTGCCGGAAGGTCTAGGTCTGAAGAGGCCTTGCAGCTTTTCACTCTCCGGAAGCTGGCCGCTATCTGAAGAGGTCCCACTACACTCCTGGAGCTGAGAGACTAGGACGAGAGAAAGTGAGGCCCAGCCCACCCGCAGCCATTCCAGTCAGCTCAGCTCAGGTATCAGCTGTGTGAGTGAAGCCATCTCGGATCTCCCAGCCAACCCCACCAAATTCTGCCCAAGTCACAGAATCATGAACGGATAAAGAATTGTTGTTTTAAGCCACTAAGTTTTGGGGTGGTTTGTTATACAGTAGAGTCTCTGGGTGGTGTAAATGGTTAACATGCTTGGCTGCTAACTGAAAGGTTGGAGATTCCAATCCACTCAGAGGCACCTTAGAAGAAATACCTGGAGATCTACTTCTGAAAACTAAGTCATTCAAAACCCTGTGGAGCATAGTTCTACTCTGACACACATGGGGTCACTATGAGTCGAGAATTGACTTGGCAGCAACTGGATACAACTAGATGTTATATAGCAATTGATAACTGAAACAAACCTCAAGCAACCCAGGGCCTTCATAATTAATGCTTGATTCTTTCCGTTGGAAGCATTTCTGCCAGAGCCCAATGCCTGCCTATCACTCAAACATTTGGGTCTCACTGCAGGCTGAGTGGCTGGGAATTAGGACAAAGTTCTGCTTGTACATAATGAATGGTACCCTCTGACCTACCTCAAAGCTTCTGAGACAGCGGGTGAGAAGCTGAGGTTCTGGCTGTGAGCAGCCGCAAGCAAGGGAGGCAGCAGAGAGGTACTGAGGGGTGCTTTGTGTGGGTGGGCTTACAGCCAGAGCCTGGACGCACAGAGCCAATTGTGTGGGCTCCGGAACACTGGGGCTCGGGGGCAGAGAGGAGGAGTACAAGTAGTGAGAGGCCTTGGCTGAGGGGAAAACTGAAATAATTAACTGTTGAGAATGAGTATCTTTAAAAGAGCTTAATTTTGAGGAAAGAAGGGCTTCGGGAAGCACGAAGAAGTGACTACTTAGGATAAGAACAGAGAACTACTGCATAGAGCATAGTAATGGAGAACAAAATGCTCACATCAATACATAAAGCTCTTTCCTCCCCCCCATGGTGGGTTATGGTAACAATATTGATAAATGGTGCAATACGGTAAGAATTATAATGATAATACCTAACACTTAATGGCATCGTGCTTCATAAAGTAGAGGGTCAGCAAAAAAGAGGAAGAACCTCAACGAGATGGAGTGACATAGCGGCTGCAACAATGGGCTTAAGCATAATAATGATTGTGAGGATGGCGCAGGACTGGGCAGTGTTTTGTTCTGTTGTACATAGGGTCGCTGAGTTGGAGCCCACTCAACAGCACCTAACAACACTTACTGAACACTTACGGTGTATCAGGCATTGTTCTAAGCACCATATATTTAATCCTCACAACAACCCTCTGAGGTAGGTACTGTTATGGATTGAATTGTGTCCCCCCAAAATATGTCATACAAAAGGGCCACATAAGCCAGAGACTTCATCGGCCTGAGACCAGAAGAACTAGATGGTGCCTGGCTACCACCAATGACCGTCCTGACAGGGAACACAGAGTGTCCCAGACAAAGTGGGAGAAAAGTGTGGAGCAAGAACTCAAATTCACCTAAAAAGACCAGACTTAATGGCCTGAGACTAGAAGAATCCCTGAAGCCCTGGCCCCCGGACACTCTGTTAACCCAGAACTAAAACCATTCCTGAAGCCCACTCTTCAGACAAAGAATAGACTGGACTATAAAGCATAAAATAATACTCATGAAGAGTGTACTTCTTAGTTCAAGCAGATACACAAGACCAAATGGGTGCCTCTGGTCCATAGGCAGGATGAGAAGGCAGAAAGGGGCAGGAGCTGGTTGGATGGACATGGAAAACCTGGGTTGGAAAGGAAGAGTGTTCTGTCACATTATAGGGATTGCAACTACTGTCACATAAAAATATGTGTATAAATCTTCATATGAGAAATTAACTTGAGCTGTAAACTTTCACCTAAAGCACAATTTAAAAAAAAAATGTATCTGTATATGCATCATAAATCCTAACTTCCATGCCTGTGGTTATAATCCCATTTGGGAATAGGGTGTGTTTGTTATGTTAATGAAGCAGGATTAGTGTAGAGTGTGTTTTGAGTCAATCTTCATTGCGAAAGAGATTAAACAAGGGAGCAGAGCAGAGATGGGGGAAGAGAGATACCAAGCCACATAAAGATCGCCCAGGAACAGCTCAAAGGAGACAAGGACCTTCCCCCCAGTGCCAATGAGAGAAAGCCTTCCCTTAGAGCCAGCACCCTGAATTCGGACTTCTAGCCTCCTAAACTGTCAGAAAATAACTTTGTTAAAGCGACCCACTTGTGGTGTTTCTGTTGCAGCAGCACTACTTAACTAAAACAATGCCTACTGTTCTATTCTCATTTTGTAGTTGAGTGAACTGAGGCCCAGTAACATGACCAAGGGTACACAGTTATTAAGTAGTAAATCTGGGCTTCAAATCCAGGCCATCTGGCTTTAGAATCTATACTCTTAACCACTAGCTATGAGTCCCTATCCTCATTAAGGTGGACCAAATGAGTTTCCACACTGACCCTCACACCTCTGCAGAGCATTAAACATAGCAATTAGAATGGCTTATGCTTGGGGTGGAGCCCTGGTGGCACAGTGGTTAAGAGCTTGGCTGCTAGCCAAAAGGTCGGCAGTGCGAATCCACCAGCTGCTCCTTGGTCACCTTGTGGGGCAGTTCTATTCTGTCCTATAGGGCCACTATGAGTCAGAATCAACTCCAAGGCAACGGTTTTGTGCTCGGGGCTAATGGAATCCACTCCAAGGGGCCCAGCCATCTCCAGTGGGCTGCTCTAGAACCAGAGGACGGAATGGGCCAGGGTCTGCTGCCTCCACCTTAGTGATGCACGAAATCCTGCATAGGCATTACCCAGTGTCTTTCTAACAGTCTGGGAGCAGCCCCTCCCAGAAGAGGCAAATGACAACCTTCCAAGGAATCTGCCTGGGTGGGGTGGGGGAGGAGCCTGCTCAGACTTGATGGGGAAAAGCCAGACTCTAGCAGATCACCAAAATGGGGTGGGGTGTGTGTGGGGAGTTCCTACACCTCAGATAACCAATTCCCCCACCCCACCCGCCATCTCTCAATTTCTTTCTTAGTTGCCTGGGTTCTGTATACTTGTCCAAAGTGATATGGGGAGTGTTCTTAACCGGAGACCTAGTCCAAGTTCCTCAATTTACAGACAAGAAGAGTCCGGAGAAGAGGATTACTTGGCAAGACCTCCCAACTCCTTCCAAGTGAGAGAGGTGGTTCATCTCTTTTCCCATGGACTGCTACATGGCAGTGTTTTTCTTCTGAAAGGAGGAGGAGGTTGGTAAGCTGGCTTCCTCATTCTTCCTATCAGTAAGGGAATTCCATACTGCCAGGGTCTTCTGAGCAGGGGCAAGTCCAGGGTTCAGCCAGCATCAATAGTCCCTTAGCCTACTCCTCAGGAGGGTTAGGGCACCCAGGAAGTGGCACAAAAGACAATCTCAGCGTGAGACTAAGGCACAGAACTCTTTGTTACCAACTTAGCTTCGAACTTTGTTCCCTCTCTTCCTGGGCAATAAAAATGAGACAGCCTCAGTGGGAAGTAAGGTGCCAGGGACATGGGCAGTCACCTACATTCATAACCATCCCTTGGACTTTAATTCCCAGAATATTAAGACATCTGTGGTCTTAGATGCTCACCGTCTATCTGTGACCATAACTCAACACTCCACAGCTCCTATCTACCTGCCTCACACCCAGGTCCTTCAACCTAGGTCAACACCTGAGTATGCAAGGAGTGGGGGATGGTCAGCACTATGTTAAATGTGACTAAAACACAGATCCTGCCCTCAAAGGGCTCACACACCAGAGGAGTTGTTACAGATTGGACTGTGTCCCTCCTAATCCCTGGCACCTGTGAATGTGACCTTGTTTGGAAATAGGCCTTTGAAGGTATTATCAGTTACCATGAGGTCATACCAGCGGAAGGTGTGTCCTAATTCAATAGGAGTGGTGTCCTTATAAAAGAGAAGAGACACAGAAGCAGAGAGACAGGAAAGACAGCCATGTGATTATGGAGACAGATGAATCTACAAGCTAAGGAACGCCAAGGATCGCCAGCTGTTACCAGAAGCTAGGAGAGGCAGAGAACAGATTCTTTCTCAAAGCCCTCAGAAGGAATCAACATGGACAATATCCTGATTTCAGACTCCTAGCCTCCAGAACCATGAGACAATAAATTTCTGTTGTTATAAGCCACTCAGTCTATGGTACTTTGTTACAGCAGTCCTAGGAACTAATACAGGAGTCCTTTCTTCTCTCACGTGATTCTGTTCCATGAACTGCCTGCTCTGTGGAATTTTCACCTGTTTCCTGGCACTCTGCCTTGCACCTTAAGCCCCAGTATTGGAAAGCTAATTGTAGTTCTGAGATTACGTGTTGTTCCTCTGCCTTGTTCCTTCTTGGCCTGTCTGGCCAACTCCTATTCAGCCTTCAAAATTCATTCTGTCATCACTCCACTGAGACTTTCTGCTTAGCTTCTGGAGCTTATTCCCATTTCTACTACATTATATTGTGGTTTCTTTACATATCTTCCTCCTCCTGACTTTGTGTTTTCCCTTCTAAGCATAGACAGAATGACAAGTAGGTTTCATCCCCCCGTGACAGAAGCCCCTTGGAAGTGGCCATGTTGGGATTCTAGGGCTCCCTCAGAGCTCAGGAGGAAGCAGCAAGACAATGTTTGCTATTTGATGGAACTGACGTCAAAGATGCCAGGCCAGTTTCCTCTCTCTCCTTAGATGTTTCTTCTGTTTCCCCAAAACAAAAATCAAAAGTCTTGAATATCATCTAACCTCTTCCCTCCCACTCATATGAATGAATAAAAAAGAAATCATCAAGTTAAAAATAGAAGCCAGAAATTCCAATTTCCTATCTACAAAGGCATCTGTACATGTGACCATTTTCCTCTGTCGCTGCTGTATTTGATACTAGTATTGAGGACAAAAGGAGCCCTGTTGGCCCAATGGTTAAGCACTCAGCTACTAACCAAAAGGTTGGCGGTTTGAACCCACCAGCTGCTCCACAGGTGAAAAGAACTGGCGATCTGCTCCCATGGATTCCAGCCTAGGAAACTCTACGGGGCAGTTCTACTTGGTCATATAGTGTCGCTATGAGTCAGAATCAACTAGATGGCACGCAACAACATTGAGCAGGAAAAACACAACCTCCCTACACACTGTCTGCCTTCTTGACTATCCTCTCTTCTGGGTCTCCTCACACCTCCTGGGCTGGAGAGTCTCTCCACTGGCCTTCCGCATTCTCCACAGGTGACCTCATCCTGGCCCTCAGCTCTAGCAACGCCTATATTGTAGTTCTGAGATTACTTGTTGTTCCTCTGCCTTGTTCCTTCTTGGCCTGTCTGGCCAACTCCTCTTGTGTTCCAGGCGGCTTATCTGGTGTCCACTGTGCTATTGTCAGCCCCGGGGTACCTCAAACTCAACATGTCTGAAACCAAATTCATCTGGAAACCCAGGTGGAAAATTTGGGAGGGAGAACATGTCACTCTGACCAAGGCAGAAACCTAAAGTCATCCATGACTCTTCTCTCCCTCACATGGCATGTCAGCGGGTCACTGAGTGCTGTGATTCCAACCATTTTACTTATCCCTTCTCCATTTCACTGCTCTGGTCCAAACAATATCCTTCACCTGGATTACTCCAACAGCCTCCATCCCTCTACTGCACTGTGTCCCTGCCCCCTGCCAAAATCTACCCTTTTTTGCAACTGCCAAGCAATCCTTTAAGGCAAAGTTTCTCAAAATCAGCACTATTTCATTTGTGGGTGGGATATTTCTTCATTGTGGGGGGCCTGTCCTGTGCTTTGTAGGACGCTGAGCAGTATCCCTGGTCTCTACCCACTACATGCTAGTAGCAGCACCACCTCCCAGTTATGACAACCAAAATGTCCCCAAGCATTACCAGATGTCCCTCGGGGGACAAAATCACCACAGGTTGAGAACCACAGCTTTAAGGACAGGTCATCTCTTACTATAGGCACTTGAAAGCCACCAAGGATTTTATAAGGGAGAAAGTTCAAACTTCTTCATTCCCCATGGGCTCCCTAGCATCTAGAATAATCCATGAACATAGTAGGTACTCAATAAATATTTGAAAAAAAAAAAGCAAAACCAAAGTTATTCAACCCTATACCTTTTCTCTGTAGCTTCCCCTTGTTCCATCCCAAGTTTCAGCTACAGACAACTCATAACCAATTAACCAGTTGCCATCAAGTTGCTTCGGACTCATGGTGACCACATGTGTGTCAGAGTAGAACTGTGCCCGATAGGGTTTTCAAGGGCTGATTTTTCAGAAGTAGATCACCAGGCATTACTAGGTGGACTCAAACCTCCAATCTTTTGGTCAGCAGTCAAGCACATTAACTGTTTGCACCACCCAGTGATTCCACCTCAGTATAATATGCTCATGTTTTCCCTCCTTTGCACCACCCAGGGACTCCACCTCAGTATGATATTCTCATGTTTTCTCTCCTTTGCCTATACCAGTCCCTGCCTTGAGCACCCTGAGCTCACCGCTGACCACCTTCAGTACTTGGTTCAAGTGCCAGTCCTCCCCTCAGCAAAGCTGGGGCCTCCTCTGCATCCTCTAGGCACACTGAGCACGTATCTCACTCTAGTCAGACTGAGCTTTAAGGAAGAGGAAAGACAGAGAAAGATACAGCAGATTAGTGATAAACAAGGCTTTAGAAGCTGGAAAACAGACACGTTCCTCACTGTAGGCAGGACTAGCGCAAAAGGCTGCACACCTACAAGCAGCAAGGTGATTCACACCACAGAATCTCCTAAAGGCTGAGGAACTGGAAGGCCTAGGAAGTGTTGAAGGTGGGGATGTAGGGTAGAGCTGAGAATAGATTTGCTAAAAATCTTCACAAAGTAACGGTTAAACCCCAAGATCCTGTCTTTGACCTTAAACAAGCAGAAAACCATAGTACATCTGACACAAAACAGGAGGTTTGTCCCCTGAAGCAGACCAAATCTGGTCTTGGGTACCTCAGACCCAGCTCAAGGTATAGGTGAGGAACCAGACTGAAAACTAGGCGTTGATGAAAGTCTGTACCATAAAGACAGAGACAGAAACATTTAAGATCTCCCACCTCATCTATGAGCTGTTGGAGGACAGGCACTTGGCTGCTAACTGGAAGGTTGGCAGTTCAAGTCCACCCAGAGGTGCCTCAGAACAAAGGTCTGGCAATCTACTTCCGAAAAGTCAGCTACTAAATACCCTATGGAACACAGTTCCACTCTGACACACACGGGGTTCACCATAAGTCAGGATTGACTTGACAGCACCTAGTTAACACAGGCCCAGCACTTTGGAGGCGTTCCTGCCTTCCCTCTCATTAGGCTAATCCCCTCAGTGTTCTGTCCTGGATCACCAGCACAATAACTACTCTGTCCTACAAGTAATCTAACCCTGTGTTCAGTGGTTACAGGCTGTAATCAAGGCAAGAAGCCTACTTCCCTTGGGGCTCCTGGGTTCTGAGGCAACTACAAATGGAAGGTGGATGGTGCCTACTAGAAGTCTTCTAGGTTTAAACCTGGCCATGGGCAGAACATAACAAATTATGGATAACACTGTGAAGAGTGTGAGGTCCAGAACACTTAATTGTGCTCATGAGGAAACTGTACATAGACCAAGAGGCAGTCATTCAAACAGAACCAAGGGCATATTGCATGGTTTAAAGTCAGGAAAGGTGTGCATCTGGGTTGTATCCTTTCACCGTACTTACTCAATCTGTATGCTGAGCAAATAATCCAAGAAGCTGGACTATATGAAGAAGAACAGGGCATCAGGTTTGGAGGAAGACTCATTAACAACCTGCAATATGCAGATGACACAGTCTTGCTTGCTGAAAGTGAAGAGGACTTGAAGCACTTATTGATGAAGATCAAAGACCACAGCCTTCAGTATGCATTACACCCCAATATAAACAAAAATCCTCACAACTAGACCAATAAGCAACATAAATGAAGAAAAAATTAAAGTTATAAAATATTTCATTTTACTTGGATCCACAGTCAATACCCATTGAAGCAGCAGTCAAGAAATCAAACGATGCATTGTATTGGGCAAATCTGCTGCAAAAGACCTCTTTAAGGTGTTAAAAAGCAAAGGTGTCACTTTAAGGACTAAGGTGTGCCTGACTCAAGCCATGGTGTTTTCAATCACGTCATATGCATGTGAAAGCTGGACAATGAATAAGGAAGACCAAAGAAGAATTGACGCCCTTGAATTATGGTGTTGGCAAAGAATATTGAACATACCACGGACTGTCAAAAGAATGAACAAATCTGTCTTGGAAAAAGCACAGCCAGAATGCTCATTAGAAGCAAGGATAGTGAGACTTTATCTCACATACTTCGGACATGTTATCAGCAGGGACCAGTCCCTGGAGAAGGACATCATGCTTGGTAGAGGGTCAGTGAAAGAGAGGAAGACCCTTAACAAGATGGGTTGACACAGTGGCTGCAGCAATGGGCTCAAGCATAACAAAGATTGTGAGGATGGCACAGGACCAGGCAGTGTTTTGTTCTGTTGTACCCAGGGTTGCTATGCTTCGGAACCGACTTGGCGGCACCTAACAACAACAACAACATGGGCAGAACTGGAGTCCATCTGCTGCCAGCTGCAGTAACTTCATCTGCAAAAGAATCCCAGCCCAGAAATCGTTCGCAATGCTTACTTTATGCTCATGTTTAGTAGAGTAATTGTTAAGACTCCAAGTGTCTCTAGTCTCAGACCAGAACTCCCAAGGCAAGAATTTCTCTTCTCCATCCAACCTTGTCAAGGTTCCGTAGTTAGAAAGGAACCCAGGCAAGAACTCTCAGAGGACCCAGGGACTTGGCTCCATCTAGGGCTTGCGGGTTAGTGATAGGGGTGAGGGTTACTTGAGGCTAGGCACAGATTTAAAAAAGATCATTCTTTGGGCAGGTTTTTCTAACCTCTTTCCCTTTCTTCTATTCCCTGATTCCAACTCCATCCCCAATGTCTTGAGTATTAGAGGTGCCAGGAGTTAAGAGCTCCCCAGGAGCAGCTTTGGAGAAGAAATTCTAAAGTAGAACATCAACAGCTACAGCAGAAGAGACTCGTGTGGCCGAAATGAAAGAAGTGGGGAGCGCAGGGAAGGAAGAGCTGTACCTACGTCAGAGCTTGGCCATGAGGGAAATGAGAAACAGAAATAGAGTAGGCTGAATACCTTGTCTTCTAGGGACCATGAGGACTGAGGGACAAGGGTAAAAAAGCCAACCAAAGCAGGAGAGTTTCAGGCCTATATTGTTCAGGACTGCAATGACAGGAAGATGGGGAAACAGAAACAGACCCATCACCTGAGGTTTGACAATCATATAGGTCCACAGCCCCTGTTAAATGCATGCAGTGGTCCAAGTCTCTGGGTCTGGGTACTGCGCTACCGGCTCTGGGAAACCATGTTCTCAGGGACCAATCAGGCAGATTCATTGTGGTACCTACTCTTTACTCAGAGAAAACACAGATAGTGGTGACCTGTCCCTAGGTTAATACCAAGAACTAGTACCCTGTACCCAGTCAAGACCACAGGTGACATTTCCAGGCAGTCCCAAGGCTTACTGGTGCTTAAAAACAGCAGAGACATACCCTGAGCCATATGCTAGAATTGAGTATTCAAAAATCAGAGTAGGCAGAGCCAGGTCAAGAGTATGGAGGCTGGGCTGGATTCTGCTCAAAGCCTTTGCCAGGGGCAGTACCTGGTCCCATGGAGATTCCCTGTCTCTTCAGAGAACACAAATTTACCACCCCTGCCTGGCTGAGGGGACTTTTCAAGAGCCTTAAAGAGAAGTTTCCTTGAACATAAGTTATGCTAGAAGGGGACATTTGTTTAGCACTTAGCTACTGCCAGATCATTTTACTGACTAATATACTTATCTCTAAGATATATGGGACCAGATATGACCAGTCCCTAGAATAGCAGTCCCCAGCTTCCTCATTAGCGACCGTTTTGGGAGTAAAAGATACAGACCTTCTTGCCTAAAAGGCACATACGCACTTTAAAAAGTTATTTCAGATGTTCATCACCCCAGGCTAGGGACCCCTTCCAATTGGAACCCCAGTTTTTAGAGCTTGTGCTTTTATAAGGCATGGGGGCAGAGCCCTACACTGTAAGATGGCTGCTGCAGATGGGCATGTGACCTCAACCTCTAGCACCCTCTGTTGGCCAGGAGGAGGGATGACAGGAAAAAATGCTCTATTCCTTCCAGGTTGTGAAGTTGTACAGACTTCCTGTTCCAGAAGCTAGGTGCAGGTTAGCCTTCAGTAGCTTTCCAGGGAACCTCTAGAAGGCTTGTGCTTCCTTGAGGTGGGCTGGGGATAAGGGGGTACATGGAAACCACATGAAGTCAACGAACCCCAACCCAGGTCCTGAGCCTACATTTGTCAGGATGTCTGCTTATACAAGGAGAGCAGGGTCCATCCTCCACTAAGCACCTTCTTGGCTGGAATGACCTGAGGCAGATGCCATCCTGCCCCTTGACTTATAAGGACGAGAAAGGCAGTTGGAAACGTTACAGAAGGCCCACTGAGTTCCACATCACTTGTGACACTGACTGTATTTGTGAACCGGGGGGAAGAGTGGGGTGACAGATACAAAACTGGGGAGAAACAGACCAGGGCGCTGCAGGTGCCAGGACCCTCCAGTACTCCTCATCCTCAGTATCCACAGACTCTGTGCCCAATTCTTCATAATCCTTCTCTAGGGAGGCCAGGCCCTCTCGGGCCTCTGAGGACTCCCCTTTCTCCATGCCTTCACCCACATGCTAGTGCACAAATGCACGCTTGGCATCCATCAGGTCAAACTCGTGGTTGAGGCGAGCCCAGGCCTCGGTGATGGCTGTGGTGTTGCTTAGCATGCAGACTGCCCACTGCACCTTGGCCAGGTCTCTTCCAGGTACACTGTGGGGGCTGGTAGTTGATGTTAACCTAAGGAGAAACAGGAAGTAGTATTAGCATCTGATTCTCTGTTCCTGTAAAGGTTTGTATAAGAATCCTTGTAACTGGGGAAGGAGCAGTCACCTCAGACATGACCGTAGCTAATCTGTAAAATACATGGGCATATAGAAAACAAGAAAGCCACCACAAGGAAACACAAATCCAGAATGGGGAACCTTCTACAAGAGAATGGATTAGTCCCTTCAAAAAGTCTTGACCAAGTTTGTTGTACATGTCAGCTATTCAAATTTTATAATTTGTTGTGTTTTTTTCTCATTCTAAATAAACATTAACTTTTGTGCCTAAAAAAAAATCACTATCAAGAAAAAAGGGAGACTGATTTACATTAAAAGACTTTAGAGACTTCAAAGACAAATATAATGCCTGGTCTTTGATTAGATCATTTGGGGCAACTCAGAAAGTTTGAATATTGATTAGGTATTTTCATTCTGGGGAAGTATCATTAGATTTTTAGGCATTAAAAATAGATTTGTGTGTTATAGAAGAGATGCTTTTGTGATGGATGCTGACATTCAGATGTCTGAAATATGACAGCTATAAGTGAGTTTAAATGAATCAGCAACAAAATAAAAGAAATACAGTAGAGTTAGTTGTTGAATCTAGGTAGTGAATATATGGGTGCATTAGTCTTCCTACTTTCCTGTGGTTTAGCAAATAGTTTTAAAAATTTCAAACTTCCTGTGAAGATCTCCAATTAGGTCTAAACTTCACCTACTCTAAACACTGGTCTACCCAGCATATACAAATACACTTCATATTCAGGTTTGTTTTTGTTAAGTTATCCAGCTTCCTCTTAATGCCTTTAGGGATAGCTTACTACCTCTTAAAGACCCCATAGTCTTCCTTTGAATAGCTACAGTTCTTCCTAATATGGAGATAGAAAGAGGCTGGCCTCCCAGATACCCTACCCCTCATTTCTAGTTTGGAGCTCCAGAACAGCTCTTCAATACCAGCAGCAGATATTAGCTTTCTGACCACAGAGGAGTCCCTGCTTCCCTCCCTTTGTGGTCACTCATCCACAGCAGCTTAACAAGGCAGGAGAGCTGTAGGTGTTTTCTAAATGCCACAGCTGCCACCTTTTAACTTTCTAGAGTCTTTTCTTAGAAGAAAACCCATCAAACAAACTAGATCATATGCCCAGCACCCTCTGGGAAAGTGCACTGATAAAAGGGTGGGGCATAGATGAGTTCTTCCACATTATTTCTAAAGGAAGAGCTCGCATTCATAGACACAGAAGTTTTCTGACCCACATACTTTCCTCATTATCTGAATGGGAGGCCCTTCTGTGTTTCCCAAAGCACTCTCTTCCAAGGAGGAATCATGTGGCTATGTTCCTGGCACATGTGAACGTGCTTGTGGATCATATCCTTCCCCCACAACTTGACTGGCAAGTCCGGATATGCCTATTTGCCAGGCTAAGTGACATGACACTGATGCTTTTCCTTTCATAAAGGCAAGCTTTCAAGTAGAATCAATCCCAGCTTAGAGTCCAAAGCCTTGGGTTCTAGACAGGCTGAGATCCACTCAAGTTAAAAACCTTTTTCTTCTTCAAAATCCATTAACCCTGATCTGTCAATTCCCTTTCTTCATGATGTATGAGCTGTTCCCACGTCTGTGATAGCAAGATACCTAACAAGAATTGACGCATTCAAGCTGTGTTGTTGGTGAAGAATATTAGAAGTCTTAAGTCTTAGAAGAAATACATCAAGAATGCTCCTTAGAAGAGAGGATGGCAAGATTTCCAAGACACATCATCAGGAAAAACCAGTCACTAGAAAAGGACATCATGTTTGGTAGAGGGTGAGTGAAAACGACCAGTGAGATGAACTGACACAATAGCACAACAATGGACTCAAACACGCATGAAGATGGCACATAACTAGGTAAAGTTTCATTCTGTGATACATAAGGTGGCCACGAGTTGGAGCCAACTCGACAACAACAAAACTGTTCTTTTGCCTTACTCTCCCCATCCCTTGCCCATTTGTTCTTCAGGCCTACAGCTCTAAGACTCTTCCTTCTCAGTGGGTACACAAGTCACATGCTAATCCCTCCCATTCCCACGACTTGCCTTGAAACCTATGGGGCACCCAGTTCACAAACTGGATCATATGCTTGGTTTTGACAGTGGCAATGGCAGCATTCACGTCCTTGGGTAGAACTTCTCCAAGGTAAAGCATACAATAGGCCATGTACTTGCCATGGTGAGGGTCACACTCGACCATTTGATTGGAACGTTCAAAGCAGGCATGGTGATATCCACCACCAAGGGCTGCTCATAGTAGGCCTTCTAAGCTGAGACAATGGGTGAGTAGGGGACCAGATTGGTCGGGAACTCCACTAGGTCCACACTGAGGGCACTGTCAAAGCTCAAGGAGGTAGTGATGGAAGACACAATCTGGCTGATGAGCTGGTTGAGGTTGGCATAGGTAGGCACTTGATGTCCAGGTTGTGGCGGCAGATAACACAGATGGCCTTGATGTCTACCATGAAGGCACAATCCAAGTGCTCCAGGGTGTTGTGGGTGGTGAAGATGGAGTTATAGGGCTCCACAACTCCCGTAGATGCTTGGGAGGCTGGGTAGATGACAAACTCCACCTTGGACTTCTTGCCATAGTCAGCGGAAAGTCACTCCATCAGCAGGGAGGTAAAGCCTGAGCCAGTGCCACTCTCAAAGCTATGGAAGATCAGGAAGCCCTGAAGCCCGGTGCACTGGACTGCCTAGGGTGGAAGATGACAAACGCTGTTATGGATGCAGATGACTACTGTGACCTAATTACATTTGTATTCACTTCTGCATTAAAAAAAAAAACTCTGAAGTATTAGTTATACTTGAATGTGTACATTTTATTGTATGAACAGTGATGACTTTTGACAATAACCACCACACCAATCAAGATATAGAAATCTCTGTCACCTTAGAAAGTTTCCTCATGCTCCTTTGCTTTTACCTCTGTAGAGGTGAGAAACAATACCTACAAAGGGCTTGGAGTTCTTGGGAGACAGATGACCTAGAAAAGCAGTGTGGTGTGTGTGAATTGGCGGGGGTGGGGGTGTGTGAGTGGATGAGGGTGAGGTGGGACAAAGAATTTGTAGTCAGAGAGATGGGTCCTCTCAGTTTTGTTTAGTTGCTCTGCAACTAATGCAGAAATGGTGGTGGTAATGGTATCTTGTTGAACCAACTTAGGCTGGATCACAGAAACCTACAGATTTAACAAGTACTCAACACGAAGAAAACAAAAACCCTCACAACTGGACCAATAAGCAACATTATGATAAACAGAGGAAAGATTGAAATTGTTAAGGATTTCATTTCACTTGGATCCGCTTAATCAACACCCATGGAAGCAGAAGTCAAGAAATCAAAAGATACATTGCATTGGGCAAATCTGCTGCAAAGGACCTCTTTAAAATGTTAAAAAGCAAAGATATCACCTTGAAGACTAAGGTGTGCCTGACTCAAGCCATGCTGTTTTCAATCACCTCATATGCATGTGAAAGCTGGACGATGAATAAGGAAGAGCGAAGAAGAATCGACGCCTTTGAATTGTGGTGTTGGCGAAGAATATTGAATATACCATGGACTACCGAAAGAATGAACACATCTGTCTTGGAAGAAGTACAATCAGAATGCTCCTTAGAAGCAAGGATGGTGATACTACATCTCATATACTTTGGACACATTATCAGGAGGGATCAGTCACTGGAGAAGGACGTCATGCTTGGTAAAATAGAGGGTCAGCCAAAAAGAGGAAGACCCTCAGTGAGATGGATCTACACAGTGGTTGCAACAATGGGCTCATGCATAACAATGATTGTGAGGATGGCGCAGGACCAGCAGTGTTTTTTTCTGTTATACGTAGGGTCATTATGAGTCAGAACCTACTCGACAACACCTAACAACAACAACTAGTCTGATGTAGCTGTTCCTTGGACCAGAAAAGCATCAGTGTATACCAGATGTGCGTAGGTAGCAACAGTATAAAACGTTTCCATTTTAAGAAAGATCTAACCCTAGGGGATGCTTTATTTTCATTCTTGAGGTGGGGAGCACAGACCCCTCTGCCTCAGGTCACTCTTGGGTCCTGAGCCTCTATCGAGCAGCAGAGAATATTTTTAGGCTACCCCTCTAGAGGAACAGTGGCAAAGTACTGGCTCCTAAGTGCTAGTTTCTAGTTGTCCACACTCCTGATTCTCAGTGTCTCAGGTAAGGAATGGGATGAACTGAAGAAATGGTTAAAACCTAAGCAGGAGCCTCTCCCAGCTGCAAAGTTCTACTTAGGAGTCTAAGAACAACAAGTTGAGCTGCCTCAACAAGTAGCTGCCTCCTACCTGCTGGGGCTGGTGACGGATCAAAGTTCAAAGGTGGCCTGGATCAGACAACTGAGCCTGACAAAGTGGGGAACAAGCAGGACAAGAGTCTCAGAGTATACTAACTCAGGACTGGAGCATGTTACTCACGTTTCTCGGCCTAGACTGACAAACAGACGCACAGCTTCCCCTGGAGGAAGCAGGGTCCACAGCTGGGCCACAGGAAGGGCTGCAGACACCAAGGGCACCAGCCCCAGGCCTGTGGTTTCCCTGTCTATGTGCACATGTTCAGCCTGCCAGGGCAGGGAGGGAGGTCAAGGACAGTGGCCTCCTGCAGGAGTGAAGGGTACCTGGTCCTGCTCACCAGTCTTCGGATTTGCTCCGGCACCAGATCGACAATCTCCTTTCCCACAGTGTAGTGGCCACGGGCATAGCTGTTGGCAGCCGTCTTTCTTGCCAGTTATCAGTTGCTCAGGGTGGAAGAGCTGCCTATGAATGCCAGTTCTTACCCCATCTTGAGGGGAAGAAAGAAGACAAAGGTAAGAGGCTGGTCTCCCACCCCAGAGGACACAAGGCACCTTTGCTGCCAAGCTCCCCTTCATGAACCTACACAACTGAGTGATGGGCATATGGCATTCAGAGGCTCACCTATAAAGCCTGGTCCTATCTGGGCCTGTGAGGGGCAAAGTCAGGGGTGCCTTTAACATTGTCTTCCTGCTGACCTTAGCCACTTCATTCTGCTTGAAGGAGGAATCAGAGGGGTGTGCAAGGAAAACTCACCGACTTTTTTTTTTTTAAGAATAGTTTTTTTTTTTTTTTTAAACTCACTGACTTTTGATTGGGGTAAGAATGTAGACTAATGCAGAAAACCCAGCTCACAGTTGACATCTACAACAGTGTCTTTAGAAAGATGGGGGAGGGTAGAAATTTCAGAAGCAGGAACTGAGGTGATCCAGACACAGAAGGGAAGAAGCAGAAAAGCCCCTGGGAGTCAACAACAGCCAAGTTCATGCAGGCCCACATCCTATCAAGGGGCCTATTTCAGTTAAGGCCGAGCAGGGGCATTATGATCATTCCCAGCTCCTTGGGCAATCTTATCCTCGGGGCCTGGGGGTATGGAAGAGAAGTCTAAATTTCTGCTTTTCTATCCACTCCCTTTCTGCAGCCTTCATTCTAGGTCTGACTCCTGACTCCCACATCTGGCAGTTTTCCCAGCAGAACTGTTTGACTGATCCCTGTCCCTTAGTTAGCAAAGGAAGCCCCCAGGACCCCTCCTGAAGACAGAGTCTAGACAAAAGCAGTGGACTTCACTGTTGTCCTTGGCAGGGGACTGCCTGCATTCCAAGTGTTTTTTCCCCTAAGCAGAGCTCCCCACTGACCTTGGGGTTGGCAGAAAATATGGGCTGGGGAAGGGGAACCCTCAATTCCCCCTACTTACCTATGACAGTAAGCTCCAGGTCCACAAAGACAGCCTGGGGCACATGTCTGCCAGCCCCTGTCTCACTGAAGAAGGTGTTGAAGGAGTCACCACCGCTACAAAGGTTTTGTTGCTGGACACAGTGCCATTGGGCTGGATGTCACGTTCCAGACAGAAGAGCTCCCAGCAGGCATCGCTCAACTACACCCCAGACTGACCCACAGGGATACAGATACTCCTGCTGGCGGGGGGAAGCAGAGCAGATTGACACACCATGAGTGCTCGTGTGGAGGGAAATGGAACCTGAAAAGCCTTCCCTGGAAGCATTTCTTACTTTTCCTTCCTGAAGGCTGAAGCCTGATGCTGTGTTACCCATTGCCAGCCAGTCGATTCCAACTTATAGCGACCCTACAGGACACAGTGGAACTGCCCTATAGGGTTTCCTTGGAGCAGCTGGTGGATTTGAAATGCCGAACTTTTGGTTAGCAGCCGAGCTCTTAGCCACTCCGCCACCAAGGCTCCGACACCTTGTTACCTAGTCCAAAACTCAAAAAAAAAAAGAAAATGAAAAAAAAACTGGGTTCTCTTTTCAGGCCTTCCCACATTTTAATTGGTGACCCAGTTATGTTCTTCCTTTGAATTTTTTGTTGATACCATGTGTTTTCACTAATGGAAGGCATGCTGATTAACACCCAGTTCAGAATTTTTGGTATGAGTTATGGATTTTGACATCCATTATCTGGGATGACATATCTCCCAGCAGACCCCAGAAGTACTAAATTCCAGCGACATGAGTCAATGATAAAATTGTTCGTTTTTAAAATTTTATTTCTTGAAAATTTGCAACACATGAGGTACAACGTGAAGGCACCTAGCAATGACTGCACATACACTGTATTCTAGTCTCTTTCTTAGCCTTTTTATTATTTTTCATGAAACTTTTCAAATATGGTACTGCTGCAAAAGCAGGCCTTACAGTCCAAATAAATGAAGCCAAGGGACTTTTTTATTTTATTTTGTTATTATACTTCAGGTGAAGGCTTACAGAACAAATAGTTTCTCACGAAACAGTAGTACACATATTGCTTTATGACATTGGTTAACAACCCCACAACATGTCAACCTTCTAACTTCTCAACCTTTTTTTTTGGTAAAAATACACATAGCCAAAGATACACCGTTTCAAAAATTTCTACATGCACAGTTCAGTGACATTGACTACGCTCTTCCAATTGTGCTGCTATTCTCACTTAAGATGAAGGCTTACAGAACAAAAGTTTCTCATTTAACCGTTACTACAAATGTTGCCCTATGACAATAGTTAACAATCTCACAACACATCAACAATATCCTTACTCAACCTTGGGTTCCCTATTACCAGGTTCCTTGTCCCCTTCTGCCTTCTGGCCCTTGTCACTGGACTGCTGTACCTCATTAGTCCCTTTTGGTTTTACGGGGCTGTCCACTCCCAGGCTGAACGGTGAACCTTGGAGATAACTTCACCACTGAGCTGAAAGGCGTCTGGGGGCCATATTCTGGGGGTTTCTCCAGTCTCCTTTAGGCCAGTAAATCTGGTCTTTTTCTTTTTGTGAGTTAGAATTATGCTTTACATCCTTCTCCAGCTCTGTCCAGAACCCTCTGTTGTGATACTGGTCAGAGCAGTCAGTGGTGGTAGCCAGGCACCATCTAGCTGTACTGGACTCAGTCTGGTGGAGGCCTTGGTAGCTGTGGACCATTAGTCATTTGGACTAATCTTTTCCTTGTATCCTGTTCTCTTCATTCTCCCTTGCTCCCGAAGGGATGAGACCAGTGGAGTATCTTAGATGGCCGCTCACAGGCTTTTAAGACCCCAGACACTACTCACCAAGGTAGAATGTAGAACATTGTCTTTATAAACTGTGTTATGCCAATTAAGCTAGATATTCCCTGAGACCATGGTCCCCACAGCCCTCCCCCCAGCAATTCAGTCCCTCAGGGAGTTTGGATGTGTCTCTGGGGCTTCCATGACCTTTCCCAAGGGATTTTTTTTATCTCAGGAAAATTACCACCACAATGCATTCTTCATTATTGCAAAAGCAGTACTGAGAGGCCAAATAAATAAAATGAAAGGAATTTGAATCTCAGGAAAATTACCACTACTATGTATTCTTCATTATAAGAAAAGCATTACTAACAGCTAAGAAACAGAAACAGCTGCCCTGGAATACTGCAGGACTGCTCACAGCTGTGTATTCCATCTGCTACATGTGGAAGAAATGACTGGGACTTAAGATTGAGTTCGGGGTAAGAATAATATATAGGATTTTGAGTCTCTTGAAAAGTACTTTATTGCAAAGGCATTATTTACTGTTCAGAAGCCAGAAAAGCAGGAAGCTAGTTTAACACTTGGAAACAGTGAGTGGCACCAAGGAGAAAATGGCCACTGTGACTGAAGACTAAGAATAGCTTATTCTTATGATAAGTACACTGTTATGAAGCATAGCTCAAAGAAATAAAGGCAAACGTGCAAAAGTATAGAAAATTCACACATCCGGGGGCATCACCTAAGACAATGCTCAATCTATATGAAAATGAGGTTCCAACTCAGGGTTCTTGAGTTTCACACTTTTCAAAAGGCTCCCACCTTGACCTAAAGGAGTTAAAAATTGGTCTACCTCTTTCCCAAAGAACTCTAGAGGCATAATAAGTGGTTGGGATACCCTATGTCCCAGGAGTTACCAAAGGGTTGTTAAGCCAAACTGTCTTCCAGCCCTCATTTTGCTTTCATTTACTCAGGGCTTAAGAACACAGGTGGTTATGTCTAGGTTTTCTGAGGCAGGAACTAGAGAAAACCAGAAGCTAAGTAGCCAAATCTCACTGCATCGTGCCCCCTCTGCTGGCTGGGGTGGCTTGGGAAAGCTCAAAAACAAAACAACCAGTTGCCATAGAGTCAATGCAACTCACGGCTACCTCATGTGTGGCAGTTTAGAGCTGTGTTCTACAGATTTTAAGCGGCTGATTTTTGAGGAGTAGATCTTCCAGGCCTTTTTTCTTAGGGTCTCTGCCAGCCTTTTAGTTAATTTGCACCACACCCAGGGACTCCTTGGGAAAACTCACAGTCCTGCTTTCCAAGACAGGCCCCCCAAGAGCTCCCAGGCTCAAGCACTGGGGCCTAGTAGAAGAGGTCTCCATGGCAAAGCTCTGTCTCCTCCATATCCTGAAGGGGCAGAAGACTGTTAGTTCAGGTTTGGGATGCACTGAGGTGAAGACTCTGGGGTTAGAGTCAGCCTGAAAGCTCACCCACAACCATCCCTTCCTAGACACTTGTCCCTGCCCACAGCAGTACAGATAGGTTGATCCAAGCAAGCACCCCTCAAAGGCCACAGCAGAGGTCAGAAAACCCACTATCATGGATTGAATTATGTCCTCCAAAAATATCTGTCAACTTGGCTAGGTCATGATTCCCAGTATTGTATGATTGTCTACCATTTTATCATCCGATGTGATTTCCCTTTGTGTTGTAAATGCTATCACTATGATTAATACGATGGATTAGTGGCAGTTATATTGATGAGGTCTACAAGATTAGGTACTGTCTTAAGCCAATCTCTTTTGAGATATAAAAGAGAAGCAAGCAGAGAGACATGGGAACCTCATACCACCAAGAAAGCAGTGCCCGGAACAGAGCGCATCCTTTGGACCTGAGGTTCCTGCGCTGAGATGCTCCCAGAACGAGGGAAGACTGATGACAAGGACCTTTCTCCAGAGCCAACAGAGAAAGCCTTCCTCTGGAGCTGATGCCCTGAATTTGGACTTGTAACCTACTAAACTGTGAAGGAATAAATTTGTCTTTGTTAAAGCGATCCACTTGTGGTATTTCTGTTATAGCAGCACTAGATGACCAAAACACCATCCCCTCTTTCTACTTTCCTCACTGAGGTAATTCCTATATGGGTAGACCCTGGACCCTCCTGGTTCTTCATCCCCAACCCACAGTGTAGAGGATCACTTGGAAAAGGGCTGTGGACCTCCCAGATGCAGAAGGGGTCTTCTAGCACTTAGCAACAGTATTGCAGCCTTAGGAACTATCCTCCAAGAAGCCTCAGCACCTTTAAAGGGGCTCAGAGCAGAGGTGGGGCTCATGAGATTCGGGCAGGGCATGGGGTCCTGTGCGTGCCCCTCAATTTCTTAGGGAATCTCATGGTCCAGCTCTTTGGGATCTCATGGTCCAGTTCTTAGGGATCTCAAGCCCAGTTCTTAGGGATCTCAAGCCCTTGGGCACCCAAAGAGGAGAATATTGGAGCAAAGGACATTCTTTCCCAGACACCAGGAGTTTATTGAAACCCCTGGTCAGGCATGGAGCCAAAGGTCGTGAACCTCTGACCTCGGCCTGAGGCCCGGCCGCCAAAGACACAGGCACTCTGAGGAATGGGGTTCTGTACTGCAGAAACCTACTGGCATTTTCTAATCGTCCCAGGTCTGGTCTCCTGCGCGGGAGTGTGACCTCAGAGAGAGGCGGGGACAGCGGGAGAGGCGGGCGCCTCTTTGTCCTGGACCGCAGAGGGAGAAACCTGGGGCCGCTCCGGGTCTGCTGCAGGTTCCCGAGCGCGCTCCACAGCTGGGCGGACTCTGCGCCCCGAGCCCCCGCCCGGCGGAGGTAGGACCCCGCCACGTTCTCGCCACACCCCACAGCTACACTTCTTGCCAGTCTCCACGGCCCCGGAGCGCTGCTGAGGCGCTCATAGTTTTTCCATCTACTTCTGCTTCTCTCGTAGGGAACGGGCGGAGAAAAGCAGTGCGTGTACTCCCTGCGCGCCTCCAGCCCTCGCACAGCCCACCCTCAGTATGACCTCCCCAAACACCCTCAGCATCCTCTAGCGACCCCCAACCCCCACACTCTGAACAATCCAGGCGCACCGCGCAGCCTGCGCTTATCGTGGACTGTCAGGACGCCCCCAGCACCCGCCCCGCGCGGGACCCCCTCACCATGACCTCCCCAAACACCCTCAGCATCCTCGCGCGGCCCACCCACACGCTAGACTATCCAGGCGCCCGATCCGTCTCGCCTTCCCGCGCACCGTGCCCTTAGCGTGGACCGCCCGGGCGCCCCCGACATCTGCCCCACGCAGTACTCCCTTCACCACGGACTCCTCGAGTGCCCCCAACTCCGCCAGACCATGACATTGCCATTGGCAAAGTTCGTGGAGAGTCAATGATCACAGACGCGCTACAAGGCTCCAGCAACACCTGGAATCCTGGTGCTGCGCCGATTGCCTAGTGGGAGCTTACGTATGCCCGCCCAGCCGCCGGCCCTGCTTCTCGTTAGGCTCCCATTGGACTGCCGCCGGCCAGGGGCCGCCCCCTCCGCGCCTGTGACTGGGCCTGGCCCCCACCGAGGCCCGCCCCTCTTTCCGCTATTGGGCCACCGTTTAGGAAATTTCCCCGCCGTAGCTGGGCATTGGGCAGTTTGTAAAGCCAAAGGGAGGGAGTCCTCCCGGTCAGCTCTACCGTCTTCTCCGACTGTTGAAATTGTACTGGGTCTGAGAGATTGACACTTTGGGGGAAATATCTTCATTCCGTTTCTGTTGTAGGTCCTTGCATGGGTAACACCGCGGATCTAGTTGGAAGTGTGCCTCACTGGGAGGGTGGTGCAGACTTGAGATCAGCAGTCACTGGAGAGAAGAAAAGATGCTGTATTAGGAACCAGGTGACGGAAGCTTCAAAGATGGGACAAAATGCAGCTGGGGTGGGGGCTTGGCACACAGGTGTGGGCGAGAACATTGCAGATGCAGGTAATTGAAATTTACTTCCTGTTTGACTCAGGCAATGGAGCCCTGGGGCGCAGTGGTTAAGCGCTTGGCTGCTAACCAAAACATCAGTCATTGGAACCCACCAGCTGTTGCGGAAGAAAGACGTGGCAGTCTGTTTCCATAAAGATTACAGCTTTGGAAACCCTATGGGGCACTTCTACTCTGTCCTATAGGGTCGATAAGTTTTGTTTTTGTTTTTTGTTTTTGACTCAGGCAATTGCACCAGTTCAGGTGACTCAGATACCCAGAAGAGCAAGAGGTCCAGGCTGGCGAATGGCAGTTTGAAAGCTACTTGTGAAATGAAGATGGGAATATCGGATGCGGCTTTGAAGGCTGGACTGAAGAGTTTGCGCTTGATGCCACTGGCTATAGGGCACTATTGAGAGTTTTTGAGCAGAGGAGTGATTCGATCTGAGCAGCATTTTAGGCAGTACATAGAAAATGTTGTTAGATGCTCTCCTCTTGGCTAAACTCACAGAGACCCCATGCACAACGGGATCCAGTTAGTGTTACCAATAGGGTTTTCATTGGCTGGTTTTTCAGAAGTAGATCACTTGGCCTTTCTTTCCAGTCTGTCTTAGTCTGAAAGCTCCACTGAAATCTGTTTAGCATCATAGTAACACACAAGCCTCCACTGACAGATACGTGGTGGCTGTGCATGAGGTGCACTGGCCAGGAAGCCAACAATCCTGGTCTCCTGTATGGAAGGCGAGAATTTTACCACTGAACCACCACTGCCCTTATACATAGATGTTTCTTGTGTATTGTTTTTCCCAGTGGTGGTTTCATATTATTCCATCTTACAGGGCACATGGATATTTTCCCTCTCTCCAAACTGTTTGTCAGCTGAGGTGAAGTTTTACTTCTAAATACCTAAGAGTAACAAATCAGCCTCTTTCCTAGTTTGGGAGGGTTAACTGGTGTTTGGTTTTATCATATGATTGGACACTCCACCCCACAATGATTACACTGAGTATTTGTGCAGGACGTTACAGAGGAACCCAAAGTGTCTGGCATCTCCCATTCATTCTCACTTCCTAGTGACTGTACCCAGTTTATGCAGGACTGGCTTGGAGACTTGAATTCTTGACCCAGGAAAATTTGTAGCTGTAATGACTTCCTGCTGATAGAGCCCAGGAAGTCTCACAGTTACTGTGTCACTGACCAGTGTGACATCAGACCAGCTGTCTCCTGGATTTCTGAACCCATTTCCTCACAAAGCTCTAGCCATAGCATTCTAAACTATCCTGTAATATTTTGAAACTAAATGCTGTTCAGGTGACTTGGGCAGGCTTAAGTCCAGGGTGAAAAGTTTAAGTTTGAACTCTGAAAAGCGTTATTCTGTCTCAACCCCTAGAATTGGGTCTTATGAGGCTGCCAGCTCTGAAGTGATGCCTCTGGTTCGAGGATGAGGTGAGAGTTTGTGGGTGAAAATTCAAATAAGTGCTTTGGAAACCCATGCATATACAAAACTAAGGCAGAGTTATTCATAACTCATCACTGTCCCAGCAAAACAACTCAAAGGTTGCATCCTAATGAAGGTGGGCTTATCTATAGTTAAAACCAAGCTGCCATGGCTCTGACTCACAGTGATCTTATGTATAACAGAACAAAATGTTGCCTGGACCTGTGCTATCTTCATTATGATTGTTGGTATAAAATGAAGCAACCTAGTCATATACTCAAAAGGTCCTAAAATTCAACACTATCATCTCTTCCATGCCTCACATTCGTTCCACCCTCTGGTAGAATCTGCCAGTTAAAAATGTCCTTCCGTCCCTCTACTTAATAGAGTCCACTTTAACCCTGGGATTATAAATATATTTGAAACAGTGATAGGTTCAGTGTTATTTGTGGAAATTACACAATCCCCTTTCTTGACAATATGCATCTTTATATCACACCACTTAAAACTAGTTCTTTTATAAGGCATTTGGATTTATCACTATTATCTAAGTGTCGAATTGTATTTCTAACTTTTTCTCCTCCTTTATATCAGTCCACTGGTCTCAACTCCAGTGCCATTGCCACCCGGCCACTTTGGGCTCCTCATGCCTCTGGATCAGCAAAGAAGGAGTTACCGTATTGGCTGGTGTGATTGATCCCGACCACCCCGGGGAAATCGGATTGGTGTTGCATAATGGAGGTAAAGAAAAGCATGTCTGGAATACAGGAGATCCATTAGGGCATCTCTTAGTACTACCATGACCTTTGATTAGTCAATGGAACACTACAGCAACCCAATTCTGATATGACCACTAATGGCCCAGACCCTTCAGGAATGAAGGTTTGGGTCACCCTACCAGGCAAAGAACCACGACCAGCTGAGATGCTTGCTGAGGGTGAAGAGAATGCGGAATGGGTGGTGGAAAAAGGTCATTCTAAATACCATTTATGACCATGTGACCAGTTGCAGAAATGAGGACTATAATTGTTTTCTTCCTTTTGTTATTCTTGTGTGTGTTTGTAGATATATATGTATATGTATATATATCTTGCAATTATTTTTGTTTTCCTCCCTTGTCCTATCACTTATAAAATATAAGATGTAAACGAGGCTAGTGCATTTTCAGTTGTACACGTGTTAGTTGAATCATGTTAGGTGGAAGTATGCTTTATAATTGTTTTTATTTAGAGATTACGTGTGGTTTAAGGAGATGTATACAGTTGCCAAGTTAACAAGGGGTGGGCTGTGATGGTTAAGGTTGTATGTCAACTTGGCAGGGCCATGATTCTCAGTGGTTTGGCAGTGATGATGGAGTTTGGCAGTTATCTAATGATGTAATTACCCTCCATTTTATGATCTCCTATAAACTATAGAATTTAATTGCCTCCATGATGTGATCTGTTGTAATCAGCCAATCAGTTGTAAGGGGCATTTCCTTGGGTGTGGCCTGCACCCAATATATATGGATGCTCTGGCAAAGCTCACTCTTGCTCTGGATTCTACATCTGGCTCATCATCATCTGATCTCGTGTTCTTGGGACTTGAGCCACTGGCCTGCCGTATTGCCTGCTGATCTTGGATTCATCAGCACAGCCTGTAAGCCAGCAGCCTGCCCTCTTACCTGCCAATCTTCTATTCATCAGCCTCCACAGCCTGTGAGCCAGCAGCCTACTGTTTTACTTGCTGATTTTGGATTTTTAAGTCCCTGAAGCTAGATGAGTCAGAAGAAGCCTTCAGCCTGACCCATGGACTTGGGACTTTCCAGCCTCTACAACCGCATGAGTCATTTATTTAAGATAAATCTATATCTAAATCTATCTACCTATCTATATATATATATACACTTCACTGGTTTTGCTTCTCTAGAGAACCCAGCCTAAGACATTAAGACCTTTGGGTGACATACTCTTTTCACACATTTCTTCAGGAATTTAAAATATTCCAAAGTTCAGAGGGAAAGGCCTGTCCATGGTCAGCTCTGGTTTTGATGCAACCTAAATGAGCCTGATAAGCCTGCATCCTTTCCCTATATGTACTCTCCCCTCGTTCTTCCCCACGAAATGACAGCATGAATTGAGATGACAACCACAGTCAGTCTGGGCAAGGGAGGAGCAAAAAGGCTTTGTGGGAACAAGAACATCCTATTCATTGAGTGGTAAGGAATCAAGGTAAACAGGGAGACAGCAGGGCCATGGCTTGGTATTCATTCTTGAGCCAGTGCTAAGAGCCAGTGCCTGGCTTTCAAATGGCTGCATTACTGACAAATGATGGTCACCTTAGTATGGTTGTCTAAGCTTAATGCCTGCATGAGATCATTTTCTTTCCCTATTGTCTTAGCTTGATATTTACCTCCTCTATGACTGGAATAACCACTCCCTGGAATGGATTTCAACCCAACCCTTATTTCATATCTTATGCCAGAGTGCATTCAAGACAAAGCAGAAGGGTTAATGTGTAAACCGTGGGAGTTGCTTGCTCTCCTCTCACCTCCCTGAGACGATAAGTATTCCCAGCCCACATCCTATCTCTTCACTAGTTCCCCCACTGTTATGGTTAGACTGTGTGTCAACTTGGCTGGGCCATGATTCTCAGTGTTTTGGCAATCGAATAATGTTGTGATCACCCCCAGGGTATGGCCTGCACCAAATGTAAGTGGACATTCTGGCAAGGCTTGGGGGCTTTTTGCTCGTGCTGGATCCTACAGCTGGCTCGTGTGATCTCCAGTTCTTGGGACCTGAGCTAGCAGCTTACCTGTGGTCTTGCCTGCTGATCTCGAGATTTGTCAATCTTTGCAGCCTGTGAGCAAGAGCCCTGCTCTCTGACCTGCTGATTTTGGGTTCACCAGCCCCTGTGGCTACATGAATCAGGAGAAGCCTCTATCCTGACCCATGGACTTGGGACATTCCAGCCTCTACAACTGCGTGAGCCATTTCCTTGATATAAATCTCTCTTTCTATATATATATATATTTATATGCCTTATTGGTTTTGCTTCTCTAGAGAACCCAGCCTAAGACACCCACTGTTACCCAGGTCACAGTTCCTTCCAGCCTCAATCTGAAGTTGAGTCTGTCTGGGGTCCCTGGACTTGTGTATTGGAGGGCCCCTGCTCTAACTGCAGCAGAAGGCTTATTCCTGGCATCCAAAATTAGAATAATTTGTTATAATAGTATGCTTCAGATACAGATATAGTTCTGTGTCCTAGGCTACAAACTACTTATCATTTATAACATTGTTCCTATATGAGGTAAAATGCACTCTAAGTTTCAAACAACTAACTTCAAAGGAACATGGTGGACACTTCAGCCATAAACAGGACACTTCTGTTTAGAGAATTACATTCCTGGAATAGGTGTGAAAACCTCGGTCACAACTGAAAGGTTGGCACTGCTGAAGTTAATACCTTTATTTCCTTACATCTCTGAAGAAGTAGCCACAGTCATGGCCACATTGTATGCCACATCTGCTTTCACTGTCTTGGTCAAACAGCTCTGGAAAAAAGTGTGGTACCTATTCTAATTTTTAACCCACTATTCCTGCATCAACATAAAGTACACAAAAATTGTCACAACCGGACCAATAAGCAACATCATGATAAGCGGAAAAAATATTGAAGTTGTCAAGGATTTTATTTTACTAGGATCCACGATCAACAAAGCAGCAGTCAAGAAATCAAACAACATACTGCATTTGGCAAATCTGCTGGAGAAGACCTCTTTAAAGTGTTAAAAAGGAAAAATGTCTCTTGGAGGACTAAGGTGCACCTGACCTAAGCCATAGTATTTTCAATCGCCTCAAATGCACGCAAAAGCTGGACAATGAATAAGGAAGACCAAAGAACTGATGCCTTTTAATTACAGTGTTGGCGAAGAATTTTGAATATATCATGGACCACCAAAAGAGCGAACAAATCTGTCTTGGAAGAAGTACAGCCAGAATGCTCACTAGAAGCGAGGATGGTGAGACTTTGTCTCACGTAATTTGGATATGTTATTAGGAGGGAGCAGTCCCTGGAGAAGGACAGCATGCTTAGTAAAGGAGAGGGTCAGCGAAAAAGAGGAAGACCCTCAATGAGATGGGTTTACACAGTGGCTGCAACAATGGATTCAGAAATAGCAATGATTGTGAGGATGGTGCAGAACTGGGCAGTGTTTCGTTCTGTTGTATGTAGGGTCGCTATGAGTTGGAACTGATTCGATGGCACCTAACAACAACAGTTCCTGAATCAGAACTATAATTCATTCAAACCTCTAGTCCCATTTAAAAAAATTTGCATGAACTACTTTAATTAGCCCTATCAAAATAATATAGCATTCAGCAGAGTTCATCTTAAATTCCTTTAACAAATAATTATTATTTATTGAACTACTAAAATGTGGCAGACGTAGTGCCAGGCACCAACCCTCTAATGTTGTTGTCACATGCTTTCAAGTCAGTTCCAACTCATAGCGACCCAGTGTACAACAGAAAAAAACACTGCCCGGTCCTGCACCATCCTCACAATCCTTGCTATGCTTGAGACCATCATTGCAGCCACTGTGTCAATCCATCTTTTTGAGGGTTTTCCTCTCTTTTGTTGACCCTCTACTTTACCAAGCATGATGTCCTTTTCCAGGGACTGGTCCCTCGTAATAACATATCCACAGTATGTGAGACAAAGTCTCAACATCCTTGCTTCTAGTGAGCATTCTGGGTGTACTTCTTCCAAGACAGATTTGTTCATTCTTTTTTTTTTAAAAATTTTTAATTTTTTTTACATTTTATTGTACTTCAGGTGAAGGCTTTACAGTACAAATATTTTCTCATGAAACAATAGTACACATGTTGTTTTATGACATTGGTTAACAACCCCACAACATATTAACCCTCTAACTTCTCAATCTTTTTTTTTGGTGAAAATACACATAGCCAAAGATACACCATTTCAAAAATTTCTACATACACAGTTCAGTGACATTGACTATGCTTTTCCAATTGTGCTGTTATTCTCACTTAAGATGAAGGCTTACAGAACAAAATAGTTTCTCATTTAACAGTTACTACAAATGTTGCCCTATGACAATGGTTAACAATCTCACAACACATCAACAATATCCTTACTCAACCTTGTGTTCCCTATCACCAGCTTCCTTGTCCCCTTCTGCCTTCTGGCCCTTGTCACTGGACTCCTGTACCTTGTTAGTTTCACTTGGTTTTACCGGGCTGTCCACTCCCAGGCTGACAGTTAACCTCAGAGGTAACTTCACCACTGAGCTAAAAGGGTGTCTGGGGGCCACACCCTCGATGTTTCTCCAGTCTTCTTTAGGCCAGTGAATCTGGTCTTTTTTTTGTGAGTTAGAATTATGCTCTACATCCTTCTCCAGCTCTGTCCAGAATCCTCTGTTGTGATACTGGTCAGAGCAGTCAGTGGTGGTAGCCGGGCACCATCTAGCTGCACTGGACTCAGTCCGGTGGAGGCCTTGGTAGCTGTCGACAATTAGTCCTTCGGACTAATCTTTTCCTTGTATCCTGTTCTCATCATTCTCCCTTGCTCCCGAAGGGATGAGACCAGTGGAGTATCTTAGATGGCTGCTCACAGGCTTTTAAGAACCCAGACACTACTCACCAAGGTAGAATGTAGAATATTGTCTTTATAAACTGTGTTATGACAATTGAGCTAGATGTTCCCCAAGACCATGGTCCTCACAGCTCTCCACCCAGCAATTCAGTCCCTCAGGGAGTTTGGATGTGTCTATGGGGCTTCCATGACCTTTGCTTGTACAAGTTGCACTAGTTTCCCCTGTATTGTGTACTGTCTCACCTTTCACCCAAGATACCACTTATCTATTGCCTATTTAGTATTTCCCCCCCCCCACCCCTCCCATCCCTGGTAACCAACAAAGATTGTTACATTTTGTGTGTGAACTTTTTCATGGGTTTTTACAATAGAGGTCTCATACAATATTTGTCCTTTTGTGATTGACTTATTTCACTCAGCATAATGTCCTCCAGTTTCATCCATGTTATGAGATGGTTCACAGATTCATTGTTGTTCTTTCTTGTTGCATAGTACTCCATTGTGTGTATGTACCTTAGTTTGTTTATCCATTCATCTGTTGATGGGCATCTAGGTTGTTTCCATCGTTTTGCTATTGTGAACAATGCTGCCATGAACATAGGTGTGTATATGTCTATTTGAACGACGACTCTTATTTCTCTAGGATATATTCCTAGGAGTGGGATTGCTGGATTGAATGGTATGTCTATTTCTAGCTTTCTGAGGAAGCGCCATATTGTTTTCCAAAATGGTTGTATCATTTTGCATTCCCACCAGCAGTGCATAAGAGTTCCCATCTTCCCGCAGTTCCTCCAACATTTGTTATTTCCAGTGTTTTTGATTCGTGCCAGTAATGCTGAGGTGAGATGGCATCTCACTGTGGTTTTAATTTGCATCTCTCTAATGGCTAGTGATCACGAGCATTTCCTCATGTGTCTGTTGGCCATTTGAATGTCTTCTTTGGTGAAGTGTCTGTTCATTTCCTTTGCCCATTTTTTAACAGGATTATTTGTCTTTTTGTTGTAGAGGTGTTGGATTTTCTTGTAGATGATGGAGATTAGACCTTTGTCTGACTTGTACTGTCCAAAAATTTTTTCCCAGTCTGTAGGTTCTCTTTTTACTCTTTTGGTGAAGTCTTTTGAAGAGCATAGGTGTTTGATTTTTAGAAGATCCCAGTTATCTAGCTTATCTGTTGGGGTTTGTGCGTTGATGGTTATGGTTTTATCCTGTTAATGCCATGTATTAAGGCCTGTAGTGTTTGTCCTATTTTTTCTTCTATGAACTTTATAGTTTTAGGCTTTATATTCAGGTCTTTGATCCATTTTGAAGTAGTTTTTGTATACGGTGTGAGGTATGGGCCCTGTTTCATTTTTTTGCGAATGGATATCCAGTTTTGCCAGCACCATTTGTTAAAAAGACTGTCTTTTCCTCATTTGGTGGACTTTGGGCCCTTGTCAAAGATCAGGTGACCGTAGGTGGATGGATTTACTTCTGGGTTCTCAATTCTGTTCCATTGGTCAATGTATCAGTCGTTGTACCAGTACCAGGCTGTTTTGACTACCCTAGCTGTATAGTAGGTTCTGAAGTCAGGTAGTGTGAGTTCTCCAACTTTATTCTTCTTCTTCAGTAGTGCTTTACTTATTCGAGGCTTCTTCCCTTTCCATATAAAGTTAATGATTGGTTTTTCCATCTCTTTGAAGAATGTTGTTGGTATTTGGTTGGGGATTGCGTTGTATTTGTAAATTGCTTTGAGTAGAATTGACATTTTCACAATGTTGAGTCTGCCTATCCATGAGCATGGTATGTTTTTCCATTTATGTAGATCCCTTTGGGTTTCATGCAGTAGTGTTTTGTAGTTTTCTTTGTATAGGTCTTTTACATCCCTGCTCAGATTTATCCCTAAGTATTTTATCTTTTTAGGGGCTATTGAAAATCGTATTGTTTTCCTGATTTCCTTTTCATCGTTCTCCTTATTGGTGTATAGGAATCCAACTGATTTTTGAATGTTTATCTTGTATCCTGCTACTCTGCTGAATCTTTCTATTAGTTCCAGTAGATTTCTCCTGGAGTCATTAGGGTTTTCTATGTATAGTATCTTATCATCTGCAAACAGGGACAGTTTAACTTCTTCATTACCAATTTGGATGCCCTGTATTTCTTTTTCTTGCCTTATTGCTGTAGCTAGAACTTCCAGCCCAATGTTAAATAGGGGTGGTGATAAAGGGCATCCTTGTCTTGTTCCTGTTTTCAAGGGAATGTTTTCAGCCTCTCTCCATTAAGAATGATGTTGGCGGTTGGTTTTGCATAGATGCCCTTTATTATGTTGAGAAATTTCCCTTCTCTACCTATTTTATTGAGAGTTTTTATCAGGAATGGGTGTTGGACTTTGTCAAATGCCTTTTCTGCATCAATTGAGATGATCATGTGATTCTTTTCTTTCTTTTCCTTTTATTTATGTGATGGATTACGTTGATTGATTTTCTAATGTTGAACCATCCTTATATACCTGGTATGAATCCTCCTTAGTTGTGGTGTATTATTTTTTTGATATGATGCTGAATTCTATTGGCTAGAATTTTGTTCAGAATTTTTGCATCTGTATTCATGAGAGATATTGGTCTGTAATTTTCTTTTTGTTTTGATATCTTTGCCTGGTTTTGGTATCAGCGTTATGCTGGCTTCATAGAATGAATTTGGAAGTGTTGCTTCCTCTTCTATGCTCTGAAATAGCTTGAGTAGTACTGGTACAAGCTCTTCTGTAAATGTTTTGTAGAATTCTCCAGTGAAGCCATCTGGGCCAGGGCTTTTTTCGGTTGGGAGTTTTTTTATTACCTCTTCAATCTCTTCTCTTGTTATGGGTCTGTTCAGATTTTCAACATCACTTTGTTGTAGTTTGGGTAGGCTGTGTGTTTCTAGAAATTTATGCATTTCCTCTAGGTTTTCAAATTTGTTGGAGTATAGTTTGTCATAATATTCTGTTATAATTCTTTTTATTTCAGTTGGGTCTGTTGTAATGTCCCCCATTTCATTTCTTATTTGGGTTATTTGTGTCCTCTCCTGTTTTTCTTTTGTCAGTCTGGCCAGTGGTTTGTCGATTTGGTTGATTGTTTCAAAGAACCAACTTTTGGTTTTGTTGATTCTTTCTATTGTTTTTCTGTTCTCTATTTCATTTATTTCTGCTCTGATCTTTACTATTTCCTTTCTTCTGTGGTTGTGGGCTTTTTTTGCTATTCTCTTTCTATTTGTTTGAGTTCTGTAGTTAATGTTTTGATTTTGTCCCTTTCTTCTTTTTTGATATGTGCATCTATTGCTCTAAATTGTCCTCTGAGGTCTGCCTTTGCTGTGTCCCAAAGGTTTTGGTATGATGTGTTTTCATTCTCATTTGATTCTAGGATTTTTTGATTCCATCTCTGATTTCTTCTGTTATCCAGTGATGTGTAAGCAGGGTATTATTCAGTTTCCATGTAGATGATTTTTTTTCCCTTGCTCTTTCTATTGTTAATTTCTACCTTGATGGCATTGTGGTCAGAGAAGATACTTTGAATTATCCCGAAGTTTTTGAGGATCGCTCTGTGACCTAAGATGTGGTCTATTCTGGAGAACGTTCCATCTGCATTGGAAAAGAATGTGTAGTTTGCAATGGTTGGATGGAGTGTTCTATATGTGTCCATGAGGTCAAGCTGGCTGATTGTGCCCTTTAGGTCTTCTGTATCTTTGCTGAGTTTCTTCTTAGTTGTTCTGTCCTTTATTGAGAGTGGTGTGTTGAACTCTCCTACTATTATTGTGGAACTGTCAATTTCTCTTTTCAGTGTTGTTAGAGTTTGTTTTATGTATTTTGGAGCCCTGTCATTGGGTACATAGATGTTTATTATGCTTATGTCTTCATGATGGATCATCCTCTTGATCATTATATAGTGTCCTTCTTTGTCTTTTATGGTAGATTTTGTTTTAAAGTCTATTTTATCTGAGAGTAGAATTGCCACTCCTGCTCTTTTTTGGTAGTTGTTAGCTTGTTATATTTTTTTCCAACCTTTGACTTTTAATAAATTCACATCTTTGTTTCTAAGGTGTGTCTCTTGTAGACAGCATATTGATGGATCCTGTTTTCTTATCCATTCTGTCACTCTCCGTTTCTTTATGGGTGCATTGAGTCCATTTACATTCAGTGTACTTATTGATAGATGTGAGTTTGTTGCTGTCATTTTGTAGTGCTTTTTTTTGTGGTGCTGAAGTTTTCTTTGTTCTTCTTACTCTCTTGTGCTGAGTTACTTTTGTTTGTGGATTTTTTTTTCATTTCTTTTGTTTTTGTAGGTTTTGTTTTTGCCGAGACTTTATGTTTTTTTGTCTTGATTTTTATGAGTATGTTTGTTAACTTTCTTTGTGGTTACCATGAATTTTACCCTTATCTTTCTAAGCTTGAAGCAGTCTAGCATTACTTGGTATCACCTTGCCTTCCTCTCCATTAGATGGTTCTATACCTATGCCGTTTATTCCCTCTTTTATTGTTTTGATGTTGTTGTCATTTATTGATTTACTGCTCTGATTCCCTGTTGTATTTCTTTTGGCTTTGGATAGTCCTCGAGAGTTCATTTCCTAGATTGGTATCTGGCTCGTATGATCCTGCGTCCTAGGTTCTGCCTGTGAGCTGAAGCTGTTTGTCCTCAGATCGAAGAACTCCCTTTAATAATTCTTGTAAGTTTTGTTTGACTTTTACATATTCCCTTAATTTCTATTTATCTGGAAATGACCTAATTTCACCATCAAATTTGAACGAGAGTTTTGCAGGATATATTATTTTTGGCTGAAAATTTTTTTCTTTCAAGATTTTATATATGTCATCCCATTGCCTTCTTGCCTGCATGGTTTCTGCCGAGTAATCTGAGCTTAGTCTTATTGTTTCTCCTCTGTATGTGACTTCTTGTTTTTCAAGAGCTGCTCTCAGGAGTCTTTGTCTTTAGTTTTGGCGAGTGTGAATATGATATGCCTTGGTGATTTTCTTTTGAGGTCTCTTCTGTATGGGGTTCTTTGAGCTTCTTGGATGGCCAGCTTTTCATCTTTCATGATATTGGGGAAGTTTTCTGTCAGCAGGTCCTCGATGATCCTCTCTGTGTTTTCCATTTTCTCCCTGTTCTGGAATTCCAATCACTCGTAAATTTTTGCTTTTAATTGTGTCCCACATAACTCTCAGGGTCTCTTCATTTTTCTTTGTTCTTTTTTCTGAGTTTTCCTCAAACAGAGTTGTATCCAAGTGTTTGTCTTCAATTCCACTGATCCTGTCTTCCACCGTTTCAAATCTGCTTCTCAGCCCTTCTGTGACATCATCCATTTCTGAAATCTTGTTGTTTATCTTTTGGATTTCTAATTGTTGTTTTTGTATAATTTCTAGTTGTGAATTTTTTTTGGCATTTTGTTCCTGCATCATCTTTCTGAATTCTTCCAATTTTTTGTCTGTATTTTCCATGAATTTGTCTATTTTTTCGTCATGTTTGTCAGCTTTTTGCCTCAGTTCTTGGAGAATTCCGAGTATTAGAGATTTGAATTCCCTATCAGGTAGTTCTAGTGCATTTTCTTCCATAGGAGAGTCATCTGGTGTTTTATTTTGGATGCCTACTGGAATCATCCTGTCCTGTTTTTGTAAATGTTTTGATATTGTCTGCTGTTTTCGGGGCATTCAGTAGTTATTTTTCTCGTTTATTGATTGTAGATTTGTTTGTTTCATCCCTTTTTTGAAAAAAAATTTGACTATGTCTGAGCAGGCAGACTGTGTTCTTTGTTGTTTGCTCGTCTGTGCGCTCAATACTTTTCACCTCGTTCTCCAACTAGCAGGGTCAGTCACTCAGATATGGTACAGCAGGGCAGGTCTAGCTGAAGAGGAGTTACTGGTACAGGTTGTTTGTGGAACTTACTACAGCCACCAGAGAGGGTTGGTAATCAGTGCAGGGCAGGTTCCAGTAGGCTGTGCCTGTGCTGCTTGGTGGTGTGATGTCAAGCGCACAGTGCAGGTAGGCAGGATGCAGTGGGGAGATTGTTATGTGTGGAGCTAAGATGGATATGGGAGAGAGGAGAGAGGAACAGGAGCCAAAAACATACAAACAAACAAAAAAGAATGCTAGGGGAGCTTGCTGTTGGAATGGAGAGATGAGAGACTATGAAATGGAGAGAAACAGAAAGGGGAAGAGGAAGAAAAGAAAAGAATGAATAAATAAAAATCAGAATGATTAAAGAACCACAAAGTTCCCAGCGATCCCACTGATGCAGCTATGAGGTCTGGGGAAGTCGCTCTCCGGTGTTGCTGTACAGCCTGGCTAGAAAGCATAGAGGTATGCAACGCCTGGTATTCAGGGATCAGAAAGAGAAGGAAGATATAGAGAGATGAGTAACTGAGCAATGAAGAAAGACAAAAAGGGAAAAGAAAACAAAACAAATTAAAAAGAAAAAAAAGAAAGCCCCCCCCCCAAAAAAAAAAACAGAAAAAAAAAAAACCAATGAAAAAAGAAATGCGCTCAAGGATCCCTCTGCACGTCTGTGGAAGCTGAAGGGGAGATCCTTGTCACGCAGCTCTGCCTGGCCAGAAAGGGCTCCCAACTCAAGAAAAGGAAAAGAAAACAAACAAACAATTCAAAAGAAACAAACGAACAAAAGCCCCGGGATCCCACCAGCGTGGTAGCGAAGACCAGGAAGCAGCTCCACACTCGAATGGAGCTCTGCAGCCCCTCAGGAAGAAGCAAAGATGGCTCACGGAGCTAGACACTCGAGGGATAGGAGGGGAGGCGGCGAGGGGCAAGCAAGAAATCAAAAGAAGCAGGGAAAAAAAAAAAAAAAGCAACACCAGCAGCCAACAAATGGCACTCAGAGAGCCAGCTAGTGTGGGCTGGTGTTTCTGGACAAGAAACTGTGTCCGTGGGAAGCAGAGGAGGCCGAGTGTGGGTGAAGAAGGGTAGAGAGTGGGAAAGCGTATATCACAAATTGGCGGCGCTCTGCAGCCCCTCAGGAAGAAGCAAAGATGGCGCATGGAGCCAGGCACTCGAGTGAAAGGAGGGGGAGGTGGCGAGAAGCAAGTGAGAAATCAAAAGAAGGAGAAAAAAAGCAACACTAGCAGCCAACATATGGCACCCAGAGAGCCGCCTGCTTGGGTGTGTGGAATCCAAGCAGCAGGCGCTTCCCGGTCAAGAGACCATGGCAGTGGGAAGCAGAGGAGGCCGAGCCTGGGCAAAGAGGGGTGGGGGGTGGGAAAGCGCACAACGCAAATTACCAGTTGTTTTGTCTCCCGCTGGATGCTCCATGAGGCTGCTTTCTCGTACCCCCGTTTGCTGGTCTCTGATAGGAGTCCAAGATGGTGGATCCGCGCTGCGTTAGCTGGTAGGGTACCTCTGCATGAATCTCTCCTCACTCTCTGTTCTCTGTCAGTTTTCTCACTCCATTTGGTGCTTGGCTGAGTTCTTTATCTCTTCATTTGATGTTTTAGGGTTTTAGGATTGTTCTATTCTCTGTTCGGCTTACTTTTTCAGATCTTTGCTGTGGAGGGAAGGCGTGGTGCTTCTGCCTAGAGCGCCATTTTGCCAGAGATTTGTTCATTCTTCTAGCAGTCCATGGTGTATTCAATATCTTTCGCCAACACCACAATTCAAAGGCATCAATTCTTCTTTGGTCTTCCTTGTTTGTTGTCCAGCTTTTGCATGCATATGAGGCGATTGAAAACAGCATGGTTTGGATCAGGTGCACCTCAATCTTCAAGGTGACATCCTTGCTTTTTAACACTTTAAAAAAAAGAGGTCTTTTGCAGCAGATTTGCCCAGTGCAATACGTCATCTGACTTCTTGACTGCTCCTTCCATGGGCACTGATTGTGGATCCAAGTAAAATGAAATCCGACAACTTCAACATTTTCTCCGTTTATCATGATGTTGCTTATTGGTCCATTTGTGAGGATTTTTGCTTTCTTTATGTTGAGCTGTAATCCATTGTGAAGGCTGCAATATCCAATCTACATCAGTAAGTGCTTCAAGGCCTTTTTGTCCTCTGAAAGCAAGATTGTGTTATCTGCACATCGAAGTTTGTTAATGAGTCTTTCTCCAGTCCTGATGTCACGCTCCTCCTCACACAGTCCAGCTTCTTGGATCACCTGCTCAGCATATAGACTGAACAAATATGGTGAAAGGACACAACCATGACGCACACATTTCCTCACCCTTAACCCCGAAGTATCCCGTTGTTCTGCTCTAACAATTGCCTCCTGGTTATGCACAGGCTCCTCATGAGCACAATTAAGTGTTGTAGAATTCCCATTCTTTGGAATGCCAGCTATAATTTGTTATGATCTACATAGTTGAATGCCTTTGCATAATCAATAAAACGTATGGTCTACTATGCCAGGAATGACAAATTGAAGAGAAATGCATTGCATTCGTTGTCAAAAAGAACATTTCAAGATCTATCCTGAAGTACAATGCTGCCAGTGATAGGATAATACTCATACACTTACAAGGAAGACCAGTTAATACAATTATTATTCAAATTTATGCACCAGCCACTAATGCTAAAGATGAAGAAATTGAAGATTTTTACTAACTTCTACAGTCTGAAATTGATCAAACATGCAATCAAGATGCATTGATAATTACTGGTGATTGGAATGCAAAAGCTGGAAACAAAGAAGGATCGGCTGTTGGAAAATATGATATTGGTGATAGAAACAATGCTGGAGATCACATGATAGAATTTTGCAAGACCAACAATTTATTCATTGCAAATAACTTTTTTCAACAACATAAGTGATGATTATACACGTGGACCTCGCCAGATAGAATATGCAGGAGTCAATTTGACTACATCCTTGGAAAGAGATGATGGAGAAGCTCAGTATCATCAGTAGGACAAGACCAGAGGCCTAATGCGGAACACACCATTTATTGCTAATATACAAGTTCAAACTGAAGCTCAAGAAAATTAACGTGAGTCCCAGAGAGCCAAAAGACGACCTTGATTATAGCCCACCTGAATTTATAGACCATCTCAAGAACAGACATGACGCATTGAACAGTAATGACTGAAGACAGATGAATTGTGGGAAGACATCACACTTGAAGAAAGCAAAAGGTCACTGAAAAGACGTAGTTTGAGTGCCTTCCAATATGAGGGGCTCATCTTCTGGCACTATATCAGAGAAAGTTTTGCTGGTATTTGTAAAGTTTTCACTGGCCAATGTTTTCAGAAGTAGACCACCAGGTCCTTCTTCCCAGTCTGTCTTAGTCTGGAAGCTCTGCTGAAACCTGTCCACCATGGGTGACCCTGCTGGTATTTGAAATACTGGTGGCATAGCTTCCAGCATCACAGCAACACATATGCTACCACAGTACGGAAAACTGACAGAAGTGTTGGGAAGCCTACAATAGTTAAGTAGGATATTCTTGGTTCCTATGGTCATGGAGTTTACCTTCCTTCGGGAGTGAGAAGCAGAGTTGATGGTTTTTTAAATGTGTATTGGCTTAGGAGAAATGCCATCCAATTCTGAAGGGAAGAACTGAGGTTCAGGATATTGGACTTTATATAGGACCGTTAACTACATTCTTTCAAATACCTTTTTATTGTGAAAATATATTCAGAAAAGTATACAAGGATGTACAGCTCAAAATTTATTATATAACCACCATCAAGATTAAAAAAGAACATTACCAGCATCATCAAAGCTGATGTACCACCTCCAAATCATTACCCCCATAAACCGAGGGTCCAGATGCATAGGTCTGTTTCTGAGCCACTGATTCCATTAGTCGATTTCTCTGTCCTTGTGACAAACTACACTATCCAATAGAGACGTGCTCCCACCTTGTTCTTCCACGTAACTGTCTTGACTGTTCTTGGTCCTCTGTATTTTCATTTTACTTTTAGAATCAGTTTGTTGAATTTCACAAAAAACTGTTGGGATTTTATTGAACGTATACATCATTTTGGGGGAAAGTTGACACCTTTACAATATTAGGCAAACCTTTTTGTAAAGGACCAGAGAGTAAATATTTTAGGCTTTGTGGGCTCAGAAGCAAAATTGAGATATTTTATAGGCAAATTATATAACTATTTAAAAATGTAAAAACCATTCTTAGCTTACAGGCTCCTTAGCCTTCATAAACCAGGTGGATGACTGGATGGATTTGGACTGTAGGCTATAGTTTGCTGGACCCATGAACTTGTTTAATTTCTCTCAGTAATGCTGTAGACAAGCCCTGGTGGCACAGTGGTTAAAAACTATGACAAGCTACAGCTGCTAACCAAAAGGTTGGCAGTTCGAATCTACCAGCCGCTCCTTGGAAACCCTGTGGAACAGTTCTTCCCTGTCCTATATGGTTGCTATGAGTCGGAATCGACTCAACGGCAACAGGTTTGCTTTTGGAATGCTGTATGTTTTGTGTTGAGGACCTGCCCATCCGCTGTTGGATTTATTCCCAGCTTCCAGTTTTTTTCTTTTAAATTTTTATTTTTTAATTCATTTATTTTCACACACATTGTTATGAGACTGCAACCGCTCACCCCATTCTGCGACAGCACACTCCTCCTCTCCGCCCAATTCCCCATGAGCATTCAACCAGCTCCTCTCTCTGCCTTCCCATCTCACCTCTGGACAGAAGCTGCCCCTTTAGTCTCTTGTATCTATTGACTACGAGGCACAGTCTTCATGAGTATCACTTTATGTCCCACAGTCCAGTCCGATCCCTATCTGAAGAGTTGGCCTCAGAAATTAGTTCTGGGGTGATAGCGAGTCCAGGGGCCATACTTTCTGGGGTGCCTCCAGTCTTAGACCACTAAGTCTGGTCTTCTTACTATAATTTGAGTTCTGCACCCCCATCCTTCTACTGCTCCATCAAGGATCCTCTGTTGTGTTCCCTGTCAGGATGTTCATTGGTGGTGGCCGGGCACCATCTAGTTCTGGTCTCAGGCTGATGAAATCTTTGATTCTGTCTCTTGGGCTGTTACTTTCCTTGTGTCTTTGGTATTCTTCATTCTCCTTTACTCCAAGTGGTTGGGACCAATTGATACATCTTATAGATGGCCACTTGCAAGCTTTTAAGACCCCAGACGCCATTCACCGAAGTAGGATGCAGAACCTTTTCTTAATAACCAGCTTCCAGTTTTCTAATTCTCTCTTCAGCTGTGTCTAACTTTCTGTTAAAACCTTCCACTGGATTCTTAATTTTATTGGATTTTTTTTAATTTTAGAATTCAATTTTTCTTTTTTTAATGTGCAGGTATCTGCTGCACGTTTCAAACTTGTGTATCTCCTTGAACATAGCAAGCGGTTATTTTAAAGTCTGTGTTTGATAACTCCAAAATCATTGAGTCACCTTGGACCCATTTCTGTCATCTATTGTTTTGCTAGTTTTCTTACTGGCTTGCCTCCTTATGTGCCTGGTTACATTTTATTGTATTCAGGACATTGTATTAGCAAATTTGTTTGTAAAATTTGAAGCCTGGGGTGACATCTTACTATAGTTTTTGTTGGCCTATGACAAGGGTTTTGGGGGAACTACCACTCTGGGATCACCTTAATCTAATTTCAAGGACTGAGATCATTGGAAGCTGCAGTGTAATGCCCTGAGGAAGCTGTTCTATTTTCTACTTCTGGTTCACTGTTATTCTCAGGATGCAAACGAATGAGGGTGTCAGCCCAAATTGAGGGAGGTTCACCAGGTCAACCGCCCTTATGGCAGGCCCTGTCCTCCTACTTCTAGAAGGCTGTCAGAATCACTGCTCAGCCTCTGAACTGCCTCCTCCAAGTATGGCATATACACCCAGGAGAATACTGGCCCATACCAGTGAGCTCACCTCCCAGCACCTCCATCTTCTCTGTGGTCCTGGTCCAGTAATTCTGCAAAGTCACGTCAGCCCTCTAATGCTTTCAAACAGATTTTAAAAATATTTTGTCTAGCTTTCCTAGTTGTCCTCAGTGGGATGGTGGGAACAAATCACCTATTCGCCACTACCAGCAACAGAAGTCCTTCATGAGTTATTTATGTTGGAGTTTCCTGAGTAGTCTCAACATGGTAGCAACGTGTAAAATGTCAACACACCACTGTCCATTTTTGCTTCTGAAAACAAAAACAAAAAACCATTTAGCAGTAACAATTAGGCCTTGGCAAAATCAATCGCTTTCCCCAACAGGAAACTGCAGGTTTTTATACTCACAGCAGCAAGCATGGTTACCTCCACCTACTTAGGGCACATGGCAGTTAACTGATTCACAAGTATTTATTGAGAGTCTATTATGTATGAAAGGACTGAAGAGATGGCATTCTCATTTTATACTGGACACTAAGTGATTGGTTAATTAGTTGACAGGCTTCAAGATAAACCCTAAGGTTCAGGTTTCAGCTCTCCTCTGCTTTTCCTAATTGTACATTCTTCCCAAGGAGATACAGAAACCTAATTTCCACTGTTTAAATGCCTTTCTTTCTTTCAAATCAAACTGACAAAAGCAGAACAGCAATTCGGTAGTTTTGGATTCTGGGGAAACAATGTTTGACAATTCTCAAAAAAAAAAAGAAAAAGAAACACAAATGACCACCAAGGATATAAAAACTTCATTACAAATAAATGTAAATTAAAACAATGAGATACTATTTTTTCTCCTATTAAACAGATAAAATATTTTAATGATAATAAATACCCAGTGTTAGTAAAGATTCAGAGAAAGAAAGGAGTGCTCTTTTACACTTCTGGAGGTGGGTAAACGAGCACAGCTTTTTTTGAGGAATATGTGTCAATACGGCAAAGTTTTGAAAACATGCATCCCCTGCAATTCCACTTCCAATAATGAATGCCAAGAAAATAATTAAGAATGTGTGTACAGATTTAACTACAAGGTTGCACATTATACCAACGTTTATAAGATACCAGGTTTATAAGAATACAAAACTGAAGACAACCTAATAGTGGATTGGTTAAATTAACTACAGTACAGCAATACAACAGAATACTAAAAACAATGGTGTACATAGATGGATATCTACTGACATGGAATGAAGTTCATCCTGTTTTGTTAAAATGAAAAAGCAAGTTATAAAAGACTACTGTATGATCTCACACTTGTTTAAAAAACTGTGTTGTTGTTAGTTGCCACCGAGTTGGCTCCTTCTCATGGCAAGCTTACGTATAAAAGAACAAAACACTGCCTGGTCCTGTGCCATCCTCACAATTGTTGTTATATCTGAGTTCATACATACATACATGTAGAAAAACACTGAGGGTGCACACCACACTACCACCAGCAATCTCTGATTTAAAAAAATTTATACCCATTTTTTAATTTATCTGCAATGAGCATGTACTACTTCTGTGATTTGAGGAAAAAAAGAAAAAGCCTAATTAAAAAAAGAAAATGCTTTGCTTAGGTTTGGTTTGTGATGTGAGGGTCCTTATGCCCCTAGAGGCATCTACTTGGTTTTGTTGCTTCTAACGTGAGTGGATAATTCCCACAGTTGATTTTCTGCAAATGCCATAATAATGTATATATGACCATTTGTCTAGAAAGCACAGTTCTCTCATTTTCTACTAGAGGTCATTCAGGCTCCCTGACAAGGAAGGAAACCACTTTTCTAGGGGAATAGGTTACTTGTTGAGTCCCTGGGCGGTGCAAACGGTTAAGCACTTGACTATTAGCTGAGACATTGGTGGTTCAAACCCACCCAGAGGCACCTTGGAAGACAGGCCTGGTGATCTGTTTCTGAAAGGTCACAGCCTGGAAAACCCTATGAAGCACAGTTCTACTCAGCACACATGGGGTCACCGTGAGATGGAACTGACCCAACGGCAACTAACAACAAAGTTGGCTGCAGAACTGTGTCCAAGGCCCTCACTTAATGGAGCACCCTTAGGATAAGTTTTGGGGTGATGGAGTAAGCAACCAGAAAACAGATGCAAAGGAATGGACTGAAGATGGTAAAGTCTTTATTTATTCCTTATTTCAATCCTAGGCCTCTTGAATCTTAGAGGTAGAGATGACGGGATGATCCCTGAAACCCGATTGTACAGATTCCTTATGAGATGGTAAGTCATTTCAAAAAAGAAATGACAGAACAATTGGAAGTCATGTTGAAGGTTAAACAACAAATCATAATAACATCAAACTGATACAGCGACCCCACAGCCATAGGAATAGTGGCATCTGAATGCAAGTTTGTATTCTGGATTGCTGTCACAATTCTAACTGAACCAAAAAACTCTGTGAGGAACATATCCAGTAGGTTCCGTAAATGATAATCCTATCCATTTAAAAAGTCTTTTCTAAGAACAAAGGAAGAAAGTTACCTGCTCAGATGAGACAGACCTATAAACTCGTGTAATTTGACAAAGGCCTATCCCTCATACATCCCACACCTTCTACTCTAACTCCAAGAGATCCTGGGAAAACAGCTAGGACTGAGTTTTCTTTGGAGCGGCTGCCAGACAGGGTTGCAAATCTGATTTTAAACTTACAGGCTAGAGCAGGGAGGAGTTAATATAGAAAAACCTCATCAGGACATTACAGGAGAGGGGCCAAGTTCATCTTAACAATGAGATGTCACCATCAACCTAGAGAAAAAGCTCTTAAATATGGTGTTAGAGGTGTGTTCAAAGTGATGTGTTTCTGATTAGTGGTTTAAATACTGTAGATACAAGGTTAGCCATACAATGAAGCCACTCTAAGACACTTTCCTGAATGAGAGAGGAAAAGGTGGTGTTTCAAATGTCAGCACATGAGCCTCATTTGTCATGGGTCATTGTGGCTAAAAGGCTGATACTGCTCTTCTAAAGCAAGTAAAAAGGGAGCCCCTGGTTAAGATGGAGCTCGAGCAGAACAGCAAGGATGAGGAGAGATTTGTGGAGTGTCCCAAAACTGGGAGAAAGGGAGATTAGGAAATGTGATGCAAAGCAAACTAAGCAAGAGGCATGCACTTGAGGATTACTCCTTTGCATGTTCCAGTGGACCTGCTGATACTCAGAATTTTATATTAGTACAGAGAAGGCCGCAGAGCAATTATACCAGGTTAAATGCCATTTCTTGTGGGGAGTAGTTTGTATAGTTGGGAGTGGAACTGAGGTCCCCTCCCCTCAGTTACTGATGGGAAACTCGTTCCAAGGCCACATAGAAACTGTTCTTGTCATCTAGGCAATGCCAACCAATCGGTCCAATTTCACAGTCTGCACAGACTAGAAACTTGATGTTGCCCACGTCCTTGGTGAAGCCCACATTCTCAAAGATGAACATGTCATCAACCAGCCAGTGTTCCTGGAGGAGATCACCATCAGGATTGCTGCCATCAGCCAGCGCTGGCTTCTTTCTCATGGAGGGAAGGAAAAGCTGTAGGGGAAGAGAACATGAAAAACATGTCATGGATTGAACTGTGTCTCCCCAAAATATCTGTCAACTTGGCTAGGCCATGATTCCCAGTATTGTATGATTGTCCTCCATTTTGTGATATGTTATATATCCTGACCTCTATGATACTGAGGCAGGATCAGTGTGGGTGTATGTTGAGTTACAGCCTAACAAGTCACCCTTACTTAAGTCACATCCTTGCTTGAGTCACAGCCTTTATCTTACAAGAGATAAAAGGAGAAAGACATAAGCAGAAAGAAAAACCTCACTACCACCAAGAAAGAAGAGCCAGGAGTGTAGTGTGTCCTTTGGACCCAGGGTCCCTGTGCTCAGAACCTCCTAGACCCAAGGGAAGACTGATGCCAAGACACATGGAGATCTCCAAGGAACGCTGGGCCCACAGATATTGAAAGGAGACAAGGACCTTTTTCCAGAGCCGACAGAGAAACACCTCCCCTAGAACTAGTGCCCTGAATTCGCTTGTCTAGCCTCCTAAACTGTGAGAATAAACTTGTTTGTTAAAGCCATCCACTTGTGATATTTTTGCCATAGCAGCACTAGATAACTAAGACAGAACATAAATGCTGAACACATCATTACCCCCATTCTGCTTATACTTTATGCTGCCAGTAGTTTCCTGGAATGAAAAAAAGAGGAGATTTATCATTAAGTTATAGACTAGGATGTTGGGTGGCTCCTCTGCTGTATCTGTTCCATGCCCTGATTCTTAAGAGATACAAAAGAGGAGCTTCAGCTGGTTGCTGTGGTGACTTGGCTTCACTGCTATCCTCACTGTGACCTACAAGGCTCTACCTGGTCCTAATATCCTCCTAGCTCATTGTGTTTCAGCCACACTGGCCTTTTTGCCCTTCTTCATACAAGGTAAGTCTGCTCTGCCATCAGCTCAAATATAACCTCCTCAGGCGGTCTTTCCTCACCAAATAATCTGAATTAGCCTCTCACACTGCCCATTGTATTTTTATTTTTAAAAACAGCTTTACTGATGTATAACTGACACATACATTGCACATATTTTAAAGTGTATAATTTGGTATGTTTTGGCATAAGTATACACCAGTGAAACCATCACTACAGTCAAGATAATGAGCATATTCATCATCCCAAATGTCTCCTTGTGCCCCTCTCACTTTACTTTTTACATATCACTTAATCACTCCCTGAAGTTATCTTATTAATTTATTGGCTTACTTATTTACCATGTGTCTCCCTCCACTAGAATGTAAGCTCCTGGAAAGCAGGGAATGTGCCTTTCTTGTTCCTTACTATATTCCCCAGTGCCTAGAATACTACCTGATATACAGCAGAACCTCAAATATTTATTAAAAGAATGAACCTAGGATATCTGGTTTTGATATACTCTATCACTGGTATGAATACCCTGGATTTACCTTATGAAAAGTAAGCAAGCACTAAAAAGGAAAACCTAGTTCTACATTTGGAATATCATTCCCAAGATCCTTATACTTTCAATGTATATGACTTTCCAATCAACAGGAGAAAGCTTCTAGCAAACACACACAATCCCTTTAACTCCTTCCACATGGCTAGTTTATACACTTTTACTTGTCCCTGACTAGTGCAAAATACAATGCCAGCGAGGCTGGTTACCCCTGTTCCTCATCGTTATGGCTACTGTCAATATATTTATTTCCCACTCCATAAACACTTCTAACGCATTTCCAAACTCTAATGAAATAGGAAGGCCTCAGTGTGCTAAGCTGGCACTGGTAATCAGAATGAAAGCAAAACTAAACAAAACAAAACTTAACATTAGTCCAAAAAAGGTAAATGCTTTGGTAGAGATAAAGTAAGCCTCTCCTCAAATTGCAGTTAGGAGGTCCACAAGAGCTGCTAGAACCCTGGGCCGGATGTAGCTAGTAGAATATTAGAACAGATATCTATGCACTACCCTTTGCTGTGTCACTTGAGACTTCATCTAAGGACGTCACAAAATATATAGTCCCTCCTCCTGTTATAGTTATTCAGTTATTCCAGTCACTCCTTTTGCCTCATCAAATGCTTAAACGTACCCTTAAGCTTTCTTATGAGCCCTGGTGGCACAGGGGTTAAGAGGTCAACTACTAACCAAAAGGTCAGCAGTTTCAATCCACCAGCTGTTCCTTGGAAACTCTCTGGGGGTAGTTCTACTCTGTCGTATAGAGTTGCTCTGAGTTGGAATCAACTCAACAGCAACGAGTTTGGTTTAGTGTTTTAATGCTTTCTTCACCCTAAATGAAAATGGGAACAGGAAAGGCCAAGAGAGTTAGGGATTAAAATTCAGGAACCAGGAAACCTGGATTCTAGTCCTAAAAGTAACTTTCTGTGAGCTTCAATTTCCCTAAAAATATTTCCGGCCTGTCCCCTATATTGTAGGTATAAATTAAATCACATCTTAACCTAAATGCAAGGGAAGTGAACTTTGGTGAGCTAGTTAAGACACCCAACTAAGAATTCAGTGTCTCCAACAAAACAAAGAGAAAATAAAAAACTCCTTAAACATTATTCATCAGGAGATGCCTGCCATGGATTGAATTGTGTCCCCCAAAAATATCTGTCACCTTGGCTAAGTCATGATTCCCAGTATTGTATGACTGTCTACCATTTTATCATCTGATGCGATTTCCCTATATGTTGTAAATCCTATCACTATGATGTAATAAGATAGATTAGCAGCAGTTATACTGACAAAATCTGTAAGATTACATAGTGTCTTAAGCCAGTCTCTTTTGAGATATAAAAGAGAGAAGCAAGCAGAGAGCATGGGGACCTCACAGCACCAAGAAAGCAGTGCCGGGAAAAGAGCACATCCTCTGGACCCAAGGTTCCTGCGCTGAGATGCTCCCAGACCAAGGGAAGACTGATGCATCACAAGGACCTTCCTCCAGAGCTGACAGAAAGAGAAAGCCTTCCCCTGGAGGTGACGCCCTGAATTTGGATTTGTAGCCTACTAGACTGTGAGAGAATAAATTTCTCTTTGTTAAAGCCATCCACTTATGGCATTTCTGTTATAGCAGCACTAGATGACTAAGACAGTGCCCAACAAAGGAGCACCAGCTCTCCTTTCATCGTTCCCGTTTATAGTGCAAGACACCATCTGTGATGGTTAATGTTACGTGTCAGCTTGGCTAGGCTATGTTTCAGTGGTTTCCCAGACACTTGTATGGTTGCTCTTCCATAATGTAATATAATGTAATAACCTTCCACGATGTGATCTGAGGTGATCAGTCAATCAGTTGCCAGGGGAGTTTCCTTGGGGGTGTGGCCTGCCTCCAGAATATAAATGGATGTTCTGGCAAATCTCGCTGGACCTTGCACTCTTCTGTTTCCTGACCTCTGGATTCTGGGATGTAAGCCTGCAGAAATCTCTGGCCTGCTGCCTGACCTGCAGATTTTGGATTCACCAGCCTACACAATCCTGTGAGCCAGCAGAGGTCTCTAGCCTGCCACCTGACCTCAGGATTTGAGCCTGCCAGCCCCCACAACTGTATGAGCCATTTCCGTGAAGAAAATATCTCTCTTTCTCTCTATATATACATGTATGTCTCATTGGTTTTGCTCCCTTCTAGAGAACCCAGACTAAGACACCATCTCTGAAGAGTCTCCCATTTGATTAGTGATTTAAGGGTACAGTAATACTATTATTAACCATCCATTCAAGACGTTGTACTGGGCCTGTTCCCTCTATTCCTCAACATTCTCGTTTTTATTTAGATCCTGTAAGTCAGGCCCACAAAACTACTCTATTTTTATGCAAACAACACGTGCTTTCTATAGTTGTTTACCAACCATGCCCTCCCCCTTCCTCCCAGGTATTTTCCTAAGCACAGCTATGCCAATATTTCACATGTTGCTGTAAAAAAAAAAAAAATTAGCACAGTGTGCTTACCACAATACGGGGGGGGGGGGGGGGGGAGGGTGCGGTTGGCAAACAAACATAGAAGGTGGGAGTTATTTGCATGAAAATATGGTATACCTACGTACACACCTATATCTGTGTATCTATGTGTGGATCTCAACCATTCACAGCAATGCCAAGGACAACTGCTAGCATCAGGTAATGGTATGTAATACAGTGGAAATACAACGAGGCTTTCTGGATAGAATATTAGGGTGGAACTCAAGAAATCAGTATCTAATTTGAACCAGCTAACTCAGTTCCGTGGGGGCCAAAGTTGCCAGTTAGATCCCTGACCAGGTAGGTTAGCTATGCTCGACTTAGAACCCTAGCTAGTACCCCTAGTCCTGGACAACTTCCTTAGACATATGAATGAGATTCTGTTGATGTGTCAGTAGAATCCCTTTTGCTTTTTCAAGATCTGTTAACAGTACCCTTTTAAAAATATTTTCTTTCTCACTGTAAAAATACATCCACATAGAAAACTGGCAAGCATGCTATAATACAGATAAGAATAAAAACTGTTACAATAAAAAAAAATTTAAAAAAAAAACAACTGTTACAATAGAGAAAACTTCTATTAACGTTTTTGTAGTTTTGCCCCTTCTGTAACTGTGGTGGTTTTAAAACATGTCCACAAATTCTTTGACAATCCTTCCATCAAGATTTGGAGTCTATGCCCCTCCCCTTGAACCTGGGCATGCAATTGTGACTGCCTTGATGACTATAACGTGGTGGAAGTAACAGGTGAGGTTAGAAAAGGCCATGCAACTTTTGCCAGTTTTTCTTGGGATACTTGCTCTGGGAGCCTTCAGCCACCATGCAATTAGTCCACTAACCTGGGGCCGCCACGTGGAGAGACCTATAGAAAGACAGATGCCCGAAGACTGTTCCAGTCCTCAGGTGTTTGAAGCTTCCCTGTCTACAGGAAGACAAGTGAGTTAAGCAGCTTTCCAGAAGACCCCTGTCATGGATTGAATTCTGTCCCGCAAAAAATGTGTGCATCAGTTTGGCTGGGCTGTGATTCCCGGTATTGTGTGATTCTCCTGTATGTTGTAAATCCTGCCTCTATGATGTTAATGAGGGAGGATGGGCAGCAGTTGTGTTAAGTGAGGCAGGCCTCAATTTATAAGACTGGATTGTGTCCCGAGGCAATCTCTTGAAATATAAAAGACAGAAGTGAGCAGTGCGACAGGGGGACCTCATACTATCAAGAAAGAAGTGCTGGGAGCAGAGCGCGTCCTTTGGACCGGGGTCCCTGTGCAGAGAAGCTCCTAGTTCGGGGGAACACTGATGAGAAGGCCGACGGAGAGAAAAAGCCTTCCCCTGGAACTGATGCCCTGAAGGTGGACTTTTAGCCTACTTTGACTGTTTAATTCTTCGTTAAAACCATCCACTTGTGGTATTTCTGTTATAGCAGCACTAGATGACTAAGGCAACCCCTCTGACTGCCATCACAAGAAAGACACCAAATGAGAATTGACTATCCAAGCCCAGTCTGCCTCGAAATTTGTGAGCAAAATAATAATCATTGTTGTTTTAAGTCACAGTTTTGGGGTCATTTTGATACGCAGCAATAGATAACCAGAACAATACTGTTTTATGTAACTGAGATGCATGTTCCATTTCCATTCCTGATTCTTTTGATATACAAAATATTTGCCATTTCAACATTCTTTACATGATGAATGTCACAATTCAGTGACACTATGTTCATCATGTTCTAAATCCATCACCATTATCATTTCTAAATTTTTCCATCACCCTTAACAGAAGCTCAGTGACCCCCTAAGCAGTGACTCCCCCTTCCCTCTCCATCTAGCTCCTGGTAATCACTAATAAACTTTGGTCTTACTTACCTATTCCAGAAATTTTGTATAAGTGGAATCATACAATATTTGTCCTTTTATGACTGACTTATTTCCCTCAGCATAATGTTTTCAAGGTTCATCTATGTTGTAGCATATATCAGGACTTCATTTCTATTTATGGCTGAGTAATATTTCATTCTATGCATGTACCACATTTTGTTTTATCCATTTACACTGTTTCTACCTTTTAGCTATTGAGAACAGTGCTATGATGAACACTGGTGTACAAGTATCTTTTTGCATTCCTGCTTTCAAGTCTTTTGGGCTTATACCTAGGAGTGGAATTGCTGGATCATACGGTAATTCTGTTTAACTTTTTGAGGAACTACCAAACTGTTTTCCATAGCAGTTGTACAATCCTACCAGCAATGGATACGGTTCCACTATCTCCACATCCTCTCCAACACCTGTTGTTTTCCATTTTTTTGATCCTAGTCATCTTAGTGGGAGTGAAGTGATATCTCCTTGTGGTTTTTATTTTCATTTCCCTAATGACTAATGGGAGCCCTGGTGATGCAGTGGTTAAGAGCTCAGGCTGCTAACTAAAAGGCTGGCAGTTTGAATCCAGCAGCCACTCCTTAGATACTCTAGGGGGTAGTTCTACTCTGTCCTATAGTGTCGCTATGAGTCAGAATTGACTTGACAGCTAGGGTTTTTTTTTTTTGGTTAATGAGTAATGGGAGCCCCTGGGTGACGCAAACGGTTAAGCACTTGACTACTAGCCAAAAGGCTGGTGGTTTGACCCATCCAGAGGCGTGTTGGAAGACAGGCCTGGCGATATGTTTCTAAAAGGTCACAGCCTTGAAAACCCTATGGAGCAGGTCTACTCTGCACACACATGGTCGCCATGAGCTGGAATCAACTCGATGGCAACTGCCACTACCAACAAATGACTGATGACGTTGAGAATCTTTTCATGTGTTTGTTGGCCACTTGTATTTCTTCTTTGATGAAATGTCTATTCCAGTCCTTTGCCCATTTTTTAATTGAGTTGTTTGTTGCAGTGCAATGGGTTTCTCTTATACAGTCACGAGCTGGATAACGTCCCCTCGGACAACATTAAACCGCACATATGTTCAGGGTTCCATAAGGTTAAATGGGGAAATCAGTAGCGTGTTTATGGCACTTGTAACCTAAGTGCTCACCAGAGGCTCTCAAAGTGTGCAGGCCTCCCATGCTGAGCTGTGCATGCAGGGCTGACACCTTGCTTAGCAACACCAGGCGGGCAATTGGAACAACAAATGCAACACACGCCAACTGCCTGCCTGGCGTTGCTAAGCAATTGTTTGTCAGCCCGCATGCACTGCTCAGCATGGGAGGCCCGTGTATTTTCAGAACCACTGGTGAGTGCTCAGGTCACAAATGCCGTAAACATGCCACTGATTTCCCCATATAACCTTATGGGACCATGAACGGACACTGCCCAAACAGACATAGCATATTACTGTATGGATGAAGAGAAGTTTTTAATTTAATAAAGTACAATTTATTTATTTTATCTTGTATGGTGTTCGCACAACCTCCAAATCACGTAATGTCCTATTTTATAGAATGTATCGCGTACGTTAAACAATACATGACTGCATACGGCCTTTTTGGCCTTGGGTTTATAATTCTGCCAAAATGATTGGCTAGGCCACAATACTGCAAGGGACTGATTATTTACTGTGTAATTGGTTTTACTATTTAAAACCACCCAATAGGAATGAAGTGACCTTGTGGGAATTGATCAACTACTATACAATACTATACAATACTATAAATACTATACAACTGGGATGGGGTCAGTCTGTGGTCTGGCTGGGAGGGCTATGCCTTGAAACTGAATGTAAGGGCCAGTCCCACAGAGATTGAAGGAGACCTCACTACCATCAAGAAGAGCCTGGAGCAGGCACGTTCTTTGGACCTGGGGCCCCTGCACCGAGAACCTCCTAGATGCAGGAGAGACAGCTCTAACACTGAAGATGGAGCGAGGCAGTGAGAAATGGCAGCAACCATAGCAGAACCCAGCGGCAGAGAAATGGCAGCAAGAACCAGAAGACTGGCGCGAAGCAGCTGCAGTGGGCTTGCTGGCCCATAGAGGAAGAGAGAGCTGAGCGCCTTTGGGCAGGAGGCTTGCTGGCAGAGTGGGGGTGCCTCTGGGCACTTGTTAGCCGAGGTAAAGAGCTGTAGCTCTTGCCCAAGCAGGGCAGAGGACAGAGAAGAGCCACCTGCCTGTGGGCATGGCTGACAGAAGGGCTGCCTGCTAGGGGGCGCAGCTGAGAGAAGGTCTGCCTGTAGCATGGCCAAGAAGAAACTGAGAGCTGTCTTGGTTGGAAGCTGTTTCCACTGAAGAACTGTCTCCTGAGTTGTATTCTGTTACCGATCCTGAGCTGTAACCTATGTCCCTAGTAAACCACATAATCATGAGTATGGTCTGTGAGTTCTGTGTGGCTACTGCATGAATTATCAAATCCAAAAGAGAACTACAAAGTGCCATGCCAGGGGGTGGGGGGTGGGGGGGCAGCTGGAGTTAGAAATGGTGAAAAAGTTGGGGAGTGAACCTCACAGAAATGTTTATGCTGATCTTGATTCTCATCCCTCCCTCCTCCCGAATGTAGACCAGGCCCTGAGGCTAGTTTACGTTTGTCGTTTTGTTAGGTTGTAGTTCTCTGTATATTCTGGATGTTAAACCCGTATCAGATATATGATTATCCCAATCTGAAGGCTGTCTCTTTGCTTTCGAGTAGGTTCTGGCTCCGAGTGACCCTATCAATGTACAACAGTTCTTTCAGCTTGAGAAATGCCAAGCGTGTTCTTCTCTTTGGTTTTCTATCTCCAGGTCTTTGCACATGTCATTATAATACTTTACTTTGTTTTCTCGAGCCACTCTTTGAAATCTTCTGTTCAGCTCTTTTATTTCATAATTTCTGCCTTTTGCTTTCGCTACTCGACATTCAAGAGCACGTTTCTGAGTCTCTTCTGACAACTCATTTTTGTCTTTTCTTTCTTTCCTATCTTTTTAACAACCTTTTGTTTTCTTCATGTATGATGTCCTTTATGTCATTCCACAACTCGTCTGGTCTTCGGTCATTAGTGTTCAACATGTCAAAACTATTTTTGAGATGGTCTCTAAATTCAAGTAGGATATACTCAAGGTTGTATTTGGTTCTCATGGACTTGTTCTACTTTTTTTCAGGTTCAGCTTGAACTTGCATATGAGCAACTGATGGTCTGTTCTGCAGTCGGCCCCTGGCCTTGTTCTGACTGATGATACTGAGCTTTTCCATTGTCTCTTTCCACAGATATAGTCAATTTGATTCTTGTGTATTCCATCTGGCGAGGTCCACGTGTATAGTCGCCGTTTATGTTGATGAAAAAAGGTATTTGCAATAAAGAAGTCGTTGGTCTTGCAAAATTCTATCATGCAATCTCTAGTATCGTTTCTATCACCTAGGCCATATTTTCCATCTACCAATTCTTCTTTGTTTCCAACTTTACCATTCCAATCACCAGTAATTATCAGTGCATTCTGATTGCATGTTCGATCAGTTTCAGACTACAGAAGTTGGTAAAAATCTTCAGTTTCTTCCCCTTTGGCCTTAGTGGTTGGTGCGTAGATTTGAATAATAGTAGTATTAACTGGTCTTCCTTGTAGGCATATGGGTATTATCCTACCACTGACAGCACTGTACTTCAGGAAAGATCCTGAAATGTTCCATTTGACGATGAATACAATGCCATTCCTCTTCAATTTGTCATTCCCAGCATAGCAGACCATATGATTGTCCAATTCAAAATGGCCAATATCAGTTCATCTCAGCTCACTAATGCCTAGGATACTGATGTTTATACGTTCCATTTCATTTTTGACAATTTTCACTTTTCCCAGATTCATACTTTGTACATTTCATGTTCTGATTATTAATGGATGTTTGCAGCCATGTCTTCTCATTTTGAGTCCTGCCACATTAGCAAATGAAAGTCCCAAAAGCTTGACTCCATCTACGTCATTAATGCTGACTCTACTGTAAGGAGGCAGCTCTTCCCTAGTCGTATTCTGAGTGCCCTCCAACCTGAGGGGCTCATCTTCTGGCACTGGATCAGCCAATGTTCCACTGCTATTAATAAAGTTTTAACTGGCTGATTGTTTTCAGAAGTAGACTGCCAAGTCCTTCTTTCTAGTCTGTCTTAGCCTGGAAACTCAGCTGAAACCTGTCTGCCATGGGTGACCCTGATGGTATCTGAATACTGGTGGCAAAGCGTCCAGCATCACAGCAACACGCAAGTCCCAACAGTATGACAAACTGACAGACGCGTGGGGGGAGATAATTATAGGTTCACATATAGTTATAAGAAATAATACATGGAATACAGAAAGAAGCTCAACAAAGACACGGAAGAGCTAAATGCCACAGTCAACCAACTTGATCTCATAGACATATACCGAACACTCCACCCAAGAGCAGCCAAGTCTACTTTCTTTTCCAAAGAACATGGAACATTCTTCAGAATAGACCACACAGTAGGCCATAAAGCGAGCCTTAACAAAATTCAAAGCATCAAAATATTACAAAGCATCTTTTCTGACCATAAAGCCATAAAAGTAGAAAGCAACAACAGAAAAAGCAAGGAAAAAAAATCAAACACATGGAAACTGAACAACACCGTGCTCAAGTTCTACTGGGTTATAGAAGAAATTAAGGATGGAATAAAGAAATTCATAGAATCAAATGAGAATGAAAACACATCCTACCAGAACCTTTGGGACATAGCAAAAGCAGTGCTCAGAGGTCAGTTTACAGCAATAAATGCAAGCGACCAAAAAGAAGCAAGGGCCATAATCAAAACATTAACCCTACAACTGGAACAAGTAGAAAGAGAACAGCAAAAGAAGCCGCCAGGCACCAGAAGGAAGGAAATAATAAGAATTAGAGCAGAATTAAATGAAATAGAGAATAGAAAAACAATTGAAAGAGTTAACAAGACCAAAAGCTAGTTCTTTGAAAAGATCAGCAATATTGATAAAGCATTGGCCAAACTGACAAAAGAAAAAAAGGAAGGAAGCAAATAACCCAAATAAGAAATGAGATGGGTGATATCACAACAGACCCAACTGAAATTAAAAGAATCATAACAGAATACTATTAAAAATGGTACTCTAACAAATTTGAAAACCTAGAGGAAATGGACAAATTTCTAGAAACTCACTACCTAACTAAACTAACACAAACAGAGGTAGAACAACTAAATAAATGCATAACAAAAGAAGAGATTGAAAAGGTAATTAAAAAACACCCAACAATGACAAAAAAAGCCCTGGCCTGGACAGCTTCACTGGGGAATTCTACCAAACTTTCAGAGAAGAGTTAACATCACTATTGCTAAAGGTATTTCAGAGCATAGAAAAGGATGGAATATTCCCAAACTCATTCTACGAAGCCAGCATAATCCTGATACGAAAACCAGGTAAAGACACCACAAAAAAAGAAATTACAGACCAATATCCCTCATGAAGGTTGACGCAAAATCCTCAGCAAAATTCTAGCCAACAGAATTCAGCAACATATCAAAAAAAAAAATTCACCATGATCAAGTGGGATTTATACCAGGTATGCACGGATGGTTCAACATTAGAAAAACAATCAATGTAATTCATCATATAAATAAAACAAAAGACAAGAACTGCATGATCTTATCAGTCGATGCAGAAAAGGCATTTGACAAAGTCCAACACACATGCATGATAAAAACTCTCAACAAAATAGGAATAGAAGGGAAATTCTTCAGTACAATTAAGGGCATGTATACAAAGCCAACAGCCAACATCATCCTAAATGGAGAGACTTTGAAAGCATTCCCCTTGAGAACGGGAACCAGACAAGGATGCCCTTTATCACCACTCTTATTCAGCATTGTGCTGGAGGTCCTAGCCAGAGCAATTAGGCTAGAAAAGGAAATAAAGGACATCCAAATTGGTAGGGAAGAAGTCAAAGTATCTCTGTTTGCAGATGATATGATCTTATACACAGAAAACCGCAAAGAATCCACAAGAAAACTACTGGAACTAATAGAAGATTTCAGCAAAGTTTCAGGATACAAGCTAAATATACAAAAATCAGTTGGATTCCTTTACACCAACAAAGAGAACCTCGAAGAGGAAATCACCAAATCAATACCATTTACAATAGCCCCCAAGAAGATAAAATACTTAGGAATAAATCTAACCAGAGATGTAAAAGATCTATACAATGAAAACTACAAGACACTACTGCAAGAAACCAAGAGACCTGCATACGTGGAAAAACACACCTTGCTCATAGATAGGTAGACTCAACATTGTGAAAATGTTAATTCTACCCTAAGCAATCTACAGATAGAATGCAATCCCGATCCAAATTCCACCGGCATTTTTTAATAAGATGGAAAAACAAATCACCAACTTCATATGGAAAGGGAAGAGGCCCCAAATAAGTAAAGCATTACTCAAGAAGAAGAACAAAGTGGGAGGCCTCATACTATCTGCTTTTAGAACCTATTATACCACCATGGTAGTCAAAAGAGTCTGGTACTGGTACAACAACAGATACATAGACCAATGCAACAGAATTGAGAATCCAGACATAAATTCATCCAACTATGAGCAGCTGATATTTGACAAAGGCCCAAAGTCCGTTCAACGGGGAAAAGACAGTCTCTCTAACAAATGGTGCTGGCATAATTGGATATCCATCTGCAAAAAACTCAGACAAGACCTATACCTCACACCATGCACAAAAACTAACTCAAAATGGATCAGAGACTTAAATATAAAATCGAAAACGATAAAGATCATGGAAGAAAAAACAGGGACAACACTAGGAGCCCTAATACATGGCATAAACACAATACGAACCATAAGTAACAATGCACAAGCACCAGAAGAGAGACTAGATAACTGGGAGCTCCTAAAAATCAAACACTTATGCTCATCAAAAGACTTCACCAAAAGAGTCAAAAGACAACCTACAGACTGGGAAAAAATTTTTGGCTATGACAAATCCGATCAGCGTCTAATCCCTAAAATCTACAAGATACTGCAAAACCTCAACAACAAAAAGACAACCCAGTTAAAAAATGGGCAAAGGATATGAACAGGCACTTTGCCAAAGAAGATATTGCGGCAGCTAACAGACACATGAAGAAATGCTCATGATCATTAGCCATTAGAGAAATGCAGATCAAAACTACCATTAGATATCATCTCACTCCAACAAGGCTAGCGTTAATCCAAAAAACACAAAATAATAAATGTTGGAGAGGTTGTGGAGAAACTGGAACACTTACACACTGTTGGTGGGAATGTAAAATGGTACAACCACTTTGGAAATCGATTTGGTGCTTCCTTAAAAAGCTAGAAATAGAAGTACCATACGATCAACCTATCCTGCTCCTTCGAATATATCCTAGAGAAATAAGAGCCATCACACGAATAGATATATGCACACCCATGTTCACTGCAGCATTTTTCACAACAGCAAAAAGACAGAAACAACCTAGCTGCCCAGCAATGGACGAATGGATAAACAAATTATGGTATATCCATACAATGGAATACTATGCAATGATAAAGAACAATGATGAAGCCATGAAACATCTTATAACGTGGAGGAAGCTGGAGGTCATTATGCTGAGTGAATTTAGTCAGTCACAGAAGGACAAATTTTATATAAGACAACTATTATAAGAACTCAAGAAAAGGTTTAAACACAGAAGAAAAGATTTCTTTGATGGTTACGAGGGTGGGGAGGGAGGGTGAGGGTTACTTACTAACTAGATAGTAGGTAAGAATTATCTTAGGTGAGGGGAAGGACAGCACACACTACAGGGGAAGTCAGCACAACATGACTAAACCAAAGCTAAGAAGTTTCCTCAATACAATGGAACACTTTGAGGGGCAGAATAGCAGGTGTAGGGGTCTGGGGACCATGCTTTCAGGGGACATCTAGGACAACTGGCATAACAAAGCTTATTAAGAAAATGTTCTGCATCCTACTTTGGTGAGTGGCATCTGGGGTCTTAAAAGCTTGCAAGCGGCCATCTAAGATGCATCAATTGGTCCCAACCACCTGGAATAAAGGAGAATGAAGAAAACCAAAGACACAAGGAAAGTATTAGCCCAAGAGACAGAAAGGGCCACATAAACCAGAGACTTCATCAGCATGAGACCAGAAGAACCAGATGGTTCCCAGCTACCATCAGTGACCTCCCTGACAGGGAACACAACAGAGTCCCTGATGGAGCAGGAGAAAGGTGGGTTGCAGAACTCCAATTCTAGTAAGAAGACCAGACTTAATGGTCTGACTGAGACTGGAGGAACCCCAGAAAGCATGGTCCCTTGATTTTCTATCAGCCCAGAACTAAAACAATTTCCAAGGCCAACTCTTCAGACAGGGATTGGACTTGACTGTGAGACATAAAGTGATACTCATGAGGAGTGTGCCTCTCAGCTCAAGTAGATACAAGGGACTAAATGGGCAGCTTCTGTCCAGCGGTGAGATGGGAAGGCAGAGAGGGTTAGGAGCTGGTTGAATGGACATGGGGAATCAGGGATTGAAAGAAGTGCGCTGTCACAGTATGGGGAGAGCAATTAGAGTCACATAACAATGTATGAATAAATTTTTGTATGGGAAGAAACAGAAATAACACATGGAATTTGGAAAAGGATAGTGGTAATGGTTGCACAACATAATGAACATTATTAATGTCACAGAATTATACATGTAAAAATTGTTGAATTGGCAAATGTTTTGTTATACATATTTTTACCATCATAAAATAATAACAAAATAATAGCGAGATATCATGTACTCTTTATCCAGTTTTCCCCCAAATGGTAACATTTTGCAAAGTATAGCACATTATCACAACCAGGATATTGACATTGATACAATGCACTGAGCCTATTCAGATTTCCCCAGTTTACCTGTACTCATTTGTATTTATGTGCGTGTATTTAAGAAGCCCTGGTGGCGCAGAGCTACGGCGAGCTACAGCTGCCTACCAAAAGGTCGGCAGTTTGAATCTATCAGCTGCTCCGTGGAAACCCTATGGGGCAGTTGTATTCTGTCCTATAGGGTTGCTATGAGTTGGAATTGACTTGACAGCAATGATTTTTTTTTTTTGTTTGATGTGTATTTAATGCTATATAATTTTATCCCCTGGTGACAAACATACTAGGATACACCTGGTATATCCACAACATTGTCAAGATACTGAACCCTCTCTACTAGTCTGTTCTCCATGTCTAAAATTCCGTCATTTTAAAAATGTGACATATAGGCAGTCCCTGACTTTCGATGTGGTTACATTTCGATAACTCCATCACAAGTTGGTTCTGATGTTAAGTCAAATACCTCTTTTTTTTTTAAGTTTTCATTATTATTGCTTTTTATTATCAATATCCTTATAAATCCGATCTTTGTCTTTGGGAATTGGCATGAGAATGATAACATTAGCAAATTAAGGGCTGCAAAAGTTGTATGTAGTACATATTACTAATGATAAGATGTACCAAAAAAAAAACCCAACACACCCACAGAGGTTTTAAGTGCAGTCTGTTGTAACTCGAATACGTTGTAAATCAAGTACTACCTGTAAATGGAATCATATAGTATGCAATCTTTTGGGATTGCCTTTTTTCATTCAGTATAATTCCCAGGAGATTCGTTGAAGTTGTGTGTATCAATAGCTCTCTTTTATTTATTCCTGAGTAGTACTCCATGGCATGAGTGCTGCCTATTCTCTTACCCTCCACATACTTCAGGATCTGGAAATGGAGATCAGTGTCCTCCTTGCTCCCCAATGCAGCTCCCAGATTATTACTCCTACGTAAACACCTCTGCTCCTTTAAAGTTCCTGCCACCCGGTGACCCTCATGGTTACCTTAGGAGACTCTGGTCACTCTTCCCCACCCACTGCTGACTGGCTCCTGGCTCAGTGTCATGGATCGAACTATGTCCCCCCAAAAATGTGTGGGTCATGATTCCCAGTATTGTATGATTGTGTACCATTTTGCAATCTGATGTGATTTCCTTATGTGTTGCAAACTCTATCACTATGATGACGTTATACTGATGAGGTCTACAAGATTGGATAGTGTCTTATGCCAATCTCTTCTGAGATATAAAAAAGAGATGTGAGCACAGACACATGGGAACTTCATACCACCAAGAAAGTAGTGCCGAGAGCAGAGCGTGTCCTTTGGACCTGAGGTTCCTGCGCTGAGATGCTCCCAGACCAAGGGAAGGCTGATGCATCACAAGGACCTTCCTCCAGAGCTGACAGAGAGAGAAAGCCTGGAGCTGATGCCCTAAATTTGGACTTGTACCCTACTGGACTATGACAGAATAAACTTCTCTTTGTAAAAGCCACCACTTGTATTTCCGTTACAGCAGCACTAGATGACTAAGACACTCACTCTTCCTTTTGATCCCATATCTTTCCCCCATCCTGGTTGCTTCTACACCTGTGGGGATGATTCAAACCCACAGCTTCCTCACCTCCTCTATTCCAATCGCCTTAACTCCACTCCAGCCCCATTTCTTGCCACTTTTATCATGCTGTCTTCTCTGGCCACTTTAATCACATTCTGTGTTCCGGCTGCATCAAACCTTTCAGTACTTCAAACATACCATATTTTCTCTCACAATTATGAAATGTCACATTGCGGTTCTCTCTGCCTCTACTAAGCTTAATTATAATTTCCTCTGCTATAAACTTTAGGTAAGATTTTGAGAAGTAGAGTTATTGAGTTCAAAGGTGTGAACATGTAACTGACTTAAAAACCATTTATATGACTTAAAAAGAACACAAAATATATGTTGCACAAATAATGGGGTAATGGTGCCAACTAAGCATACAGAGCCATTCTATCTATCCTAATCCATTATTTATACTGGCCTTTTATTCTTTAATTTATTTAAATCCAAACAGTTACTAAGCTCCTACTTATGTGTACAGTATAGGTGTAGGAGATACAGAAGTGGATAGGACACAGGAGCTCATAGCTCTAGTGGTATAAACAACAAATAATACAAATAATTTCATGAGGTCAACTGAGATTACAGATGTCAAAGTGTTTTGAAGTCTTCAGGCCAGGGTTTCTCAACTTCAGCACTACTGATATTTTGGGCTGGAGAATTCTTTGTTATGGGGGAGCTGTCCTGTGCATTTTAGGATACTTAGCTGCATCCCTGACTTCTACCCCCTAGACACCAGTAGCAACCCCCCAACTGTGACAACCAGAAACGTCTCCAGACTTTGCCAAACGTCCTCTGGAGAGCAAAGTCACCTCCAGCTGAGAAAGACTGCTTTAAAGAACCATGGAATATAAGATAAAGTAATCACTAGGCCCTAGATAATCTCAATGGTAGGACTGGAAAAGTTTTGTTTTCAAATTGTTCCTGTTTAGAGGCTACACTAGATTATTCCACTGGGCAGAGGAAGAAAGAATGCTACTGGCCACCTGTGACCTGGACTCCTTACACCTTCTCCAGATTTTTTAATGTCTGGAGCACTCCTTCAACACCTTCAGAGATGCAATTGCCCTAATGGTGGTTTCTCTGCAACATTTCAGGTTTATGATGACCAAAAAGAGGTACCCCAAAACTTTAGGGGGTTTCAGTTAAGGAGTTTGGTGCCCTTGAGGCTGCAAACTATTTGTTCTCTGTAAGGGTAGGGGCTTTTTCTCTTGAAGTATGTGACACACAGCAGGGCGAAGGGGCAATAACTGGTGAGACTCTCCCATGTAATTTTATTTTAAAACTTCCTGTTAACATCATGGCCTAGAAGCTATATTTTTCCTGAAATTAGTATCTGCGGAAAGGAAGGAAAAAAAAAACCCCAAAAACTTAGAACTGAAATGAGAAGGATAACTGGGGTAGGAGCAGGGCTGACTGAGATGTGCTGGAGTCCAGGGAAAGGATCCTTCTAATATTCTTTTCTCAAGAAAAAGAGAATTTCCAGAAACGGTGAAGCTATGTAAAAAAACAAGCAAAAACACCTCCCTATGTCTTTTAAAAAGAGGAAAAAGAAATTAAAACACAGAAATGTAGTTTCTGGCACCTTTTCTAGATTAGAAGCCACTTTGTTAGTTGAGAAATATAAACAGATAGAAATATAATATGTATAATTTATTTTGCTCCACACAACTTTTAGCAAGGTCAGTTTAAAATAAAATACATCAAACAGGAATTAAAAATTTTAAAACACACGCAGACCAATGGAATAGAACTGAGAGTCCAGAAGTAAACCCACACATCTATGGTCAACTGATTATTGACAAGGGCAATGGGGAAAGAAGAATCTCTTTACTAAGTGGTGTTGGGAAAACTGTATTTCCACATGCAGAAAAATGAAACAGGATCCATGCCTCAGACCATACATAAAAACAAATTCCAAATAGATTAAGGACCTAAACGTGCAAACCAAAATCATAAAATTCTTAGAAGAAAATGCAGTAGCAACACTGTCAGGCCTAGTTTTTAACAATACATTATTTAATAATTTAATATTATATCTAATATAATAACAAAGGCACAAACAGAAGACAAAATAAATAAACGAGACCTCATAAAAATTTAAAACTTTTGTTCATCTAAAGACTTTACCAAAAAAGTGAAAAGACAAGCTACCAACCGGAAGACTATCTTCAGAAACCGCAGATCTGATAAGAATCTAATAACCAAAACATATAAAAAACTTTGACTACTTAACAATAAAAAGACATATAACCCAATCATAAAATGGGCAAAAGTCTTGAATAGACATTTCACCAAAGAGGACATTCAAATGGCCGCCAGACACATGAAAAGATGCTCAGCATCATTAGCCATCTGAAAGATACAAGTCAAAACCACAATGAGATACCATTTCACTACCACTAGGAAAGGCTTAAAAAAAAAACAACTCCGAAAATAACAAATGTTGGCGAGGATGTGGGGAAACTGGAACCCTTACCCACTGCTGGTGGGAATGCAAAATGGTACAGCAAGTTCTTCAAAAAACTAAAAATAGAACTACCATATGACCCAGCAATTCCACTCCTAGGTATATACCCAAAAGACTTGAAAGCAGATACTCAAAAAGACACTTGTACACCAATGTTCACTGCAGCACTATTCAAATAGCCAAAACCTTAATGTCCCTCAAAAAAATGTGGTACATACACACAATGGAATGGAATACTACTCAGCAAGTAGGAGAAATGAAGTCTTAATACATGCTACAGTATGGATGGAGCTTGAAGACATTATGCTGAGCAAAACTAGCCAATCACAAAAGGACAAATATCGTATGACCTCATTTATATAAAAAGACAAGAAAGGGCAAATGTACAGAGATTAAAGTTCAGTAGTGGTTACTAGGGGTGGGAGGGAGGAGGAAAAGGGAAGTTAACTGTGATGGAAAAAATGCACTGATTTAGGGTTTGGTTGCACAGCCGATTATTCTGTTGTCAATAAATTGTACACCTGTAAAAAGCTGAATTGGCAAACGTTGTGTGATAGATATATTTACAATTATAAAAACAAAAAACAGTAGCTGCTGAGGCTGCTTATGTACCACCAAACACCTCATGGGATTTGGTTCCTTGGTTTTGAGGTTTAGAGTCATGGTCTCATGGGACATTCCAGTTAATTGGCTAATAATGTGTTCAGTGCTCCTGTTCTACCACCTAGTTCATTGTGTTGTGGTATCTGGGGTCTTAAAACTTTGCAAGCAGCCATCCAAGGCACAAAGATTGGTCTCTATCCACCTGGAGCAAAAGACGAAGGAGAGTCAGGAATAGGAGGAGGATGTGGAATGTGTGGCTAACTACCTCCATGAACAACTGCCTCTTTTGCCGTGAGACCAGAAGAACTGGATGGTGCCTGGCTACCATTACTGAATAACATACCATAGATGAATCCTGATCAAAAGCGGGAAAATGGAGAACAGAATTTCAAATTCTCATGGACTCCAGACTTTCTGGAGCCATGGTGGGTGGATGAATCCCTAAAACTATTGCCCTGAGATAATCTTTAAACCAAAAATATCCCGTGAAGTCATCTTAAAACTGAACAATAGTTTAGCTTCCAAAACCAAACCAAACCCACTGCCTTCAAGTCCATTCCAACTCATGTCTTGAGCATTACGCTCTTTTAAGAACATCTATATGAGATCAAACTGAAAACAGTAACTTGAAAGATTAGATAGGAACCTCAGGGGGCAGTGAGTTAATGTTAATGAGGGAAGAACAACTCAGAAAAGGAGGGTGAGAATGGTTGTACAACTTGAAAAATGTCATCAATGTCATTAAACAGTACATGTAGAAACTGTTGAATTGGTGTACATTTTGCTGTGTATATTCTCAACAACAACAAAATACATAAAATTTAGAGAAAAAAATAAAAACCAACTATAAACTCCTTTCAGAAGTCTCTTAATTTCTGCCAGTTTATTAAAGTAAATAAAACCTTGCCAAAGGAAAGGGGAGTGGGAATCAGCACATATTATGTACAAAATGCCAGGCACAGTGCTGTCACACAAATCCTTTCCTATAATGCAGTCTTTATTTTACACAATGAGCAAACTGACGTTCATGAAGGTTAAGAAACTGTTCCAATGCTAAGGAATGGTAAGGTCAGAATTTAATTCTGTGTGTGTTTTAATTCCAAGATCCATGTTCATTCCACCACTCTATAACGCAACTAACAGTAAAACAGAGAGCTCTACTCCCAATCCGTGGAAGCCTAACCAAGGAGACTGGGGGAGCTCCACCAATCTCTGGACTAAAAGTCATAAGAACATCCATAAAACAAAGACACTGACTGATTCTCCCTTCTTTTATGAAAAGGGATCTGCTTTTGGAGGGAGAGGTGCTTCTTGCTCCTGCAGTGAAACCTGTGAGGGCTGGAACTCGACAGGGACTGCCTTGCTTTTCCAGGTCTCTCGAATTTCTGCCTTTGACAGTCTTACCACTTTCTATCACTTGTTTTAGTGGAAAATAATATTTTAGTTGTCCTTCTCTGACAGGTTTCCACCTTACACAGGTTCCGGCTTTCACAGGTTTTACTGTATACTGGACATTACACTTTCTCATCTGTTCAACCACATGAAATGATCGATTGCACATTTTAAGAAATAATTTGGAGTGATAGTATAGGTACATGGTTGAAATAAGATTATACTTCGCACTTTCCTGTGGGTATGGTACATTTCAATAAAGAGTTTACCAAAAAAAAAAAAAAAACAATCAACTTACTCACTGGGGTGTTGAGGTACGAACGGTATTAAAAGTCCTAACTTGAAGAAAAAACATTTCCTTCAAAATATATTTCCAGGACTTCAGACTATTATCTCATCTGAAATATGGTTCATCTGTGAAACTGTGGATTCCAGTACCTTGGTCAAGTATTTAGTTTACAGGTTTCTTTTGTCATAATTTGTTCTTTCTGAAGCTCCCGTGGAGCAGACCCGCACCTGTCAGGATTACGGACTGGTGGGTGAGGGTTGAATGTGGGACACGGATCAGTTACACTCAAGCGCCAGTTTGGCAGCATGCGAGGCATGGAGTTGAAAGATAAACCTGCTGGGTCTCACAGGTTCGCCGGCTCTAAGAAACCAGCAAGCTCAGGGCGCATTCCTTCCACTCGTACGCGGAGCAACTGAGCCTTAAAGCGCAGCGAGGTGCAGGAACGGCGCGCCACACGGCAGCTCCGAGGACCCGTCGCTAGACGGGGCCTGAGGGACGGGTCGGGCCTCCGGCGGCGGCACCGAGTGCTCTGACAGGTCAGGCCTGGGACAGAGGGTGGGCTGTCAAAAGCCAGGTACACGGGCATACGGAAAAGTTCGCTCCAAAAGGCTTCTGCAGTCCAGGAGCCTGGACCGGGGCTGCCATCCCTTCCTCCTCCATCCTCCGCCGCAGGGAGCCAGAAGGGGAGGGCTCGGGCTGGGCGGAGCCTCGATCCCGGGGCGTGGCTTAAACACCTCGCGCGGAGCGGTGCGGTCTCCGGAAATTGAGGCACTGGGACTGACCCGACCTCCTCCGGCCCTCTGGGAAAGAGCGTGCGGGGTGTTAAATGCGTCTATTCCGCCTCCTTACCTGTCGGCGGGAGAAGACAGCGGCCCCTGGCTGCAGCACCCGGGAGCCACAACGTTGGCAAAGCACCGCCTTCCGGTTTCGGCCCTCGGCTGACACTAATTCGTTCGGCTGCTCCGCTGGTTCCATTACCGCTACCGCCACAGCCTCCTCGGCCACTACCGCGCAGGCGGTCTCTCCTGCTGGATATTAACTGCGCTAGCGCGGCTTAGCAGAGACGGGGCGGGGAGCGGACGACCACACCCTCTCTGCGCAGGCGCCCGCTTCCCCTGGTCTTGACTCTACTGCGCAAGCGCCCTCATTCATTGCCTGACCCCCGTGACTAGGTGTCCCATGGCTTTGTGACAGGGTTACCTCCTGGGACCAGTAGCAAATCAATTCTCTCCATACATACCTGGTCACTGGACTTCCCTTAATATTGAGTAAGGCCTGAAAAGCCATTAAAGATGACCTTAACTCAAGTTTTCTGGCTGAGATTTGAATTCATTCTCATAAATTAATAGTGGCATTATTGGGGGCAATATGAAGGGAATCCAGGTTCGAGTTCCCATCATTAAGTTTTAGCCACGTTAGCTTCTTCTATAGGAAACTATTTAGCGGAGTGTGTACCTTTTTGGTGTTGGAAAAGGATGCCTGGAAGCTTTAACTGCGGATTATTTACGGTGTGAAAGAACCCTGGGGTTGCAGTTGTTACAGGATTGGCTGCTAACCAAAAGATTGGCAGTTTAAATTCACCAGCCACTCCTCCGAAACCCTATGGGGCAATTCTACGCTGTCCTATAGGCTCGCTATGAGTCAGAATCCACTCCATCACAATGGATTTTTTTTAATGTGAAAATGCTTTAGAAATTATTAAATCACAATTTCCGTATGGAGTTGGTACTATTGTTAGCCCCAGTGCACAATGAGGAAAGTAAAAATCAGAAAGGTTACTTTCCATGGTCCACAGATCCAGGCCTGAATCTAAAGCCACTGCTCTTAATCATTACACCGCATACTATTTTATTCTGATTAGCCTTCTTTAGATCTCTTAGTTCTCTTCCAGCTGGCCATAGGTCTCCTGAAATGGGCAGGGGAAACGGAATATGAGAGGGAACTATGCCACTTGATTAAGTAAGTAATTCATACTCTATCCGTGGAAACCCTGGTGGCATACTGATTAAGAGCTGTGGCTGCTAACCAAAAGGTCCAGAGTTCAAATCCACCGGGTGCTCCTTGGAGACTCTGTGGGGCAGGTCTACTCTGTCATATAGGGTCGTGGAGTCGCCTGGACAGCAAGGGGCTTGGGTTTTTTTGTTTTTGTTTTTGTCTATCCACCACCCCCATCTCACATTTTTTCTTCTTCCTCTTCATCCTTAATTCAACTTTTAACGAGTATATAACATGCCAGACATCGTGCTAAGCCTTAAGGGTACAGTAACAGGCAATTTGTATTTGTGAACATACTCTAAAAAGACAGAACCAAACCCAATGACATGTGATAAAAACAACAGTCACAGGAACAAAGTAAATGGAAGCATGGAGTAGGGAGTAATTCTGTCTGGGGAGTTAGAAAAGGCGTTACCTAGCTGACGTTTGACTTAACCCTTTTTTTTTTTTAATTGTGCCTTAAATGAAAGTTTACAGTTCTAGTTTCTCATACAAAACTTTATATACACACTGCTACGTCACCCTAGTTGCACTCCCCATACTGTGATACCACACTCCTACTTTCCACCCGAGATTTCTTCTGTCCATTCAACAAGCTCCTGTCCCTTTCTGCCTTCTCATCTCCCCTCCGGGCAGGAGCTGCCTATGTAGACGCACGTATCTACTTGAGCTAAGAAGCACACTCTTCACAAGTATCATTTTATGTCTTATACTCTAGTCTAATCTTTAAAGAGTTGGCTTCGGGAACAGTTTTAGTTTTGTGCTAACAGAAAGTCTGGGAGCCATGTCTTCTGGGGTCCCTCCAGTCTCAGTCAGACCATTAAGTCTGGTCTTTTTATAAGAATTTGAGCTCTGCACCTCATTTTCTCCTGCTCCATCAGGGACTCTCTGTTGTGTTCCCTGTCAGGGCGGTCATTGGTGGTAGCCAGGCAGCACCTAGTTCTTCTCGTCTCAGGCTGATGGAGTCTCTGGTTTATGTGGCCCCTTATGTCTCTTGGGCTGATATTTTCCTTGTGTCTTTGGTGTTCTTCATTCTCCTTTACTCAAGGTGGGTTGGGACTAATTGATGCATGTTAGATGGCTGCTCACTAGCTAGTAAGATCCCAGACACCACTCACCAAAGTGGGATGCAGAACATTTTCTTTTCTTTTTTTGGCATTTTATTTCATTTTTTAAAATTATTTATATTTTTTTATTGTTGTAATTAAATGAAGTTTACATTTCAAGTTAGTCTCCTATGCAGATTTTTTTTTACATGCATTGTTATAAGACCCCAACCGCTCACCCCATTCTACGACAACACCCTCCTCCCCTCTGCGCCTGATTCCCCATGAACATTCAACCAGATCCTAACTCTCTCTGCCTTCCCATCTCACCTCTGGATAGAAGCTGCCCCTTTGGTCTCTTGTATCTACTTGACTAAGAGGCACATTCTTCTTGAGTATCACTTTATGTCCCACAGTCAAGTCCAATCCCTGTCTGAAGAGTTGGCCTTGGAAATTGTTTTAGTTCTGGGGTGATAGAGAATCTGAGGGCCATGCTTTCCGGGGCGCCTTCAGTCTCAGTCAGACCTTAAGTCTGGTCTTCTTACTAGAATTTGAGTTTTGAATCCCATCGTTCTAGTGTTCCACCAGGGACCCTCTATTGTGTTCCCTGTCAGGACGTTCATTAGTGGAAGCCGGGCACCATCTAGTTCTTCTGGTCTCAGGCTGATGAAGTCTCTGGTTTATGTGGCCCATTCTGTCTCTTGGGCTAATACTTTCCTTGTGTCTTTGGTGTTCTTCGTTCTCCTTTACGCTAAGTGGTTGGGACCAATTAATGCATCTTAGATGGCCACTTGCAAGCTTTTAAGACCCCAGAAACCACTCACCAAAGTAGGATGCAGAACATTTTCTTAATACGCTTTGTTGTGCCAATTGACATAGATGTCCCCTGAAAGCATGGTCACCAGACCCCACATCCCTGCTACTCTGTCTCTCAAAGTATTTGACTGTATTCAGGAAACTCCTTAGCTTTGGTTTAGTTCAGTTGTGCTGACTTCCCCTGTAGTGTGTGTTCTCCTTCCCTTCACCTAAGATAATTCTTGTCTACTATCTAGTTAATGAATACCTCTCTCCCCCCCTCCCCAGCCACATAACCATCAAAGAATGTTCTCGTCTGTGTTTAAACCTTTTCTTGAGTTCTTGTAATAGTGGTCTTATACCCTATTTGTCCTTTTGCGACTGACTAATTTCAGTCAGCATAATGCCTTCCAGATTCATCCATGCTATGAGATATTTCATGGATTCATGGTTATTCTTTATTGTTGCATAGTATTCCATTGTGTGAATATACCCTAATTTGTTTTTTCATTCATTCATTGATGGGCACCTAGGTTGTTTCCACCTTTTTGCTATCGTGAACAGTGCTGCAAGGAACATGGGTGTGCATATATCTATTCATGTGACGGCTCTTATTTCTATAAGATATTTTCCAAGCAGCAAGATTACTGGATCCTATGGTACTTCTATTTCCAGCTTTTTAAGGAAGCGCCAAATAGATTTCCAAAGTGGTTGTACCATTTTACATTCCCACCAACAGTGTATAACTATTCCAGTCTCTCCACAACCTCTCCAACATTTATTATTTTGTGTTTTTTGGATTAATGCTAGCCCTATTGGGGTGAGATGATATCTCATTGTAGTTTTGACCTGCATTTCTCTAATGGCTAATGATCGTGAGCATTTCTTTTTTTTTTTATCACTTGAATCCACATTTTTTTTTTTTTAATATATATTTTATTGTACTTCAGGTGAAAGCTTACAGAGCAAATAGTTTCTCATGAAATAGTAGTACACATGTTGTTTTTTGACATTGGTTAACAACCCCACAACGTATTAAGCCTCTAAATTCTCAACCATTTTTTTTGATGAAAATTACAGATGGCCAAAGATACACCGTTTCAAAAATTTCTACATTCACAGTTCAGTGACATTGACTACGCTCTTCCAACTGTGCTGTTATTCTCACTTAAGATGAAGGCTTACAGAAAAAATAGTTATTCATTTAACAGTTACTACACATGTTGCCCTATGACAATGGTTAACAATCTCACAGCACATCAAGAATATCCTTACTCCACCTTGTGTTCCCTATCACCAGGGGGCTTCCTTGTCCCCTTCTGTCTTCTGGACCTTGTCAGTGGACTATTGTACCTCTTTAGTCTCATTTGTTTATTTATTTATTTATTTATTTATTTATTTTTATTTTATTTAAACACCATTTCAAAACTTTTTACTTACACATTTAAGTGATATTGACTATGCTCTTCCAATTGTGCTGCCATTCTCGCCCAAGATGAAGGCTTACAGGACAAAACAGCCTCCCATTTAGTAGTTACTACAAATGTTGCCCTATAGCAGTGGTCAACAATCTCGTGAGCATTTCTTCATGTGTCTGTTAGCCGCCTGAATATCTTCGTTGGTGAAGTGCCTGTTCATATCCTTTGCCCATTTTTCAAGTGGGTTATTTGTCTTTTTGTTGTTGAGGTTTTACAGAATCTTGCAGATTTTAGAGATTAGATGCTGATTGGATTTGTCGTAGCCAAAATTTTTTTCCCAGTCTGTAGTTTGTCTTTTGACTCTTTTGGTGAAGTCTTTTGATGAGCATAAGTGTTTGATTTTTAGGAGCTCCCAGTTATCTAGTCTCTCTTCTGGTGCTTGTGCATTGTTACTTATGGTTCATATTGTGCTTATGCCATGTATTAGGGCTGCTAGCATTGTCCCTATTTTTCCTTGCATGATCTTTATCGTTTTCGATTTTATATTTAAGTCTTTGATCCATTTTGAGTTAGTTTTTATGCATGGTGTGAGGTATGGGTCTTGTTTCATTTTTTTGCAGATAGATATCCAATTATGCCAGCACCATTTGTTAAAGAGACTGTCTTTTCCCATTGAATGGATTTTGGGCCTTTGTCAAATATCATCTGCACACAGGTGGATGAATTTGTGTCTGGATTCTCAATTCTGTTGCATTGGTCTATGTATCTGTTGTTGTACCAGTACCAGGCTGTTTTGACTACCATGGCAGTATAATAGCTTCTAAAATTAGGTAGTATAAGGCCTCCCGCTTTGTTCTTCTTCTTCAGTAATGCTTTACTTATTGGAAACCTCTTCCCTTTCCGTATGAAGTCAGTGATTTGTTTCTCCATCTCATTAAAAAATGCCGGTGGAATTTGGATCGGGATTGCATTCTATCTGTAGATCGCTTTGGGTAGAATTGACATTTTCACAATGTTGAGTCTACCTATCCATGAGCAAGGTGTGTTTTTCCACTTATGTAGGTCTCTTTTGGTTTCTTGCAGTAGTGTCTTGTAGTTTTCGTTGTATAGGTGTTTTACGTCTCTGGTTAGATTTATTCCTAAGTATTTTATCTTCTTGGGGGCTATTGTAAATGGTATTGATTTGGTGATTTCTTCTTTGAGGTTCTCTTTGTTGGTGTAAAGGAATCCAACTGATTTTTGTATATTTAGCTTGTATCCTGAAACTTTGCTGAAATCTTCTATTAGTTCCAGTAGTTTTCTTGTGGATTCTTTGCGGTTTTCTGTGTATAAGATCATATCATCTGCAAACAGAGATACTTTGACTTCTTCCCTACCAGTTTGGATGCCCTTTATTTCCTTTTCTAGCCTAATTGCTCTGGCTAGGACCTCCAGCACAATGCTGAATAAGAGTGGTGATAAAGGGCATCCTTGTCTGGTTCCCGTTCTCAAGGGGAATGCTTTCAAAGTCTCTCCATTTAGGATGATGTTGGCTGTTGGCTTTGTATACATGCCCTTAATTATATTGAAGATTTCCCTTCTATTCCTATTTTGTTGAGAGTTTTTATCATGAATGGGTGTTGGACTTTGTCAAATGCCTTTTCTGCGTCCATTGATAAGATCATGTGGTTCTTGTCTTTTGTTTTATTTATGAGGTGGATTACATTGATTGTTTTTCTCATGTTGAACCATCCGTGCATACCTGGTATAAATCCCACTTGATCATGGTGAATTATTTTTTTGATATGTTGCTGAATTCTATTGGCTAGAATTTTGTTGAGGATTTTTTTTGGGGGGTTATATGTTTTTATTTTATTTATATTTTATTGTACTTCAGGTGAAGGCTTACAGAACAAATAGTTTCTCATGAAACAGTAGTACACATGTTGTTTTATGACATTGGTTAATAACCCCACAACATATTAACCCTCTAAATTCTCAAACTTTTTTTTTTTTTGATGAAAATACACATAGCCAAAGATACACCATTTCAAAAATTTCTGCATACACAGTTCAGTGACATTGACTATGCTCTTCCAATTGTGCTGTTATTCTCACTTAAGATGAAGGCTTACAGAACAAAATAGTTTCTCATTTAACAGTTACTACACATGTTGCCCTATGACAATGGTTAACAGTCTCACAACACATCAACAATATCCTTACTCAACCTTGTGTTCCCTATCACCAGCTTCCTTGTCCCCTTCTGCCTTCTGGCCCTTGTCACTGGACTACTGTACCTCGTTAGTCTCATTTGGTTTTATGGGGCTGTCCACTCCCAGGCTGAACAGTGAACCTCGGAGGTAACTTCACCACTGAGCTAAAAGGGTGTCTGGGGGCCCTACTCTCGAGGTTTCTCCAAGCCTCCTTTAGGCCAGTAAATCTGGTCCTTTTTTTTCTGTGAGTTAGAATTATGCTCTACATCCTTCTCCAGCTCTGTCCAGATTGTTGAGGATTTTTACATCAACGTTCATGAGGGATATTGGTCTGTAATTTCTTTTTTTGTGGTGTCTTTACCTGGTTTTGGTATCAGGGTTATGCTGGCTTCATAAAATGAGTTTGGGAGTATTCCATCCTTTTCTATGCTCTGGTATACTTTTAGTAGTGGTGGCGTTATCTCTTCTCTGAAAGTTTGGTAGAATTCTCCAGTGAAGCCATCCTGGCCAGGGCTTTTTTTCTTTGGGAGTTTTTTAATAACCTTTTCAATCTCTTTTTTTGTTATGGGTTTATTTAGTTGTTCTACCTCTGTTTGTGTTAATTTAGGTAGGTAGTTAGTTTCTAGAAATTTGTCCATTTCCTCTAGGTTTTCAAATTTGTTATAGTTTTTCATAATATTCTGTTATGATTCTTTTAATTTCAGTTGGGTCTGTTGTGATATCACCCATCTCATTTCTTATACAGGTTATCTGCTTCCTCTTCTGTTTTTCTTTTGTCAGTTTGGCCAACGCTTTATCAATTTTGCTGGTCTTTTCAAAGAATCAGATTTTGCTCTTGTTAACTCAATTGTTTTTCTATTCTCTATTTCATTTAATTCTGCTCTAATTCTCATTATTCCCTTCCTTCTGGCTCGTGAGGGCTCCTCTTGCTGCTCTCTTTCTACTTGTTCCAGTTGTAGGGTTAATGTTTTGATTATGGCCCTTTCTTCTTTTTAGATGTGTGCATTTATTGCTATAAACTGACCTCTGAGCGCTGCTTTTGCTGTGTCCCAAACGTTCAGGTAGGATGTGTTTTCATTCTTGTTTGATTCTATGAATTTCTTTATTCCATCCTTAATTTCTTCTATAACCCAGTAGAACTTGAGCACGGTGTTGTTCAGTTTCCATGTGTTTGATTTTTTTTCCTTGCTTTTTCTGTTGTTGCTTTCTACTTTTATGGCTTTATGGTCAGAAAAGATGCTTTGTAGTATTTTGATGCTTCAAATTTTGTTAAGGCTTGCTTTACGTCCTAATATGTAGTCTATTCTGGAGAATGTTCTGTGTGCATTGGAAAAGAAAGTAGACTTGGCTGCTCTTGGGTGGAGTGTTCGGTATATGTCTATGAGATCAAGTTGGTTGATTGTGGCATTTAGCTCTTTTGTGTCTTTATTGAGCTTCTTTCTGGATGTTCTGTCCTTCACCGAAAGTGGTGTGTTAAGTCTCCTACTACTATTGTGGAGCTGCCTATCTTTCTTTTCAGTGCTGTTAGAGTTTGTTTTATGTATTTTGGAGCACTGTCGTTGGGTGGGTAAATATTTATTACGGTTATGTCCTCCTGGTGTAGTGTCCTTCCTTATCCTTTGTGGTGGATTTTACTTTAAAGTCTATTTTGTCAGAGATTAATATTGCCACTCCTGCTGTTTTGCTTTTTTAAATTTTTTTACTGTACTTTAGATGAAGGCTTACAGAACAAAGTTTCTCATTAAACAGTCAGTACACATATTGTTTTACGACATTGGTTAACAACCCTACGACATGTCAACACTCTCCCTTCTCGACCTGGAGGTCCTTTTTTTTGGGTGAAAATATACATAGCCGAAGTTCGGCCGTTTTGAAAGTTTCTACATGTACAATTCAGTGACATCGATTACATTCTTCCAGTTGTGCCGCTATTCTCACTATCCTTTTCCAAATTATTCCATCACCATTATCTTCAACTCACTGTCCCCTTGTCTTCCCATCAAACCTTTTGAGTTGCTGTTGTTAATTAGATCTCACATAGATAATTCTTCTTCTTTTTTTCGTACCTTAGATGAAGGCTTTCTTGCTCTTTTTTGAGCGTTGTTTCCTTGATATAATTTTTTTTCCATCCTTTGAGTTTTAATTTGTATCTTTAAGCCAAGGTGTGTCTCATGTAGGCAGTGTATAGATGGATTATGTTTTTTATCCAATTTGCCACTCTCTGTCTCTTTATTGGTGCATTTAGTCCATTTACATTCAGCGAAGTTTTTGATAGGTATGAGCTTAGTGCTGTCATTTTGATGTCTTTTTTGTGTGTGTTCACAGTTTCTTTGTTCCACTTAATTTTCTGTGCTGAGTCATTTTTCTTTATGTATTCTCTTTTCATCTTTTTCATTGTTGTTGATTTTGTATTTGCTGAGTGTTTAAATTTTTCTAGTTTTTTATTTTGACTTATAGGATTGTTAGTTTCCTTTGTGGTTACCTTAATATTTACCTCTATTTTTCTAAGTTTATACCAGTCTTTTATTCCTTTATATCACCTTGACTTCCTCTCCATATGAAAAATCTATGTCTACATTTTTTAAGTCCCTCTTTTTTGTTTTAATGTTGTCATCTTTTACACACTGATATCTGTTTCCCTATTTTCAGTTTTTTAGCTTTGATTTAGTTTTTTAATTTCACTATCTGGGTTGATATCTGGTTGCTCTGCCCTGTGTTCTAGTCTTGGGTTATTAGCTGATGTTACTGATTTTCTAACTGGAGGACTCCCTTTAGTATTTCTTGTAATTTTGATTTGGTTTTTGCAAATTCCCAGAACTTGTTTATATGGAAATGCCCTAATTTTGCCATCATATTTGAGAGACAGTTTTGCTGGATATGTAATTCTTGGCTGGCAATTTTTTTCCTTCAAAGCTTTATATATATATATATCATCCCATTGCCTTCTTGCCTGCATGGTTTCTGCTGAGTAGTCTGAGCTTATTCTTTTTTAATTTTTTAAATTGTACTTTAGATGAAGGTTTACAGAACAAATAGTCTCTCATTAAACGGTCAGTACACATATTGTTTTATGACATTGGTTAACAACCCCATGACATGTCAACACTCTCCCTTCTCAACCTTGGAGGACCTTTTATTTGGTGAAAATATATACAGCCAAAGTTACACCATTTCAAAAGTTTCTACATGTATAATTCATTGACATCGATTACATTCTTCTAGTTGTGCTGTTATTCTCACTGTCCTTTTCCAAATTATTCCATCACCATTATCTTCAACTCACTGTCCCCTAGGCTTCCCATCAAACATTTTGAGGTGCTGTTGTCAATTTGATCTCACATAGATAATTCTTTTTTTTTTTTTGTACCTTAGATGAAGGTTTGAAGAACAAATAGTTTCTCATTAAACAGTTAGTACACATATTGCCCTATGACAATGGTTAACCACCCCATGACATGTCAACACTGTCCCTTCTCAAACTTCGGTTCCTTATCACCAGCTTTCCTGTCCCCTCCTGCCTTCTAGTCCTTGTCCCTGGACTGCTGTGCCTCGTTAGTCCCGTTTTGTTTTATGAGGCTGTCCAATCCCCAGCTGAATGGTGAACTTCGGGAGGGGCTTCACCACTGAGCTGAAAGGGTGTCCAGGGGCCATACTCTCGGGTTTTCTCCAGTCTGTCAGGCCAGTAAATCTGGTCTTTTTTTGTGTGCATGAGTTAGAATTCTGTTCTACATCCTCTTCCAGCTCTGTCCAGGACCCTCTATTGTGATTCCGGTCAGAGCAGTCAGTGGTGGTAGCCGGGCACCATCTAGCTGTACTGGACTCAGTCTGATGGAGGCCGTGGTAGTTGTGGTCCATTAGTCCTTTGGACTAATCTTTTCCTTGTATCTTGTTCTCTTCATTCTCCCTTGCTCCCGAAGGGGTGAGACCAGTGGAGTATCTTAGATGGCTGCTCACAGGCTTTTAAGATCCCAGACGCTACTCACCAAGGTAGAATGTAGAACATTGTCATTATAAACTGTGTTATGCCAACTGAGCTAGATGTTCCTTGAGACCATGGTCCTCACAGCCCTCCACCCAGCAATTCAGTCCCTCAGGGAGTTTGGAAGTGTCTATGGAGCTTCCATAACCTTTCCTCGTACAAGTTGTGCTGGCTTCCCCAGTAATGTGTACTGTCTTACCCTTCACCAAAATCACCACTTATCTATTTCGTTCTCCCCCACCCCTCCCATCCCTCATAACCAACAAAGATTGTTTCTTTTTGTGTGTAAACATTTACATGAGTTATAGAGTAGAGGTCTCATACCATATTTGTCCTTTTGTGATTGACTTATATTTCACTCAGCATAACGTCCTCCACTTTCATCCATGTTATGAGATGCTCCACAGATTCATCATTGTTCTTTATCTTTGTATAATAATCCATTGTGTGTATGTACCATAGTTTGTTTATCCATTCATCTGTTGATGGGCATCTAGGTTGTTTCCATCCTTTTGCTATTGTGAACAGTGTTTCAGTGAATATGGGTGTGTGTATGTCTATTCATGTGACGGCTCTTATTTCTCTAGGATATATTACTAGGAGTGGGATTGCATTTTGGAGTGCTTTTTTTTTTGGTGCTGACGTTTTCTTTGTTCCTCTTACTCTCCTGTGCTGAGTTCATTTTGTTTGTGGATTTTTTTTTTCATTTATTTTGTTTTTGTTTTTACTGAGACTTTATGATTTTCTTCTTTATTTTGATGAGTAGGTTTGTTAACTTTCTTTGTGGTTACCTTGAATTTACCCTTATCTTCCTAGAATTGAACCAGTCTACTATTACTTGGTATAACTTTACTTCCTCTCCATTAGAAGGTTTTATACCTACACCGTTTATTCCCTCTTTTATTGTTCTGATGCTGTTGTCATTTACAGATTAACCTCTCTTGTTCCTTTTGTAATTCTTTTGGTTTTGCGTGGTCCTTAAGAGTTCATTTCCTAGGCTGGTGTCTAATTAGTACAATCCTGTGTCGTATATTCAGCCTGTGGTCTGATGTTATTTGTTCTCAGATCGAAGGACTCCCTTTAATAAGTCTTGTAAGTTTGGTTTGGTTTTTACATAGTCCCTTAATTTCTGTTTATCTGGAAATGACCTAATTTCACCATCATATTTGAATGAGAGTTTTGCAGGATATATTATTCTTGGCTGGCAATTTTTTTCCTTCAAGGTTTTATATATGTCATCCCATTGCCTTCTTGCCTGCCTGGTTTCTGCTGAATAATCCGAGCTTAGTCTTATTGTTTCTCCTCTGTATGTGACTTTTTGTTTTTCTCGAGCTGCTCTCAGGATTCTTTGTCTTTTTTTTTAGTGAGTGTGATTATGATATGCCTTGGTGATTTTCTTTTGGGCTCTGACCTATATGGGGTTCGTTGAGCTTCTTGGATGGTCAGCTTTTCATCTTTCATGGTATTGAGGAAGTTTTCTGTCAGCAGTTCCTCAATGATCCTCTCTGTGTTTTCTGTTTTCTCTCCCTGCTCTGGAACTCTGATCACTCGCACATTTTTGCTTTTGATTGTATGCCACATAATTCTCAGGGTTTCTTCATTTTTCTTTGTTCTTTTTTCTTACTTTTCCTCAAACAGACTTGTATCCAAGTGTTTGTCTTCAATTTCACAGATCCTATCTTCCATCGTTTCAGACCTGTTCCTCAGCCCTTCTATGACACTGTCCATTTCTGAAATCTTGTTGTTTATCTTTTGGATTTCTAATTGTTGTTTTTGTATGATTTCTAGTTGTGAATTTACTTTAGTATTTTGTTCCTGTATTATTTTCTTGAATTCTTCCATTTTTTGTCTCTGTTTTCCATGAATTTATCTGCCTTTTCCATGAATTTTGTCTATTTTTTCCTCATTTTTGTCTGTTTTTTGCTTCAATGCTTGGATAATTCTGAATATTAGAGATTTGAATTCCTTGTTGGTTAGGTCTAGTGCCTTTTCTTCTACTGGAAGGTCATCTGGTGTTTTATTTTGGACGTTTACGGGAACCATCCTGTCCTGTTTTTGTAAATGTTTTGATATTGTCTGCTGTCTTCAGGGCATTCAGTGGTTATTTTCCTCGTTCATTGATTGTAGATTTGTTTGTTTTGTCCTGCTTTTTTGTTTTATTTGGTTATGTCTGAGCAGGTGGGCTGTGTGTTCTTTGTTGTTTGCTTGTCTGTGGGCACGATACTTTTCACCTCCTTCTCCAATGGGCAGGGTCAGTCACTCAGGTATGGTACAGCAGGGCAGGTCCAGCTGAAGGGGAGTTGCTAGGATAGTTTTTTTGTGGCACGTACCAGGGCTGACAGTGTGGACTGCCAATCAGTGCAGGGCAGGTTCCAGTAGGCCATGTCTGTGCTGCTTGGGAGTGTAATGTTCAGGACGTGGTGCACATAGACAGGAGGGGCAGGGGGTATATTGTGATGTGTGGAGTTAAGATGGGTATGGGAAACATGACAGAGAGGAGAGAGGCGCAGGAGCCAAAAACATACACACAAACAGAGGAGAGTGCTAAGCAAGCTTACTATTGGAGTGGAGAGATGAGAGACTGAGAAATGGGGAAAAACAAAAATGAAAAAAAAAAGAAAAAGGGTAAAAGAAAAAAATGAATAGATCGAGAAACTGGAAATAAAGAAAGACAAAAGGGGAATAAGAGAGAGAAGAAAAGCAACAAAGAAATGGAAAAAAAAAAAAAAAACCCAAAAAAAAAAAAAAAAGAAGTGCTCCCAGGGATGTCCCTGTGCATCTGTGCAGAGTAAGGGACTAGGTTCCAAGCCACGCAGTACTGCCTGGCTAGAAGGGGCTCCCAAGCTGAGAAAAGAAAAAGAAAACAAAGAAACAAATCAGAGCAAACAAACAAACAAAAAAGCCCCGGGTGTCCCATGAGCGTGGCGGCATGGGTCGGGAAGCAGTTTCACAGTCCAGCGGTGTTTCTCAGTCTTTCAGGAAGAAGCAAAGATGGCTCACGGAGCCAGGCATTTGAGAGAAAGGAGTGGGAGGTGATGAGCAGTAAGGAAAAAATCTAAAGAAGGGAAAAAAAGCAACACCAGCTCCCAACAAATGGCACTCAGGGAGCTGGCCAGTGTGGGCGTGTGGAATCCAAGTGGCACTTGGGGGAAGCTCCTGCTTCCAGGCCAATAGACTGTGGCTGCAGGAAGCAGAGGAGGCTAAGTGGGGGTGAAGAAGGGTGGGGGGTGGGAATGCCTATATCGTGGGTTACTGGTTGTTCTCTCTCCTGCTAGAAGCTCTGTGAAGCTGCTTTCTTGTACCTCCTGTCGCTGATCTCTGATAAAAGTCTAAGATGGCAGATCCGTGCTGTAGTAGCTGATAGAGACCTCTGCATGTATCTCTCCTCGCTCTCTGTTTTCGGTCAGTTTCTCATTCCATTAGGTGCTTGGCTGAGTTCTTTATCTCTTCATTTGATGCTTAGAGTTTCAGGATTGATGTGTGACTCTGTTTGACTTTGTTTTTCTGATCTTTGCTGCAGAGGGACGGCATAGTGCTTCTGAGTGTAGCACTATGTTGCCCAGAAGTCCTCCAAGCTTATTCTTATTGAGTCTCCTTTGTAGATGACTTTTCTTTTATCCTTCGCTGCTCTTCAAATTCTCTCTTTATCTTTGGGTTTAGCAAGTTTGATTATAATATGTCTTGGTGACTTTCTTTTGAGATCTACCTTATTCGGGGTTCGATGAGCATCTTGGATAGATATCTTCTCATCTTTCACGATAACAGGGATGTTTTTCGCCAACAAATCTTCAACAATTCTCTCTGTATTTTCTGTTATCTCCCAACGTTCTGGTACTCCAATCACTCATAGGTTATTCCTCTTGATAGAGTTCCACATAATTCTTAGGGTTTCTTCATTTTTTTTAAATCATTTTATCTGATTTTTCCTCAAATAAGTTGGCATCAAGTGCTTTATCTTCAGTCTCACTAATTCTGACTTCCATTGCTTCAATTCTGCTCCTATGACTGAATTTTCTAATTCTGAAATTTTATTGTTACTCTTCTGGATATCTGATTGGTGTCTCTCTATGGATTCTTGCAACCTGTAAAATTTGTCGTTATGCTCTTCTCTAATCTTTTTAATTTCCTCTAGTGCGTGTTCTGCGTTTTGCTTAATTTCCTTCCTAATTTCTTGAAGATTTCTGTATATTAATCTTTTGTATTGTGCCTCTGGTAATTCCAAGAAATTTGCCTCTTCTGGAATATTTCTAGATTCTTTATTTTGGGAGCTTGCTGAAGCCATCATGTATTGCCTCTTTATGTGATTTGATATTGACTGTTGTCTTTGAGCCATTGATAAGTTATTACATTTATTTATTTTATGTTTGATTACTGTGTCCTACCTTCTTGTTTTGTTTGGATATGCCCAAATAGGCTGCTCATATGAGCTAGTTTGATTACTGACACCTTTGGCTTTAATGTCCAGTCACCAGGTGGTTAGATCTGTTACTAGGTATGTGAGCTCAGGAGTCCACCCACTCCTCCTGTATGGATTCAGCTCAGGTGCACAGGTAGATAGCCACCAAGTGTGCGGTGTAGTCTCTCACTTACAGTCCTAGATAGGCATGGGTGATTGGTGTAGGCACAGGCATCTGGCTGCAGCAGGGGGACACACTCTGAGCAAGGCAGGGGGCTGACGGCTGTCCCTGAGTATCCAGGAGGAAGGCATGTCCCTGTTCCCTAGAACACGTAGGTGGGTGGGTTTTGCAGCTGGACTATGAGCACCTAATGCTGTTGGCTGTAAGGATTGGAGGGCACCTCTTATTCATGGGCCCTTATCGCCGATGGCTAGGTGGAGTGGGTGGAGCCACCAGTCCTCAGGCCCCTGATGTGGGTAGGTGAAGACCCTGCTTAATGGGCAGAGCAGTGTCAATTGTCAAGAACCTGCCACTTCACAGCTGAAACAGTTGAAGTTAGACTTCCGGTATATACCCTGTTGTACTGTGGTAATGAGGGCCTGTGCTGTTGAGATGGGCCCAGATAAGTCTATGTGGGGGAAAGGCACTCAGAGTCCGTGGATCCTTTATGCCTGTGCTTAGGCAAAAGGAGCTGTGCCTACCCTGGGTTCCTGGCTTAGGGGAGCCGGCAGTTTATTTTTTCCTGTTTGTTAATTTGTTCACTGTCCAAGGCAGGGAGAATGGCTCCAGGTGTGTGACGGATCCTTCTTCCGGCCCAGGGGACTCGGCAATTGCTGAAGCTGGTCCGGGACCCAGTGCAGAGCAGGGAGTGGGGGGTGGGGGGGTGGTAAATGGGAGAGAGGTTTATCCCTAAGGGGGGCATTTTTGATCCTCACGGTAAACTGTACGCAAGTACTTATCTTTTGCTGATCCAGGGCTGCTTCTCACTGCTTCTGGGTGGCCGTGTAGACTCTCTGGGGCCAGGTCTCTCCCGGTGCAGAAAATGTGCCTCCCAAGCACTGCCGCTTGCCTCCTCACCGCTCACACCCGAGTTGATCAGGCCTGAAGGGCTCCGGCTCTTGCTGGATCAAGTCTGGCAACTCCTCGCTGCTTCGGATCCATGTCTCCCTCTCCTTGCCATTCAGTCCAGTTCCTCAGCTCTGCCTTGGATGTTTAGGGCTCCCAGATTGTCATATATAATTGATTCACTTGTTTTTTTCAGGTCTTTGTTTTAAAAGGGTCCACTGGAAAGGGCTGACTACTCCACCATCTTGGCCCCGCCTCCGCTGAGTTGTTTTTCTTTATGTATTTTCTTTTCATCTTCTCCATTGTTGTTGATTTTGTATTTGCAGAGTCTTTTACGTTTTTCTTATTTTTTATTTTGATGTGTAGGATTGTTAGTTTCCTTTGTGGGTACCTTAATATTTACCCCTATGTTCTAAGTTTAAACCAGTCTTTTATTTCTTTATATCGCCTTGTCTTCCTCTCCATATGAAAGATCTATGACTATTTTTTAGTCTTTTTGTTTTAATGTTGTCATCTTTTACATATTGACATCTCTGTTTCTGTGTTATCAGCAATTTAGCTTTGTTTTTATGTCTTTCCTGTCTGGGTTGATATCTGGTTGCTCTATTCTGTGTTCTTGTCTTGGTTTTTATCTGATGTTATTGATTTTCTAACTGGAGGACTCCCTTTAGTATTTCTTGTAATTTTGGTTTGGTTTTTGCAAATTCCCTAAACTTCTGTTTATTGGAAATGTCCTAATTTCACCATCATGTTTGAGAGACAGTTTTGCTGGATATATAATTGTTGGCTGGCAATTTTTTTCCTTCAAGGCTTTATATATGTAATCCCATTGCCTTCTTGTCTGCATGGTTTCTTCTGAGTAACCCGAGCTTTGTGTAATTGAGTTTCCTTTGTAGATGACTTTTCATTTATTCCTAGCTCCTCTTAAAATTCTCTTTACCTTTGGTTTTTGGCAAGTTTCATTATAATATGTCTTGGTGACTTTCTTTTGAGATCTACCTTATGTGGGTTTCAATGAGCAGCTTGGATAGATAACTTTTTGTCTTTCATGATATCAGGGAAGTTATCTGCCAACAAATCTTCAACAATTCTCTCTGTATTTTCTGTTATCCCCCACTGTTCTGGTACTCCAATCACTTGTAGGTTATTCCTCTTGATAGAGTCCCACATAATTCTTAGGGTTTCTTCTGCTTTTTTAAATCCTTTTATCCGATCTTTCCTTAAATAAGTTGGTGTCAAGTCCTTTATCTTCAGTCTAATTCTGACTTTCATTGCTTCAATTCTGCTCCTATGACTTTCTATTGAGTTGTCTAATTCCGAAATTTTATTGCTAATATTCTGGGTTTCTGATTGCTGTCTCTCTATGGATTCTTACAGCCTATTAAATATGTCATTATTGCTCTTCTCTAATCTTCTTAAGTTCCTCTCTTGCTTTGTCTGTATGTTCCTTGGCTTGTTCTGCGTTTTGACTGATCTTCTTCCTGATTTCTTGAAGAGTTCTGTAAATTAATCTTTTGTATTCTACCTCTGGTAATTCCAAGAAGTTCTCTTCCTCCAGAAAATTTCTTGATCCTTTGTTCTGGGAGGTTGCTGAAGCCATCATGGTCTGCCTCTTTATGTGATTTGATATTGACTGTTGTCTCCAAGCCATGAATAAGTTATATTTATGTTTGCTTACTGTGTCCTAGCTTCTTGTTTTGTTTTGCTTTGATATGCCCAAATAGGCTGCTCATGTGAGCTAGTTTGATTATTGGCACCTTTGAAGCTCTAATGTCCTGTCTCCAGGTAGTTAGATCTGTTACTAGGTATGTGAGCCCAGGAATCCATTTACTTTTCTTGCATGGATTCAACTCAGGTGTCCAGGTAGTTGGTCACAAAGTGTGTGGTGCAGGCTCTCACCTACAGTCCTAGATGGGCAGAGTTGATTGGTGTAGGTACAGGTATCTGGCTGTAGTAGGGGGGTCACATGCTGAGCAAGGAAGGGAGCTGACGGTTGCCCCTGTCTGGGAGGAAAGCGTGTCCCTGTTCCCTAGAGCACATTGTGGGTGGGTTTTGCAGCTGGACTATTGGCACCCAATGCTGTTGGCTGTTAAGGACTGGGAGGCACCACTTATTCTTGGACCCCTGTTGCAGGTGGCTAGGTGGCATGAGTGGAGCCACTGGTCCTGAAGCCCGATGTGGGTGAGGACCCTGCTTAATGGGCAGTGTCAAAAACCCGCCACTCCACCATATAGCTGACAGCTGAAGTTAGGCTTCAGGTATATACCCTGTTGTACTATGCTAAGGAGGGCCTACGCTTTTGAAGTGGGCCCACACATGTCTATGCAGGGGTGAAAGGCATTTGAAGTTTGTGAACCCCTTAGGTCTGTGCCTAGGCAAAGGAGCTGCACCTACCCTAAATTCCCAGTTTAGGGGAGCTGGCAGATTATTCATCCGTTTGTTAATTTGTTTCCTCTCCAAGGCCAAGAGACTGCCTCAGGGAGCGTGATGGGTCCTTACTTCTGCCCAGGAAACATATCAACGGCTGAAGCCAGCATGGGACTGGCCTGGGACTGGGTACAGAGCAGGGAGGGGGCAGGTAAATGGGAGAGAGGTTTTTCCCAAAGGGGGTGTTTTTTGATTTGCGCACTAGGTTAGATGCCTGTACTTATCTTTTGCCCATAAAGTGCCACTCTTCACTAGTTCTGGAGGCTTGAGTAAACTCTCTGCCACTTGGTTTCTTCCGATGTGGAAAACGTGTCCCGAGCACCGTTTGCCTCACCGTGTGTGCCGGCTGCAGGGCACTATTTCCTGCTGGGTCAGGTCTGGCAACTCCTTGCTGCTTCCAAACTCTCTCTCCCTCTCCCTGCCACTCAGTCTGATTCCTCAAATCTGCCTTTGATGTTCAGGTCTCCTAAACTGTCATATATAATGAATTCACTTGTTTTTTCAGGTCTTTGTTGTAGGAGGGACCACAGGAAGCATCCGACTACTCTGCCATTTTGGCCCGGCCTCCTGACATTTGAATTAGGCATTAAAAGGTGACTAGCTTTTGTTAGGAAAGCAAGACTATTTCAGATAGAGGAAACAGTATAATACATGAACAAGGGTGAAAATAAATTTAGGAGTGGTTACTGTGGCTGGAGAACATTATTCCTCGGAAAGAGGGTTAGTGGAGGGAGGTAAGATCAGAAGGTAGAACGGGCCCAGATTACAATGGGTCTAGTGTTATGTTAAGGAATTTGAACTTTATAATATGGATAATGGGAACCTATGGTTTTTGAGGCCAGAAAATTTGCTGTATGCTAAGTACTGTAATGATCCTGTGCTTTAAAAAGATAACTGATGACAAAATGGAGGGACTAAATTGGAAAAGGAAAAGACCAGAAATGAGACTATCAGGAGGCTATTACTCCATAAGCCCAGGCAAGATAAAGGCCTGAACTATCTGGTAGCAGAGGGAATGAAGGTATGAGAATGGATTTGGAACAAAGATAAAATTATGTAGAACTTAGAAAGGAACTGCATGTATGTATTGTGATGGGGGTGACACAAGATAAATGATAGCCTTCCTAGGTTGGGCAACTAAGTGGCCGGTTTCTAGTTAAGAAAAACAGGAGGAACCACCAATTAGGGGTTGTATGTGTGCAAGTATGTAAAAAATGTGTAAAACTAGGAAAAGAGTGGAAAAGGCAATCAGTTTTACACGCTGATTTTTCTGCAGAATATTCAGTTGCAGCTTTTTATATGAAATATTTTGGAATCATGTTCTAAAGCTCAGAAGAGAAGTCAGCACTGATAACAGCCTAGGAGCCACCAGTCTTACCAAACTACTTCTCTGACTCCCCTTCAAGCCACCCTGAATCTCTTCCTGAGATAGCATGGACCACATGTTCTGTAGACTGTGATTTGTTTAATCAACAGGCACAATCCATATGTTAAAGAACACAGATCAAAAGCTTGTCAGGCACCTTTAGTAATAATAACTTCCTCTTGTGGTTCCTCCTTCCCTTTTCTCTGGGAATATAAGGATTTTTGAAGTTTTTGCAGGACTTCTGCATAGCTGTTTATATCAGTTGCCATAAATCAAAGCAAAGAGAAAAAGGGCTAGGGTGACTGGAATCCTAAAATTCAAGTGGGGTGCTAAATGAGTTCAAGAGTGCCTCTTCTTTACGCTCCTTCGTTTTCAGGTAAACTCCAAGTGTGAAAGGGCCCAATGAAAATGGAAAATTCAGGTAAACATTTTACTGATGAGAATCTCCATGATAGTAAAGCAGCTACCTCTTATCTGTGTCCAACAGAGAAACAGAACTAGTAGGCAAATACACAGGGTGAAAAGGTGAAGAGATGGGACCTACAGCTGATCCCTATCTGCCGCCACCGCCCCAAATGTCTGCTGAAGGCAATGCTGGTTAGTCACAAACTCTCCTAGGAATTTGAGACAGGTGATTTTTAATATTTTCTTAAAAAAATACAAAGGAAATTAACTCTGTGGATCAATACAACTCGGAGAAAGGGGAAAAAATGGAATTTCTGAGCAAGGGAAAGTGCATCCTTGTTTAGGTTATTATCCCACACACTCAGTACCCATAAAGCAAAAATTTCACTACACAACACAGAGGAGCCTTGAATGGTATCTTAGAAATGGTGACATCAGAGGTATTGGAACAAAAGAATTTTGGTTCTCCTTGATTATTCTGGATAATAACTGATTGTACCAGGATGAATAAAATCCACTCTAAGGACAGGTAAGGGAAGCTTATAGGAGGAAAAGGACTAAACATACCAAACACAGCAGTAAAAACCACTCCTTAGTAGAAGTGTGCCCTTAAAAGAATCGTGCAGTAGCCAGGTAGCTGAACTACTAGGCTGCTGCCACCACCATCCCATCCCAAAATAAATAGTATGGAAGTGTAATAGTGTAGTAGTATTTGACTCAGCAAAGAAAGATAGTCTCTCGCCCATTCAAGGCAAACCTTGCCATGGTTAGATGGAGCCTGGCAGGGATTAAGACGACTGTAAAAGCACAGGTACTTTTAGTTTATCCCCAGGCATACTGAACTCTCACATTTATGCCATGTCCTCTCATCTCAACATGTGTTCACTCTGTTATTCTCTCGGATGGTCTCCAGTGCCAAGATGTGTAACGCCCTACTTTGGAAAGACCTTGGGGAAATAAAAAGATCCTTCAAATAACACGCCCTTCTCAGTCTCTCAGGTGATATACATCAGTGGTGTTCTAGGTTCACTCACAGTTGACTTCACTTACTCCCTCTAACCTCAGATACCAACCCTGTCTCCCGAGGGAGTGTCATGAATCTCTCCTCATGACACCCAAAGTTTTGATAGGACCTCCCCCTTTCTTCCCCTCCAGAATGGGACTGTGTTACCCCTAGCTACCTGTAAACTAAAAAAGATATTTGTTCCTTGGTGTGGGGGGAGGGGGGAAGACTTGGAGTGTACCAAGCTTACTCAAGTTGGTATCCTTCCAATCATCTAGGCTGGATACTGCACACATCTAGTAGGCCATACACACCTTAGTTCTCTGCAATACATGAGGCACAACACACACACACACGCACGCACGCACACACGCATGCACGCACACACACATATATATTCTCCCAAGCACATGATAAAACAAAGTGCTCCTCAGACCATGGAGATGAGATGATCATGGTCTCCCACCTCCATTCAATGTGCATTCTCTTTCCACGAGTGTCTGTTACCCACCCTTCTCAGGGACAACTACCATCGCAAGGAGGAGTGTGTGTCAAATAAGTACAATTATCACCATACTGGTGCCTGTAATCACCCTGTGAGAAATAGACATTCTGGAAAGGATCCTTGATTCTCCCCGAAACAGTCCCTTGGACTTGTCACTAGCTCTGGCTGATGCTTCAACAACGGTCACTTCTCTCGCAGAACACACACGCCGGCATCACAGCGCTGGGTTCCCATGGATGTTACAACTTCCCAGCTGTCGATGATAGGGTCATAGCATTCAATGCTACTCAGCAGGGAATTCCCATCGTACCTGAGTGGAAAAGAAACAAAAGAAGAAACTGAACTTTCGATTCTTTTCCACAAAAGTCCTTCATCAAGGATGCCACTGGAGATGACTCCCCCACCCAAGCTCTATCTCCATCCAAAACTGAAGACTGGATCCCACAGACTCTTGCCCTAGATACATGACGACTCTAGCCTGGTTTCTAAATCCTTACCCTGCAATTGCATAGAGTCTCCCCCGAAGCACTGTGGCCCCTACATAGCATCGTGGGGTGGTCATACTAGTGACAGTAGTCCAGGAATCAGTGCGAATGTTGTATGCTTCAACAGAAGAAAGGTGGGCTGTACCATCAAATCCCCCTACCACATAAATATGGTCATTCAGCAGGGCTACTCCTGCACCTGAGTAGGAAAAAGAGGGTAAGGCAAGTGAATGCTACTAAGCCTAGGATCCGAATTATAGAAATAAAACACGGTCACTGATGGCTAGCTCAATTCTAGGGTAGCTGAGGGATGTGAACTGGGGCCAGGTGGATCTAGAATATCTACTCCAGCACAGGTTTTCCCATCTGTAAGTCCTTTGGCTAGGACATGAAACGAGAAAAGAAAAACCGAAGTGGTTCTTTTCTTCAACTTTATTAATTTGGTTCCTCTTCATTAGGAGAAAAGAAGGGAGTGAAGAAAAGAAGGTAATAAAGGTGGAAGGAAGGAAAGGAGGTGTGACTATTGTTTCGGAGCAGTTTTTACCTATAGGAAATAAGACAGAATAGTACAGTGTCCTTCTCTTTTCTTGTATTTCAGCCTATTCTACTTCAAGAATTTCTTAGTGAAGGTAAATAGCTACCTATGCATTAAAGATTTTATTCAATAAACATTTATTTAATATGTACTACATGCACTAAATTGTATTAGATATTGAAGAATGTGGGGAGGGAATAAGGACATAAAAAATGAATAAAACAAGAAGGCTCTTCCCCTCAATTTTATAATCTAATTGAAAGTTTAAGCTGTCTTTATCCTCACTAATATTAGCAAAAACAGAGGTAAAGAGGAGAATGGAATTTGACTACTGTTTTACATTGTCTACAGTGAAGTGGGAAATTTACCTCTGATTTACTGATACCCAGTCCTGTGATTGCACCATTACTGTGTATGTCAAGATCTGATAGCACTGTGTCTTGACCCCTCGTAAGTCTAACTGGTCTTACCAGAGCGCTTGGTGGCCATTGGTGTAACATTAGTCCAGTGTCCTGTATGAGGATCGTATTTCTCAACTGAATTTAAGATATTCAAGCCATCGTATCCTCCTGAAACACAAAGTAGAAATCATTCCACAAAGAATGGTAAATCCCCATGTCCACTCCCAGTCTGCCTTTTTTTGAGTGCTTCTACTAATTCTTCTGGTTTCAGATTTCCCACAGCAGTTCCATTAACCTGAAGAGGAACTGACAGTACCCTATTTTCTGTTTACAAAAAATAGATAACCCTCGCTAACAGAAAACATATTGAGTCAGGCCATGATTTTAGTTGAAGGAAGTCTATGAACCTAATTCTGGTAAAAAGGGATTCCCACCCAGAGTCTGCTACCCACTGAGTTCTCTCCTATGCTTGTATCCCAGGCTGAATACCAAGACAGTAGATCACCCCGCTGGCCACCACCAGTCCGGCACCCTCCCGTGCTGTCTGCATATCTCCCAGCATGCTCCACTGATCAATGTTTGGGTCATATCGCTCCATACTGGTATGACGCCTGCTTCCATCAAAGCCTCCAGAGACATAGATCATATCTGCCCAGAAAGAACAAATCAGACTATTAGAGTTTGAGAGATTTCTAATAACTCTCTTATCTACAAATTCTTCACAGGTCTTTCAAATGTCTGGGAGCAAAAATTAAAGTGTTTTTAATGGGATAACCCAATTAAGTCTAAAAAGAATGGGGCAAGGTGGAATCCTTAAAAGCATTTGAAGCCTAGATGGAATTTGTAAAAATACAACAACTACTGCCAGTTTCCCACCCAGCACATGGGAAATTGCAGCTTAGTAGTGAGTGCTGAAACAACCATGAATGCTGGATAGCTTTGGTAGCATTAATATTTCCCAAAGCAAAAAGGAATATTTAACCTTACCAGTTATCTTCCATTTCATGCTCCTGCCAGACAACAGGAGAAGTATGAACCCTGATCCAATCACAGGAACATTGAAACATCATCCTGCACATCAAGCCTACCTCCTAGGGTGGTAGCTCCAGCAAGCCCTCGTCGGACATTCATAGGAGCCACAGAATACCAGACCCCATCCTCATCTGTTGTGTAGTCTAGACATTCCACTGAACTGAGGCGGGAACGGCCATCATAGCCACCAATTACGTAGATCCGGTCATGCAGGGAGACTGAGGCCACATAACGTCTCTTACGAGTGATGCTCTATGAATTTTGGAGAAAACAGGTACAGAGCATGTAAGTCAGGTAACTCTTTGGGCATTACCTTTTGCTGTACTTCCTGTTTTTACGCAGAGACCTCTTTGTTTCTTTACCTGTCACCATGAACCGTCCTTCAGGCAGTGGCTGAAGTGGCTTCTGGCTGTCTGCCTACTGAATGAATACCCTCTTGCTTGTTGTGGTGCTCTTAAAGATGCAAGTCTTCTACACATTTACCTCTTTCCAAAGCTTCCAAAGGATTTAATGTCCTTCCATTATTTAGTATCTGACTCCTTTTTACTCCACAGGGTACTGGGCTAAGAGACTGATATTCTTCCATGAGAAGAAACTATTCCAGCATTGCTAATCAAAGGGCCAGGATTCTAAGACCCTAAAAGGTAGGACTGAGCAAAAAGATGTCTGTTTTCTCAGAAGAATAATTACTGTTCATTCAGCACTGAAATAAGGATGTACCGAAAGAGAAAGACACAAACTTCTGAGTTCAACTGAACACTACCTTCGATTTAACACTGAGTTCAGTTTAACCCAGTATGACCAATGGAGCATGCTGGGAATTATACAGGTGCCAAAATAGTTGTAGCCAGCTGAATTTAATTTGACACAGGGCCGATCACATTTCTGAAGTCTAATCTTTAGTCAACAACTGTTTATGACATACCTACTGTGTGCAAGACATTGTTGTAAGGAACACTGTACTGTTACTAGGCTTTTCTAGTCTTAGGGCTGGATTAGCTATGACCTAGAGTCAGGGAATGAGGACATTTAAGCTCTCTGCCCACAGCTGGTTCTACAACTTACCGGCAAAAAGCTCCACTCTTGAGTCTTGGGGTCATATTTCTCTACCACATCAATGGGAGACTGCTGGCTTCCAAAGCCTCCGACCACCAGAAGCACTTCATTGGCTCCTGAGGACGAAGGGAGAAAAAGATGGGTTACTTCATCATTCCTGGCTGCGTAGCTACTCACAGGGAAGTATAAGGAGAAACAGTTCTAGGATATCTTGTTTTATGTGGCCCAGAGAAGCAATCTGAAATAGAACGTATGTCATAAGGCTATTAATAGGAAATTATTTCTTCTTGAAGTCCTTGCTCTTGAGGACTTGATTCTGAAATTTAAATTTCTGGACAACATTAAGACCCCAGTAGACCAGCTGAACAGACCACTACACCATCTCAACCATCTGGATAACTCTGGCTGATACACTAACTGAGGTCCTAAGTGCACGTGGGAGGCTAAAGGAGCTCCCTCCCTTCTCAGCCTGTAAAACTCAAATTGGCAGAGAAAGAACATCTCCTAACCTTGTCTCTAAAAAGTTGGGAGTTGAGGCGAAGGAACCAAATGATAGATTTTTAAAATCTCTTCCCTGTGAACTTTTACTTTTCCAATTTATCCAACTATATATATGACCATGTTCTGTGCCAATTCCTTGTGAGGTGACCATACATTACGCTTTAAAAGAGAAAGTCTTTTTTTTCCTCTACCATTTACCCAAAGCAGCTATTTTGACAGCCTTTAGATCCTCTCTTCTTTTCTCCAAGAACTTATTCTAATAAAATACTCCCTACCATGTCCGTCCATTGAGGAAATCCTTGTGCATCTACTGTACTAGAACCAATGTAGAGAAAGGTTGTTGTTGTTGTTAGGTGCTGTCGAGTCGTTTCTGACTCATAGTGACCCTGTGTACAACAGAACAAAACACTGCCTGGTCCTGCGCCATCCTCACAATCATTGTTATGCTTGAGCCTGTTGTTCCAGCCACTGTGTCAATCCATCTCATTGACGGTCTTCCTCTTTTTTGCTGACCCTCTACTTTACCAAGCATGATGTTCCTCTCCACAGACTGGTCCCTCCTGATAATATGTTCAAAATATGTGAGATGAAGTCTCACCATTCTTGCTTTTAATAAGCACTCTCGTTGTAGTTTCTTCCAAGACAGATTTGTTCATTCTTCTGGCAGTCCACAGTATATTCAATAAAAGAGAATGGTTAGCTGGAGCATTTTAGACAATTTGATTTCTAGGAGGCCATTCAGAAGACTAAGCTGATCTTACAATTCATGTGGACTTGAAAGAATAAGTACAGCAACTTCAATCTGACAAAAAAACACATCACTAATGAAGTAATGGATCTGACAATTATCATCAATGGCTGCTAAAATCAGTAAGCGGAAAGCTGGTATACTACTTTATAATGGATAGGCAATCACATATTGTGTGATGTGAGGCAACAGAAGTACACCACCACCACCTATGAAGTATTCTTTCCAAAATATTGAACCTGAATCTTATCAAGCCTCCAGTTTAACTACCAGCTTAAAGGAAACACAGGGGACGGATAAACATGTTAAGTGACACTACAGGGATGCAAGCAGGAAAATCCAGAATGTGGGAAATTCTATAGGTCAAACAACCTAGTTTTTTCGACAAATAAATTGCAAGGAAAAAAACAAAGCAGGAGGTGAAACTTACGCATTAAAAGAAACCAAGGAGAAATGTAAACCCCATGCAATATGCAGACCTTGTCTGGAGCCTGATTTGAACAACCTAAGTGTTCAAAAACAAATGACAAAAATTATGGAAAAACTGGGGAAATGTGAACAGGTGCTTGATATCTGAGGATAATAAGGAATTATAGTTTTTTATTTTTTTAAAAGCCATGATAATGGTATTTTGGATATGTTAAATTATATATAGATGAGATTATAGCTTGTCTGGAATTTGTTACAAAGTAGACGAAACAAGATAGGCCATGTGTTGATAATTGTTGAAGGTGGGTGATGGGTATAGGGGGAACATTACATATGTTACTTTTTTTAATGTTTGAAATTTTCTTAACACACACGGTTTATAAACTGTGGAGTTGCATCTCATCTTCTAAGAGAGCAGCTGTCTCCTATACTTCATCAACAAAGTAAATGAACCCTTCTCCAAAGTGAGCCAGAAAGTAAGTCTCTGCAGTCAGCTTCTTAGAAAATCAAAGCATTTGAACGAAGGACCCTTTCATATTAGGATAATTTTATATGTACATAAAATTCTTTCAAGCTGGGAGAGGCCAGGGCCACAAGTTATTTGTTTCTTCCTTTGCAGCACTATTCCCCTATTTACCTCTTCTTACCCCACCTATTCTGTCCCTCTGACCTGAACAGAGAAGGTAAAGCAATCCTTCCATCCAAATATATTTCCCCTTGTAGATGAATATGATGCTAGTGGATGATACCTGTATGGATAAGAGAAATGACAATACTCCAAACCGATTTTCAGCAGTAATTTCTGTTGATCTATGTAACTCCCACTGCATAAGACTGAGTAAGTATGGTGAAAGGATACAACCCTGATGCACATCTTTCCTGACTTTAAACCACGCAGTATCCTCTTGTTCTGTCTGAATGTCTTCCTCTTGGTCTATGTTCTGCATAAGCACAACTAAGTGTTCTGGAATTCCCATTCTTCGCAATGTTACCCATAATTTGTTATGATCCACAATAAAACACATGTAAACATCTTTCTGGTATTCTCTGCTTTCAGCCAAGATCCATCTTACATCAGCAATGATATCCCTCATTCCACGTCCTCTTCTGAACCCGGCTTGAATTTTTGGCAGTTCCCTGTCGATGTATTACTGTAACGGTTTTTTAATTATCTTTAGCAAAATTTTACTTGCGTGTGATATTAATGATACTGTTCAATAACTTCTGCATTCTACTGGATCACTTTTCTTTGGGACGGGCACAAATATGGATCTCTTCCAGCCTTGGCCAGGCAGCTGTCTTCCAAATTTCTTGCCATAGATGAGTACCTCTAGCACTCCAGACACATCAAAATGTAGTACTTTCTTCCAGCCTTGTTTCTAAATATATACATAAAACATAAATAGAACCACATTGTATTGTATCCTGCTGTTTTTATTTCATTTCCCCAAGGCATTAGCTAAATCTTTTACTACATACTTCTATAATATTCTTATGCATTTCACTGGTTCACAATTTTGCATTATAAACAATCACATATAATCCTGTGATATTCTTTTTTTTTTTTTTTTTTTTTTAATATATATTTTATTGTACTTCAGGTGAAAGCTTACAGAGCAAATAGTTTCTCATGAAATAGTAGTACACATGTTGTTTTTTGACATTGGTTAACAACCCCAGATATTCTTGAATATGAAACTTTTCTGGTTATTATTTTTTTTAAATTGTGATTTAGGTGAAAGTTTACAGAGCAAATTAGTTTCTCATATTGGTATTCCGTCAATTCCTGGAGCCTTGTTTTTCGCCAATGCCTTCAGTGCAGCTTGGATTTCTCCCTTCAGTACCATCGGTTCTTGATCACATGCTACCACCTGAAATGGCTGAACGTCAACCAATTCCTTTTGGTACAGTGACTGTATATTCCTCCCATCTTCTTTTGATGCTTCCTTCAATATCTTCCCCATAGAATTCTTCAGTTTTTCAACTTGAAGCTTGAATTTTTAATTCAGTTCGTTCAGCTTGAGAAATGACAAGTGTGTTCCTCCCTTTTGGTTTTCTAGCTCCAGGTCTTTGCACATTTCATTATAATACTTTACTTTGTCTTCCCGAGCCACCCTTTGAAATCTTCTCTTCAGCTCTTTTACTTCATTTCTTCCATTCACTTTAGCTACTCTCTGTTCAAGAGCAAGTTTCAGACTCCCTTCTGACATTCATTTTGGTCTTTCCTCTTTCCTGACTTTTTAATCACCTGTTGCTTTCTTCATGTGTGATGTCCCTGATGTCATTCCATAACTTGCCTGGCCTTTGGTCATCAGTGTTCAATGCATCAAACCTATTCTTGAGATGGTCTCTAAATTCAGGTGGGATATACTCAAAGTCGTACTTTGGCTCTTGTGGACTTGTTTTAATTTTCTTCAGCTTCAACTTGAACTTGCAGAAAATACTGAAGTTGTCAAGGATTTCATTTTACTGTGATCCACAATCAACGCCCATGGAAGCAGCAGTCAAGAAATCAAATGATGTATTGCATTGGGCAAATACGCTGCAAAAGATCTCTTTCAAGTGTTGAAAAGTAAAGATATCACTTTGAGGTGCACCTGACTCAAGCCATGGTATCTTCAATCGCCTCATACACATGCGAAAGCTGGACAATGAATAAGACTGAAGAAGAATTTATGCCTTTGAATTATGGTGTTGGTGAAGAATATTGAATATACCATGGACTGCCAGAAGAACAAACAAATCTGTCTTGGAAGAAGTACAGCCAGAATGCTCCTTAGAAGGGAGGATGGCGAGACTTCTTGTCATGTACTGTGGACATGTTATCTGGAGGGACCATTCCCTGCAGAAGGACATCATGCTTGGTAAAGAGGAAAACCCTCAATGAGATGGACTGACACAGTGGCTACCAACAATCGCTCAAGCATAGCAACAATCATGAGGATGGTGCAGAACCGGGCAGAGTTTCATTCTGTTGTACTCAGGGTCACTATGAGTCAGAACCGACTCGAAGGCACCTAACAACAACAACAATGTAATTCCCAGAAGATAAACTAGGGGGAAAAAACTCTTTTCCTTTATAACTGCATTCAGGCAGTTTTTGAAGGATGGGGGCATAGAAGCAGATAGGAAATATTTAGATCATGCTACAAAACCTAGAGTGCTGACAGTACTTCCTGTTGGTTGAAAGTTTCTCAGCAAACATTCTGCTAACAATATGCCCACGGTGGAACTTGGACAGAGGTATGTCAGCTGCTCTGGAATTTTATGGCTCCGGTAGCTGGGGCCCTAGACCACTGGTTCCCAAACTTCTTTGCCATAAAGGACTGTTTTTTACTATTTTCCCCTGATAGATCCTATGTTTTAGAAAACTGTCTACCAAACTGAGTTTAAGTAATTAACTTTCCCATTACTGTTGGTAACCACCAACAAAGCTTTTGGTAAGTATGAGAGTACCACTGTTTTCACAATGAATTGATACAACTTTAGTTAAGTCTAATGTCTCTGTTTAGACCATGTAGCTTTCTCTAGCACAAAAATGATTTTCTTAAAATTTACCCATAATTCACAAGCCAAAGACACACCAAAATGTAATATTTTCTTCCAGCCTTGTTTCTAAATATATATATTAAACATAAATAGGACACTGTATTGTATCCTGCTGTTTTTATTTCATTTCCCCAAGGCATTAGCTAATCTTTTACTACATACTTCTATAATATTCTTATGCATTTCAGTGGTTCACAATTTTGTGTTATAAACAATCACACATAATCTTGTGATAAATATTCTTGAATTTGCAACTTTTCCTGGTTATTATTTTTTTTAAATGGTGATTTAGGTGAAAGTTTATAGAGCCAATTAAGTTTCTCATTAGACAGTTAATACACAAATTGTTTTGTGACATTGGTTGCCAACCCCACGATGTGTCAACACTCTCCCCTTCTCCACCCCAGGTTCTCTGTTTCCATTTGTTCAGTTTTCCTGTCCCTTCCTGCCTTCTTGTCTTTACTCCTAGGCTAATGTGCCTAGTCTCGTATACATGTTCCCGGTTATTTTCTTAATATAGAAATGAGAAGACTGCTGGATTGAAGAACATAAAGTTTTAAAAAATCTTCTGACATATAAGATTAAGATTACATTCTGAGGTTGTACAATTTATACTCCCACCAACACTTATATAAAGGTTTCCAATTCATTCTACTCTCTTTAGCACTACTGTCTTTTAATCTTTGATAATTTGGTAGACAAAAGGTTGTATTTATTATTTTAATTCTTATTTTATGCTTAATAAGATTGTATTATTAATTACTGGTAGGTTAAACCTTTTCCCCTTACATTGAGTAGCCATTGTACTTCCCCTTCTGTGAACTGTATGCTCAAATCTTTAGTGTTTCTGTCATGCATTTTTATGAGCTCTTTACATATAAATTATTTTAACCCTTCGCTGTGGTTGTAGTGAATCTCCTTCTCCTACCTTGCCTTATAATTTTGTACCTATTTTTGAGGTAGAAAAGATAAAATTTTTTATTTAGTCAAAAACACTGATCTTTTCCTTTGTGATTTCTTCCATAGCTTTTGTGCCTAAAGTCTTTCGCTCCTGGAAGAATGCCTAAGAGTTTAACATCTTTGGGCCCTAGGTCTCCTAGGCTGGGGACCACTACTCTAACAATCTAATGTTTAAAACTAAGAGCTCATGAAAGAGTTAGCCAAAAGGAAGCCTCTTCCTTCTTTGCCAATAAACGGGGTAACTGTTAAGTTAGATTTTTATCTTTATGATGAGGAAAGTGTGTCCAAAAGAATCTGACAAGAACAGAGTGAAAGAATACATTACTAAACAGAGGCATCTTGGCAGTGCTATGGTCATTATTCTTTTGGCGGGGGGAGGGGTGAGTATGTGCTGTGGTGTGTTGTTAAAGGAATAGGGCAGATAGATAGCAGTATTGCTGAAGGAGCAGCTTTCAGAGACCTACATTTCCATTTGCATTGATCTGTAGCTCAGAAAAGGAGACAGCCACAAATTAGGAATGTAATTTCCATACATTTTCTGTGAGACAGTAGCGGGTAAGGTTAATAACTAAAACAAAATCCCCAAACTTTATTTGGCATGCTATTTTTACTTAGCTATTGAAACCCAGGTTTAATTTCCTTATGCTGTATACAGAAGAGTCATTATTCTGGTAGCTGGTTTAGCAACCTCTATGAATACAAATGGGTAGAGGACAGGATGGTAGGAACAATCTACCTTGTAAGTCACTGACAAGTTAAGAATGTAGTTGGGGATGGCTTCAGAATTTCCCTTCTAGAACTTCTGAAAACTAATTTCAAAACTATGAAGGCATACAGAAGCATATTCTAATCCCTCAAGGTCAGGGCAACAAGTAAATTCTTTGAGCAAGCAAGAGCTCTTTCTTTTGCCTATTCAGAGAAATGGGAAGAGAGTATCTCTAAAGAATCTTCTGGGTTTGCTGATTCACAAAAATTTTCATTGGCTTTAGTTCAATTTAACAGGCAATTAGTGAGTGCTACCATGTACTCTCTAGGACACCTCTGGGTCTACAAAAAAAAAAAATCATTATATATGTATTTTCTATATTAGAAAGATCCTTAGTGATTGAACTTAACGCACCTAACATAGAAATGAAGTGATAACCCAGAGAGGTTAGAGGACTTGTCCAGATTCACACAGCAAGTTACTATAGTGAGTGACAGAACTGCGACTGAACCCAAAATGTCTTATCTCCTTAGCGCCAGGTTCTTTTCCCTCCATCACTGCCTCACATGGTATTTAAAAAAATATATTTTATGATTTTTTTAATAACAAAAGTAACCACATGCTTATGGTAATAACACAGAAGTATATAAGTAAAACATTAATAGTTAACATTCCCCTACAATCTCATCTCCATGGAGTAACCTTGTCAAAGGTTAAGTGTAGATTCTTGCATACTTGTTTATGCTCATACAAATATAACACACATATGTAAATAAAACTTTTAATAAAAAAAGTTTTTTTTCCCTCCTTTCCCCACTTAGGTTGGTAGTCTGTCTACCCAGCTACATATAGCTGACTCAATGCATTCAACAGCTACATAATATTCCATAGTACAGTTGTATTATAAATAAATCAACTATTCATTCCTTCAGTTAGAATTCACATTGTATCCCCTTTCTTTTGCCAGTGCTAGCAACTTACAGTAAACATTCTTAAACATATATCCTTATATCCTTATATATTGGTGTTTATTTCTACAGTATGGATTCCCAGAAGTGGGACACAAAGGACATGCACATTTTGAACTTTATAATAAGTTTTAATCTTTATTTTTAGACCTACTAGTGAAACATATTTTTAATTTTTTATTGATGACTTACTTTTCCTTTCCTGTTCTATACACTACCTGAATGTCTCTTTTGTCAATCTTCTGCCTACACATTTCTGTTGCCAATCTTGTATTGGGTTGTCTTTTTCTTGTTGACTTATATAGGTTCTTTTTTTATTAAAAATATTAACCTTTTGTCATACTTACTGAATATATTTTCTCCCAGTTTATGTCTTTTGCCTTAGTTTGTGATGTCTTTTGCCATCAATTATAAAAAAAAAATGATATAAGTCAAGTAACCTAGAAGGCTTCTGGGTTTTTATATCTTAGTTAAAAAGAATCTCACCCAGAAGCTACACAAATATTTTCCTATAATTTCTTCTAGTATTTTCATAGTTTTTCACATTTAGCCCTTCAGTCTATCTTGTGTTGATTATATATCTTTGTGTACTGCATGAGATACAGAGCACGTTTTGTTATCCTATAGCAACTAACAGAACAGTACTATCTATATTCCTTCTCTAAGAGTTCCCTTTTCAAAAAAAATGCAGGTATCTCTACGTGGTGGGATTATGGGTGATTTTTATTTATTTTTTGCTTATTTGTATTTCTAAAATTTCTGTATTGAATATATAGTACTTATATCATTAAAACATGTAGGGGATAAATCACTATTGTACTGAAACCTATCCAACCAAAACCAAATCCACTGCCGTTGAGTCAATTCTGATTCAGAGCGACCCTACGGGACAGAGCAGAACTGCTCCATAGGGTTTTCAAGGCTATAAATCTTTATGGAAGCAGACTGCCACATCTTTCTCCCACAGAGTGGCTGGTGGGTTCAACTGTTGACCTTTTGTTTCACAGCTGAGTGCTTTAACCACTGCATCACCAGGGCTCCTTGAAACCTATCAGTGAACAGCTTAATTATGAATTAACACCTCAGCTTACATGAATCCAAAGTTAGATAAGATTAAGAGCAGGAAACAGTAAAAACAAAATACCACCTCATATAAAGAATAATTTATAACCTACAAAATGCTTTTACACATTATATCTAGGCTCTTGGGATAGTAAAGTAGGGAGGCTAGAAAATGGGAAGTGAGGTAACATCTGAGTGTTTATTATCTTATATACATTATCTCATTTAATCCTTCTAATAACCTGTAAAATAAGACATTGGTACCTTCATTTCAGAGGTAAAAACATAGGCTGAGATAAATTGATATCTTGCCCAATGTCATACAACCAGTCACTGGTGGGGCTGGGATTTGAACTTTGGTCTGTTTGTTAAAATAATAGCTAACATATATAGCACTTATTATGTGCCAAGAAATGTTCTAAGTCTTTTACGTAAATTACTTCATTTACTCTTCATAATGACCTTAGAGTAAGTACTATTTATGATCCCCATTTTACAGATGAGGAACTGAAGTACAGAGAAGTTAAGTTTCTTGCCCAAGTTAATATACTTAGTAAGTGGTGAACTGGGATCTGTACCCACAGTCTGGCTCCAGAGTTCAGGCACTTAGCTACTGCACATCACTGCCAAAACCCCTGTACTTTCTACTATACTGGGCTGCCTTTCCTTCCTCTTTTCATTCCAGAATGGAAAAAACACATGAAGGCAAGGGAATAGGGGGTGAGAGCATACCATTTAACACATGGCATTCCAAATCATCTCTAATTCACAGATTTTAAATATACTGAAATAAAATGCTAACATATTGCATAATGCTTGACAAGTTATAATTGCTTTCACACACTTTATCTCATTTAATCCTCCAAATTGTCGTCGTTGTTGTGTGTCCTCAACTTGATTCCGATTCATAGGAACCTATAGGACAGAGTAGAACTGACCCATAGGTTTTCCAAGGCTGTAATCTTTACAGAAGCAAACTGCCACATCCTTCTCCCGTGAAGCGGCTTGTGGGTTTGAATCGCTGACCTTTCGTTTAGCAGCCGAATTCCTAACCACTGCACCCCCAAGGCTCCTTAATCCTCCAAATAGCAGTGGTGGAATAGACAGGGAACATATCCTTGTGTATACGAAACAAAGCTCAGAGAGGTAAAGTGACTTGCCCGAGATGACACAATTATGAAATGACTGAAAACAGGTTTGAAACAGGGTCTTTTTACTTCTTAAGCAGTGTTTCTTCCAACTACATTAAGCCGCCTCCAAGCGGTAGTTGAAAAATATCCTGATTCTGCCAAGATGCCAGCTTACCTAGGCGAGCCCTTGTCCTGGGTCCTTGCATTTGACTCCGAAGTTCAGGCCTCAGATGAAACTTCTTTGCTTCATCAACTAGGTCTCTGCACTGTAAACTACAGCGGATGAAAGGCTGAAATACAGTGGATGGATAGTGCAGTGAGTTACAGGGGTCTCCTCTAACGCTAATTAGAGTACAAATGGCACATATGAAGAAATAACTTAATACAGAAAACCAGTTTCCAAAGCCCTGAGATCCCAGAAGGGCTGCTGGTAATAACTGTTCTGTAGGTTTCCGGAGATAGTTTTTTAAATATATGTTTTGAACAGATATATTTTACATGGTTCAAAAATCAAATGATACAAGAAGATATATATCAAGGAGTTTCGCTCCTAGCCCTATTCCCACCCACTTTGGCACGTACAGGTAATAACTTTTAATAGTTTGTTTGTAGATCCTTCTGATGATTATGCAAGTATAAGTATATAATAACTAATAAAAATTCTAAGGGGAAACCAAAAGCCTTCTGTTATTCTCTGAGATGACAGGGGGAAGTATATCTTGCCTGAACTGATTTCTCCAAGGTTCACAGGACGACCATAATCCCTTTGTGCATTTTTTTTTTTTTTAAATATTTTATTGTGTTTTAGGTGAAAGTTTACATAGTAAATTAGGTTCCCACTTAACAATTTTTGTACAAGTTGTTCCATGACATTGGTTACATTTTTCACAACACTGTCATTTCTATTCTGTTTGCTCTGTTTCCATTGATCTAGCCTCCTGTCTCCTGCTTGCCTTCTCATCTTTGTTTTACGATAAATGTTGACCCTTTGGGCTTGAGGCACAGTATTCACAGGTGATATGTTTATTTTATAAGCTTATCTAGTATTTAGCTGAAAGGTGACCACTAGGAGTGGCTTCAGTTTCCAGTTCAAAGGGTATGCTTAGGGCGATAGTCGCAGGGGTTCCTCTAGTTTCTATCGGTCCAGTAAGTCTGGACTTTTTTAGGAATTTGAGTTTTGCTCTACACTTTTCTCCCTTTCTATCAGAAAGTTCGCTGTAGAGCAAAACTCAAATTCCTAAAAAAGTCCAGACTTACTGGACCGATAGAGACTAGAAGAACCCGCGAGACTATCGCCCTAAGTGTACCCTTTGAACTTGAAACTCGAGTATTTCTCCAGTGCCTCTGCTTCCATCATCACTGCCATAACTGTAGTCTAAGCACCGTCACCTCTTGCCTAGTGCACCAGAGTAGCCTCCTAACTGGTCTCCTGGCTCCTGACCCCTCCAAACTGTTCTACCAATGGTAGCCAACGTAATCTTCACAAAATATCATTATGATCATGTCACTAGCATGCTCGAAACCTTTTAATGGTTTCCAATGGCTCTTAGGGTAAACTCCAGTCTTGTAATGCTCTCTGTGATCTGGCCCTTGCTTACCTCTCTAGCTTCATCTTTTACCACTCTTCCCCCTTCATTCTACTGCACTAGCCTTTATCATTTTCTCAAGCTGTCAGTTCTTCTTCGCTTTAGGGCAGTGCTATCCACTAGAACATTTCTGTGAAGATGGAAATGATCTATATCTGCACTGTCCAGTTTGATGGCCACTAGCCACATGTAGCCATTGAGCACTTGAAATGTGGTTAGTGCTACTGAAAAACTAAATTTTTAGTTTAATTTTAATTAATTTAACTGTAAATAACCACATGTGACTGGTGGCTACCATATTGGACTGTGCAGCCCTAGGGTCTTTGCATGTGCTTTTCTGTCTGCCTTGGACGACTCTTTTACTCTCCTTGGCTAATTGCTACTCACACATCAGACTTCAATTTATTGCTTCTTCAGGGAGGCCCTTCACTGACCCACCAATCTAAATTAGAAGTCTCGTGTTATCTTGTATCTTTCCTATATAGTGTAGAATGACAAAGTGGGATTGTTTATTTTTCTGATTGAACAACTGTGTCTTCTCTTAAGAGCAAGGATCATATCTGATTTGTTCACCATTATATAAGTCTCCAGCACAGTGCCTAGCACTTAGAAGGTCGTCAGCATATCTGTGGAATGAATTAACTTTCTATTGTGTCCCCGGTCAGAATGGTCGGTAGTGGTAGCCAGGCTTCATTTAGTTCTTCTGGTCTCAGACTAAATAAGGCTGTGGTTCATATGGGCTATTAGTTCAGTGGGCTAGTTTCTTCTTTGAGTCTTTTGCTCCAGATGAGTAGAGAACAATAGCTGTTTCTTAGATTCCCTTTGTGCATTTCTGATAGAGTTCTCTACCAGGTATCTTTCATTTGCCTTCCCAGATTCAGTTTGTACCCTTCTCCACTCTGCTCTCTGACTCAAAACACTGATCTGTATGAACTATATCAACTATGTCAATAGGACTCCTGTGCCCTCTGGCTTCCTGTTGGGATCACTCATTGGGAGGAAGGAGAGGAAGGTCAGGGTCTTTATTCCCCTGGCTCCCTCACTGCAAAGCGGGCTGTATCCCTCAACCAAAGGTCATAGCTGCTCGCCAGGCTGCAACTCTACCTGACTTTATTTCCTTCCAGGTTTTGGTAACCAGTCCTTGACCTTGTCCCTTCAGGCCTTGGGGTGGCTAACAACTTGGCTGAATGAGTTCCAGGTTACTTCACTATCTTTTATTACTCCCCTAACTCGCACTTTTTTAAAGAGCTCCCTTCTAAATAAACCCTCCTCAAATTATCCTGTTTTTGAGTATGCCACCTGGGACAGGACTGACGAAGCTCTAATTACATAGTACCTCTATTAACCTAACCCAAGAAATTTTCACCATGAATTAAAAAGGAAAAAAACAATGATAGTAGCAAATGCTATGTACAAGACAACTTGTACATAAAAGCGTTTAAATATATTAACTTATTTAATATTGACAACAACCTACTTCCACTTTACAAATAAGAAAGCTGAGGCACAAATAAATTAACTAAACTGCCTAAGGTTTTCACAGTAAGTGGTGAATTTGGGATTTTAGCGCCAGAGTCTGGCTCCAGAGTCTGTGTTCCTAACCACTGTGTAAAGAACCAAACACAACGTGTATGTGGACGGGTTATCAGAGAGAAATTACAAATAAGAAAAAAAAGCGTTTGAGATGTTACACTAACCAGCCTGCAACTTTTCTAGCAAGAACAATTGAAAGACTGTCTTTGTAGTTAACTCCAAAAGAAATCTGGGGTTCAGCTAGCAGGAAAAACTCATTATTGATATGGGCCTTATCTACATGATATCAGTGTTGCCCCAAAGTATGGTCTAACTAATATACGTGGTATATATGGTAAAAAATCATGAAAATATACTACAAGCAACTTAGGCTGGAGAAACACTTTAAAAAATAAACTCAAATGATATAATTAAAATTGATATTAAAATGCATTGAACTGCTTTCATGCTGATTTCAGCAGAGGTCAAAAACAAAGAGGGCTGCTAAGCAAAGCATCTGTGCCCTGTTTTTCAGGGCAATTGAAAGACTTAATGTTTAATGGAGAAGGGGACAAAGTTTATCATATGATGTTGGCTATGTAAAATACTTAGGGGCAGGTTAAAAAAAAAGAAACCCACAAAATTAAATTAAATCATAAATTTTTATCTATGTCAGGAGCTTGACTTGCCAAGCAATTAACTTTTCCTGGAAATATGCCTGAGGTCTATGATGCACAACTCTCTCTGAGATTCCTGGAGAAGATAACCAGGAGACTCTGCCTACATTAAAATAATTTTAAGTGCACAATATTAAGCTACAGGAGACACTCCAAAAGTTGTCAGATCCTGTGTGTCTTGCGTGACTTACCTCAGCATCTATTACATCTGTGATATACCTGGGAGTCAGTAGGGGCATCCTAACATACTGTAGCAGATCAGGCAAAGACACTTCTCGCTCCTTCTTGGCATGCTTCACCCAGTTGATGACAGCCTCAAAGACTGGCTCTTCAGAATCCACCTGTAAATGTATAATAATAACACATGGATCTCTGTTTTTCAAATTAGCTCACATTCTCAAAGGTAAACTATGCTTACTTTCTCTCTCTCATCCTGTTATACAGTGAACTGTCCATAAAATACATGTTGTAAATCCTAGTATCCCTCTGTGGTTACAATCCCATTCGTGAATGGGTTGTGTTACATTAATGAGGCAGGATTAGGTTATGTTAATGAGAATTAGGTTATGTTTGTTATGTTAATAAGGCAGGATTAGGGTATATCTTCTGAGATGTAAGAGAGATTAAACAAGCAAGAAAGGGAGCAGAGATGGGGGAAGACAGATGCCAAGCCACATGAAGATCACGCAGGAGCAGAGGCTCAAAAGAGGCAACGAACTTCCTCCAGAGGCAAGAGAGAGAAAGCCTTCTCCTAGGGCCGGCACCCGGAATTCGGACTTCTAGTCTCCTAAACTGTGAGAAAATAAACTTCAGTTTTTTAAAGGCACACATGGCATTTCTGTCACACAGCAGCACTAGATAACTAAGGAGTCCTAGTGGTACAGTGGATAAGAATTCAGCTGCTAACCTAAAGGTCAGCAGTTCAAATCCAACAGCCACTCCTTGGAAATCCAATGAGGCAGTTCTACACTGTCCTATAAGGTCGCTACAAGCAGGAACCGACTTGAAGGCACACGACAACAACAACAGACTAAACTAAGACACTCCCCACTCTCATCACCATTATTTCCAAATCTTCCAGAAATAGATAGGCTCTTGGAAAAATGATCTTTTCAGACACAGCTAGCTCAGTCCAAGGAAAGAACTGCAGTCAACTTGGGTAAAAATGGTTCATAAGAGAGATGGTGCCTATCACATGTTAGCCTTCACTTCAGTATTCTTCCCATTCCTCAATTTTTTTCCTAGTAATTTGTTTCCCTACTTGAAATAACTCTTATTCATAAGTCTTGTCTAATCACCTCCAGCCTTGCTCCCCAACAACCCCTCCATCCAAGCCTGTAAAGCAGAAGCTTCTCTTACATTATTATATGGAATGCTCTAGTTTTCAAAGTATTGTCAATCATCATTTGAGCAACTACTATGTATTAGGCACTATTCTACTTAAGATGACATATATAATTAATTATCTGGGGGAACTTAGGTAGTCTAGGCTTATATGTGAGACAAACTGGGTAAGGTGAGATACACCCTGAAGCGCCTACATTATACTAGTGGGAGGACACTAGATGTAATGACACTTAGACCTCCCAAAGGCAGACACCTAAGCATAGGTCCTGTGTTCCTTCCACCAGCCCTTAAAGCATTTCTCTTCTGAGAGATACTTTTCAGCATGTGATTGTGACTAGAGAAAGAAACTATCTCCATGAACTTTTTCTAAAAACTGTGGTACTCTAGAAATGCAGAAAATGTTTCAGAAAGTTCACTCATTCCACAGATTTACTGATGGCCTACCAAGTGCTAGGCACTGTGCTGGAGGCTTATATAATGGTGAACAAATCAGATACCATCCTTGCTCTTAAGAGAAGACACAGTTGTTCAATCAGAAAAATAAACAATCCCACTTTGTCATTATACACTATATAGGAAAGATACAAGATAACACGAGACTTCTAATTTAGATTGGTGGGTCAGTGAAGGACCTCCCTGAAGAAGCAATAAATTAAAGTCTGATGTGTGAGTAGCAATTAGCCAAGGAGAGTAAAAGAGTCGTCCAAGGCAGACAGAAAAGCACATGCAAAGACCCTAGGGCTGCACAGTCCAATATGGTAGCCACCAGTCACATGTGGTTATTTACAGTTAAATTAATTAAAATTAAATTACACTAAAAATTCAGTTTCTCAATAGCACTAGCCACATTTCAAGTGCTCAATGGCTACATGTGGCTAGTGGCTATCAAACTGGACAGTGCAGATATAGATCATTTCCATCTTCACAGAAATGTTCTAGTGGATAGCACTGCCCTAAAGCGAAGAAGAACTGACAGCTTGAGAAAATGATAAAGGCTAGTGCAGTAGAATGAAGGGGGAAGAGTGGTAAAAGATGAAGCTAGAGAGGTAAGCAAGGGCCAGATCACAGAGAGCATTACAAGACTGGAGTTTACCCTAAGAGCCACTGGAAACCATTAAAAGGTTTCGAGCATGCTAGTGACATGATCATAATGATATTTTGTGAAGATTACGTTGGCTACCATTGGTAGAACAGTTTGGAGGGGTCAAGAGCAGGGAGACCAGTTAGGAGGCTACTCTGGTACACTAGGCAAGAGGTGATGGTGCTTAGACTACCGTTATGGCAGTGATGATAGAGAGAAGCAGAGGCACTGGAGAAATACTTGGGAGGCAAAACTAATCTAGCCTACTGATGGATGAGATGGAGGAGAGAGTGCAGAAAGGCATCCATAAGGTTTTCAAGAATTCCTTTTAAAGATACTAATGATAAGCTGAAAGTTCTAAGCAGTTGAATGCTGAAATCTGATGTTTTCTAGGTTTAAATTAGATATATCAAAATTTTCAGTTATGAACAGAGATCCTTGATCTAACTGAAGACAGAATAAACTGTAATTACAGAAAAACAGCTAAACTTGGAGGAAAAAAAAATCCCACAACATTCTTGTTTAACTATGGGGAGAAATGAATTTTCTCCACAACAAATTTTCAGGGAGAATTCTCTTATGTATCAAACACTGGCATTTTTATTTAATGGTCCGTGTACTAAGTACTAATATTATCTGCGTTTTATAGAAGATGAAACTGAAGATTAGTGATTAGGTAACTTATCCAATGTCACACAGCCAAGACTCAAAGCCCATGTTGTTTTAACTCATATGATATACCGCTTCCCATTGTTTTGAGTACTATTGTTTTAAATAATAAGAGGAAGCTTTAGTTAGCAACTGGGAGTCAAGACATCTGGTTTCTATTTCTAGCTGCTCTATGGAACAGAAAAAATATGTCATTTGCCGTTTTTTCAAAAAAAAAAAAAAAAAAAAAGCAAAGGCCAGTTTTGACCAACACTTAAGGAAGACCATACACAAGGGTTCTCAAACAGTTTTCATCTCAACTTCTGAATAAGGTGGCTAGTTATTGGCTCTCTCTCTGCTCCATTTAGTTTTATTGTAGACAGTTGTGAAATAACTGACTTCTGTGCCTCCTTATTTGGCCAATCAGAAGCAAACTGACAAGTTAATCAGCTCATAGTTTAGGGGTTAAGGCCACAGACTCTGAAGCCAGAATGCCTGGCTTTAAATTTGAATCCTGGTTCTACCACTTACTAGGTGTGGTATGGTAGTTAACTTCCAAGCCTCAGTTTCCTTCTCTGATAAATGGAGACAGTTGTGAGAATCAAATAAAATAACCTCTATAAAATATCAAAAATAGTGCCATTAGAATGTAAGCTCCAGGGTACAAGGATTTTTAAACGTTTTGTTCACAACTGTAACTCCACTCTGGAACTGTCTGGGCATACAGTAAGTGCTCTCAATAAACATTTGATAAATGAACCAATAATAAATAATAAATGCTGAGTGCTATTTTATTCTTATGTACAGTGAACTTCAAGTCATAGTGTCCATTTTATTCACTATATTTTCTAATATATGGACAAATAAGAAAAATCAAGGTATTGTAGTGAATTCCCAGTTTTCAAGCCTGAAGACTGTATACTTTGGCTATGCCTTGCATGTCAGTGCAAGGACATAATGTCCCACACCATGAGGGTAAAAAACAAAGAATAGCAAATACTTGGCTCAGCAGCATTTGTAATAGCAGCTTCTCTGAGTTGATATGAAACAGCATGTCAAGCTAGAAAATAATTCCTCTTAACTTGGAAACAATGTCACCAATGAGCACTAAATAATTTTCCCTCAGAAAATTCACTAGGGAAAGGTGTAAAGAAAAAGTTGGCTCAAATTTGACAAGATGTGTGGGAGATAAAAAACAAAAGTGGGAATTAAAAAAAAAAAAACTCATAAAAAATTTATTTAAGACCTGTTATTATACTACATAAAAATCCTACTTTTATAAAATAAATCAGGGAGTAATCATCTGGTTTACAAAAGAGTCTATTTACATTACAGGATTTTTTTAAGTAACAAATTCCTCCTCAAGGACTTAGACTATTAATCAAGTTTTGATTCTTTCCAATATATTTCTTGTTTAAATTGAGGCATATACCTGCAGAGGTGCCACTAACTTCCAGGAATCCATTAATTTAAAATCTGTTTTTTATTACTGAGGAGAGACCAAAAAAATGAACTCGTAGCCTTCCTAGAAAATCTAATTCCTCCTAACTGGGGGAAACAAAACTCAGCAAGTAGACTTTTATCCTACCACTTGACTCTGCTAGGAATTTTCTAGAAACTACTAACTAAATTAAATAACTGGGTCACTAGAGACCAAAGGCATATGTTAGCCCTGTACTGGATTTCTCACTACAATTCTTAGCCTAACGACAGCCCAAATGCAATAAAAACTCTGCTAACCTATTGGTACTATGATTCTGAATTAGGACTAAGACTCTTCTTGCTGGGTTAAGTCACTGAACGCTTGCCTAGGCACAGGTAGTTTCCCCTCTGCTAGGTGAAGTACTACTCCTCCAATACCCAGTTCACATGTCCCTTCCTTCCACCCTCCTTCCACCTCCACAAGCACTTAGGATCTGGCCCCTGCTGACACAGATCATCACCTCCAACTTCTTGTCCCTTCCTTTTTGATCCACTCCAGGCAGAGGTTTATTTTCCTTTCTTCTATGGAATCTCCTTACCTTGCATAGGCATTGCTATTACTCTCATTATAATCTACTATAATAATTTTTTGCTTATATGTTTGTTTCTACTACTATATTTGTGAATTCTCTGAAAGCAGTAACTGTCTTACTCATTTTTTGATCTGTAGCACCTGGCATAATAGGAGATATTCTCAATAAATGTTTGTAAGATGAGTGAACGGGTAATAGAGAAGTTCTATAGAAATCTACTTCCACTTCCAATTTTTGCTTATTCTACACTGTTAAAAAGTGATTCTTAACTACTGGGATCATATACTTCATTGAGGAAAATAGCTACCTCTTTCTCTATAAATACGCAAATAAATTTGGCCTATAATTTCAGGAGGGTTAATGAAACCTTTGGAGCCAATACGGACACTGGATTAAGAAGTCCTGCTACAGAGACATAGAAACTCCACCCTGCTTTGCAAATTTTGAGATGGCCTAGTCTTAAAGCCACATCTGTACCTGAATTTCATCACACTTGATTAGCTTTTCCACCTCTCCTTGACTTAGAAGAATGAATTCTTCATGCTGTACCACTTCAGGGAAATGCTTTTGGCTAAAGACCTCAGCTGCTTGCATCAGGTCAACACAATTGTGAGTTTCAGCAAAATCTCTGATACCCAGGCAATTAGAAGGGTCCAACTGACTTTCTAAGAACTCGCAGCAGGCTTGCTTCACACCTAGGACAAACAAAGACAGTGAATATTTCAGGATACTTGTCAGGTGTTGAATTGGTGCATATTCTCGAATCTCAACATTTTCTCAATACAGTATCAGAGGAACTCTGTCTCAACAACTAAGAACCAGATTAGAAATTTTATGCTTAAGGAGTTCAAATCCTACTTCTGTTTTATATGCTGTGTGATCTTCACCGAGACCTTTATGCCTGTCTCCGCTTCATCTTTAAAACCAGTATAGCAAGACCAATTGCTTTCAGGGATACTGGCACAATTAAAGGAAGAGTCCTTGTGGTGCAGCGGTTAAGCGTCCGGCTGTTAAGCAAAGGGTTGGCAGTTGGAATCCACCAGCTGCTCTGAGGGAGAAAGATGTGGCAGTCTGCTTCCATAAAGATTATAGCCTTGGAAACCCTATGGGGCAGTTCTACTCTGTCCTATAGAGTTGCTATGAGTCTGAATCAATTCAATGGCAACCGGTTTGGTTCGGTTTGGGGCACAATTGAAAAAATGCCTATAAAACTCTCGGGAATCAAGTTAAAAAAAACAATTACTAATTCAGCATAACGTGCTTAATTTTTACTTTATGTGAAAACTTACCGAAAGACTCCAGTGAAGGAAAATAGAAGGTATTAGTAACAGTCTCATGCTTCTCTAATTGAAAATTTCAGAGTATAATTTCTTAACTGCACTAATGCAAAAGCTTCACACCGTTTCAATCATATGTCAAAACTGAACAAGTTTCAATCATGCATATACAATAACTGAAATTAATAAAAACTAGAGGTTAAGAAAGACAGGAGTGGGAGCCAGAAGGGGGACCATCTCTAATCCTGTGAAAACTTTATATTCTCATTTTTGTGCATCACTTTTAATATTATTTTTGAAGAGATAATTTACATGGTTCAAAATTTAAAAGATACAAAAGGTTTTACCATGAAAAGTCCCCTTAGCTTCCCTAGCCCCCCAGCCACCCAGTTCCCTTCCATGTAGGTAATGAATAGTATCCGCTTCTTTTGTTTTCTTCCAGGGCCATTGTGTAAGAAAGCACATATATTATCCCCTCCTCCATTTTTTAAAACACGAGAAAGGTATAAATGCTGTCTTCTAAAGAGCCACATACTCACATTTGGAGAGGTTCCCTTACATTGCTATTGATATCTGATCTTCTATTTCCCAAAGAGACATAAGCCATGGGAAATATGAGTGCCCACAGTCTGTCTCCAAAAGTTTCATGATTAAGTTTACATTATTAATTTTAAAGACTTCCAGACCTATTTTGGCATGAACAATAGCAACTTTTAATGTCTGTACCTTTCAGTTGAAGCAGACAAGCTGCAGGGAGCAGTTCTTGTACATTCTCCACTGTCACATGTACTGTTTCTGTATACACAAAGTCCAGTAGGATTTCCATGGTAGAAGCAGTTAAACCCTGGATATCAACGTAAGGTTTCCCCTTCTCAGAAAGCTGAAAATTCAAGATATAAATAACGGTGGTTAGAATTTCAAAAGATAAAGACAGAATCTCACATCCAAGAGCTTGAAAAATGTTAATAATATTAATTGAATACACATCTCTGAAAAATTATAGTCTATTTTATTTGATCTGCATAAAGCAAATATGGTACATATTTGTATTATTTTTATGTGTATACAGTTTTTCAAATGATGGGGAGGTGGTCCAAAATGGGGGGTGTGTGTGTGCACCAAGAATACATGGTGAGGTGACATCTTCCTGGAATATCAATTTTACTACTAAGTAAATTAAAACACTGCTTTCATATTAAAACAAACACAGAGGTATTATGGAATAGAATGCAAATTTCATGAACACACCACTAGGGCTCATGACCATTTAACATAAAACACAAAAGGAATTTCATGCTTGTTCAGGACCCTGTGGGTTATGCCCCTAGGCCCTCCAGGAGTGCCATGTCCCTCTTATCTGTCCCTAGACTACATTTGGTAATGACAAGAAGGAACATGTGGATCATTCCAAAGAGGCTTCTGCTGTAATACTTAAAAAAAAAAACCCACTGGCGTAACACTTTAAAAAAAAAATCCATCGCTGTCTAGTTGACTCTGACTCATAGTGACCCAAAAGGACAGAGTAGAACTGCCCCGTAGGGTTTCCAAGGAGCACCTGGTGGATTTGAACTGCTGATCTTTTGGTTAGTAGCCATAGTTCTTAACCTCTGTGCCACCAGGGCTCCGCTGTAACATTTTCCATACACAACTGAACAGTCTGATACTTTTTCAAAATATTAGGTTAGCTCCATCTTTTGATTATGGAATTATAGGTGATATTTTTAGTCTTAGAAACCCTGGTGCTGTAGTGGTTAAGAGCTACGGCTGCTAACCAAAAGGTTGGCAGTTCGAATCCACCAGGTGCTCCTTGGAAACCCTATGGGGCAGTTCTACTCTGTTCTATAGAGTTGCTACGAGTCAGAATCGACTCAACGGCAATGGGTTTTTAAAAAAATATTTAGAATATATTCTTACAGTTGTTAAGTATTGATGAAGCCATTGTTTAGCTCAGAGTGGAAATCTTAAATTTTTACAGGACAGTAAACTACTTCAAAACTGATCACCTTACGAAAATTTTACTAGATCTTAACCTTAGTTTAGAAATTCTTATTACTCACAAAACTCCACCGCACCTCTGTGATGGTTAAGGTTATGTGTCAACTTGGCTGGGCTATAATTCTCAGCAGTTTGGCAGTTACATAATGATGCAGTTATCCTCCATTTTGTGATATAATGTAATCACCTCTCTGATGTGATTTGATGTGATCAGCCCATCAGTTGTAAGGGGAGTTTCCTTGGAAATGTGGCCTGCATTCAATATATATGGACATTCTGGCAAAGCTCGCTCTGGATCCTGCATTTAGAGCATCATCATCTGACCTCTGTTCTTGGGACTTGAGCCAGCAGACTGCCATACTGCCTGCCGATCTTGGGATTCGTCAGGCTCCGCAACCTGTGAGCCAGCAGCCAGCCACCTGACCTGCTGATCTTGAGTTCATCAGCTCCTGCAGCTACATGAGTCAGGAGAAACCTCCAGCCTAATGCATAACCCACGGACTTGGGACTTGCTAGCCTCTACATCCATGTCAGCCATTTCCTTGAGAGAAATCTCTCTCTCTCTCCACATATGCATTTCACTGTTCTGCTTCTCTGGAGAACCTAGCTTAAGACGACCTCCATTATAAAATAAATGGCTCCATCACCTTTGATTATTCCATTAACCCAGAGTAATAATGAAAAAGCATTCTCTACCAAAGCCAAGAACAAAATCAATACCTAATATTAAAAAAAGTCACCAGTACATTATTTTGGAAAAAGCATACTAGATTTTTCAAACAATTACCATCCCAACACATGCAATATATTCATTACTAATGACCCTGGAATATATGAGTACGTTTATTCTAGAAGTTAGTCATTCAATAAACAAACTGTATTTTCCAAAAGCCAAACAGTTTAAATATGAAAATGATTTTACTATGTAATAACTTAGAGCAATTACAATACCACTTTACTTTTATATTTTGCTTTCCAATTTTTCAGACTGTTTCTCATTTACTATTATTTCATTTGATTCTCACAGCAACCTGGTAAGACAGAAAGTATTCAAAGAAGTTTGTGACTCAACCAAGGTCACTTAACTAGTAAGAGACAACTGATAAAACTCCCTTTGCTTCAGTCCTGTGATCTTTCAATTGGACCACATGTGAGGAGCATTCCAGAGGTAGAATAGAACTCTGAAAACTTCTAGTTCAGTCACTTTATTTTATAGATCAATGCAATAAAATCAGATGGTTGCTAGGGTTCATACAGAATTGCTAAGATTGTTGAGCCTAGAATCCAGGTCTCTGGATCCACTCCTTTAAACTAACTACTGTTAAAAACAAAATCATTTGGCATTTTCTTGCCTGATGTCAGTTTTTTAAGAAAAACTATAAAATAATCGCCAATGAGAAAAAAGAGAATTCTCTTACATAATTCCATACTAATTTCTAAATGTGTACAAAAAAGATGAAAACAGACTAATTTTTTTCAAGCTGACAAAGAACAGGATGCACAATATATAATTAGCGGTCAGTAGTCCTAGTACATTAGTATTTCATGCTCACTAGTTGCTGGGTAACACTCTCCTACCCAGTTAAATGCCAACTGCTTTTGATGCTCTTGGTCATACATCAAGGAGCAAAGTATAGGATAGGAATCTGTAAAGTCATGTTATACAAGACGGTTTTAAAATTAGCCTAGTTAGCTAGAATGACTTGTCAGGTTTCTATGTTTTTCCTAATAATAGCCATGTGATGGAGTTTTGGTTCATAGCATCATAAACTATTATGGTTTTAGAATCAGATCATACAATATAAAAATCCATATTTCAAAGGCTAAGGAGGCAAAGTAGTTAAAAACGATTTGGGCTTTAGTATTAAAAAAATTTAGGATTAAATCCCACCTGTACCATTTACAAGCCATGTGACTTTGGGTAATTCATATCTGAGACTTTATTTCTTTATTTGTAAAATAAGATGGTTAACACCTACCCCTAGGGTGAGTGAGATATGTACAACAATCACCTACCACAGTACATAGCCCATAATAGGTAGCTATTATCACTACTATGGTATACCACCTTTCCTATTCAGATCCAGCAGCAACATCTTCATTAAGGTAATAGGATTAACTAAATACTGATGCTTAATAAGATTTCTTAAAAAGTAGTATTATGATGGAATATTTCATGCATACATAAATGATATAATAAACGCTGGTATACCATGCACTTGGTTTTAAGAAATCAAGATAATTTATTTAAATCTATTTTTCAAATCAGTCTTGGGATCTTAAAAGTTGCAGCCCTCACCTCTGTTCAACTTTCTAAGAGTACCTCATAACATATTCAACAGCCTTATCCTACTCTTCAAGTATTTTGCCAGGAAGTTACTAAATAGTCTTTCTTAATACTTTGTGAGCACTACTGTTTTTCTTGTCAAGACAATCTTTTCCTAATTTCTTTTGTTAATTGCTTATACTCCAGAGTCAGCATCTTTTTCCAAGTTATACTCTGTATACCTATACAACCATTCATTATATCTCCTTCCCCTCTTTTGAAATTACCCTAAATCTATATTGGTAGAATGAATACTGATTTTCCTCACTTATCGTAGGAGGAATGGGATGAGGAATGAATTCCACTCCTCCTCTTTCCTTCCCTTCTCCCCACCCCTCTGGTAGTCACTTTAAAATATTAAAATTTAGGATAAAAGCAGAGAAACAACTTTATAAAAAAGTAAAACCCGATAGTTGACATTTGAGTTTTTTCCTATATGCTAAACACTGTTCTAATCATCTTACATGTAACTCCTCGTACAATCTTCACAATAGCTATGTTACTATGTATTACTACTATCCCTGTTTTAGAGATGAGGAAACTAGTCAGGTTAAGTGGCCGACCTTTTCCAGAGCCTTTTTATTTAACCACCACGATACAGAACTTCACTATTACATCAAACTTCTATATTACTCAGCAAAAAGAGATAACTACAAGATTACATGTGTGAATCTCACTTGTAAGGAGATAACTTATTACTTACCTCACTAGTAAACATGGCACAGAAGTAATCGCTACAGGCAGCCAGCACAATCCGATGGGCAGGGAAGTCTTTTTGCTCTACTCTCAATGTCACATCACAGAGGGTGTTGCTTTTCCTGAGGGAGTTCATTGAATTGAGGATGGATTTAGCATGAGTGTTTGTCATTATGTCTTTAGGGGCCATAATGCCTCTTATTAAGATATACGGAGAAAGAACAAAAGGGGTCCTTGGATCCTACAACTAAAACAGAGAAAGAGAGAGAAAAAAAAAGAGTTTATTTGAAGGACTGGAAGAAACAGAACATATTCAACTAACTTAAAAAATTAAAGAACTAAGAGGAGGTTTCTTCAGACCCAAGCCTCTACCAGTACAGAGCACTCTTCCTCCTGGCATCACTGCCACACACAATCCAGCTACTAACTATTCCAAGTTAAGTGATCTCTTCTTTCTCTGAATTCTAATCTCATTGAGTGCCCTACCACTTGACATTTATTATAACCAATACTAAACTGTATTGTAAGTAGAAAGAAACTATACATGTCCTGCAGGTTTTCACAAGATTGTTGTCTCAAATGATAAAATGATAAAATTCCGTAAAGGGGTGGTAACACTACCGATATCCATAGGTAGATTAAGTGTTTAGAGAGTGGGGATCCTGTTTTATATTTCTTTCTATCCCAGCAGGTGCACAATAAATGTTTATTGAATATAAGAAAAATTGTGTGCTCAACTTAGAGCAAGAAAGGCCACAGATGGTGAAAATGAACTTTTTCTGAAGAGTATGCAAAAAATTATTTATGATGACCTCCAAATATATCTGGACCTCTTATAATGAAAACCTCAAATGAGAATGCAATGTCTACATTGAATAATGAAAACCATGCAAGCTACCTATGGACTTTCACTTGATTCAGCACTTGAAGCTGTTTACTAGAAGAGTCTCCCTACTCTATATTACTAGTAAATGTTCATCAACATTAAAAAAACAGTATGTGTAGTTATTCTTCTATACTCAGAGCCTTATTAAAATTATAAACCTTTCAGAACTCCACTAACTTTACTGCCATAGCTTGTCACTTGCAAAGTTCACGTGTATACATGAGTAAAATGAACTAATATATTACACATCAAAAAATCAACTTCAGGGGTACTTTCTTGATTGTTGACAAGTTTTAGTCACACTTTTTTCTTTTTTTCCCCCCGTCTAGGGCAATTTCTAGGGAATGAAGAGGGGTGGACTAAGACAGTTTATCTTATTTGGAACCCAAAACTTTCTGAACTGATTCACGGGAAAAAACAAAACAAAACAAAAAACTGTTGTTTTCTACAATCCCCAACTCACAACCGTAACCTTTGAATAGCAAAAATGAGCTCCTCACTACTTCCCTAAATTCTCATCTACTTCTGTTTAGTTAGCATATAATTCTATCAACGCTCTAGATAATCCCTCCAACAGCTCTACAAGATCCGTTTTACAGAACAGGAGGTGATTCATCAAACGTGATGTTTTTCAAAAGGATTTTCGTTTTGTCAACTTAGTTTCAACTCTCGGGATATCGGGAAGGTCTGAACAAATGCCGATTTACTGTAAGATTTCGGCGGGGGAGGGTTAGCCTATGACTGGGCTTATAGTTCTAGTGTCAAAATGACAGTAACCCTAATGCACTATGACCTTCCCTCTTTGGGATTCCTGTTCTTCAAGTTATCACCAGGCGAAGTCTCAGCCACATCCCTAACCCTCACCTTTCTCAGGTGACCTATTCTAGAACACCCGTTAACATCTGAATAGAGAGGTTCCACCAATGGGGATTCGGGGGGCGGGGAGGGGGCGGGGGAGTTCTGGATATTCGAGGTAGGAGAAAAGAGAAGGAGGTCTCTTCTGACAACGTCAGGTGAAGGTACCGAAGAGGCGCCGCTCAGGGCGGAGTTGAGGAGGGCGCTCGCTGCCAGAAGCCCCCTAGTCTTCCTACTCTCCAGGGCATCTCTCCCATTCCGCCTCGGAAGGAAACGATAGATGGGGGAAGGGCCAAAACCGGGAGCTGAGGGGTAGGAAGAAAAGGGTTGACTGCCACCACCTCCGCGCAACTCACCTCCGCTCCCGGGCCCACCCAGTCGCGCCAGGCCCGTCCCCCGCCCGTGGGGGTGGGGTGGGGTGGGGTGGGGTGCGGGGCTAGCAGGCGGCTCAAGTGAAGCCGAACCGCCGCCGCCCCGACCCGGAGGCTCTGTAGCCGTCACTGCGATCGTCGCCGTTTTCGTCACCACGGATGCGCGAAGTGATGACGTATGCAGTTCAAGGCTCGCCCTTTTCCTTCTCCCCACCCAGCTCGCGTCACGTTAGGAGGCGGTATCACGTGACCCGGGTCTACCCAGGTATATAGTTTCAGCGCGTTTGTTGTTTGTTGTGTGCTGTCGAGTGCATGCCAACTCATACCGCCCCTATAGGGCAGAGTGGAACTACCCCATGGGGTTTCCTAGGCTGTAATCTTCATGGGAGCAGACCTCCAGGTCTTTTCTCCCGTAGAGCCTGCTGGTGGGTTTGAACCTTAGACCTATAGGTTGGTAGCCAAGCGCTTAACCATTGCGTCATGAAGGCTCCTTCACTTCAGTGCATTACTGAAAGAGAAAAAGGTGGAACGGAGTGGGATGTGGCAGGCAGATGTAGGTGTGGGGGTGGAGGGGTGGAGGTATGTACAGCTCTCCAGTTCGGTGACTGGCTGAGGCTGAGCCCCTTCTTCCTATGGCTCAGGAGGCAGGGCCGAATGAGAGGATTCCAAGGATTTCTAAACTCAGGATTTGATTGCGAGGAGTATGTTTTACCTTCTAGGTAAACATACATCAATTACAACAGTTTCTACATATACAGTTCAATGACATTGATGATATTCTTTGAGTTGTGCAGCCATTCTCACCCTCCTTTTCTGAGTTGTTCTCTCCCGCATAAACTCACTGCCTCCTAAGGTTTCTATCTAATCTTTGAAGTTACTGTTGTCAGTTTGATCCTGTATAGATAGTTCTTACAAAAGCATACTGCTCAAAGCAGACATTTTTTACTAGTTAAGCTAAACCTTTGTTTGGTTTTAAGAAAACTTAAGGGAATATTTTTGGTGTAAAGTTTAAAAATAATCTGTGCTCCGTAAAGTTTTCAAGGCTAGGCTTATCTTTGAAGCATCTCTGGGTGGGTTCCAACGGTTGCCGTTTGCACCACCCAGGGACTCCATATTTGCTTGTATATATATAAAATGTATTTGGAAAGATATAAAACAAAGTAGTAACATTGGTTGCTTTGGGGAGAGGAATCCAGTGGCTGGGAGACAGGGTGGGAGACATTCCCTCTATATCTTGTTGGGCCTTTGTAATTTTGAATCCTGTGAATTAAAAATATGTACAATTTAAATAAAAAGTCATCCCTTATTCTCTGAATACAAAAAGCACTTTAATGATATTGCCTCATTCCTGTCTGCTAAGTCAAGAAGTTTTCCAAATATGAGAGGAAACTTAACAAAAGAGGCTTTCTTTAGAGTATGGCTACCCTTTTCTAGAGAATTAAAGACGGACAGGCTGCTAGCAAGAGTCAACACACTGAGGGAACCAGTTCAGCCTTCTCCTGACTGTTTTCTGCAGGAGTACAGTCCTAGCACATATTGGGTCTTTAAATCATGGGGTCACTGTCCTTCCTATACAACAATGTCTCAGGAAAAGACAACTTGGAGGGCAGTCAGCGAGATAGAGGCATAATATGTTGACCATGCTATTTAATTTTAATCGGGATTCTAGACTAATAGCTAAATGCTTTTTGAAAAAAAAAAACATGTTTTTCCTCAGTGGTCAAAACCAGGATGTGAAACCATATGCTTCAGGGGGTCTTAACCAAGTGACCATCTGTACTCCTCAAAATACATGTATTCAGGAAGAGTGCTATCTGCGTGCTGTTGCCAACAAAGTATTTTTGCAAGATAAACTAAACCAAACCCATTGCCGCCGAGTAGATTCTGACTCATAGCGACCCTGTAAGACAGAGTAGAACTACCCCACAGGGTTTCCAAGAAGCACCTGGTGGATTCCAGCTGCCGACCTTTTGGTTAGCAGCTGAGCTCTTAACCACTATGCCACCAGGGCGCCTTTGTGACCATGATCTAAGCAACCTGTGAAATTATCTGTAATCACTAACTGTACTACTAATAATCAGTAACCAATCAGTGTGTGAGTATTATAATATTCATTGATTTTCGTGTAATTGCCCTCCCTTTGGTTTGGTTCCTTTTTTGACCCTGTAAGACTACTTTGTATAACAAAACTGCCCCAGGATACCTGGTTCCATTTTCAATGGGCTACCTAGTTCCCCAATTGCAATTGTTTTTTAACCCTTAATAAACCTGTTTTTTGAAACAGCATTCAAATTTTTCTCTACCAGAATATTCTTTTCAGGCATTTGGATATCTGACCCAATACCCTATAGCCCAAACTTAGATTCTGAGTTTCTCAAGTCCCTTCTGGAGGTTTGGGTCCTGATAAGGTGAGTCTGTCTGCTAGGTCCCATAAATCATACTGACTTTATGGTTTAGATAGCTGAGGTGGTGATTCTGGTGTTCACAGCTACTGAAAAGTTTCAGTGAGGGAAAACAGGGAATTTGCCTTAAAACTCAAGATCAAGTCGAACCTGTAAACCAGTCAGGCAGAATATATTGCATTTTTGCATGCCAGGGTGTGGCAGATGCGAGGACGCACCTCTCCATCGCGTACAGTGTGTAATGAACCGAGGGACCCAGTTACTGCTCTGAAATTCGTGGCTGAATTTGGGACAAGGCTGAGGCCACGCCTCGCCTCGTAAGAGCTGGTCCCCGCCCCTTACTAGAACATCAGAGATTGTCCAGCAGACCCTTTTCTGGGAGACGGAACCCTTCTGTCATTAGACTTTGGACCAAGGATTTCCACAAACAAAGGGCTTTGCTGAACTTTCCTTAGATTGCAGGGCAGTCTAGGATGCTTCTCCCAACCTTCTCTCCACTTCTTCACAGGGGTCGGATTTGCATCCTGCGATCTGATGTCTTTCTCAGCCTTGTCCTGCTCCCTTATTTTCCTTTACGGACACGCATATAGTCATTTACCCTAATAAAATCCTTGCACATTTAATTTTGTCCTGGTGAATGCATCTCCGAGGACCCAGACAAACACACAAGGCATTGAAGAATTTCTTTGGTTCTTATCCGTTTGTAATACATTAAGAATTTACTAAGGTTTCCAAAGTTCTATTTTTATTTATTTACAATGGATGGTATAGACAAAAATCCTCAACAATATTCTAGCCAATAGAATTCAGCAATATATCAAAAAAATAATTCACCATTATCAAGTAGGATTTATACCAGGTATGCAGGGATGGTTCAACATTAGAAAAACAATCAATGTAATCCATCATATAAATAAAACAAAAGACAAGAACCACTTGATCTTATCAGTCGATGCAGAATAGGCATTTGACAAAGTCCAACACACATGCATGATAAAAACTCTCAACAAAATAGGAATAGAAGGGAAAGTCCTCAATATAATTAAGGGCACTTATACAAAGCCAATAGCTAACATCATCCTAAATGGAGACTTTGAAAACATTCCCCTTGAGAACGGGAACCAGACAAGGATGCCCTTTATCACCACTCTTATTCAACATTGTGCTGGAGGTCCTAGCCAGAGCAGTTAGGCTAGCAAAAGAAATAAGGGGCATCCAAATTGGTAGGGAAGAAGTCAAAGTATCTCTTTTTGCAGATGATATGATCTTATACACAGAAAAGCCCAAAGAATTCACAAGAAAACTACTGGAACTAATAGAAGATTTCAGCAAAGTTTCAGGATACAAGATAAACATACAAAAATCAGTTAGATTCCTTTACACCAACAAAGAGAACCTCGAAGAGGAAATCACCAAATCAATACCATTTACAATAGCCCCCAAGAAGATAAAATATTTAGGAATAAATCTAACCAGAGATGTAAAAAATCTATACACAGAAAACTACAAGACACTACTGTAAGAAACCAAAAGAGACCTGCGTAAGTGGAAAAACACACCTTGCTCATGGATAGGTAGACTCAACATTGTGAAAATGTCAGTTCTACCCAAAGTGATCTATAGATACAATGCAATCCCGATCCAAATTCCACCAGCGTTTTTTAATGAGATGGAGAAACAAATCACCAACTTCATATGGAAAGGGAAGAGCCCCGGAATAAGTAAAGCATTACTGAAGAAGAAGAACAAAATGGGAGGCCTCATACTACCTGCTTTTAGAACCTATTATACTGCCACAGTAGTCAAAACAGTCTGGTACGCATACAACGGCAGATACATAGACCAATGGAACAGAATTGAGAATCCAGACATAAATTCATCCACCTATAGTAGCTGATATTTGACAAAGGCCCAAAGTCCGTTCAATGGGGAAAAGACAGTCTCTTTAACAAATGGTGCTGGCATAATTGGATATCCATCTGCAAAAAACTGAAACAAGACCCATACCTCACACCATGCACAAAAACTAACTCAAAATGGATCAAAGACCTAAATATAAAATCGAAAACGATAAAGATCATGGAAGAAAAATAGGGACAATGCTAGGAGCCCTAATACATGGCATAAGCACAATATGAACCATAAGTAACAACACACAAGCACCAGAAGAGAGACTAGATAACTGGGAGCTCCTAAAAATCAAACACTTATGCTCATCAAAAGACTTCACCAAGAGAGTCAAAAGACAACCTACAGACTGGGAAAAAAAATTTTGGCTACAACAAATCCGATCAGCGTCTCATCTCTAAAATCTACAAGACACTGCAAAACCTTAACAACAAAAAGACGAATAACCCAGTTAAAAAATGGGCAAAGGATATGAACAGGCACTTTGCCAAAGAAGATATTCAGGTGGCTAACAGACACATGAAGAAATGCTCACAACCATTAGCCATTAGAGAAATGTGGATCAAAACTACAATGAGATATCATCTCACCCCAACAAAGCTATTTTTTAAATCAAAATAATAATAATAATAATAAATTCTTGACAGGTTGTGGAGACTGGAACACTTATACACTGTTGGTGGGAATATAAAATGGTACAACCAGTTTGGAAATCGATTTGGTGCTTCCTTAAAAAGCTAGAAATAGAAGTACCATATGATCCAGCTATCCTGCTCCTTGGAATATATCCTAGAGAAATAAGAGCCATCACACGAATAGATATATGCACACTCATGTTCACTGCAGCACTGTTCAAAATAGCAAAAAGATGGAAACAACCTAGGTGCCCAGCAACGGACAAATGGATAAACAAATTATGGTATATCCACACAATGGAATACTATGCAACGATACAGAACAACGATGAAGCCGTGAAACATAACATGGAGGAAGCTGGAGGTCATTATGCTGAATCAATTTAGTCAGTCACAGAAGTGCAAATATTGTATAAGACCACTATTATAAGAACTCAAGAAAAGGTTTAAAGATAGAAGAAAACATTCTTTGATGGTTATGTGGTTGGGGAGGGAGGGTGAGGGTTACTTACTAACTAGATAGTAGATAAGAATTATCTTAGGTGAAGGGAAGGACAGCACACACTACAGGGGAAGTCAGCACAACTGGACTAAACCAAAGCTAAGAAGTTTCCTGAATACAAACACTTTGAAGGACAGAGTAGCAGGAGTAGAGGTCTGGGGACCATGCTTTCAGGGGACATCTAGGTCAACTGTCATAACAAAGCTTATTAACAAAATGTTCTGCATCCTACTTTGGTGAGTGCCATCTGGGGTCTTAAAAGCTTGCAAGTGGCCATCTAAGATGCATAAATTGGTCCCAACAACCTGGAGTAGAGGAGAATGACGAACACCAAAGACACAAGGAAAGTATTAGCCGAAGAGACAGAATAGGCCACATAAACCAGAGACTTCATCAGCCTGAGACCAGAACTAGATGGTGCCCAGCTACCGTCAATGACCGCCCTGACAGGGAACACAACAGAGTTCCTGATGGAGCAGGAGAGAGGTGGGGTGCAGAACTCAAAATTCTAGTAAGAAGACCAGACTTAATGGTCTGAGACTGGAAGAACCCCAGAAAGCATGGCCCCTGGCTTCTCTATCAGCCCGGAACTAAAACAATTTCCAAGGCCAACTCTTCAGATAGGGATTGGACTGGACTGTGGGACATAAAGTGATACTCATGAGAAGTGTGCCTCTTAGCTCAAGTAGATACAAGAGACTAAATGGGCAGCTTCTGTCCAGAGGGGAGATGGGAAGGCAGAGAGGGTCAGCAGCTGGTTGAATGGACATGGGGAATCGGGTGGAAAGGAGGAGTGTGCTGTCACAGTATGGGGAGAGCAATTAGAGTCACATAACAATGTATGTATAAATTTTTGTATGGGAAAAAATTAATAAAATAAAATGGATGGCGTAGAGATAGCCGTTAATCACCCAATTTTTTATTTACTGAAAGAGGTAGAGTCAAATTCTTAGCTTGTGTTCTTGGTCTTCCTTTAATTACAGCTCATCAGCATTTTTGTCATCGTTTTTCTCCTATGGCACCTGGCACACAGCAGGTCCTCAGTAAGTATTTAGAAAGTGAATGAATGAACTAGATAGGTTAGAGAAGGCAGGCAACTTGCTGCTAGTTAGCAGTTCTGATAAGCACAAAGTCAGATATGAAATCAGGAGCAAAAGGAATTTTGTGTGATCTGAGACTTTGGCACATGAGGCTTAAGTTCGAATGATCTGGCTCCAATCTTGTATGCCATCTTGGGAAATATCCTTGATCTTCTGGGGCCTTAATTTTTTTCACATGTGGAATGGGGATACTGCTACCTACTTTACAGGTTTAAAGATCTAAAATATAAAATGACATATGAAAAGTACAAAGCAGGTGCTCAATAAATGTTATCCTTAAGATTCACTTTCCCTGGTCCTGTCTCCTACTGAAAAATAAACACAGACACTAGGCTTCAGCTACTGAATTGGATCAGATGTGGTCCCTAAGCTTCCTTCTATTTCTTTGCTACTAGTTGCAAACTCAGATGCCTTCAGGGGCCATGCAGTTGACTCCAATGGGTGAAACAGGCTAGGTAGGGAGCACAGTCCGTTTATAAAGGGCAATTGCTACTCATCTCCAGTTGGTGACTTATCCTAAGTTTCTGAAAGTTTTTTTTTTTAATTTAAAATTGTTTTGTATTAAATATTAGATATTAAAAATCTTTAGTTTTGCAAATTTCTGAACTTCACATAAATGCAGTCATACCATATGCATTCTTCCATAAGCTGCCTCCTCCCCGGAAGCTTATTTCTCAGATTCAATCGTGTTGTTGTCACTGTAATTCATTCATTTTCCTGGTTAATGTTCCATTATATGAATAAACCAAGACTTATTTTCCCATTCAACAGCTTTGGACACTTAGGTTGTTTGCGGTATTTTGCTACTACAAACAGTTGCAATGAACCTTTTGGTATAAGTTTCTCAAAAAGTGTTTTTCAAGTTGTGAGTGTGACCCATTAATGAGCTATGAAAACAATTCAGTGGGTCAGAACCAGCGTATTATTTTTTAATGAAGTAACCTGGGATAGCTATCAGATGCATCTCATGAAATGTTTGAATGTTGTAACATGTACACATACTATATACATTATCAGCACAAAGTGGTTCTACCAAGGTATACTTCTACATCTGTACCTAAACTCAGTATTATTAGGGTTTTTCACTTCTGCCATTCTGGCTGGTATATCATTGTGGTTTTAATTTACATTTCCCCAATTACCACTTGAAGCTGAGAAACTTTTCCTGTTGGCCTAGTTGGATTATTTTTTAAAAGGATCATTTGCTATTCCAGTTGTACAAACTTGACTGTTGACATGAATCCAAGTTTATTACCCCAGAAGACTCTCAACTGCCTATGTTACTGAGAAATGATTACTGCTGGACCTTACGCTATCCAATGAACAGAACTCACATCACGTTGAGTAATACAATTCAGAGAGGCACAGAAAGGCATGGAATGACCCCTTTATGAGACAACCCTAAGCAGATCGATTACCTGATAGACCTTTGATATTCATAGGGGATATATCCCAACACCTTTGAGAACCTTCTGATTATTTAACACCACTATAGCATACTAGTTTTCCTCATAAAATGCCTGTGCAGTAAGTAGAGAAAAATAAAGCTGTATTGAGATGTTAGAAATTCAGTTAGGTTCACTCACTGGCCAACATATACAGCCTATCAGTGCCTGTGATTCAAATTTGTGCCTCAGCAGGAACTGAAATTATCACAGGTTTTAGACCTTTGGAGTTGTGTACGAACAGTTGAGACCACACGTTAAATCTCTGAATGTCAAGTGTCTCTGTACTTTTATTATTGTCATAGTCTTCGCATCAAGATACATAGCAACGATAGCAGGATTCTTTTTAAAGCTTAGTATTAAATATTAAATATCTTTTCCCATTTTAATTTTACATTACTCTGCCAAGAAAAAAAAAAAAAATTAAAACTCAAGTTATTTGAAGCCTGAACCACTTCCATGATTAGCCGGGCTACGTAAAAGTTGGTGGCTTTGTTCTTCCTGCTGTGTAAGCAGATCCAGGCCCTAGAAAGATGGGACCAGGTTATAATTGTTTTTGAAAAGTGTGCTACAAAAATGGGTGGCCCACTGTAAGCCAGGTTACAAAGAAAGGATGGGGGTAAGGGAAGGACATTTTCTTCCAGAAACAGAATTTCTGAAGAGTCCCAGTCCATCATTTTTTCCCAAAACAGTTGGAAGAGGGGGGTAAAATCCCAACATGAGCTTCAGAGTACTGTCTCTGTGAGGGGACAAGGTGCCTTGCTGAGGAGGGGGATGGCTAAGGTAGACCATCCCCTCCCTTCCCAGCTAGGGAAATGGAAATGGAAAGTTTATTGTCCAGTGGGTGTGAAGGTGAGCTGAAGCTTGGTTGGTACTGAATTCTCTAGGTTTCTTCTAGAAACAGACAACTCAGACTCTTCCTCTCACTTCAGCAAAGAAGTTATTTTTAAAAGCACTTGGGAAGTTCCTCCTCCACCCCTCTGGTGGGAAGGTTCAGAGAAGGGAGTCATCAGTACAGCCACCTTCTAGGCCATAACGGAATTCCTGAAGGTTGGAGACCCCATAGAAGTGTACAAAGGCTGCTGCCACCACCAGGACATGAAAAATCTGATGAGACTGGAACTGCAAGAACAAAAGGAGAAGAGCCTTTAGGATAATGGCAAAGAGGGACTAGAAGTAAGCAGGAGAAAGCATCTGCCTCTTCTAGTTTCTCTTTAAAAATGTTTTTTATATCATAAAAGTGATACATTTGTTGTGAAAATTTAAAAAACACAGTCTTTCCCAAAGCTACGCAATTTTTCTCTTTTTTTCCCTATGTACATGTATGTAGCCCCAAACACTCAATGATCCCTATGTCTCTTACCAGCTTTTACTCAGACCTTTAACTTTGCGTCAGTCACACACAATCACAGGCCCTGCTGGAAGAGGAAGTCCTTACCCATATGTCAAACTTTCCAGGAAAGAAGCGCTCAGGAATTCGAGCAGCATAAAGGCCAGCTCCGGTGATGTACATCACAGCCATAAGGAAGAACCAGCCCATCTGGCCCACTGTGGTGGCCTTGACAAAGCCCTCAGCGATAGTAAAGTGCATGGTGGGCACAACACCACTCAAGCCAAGTCCCAGGAACACTCCTGAACAAAGCAGACATAAGACTGTCAGGGAAGGAAACAGCCATTACGTGCAAGGTACGCTTGCCTTTCTCTGAAATCCAAATCTTTATGATAATTAGTTGTTTTTTGGTGAATAGTATGTATTTAGGAAATTTAGCCATCAAATGGACAATAGCCAGCAGATATCTCTTCCACAACCACAATGGAGAAAAGACTGTGTAAGTGCTTATGTAGCTATTACCTTTTAAGGAGCACCAAGAACAAATCTCACATTCTTCACTATCTGTTAAGAAGTATAGGTGAAAATTGTATGTCAAACCTTCTGATGACTGGCTTAGGTACAGAACCTAAGTTTCAAGGCTTCAGTTGGTTCTCAAGCCACAGAAGGAGAGGACAGGTTTCCCATTAAGCTCATACAAGACTTAAGTAACCAGGACTCTGACCTCCTGAGTAGACAGATAAATCCAGCTTAGAAGTTGTCTGTGGCTACTGGGACACACAAATAAAGCAACAGCAAGGGAAGAATGGATACCAGTCTCATCACCACTACCTACACATAACTACACTATACTTAACTAGAGGGCAGGGACTACCTTCTCTATCTCTGTAGGTACCCTTGTTTAAGCACAGTGCCTGGCACATGGTTGGTACTTGGTAAATATTTAATTCTGTTAACTGAAGGTTAAAGCGTGGATTTAAGAAGTCTAAAGGGACTGAGGAGTCCTGGTAGCTCAGTGGTTAAGAACTCGGTTGCTGACCAAAAGGTCAGCAGTTCGAATCCACCAGCCGCTCCATGGAAACCCTATGGAGCAGTTCTACTGTCCTACAGGGTCCTCTGAGTTGAAATCGACTCCATGGCATCGGGTTTTTAAAGAGACTGAAGACTAGTGGTAATTGGTGATGTTGCTGCAAGTAATCAAAACTTAAAATAAGTGCCCAGAGAAGACGACACAAATAAAGGTGTTCATGCTCAGAGCTATTACATCAGCTGTTACTGGTGCTTATGCTTAAGGTACTTTTTCACCAAACCAAGCCTTCAAATCCCTTAGTCGATAAATCTGGGTGTTTTCATTTTCACCGCTTGGTTGGAGTGCTGAGGGCTTTATTTACTAAAAATGACTGTGCCTGCCATATTTTTAACTGTCTTAAACCAAGTATGACAAGAGCAGTCATATCTAGGCCTGTAGTTAACTGACCAGTTGGGTAATGATCTATCCTATTTGCATTCTTCTGAAGTAGTATGAAACTTTGGGGAAAATGACCTTTGAAGATCCACATTATTTTGAAAGTTCCAAACGTAAATCAGGGTTTGGGTGACAAACCTTAGGCCCCAGGGTTGAGCCTCTTGGGCCTAAGGTCCAAAGACCCCTCTGAGATGCATACTATGTCCTCTTACCCACCTGCTCTTGTCTGCCGGTGCTTAGGAGTGGCAAACCGGTCCCACTGTGCCACGATGATGGCAGAAATGCCCAGGACACAGACGATGGAGAGGTAGATGAGCCGTGGTTGTGGGGAGCAGTAGAAGGAGTAATAGAGCCAGGGGACAAAGCTCCCCATAATCAGTAGAGCGATCCCTGAATAGTCCAGTCTACAAAAGAGCAACAGAGATGAAACAAATCAGTGGGCAAAATGAAGAATTGCTATATAGCTCAATTAACAGTTTTTGTTCTCCACCTGCTCCCAGATTTAACCATCTCCAGCTTCCTCCCCTTACCCCATCTCATACAGTCTATCCTGTGTCCTGGATTGAAATTCCACAAGGTCAGTCACTTCTGTTTTACAGTGGAAAAGTCTCTAAGACTCCCTGATGACAGAACCTCATCCCTTTCCCTTACTTGTGAACAGCTACATCCCTCTGGTGGATACTTAAATGTAGGAGTTCTGTCCCGATCTAGCTGGTTCCCAGCAACACACTTGGGAAGGACTCTGAATATTCTCCAGCTTTGAATAGGTTGAGCTCTAAAAGCAATACTTATATTGGGAATATTATCAAGGGGAACTTTATTTAGAAAACCTTTCATGTGTGTGTTTTAGGTGAAAGTTTGCAGCACAAATTAGTTTCTCATTCAAAAATTTATACACAAATTGTTTTGTGACATTAGTTGCAATCCCTGCAATGCATCAGCACTTTCCCCCCTTCCCTTTCCACCCTGGATTCATGTCCATTCGTGTCCTTGTCCATTCGTCCAGTTTTCCCGTCCCTTCCTGCCTTCTCATCTTTGCTTTTGGGCAAGCGTTGCCCATTTGGTCTTGTATACTTGATTGAACTAAGAAGCACAATCCTCACGTGTTGTTACTGTTTGTTTTATAAGACTGTCTAATCTTTGGCTGAAGGGTGGACTTCGGGAGTGGCTTTAGTTCTGAGTTAGCAGGGTGTCCATGGGCCGTAGTCTCAGGGGTTCCACCAGTCTCTTGTCAGACCAGTAAGACTGGTCTTTTTTTGTGAATCTGAATTTTGTTCTACATTTTTTTCCTGCTCTGGGACCCGCTGTTGTGGTCCTTGTCAGAGCAGTTGGTTGTGGTAGCTAGGCACCATCTAGTTCCTCTGGGCTCAGGCTGGTGGAGGCTGTGGTTCATGTGGTCCATTAGTCCTTTGGACTAATATTTTCCTTGTATCTTTGGTTTTCTTCATTCTCCTTTGCTCTGGATGGGATAGGACCAATAGATGTATCTTAGATGGCCACTTGCAAGCTTTTAAGACCCCAGATGCTACTAACCAAAGTAGGATGTAGAACATTTTCATTATGAACTATGTTATGCCAATTGACCTATATGCCCTCAAGGGATACTTTAGCTTGTTCTGTTTTAGTTAACTTTTAGTTACTGGTGTTACTGGAGAACAAAAATAACCTACCACCATCACAATCAAACCAACAATGGGTGGAAGGGGGGCAAGGAGGAGACCACAAGCAAACAAGTAAGAACCCAGGCTCAGAGCTGGGGAACGGAAAACACATTATACGAGGATATCTGGGGCTTCCAGCAACATGTGGGCAGCAGAGATAAGCTTTACTTGACGAGTGGGTAGGATCACTAGCAGAAGGAAGCACAGAATACTTTACCATGGCCTGCTTTGGCTTGGGCCAACAGGAAGGTAAGCTAATATTGGGTACAAGGTCTTGGAAAGCAGCCCGGTGGCATCTAAGTTTCACAAAGGATGAGTCACAACTTTGTACTGCTGCAGGTAGAAAAAATATTCCACAATTGGTTCCAGCTACCGACAAGGCTGCAGTGAGTTTTCTTCATGAAGGATTTAAGAGAAAAGTTTCATCACCTTACTATACCCACAAAACAGAAAGCCACTCCTCTGGCATATCAAGGAATCTTTACAAGTTATTAGCATACCCGGCACCCAGTCAGCACTGGAGTCACAATGGTGCATGGTTTTGTCCTACTGATAGTTTTTGACTCACTTGGAAAAAGTCCGAGAGACTTTCTCTGAATGACAATAGACGGTGTGGAAGAGCCAGGAGAAGCTGAGGCAGAGCACTGCACCCAGAAAGAACATCCCAAAAACCACCTTCTCCTGTAGAGGAGCCATGAAGTACATATTTGGTCTGAGCATGGTCAAGATTCCTAAAAAGAGAAACAGCACAAAACCTATGGGGAGAGAGGGGGAAAAAAAGCCTGTGAGGAGACAGAAAATGTGTGTTTTTTGACAGTGTCAGATAACTGATAGTATTAAATCAGTGAGCTACAGGATTTAGCTGTGGTAACTGCAGTCTAAAATTTCAGGAGGAAATGGCACCAGTCCTATATAAACCCAGACAAAAAGACAATTTTTTGAAATACTGGCATTTTGTTTTTACAATGGGAAGTTATAAAGTAGAAGAAATTGCCTCCATCTAGAACAGTTCTGCAAGGGATCACAAGAGGACATCCAGTTCCAATTTCTTCCAGTCCTTCCGCCCTAGTCTTACAGATCAGTGATCAAGGTCAACCAAGGTCACTGGTAATTTAAAGGCACAACTCCAGCTAGCAAGCCATCAGAGCAACTTTGTGCTTCTTTCTTCCCATATATATATTTCCATACATACATATATATTATGTATATATATTCCCTTGGCATTTAAAGAAACAAGAAATTGGATTTTTCCCCATCCCAATCACTCACCAAGCAGATGGGTCCAGATGTTGCCAGTTTCTGTATGGATGCGGAAGATGCTCTTGAAGCAAGCCCGAAAGGAGGGCATGGGTGGTCTATGGCCATGCAGCAGGTAGTCATTGTCCTTCAGCCAGTCAGGGAGCACATCATACGGGATGACTCTCCAACGTCCCTCCCAGACCTAGAACATATACACTCTATCCAGGCAAGGGCCTGGAGAATACTAGCTTCCCCAAGGACAAGGGGTGAAAGACAGCCAGTCTAGGATGTTAATCAGGCTTTGGATAGTCTAGGTAATAGTGGGGAACCAGCCTGGCCCTGGAGGTATTCAAAACACAGCATGAATGAGGCTAGCAGAGGACTGACTCATATTTTTACTTTTTAAAAAAAATACGTTTGTCCTTGTTGTATCATGTTAGTTTATCTGGATGTGCTTTAGGTAAGTGTTTTTCAACCTTTAAGAAAATACGGCATGACTTCCTTTAAACTACCTGAAATTTCAAAATTAAGTAAATAGTGAATGAAAACAAAGAAATGGAAATTATAGATTGTATAATTGTGTTGTAAATTACGATTTAAAAGAATATGCAGATTCCTCCTTTGCCCTTTCCTCCAGGAGATTCTGCTTGCTCCCTGTTCTAGCCTTTTCCCCAGTTAGATTCTAAGCTCTTACTAGGCTGGGACTATGTTGTTTTAGGTGGGGGTTCTTAACCTAGGATCCATGGGCAATGGACACAATCCAGGGAGTGGACTAAAATTTAGCATTTCCCTCAACTATAAATGTAGACAACAAACCACAGTAGTATTAGTAGAACTTGTGAGTTTGTCACTCAGAGAAATCACAGGTATTTTCATACCACATCACAGTTCTGCAGATACGTCAAAATACTGTTTGTAATAAAATATGCTAGGTCTTATCATTAATGCATATTTAATGTGTTAATTTAGAAGCCCATATTACTATACCACATGTAAATATTTTGATGATTGCCAAAGGGGTCCATGGCACAAACGTTAAGAACCCCTGTTTTTTTTAGTATATTTTGAACAATGCCTAGCACAGCAAGCAGTATAAGTTTAGCCAGCCTTCCACCTGATTTATTTCACCTTCAGCAAAACACAACCGCATCCACAGCTGGAAAAGCTTGTCAGTACAACGCATGCTCTGAATGGGGAGCCTTGCCTGCTGGGAACATCCCAGCACCCTGCTTCCCTCCCCTTTCCAGGACAGAAGCTCTTAGGCTGCACCTTATACACAAACTCCTCCATCTTCTCCATGGCGTGGTGGGCTTGCAGGGGAAGTGTCAGTACCCGCACCTCCTCCTCTTCTTCCTGGGGCACTGGGCATGTTTGCTCTTCTTCAGTCTGTAGGAGAAACCAACCAACCAACCAACCCTAGCAGTCATCCAGTAAACAGTATTATCCAAGATCAGAGAGCTCCAGAGAAACTCAACACTGTCTCTCCAACATAGGGCCATGTGGCCTTTTCTCCAAAAAATACTTGACTGAGCTTACAACAGTATAGATGGAAGTTTACTAATAACTCTGTAAATGCTGGAGTGAAAGCTCTATTCAGCACACAGGAGACACTCAGACCAAGACTGGCATCTGAGGGACACAGAATTAGCACACCTGTCCTAAGCGTGCTTTAAGTCTGAATGGCCTGTGCTTCGCTCTAGGACAGTGTTCTCAACTTTCCCCCAATTTTCCAACTATTTCCCTCTTCCAGGTCACTGAATTCTCAAAACAATAAAAAAGACACTGAGTCTCAGAAATTCCCTTAACAATTTAATTTTGTTAATAGTTCTCTAGAAATGGACTCTGGGGAAGCTACAGTGACTTGAAACTTTGTATCCATAGGAGCTCCCAGGAGTATCAGGGCTCTAGAACTGGTTCCATGGAAAGATGCAGCACTGACTCCTGTGCCCAAAGGAGCCTTGACATCAGCGTGCACACTGGAGAGCAGCTTGCCTATCAAGGAGGGAGCTTTTCTCTCTGTCCCAAGGCACCACCCTATGGAGATGGCAAGCCTGACAGTTCAGTTCCTTCTCTGGGCTATTCTCTCTCCTGTTGATGGTCCCTGGTAAATAACTGGTCCCTCTTAGATTTGTGCCCAGCGAGAAGACTGTATTTCCTAACCTCCACTGCACGTGGCTAAGTTCTGACCTGTGAGATATAAATGGAAGGGTCGGGAGGTACTCTGAAAGGGAAAAGGCAAGCCCTTCTCCTTTCTCCCCCTTCCTCCTTCAGAGTGGCTAGAACGAGGGTATGATGGGCAGCATATTAAGAATGACAGAGAAGCGAGACAAAAGGAGCCTGGATCCCTGACAGTAGTGGAGCCTCCATATCAGCCTTGGATTGATAACTTCCAGAATTCTCTTATGTGAGAGAGACTTCAACCTTGTTAAAGCTATAGGGATTTTTGTTTGTTTGTTCTACCTAAACCTAATTGATGGCTTCTTTCTCAGTCATATATTTACTGATTACATACTTATAGGATTTCCGGCCTTGTGCTAAGCATTGGGGTTACAGAAATGAGTGAATTGACAAAAGCTTACAGAGGGGAAAACAAACATAGTATGATAAGAACTTGGATAGGGATATTCCCAGGGTGCTATGGTTCCTCCTTTTGGGAGGATGGTGAGATATTCTGAAAAACAGAGACTGCCAGAGGCCTAAGGAGAGAGACTGGTCAAGGGAATGACTCCTGAGAAGATGACTTACTTTGGTTGGACTGGTGATTGCCCGTTTGCCCTTCTCTTCTAGCAGGGGTCCCAGTTCAGCCAGTTCCACCGTGTCAGCTTCCCTGTTACTGGCAGGTGCCCCATTGCCCTGTGCCACCACAGGTCCTTTGTGGGAAGACATCTGGCTGGTACCTCAATACCCTGCAGCTTCAGCTTGGGGAAAGGTGGGGGCCTCTCAGCCCCAGGGGGCAGAGATCTCCCTGTGGTGGTAGACACTACAAGCAAACACAGACATGAAGGGTGTTGACCATTTATTCCTCTTACAGTTTAACTTCTACAATCAAATATTGAATGAAATAAGATACAGCTAAACAACCCCCACCCTGTCCCCAACTCTAAAGACCAGTTAATTGCTGAAATGAAATCTATTCTTTGTCCTCCCACTTCATTGATCACCCTTTACCCAGAACCTCACTAGCCTCACAGATAAGGCTGAAAATAATAACACCTAGTTGCTTGCCTTCAAAGGATCTGTAGTTATTGCACCAAACTGTCACCACAGAAAAATAGCTACCCACCCTCCTAGGGGACCCTCCTCTTTAGGTTTGGATCCTAAATGGAATCCAGACCTCCACTCACAGGTCTACACCCATTAAGTGAGAAGAGTTAAGAAGATTCTTGCCTACCATTCCAAAAGCTCACACTGCCCAGCAAAGGCCTGGCTCTGAGATGGAGGAACAAAACTATGAAGCCAACACCTGACTGCAATTACTACAAGACCACCCAAGCTTAGAAAGGAATTAAATGCCAATGGAACTCAGCTAGGTTTTATCTACAAATGCTCTGACAAATGTGCTTTGTATACAAAAGGAGCTTGGTTGTGGGCTGGATGTCCAGTGGTTAATTTCTCTACAAAGTCTACTAATTCGCTATTATAGGATTATACTTCTGGGTGCAACACTTGGGTAACAGGCTTTCATCACAAGCTCCTTAAAGCAAGCAATAGCTTACCTGGAAGCAGGAAACTGAAGACAAGGAGGCAGCCCCAGCCTTACCCTTTGCCACACACATACCACCTAACCTGCTCTGCAAGACTTGTCCCAACCACTGCAGCCCATCATCTGAGCTCCATTCAGATTAGTTTTTCAGAAACCCGATATATGTACACAGATCCCTTAGGAAAACCAGAGAAACCCAGAATTCCATTTTCTAGGAAAAGTCTCAGAAACACATCAAGTTTTTCCTGGGTTGAACTTTAGGTAGTAGTCTTTAATCAGACCTCAGAGAAGCAAATAATAGTGGGAAGAGGAGAAAAGTGTTCAAAGATTTTCATTATTTGTAAGTTACTAGTTTTTTGTTTTTTTTAATCTAAGTAAACAAAACTCCTTCTCAGGAATTATACTTGGATATATGTAGTCAGGTAAGAGCCATCTCAAATTTCAGAGCAGTTATGCTATGCGCAACACGCAAACACTGCTGAGAGCAATAGGCGAATCTAGTCCAAGAGAGACAAAAGCAGTAACTCACTGTATGGTGAACGTTTAGATGTGTCATCACACTGCCAGTTCCTCTTCCTTAAATGTGCAAGACTCTGACAAGACGGATGCCAGCACACACAGTCAACAATTGAGCCCAAGAACAGGAAACTGGAGGCCCGTGAAAACCTCAGGTGATAGGCAGCCCACGTGAGAAGAAACATTAGGATATCTTTTTCAGTTGGCTAACCACAAAAAAAAAATTTCCTCAGAATGAAGTACTACTGAATAAACAGCTTTACTAAGAAAAAATTTACACTGTCAGCAAAAAAATATAAATAGCTTTGGACATCCTGGAGAAATCTGGAAAGGGGACCACACCACATCAAACTCAGAATACTGGCCACCAATAATTTAGAGAACCTGCCCTCCCTCCCCGCTTCCCCCGAATTTTTTTTGTTCTCAGGTTCTGGGATGCAGTACTACATGGATCATAAATTGATACATATCCCTAATTTTGGTCAGACCCTGTATTTCAAAATAAATGAATGAACAAATGGAGCAGCATTCCAGCTAGCAAGCTTATTACTTGCCTCTAGCTGAGGGTTTGTGCACTTTTTCTTGTGCTTTGTGGGGCCTTCTCCTATTTCTTTCCCCAGAGTCAGTCAACACAGTCACTGAATATTTAACATATGGATTTAGTACTAGCACCCCAAGTCATTCTAAGGTACCGTGCAAAATACAAAGTTGAACAAGTTACATCACTTCCCTCAAAGAGCCTACAATCAGATGGCATTAGGTAGTTTGTGTTAAATACAAAGTAAATGATGCAATTTCACTGTTCCGGGAGGGCAGTGGAGGGAAACTTCAACTAGTTCAGTTACTTTGAGTGCTGACAATATTTTACTAAAGACAGTGAGAATAATAGAGACAAACTTTTAGATAATTAGAGTCCATAGATTAGATGCAGAATCCAGCTGCATCTAATCCAGCTTCCTCATTTCCTAATTTGATCTGAAAAGTCTTTCTTACGTCCTCAAGTCTAGTATTTTCTTAGGATGACTTTAGTCCCTATGCCATCATCAAAGTCTTTTCCCTTTTCAGGCCAAATCACTTTCTGCTGATTCTTCTGGTTCCATCCAGCTCCTTTATCACTAGCTCTTTCATCCCTCTGCATTGTTTTCTAGATCCAGAGTCACCAAACCTGCCAGACACTAGTTAACTCATAAACCAGCCATTAGCTACAACTCATCATACAAGATATGTCATCATGCATTAAAGTACATACAATGGAGGTCAATGGAGATCATGTCATTATAGTGAGCAAAACCCATTGTCCAGTTTGGTCTTCTAGACTGTAGTAACACAGAGACAGGAACGGGAGAGAGAGGGAATGGAGGTCTAGCAAGAAAGAAGAGCAATAATATTAGGGCTTTAATATCAGTTTTGATGGGGGGAACATTCAAAAACAACTGGGAATTACAAGCAAGTGTTTTCTCTCTATTATATAAAATCAGTACAAACTCCTAAGGTGTTAGATGGATTCTGGGAGCACTCAGGAGAGCCAAAATATACTTCTTCAACCTTCTGCCAGCTTTCTATGTCTTATTTATTTTAGAGGAAACACATTTCCCCTCAAAGTTGCCACACCCAACATAGCAAATTATAATCAAGCCCCACCCCATTGAGTACATTTTTTATGGGATTTCTTCAACTCAAGCTGATAAGTCTTTACCACAAAGCTTCCAACTGGTTAAAACTAGGATATTAGAGAGTAAAGCTGTGGAGGCAGGGAGATGTTTGTGACCCTACAAATAAGATAATCCTGTGCCAGACTTGGGAAAAGACTGATTCTTAATCACCAGCCAGTTTCTGAAGAATTTATTCCCCTTGCAGTTTTTTGAGACATTTATTCTGTGAACCAGTTCTCAAGTTTTCCAGATGAATAGCACAATCCTTCCCTGGAGTCAAAGGCACAAAACTTCTAGGAGTTTTTAACCTGGCATCCCTGGCCCTTCGAGAGTCCACGGGTAGGTTCTATCTATGCCTACCTTGATTCTCGCTGTTCTAAAAGACTAGTCTAGCAGTAAAGACAAAGAAACAACACAGCCATCTTCTCATCTGTTGACTCTCTTTGTTAGGGAGGGTAGTTTTGTATCACTGTTGCGGAAAAACAAGTCAAGACCCATGTTTGAAAATGACCAAAATACAGTAATGGGGCCTGAGCTCTCCTATTTGATGCTATGGGTCACTGACTTAGAGTCTGAAATAGAAAATCACACTCTAACTTCATTTGCAGCTCTTTCCCAGTTAAAGCTACCCTGGCAGAAGGAAGTTTTTTTTTGATCCCGAACAGAGACAGGTAAGCTTTCCAAATGCCATGACTTCAAAAAAAAAAAAAAAAGTAAACAGGCATATGAAGGAGTTTCATGCCAGTCCCTATCTTTATACCTACCTTTCAAACACATTACAGATTACTGATATATGAATGGAGCCCTGGTGGCACAGTGGTTAAGAGCTACACTGCTAACCAAGAGGTAGGCAGTTTGAATCCACCAGTTGCTCCTTGGAAACCCTTTGGGGCAGTTCTACTCTGTCCTAGAGGGTCGCTATGAGTCAGAATCGACTCAACGGCAATGGATTTTTGGTTTGATATATGAATACAACTGCACAATGTTTAACACTCGGTTTATGCTGTATAGCCTAGACGTTCCAGTGAATGAAAGTAAACTAGGTGCATGCCTAAAAACCAATCACTTGGAACTGGCTTGGCTAGAGGGCATTTTCAAGGCTCGGTTCAATCCAAGGTAGCTACAAACTTTATAAACATTAATCACACCCCCAACATTACTGAGCAGGAAAAGGGAATCAACTTTGAGCTTAGTGAGAGGAACAAAGGGGGGTGGGTGACAGCAGGGACACATGGACACGAAGGACAAAATGTAACAACTTTGATGATGAGTAGAGGCACCAGAAGAAAAATCACCATAATTAACAAAGTTTCTGGATTTAAAGATGGTTTAGCTCACTAGTGTGATCACAAATACAGTAGACAGGACAGGATAATGTACCAAGAGTATTAAAGAGTTTCAGTTTGGCTTTATAATACAGGAGTCAAAGAAAATTTCCAAAAAATAGAGAACAAACTTACTGGCCTAGGAAGATGCAAATTCTATCCCTTACTCATCTGAGAATATCTGTTGACTATTTACAATGTGCACTGCCTTGTGGCTACAGAGAAAAGGCAAAGAGAGGAGTTACAGGTTGACATAGTTGCTGGCTTTTAAGAGGGGGAAATAAATTCTATTTTCTATAAGGCCAAGTGCCATAAAGTGCTGTAAGAACTCAAGAAGCAGAGCTCAGTTTTAGTTGGAGTGATCAGGAAAGGTTTTGTGGAAGATTTTAAGAAAGGCTCTTAATAGTAAGGTATTCCAGGAGAGTACAGTGGCATGAACAAAGGCATGAAAGAACACTGCCCCAGGGCGGTGAATAATCCATTTTCCATAAGGGAATCTTCTTAAATAGAATGAGGCCACACTGCAAACCTGAAGACAACATAAAAGCCTATGTAACGCAGTGTACTTTATCCATAAACAAAGGGGGGGCCTCGTGGATTAATGTTACTTCCTGTTACCTGTCTGAGATTCTTTTATACTTGCAAAGTGGTCACTTGACTTTTTAAAAAAAAATCCCTTAGAATCATGTGATTTCTTGATCACTTAGAATAGAATGCTTTTAGAGTCTACTCTGCAATTAGGTGTGGTTTTGTGGAGGTCTACCCTAAGATGTGAATTGACTGGATAGCAATGGGGTTGGACCCTAAGATGTTGAACCCGCTCAGAGGCGCCTTGGGAGACAGGCCTGGTGACCTACTTCCGAAAGGTCACAGCCTTTAAAACCCTATGGAGCAGTTCTACTCTGCATACCTGGAGTCGCCATGAGTCAGAATCAGCTCGATGGTAACTAACAACAACCCTAAGATGGACTTTCACAGGTAACACCAGTTTTTAAGACTGATACCCCAAGTAACAACAACAGTATGGGTACACGGAAGTTACTCCTGGAATAAACAAATTTAGTAGCTGCAAGCAGGGAACTCCTACCCTGACACTGCAATCTGTTTAGCCCCACCCAACCTAAACTAGCGCTGTACACTTACTGTACTATGAAACCTCAGGAACAGCCACTACAGGCTACCCAATCACTATCAAGAGAGAAAAAGTGAACAGATCCCACTAATTATTTCATTGCAGAAAAGAAACCCCAGCCACTGGAGTCTTCAGATTTAAGACTGTGGCCTATATACTCACGGCTGTGTGTTCAAGCCTGTCTTCTAAATACTTGGGCAAATACTATGGTTAATCTAGTAAAGTACCATGGCCGCCTGCTACTCCTCTGACATCTGAAACCGTGTAAACTGAAATTAGCCTTAGTTTCCCATTCTCCTACGAAGCACCAGAAACTGAAGGAAAATATCTATTTTATTTTCTTAAAAATAGAATGTTTGAAGACCAAACATCTCAAACATCAATCCTAGATTTCGGAGAGAATGAAATCCCGTTTTTCCCCAAATTACTTTAGATTTAGCTCACATTTTAGGATTGCCTTAACCTTGTACATTTTCCACCGGCCTCTTCTCCCCTATCAAAGTGGAGGCACTGTCACGGTTTGACCTGTCAAAGGCTGTGGGTCAAGAAACCTTAGGGCTTCCTAGACCACCAAAGGCGGGTGCTCCCCACTGAGACAGGCAGTTCTGCGAGCCAGGCCCGTGGCCCCTACTCGCCTGGCGCTGCGGCCTTGAGACCAGGCTTAGTTCCGGCCTGTCCCGTCCAGACTCTGAGCCTGAACCCAGAGATCTCAAGCCCCCGGCGGGCCGATGGGACACAGCACTCACCAGGACTACTGCGAGCCGGGGGTGACGGCGGGGAAGCAGCAGCCCACCGGCACTTAAACTGCTTTTGAGGGCGCCTCCGAGGCGGCGCGCAATGGGAGGGGCCGGAAATGTTTACAAGCCTGACGGAGCAGAAGCCGGGTCGGGGACCTCGAGACCCTGGGTACGCTAGGGACGTCTGGGCTGGGTTACCTCTACCGCTGTCCACTCCACAGGCCTGGGCCGAGGCTCCGGAGGTCCCGGCGCCCTGGCCGAGTTCCCGCCCACCCGCTCGCCCCGTCAGCCCCGGAGACACTTACCGCCGAGCTGGCGGGCCGGCTCTGCTGGGGGCCGCGGTCCCCGGCGCTACATCCTGCGGCTCGGGAGGCGGCCTGTGGCCGAGCGGCCGCGGATCTTCAGCACCCTCCCCACGCCGGAAGGGGGGCGCGACGACACGGCGTCACCTCCGCAGCGGCGCCACCTCCAATCCCAGGCATTCCTCCCGGAGTCCCAATCACAAGCGCGCTCCTCTCCGCCACACCCCGGCGCCTGGGGCTCCCCACCTCCGCCGGCCCCGCCTCCCCAGCCCCCGCTTCGCCCCGTCACGGCAGGGGCCCGGCACCAACCACGAGTCTTGCCTCCCACCTCAGGCCCCGCCTCCTCGCTCTGCTCCAATCATCAACCAGACGACCCGGGCTTTGGCCTTTCACTGTCCAATTCCAAACTCCACCTCCAATCCTCATCCCCAATCACAAACCAGAGCGCGTGATGAAGGAATTTCGGGGAAGGAACCTTGGGAAGGAATGCTGAATTCCTTACCATACACCTTATCATCTAAGCTAGAAGATTCCCCACATCTAATCATCTTCTTCGACCTCATGGTCCCATTTTCCTTTCCTTCGACAGATATTTATTGAGTGCCTAATGTGTGACAGGCAGCGGACTAGACTGTAGTATTGGCTCCTGTAATTTCTTGTTAGAAATGGTGGAATCCTTTCCAACTCGTTTTACTTGAAAGCTCCCAGCTCCAGCTCGTGATCCTACATTGCAGCCAGAGTGGTGGCACTCAGTGTCGGTGACAATACAGGGTGGTGCGACCCTCATCTGAACCACAGGACACAAAATGATCTGAGAGACGACAATTTTCTCAACTCTCCCAAGGATGATACATAACCAGTTGCATTCTAGATGGGAGAGGAGGTCATTCATTACTTACAATGGATGCCTTAGGGCCAAAAAAAAACCCATGGCCGTGAGTCAATTCCGATTCATAATGACCTGATAGGGCAGAGTAGGACTACCCATGGGGTTTCCAAGGATGTACATCTTTGTGGAAGCAGACTGCCGCATCTTTCTCCCTCGGAGTGGTTGGTGGGGGTTCCTTTTGGTTAGCAGCCGAGCCCTTTAACCACTGCACCACCAGGGTTAGTTGCCTGAGGGCAGTAGGGCCTAATTGTCTGCTTGCTGGTTAAAAGCATGGGCTCTGGAGTCACCTAGACCCAGGTTTGTGCCCCTGGCCAGCCTCTGGTCTTGAGCACGTTACTGAACCCCTCCAAAGGATAATTACTTCATCTGAGAAATGGGACGAAAATAGTGCTATTTCTTTGGGCCTTTGTCAGGATTAAATGAGATAATTCATCAGGTTCTTAGTATAGTGCCCAGCAAATGGTAAATGCTTCATAAACATTAGCTATTGTTTTGCCAGGATGCAGAAAACCCTCAGAAACTTCCTATTGTCCACAGAATTCAGTTCAAGCTTCTTCTGCATGGCATGAGAAGGCCCTTTAGAAGTTGGCTCCAACCTATTCTCAGGCTTCATCTTTCTCCACTTTCCCTCTTGCATCTTGTGCCTGAATGAACTTTTCCTAGTCCTCTAAATATAAACTCTTTCACCCTTCCGGGCTTCTGCACATGTTGATCCTTTGTTGGCCTGCCCTTGCCCCCATTCTCTGCCTGAAGATCTAAAATGCTTAGTTCTAGGTTTGGCTTTGGACTCAGACAATCTCAGGTTCACATTCAGGCTCTGCAAGCCACTGATCAACTGTATGACCTTTGGCAAATCCTTAAACTTAAGACTCAGGATCATCAAGAAGATTAACTTATATGGTGCAGATTGGGAAGCACAGTACTTGGTCCATGGCTGTTGCTCAAAACTATTAATTCTCTTTCTCCTCTTCCTTCCTCTCCGGAATCCTTTCAAATTCCCTCCTAAGGCCCCATCTGCACCCTTTTGTATGTCTGTTATAGCATTAATCATGTTGTGTTGTAATTATTTACTGGTCCATCTTACTCAGACTGTGAGTTTCTTTGAGGGGACTCAAGACCAATCTTGGTCACAGTTGTATTCTCAGGGCCTAGCATAGTGCTTAGCACCTGACAGGTCCTTAATAAATGTTTATATGTTGAGTGGATGAGGCAGAAACCCATGTAAAACAAGGAATGGTGAGCTTCCATGTGGGGAATTCTCTATGCTGGGCTGCTCCACTATCTGAGCCCAACAACCCTAAGCAAAATTTTCGTTTTGGGAGGTGATGGGACTGAGACTGAGTCTTACAGAACACAGTGCCATACACATAATAGCTGATAAAGAAATCTTTGATGGATAACCACTTACAGAATTTACTGAAGACTCTAGCCTATGGTTGGACCTCCGTGGGCTCCTATGAAGGGGTGAATTCTGAGAGTCCCACAGGCCTGTGTCTCTGGGGCCCCAGAGAAAGTAATACACAGCTCCATGCAGAAAAACAATGTCAACTTTCCTCCTGAGCCTGATGCAGTGCTTTGTCCTGTTGAGTCTAACACAGAAGAAACTGAAGGGGCTACCCTAGTCCTACCCCGGGAGAAGGAGTGGGTCATGCTGTCACAGGAGAGGAGAAGGACACTGCTCGGGACAGATGGGCCTGGGAGAAGGCAACTCTGTCCAGGCAACAAGTCTGGCTGGGGCTGGTGAAGTCAGATTACTTTTTAAAGGAGAAGGCTTCTCTTCCAAACAGAAAGACAATACTTTGGTTTGTTTGCCAGGTATCCTGAGGGATAATAAATATGGTGAAGGAAGGGCCAAGAGAAGGAACAAAGGGAAGAGTGGTATCATGGTTTGAATTATGTCTCCCAAAAAATGTATCAATTTGGCTAGGCCATGATTCCTGGTACTATGTGATTTTCCTGTATGTTGTAAACCTGCCTCTATGATGTTAATGAGGGAGGATGGGTGGGAGTTGTGTCAGTAAGGAGACTTGATCTACAAGACTGGATTGTGTCCTGAGGCAATCTCTTGAGATATAAAAGACAGAAGTGAGCAGTGAGACAGGGGACCTCATACCATCAAGAAAGCAGTGCTGGGAGCAGAGCGCGTCCTTCGGATCGGGGTCCCTGCGCAGACAAGCTCCTAGTCCGGGGGAACACTGATGAGAAGGCCAACAGAGAGAGAAAGACTTCCCCTGGAAATGACACTCTGAATTTGGACTTTTAGCCTACTTTGACCGTAAGGAAATAAACTTCTCTTCGTTAAAACCATCCACTTGTGGTATTTCTGTTATAGCAGCACTGGATGACTAAGACAAGTGGCTAAACCAAAGGCTCACTGTGAGGGGTACCTGGACTCAGAAAGCATTCCCTTTAATGTGTGTTCTCCTCCCCCACCTCAAAAGCCTCCCAGGGCAGTTAAGCTTCTGGCTCTGCTGGGACAGCTGCTGAGATGATCACTAAGTCTGGTGGCAGCTCACATTTCAGCACAGGAAACAACTGCTCAAAGGCTCTTTGGAAGACCCAGGAGAAATTCAGTGCTGGGAAACCCTTCCTCCCAAGGTTCTTAGGCACGAAAGGCCTTGGAAACAAGGACCCCAGATGCAACAACCCTTTAGGTATCACACGGGGACCTCAGCCCCATTTATTTGCATAGCCTGAGGTTCCTGCCACAAACAGCAGTCTTAGATTTTGGATGGCCACTTTCCTGTAGCCTGAGCAAGGGCAGAGAGAGAGAAGCATACAAACACCTATCTCAGTCTCCTTTCTCTGAGGACTGGAGGTCTGAGGAAACCATTTCCTCTTTTCCTGCAATTTTACTACCTCTGTAGTCCGCTCAACTTGCACTCACACATGAAGAACCTGCCCATGGGTTAAGCACCTAATATTATATTATTATATATTATATTATATTATTATATCTTACATCATAGAGAAGGTGAGACCATGATGCTATCAAAGAACTAGCCAGTCTTGGAACAAATATACATGCTACCTTCTTTCTGACCCCATGAAAGGGATTGCTCCATGGGCCTGACCTGGACCTTTTATCACAGGGAGATTTGGGAGACCTTCTAGGGAACGACTTCACCTTGGTCCTCTTCCATGGGCTGCAGTGATGTGGTTCCTGCAGGTACCATCCAGATTTAGCTCCAGAGAAAGACACAAAAGGCTGATGCTATCAGAAAAGGAACCTAGGGCTTATAGCATTTGAGTACTGACTGGGGAAAATTGTAGGGAGTGGGACCAGGGAAGCTGGGGGATGCTCAGTAAGTGAATCGCATCTTTTGCGAGTAGCCCAGTTTGTCCAAGTTGGGATGGCAGGCCAGTTGCACCATCGGGGGTGGCCCACAGAGCAGCATCAGCACATCATCTCCTGGTGCAGGCAGGTGATCCTGGATCATGTTGGCAGTCACAAAGCCTTTGCTGAAGGCCCAATCTAAAATATAGGGGAGAAAATATAGCTGGTAAGGGGGTAGGGTGCCACAAGAATGAGCCATTGGGGAGGGTCCAAAAAGACTCCTGAGGAGGTATCAAGTTGTAGCAGCAGCTGGATGAGTATACTCATCCTGCCTCAGCAGAGGATGGGTATACTCATCCTGCCTCAGCAGAGGATGGGCATACTCATCCTGCCTCAGCAGAGGATGGGTATACTCATCCTGCCTCAGCAGAGAAGGGGTAGACTCAGCCTGCCTCAGCAGAGAATGGGTATATTCAGCCTGCCTCAGCAGAGAAGGGGTATACTCAGCCTGCCTCAGCAGATGATGGGTATACTTAGCCTACCTCAGCAGATGATGGGTATACTCAGCCTGCCTCAGCAGACAAGGGCTATTCTCAGCCTGACTCAGCAGAGGAGGGATATATTCAGCCTGCCTCAGCAGATGATGGGTATACTCAGCCTGCCTCAGCAGACAAGGGCTATTCTCAGCCTGCCTCAGCAAAGGAGGTATATACTCAGCCTGCCTCAGCAGAGGAGGAGTATTCTCAGCCTGCCTCAGCAGAGGAGGGATATACTCAGCCTGCTTTACAGAGGATGGGTATACACTTAACCTACCTCAGGCTGAGCCTCAGCAGCACAGTCATACCTGCCACCCACCAAGTAAACAGGTTAGGAACTGGAAGGAAAGGGTCCAGGAAACTATTGTGTCTGTGCACTCAGACTTGAGAGTCTGGTAGTGTCAGCAAGGGTTGGTTTCACTGAAACCAGAACTCAGAGAGGAGCAAGGCCTTGATTTTGATGATGAGGGAGATTGGAATGTCCAGAAATGGGGAGGATACCTTCTGGCGGCTGATCTAGAGTGAACCAGAGCTTAAAGCGATTGGGATATCGGGCCCGTAGTTCCTCCAAGTCCTCCCGCAAGATTATGTCCTTTTCAGTCTGAAATAAAAAGGGGAAGCAAAGTCTTTGGGAAACTTCTCAGGCCCACATAAAAAAAAGGTCTTTTCTTTAACAACTTTCCCACCAGGAGAGAACAAGAATGCTAAAGACACATAAAGTTCTAGGGAATAAGAAGGACCTGATAGCACTTTTAGGAAGTTAGGGTGGGGGAGGAGAGGGAAACAAACATTATCTACACAGTGTGAAGGAATAAAGATGGAAGGAACCCTGGTGGTACAATGGTTAAGTGCTCAGCTGCAAACCAAAAGATTGGCAGTTTGAACCTACCAGCCACTCTGCAGGAGAAAAGACCTAATAATCTGCTCCTGTAAAGATTGTTGTTGTTGTTAGGTGCCATTGAGTCAGTTCCGACTTATAGCGACCATATGTATAACAGAATGAAATGCTGCCTGGTCCTGTACCATCCTCACAATTGTTGCTATGTCTGAGCCCATTGTTGCAGCCACTGTGTCAATCCATCTCACTGAAGGTCTTCCTAGGAACCCTAGGAAACCCTATGGGACAGTTCTACTCTGTCACAGGAGGTCACTATGAGTTGGAATCAACTCAGTGGCACACAACGACAACAATTTAGCCAAGGAGACCCAAGTTTCTATACTCAGGACTAGATTCCTTAAATGTTTTTTCTTTCCTTGGAGGCCAGGGAAGAAATTTGACCCAATGCTCTGTCCTCTTTCCTCTTTATTGTACTAGAGGGTCTTCTACCTTACACAGGGGACCTTGAACAGAGATAGAACAGGCACTGGACCAGGTCTGCCCATCGGTACCACATCTTAGCTCTACCCATACAGCAACTCTGAAGTCCCAGAACTGACAAAAGCAAACCAACCTGGTTGGCAAAAAGCAGAAAGCACTGGGTTGGATCTTCAGGGTCTTTCAGGATGGCCTGGATCAGTTGTAACATTGGGGTGATCCCTGCATAAAGAAACCCTTAGTGAGATGTGGTAGCCACACTCACCCCTGCCCCAGCTCCTCAGCTGACCAACTCTTTCATTTTAACTCTACACATTCACTACTCTGTTCCATTTTCCTTTACTATCCTAATCCTCTAGCCTCCTTCTGGGTATTCTCTAGCACCATATTTCTGGACAGATACGCTGTTTATCCCAAATTCACTGAAAATCATATCTGGTAGGTGAATTTTGGATACCCTCAATATTCACATACATTCATTTTGTTGAAATCCTTCTGAGGAACCAATTGAAGACTCTTCCTTGGAGGCTAGGATGGTTATAGATGACTACATGTACCTCCTGATTCAGTGATGAGCATTCTGGAACACTGGACTTGCAGTGGTTAAGTGCATGCACTTTGGAATCAGGCAGACCCCGATACTAATCCTGTCTTTGCTCATTACCAATTAAATAACCCTGTGGAAACCTCTTATCCTCTCTGAGCCTCCATTTTCTCATCTGTAAAATGGGAAGGCAAATACTTGCTTCATAGATACATATGTAAAGTGACTAGCACGGTGTCTAATACATAGCAGTGCCCATTGTTAATTTTCTTTAATCCTGACTAGTTATTTCTAGCTGCTTCTGTCTACTCTCACTTAAAAATTATTAAATTTCATTCAACTTAAGATCTTGGGAGAGCCCACTTGATTTATTTCTCTCATTCTATCAGTTTAAAAATTTTTTTTTTGGTTTGTTTCTACCTGTATTATGATTTTATTTTTCACATACTGGGGAGCACTAGACATTGCTGGGAATCCCCTGATTAACAGCTTGGCTATGATTACCAAACCTTCTGAAGGTCACTTGGAAGTTTCCATGGTAACAATCAACAGTGGTGGGAGAGAATGACCCTGCAAGTGACATACACCTGTCCCGCCGGCAATCATTCCCAGTTTGTTTGCCACTCGGAGTTCTGGCGGAGATTTCTTGTTGGGCTGAATGTTAAAATTCCCTGAGGATCCAGGTGAAGAGAAGGGAGGAAGAACAAAGTCAATATAGGGAGCTAAGAAAACAAATACAAACTTGAAACTACATCCAAACCCAGTTTAACTGCTGCTATGAAATCTGATTCTGGAATCTGGGTGGAGGTTTGAGTTGAGCCAGCCCTGACAAATAATATACCTGAAGGACAATGGGGCCAAAGCCATCTGTCCCGCATTACCAACTACCAGCCAGCTCAGAGCCACATGGTGAGTCATCAGCTGCTTCTGTCAGAGCATCACTCCCTGGTGAGGATGACAGGCAGAGTGCCAGGTGTGAATCTATTTTCCCAAGTGGCATAGAGAAGCTCCAGAGGCTTGCTAACGCACCCAGCTGCTCCCATGGGAAGGGCTGAAAACTATCTCTGGCTTGTTCCACAGCTCAGCCTGAGGTGCGAATCTTTGGGGTGGGGGAGGGAGGCATTATGTCTCCTTCAGTAATCTCCATAGCTGTCATAGCTGGTGAATTCAAGTGGATAGGAAACTGCTCCCTCTGGCAAACAGGGCTGAGTAATATGCCTTTCTATAGTACCAGTGCTATGGTCAGAAAGGACAGCTCTGGCCCTCTCATGCACACACACACAAGTACACACACAGTCACACTGTGCCAGAAGGACTACAGGAACTGGAGAAATGGGAGATGGGCTCACTGGGAAGAGAGGCCATACCTTTCCCAGTGTAAGTGAGCAACCCACTCGGTCCCCGAAACTCCACCATGTCCCCAATCTTCAGGCTATCCAGGTACTGAGACATCTTTCCTCCCTCAGGAAATTTGGGGTGTATGCCCTTCAGGTAGACCTGGTAAGACAGAATGGAAAATATCTTATATGGAATGTCACTGGTTTCTGAATCCCCTGTTTACTGAACCTCCCTGAGGCTGAAATAGGGACCACATGCGTGCTATCTTTTCCCAGTCCACATACTTTGCTCATATCCACAAAGGACATGCCATTTCTTGCTATCAAACAAATCTTGGAAGTTCCTACAAATCCTGCAAAGAGTAGGGGTAAGGAGCTTCTGGAGTTTCTTTCTACCCCCTTACCTTGATGACGAGATCCACATAGCCTTGGTCCTCATCACTGGTGACAGGAGTGTATGGCCTGATGACCAGGCTGCCATCGATTCGGGCAGAGAGGTAGACATGTGTGCCTGGGGACCGTGCAAGGAGCCACATAAGGGTGGCTTGTGGAAGTGTTGCATCCCTTTTACCTTTCAAAACACTCAGGGAGGTTTTAGAGAACAAGAATGTCTTGCTTCCTGCTGTGGTCCCAGTGAACTACTAGGTAGGGAGGATTCGCTCCTTTGAGCCCCAGGTGGATTCCTCATAAGCCTCTCATTGGAGAAACATCGATCACTGCCAGGACCTTAGCAGCAGGTGAGTTGAGGGTCTGGGCAACGGGGAATAAATCAGTGCTTGCTCAGGGCGTGGTATGAGCAAATCATGCAGGAAGGATGGAAGACTGCTGAGTGTTAAAGATGGCTGGGGGCACAGAGACCACACCCTAGAGGGGCAAAGTGGCACTTCACAGCCCAGAGGACACAGAGCCAGGTAGGGAAAGGGGAATGGGGTGTGCGGGAAATAGAGGGAAGCAGCATGTTTTAGGAAACCCCAAATGGGGAATTACCCTCTTGGGATCGCAGGGAAAGGAGCCCACTCCACACTTTCCTTACCCACAGGCAGCCCCAGAATGTGGTGGGCGGTGGGAAGGGCAAAGCGGAACCTCTTGGTGTTGTGGCTCACAGTCTGGAGGATGGATGACACGTTTCACCCAGGGATCGGGTGCTCTCCAGTCCCTCAGATGCTGTCCTGGGTGCTGTCTGCTTCACACCAGAACTCTGGTCCCCTCCCCTCCCCTGGCCCGTTCTTCAACAGCTTACCGTCTTGTCTAGCAGTCGCAGCAGGTACTTCTCATTGGGATCCAGGAGAGTGACCTGTGGCCGGCGGGACCTCCGAACCAGGTAGGAGCCCAGAGCCAGGCCGAGCAGAGTCAGCAGCCCCACCCCCAGGGAGGCCAGGAGGACTGGGCTCTGTGGGTAGAGGAGGCAGCGTAATCGACACGCTGGGTTAGCGATCTCGAGCTCCGGGGCGGGAGCATGCTGGGGCCAGAGGGGTAACCTGGGCAGGATTCCCACCCGGGACGCGCAGCACCCGGACCCCGGCATCCAGAGCGGGTCCAGAGCCCTGTGGGGAGGGGTCCGCAGTGAGAGCCCCCGGCCCGGAGGTGAGTGCGCAGAACCAGAGGGGGCGAGGTCCCCTGGTGCACGATACAGAGTGAGGGTCTCACCGGCTGGATCCCCATGACCGAGAGCCGTGTCCTCCACCGCCCCGCGGACGGACAGATCCCACAATGCGCAGTGGAACCGGGCAGGCGCGAGGGGATAGCCGGCGGGGCCCGGCAGGAGGCGGGGTCGGCGGGCGGAGTCGCTCTGCGCCCCGCCCCTTTTCTCCTCGAATCGGTGCCCTGCAGGCGCAAGCGTCCCAGAAAATGTTCAAGACGATTTAAGACCAGAGCTCCAGCTCCTCCTCCGCGACCTTCTGGCCCCCGCCGCTTTGATCCGCTTATTCTTGAACTGGATGGGCGTTCGCAAAATGTAGAAGCACCTCAAATTGGAGGATTGGAAATCTCTGAGTCTGCGATTGCTAAACTAAGAGGTGCCTGACGCTTAGCCAGAAATAGGTTCAAAGCAGAGCAGAAGGGACTGCAATTAATCATTTTGTAGTTACCTTAGTTTTTCAACAGGCTGAAGTGCAACTAGAGAATTAACTGCCTGGTAGAGTCTCTTTCAGGAATGAATAGTGGCGTGGCAACTTCATTTCTTGGTCCCTTTTGACAAAATAAGGAACTCTCGTTGTGCAGTGGTTAAGAGCTGGCTGCTAAGGTAAAGGCTGGCAGTTTGAAACCACCAGCTGCTCCGCGGGAGAAAGATGTGGCGGTCTGCTTCCGTGAAGAATTAGAGATTTGGGAACCCTATGGGCAGTTCTGGTCTGTCCTGTAGGTTCCTATAAGTGGGAATCGACTCCAGGGCAACAGGTTTTTGGGTTTTTTTTGAAACAAAATACTGGTTTTGTTCACAGCGCCAGGCCTGCAGGCAATCGGGATCACTCAGGAACTACCTTCTAGTCCAAATCAAGCTTCAAGTCCTGATCTGGCTTCTTATTCCCTCAGGGTTAAAGGCCTGGGCTTTGGAGTCCAACCAGACTGAAGAAGAATCTCAGCTCCACCGGTTAGTGGATCTGTAATCTTCCCTGAGTTTCCTCCAGGGCTTCCAACCGGTGGTTCCAGTTTGAACCCCTGCTGAGAATTTGCGTATCTAACAAGTTCCCAGAGGATGCTAATGGTGCGGGTTAGGACGAATTCTGAGAACCACTAGTACACCAGTGGTTCTCAAAATTTATTATACATAAGAATCACCTGGGGATCTTGTTAAAATGTAGTTTCGGATTCAGTATCTCTGGGATGGAAAGGCACATTCTCAGCAGGGGTTGGAATGGGAACAAACCGGTTGGAAGCCCTGGTTTCTTCATCTAAAGATGGATACATACTATCATCTACAACCCACCAGTTGCCAGGGAGTCTATTCCCCATGTGTGTGAGAGTAGAAATGTGCTCCACTGGGTTTTCCATGGCTGGTTTTTTGGAAGTAGATCATCAGACCTTTCTTCTGAGGTGCCCCTGGGTGGATTCACACCTCCAAACTTTCAGTTAGCAGCTGAGCATGTTAACCATTTGCACCACCCAGGGTCTCCATCAAAGAAATAGGGAGTTGAAACGCTATCACAGAACATCCTTGTTAAGCACCCACCACGTGTCAGGCACTTAGAATGCAGAGCTGACAAGACACAGTCCCTTCCTTGACGAATGTAGAGTCTGGGGGTCCAATCTTCAAAGTCCTTTCTTGGTGCCCCATTGTTCTTAGAATCAACACCAAACATAGCTTAACCTCCCTACAGGAAGTGGTCCGTCTCTATCTCTTCTTCCTCACATGGTGACAGACTCCGCCTGCTTTCTCCCCTTTGGCGATACTCTCTTCCATTTTCTTGAACAATCTTGTTACTAGGGGCTTCATGGTCTTTGCAAGTACCATCTCCTCTGCCTAGAACAATCGTCTCCCATCTTTGAACTCACACTTCACCCAGGTTACTCTAACTTATTATCCAGAGTTTGTGGTAGGCAGAATTCTAAGATGACCCCCCAAGATTCCCACCCTCTGGCGTACATGCCCTGCGTCTTAGTTTTCTAGTGCTGCTGTAACAGAAATACCATAAATGGGTATCTTTAGCAAACAGGAATTTATTTTCTCACAGTTTAGGAGGATAGAAGCCTGAGAGCACCAGTTTCAGGAGAAGGCTCTCTCTGTCTGCTCTGGGGGAAAATCCTTGTCTCTTCAGCTTCTCTTCCCCGGTTCCTTGGTGATTTCCATATGGCATTAGTCTTCCCCATTTGTGCTTCCTTGCTTCTATGCCTAATCTGCTCCTTTTATATCTCAAAAGTGATTGGTATGCATATATATGTATAGGAAGGCATGTATGAGTATATAGGGGTGCATGTACAGGTATATCTGTAGGCATATGTATATACATGTTTATGTACACTGCATATATATTCATATATATGATAAACCACATAGGGGGCACAGTTGTGGATACTGCCTAGACATAACTAAATACATCGTGGGATGGGATTACTGGGTTTGAAGGCTTGGGACCATAGCCTCATGTGACAACTTGGTCAATTGCCATAACATAGTTCATAAAGATAATGTCCTACATCCTAGTTTGGTGAGTAGAGTCTGGGGTCTTAAAAGTTTATGAGCAACCATCTAAGATACAACTATTGGTCTCTACTCATCTGGAACAAAAGAGAATAAAGGAAACCAAGGACTCAAAGAAGAAACTAGTCCACAGGACTAATAGCCCATAGGAACCATGGCCTCATCTAGCCTGAGACCAGAAGAACTAGATGGTGCTCAGCTACCACTACTCACCAAGGACACAATAGAAGGTCCCAGACAGAAAGGGGAAGAAAAAATCCAGAATGAAACTCAAATTCTTAAAAAAGGCCAGACTTATTGGATCAATAGAGACTAAAGGAACCCACCAGACTATCACCCTAAGATACTCTTTGAACTTGGAACTGAAGCCAGTCCTGGTGGTCACCTTTCATCCAAACAATAGCTTGGCTTATAAAATAAATAATATCACCTATGAATACTGTGCTTCCTTAAATAATCAACTATATGAGACCAACCAGTCAGCATTTACCCTAAAACAAAGATGAGAAGCTAAGGAGGGGCAGGGAAGCTAGATTAATGAAAATGGGACAAACCGAATGGAAATAATAAGAATGTTGATACATTCTGAAAAATGTTACCACTGTCATGAAACAAGTTGTATAAAAATTGTTAAATGGGAACCTAATTTGCTATGTGAATTTTCACCTGAAACACAGTTTAAAGGAAAAAAAAAGTGATTGGTTTAAGGTACACTCTACACTGATATGGCCTCATTAACATAACAAAGAAAAACCTATTCCAAATGGAATTATATCCATAGATATACTCTTTGCTGTTGAGCCAATTCCGGCTGGTAAGGGTTAGGATTTTAAATACATGTTTTTGGAGAACACAATTCAGTCCATAACACCCTGTATGATCTCCTGCCTTTGAGTGTAGGAAGAAATTTTGAATATAATGGGATAGTCACTCCCTTGATTAGGTTACATTATATAATATTTGTCTTAGAGGACTGAGAGAGAGATCTTCCTGAAGGCTTTGAAGAAGTAATCTGCCATGTTGTGAGAGGGAGGCCTTGAGGAGCTGAGAACAAATGACAGCTGCAAGAAAATGGCACCTTAGTCATATAGTCACAAGGAACTAAATTCTGCTAACAACCTGAATAAGCTTGGAAGATGAGATTATATGAGATCTCAAATGAGATCATAGCCCCAGCCAACACCTTGATTTTAGCTTGGTGAGACCCTAAGCAGAGGATCCAGCTAAACTGTGTCCAGACTTTTGACCCACAGAAACTGTGAGATAATAAATTTGTGCTATTTTAAGCCATTGAGTTTATCGTAATTTTCTATGCAGCAATAGAAAACTAATATAGAGCTCAACTCAAGTGTCACTTTTTCAGGGGAAACTTTTTCATCCAACTCCATCACCAACGACCCAGTCAGCGTACTACCTTTTCTTAGCCCTTAACCACAATGGTTCCATCTGATTCATTTTGTAATTTGTTATTTTCTGTGTTTCCTCCCTACACTGTGAGCTCATGAGACTTCTTGTTACTGCCTTCAAGCCGGCCCCCAACTCAGGTGTGATGGTTAAGATTGTGTGTCAGATGGGTTGGGCCATGATTCTCAGTGTTTTGGCCATCATGTGATATTGTGGTCACTTCCCTGTTGAGATTTGATATGTGATCACCCCCATGATGGGATCTGCTGTGAGTAGCCAGTTGGTTACAGGGGAGTTTCCTTGGGTGTGTGGCCTGCATTGAGTGTGGGCGGACATTCAGGCAGGGATCAGGCGGCTTTTGCTCATTCTAGATCCTGCAGCTGGCTCCTGTTTGTCAGACCTCTGGTTCTTGGTACCTGAGCTAGCAACTTACCTGGGGTCTTGCCTCCTGATCTTGAGACTCATCAATCTTCACAGCCTGTGAGCAACAGCCCTGCTCTCTGACCGGCTGATCTTGGGTTCGCCAGCCCCTGAGGCTATGTGAATCAGGAGGAGCCTCTATCTTGACCTACAGACCTGGGACTTACAGTGTCTACAATCGCATGAGCCATTTCCTTGATATAAATCTCTCTCTATGTATGTATTTATACGCTTTACTGGTTTTGCTTCTCTAGAGAACCTAGCCTAAGACATTTGGTACCAAGAGTGGTTCTAGAGAAACAAAATTGCGAGGATGAATTTACTAAATTGTTTCTCAAATCTGCTTAGTCTTAAAGATGTTGCTGACTCTGCTTCTGGTAGTAAGGAGGGCACTGCTAATCCATTGCGTGAGGTGGCAATTCAAATACGTAAAATATCACCACCAATAAATCAGGTATTGGTGAAAGATGAGGCTCTGGGTGATTGCATGGATGATACCTGTCTACAATTTTGTCATAATGAGAAATATAAGGAAGCTGGTTGTTTGGTCCTACTTTCACTAGACAAACTGGTGAAAGGAAGAGATGAGCTCAGGGCTTCAGAGTCAAAGCTCAAGTGCTGCATAAATGACCTCAAACTTTCCACATGTGCCTTGAAAGGAAGCCTTATTTCTTGTAGTAACAGCACTGATATTGCCGAAAACCAAACCCAGAGTCTTATTATAAGAGTGACTAAGGTACAATGCCAACTCAACTGCCAACATGAAGAGGTGTCTGCAGTTAAAGTGAGGGCATTGACTGGGAAGAAATGGGATCCTGAAACCTGGGATGGGGACATATGGGAAGATAATCAGGAAGCTGGAGACACTGAGCCCCTAAATTCCATTGAATCACTCTGGCCAACAGAACCATTAGCCCTTCCACTCCCATCTAATGAGATTAACCCAGCTGCATCTAAAGTGCCTTTGTCTGAGTCATTGCCTGGGACATTGCCTGAGGCAGATGCTTTACAAGGCAATGCTGAATGTTCTCAAAACATTTCCCCTCCGATTTTAGGTTCTAGATCTATAACTAGACTTAAGTCCCAAAACCAAAACCAAACCCCTTGCCGTCGAGTCGATTCCGACTCATAGTGACCCTATAGAACAGATTAGAACTGCCCCATAGAGTTTCCAAGGAGTGTCTGGTGGATTCGAACTGCTGACCTTTTGGCTAGCAGCCATAGCTCTTAACCACTAAGCCACCAGGGTTTTCACTTAAGTTCCAGTGAGCCCAGTGAGCCCCAAAAGGTGAAGTTCAAAGTGTAACCCAGGAGGAGGTATGTTACACTGCAAAAGAACTACTTGACTTTCCTAATACGCACAAACAGAAACCTGGGGAATATGTGTGGAAATGGCTATTAAGGGTGTGGGATAATGGTGCAAGGAACATAAAGATGCATAAGTCTGAGTTTATTGATACGTGTACACTAAGCACAGATTGTTCATCGAGTGTTCCAGCTTGAGAAGATAGGAAAGGATCTAATAGCTTATCTGGTTGGGTTGCTGAAGCATGGATTATGCGGTGGTCTACACTAAATCAAGTTGAAGTACCAGACCTGCCTTGGTATACTGCAGAAGAAGGTATCCAAGGGCTTAGGGAAATTGGCCTGTTAGAGTGGATTTATTAGGTTAGAACCACAGAATGCCCAGAGGACACATCTGTTACTACAACAGTGAGGAACAAATTTGTGGAGTGGGCCCTAGTATCCTTGAAGACTGCTGTGATTGCTATTTTATGTAAGTCAGATTTCAGAGTGGGAACTGTCCTGACTAAATTAAGACACCTAACTACAATGGGGCTGATTGGAGCGCATGGTGGTAGGGGCCAAGTGGCGGCACTCAATCGACAAAGACAAGGTAGGCGTGGTTACCATAATGGACAGCAGAGTCAAAGCAGTAATCAGAATAGTCTGACTTGTATGGATTTATGGCATTGGCTATTAGTCATGGTGTCCCTAGGAGTGAAATAGATAGGAAATCTACTAAATATTTACTTGATCTGCACAAGCGGATGAATTCTAGATCAGGTGAACAGCAGTCTAACTCAAATCACCAGAACAGAGAGTCATGCCACCTCAATCAATTCCCAGACTTGAGCAAATTTACAGACCCACAACCCCTTGATTGAACAGGAGGCCGGGTCCCCTTGAGGAAGGACTCCAATACACTGCCAAAAATTTATACTGTTAATCTTTCTCCTAGCCTTCCCCAAAGGGGTCTATGGCCTTTTACGAGAGTGAACGTTCACTTGGAAAAAGGAAATAATCAGATTTTTCAGGGATTACTGGATACTGACTCTGAACTGACACTAATTCCAGGACCCTAAAATATCACTGTGGCCCACAAATCAGAGTGGGGGCATATGGAGGTCAGGTTATTAATGGAGTCTTAGCTCATGTCAGTCTCCCAGTAAGCCAAGTGGGTCCCTGAACCCATCCTGTAGTGATTTCCCCTGTTCCAGAATGCATAATTGGAATAGCTATACTCAGCAATGGGCAGAACCCCCACATTGGATCCCTGACAAATGGAGTAAGGACTATTATGGTAGGAAAAGCCAAGTGGAAGCCATTAGAACTGCCTCTATCTAGGAAAAGAATAAACCAAACACAATACTGCATTCCCAGAGGGATTGCAGAGATTACTGCTACCATCAAGGACTTGAAGGATGCAGGGGTGGTGATTCCCACCACATCCCCATTCAATGTGCCTATCTGGCATGTGCAAAAAACAGATGGATCTTGCAGAATGACAGTGGATTATCAAAAGCTTAGGAAGGTGATGACTCCAATTGAAGCTGTTGTTCCAGATGTAGTCTCATTGCTTGAGCAAATTAATACATCTCCTGGTACCTGGTATGCAGCTATTGATCTGGCTAATGCCTTTTTCTCCATTCTTATTTCAAAGGATCATCAGAGGCAGTTTGCCTTTATCTGGCAAGGCCAGCAATATACCTTCACTTGCCTCCTTCAGGGCTACGTCAACTCTCCAGCCCTACGTCATAATTTAGTCCACAGGGAACATGATCACCTTTCCCTTCCACAAGATGTCACACTTGTCCATTACATTGATGACATTATGCCGATTGGACCTAGTTAAAAAAGAAGTGTCAATGACTCTGGATTTATTGATAAAACATTTGCATGCTAGAGGGTGGGAAATTAATCACACAAAAATTCAGGCACCTTCCATCTCAGTGAAATTTCAAGGGGTCCAGTGGTGTGGGGTATGTCAAGATATTCCTTCTAAAGTGACGGAAAATTATTGCATCTGGCTCCTCCCACAACTAAAAAGGAGGCACAATGCCTAGTGCATCTCTAGATTTTGGAGGCAGCATATTCCTCATTTGGGTGTGCTACTCTGGCCTATCTATCAAGTGACTCGAAAAGCTGCTAATTTCAAGTGGGGCCCAGAACAAGAGAAGGCTCTGCAACAGGTTAAGTCTGCTGTGCAAGCTGCTCTGCCACTTGGGCCATATGATCCAGCTGATCCAATGGTGCTCAAAGTGTCTGTGGCAGATAGAGATGCTGTTTGGAGTCTTTGGCAGGCCCCTATTGGTGAATCACAGCATAGACCCTTAGAGTTTTGGAGCAAACCCCTACCATCCTCAGCAGATAACTACTGTCCTTTTGAGAAACAGCTTTTGGCTTGTTACTGGGCCTTAGTAATGCTTAACCATGGGCCACCAAGTCACCATGTGGCCTGAGCTGCCCATCATGAACTGGGTGTTTTCTGACCCACAGAACCATAAAGTTGGATGTGCACAGCAGCACACCATCATTAAATGGAAGTGGTATATATGAGATCGGGGCTGAGAAGGACCTGAAGGAACAAGTAAGTTGCATGAGGAAGTGGCCCAAATGCCTATGGTCTCCACACCTGTTACATTACCTTCCGTCTCCCAGTCTGCACCTATGGCCTCATGGGGAGTTCCTTATGGTCACTTGTCTGAAGAAGAGAAAATTCGTGCCTGGTTTACAGATGATTCTGTGCAATATGCAGGCACCACTCGAAAGTGGACAGTGGCAGACTACAGCCCCTTTCTGGGACCTCCCTGAAGGACAGTGGTGAAGGGAAATCCTCCCAATGGGCAGAACTTCGAGCAAGGCACCTGGCTGTTCACTTTGCTTGGAAGGAGAAATGGCCAGTTGTGTAACTGTATACTGATTCATGGGCTGTGGCCAGTGGTTTGGCTGGATGGTCAGGGACTTGGAAGGAACATGATTGGAAAATTGGAGACAAAGATTTACGGAGAAGAGGTATGTGGATAGACCTCTCTGAATGGGCCAAAGAAGTGAAGATATTTGTGTCTCATGTGAATGCTCACAAAAGGATGACCTCAGCAGAAGAGGATTTTAACAATCAAGTGGATAAGATGATGCGTTCTATGGAAATCAGTCATCCTCTTTCCTCAGCTACTCCTGTCGTTGCTCAATGGGTTCATGAACAAACTGGCCATGGTGGCAAGGATGGAGGTTATGCATGGGCCTAGCAACATGTACTTTCATTCACCAAGGCTGACTTGGCTACAGCCACTGCTGAGTGCCCAATCTGCCAGCAACAGAGACCAAAACTGTGTCCCCGATATGGCACCATCCCTCGAGGTGATCAGCCAACAACCTGGTGGCAAGTTGATTACATTGGACCACTTCCATCATGGAATAGACACCTACTCTGGGTATGGCTTTGCCTTTCCTGCATGCAATGCTCCTGCCAATACTAACATTGGTGGACTTACAGAATGCCTTATCCACTATCATGTTATCCCTCACAGCATTACCTTGGATCAAGAGACTCACTTTACAGCAAATGAATTGCAGCAGTGGGCCCATGCTCATGGAATTCACTGGTATTACCATGTACCCCCATCATCCTGAAGCAGCTGGCTTGATAGAACGATGGAATGGTCTCCTAAAGACACAATTACGGTGCCATTCTCATTTGAGTCTATGAATTTCTTTATTCAATCCTTGATTTCTTTTATAAACCAGTAGTTTTTAAGTAAGGTTTTGTTCAGTTTCCATGTTTTGATTTTTTTCCCTTGCTTTTTCTGGTATTGGTTTCTACTTTTTATGGCATTGTAATCAGTAAAGATGCTTTGTATTATTTCGATGTTTCAGATTCTGGTAAGACTAGCTTTGTGGCCTAAAATGTGGTCTATTCTGGAGAATGTTCCATGTGCACTGGAAAAGAATGTATACTTTGCTCCATTGGAAAAGAATGTATACTTTGCTGCTCTTGGGTGGAGTGTTCTGTATATGTCTATGAGGTCGAGTTGATTGATTGTGGCATTTACATCTTCCGTATCTTTATTGAATTTCTTTCTAGATGTTCTCTCCTTCACTGAAAGTTGTGTGTTAAAAAGTCTCCTAGTATTACCGTGGAACTGTCAATTTCTCTTTTCAATGCTGTTAGAGTTTATGTATTTTGGAGCCCTGTCATTGGTTGTGTATATATTTATTATGGTTGTGTCTTTCTGGTATATTGATCCTTTAATCATTATATAGTGTCCTTCCTTATCCTTTATGGTGGTGTTTCCTTTAAAGCCTATTTTTTTGGAGATTAATATTGCCACTTCTGCTTTTTTTGATTGTTGTTTGCTTGATATATATTTTTTTCTATCCTTTGAGTTTTAGTTTATGTCTGTGTGTCTAAGATATGTTTCTTGTAGACAGCATATATATGGATCGTGTTTTTTTTTTTTTTTTAACACATTCTTCCACTCTCTGTCTCTTTACAGGTTCATTTAGGCCATTTACATTCAGTGTAATTATTGATAGGTGTGAGTCTCCTCTTGTCATTTTTTTTCTTTGTGGCATTGATGCTTTCTTTGTTCCACTTAATTTTCTGTGCTGAGTTCTTTTTGTTTATATATTTTCTTTTCATTTCTTTCATTATTGTTTATTTTGTGTTTGCTGAGTTTTTATGTTTTTCTTCTTTTTTATTTTGGTGGACAGGTTTTGTTAGCTTCCTTTGTGGTTACCTTGAAATTTACTTCTATTTTTCTAAGTTTAACCCAATCTTTTATTTCTTGATATCACCTTAATTTCCTCTCCATATGGAAGTTCTATCACTACACTGTTTATTCCCTCTTTTTTGTTTTGATGTTGTCATCATTTACATATTGATGTCTCAGGTTCCCTAATTTCAGTCTTTTAGCTTTGATTTGTTTTTCTGAATTCCCTGTCTGGGTTGATAACTCATTGATCTGTCCTGTGTCCTAGTCTTGGATTGTTGTCTGATTTTTTGGTTCTCTAACTGGAGGACTCCCTTTAATATTTCTTGTCATTTTGTTTTGGTTTTTACATATTTCCTTAATTTCTGTTTATCTGAAAATGACCTAATTTCAACAACGCATTTGAGAGACAATTTTGCTGGATATATAATTCTAGGCTGGCAATTTTTTTCTTTGAAGGCTTTGTATATATCATCCCATTGCCTTCTTGCCTACATGGTTTATGCTGAGTAGTCAGAGCTTAGTCTTATTGGTTCTCCTTTGTAGGTGACTTTTGGTTTATCTCTAGCCACTCTCATGATTATTTATCTTCAGTTTTTGCAAGTTTGATAATGATACGTCTTGGTGACTTTCTTTTGGGGTGTAACCTGTGGGGTTCATTGAGCTTCTTGGATAAATATCTTCTCATCTTTCACGATATTAGGGAAGTTTCCTGCCAGCAAATTTTCAACAATTATCTCTGTGTTTTCTGTTATCCTCTCCTCCTACTCTCCCCCACCCTGCCCCGTTCTGGTATTCTAATCACACATAGGTTTTCCTCTTGACAGTATCCCACATAATTCTTAGGCTTTCTTCATTGTTTCATTCTTTTTTCTGATTTTTTTCTCAAACGAATTGGTGTCCAGGATTATCTTCAATCTCACTAATTCTGACTTCCATTGTCTCAATTCTGCTCCTATGACCGTCTGTTGAGTTGTCTAATTCTGAAATATTATCGTTAATCTTTTGGATTCCTACTTGCTGTCTCTGTATGGTTTCTAGTAGCCTGTTTATTCTGTCGTCTTGTTCTTGTACTGTTTTCCTGAATTCTTCTTTTGCTTTGTCTGTATGTTCATTGGCTTTGTCTGAATTCTGCCTGATCTCTTGGACAGCTCTGTATATTAGTCTTTTGAATTCTTTCTCAGATAGTTCCATTGCCTTATCTTCCTCCAGAATGTTTTCTGGTTCTTTATTTTGGTCGCTTGCTGGAGCCATGTTGACCTGCTTGTTTATGTGATTTGATATTGACAGTTGTCTCCATGGCATCAATAAGTTATATTTATTTTTGTTTACTACACCCCGTATTTTTGTTTTGTTTTGATATGCCCATGTAGGCTTGGTATGTGAGCTACTTTGGTTGTTGGCATCTTTGAAGCTCTCATGTCCTGTCTCCAGGTGATCAGAGCAGCTACTAGGTGTGTGAGCCCAGGAGTCTGTTCACTTTTCTTGTGGGGGTGTGGTTATTTAAGGCACAAGTGTCCAGGTCATCAGTCACCAAGTGTGTGGTGCAGACTCTTACCTACAGTTCTATATGGGCAGAGCTGCACTGGGGTGTTCAGAGCATGCTCAGGTCTCTGGCTACAGTAGGGGGCTATGTGTGGGGCAAGACAGGGGGCTGACAGCTACCCCTGGGTGCCTGGATGGAGGGTGTGTCCCTGTCCCCTAGAGCATGTAGTGGGGGAGGTGTAGTGCAGCCAGTTCTTGGGCACCTGGTGCTGTTGTCTGGAGGGGCTGGGAGGTGCCACTAATTCTCAGACCCCTGTCGTGGCTGGCTAGATGGAATGGGTGGTACTGCCAGCTCTCAGGCCCCAGGCATGGGTGGGTGAGGCCACTGCTCAGAGGGTGTATTGGGGGGTGTCGAATGTCATAAATCTGCAGCTCCCTCTTGGCTGCTGCAGATGAAAATGGGCTTCAGGTGTATGCCCTTCTGTTTTATGCTAATGAAGGCATGAGGTGTTGAATCGACCCACAAGGGGATAGGCTGGGGTGAAGAGGGTTGCAAGTCTGTGGCCCCCTTATACCAGTGACTAGGCAAAGGGGCAGGGCCTCCTGACCAGCAGTAAGCTGTCAGCTTAAGGGGTGTGGTATTGTTGAATGCCATGGGACTGGTGTTGGAGTGGAGCAGGGTGGGGGGGTGAGTAAGGGGAAGGAAGCCCTTCTCCACTGTGAAAATCTAGGGAGGAGGGGTTATTTTGCCCCTGTTCAAGGTAGGTTAGAAGCTTGCACTTAACTTTCACAGGTCTAGTGTCAATCCTTCTTGGTTCTGGAGGTGCGTGCAGATTCGATGCTGCCTAGCTGCACCTGATGTGGTGGGCCTCAGCTTTGGATACTGCTGCTTGCCTCAGCCCGTGTGCACTATGCAGACTTAGCTAGCAGGGTGCTGGCAATCCTGCAATCTGAACTTCGACATTTCTGCTGCTTTTGAATCATCTCTCTCCACCTGCTGCTCAGTCTGATTCTTCAGCTTTGTCTTTGATATTTAGGGTTCCTAGATTGTCATATATATTCTATCCACTTGTTTTTTGGGGGTTTTGTTGTAGGAGGGACGATAGGAAGCATCTGAATATCGTGCCATCGTGACCCTGCCTCCTCTTTTGTTTTATTCATATGGTGGATTATGTTGATTTTCTAATGTTGAATCATCCCTGCATACCTGATATGAATCCCACTTGGTCATGATGTATATTTTGTTTGATATGCTGTTGAATTCTACTGGCTAGAATTTTGTTAAGAATTTTTGTGTCTATGTTCATGAGGGATATTGGTCTGTAGTTTTCTTTTTTGATGGTGTCTTTGCCTGGCTTTGGTATTAGGATTGTGTTGGCTTCATAGTATGAATTCAGGAGTATTTCTTCCTTTTCTATGCGATGAAATAGTTTGAGTAGTATTGGTGTGGGCTCTTCTCTGAATGTTTAGTAGAATTCTCCAATGAAGCTGTTTGGGCTAGGGCTTTTGTTGTTGTTGTTGTTGGGAGATTTTTTTAATTACCTTTTTGATTTCTTCTTTTGTTATGGTTATGTTTAGTTTTTACATCAGTTTGTGTTAGTTTAGGCAGGTAGTGTGTTTCTAGAAATCTGTGCATTTCCTCTAGTTTTTCAAATTTGTTGGAGTACAATTTTTCATAGTATTCTGTTATGTCCTTTTTATTTCAGTTGGGTCTGTTGTGATTTCACCTGTCTCATTTCTTTTTTGGGTTATTTGCTTCTCCTGTTTTTCTTTTGTCTGTTTGGCCAATAGTATGTCAATTTTAATGATATTTTTCAAAGAAACAACTTTTGATCTTGTTGATTCTTTCTATTGTTTTTCTGTTCTCTATTCATTTATTTCTGCTCTAATCTTTATTATTGCGTTTCTTCTGGTGCCTGTGGGTTTCTTTCGTTGCTCTCTTTCTATTTGTTCTAGTGTCCTTTCTTCTTTTTTGATGTGTGCATTTATTGCTATAAACTGACCTCTGAGCCCTGCTTTTGCTGTGTCCTAAAGTTTTTGGTAAGATATGTTTTCATTCTCATTTGATTCTGTGAATTTTTTATTCTATCCTTGATTTCTTCTATTACTCAGTAGTTTTTAAATAAGATGTTGTTCAGACCAAACTAAATCTGTTGCCATCAAGTTGATTCTGATTCACAGTGACCCTATATGACAGAGTAGAACTGCCCCATAGGAGCAGCTGGTGGATTCAAACTGCTGACCTTTTGGTTAGCAGCCATAGCGCATCATGACGTTTAACCACTATGCCACTGAGACTCCAATTCAGTTTTTATGTATTTCATCTTTTTCCTTGCTATTTCTGTTAGTGATCTATAATTTTATTGCATTATGATCAGAGAAGTTGCTTTGTAGTATTTCAAGATTTGGATTTAGTTGAGGCTTGCTTTTTGGCCTAAATGTGGTCTCTTCTGGAGAATGTTCCATGTGCATTGGAAAAGAACGTATACTTTGCTGCTGTTGGGTGGAGTGTTCTGTATATGTCTATGAGGTTGAGTTGGTTGATTGTGGCATTTAGTTCTTCTGTATCTTTATTGAGTTTCCTTCTAGATTGTTCTGTCCTTCACTGAAAATGGTGTGTTGAAGTCTCCTACTATTATTGCGGAACTGTCTATTTCTTTTTTCAGTGCTGTTAGAGTTTGTTTTATGCATTTTGGAGCCCTGTCATTGGTTGCATATATATTATGGTTACGTCTTCCTGGTGTATTGACCCTTTAATCATTATATTGTGTCCTTCCTTATCCTTTATGGTGGAGTTTCCTTTAAAGTCTATTTTTTTGGAGATTAATATTGCCACTTCTGCTTTTTTTAGTTGTTTGCCTGATTTTTTTTCTATCTTTTGAATTTCAGTTAGTTTATGTCTTTGTGTCTAAGGTGTGTCTTCTGTATACAGCATATAGCTGCACTGTGTTTTTCTTTTTTATCCCTTCTGCCACTCTCTGTCTCTTTACTGGTGCATTTAGGCCATTTACATTCAGTGTAATTATTGATAGGTATGAGTTTACTCCTATCATTTTTTTTTGTGGTGTTGATGGGTTTTTTTGTTCCACTTAATTTTCTGTGCTGAGTTCTTTTTGTTTATATATTTTCTTTTCATTTCTTTCATTATTGTTTATTTTGTGTTTGCTGAGTCTTTATGTTTTTCTTCTTTTTTATTTTGGTGGGTAGGTTTGTTGGCTTCCTTTGTGGTTACCTTTACATTTCTAAGTTTAAACCAGTCTTTTATTTCTTGATTTCGCCTTGACTTCCTCTTTATATGGAAGTTCTATGACTAAATTGTTTATTACCTTTTTTTTTGGTTTTGATGTTGTTGTTGTTTACATATTGATGTCTCTGGTTCCCTATTTTCAGTCTTTTAGCTTTGTTTTATTTTTGAGAGTTCTCTATCTTGGTTGGTATCTGGTTGATCTGTCCTGTGTCCTAGTCCTGGATTGTTGTCTCATTTTGTTGGCTCTCTAACTGGAGGACTCCCTTTAATATATATTGAAATTTTGATCTGGTTTTTAGATATTCCCTTAATTTCTGTGTATCTGGAAATGACCTAATATCGCCATCATATTTAAGAGATAATTTTGCTGGATATATAATTCTTGCTTGGCAATTTTTTTCTTTCAAGGCTTTGTATATGTCATCCCATTGCCTTCTTATCTGCATGGTTTCCGCCAACCAATTAGAGATCAGTATTATTGTTTCCCCTTTGTATGTGTCTTTTCATTTTTCTTGAGCTGCTCTCAGGATTCTTTCTTAGTCTTTGGTTTTTGGGAGCGTAATTATGATATGTCTTGGTGACTTTCTTTTTGGGTCTATCCTTTGTGGGGTTTGTTGATCTTCTTGGATAGTCATCTTTCATCTTTCATGATATTAGGGAAGTCTTCTGTCCACAAATCTTCAATGACCCTTTCTGTATTTTCCATTTTCTTCCCTTGTTCTGGAACTCCAATCACACACAATTTTTTGCTCTTGTGTCACATAATTCTTAGGTTTTCTTCATTCTTTTCTCTGATTTTTTCCTCAAATAAAGTGGTATCCAAGGATTTGTCTTCAATTTCACTGATCCTGTCTTCCATTGTTTCAAATTTGCTCCTAAAACTTTCTATTGCACTGTCCATTTCTGAAATCTTGTTTATCTTTTGGATTTCTAGTTGCTGTTTTTATATGATTTCTTGTTTTTTATTTATTTTGACATTTTTTCTATATTATTTTCCTGAATTCTTCCATTGTTTTGTTTTCTCTGATTTTGTCTGTATTTACCATGACTTTGTCTATTTTTTCCTTATTTTTGTCTATGTTTTCCTTCATCTCTTTCTTAGTCTCTTGGAGAGCCTTGAATATTAGAGTTTTGAAGTCCCTGTCAGGTATTCCAGTGCCTTTCTTCTACCAGAGGGTCATCTGGTGTTTTATTTTGGTTACTTACTGGAGCCATCCTGTCTTTTTTTAATGTTTTGATATTTTCTGCTGTCTCTGGGACATTCAGGAATTATTTTCTTCATTTATTGATTGTAGATTTGTTTGTTTCTTCTTGCTTTTTTGTTTTATTTGGTTATGTCTGGGCAGGCGGTCTGGGCATGTTTTGTTGCTTACTTGTGTGTAAGCATGATACTTCTCACCACTCTGACTAGGTGGGCAGGGACAGTTGCTCATCTATGATGCAGCAGGGCAGTTCCAGCAGGGGTGGGAAGAGTCAGGGATGGATCATTTGTGGCACATACTGGGTCCAGCAGGGTGTGGCCAAGGGGCAGTGCAGTGTGGGGTCCTGGGGTCCAGGTGTCTGCACTGGTGCTCCTTGGGAGCATGGTGCTTGGCGCGTGGTGCAGATAGGCAGGAGGGAATGGAGAGGATGTGACGTGTAGAGCTAAGTGAGTGAGAGATAGACAAGAAAGAAGAGAGAGAAATAGAGGTAAAATATAAGCAAAAAAAGTAAATAAAAGGTGGCATGACGGGATTCGGTGGGTGGGGGCAGGGCAGACCCAGGGAGACCATGTCCTGGTGGCTGTCTAGCTGAGTGATGTGGCTTGGCCTTTTGAGAAGGGGTGTGGGTAGTGCATAGGGCTAGGTGGGTGGGAGAAAGGAAAGGAAAGAAGGGAAAGAGGAGAAAAAAAACAAAAATCTTAAACAACAACAACAAAAATAAATATTGTGCTGAGGGAGCCAGCCCTTTAGGATGGGGTGGGATTAGGATGGTGGTAAGCTGGTGTCTCTCTCACCAGTTGGTGTGGCATGGGCCCTCAGGAAGGGTCTGAGGCAGTGCAGGTCCTAGGTGGGAGGGAGAAGGGGAAAGATAAAGTAAAATAAAACATATGGCACTGAGGGAGCCTGCATGTGGAAGTGGCACAGACTCGGGGAGGCTGTGTGCCAGTGAATCTTTAGCTGAATGGTGCAGCATGGCCTGTTGAGAAGTGGGGGATGGTGCACAGGGCTAGGTATGAGGGAGAAAGGAAAGATAAGGACAGCAAGAGGAGAAACAAAAACCAAACAAACAAATAAAAAAGACCAAAACTAAACAAAGAAACCAAAAAATGGTGCTGATGGAGCTGGCTGGTGACGGCGGCACAGACCTGAGGAGGCCACGTGCCAGTGGCTCTCTACCTGAGCAGTGCAGCACTGTCCTCCAGGAAATGGTGGGGCAGTGTACAGGGCTAGGTGGGCGGGAGAAAGGAAAGGAAGAAAGGGAGAGAGAGAGAAGAAACAGGAAAAAAAACCAAAGCAAACAAACTAAAATAATATGGTGCTGAGGGATCCAACCAGTGGGGGCAGTGTAGACCTGGGGAGGCTGTGTGCTGGTGGCTCTCTAGTCCAATGGTAGGGCATGGGCCTTTGAGAAGGGGTGGGGATAGTGCATAGGACTACCTGGGTGGGAGACAGGAAAGGAAGGAAGGTAGAGAAAAAGAACAAACCAAAACAAAATAAAAAAAAAAAAAACCCACAAAAATGTAGCACTGAGGGAGCTGGTGTGTGCGTGCGGTACAGACCCAGGGAAGCCATATGCTGGTGGATGTCTAGCCCAGTAAAGCAGCACAGCTGTTGAGAAGGGGCGGAGATAGCACACAGGGTTAGGTGGGCAGAAGAAAGGAAAGGAAGGAAGGGATAGAGGTGAGAAGAAACAAAACAAAACAAAAATATGGCGCTGAAGGAGCCAGCTGGTGGGGGCAGCACAGACCCGGGGAGGCTGTGTGCCAGTGGCTCGCTAGCCAAGTGGTGCAACACAGCCCGTCAGGAAGGGACAGAGGCAGCACACGGGGCTAGGTGGGTGGGAGAAAGAAAGGAAGGAAGGGAGAGAGAAAAGAAACAAAAAAAGCCATAAAAACAATAACAAAAAAAACTAAAAAAAATATGGCACTGGGGGAACTGGCCATTGGGGGTGGGGCAGACGTGGGTGGCAGTGAGCTGGTGTCTCTCTGGTGGAGTGTCCATGACCCGCTGGAAAGTGGTGGAGGCCGAGTAGAGGGAAGAAGGGTAGGGTTTGGGAAAGTGTGTATCTCTGGTTACCAGGTGCTCTGTCTCCTGGTGGAGCTACGTGAAGTTGCCTTCCCGTATTCCCTATCTGCAGTCCTTGGTGGCTACAGTCCAAGATGGTGAATCTGTACTGCGTTAGCTGGTGGGGGACCTCCACTCTGTAGCTTTCCTTGTTCTCTTTGAGTTTCTTATTCCATTCAGTGCTTGATCGAGTTCTTTATCCCTTCATTTGGCACTTAGTGTTCAGGATTGACGTTTGCATCTGTTTTATTTAGTTTTTCGGGTCTTTGTTGCAGAGGGATGGCATGATGCTTTTGCCTATGGTGTCATGTTGGCTTCACACCCTCTAATCATATTTTTAACTTATTCATTGGATTTTTAAAATTTAATTTTTGTTGTTGTTGAGAATAAATGCAGAATATACACCAATTCAACAATTTCTGTATGTACATCAGTGACATTGATCACATTTTTCAAATTGTGCAACCATTCTCACCCTCGTTTTCCTAATTGTTCCTCACTCATTAACATAAACTCACTGCCCCCTCAATTTCCTATCTAATCTTTTGAGTTGCTGTTGTCAATTTGATCCCAGATAGTTTTTTTAATTTGAAGTTCATTTCAATGGCTTATTATTATTTTATTTTTTATAATTTATTTTATCTTTGTTGTTGAGAATATACACAGCAGAACATACACCAATTCAACGATTTCTAATTGTACAATTCATTGACATTGATTAAATTCTGTGAGTTCTGCAACCATTCTCCTCCTCCTTTTCCTAATTGTTCCTCCCCATTAACATAAACTCACTGCCCCCTACTTTTCCCATCTAATCTTTCAAGTTGCTGTTGTCAGTTATATCCCATACAGACAGATCTTAAAAGAGCACAGAGGCAGATATTCTTCACTAGTTAAGCTAATGTATGGTTTTAAGAAGACTTCAGGGGATATTTTTGGTTTAACGTTTAAACATTATCTCAGGGCAGTCATTTCAGGAGTTTATCCAGCCTCCATGGCTCCAGAAAATCTGGAGTTCATGAGAACTTGAAATTCTGTTCTGCATTTTCAGTCTCCTGATCCAAATTTGTCTATAGAATCTTTTATCAAAATGTTCAGTAATGGTAGCCAAGCACCATCCAGTTCTTCTGGTTTCATGGCAAAGGAGGCAGATGTTCATGGAGGCAATTAGCCACACATTCCATTTCCTCCTACTCCTGACTCTCCTTCTTCCTCTGTTGCTCCAGGTGAATACAGACCAATTGTTGCACCTTGAATGGCCACTTGCAAGCTTTTAAGACCACAGACACTATGCAATGAACTAGGAGGTAGAACAGAAGCACTAAACATGTTATTAGTCCAATTAACTGGGATGTCCCATGAAACCATGGTCCTAAACCTCCAAACCAAGGAACTAAATCCCATGAGGTGTTTGGTTGCACATAAGCAACTTCAGCAGCTTTTTTCTGGTTGCTTTTGTAACTATGCCTATCACACAACCTTTGCCAATTCAACTTTTTACAGGTTTAAGACATATTGACAGCAATTACATTAATTCACTATGCAACCCTACCCTTAGTCAATGCGATTTTTCCATCACATAATCCAAAGCTCACTACTCCATAAGCAATAACCCTCTCTTCCCCTTCCCACCTGACCCTGGTAACCACTAAGAAATTTTGGTCTCTATACATTTACCTGTTCTTGTATTTTTATGTAAGTGAGGTCATACAATATTTGTCCTTTTGTGATTGACTTATTTCACTCAGCTTAATGTTTTCAAGCTCCATCCATGTTGTACCATGTATCAAGACTTCATTTCTCTTACTGACTGAGTAGTATCGCATTGTATGTACCACATTTTGGTTATCCATTCATCCATTGATGGGTATTTAGGTTGTTTCCACCTTTTGGCTATTGCGAGTAACGCTGCAATGAACACTGGTGTACAAGCATGTGTTTGAGTCTCTGCTTTAAAGTCTTTTGGGTATATACCTACGAGGGGAATTGCTGGGTCATTTGGTAGTTTTGTTTTTAGTTTTATGAGGCATCATCACACTCTTTTTCCACAATGGCCATACCAGTTTACATTCCCACTAGCAGCGGATACATGTTCCAATTTCCCCACATCCTAGCCAATATTTGTTAATTTCTGTTTTTTTACCTTCACCATCATTGTGGGTGTGAAATGGAATCTCATGGTAGTTTGGATTTGCATCTCTCTGACATTGAGCATCTTTCCACGCATTTGGTGGTCATGTAAATGTCCTCTTTGGTGAAATGTCTATTCAAGTCCTTTACCCATTTTATAATTGGGTTATTTGTCTTTTTGTTGTTAAGTTGTCGGAGTTTTATATATTGTTTGTTTATTAGATTCCTATTGGATATGTGGTTTCCAAAGATAGTTTACCAGTCTGTAGCTTGTTTTCTCACTTTTTTTTGTAAAGTCTTTTGATGAAAAAAAGTTTTTAATTTTTATGAGGTCTCATTTGTCTTTTGCTGTTTGTGCTTTTGTTATTTTTGTTATATTGGATAATCCATTGTTAAAAGCTAGACCCTACAGTGTTACCCCTGCATTTTCTTTTAAGAATTTTATACTTTTAGTTTGCACACTTAGGTCTTTAATCCATTTTGAATTTGTTTTTTCGTATGGTGTGAGGCATGGATTCTTTCATTTTCTGCATATGGAAATACAATTTTCACAACACCATTTATTGACGAGACTCTTCTTTCCCCATCGAATGGACTTAGCATCCTTGTTAAAAATCAGTTGACCATAGATGTGTAGGTTTGTATCTGGACTCTTAATTCTACTCCATTGGTCTATGTGTCTATTTGTTATACCAGTACGAGGCTGTTTTGATTACTGTAGCTGTATATGTTTTAAAATCAGGTAGCGCAAGTCATCCTATTTTGTTCTTCTCTTTTGACTTTGCTTTAGCTATTTGGAGCCTCTTGCCAATACATATAAAACTGAGGATTGGGTTTTCCATTTCTGTAAGGAAGGCTGTTGTGATTCTGATCGGGATTGCATTGAGAAATCTATAGATTGCTTTGGGTAGTATTGACATCTTAACAATATTAAATCATCCAGTCCATGAACATGGAACATCTTTCCATTTATTTAAGTCTTCTTTAATCCCTTTCAGCAGTGTTTTACAATTTGCATTGTATAAGTCCTTCACATCCCTGGTTAAATTTATTTCTAGGTATTTTATTATCTTAGATGCTATTGTAAATGGAATCATCTCCCTAATTTCTATTTCAGATTTCTCATTGCTGGTATATAAAAACCCAACTGATTTTTGTTTGTTGGCCTTGTACCCTGCAACTTTGCTAAATTCCTCTATTAGGTCTAGAATTTTTCTTGTGAACTCTTTGTGATTTTCTATATATAGGATCATGTCATCCACAAATATAGATAATTTTACTTCTTTTCCAATCTTGTCTTATTGCTCTGGCTTGGACTTCTAATAGAATATTGAATAGAAGTGGTGTGAGAGAGGGCACCCTTATCTTGTTCCCTATTTCAAGGGGAAAGCTCTCGATCATTCTCCATTAAGTATAATGTTGACTGTTGGCTTTTTGTATATGCTCTGAATCATATTGAGGAACTTTCCTTCTATTCCAATCTTCTTGAGGGTTTTCATCAAGTAAGAGTGTTAGATAGTATCAAATGCTTATTCTGCCCCCACAGAGATGATCATATGGTTCTTTTCCTTGTTCTATTGATGCAGTGTATTATGTTGATTGACTTTTCTAATGTTGAACCATCCCTGTATTCCTGGAATAAATCCCACATGGTCACAGTATGTGACTCTTTTAATATGCTGTTGGATTCTGTTCGTTAGTATTTTGTTGAGGATTTTTGCATCTATATTAATAAGGGATGTTGACCTGTAGTTTTCTTTTTTTGTGGTGTCTTTGTCTTTTTTGTTTGCTTCATAGAAAGAATTAGGAAGTATTCCTTTCTTCTCTGTCTTTTGGAGGGGTTTAAACAGGAAGGTGCCAATTCTTCTCTAAATGTTTGGTAGAATTCCCCAGTGAAGCCATCTGGTCCAGGACTTTTGTTGATGTTGTTGTTGGGAGTTTTTTTTAACTTTTTTTTTTATTATTGTACTTTGGATGAAGGTTTACAGAACAAATAGTTTCTCATTAAACAGTCAGTACACATATTGTTTTATGACATTGGTTAACAACCCCACGACATGTCAACACTGTCCTTTCTCGACCTTGGAGGACCTTTTTTTTTTGGTGAAAATATACGTAGCCAAATTTACACCATTTAAAAAATTTCTACATGTACAATTCAGTGACATCGATTACATTCTTCCAGTTTTCTGCTATTCTCACTATCCTTTTCCAAATTATTCCATCACCATTATCTTCAACTCACTGCCCCCTAGGCTTCCCATCAAACCTTTTGAGTTGCTGTTGTCAATTTGATCTCACATAGATCATTCTTTTCTTTTCTTTTTTTTTTGTACCGTAGACGAAGGTTTACATGTTGGGAGTTTTTTGATCACTGATTCAATATCTCAGCTAGTTATGGGTCTGTTAAGACCTTCTATTTCCTCTTGAGTCAATTTGGGTAGGTTGTATGCTTCTAAGAATTTCGCCATTTTATCTAGGTTATTCAGTTTGTTGCTGTTCAGTTGTTCAGTATATTCTGTCATAATTCTCTTTATTTCTATTGGGTCAGTTGTAGTATCTCCACTTTCATTTTTTATTTTGGTTATTTGCATCACTTCTCTTTTTTTCTCTGTTAATCTCACTAAAATTTTGTCATTTTTATTGATATTTCAAAAAAACAACTTCTGGTTTTGTTGATTATCTTTCTTGTTTTTCTGTTTTTTATTTTATTTATTTCTACTCTGATCTTTGTTATTTTCTTTCTTCTAGTAACTTTAGGCTTAGTTTGCTCTTCTCTTTCTACTTTCTCAAGTTGTCAAGGTAGGCTGTTGATTTGAGACCTTTTTGTTTTGTTTTTTTTTCCATGTAGGCATTTCTTGTTAAGATTCCCTCTAAGTATTTCATTCATTGTATCCCATAAGTTTTGGTATGTTGTGCTTTCATTTTCATTTGACTCTAAGAAATCTGTGATTTCTCTTTCGATTTCTTGCTTGACCCACTGGTAGTTTAACAGTGTGTTGTTTAATTTTCATATGTTTGTTTATTTTTCAGTTTTTTTATGTTATTGATTTCTAGCTTCACTCTGCTGTGGTCAGAGAAAATGATTTGTATGATTTTAATCTTTTTAAATTTATCAAGATTTGCTTTGTGACCTAAACGTGGTCTATCCTGGCGAATGATGCATGTGCACTGCAGTAGAATGTATACTGTGCTGTTGTTGGGTGGAATGTTCTATATATGTCTATTAAATCTAGTTGGTTTATGGTATCATTCAGGTCCTCTGTTTCCTTGTTGATCTTCTTTCTAGATGTTCTGTCCAATATTGAAAGTGGTATATTGAAGTCTCGAACTATTATTGTAGTGCTATCTATTTCTCCCTTCAATTCTATCAGTGTTTGCTTTATATATTTAGGTGTTCCAATGTTGGGTGCATATATATTTATGATTGTTAAATCTTTTTGATGAATTGACCCCTTTATCAGTATATAATGTTTATCTCTTCTAATGGATTTTGTCTTAAAGTCTACTTTGTCTAATATTAATATTGCCACCCCAGTTCTCTTTTGGTTATTATTTGCATAAAATATTTTTTTCCATCCTTTCACTTTCAACATATTTCTGTTCTTGGGTCTAAAGTTGTGTCTCTTGTAAAAAGCATATAGTTGGATCTTGTTTTTTTAAATCCATTTTACCACTCCCTGCCTTTTGATTGGAACATTTAGTCCATTTACATTCACTATAATTACTGATAGGAAGTGACTTACTTCTGCCATTTTGTTGTTTTTTCTGTCTTAAGCCTTCTCCGTCGTTGTCCTTTACTACTGCTTGATTTTGTGTTTTGCCAGTTTATTATAGTGAGCCATTTTGGCTTCCTTCTCCTTTCCTTTTATGTATGTTTTTTAGATATTTTCTTAGTGGTTACCATGAATATTACATTTAACAGCTTGTATTTATAACATCCTAGTGTAAGCTGAGGAACCCTGGTGGTGCAGTGGTTAAGAGCTCAGCCACTAACTGAAAGGTTAGCAGTTCAAACCTACCTTCAACTCTGTGGCAGAAATATGTGACAGTCCACTTCTTTAAAGATTTACAGCCTTGGAAACCCTATGGGGTCACCATGAGTCAGAATCAACTTGATGGCAATGAGTTTGGGTTTTTTTTTTTTTTTTGCTTTTTGTTTTTTTTTTGGTTAGTGTAAGTTGGTACCAATTTAACTTCAGTAACATACAAGAAATTCTGTATCTATACCATTCCTCCCCCCCCCCCATTTTGTTGTTATCACTAGTTGTGTCTTTATATTTCATGTGCTCTGTAACAATATCATCCTTGATTTTTATGCATTTGTATAAAAAGCATGAAGGACAAAAGAATTAGAATTATCAAGCATAAATACCTTATTATTGGCCTTAATCCTGTTCCGTAAATTTCCTTTATTAGGGATTTTTCTTATTATGTATGCCTTTGGATTACTTTCTAGTGTCTTTTTACTTCTATCTGCAGAACTCCCATTAGAATTTTTCTAGTGCCAGTCTGATGAATACAAACTCTCTCAGCTTCTGTTTGTCTGGTAATGTTTTAATTTCACCCTTATTCTTGAAGGACAGTTTTACTGGGTATAGTATTCTTGGTTGACAGTTTTCTTCTTTCAGCACTTTACATCATTCTATTGTCTTCTGGCCTCCAATGTTTCTGAGGAGATATTAGCATATTATCTCATTGGGAATCCTTTGTATGTGACTCTTTGCTTCTCTCTCACTGCTCTCAGGATTCTTTCCTTATCCCTACTTTTTGAGAGCCTAACTATGATGTGTCTTGGTGTAGATCTCTTTGGGTTTATCCTGCTTGGGGTTCTTTGAGATTCTTGGATTTGTAGATTCATGTCCTTCATCAGATTGAGGAAATTATCTGTTATTGCTTCAAAGATTATTTCTGTCCCTTTTTCTCTCTCATCTCCTTCTGGTATTCTCATGATGTGTATTTTAGGTCTCTTGATGTTGTCCCATAATATCACTAAACTGTGCTCAGCCTTCTTGAGCCTACATTCTTGTTGCTCTTCAGCCTCTGTAATTTTGACTGTCTTATCCTCTAATTTGCTGATTCTTTTTTCTGTGTGATTAAATCTGTTGTTAAATCCTTCCATTTTGTTCATTCACTGGATTTTTAATTCCAATAACTACTTTTATCCTTTTTAGAGGTGCATTTGGTTATTTTTCAAATGTTCTTGGTCCTGTATTTTTTAGCCACTTATTCTTTACCCATGTTTTCAATCCTTCCTTTTATTTTTAAAAAGATGTTGTTGTTGTTAGGTGCTATCGAGTTGGTTCCAACTTATAGTGACCCTACATACAACACAACAAAACACTATCTGGTCCTGCATGATCCTCACAATTGCTGCTATGTTTGAGCCCATTGTTGCAGCCTTGGTGTGAATCCATCTCCTTGAGGGTCTTCCTCTTTTTCACTGACCTTCTACTTTACCAAGCCTGATGTCCTTCTCCGGGAACAGGTCCCTCCTGATAACATGACCAAAGTACGTGAGATGAAGTCTCGCCATCCTCACTTCTAAGGAGTGTTCTGGCTGCATGTCTTCCAAGACAGACCTGTTCATTCTTCTGGAAGTCCATAGTATATTCAGTATTCTTTGCCAACACCATAATTCAAAGGCAGCAATTCTTCTTTGGTGTTCCTTATTCATCGTCCAGCTTTTGTGTGCATATAAGGCAACTGAAAATACCATGGCTTGGGTATGGCACACATTAGTCCTCAAAGCAACATCTTTGCTTTTTAACACTTTAAAAGGTCTTTTGCAGCAGATTTGTCTGCTGAAATACGTCATTTTATTTCTTGACTGCTGCTTCCACGGGTGTTGATTGCGGATCCAAGTAAAATGAAATCCTTGACGAATTCAGTACTTTCTCCATTTGTCATGATATTGTTTATTGGTCCACTTGTGGGGATTTTTGTTTTCTTTATGTTAAGGTGTAATCCATGCTGAAGGCTGTAGTGTTTGATCTTCATCAGTAAGTGCTTAAAGTCCTCTTTGCTTTCAGCAAGTAAGGTTGTGTCATCTGCATATTGCAGGTTGTTAATGAGTCTTTCTTCAATCCTGATGCCCTGTTCTTTATACAGTCCAGCTTCTTGGATTATTTGCTCAGAATACAGATTGAATAAGTGTGGTGAAAGGATACAACCCTGACATACTCCTTTCCTGATTTTAAACCACACAGTATTCCCTTGTTCTGTTCGAACAACTGCCTCTTGGTCTATGTACAGGTTCCACATGAGCGCAATGAAGTGTTCTGGAATTCACGTTCTTCACAATGTTATGCCTTTGCACAGTCAATAAAACACAGGTAAACATCTTTCTGGTACTTTCTGCTTTCAGCCAAGATCCATCTGACATTAGCAATGATCTCTCTCATCCCACATCCTCTTCTGAATCCAGCTTGAATTTCTGGCAGTTCCCTGTTGATGTACTGCTGCAATTGTTTTTGAATTATCTTCAGCAAAGTTTTACTTGCATGTAATATTAATAATATTGTTTGATAATTTCCACATTGTGTTGGATCTTCTTTCTTTGGAATGGGTACAAATATGATCTCTTCCAGTCAGTTCACCAGCTAGCTATCTTCCAAATTTCTCGGCATAGACAGTCTATGTACAGGTTCCACATGAGCACAATTAAGTGCTCATTAACAACGAGTGAGTGCTTCCAGCATTGCATCCATTTGTTGAAACATCTCAATTGGTATTCCGTCAATTCCCGGAGACTCTTTGTTCACCAATGCCTTCAGTGCAGCTTGGATTTCTTCCTTTAACACCATCCATTCTTGATCATATGCTACCTCCTGAAATGGTTAAACAGCAATCAATTCTTTTTGGTATAGTGACTCTCTGTATTCCTTCCATCTTCATTTGATGCTTCCTGTGCCACTCAATGTTTTGTCCATAGAATCCTTCAATATTGCAACTCAGGGCTAGAATTTTTTCTTCAGTTCTTTCAGCTTGAGGAATGCTGAGCATGTTCTTCCCTTTTGGTTTTCTAACTTCAGGTCTTGCACTTTTCATTATAATACTTTACTTTGCCTTCTTGAACTGCTCTTTGAAATATTCTGTTCAGTTCTTTTACTTTATTGTTTCTTCCATTCACTTTAGCTACTTGACGTTCAAGAGCAAGTTTCAGCATCTCTTCTGACATCACATTCATTGTCAGAAAAATAACATTTTGACTTCTGGGCAACATGGCACTATAGGCAGAAGCACCATGCCATCCCTCCACAGCAAAGATCTGAAAAACGAAGCCAAACAGAGAAAATGACAGTCCTGAAACCCTAAGCATCAAATGAAGAGATAAAGAACTCAGCGAAGCATTGAATGGAATAAGAAACTGACAGAGAACAGAGAGCAAGGAGAGATACATGCAGAGGTCCCCTATCAGCTAACGCAGCACGGATCCGCCGTTTTGGACTCTTATCAGAGATCAGCGAACAGGGGGTATGATAAAGCAGCTTCACAGAGCTTCCAGCAGGAGACGGAACAACCAGTAACCAGCGATATATGCTTTCCCACCACACACCCATCTTCACCCCCACTCGGCCTCCTCTGCTTCCTGCGGCCAGTGTCTTGGCCAGGTAGCACCACCTTCACCCTGGTGTCACTTGAGTTCCACCAGCCCGTACTGGCTGACTCCCTAAGTGCCATTTGTTGGCTGCTGGTGTTGCTTTTTTCTGCTTCTTCAGATTTCTTCCTTACCTCTCACCACCTTCCCCTCCTTTCTCTCAAATACCTGGTTCTGTGCGCCATCTTTGCTTCTTCCTGTAAGGATGTGAAATGCTGCTTGAATGTGAAACTTCTTCCTGGCCCATGCTGCCACACTGGTGGGATCACGAGGTTTTTTTTTTTTTTATTTTTTTTTTATTTTTATTTTCTTGAATTGGAAGCCTGTTCTTGCTGGACAGTGCCGCGCAACTTAGGATCTACCTCCTCAGTTTGCGCAGATGTGCAGATGGATCCCCAAGGGCATTTCTTTCTTTCTTTCTTTTTTTTTTTTTGGGAGGGCCTTTTTTCTCTGTTTTTCTTTGGGGATTTTTCTCATTCTTTTTTTTTTTTTTTAATTTGTTTGTTTTATTTTATTTTCCCTCTTTTCCCCTTTTTGTCTTTCCTCATTACTCAGTTTCTTGTCTCTCTATACTTTCCTTCTCTTCCTGTCCCCTGAATAACTGGTGCTGATTGACACCGCTACCCCTTCTAGCCAGGCTGTACTTCATGGCTTGGAAGCAACTTCCCCAGACCTTGCGACTGTACTGGAGGAATCCCTGGGGGCTTTTCTTTTCTTCTTTCTAATTTTTATTTATTCATTTTTTCTTTTTTTTCTTCTTCTCCTTTTTGTTTTTCTCCATTTCATAGTCTCTCATCTCTCCACTCCAATGGCAAGCTCCCCTAGCACTCTTTTTTGTTTGTGTGTATGTTTTTGGCTCCTGTTCCTCTCTCCCATACCCATCTTAGCTCCACACATCACAGTCCCCCCCTCCATCCTGCTTACCTGCACCGTGCACTGAACATCACACCACCAAGCAGCCCGGGCATGGCCTACTGGAACCTGCCCTGCACTGATTACCAGCCCGCCCTGGTGGCCATAGTAAGTGCCACAAACAACCCATCCCAGCAACTCCTCTTCAGCTAGACCTGCCCTGCTGTACCATATCTGAGTGACTGACCCTGCCCATTGGAGAAGGAGGCAAAATTATCATGCCCAAAGATGAGCAAATAACAAAGAACACACAGCCCACCTGCTCAGACATAGCCAACTAAAACAAAAAAGCAGGATGAAACAAATCTGCAATCAATAAATGAGGAAAATAACTACCGAATGCCCTGCAGACAGCAGACAATATCAAAACATTAACAAAAACTGGCCAGAATCGTTCCAATAGGCGTCCAGAATAAAACACCAGATGACTCTCCAGTAGAAGAAAAGGCACTAGAACTACCTGATAGGGAATTCAAATCTCTAATATTCAGAGCTATCCAATAGTTGAAGCAAAAAGCAGACAAAATTGAGGAAAAGATAGACAAATTTATGGAAAAGGCAGACAAATTCATGGAAAATACAGACCAAAAAATGGAAGAATTCAAGAAAATAATGCAGGAACAAAATGCCAAAATAAATTCACGACTAGAAATCATGCAAAAACAGCAATTAGAAATCCAAAAGATAAACAACAAGATTTCAGAAATGGACAGTGTCATAGAAGGGCTGAGAAGCAGGTCTGAGATAATGGAAGACAGGATCAGTGAAATTGAAGACAAAGACTTGGATACAACTCTGAGGAAAACTCAGAAAAAAGAACAAAGAAAAATGAAGAGACCCTAAGAATTATGTGGGATACAATCAAAAGCAAAAATTTGCAAGTGATCAGAATTCCAGAACAGGGGGAGAAAACAGAAAACACAGAGAGGATCACTGAAGAACCGCTGACAGAAAACTTCCTCAATATCATGAAAGATGAAAAGCTGACCATCCAAGAAGCTCAACGAACCCCATATAGGATAGACTCCAAAAGAAAATCACCAAGGCATGTCATAATTGCACTCGCTAAAACGAAAGACAAAGAATCCTGAGAGCAGCTCGAGAAAAACAAAAAGTCACATACAGAGGAGAAACCATAAGACTAAGCTCGGATTATTCAGCAGAAACCATGCAGGAAATAAGGCAATGGGATGACATATATAAAACCTTGAAGGAAAAAAATTGCCAGCCAAGAATAATATATCCTGCAAAACTCTCGTTCAAATATGATGGTGAAATTAGGTCATTTCCAGATAAACAAAAATTAAGGGACTATGTAAAAACCAAACCAAACTTACAAGAATTATTAAAGGGAGTCCTTTGATCTGAGAACAAACAACATCAGCTCACAGGCTGAATCTAGGATGCAGGATCGTACCAGCCAGATACTAATCTAGGAAATGAACTCTCAAGGACTATCCAAAATCAAAAGAAATACAACAGGGAATCAGAGCGATTAATCTGTAAATGACAACAACATCAGAAAAATAAAAGACAGAACAAACAGTGTAGGTCTAGAACTTTCTAATGGAGAAGATGGCAAGGTGATACCAAGTAATAATATATTGCTTCAAACTTAGAAAAATAAGTGTTAATTTCATGGTAACCACAAAGAAAGTTAACAAACCTACTCTTCAAAAGAAAGAGGAAAAACAAAGTCTCAGTAAAAACAAAATCTACAAAAACAAAAGAAATGAAAAAAAAAAACACAAACAAAAGGAATTCAGCACAGGAGAGTAAGAGGAACAAAGAAAAAGTCAGCACCACAAAATAAAAACACTCACAAATCAAAAACACTGGAAAGAACAAATGTTGGAGAGGCTGCGGGGAGATCAGAACTCTTATGCACTGCTGGTGGGAATGCATAATGATACAACCATTTGGAAAATGATAATGGTGCTTCCTGAGAAAGCTAGAAATAGAAATACCATATGGTCCAGAAATCCCACTCCTAGGAATATACCCTAGAGAAGTAAGAGCTGTCACATGAATAGACATATATGCACATCCATGTTCACTGCAGCATTGTTCACAATAGCAAAAAGATGGAAACAATCTACATGCCCATCAACAGATGAATAGATAAACAAACTATGCTGCATACACACAATGGAGTATTATGCAATGATAAAGAATAATGATGAATCTGTGAAGCATCTCATAACATGGATGAAACTAGAGGACATTATGCTGAGTGAAATAAGTCAATCAGAAAAGGACAAATATTGCAAGAGACCTCTACTGTAAAAACTCATGTAAAAGTTTACACACAAAAAGAAACAATCTGATTGTTACAAGGGAGGGGAGGCATGGGGAGGAAACACTAAATAGACAATAGATAAGTGGTAGCTTTGGTGAAGGGTATGACAGTACACAGTACTGGGGAAGCCAGCACAACTTGTACAAGGAAAGGTCATGGAAACTCCATAGACACATCCAAACTCCCTGAGGGACTGAATTGCTGGGTGGAGGGCTGTGGGGATCATGCTCTCTGGGAACATCTAGCTCAATTGGCATAACACAGTTTATAAAGACAAGGTTCTACATTCTACCTTGGTGAGTAGCGTCTGGGATCTTAAAAGCCTGTGAGCAGCCATCTAAGATACTCCACTGGTCTCACCCCTTCGGGAGCAAGGGAGAAGGAAGAGAACAGGATACAAGGAAAAGGTTAGTCCAAAGGACTAATGGACCACAGCTACCACGGCCTCCACCAGACTGAGTCCAGTACAGCTAGATGGTGCCCGGCTACCACCACTGTCTGTTCTGACCGGGATCACAACAGGGGGTCCTGGATAGAGCTGGAGAAGGATGTAGAACAAAATTCTAACACACAAAAAAGACCAGATTTACTGGCCTGACAGAGACTGAAGAAACCCTGAGAGTATGGCCACCGGACACCCTTTGAGCTTAGTGGTGAAGCCCCTCCCGAAGTTTACCGTTCGGCCAAGGATTGGACAGCCCCATAAAACAAAACGGGACTAATGAGGCACAGCAGTTCAGGGACAAGGACTAGAAGGCAGGAGAGGACAGGAAAGCTGGTGATAGGGAACCCAAGGTTGAGAAAGGACAGTGTTGACATGTTGTGGGGTTGTTAACCATTGTCATAGGGCAATATGTGTACTAACTGTTTAATGAGAAATATTCTGTTCTGTAAACCTTCATCTAAGGTACAAAAAAAGAATTATCTATGTGAGATCAAACTGACAACAGCAACTCAAAAGGTTTGATGGGAAGTCTAGGTGGCAGTCAGTTGAAGATAATGGTGATGGAATAATTTGGAAAATGATAGTGAGAATAGCAGCACAACTGGAAGAATGTAATCAATGTCACTGAATTGTACATGTAGAAATTTTTGAAAGGTGTATCTCTGGCTATGTATATTTTCACCAAAAAAGAAAAAAGGTCCTCCAAGGTCGAGAAGGGAGAGTGTTGACATGTTGTGGGATTGTTAACCAATGTGAGAAAACAATATGCATATTGACTGTGAAATGAGAAACTATTTGTTCTGTAAACCTTCACCTAAAGTACAAATAAAAAAATTTCAAGATCTATCCTGAAGTACAATGCCGTGTGTGTTAGGCAGGGGCAGATTATCCAATAAGCAAGGTAAGCACGTGCTTACAGTATTAGCAAAACATGGGCACCAGTTGTCCAAAGCAAAGACTCATAGATTCCAAGCAGACAGGACACAAGGAAAAGCAAGTGCATAACAGTGATTCAAGAAAGACTCGATTCATTATCCTTATATGCATGGAAGGAGACATTGTTTGGCAGTTTAGTTGTGATGAAGTCATTGAAGAATTTGTAAGAGCAGAGAATGGAGAGAAATGTTTTTAATTATAACAAGTTAGAGATGAAAGATCTATCTAAAAGTAAAATATAGTGATTTGTTTTAATATTTGTTTTCTGATCATTAAGTTTTCTTTTATGACATCTTTTCATTTGTACATTTATAATTACAGCATTTATTACTAAACAAGCATCAAAATTGAAGTACGAACCACTTAAAGTAAAATTGATGAAAGTCAATTTTTTGTTGTGGGAGATGAGCAGAATTTTACATTGATTGTTGAAGTAACTAAGTTCTGTGACTCATTTTCTTTGTTGTAGAATATGTGGAACATTCTTTTTTGCAGAAAATGATAGTATATGGTAAAAATCTTAGTACTTTGTGTTATGGATTGAATTGCGTACCCCCAAAAAATGTGTGTCAACTTGGCTAGTCCATGTTTCCCAGTACGGTGTGATTGTCCACCATTTTGTCATCTGATGTGATTTTCCTATGTGTTGTAAATCCTATCTCTATGATGTTAATGAGGTAGGATAGGCAGCAGTTATATTAATGAGGCAGGACTCAATCTACAAGATTAGGTTGTGTCTTAAATCAGTCTCTTGAGATATAAAAGAGAGAAGCAAGCAGAGAGACATGGGGACCTCATACTACCAAGAAACAAGAGCCAGGAGAAGAGCGTATCCTTTGGACCTAGGTCCCTGTGCTGAGAAGCTCCTGGACCAGGGAACATTCATGACAAGGACTTTCCCCCAGAACTGACAGAGACAAAAAGACTTACCCTGGGGCTATCACCCTGAATTTGGACTTCTAGCCTCCTAGACTGTGAGAGAATAAATTTCTCTTTGTTAAAGCCATCCACTTGTGGTATTTCTGTTATAGCAGCACTAGATAACTAATACACCCTGCATGGACTAAAAATTTTACAGTCCAGTTTATCTCATTCTGCTAAAATGGCATATGCCACTTTTGCATTCAACTGCTAATATTATAGTCGCATTTAAAAAGAAGTTATATCATAGATAGCTCACACACACACACACATATATACATGTACATGTCTAACTCACATATCCCATTCAAATGTGTGAGTAAGCAGAGAAGAGGGCACCACAGATTATCCGTGTTTAGGGCACTCACATGCCTTCATCTGGCCCTGGTGATAGGATAATATCCATATGTGTACAAGGAAGACCAGTTAATATGAATGTTCTTCAAATTTATGCACCAACTACTAATGCCAAAGATGAAAAAATGGAAGATATTTACCAAATTCTGAAGTCTGAAATTGATTAAACATGTAATCAAGATGCATTGATAATTACTGGTGACTGAAATACAAAAGCTGGAAACAAAGAGGAAGGATCAGTAGTTGGAAAATATGTCCTTGGTGATAGAAATGATGCCGGAGATCACATGATAGAATTTTGCAAATCCAACAACCTAGTCCTTGGAAATACCTTTTTTCAACAACCTAAATGGCAACTATACGCGTGGACCTCACCAGATGGAATACACGGGAATCAAATCCCCTGCATCTGTGGAAAGAGATGATGGAGAAGCTCAACATCATCAGTCAGAACAAGGCCAGGGGCTGACTTTGGAACAGACCATCAGTTGTTCGATCCAAATTCAAGCTGAAGATGAAGAAAATTAAAACAAGTCCACAAGAGCCAAAGGATGACCTTGAGTATATTCCACCTGAATCAAAAAACATATTAACAGTTATTTTTTTATTCTATGTTTGATATTTCTAATATCTGAAGTCTTTCCAGTTCTGGTTCTTATTTTTTTTTCTTCCTTCTGGCTCCCACTATGGTGCTTTATTTCTTTGTGTATTTTGTGAGTTTTGACTGTGGGCTCATGTTCTTTGGACCTTTGAGAGGATTCTCTGAGTCCTATATTCCTCAAAAAGATTTGCATATCCTTCTGCCCATTTATAGTTGTCTTTTGACCATTTAAAATATAATCATTGCTGGAAATTTTTGGGAGCCCTGGTAATGTTAAGTTGCAGTCCCACCTAAGGAAAAGATTATGGTTCAAAATTATCAGGAAAATGGCTTTCCTCACTACCAGTGCAAGAGTAAGACAGATAAATTTTACTTCTGTTCCCTTTTGTGGTCTGTGTTTATTTCTAGAACTCAGTGTTAATTGTGTAGTCTTTTGGGATTGCAGCTTTACACGATGATCTCCTATTATATTCACAATTTTAGGTAATCTCTGACCTTTCCTCTTGCCCCTTGTACCTTGCATAGCTGTTAAAAAAGGTCAGTGTCACCAGTGTCTGGTTAATGCTATCAGGGTAAATGCCAGGTTAAGTCCTTACTTACTCATGTGGATTCCTATTTTCATTGTTTTTGGTCACGAGAATTTCTTACTTTCTTTTCATTTCACTGATACATTTAAAAACAACTTTAAAGTATTATAGGTAATATTTTTAGTTGTTTTACTCAGGAGAGCTTTTATAGAGTTCATAGTCAGACAAACTGACAGTAACAGAATCCTGCATAGTTTCTTTGCAATTACACTGAATAGAAATATATATATTTTTTGCATGAATAAATGATTTTGTGTATATTGTTTTGAAGCCTGATCGTTTCATTTAACTGTGTGTTTTGAAGATCTTTTCAAGTCAGTACATAAAAACTTTGTAATAACTAGGTAATCTGAACCAACCTTCCTGTTAAAGACAACTAGAAAAACTGGATATAATATAAAAAGTATCTCCTTGAAGGCAACAGTGAGCTAATAAGGCAAAGAATCACCAACCCAAGGCAAAAAAAAAAAAAGTTCCTGCTAGCTGACTCAGCCTCTATTGGAGTTTCTTCACGGAAACCTGAACCAAGGACTTAAGAAAATTTTTTTTATTGTGGTCAAATATATGTAACCTAAAATTTGCCATTTTAACCATTTTAAGTGTACAGTTCAGTGGTATTAATCACATTCACAATGTTGTGCAACGATTATCATTATTTCCAAAACTTTTTCATCACCCCGAACAGAAATTCCATACCCATTAAGCAGTAACTCCTCACTCTTGCCTCCCCGCCACAGCACCTGATAACAACTAATCAGTTGCTGGGAACTCCGGATTCTGCTCAGGGAGACTCCAAAAAGACAGGGACCCAGTTGGGGAGAACGAAAGACAACTTTATTGGTTGGCCAAGCAATGAGACAACTGGGGCTAAGTGCCTTCCAAGACTGCTTGAAGGCAGCTTGCTAAGGCTGGTTTATGTAGGCAGGATCAGTGTTCAGAATACAGAATGGAGCGTGCGCAGGAGCACAGCGTTTTAGAATGAGTAAGCATTTTTTAAGGCTGGGGTTCGATTCCCCTGCAGAAGGAAGTTAGCCATTTTTCTTTATCAGCATATTAGCTCTCCAACCAGGGGCCGAGAACTTAACATGCCTGAGTCAGTTAATGAGCTAAAGGTTACCTGGAGTGCTAGGATGGAGGGCAGGACCCATTTCAGTCGGTTCCAGCTAGCCGCTGGCTGTTTCTTTTCAAAGAAGTTCTGAGGAGAAAGACAACTTAGGAAATGGGCTGGGTGAGGGGCTGTCCTGAGGAGACAACGATTTTAAGAAAATGGCTCTGGCCTTGTCTTAAATCTACTAACATCTCTATGCATTTACCTATTCTAGATAGTTCATGTAAGTGGGATCATACAATATTTATCCTTTTGTGTCTGGCTTATTTCATCTAACAATGCTTTTAAGGTTCATCCATGTTGTAGCATGTATCAGAACTATATTACTTTTTATGGCTGAATAATATTCCACTGTGTATGTATATCACACTTTATTTATCCATTCATCTGTTGATGGACACTTGGATTGTTTCCACTTTATGGATACCTTGAATAATGCTGCTATGAACATTGGTGTTCAAATATTTATTTGAGTTTCTGCTTTTAAATCTTTTGGTTATATACCTAGGAGTGGAATTGCTGGGTCACATGGTAATTCTGGAAACCCTGGTGGCGTAGTGGTTAAGAGTTCAGCTGCTAACCAAAAGGTCTGCAGCTGGAATCCACCAGGTGCTCCTTGGAAACCCCATGGGGCGGTTCTACTCTGTTCTATAGGGTTGCTATGAGTCGGAATTGACTTAACAGCAATGAGTTTGGTTTTTGGTTTTGGTATGGTAATTCTATGTTTAACTTTTTGAGGAGTCACTGAACTGTTTTCCCCCACCCAAAGACTTTTATTTTCATTTTATTGGCCAATCCAAACTATAAGAAACAATGGATTTTTTTTATAGCTGTATATGTGGTCTCCCCTGATATTATTGTTTCTAATAAAATAGGAGAATAAATATTCTAGTGAGAGGCAACTAGTTATACTCAAATATTTTTTTCTTTAAATTTTAAGTTTAGGAAAATTTTCAAAAACAAAATAAATTACAAAGTAACCTAATTTGTTTTTTTATTGGGGCTGCATTGAATTTATTCATCAATTTAGAGAGAATTAACATCTATATCACATGTAGTTTTAATTACTTGTTTTGCTCTAAGTCCCTTGCCTGTGCCATCCACATTTGGTTCACCTTATAATTCATACTGTCTTTAACACACCCAACTGTTGCTGAATAAATACAGGAAGGAATGAAGAATATATGATCCTAAGTATTTATTTTCCCATTGATATAAATAATTCTTTCTTAAGTAACACATTGTTTTTTCCCTCAAGAAAGTTACAGCTGTGGGTGTAGATATTCTTAACTTTTTGGGGGAAGGCATGGAACCTTTTAAAGATCTTCTCCTTAGAAAGGTGCTCATGTGAACCTACCCAAAATTTTGCACACAGTTTGAGGGGACTCATGGATACTTGAAATGTTCATTTATGAATCCCAGCTAAGCAATGTTTGCTCCAGTGAGGCATATTGAGGGTTTGGGTCTACAGTTGTGAGCCAAAGCCAGTTCCACCCCCACGACCATGGTACTTTCAAGACTTGTCAACCGTGGGTAGAACAATAATTCCTGCAGGGAAAGATCCTAGGGTGTTATGCCTGTTTGTAGACAAGAGCCAAGGCAGTTCATGGGCACTCCTTCCCTCTCTATGACCCTTGCAGGCCACAAGGATATTGTCTCTGCCCCACATTAGACTGTGTTATATATCTTAAAAAGCCCTCGAAAAACCTAGAATTAGGGTGACCATACATCTAACCTTGCCCAGGACAGTCCTGGGGTACATCTGTTTTTCCAGTGTAATTATTAATAGCATTCTCTTTCACTCTCAAAATATCCCAGTTTGGACAATAAATTATATTTTTATAATTATATAAATAATATAGCCTACTCAGAATGAGCAGTCCTTGATGAATTTTTAGTTTTAATTATTGTCAACCGGGTGGTTTCCATTCCCAAACCTGATCCTTCCAGAATCCCCACTGGGCTTTCTAACTCTGCTCTTCTTCAGGCTCAGTTCAGACTCTGATCTGCCTGATCAGGAGCAAAGACTCTTGAGGTGCTAGCACCAGGAGTCATATACAGCTCAATTCCTTTACAGAATCTTCTTCATAAAGTATCCTCTGGTCCAAATTCCCTCCCACCAGTGGCCCTAGCAGGGTATAGTGAACACAGTTTTTGGGTTCATCCATGGGGTCATAGCCCAGCTCTCCTTGCCCTTGCTGGCGCCTGTACCTTCCTTCTTTAGCAAAGCCTGTCAGCACCTTTATCTGGATGACTTTTTGTGGCTTCTCCAAAATCACAGTCAGGTGGTTGCCTCTCCAAGGTAGCATAGTAATCCTCACTTAGAGTATAAGGATGTTGTGGAATAGAAGTCAATACTGTCATCATGTCAGTAAGGACACTAGCAGTGGGGTTGTCTTGTTCACCAAAGACCTTTTCTCCACAGAAAAGCATGTGTCCTCAAACATAGACTAATTGCCCCATGTGGTGGAAGATGGTGGGACTGAAACAAATTGGAACATTTTGGGCCAAAAGAAAGCAGATTTCAGAGAGAAGCAAGTCAGTAGGAGTGTCCTGGAAGAGGAGGAAGAACGAGGTGAGGCAGGAGAGGTCACTTGTGTGGAAAACTTTTCCAGAGAAACTCAGGCTGGAGAACTCCAGAATCATCCAAGGTATTTCTTTCCAGGCTTTTAATGCCCAATAGATTGTAGAAACAAATCTGGGGTTGCAGTGAGCATTATCTCCTATCATCAGAAAGTAATCAGAGAGGTTTCTAGCAAAGTTCATGAGGAGGGCATAATCTGTTTTCCGCCTGGGATGAAGTGCTTCACAGGATGAAGAGTGATTGGCGTTATTTACTTCTCCTGGGAGAGAAGAGCCATTGAGGAGACCATGGATCACAAGCAGCTTCCGGGCCTCAATATGTGGTTGGAAGAGGCTGAAATATTGGTAACTGTTTGGCTGAGCCACTCAGGGTCGGGATTTAGCAGGTGGACCAGCACCGTGATATAATTTAGCTCAGGTTCTGTGGACGCCTGGAACGGGGACTGCAGCATGTCCAAGAGGTAGTTTTCCTGAAGATGCTGCACAGAGGGAATCCCCACTGTTAGCTGTTCTGGGGGAGATACGGAGACCTTTAGTGCTTCAGGTTGGTGAAGAGCTCTCGGTTAGCACTAACCTCCTCGGTCTTTCCCTTAATGCCAATACTTGTGACAAATTCAAAATTCCTTTCCCTGGGAGACTAAGGTCCAGATAAGAGATGAATATTTCATTAGAAGTTGTGAAGTGGTTTTATTTGACCAATGTTTTGAAAGGCTACAGGGGGAAGCTTTATGAAGGACAAGGATGTTTTTCTCTAATGGTGAAGGCTGCCACATAACCACAGGCAAATTTTCTGGCTTAGCAAATTGTCTTTGCTTGGCCTTGACCTTCAGAGTTATCTCAGACCTGGATTGGAGGATCTCCAGGCACCTATGCAAACCTGAGGCCTCTGGCAGTATAGTGCACTGTGACACATGCCCACACCCCCATCTTTGCCCTCTACCCAGTTCTTTTTCCCACTGCTATTTCTGGCTCCTCCCCCATCTTGGCTTCCCCTCCATGGGGGCCTGACATCAATGAGCTTCACTGGGGGATGGCTCCCTGACAGGATTACTATGGACTTCTCATCCCTGTTAGTCATTCAAGCAGGAGAAGGTGGGAGGGATATGCAGTCAGGGTTACAACCTGTACCAGAAGTCCACAGCACGGTCCTCCCTCAGATCACCTCCTTCCTTCACTGGATGCCGGTTCATTGTCCCTTTTGACTCACTTCCCCCTTTTCTTGTGTTAAAACCCTGCCCAGTCCCTTACACGTACTCACTCTTTTCCTTGGGAGGGGTTCCAGCCAGGATTTTGTAGTTGGCATGTTGGAGTAAAGGGGAGTTTTTCTGCATCTCCTTGAAGGTCCCCCAGATGGTTCTTGCTTTCAGAGCTGATTTGCTCCTCAATAATCTGCCAAGTGATTTTCTTCTTTTCTCCTGAGGATAGGATATGCATCAGTCCTGATTCATCCCCAAATCCTCTGGAAACAATTGAGGGCAGATTCTCCATTTAGAACAGGCTGGAGCCACAGTAGACCAGTCTCCGGGCAGGTGAGTCTGTGCTCAGTCCACTGCTATGCCCACCTCATGGGAAGAACACACAGTGGGTTCCAGCATGGCTCATGGGCACTGCAGTAAGGGTGTGGGGCTCCCCCAGTTTTGTGTGGGACATCTGTAGGAAGGTCCTGGGTTATATAGGGTAAGAATTTGTCTGCCTCACCATGTCCCACATCCAATTTCTCCTACCATTATCAGGCTTGCAAAGTCATCGAACTCAAGTTAGTACTGTGCTAGGTGCTGTGATAGATGCTGAAGAACAATCCTGGTCCTTGTCCTTAGGAATTTACACACAGTGCCTCAATTCTAAAGTCTTTTCTTTTGCTAACTTCTGGCCACCCCCACGTTTCTGAGCCACTCCCCACACCCACCCTGTGCTTTGCTCTGGTTGGTTTGAGGCACTTTAGGAAAAATGGGGACTGCCAAGCCTCAGCACACCTATGGTGGATTGTGCTTCTCCACGTGCACATGTCGTACACTTGGAGAAGTTATTTTGGGTCTCTGAGTCTCGATCCTTTCACGTATGAAATGGGAAAACTAGCATCTCCCATGCCAGGCTCTGGTGAGGTAACTGGCCAGCACCTAGAAGTCCTCAGAGCGTGCTGGTCCTGCCAGTCAGTGTGATCCTCTAGAGGTGGCTGTGTGTTGTCCTCTCCACACTTAAAATGTCCTCTCTTCTTCCCTGACTCTATCTAAATCCTACCCACATTTAAAAACTTATTTAATATTTACCTTTTTCCTGACACTCTACTGAATTTTCAAGTGCCCTATTCTTAAAACTCTGTGGTAATACTAGAGTATTGCATATAACTGAAAAAATTTCCCCACTAAAAAAGAGTTGTAAAGTGGTTCTGGCCTCACCTGGTACTCACCATTGATGGACTGTACTCAACCTGCTCTTGGTTATTGTCTTGGGAGAAGAAGTCCCGGAAGACTAAGGATGCAGCAACTATGATACATCTCCACAGATGTCTTAGTTATCTAGTGCTGCTATAACAGAAATACCACAAGTGAATGGCTTTAACAAAGAGAAATTTATTTTCTCACAGTAAAGTAGGCTAGAAGTCCAAATGCAGGACATCAGCTCTGGAGGAAGGTCCTTCTCATCAATCTTCCCCTGGTCTAGGAGCTTCTTCCTGCAGGAACCCTGGGTCCAAAGGACATGCTTTGCTCCTGGTGCTGCTTTCTTGGTGGTATGAGGTTCACCTGTCTCTCTGCTTGCTTCTCTCTTTTATATCCCAAGAGAAACTGACTCAAGACACAATCCTATCTCATAGACTGAGTCCTGCCTCATCAACACAACTACTGCCCATCCCCCCTTATTAACACCATAGAGGCAGGATTTACAACACATAGGAAAATCATATCAAATGATAAAATGATGGACAATCACACAATACTGAGAATCATGGCCCAGCCAAATTGATAAACTTTGGGGGGACACAATTCAATCCATGACAATAGACAACAGTGCATGGTGCTGCGGCTGTTGCAGCTCTGCAAAGAAATGTGAGGGGGAGATCAGAGAAGAACATGATGTTTTCCTTTTGCCTTGAAGCCTCCCACTTTCTTTTCTCTATCCCTCCTTCTGGACACCATTATCCAATTATTTTCTTAGCCTTTCCCCACCTAGTCAAAACTTCCACTACTTGTAGTCATCTAAGGAAAGACAAAGGTCCAGGAGATTGATTCTGTTTAGCTTCTACCTTCATATCCTACCTGGGTCTCCAGATGAAATTGAAAGAACCTCCTTTATTTATCTACTCAAAGTAGAGACCCAACCAGAGTGGTTGTGTTGCTGAGAAGTGGAAATCAAGGGTTTAGGCATTAATTGCACCCTTCCTAAAGCCCCAAACTCTTAAGCCCAAATCCCCTTTTAGGTTTGCCTCTTAGTTCCCCACTTACATTTTGCCTGATCCTTTCCAGGATTATGTTTGGTAGATATATGATGTTTGAATCAAGTCAGAGGGACCAAGGAAAACTTTTGTTGGCATACTCCCCCCGTTCCCTCATCCCTGACTGGTAGGAAGGATGGAGACCTGAAAGTGACCAGAAGTTTCTAACCAGGTGAAAGTCTTCACCACGTTCAGAGTGGTATATCCGTTGGAGTATTTTTGACTAACAGAAGATGGGCTTTAGGGTTTATCAGAGAGCAGATATCTCTCTGAAACTAAGAAGAAAATATTTAATGTTGAAGGATGTGGTCCCAAAGTGAGGTACCTGAACCTGGCCACCACCCCCTACGGCCCACCACAGACCCCGCCTGACAACCATTGTTCACCACTCTAGCTTCACATCAAGCACCTGTTTCTGGGTGAGGTGGGAAGAAATTTTATAAACCAGCATTTTGGTATTTTATCTCAAACCCAGAAATTTGGAAATTAACTGTCACTCTGAATCAAGTTGACAATGGTGGATTTCAAATAATCCCTTCCCCTATTAGAGGGCCTGATGAATGGTTCCTGGAGGAGGTACACCCCTATTCCACACTTGGGTACTGTCGGGCTGTGTCGGGCTGTGCTGCCTTGGATACTGGTTATAAAGAAGCTTCTTCTTCTTCTTCTTATTTTTTTTTTCTTCATATTTGCTAAAATAAGGAAGAGAGTAAATCCTGCTTGAGCTTGGTTATTTTGGCCAATGGCCAAGCATCCTGAGAATGTGCTGGCTTACTCTAGGGAGAATATACCATTCTTGGGGGCTTATGGAAGGCATTTTGGAAGATGTGACATCTAAGCCCAGACCTGCCAAGTAATTAGAGAAGACAGCCAGGTGATATGGGAAGAGGGGTGGGGGAGATTTTTCAGTACAAGAAACAGCATGCAGAGGGGGAGGCCAAAGTAGAGAAAGAACTTGGCTTATAAGGGAAAGTAGAAGTCATTTAATGGGGCTGGAGACACAGAGCAAGCTGGAGGGGTGGGGGTGAGGGTGCAGAAGATGAAGCCACAGGACAAAGAAAGGACCAGTTTAAGAAGGGCCATAGACAATTTAATGGGAGAAAGAATAATCTTTTCAATGAATGGTACTAGGACAACTGGCTCTCCACATGCAAAAGAATGAAGTTTGGCCTTTACTTCATACCATATGTGAAAATTAACTCAAAATAGATCATGGACCTAAATGTAAGAGTTAAAACAATTGTCATGACCTTGGATTAGGCAATGCTTTCTTAGATACGATACAAAAAGCACAAGCAATCAAAGAAAAAACAGATGAATTGGACTTAATCAGAATTAAAAACTTCCGTGTTTCAAAGGTCACTATCAAGAAAGGTACCCCTTAGACTACCAAGGAAGTGAAATTATAACCCACAGGATGGTAGAAAATATTTGCGATTATATATTTGATACTGGGCTGGTATCCAGAATATTTAAAGAACTATTAAAACTCAATAATAAAAAGACAAATCATCTAATTTTAAAATGGGCAAAGGGTTTGAGTAGACATTTCTCCAAAGATGATATACAAATGGCCAATAAGTACATGATATGATGCTCAACATCATTAGTCATTAGCTAAATGCAAATAAAAAACCACAATGAGATACTTCACACCCACCAGGATGTCTAAAATAAAAAAGGCAGTAAGTGTAGGAGAGGCTGTAGAGAAATTGGAACACTCACACTTTGCTGGAAGGATTGTGAAATGGTGCAGTCACTTTGAAAAACTGTTTGGCTATTCTGCATAATGTTCAGCATACAGTTACAATTCCAGCAATCCCACTCCTAGGTATATATCTAAGAGAACTGATAACATATGTCCATAAAAACTTGTATGCAAATATCTATAGCAGCATTATTTATAATAGCCAAAAAGTTAAAACAATCCGCGTTTCCCAACTTATGAATGGATAAACAAAATATATCTATACAATGAAATATTATTTATCAATAAAAGAAATGGAGTACTGATACATGCTACAACATGGATGAACCTTGTAAACGTTATGCTACATGAAAGAAACCAGTCACAAAGGTCACTAATTGTATGATTGATTCCATTAACATGAAATGTTATGAATAAGCAAATCCACAGAAACAGAAAGTACATTCATGGCCAGGGGCTGGGGAAAGGGGAAAATAGGGAGTGACTGCTAATGGGTATGGTGTTTCTTTTTAGAGTGATGAAATATTCTAAAACGGATTGTGGTGATGTTTTTACAACTCTGTGAATATATTAAAAACCATTGAATTGTGTACTTTAAAAAAGTGAATTTTATGGTATGTGAATTATATCTCAATAAAGCTGTTACTAAAAAAGAAGTTATAGGAGCAAGTTATAGGGTTTAGATTACCTGAGGACAACAGGAACCACTGAACAATTTTAAGCAGGAAAGCAAAATGACCCATGTTGTGCTGTGGAAAGATCACTGTAGGCATCATGTGAAGACCTGATTGAAGGGAGCCAACACAGGGAAACCAATTAGAATTAAACGAGATAATATGTACAAGATGCCTGGTACAATGCCTGGTACATAATAATAAATGACACTTCCCACTTCTCTAGTCTGTCTCCCTCATATTCTTCCTTCTTCTTTTCCATAAATCATATGTTGTTGTGTGCCGTCAGGTCGATTCTGACTCATAGAAACCCTATAGGACAGAGTAGAACTGCCCTGTAGGGTCTCAAAGGCTGTATCTCTACAGAAGCAGACTGCCACATCTTTCTGCTGCGGAGCATCTGGTGGGTTTGGGCTGCCTACCTTTCGGTTAACAGCTGAGCGCATAACTACTGCACCACCAGTGCTCCTTATATAAATCATGTAGTAACCTATATTTCCACATACACATTTGTATTAGGCTGGGTTCTCTAGAGGCACAAACCCAGTGAAGAGTGTATATGTGAGTATATATATACATATGTACATACACACACACATACATACATATACATATATATTTATTTTTTTATCTCAAGGAGTTGGCTCACACAGTTGTAGAGTCTAGCAAGTCCCAAGTCTGTGGATCAGGCGTCAGGCTGGAGGCTTTTCCTGACTCACATAGCTGCAGGGACTGATGAACCCAAGATTGGCAGGTCAGACGGCTGGCTGCTGGCTCACAGGCTGCAGAGGCCAATGAATCTGAAGATTGGCAGGCAGGGGTCAGATGATGATGAGCCAGATGCAAGATTCAGATCAAGCAACTGAGCTTTCCGGAACATCCGTATAAATATTGGATGCAGGCCACAGCCCCAAGGAAACTTCCATTACAACTAGTTGGCTGATCATATCAGATCACATCATGGAGGATGACTACATCATTACATAGCTGCCAAATCACACCATTATATAAGTGCTAAATTATATCATTACATAACTGCCAAACTACTGACAATCATGACCCAGTTTTCTCTGGACCTCAATTTTCTCATCAAGTCAAGTAGGAGTAATAGTACAGGATATTTATGAAAATGAAAGAGATGAGAAGTATGCTGAGTACTTAGAACAATTTCTTGGTCCTTAGTAAGCATTGAATGAATGTTAGCCATTGCCCGTATTACCAAAAGAATAAAGGAGAAAAGATCATGTGGTTCCCATCTAGTGTGCCAGGACCCCCTGACACCCACCTGCTTTTCTACTTACTCCCCACCCTGCCTGGAACCCCCTCACCCCTTTGCAGTGTGAATACTCCTTGTCTCTTCTGCAAGATCCAGGTCAGCGGCCCCTCTTCTGAGCTCCCAGGACAGTGGAACTGGATTAGTCTGGACAGTGAGTTCCTGCTTTCCCTCCAGATCCATTGCCCAGGCTCAGTGGATGGTTGTCCAACGAGTGAATAATCCCTTGCTTTTGTATGTCGCTTTAGGTCATAAAGCTTGTAGGAGTACATTATTTGAACCAATCCTCAGAAGCACACTACAAAGGAGATCCTTGTTCTACAGATTTAAAAAAAAAAAAGTATGAGTGGTTCTGTGGAGTTCACTCTGTCCCATGGGTTTGCCACACCCCAGGACAGGAGGGCCCCTCCCTGCACTACCTCTTACAGCCAAATGTGGGCGTCACGGGGGAGGTGACTGCCAGTGGAGGGGCGGCTTCTGGGAAACCTCACTGAAGTTACCACAAAGCTGGAAGCTGCACCCACCCAGTGCTCCTTGTGGGTCGCGGCCTTCTCAGTCCAGTGAACAGTGACACCAAAAGCACCCGACCCTGTAACCCAGCCTGTGCTCAGACCCGCCCTTCCGGGGATGCCGAAGTGACCAGATCTCAGGCTGGTGTGGGGGTGGTGAGTGTCCTCCTTCCTCAGAGACATGCTCTTTGACTTTGGTCACAGAGTGGAGCTCTGGTTGGTGGTGGGAGGAAGCGGTGGACGCAGCAGGAGCACTACCCTATCCGCAGCCTCTGGGGCTCCTCGGGCTGGTCTCTGGCCAGAGGCTGTCTTCCTCATTGACCTCTTTTCTTCCCCCTATGCCTGACACATCCTTCCTTTATCAAAAGCAGCTGGTTCACGTTCCCCTGAAATGACTTTTAGGGGAATGGCATTTATGTCTCTTGGCATTGACCAGGTGGAGCAGGTGCTGGCAGCCCAGGTGAGGTGGGTGTGGCCCTGACAGCCCACCATCCCTGAGGAGTTGGGGTGAAGCCCTCATGGGTGTGATGGACACCACAGTTAAGACTCCTCCCCAGCCTCCAGCTCCAGGACCCCACACTGAGGCCTGCAGCAACCCTCTTTCTTCCAGGCTTTTCAATCATCCAAACCTTTATTGAGTTCCTACTGAGTTCTAAGCACAGTGACATAACGGTCTCAGTGCAAATGTCATTTCCTCCCTGAAGCCTTTGAGGCTCTGCCCAGGAGTTAAGTAAGCCCCCATTTCCAATAGGTTAACACTTGTCTCTGGTTACATGTAAGTGGGCTTTAGAATCACTCAAACCTGGGTTTGAATCCCAACTCTATTGTTAACTAGCTGAGAGACCTTGAAATGTTGTTTCTCTGTGAGCCAACTTCCCCACCCATAAAACAAGGACTCCGTCGATCACATAGTTAGCATGAGGGTTAGATGAAATCATATACATAAGGCAGACTGTAGACACACAGTACACAGCTCCTCTCTCCTCTTCTGTCCAGGAGATGGAGGTGCCTAGCACTCAGCAAGTGTACTCTACCCTCTTTCCACCCCTGCTGTGGAAGATGACCACAGGCTTCAGCCCACTCCATGAGTCTCTGTTCTTTTGAAGCTGGGGCCGCTCCCTGCTGACATCCCCACAGCCTTACCCATAGGGTCTGAGCTCCTTCCATCTTTCCCAGTGAGCGTCAGGCAGGCCCAGACAGGTAGGTCATCACTGCTGTGTTGCCAGCCCTGCCCCAGGTGGGTGGGGAGGGGCAGATTTTCCCATCCCAAGGCCTCCAGGCATGATTCTCCCATCTTAGTTATCTAGTGCTGCTATAACAGAAATGCCACAAGTGGGTGGCTTTAACAAAGAGAAATTTATTCTCCCACAGTCTAGGAGGCTAGAAGTCTGAATTCAGGGCACCAGCTCCAAGGGAAGGCTTTTTCTGTCTGTCGGCTCTGGGGGAAGGTCCTCAATCTTCCCCTGGTCTAGGAGCTTCTCAGTGCAGGAACCCCCAGGTCCAAAGGACGCACTCTGCTCCCGGCACAGCATTCTTGGTGGTATGAGGTCCCCCTGCCTCTTTGCTTGTTTCTCTCTTTTATATCTCAAAAGAGACTGACTCAAGACACAACCTAATCTTGTAGATTGAGTCCTGCCTTATCAGCATAACTACCTCTATTCCTTCCTCATTAGCATCATAGAGGCAGGATTTACAACACATAGGAAAATCACATCAGATGACAAAACTGTGGACAATCACACAATCCTGATGGCCTAGCCAAGTTGACACATATTTTGGGGGACACAATTCAATCTATGACATCCCCTTTCTGGTTGAGCTACTTTAGGAGCCCTGGGCATCTAGAGAGCAATAGTGTCACTTAGAGAGCTAAGAGAGGATCAAGGAAGAAAGCCAGACTCCTTGCCTGTCCCTCAGTCCCCTTGTGCGTGGGCGGCATCTACTGATGTAGGGGAAGGAGTAAGGGGTAGGCTGGGGGTGTGGTCTAGATGTGTGAATTCAGACAACTGACCTCTGTGATACCAAGCGATCTCATGTGTAAAATGAAGATCGTGTCTCCAGAGTTGCTGTGGGAATCAAATGAGATTAACACACGAGAGCTCTGAACTGTAAGGCAAGAAATACATCCCATTGGTCACGATGTTGTTGTTGGTTGCTGTCTAGTCAATTCTGCCTGGCAATCTGCTTCTGAAAGGTTACAGCCTTGAAAACCCCATGGAACAGTTCTACTCTGCACATATGGGGTCACCATGAATCACAATTGACCCCACAGCAACTAACAACAACACTTGCCAACCTCATGCAAAAATTTCTTGTTAGCAACAGCACCCAGACAAGCACTCTTACTGAGTACATTTATTTTGTGGGGGGCAGACTGTCACCTGGTTAAGACCCCTCAGGGCATATGGTTTCACATCCCGGTTTTGACCACTGAGGAAAAACATATTTTTCTCAAAAAATATAGTTGTTAGTCTAGAATCCAAATTAAAATTTGATAGCATGGTCAGCATATTATGCCTCTGTCTTACTGACTGCACTGAAATTTGTCTTTTCCTGACACATTTCCCTCCTTTTGATCAAAGATCTCATAGAGCATCTTTTCATCATTCATGAATCCAGTAGTCTCTCTCACATGGACAAGCTTGCTACTATTGTTTACTCTAGTGGCTGCTTGAATTATCAAGCATTTAAGACCTTGGATGCCACACACCACAATCGTGACAGAGCACCACTGAACATTCTCCTTTACCTTGACATAGTGGAGTTCCTCTCTTCAGGGTGAGCTGGTCTCAAGATGCCCACAAAGGAATAACTCATTTTCTGCAAGGTTTTCCCTAGTTTCACAATGCTTTAGAGGGAGACACTGGTGGGCCTCAAAAGGTGGAGGGAAAGAGGTGTCAACTTCAGGTACAATGGATCACAGACACAAGTGCTGACTTATTTTTTTAGTCCCTCAATAGGATTTCATCAAGGTCATCATTGGCCTGGAAGGTTTTTATATACATTATTTTTTTCATGTCCGTCATGTTAGTTCTCCAGGTGAAAACACAAGTGGGTAATTTTATGTAACATTTAACAGTGTCTAAACCCTGGTGGCTTAGTGGTTAAGAGTCACGGCTGCTAACCAAAAGGTTGGCAGTTCGAATCCACCAGGCACTCCTTGGAAACTCTATGGGGTGGTTATACTCAGTCCTGTAGGGTCACTATGAGTCAGAATCAACTCAACAGCAATGGGTTGTTTTTTTTTTTTTTATATTATGATGACAATGACCATTAAAATCATAATTCTAGTGAACAAAATTGTCTCTAAAAGTGATTTTATAAAAAAAGGTCTGGATTTATAAGGGAAAAACCAAAATGTCAAAACAGGGGGTTTATGCTAAAATGCAGTTTGATAATGCTGAAAAGAAAGGTTTGATGACAGAAAGGAAACCTTAAGTATTTTAACAGCTCATATCTGAAACATCTAATTCATCTAGAAATTTCAAGCAATAGGTGTAACTGTTTTCATGGAACATAAGACAAATAAGGTAGTTGATCTGTTCAACTACCACTAAGCAAATGCAGTAGGCAGCATTAACTTATATTATTTATGTGGGAAAAACATATCAAAACATGGAATAACTTGAAGTTTATGGAGTAAAGCAATTAAAAACAATATAGCGAATAAAACAAATAGAAAAGCAAAGAAATTAACATAAGTAAACTTCATCTATGAGTTCAATTTAAACATTTTTTTAGTTTATTCAGTCCCATGTAGTTAATTTTGGTTCCACATTATTCTGGATCAGCCACGGTCTGTGAACTTGTCAGCTTCTATATGAGAGTTCTAGGAATCGTGATTCAGTTTATTCACAGTCTTTTTTACAAGTCCAATATAGTCCATCTTTTTGTTGAGATATTTTAGTGAAATGTTTTCAGCAAATCAGCAAAGTAAAAACTTATCTGTAGATGAGAAAACTTAATATGGCCATGATTAATTTATAATAATTCTTAAAAGTGAAAGACCTGATGGGAATTACAAAAGTAATTTAAAGCCAGAAGTCATTAAAAAATATCTCCAAAGATAATGATTAACCTTATTATCAAAGAGCTTCACACAATAATCTTGAGACATAATACTATATAGTCAGGATATAACAAGAATATACTAAGATTATCAAGTCTCTAAATATCTGAATAGTAGTAAAAAAATTTTATGCATAAACAATGTGAATTCCCTAGTCAAACCATCCCTAGATTTAAAACAAATAAAGTTGCAACTAAGTTAGCAATTGAAATAATAAAATTATGATATAATATTAGGTGTTTGCAATCTAGTATGAGGCCTATATTACTAACATATAAATTCTAATTTAATGAAAATTTGGCATTATTCTTGGTTTAACAATATGTTTCATTTAATTTCATAACATTTTAACTGTAAGAAATTTAATTCCTTGTTTCATATGCTATTTGACATTGAAAGCTCTTAAAATTTTTATGAATTAACCTACTAAACTTTTAGTTGTAATAACTAAGAACTTTAACTATTTAAAAAAAATTTTCTTTTTAAAATCTCTACTCTAGTTGTTTATTGTTAGAAAAGTAAAAGTTAAACCTTTTTTTAAATTAACAAATGAATTTATTTTTTATCATTTTCTAAAAACACTGAGACCTTTTAATTTTGCAGGTGCTTATTTATCATCAAACCAACTACAAACATAACTTAAATTCAACAATAGTATCTAGAGGTAAATACTATTGCATGTTTTATAGAATCTGGTAAAGAGAGGTTTTGTGAAGAGATAGTTTTGGAATAACTTAAAGGCCTGGTTGTACCAACCAATCAATTTATCTTCTTCTGTGCACTTTTAAATAGACTATTCTATAGCTACCATAGGCCCAACTGATGGCTTTTAAGACAAGATAAAACTTAAGACATAAAACAAAAATTACACAAATTGATATTATCTGTTGAGAACCAAGAAGCACATTATACATTTCATGAAATTAATCAAGGCAAATCTAGAAAACAAAAAATTACAGACTTTTTTTGATAAACAGACATTTACCAATAAGCAACTAGGTGGTTTGAGTTTGGGGTGGGGGGAAGGAGAGCAAAGATCTGCATACATAAAACAAGTTCCTATTAAATGTTATAATTTTTTTTCCAAACTGTGGATGGCAGTTTAATTTAGATCATTTATTCCCTGCTTTTCATGGTGGGTTAAAGAACTTGGGCCACCTATGAAACTATTTTGAGAGACCATGAGTATTTCGAGGGTAGATTCTAATTAATGACTCTCCTTTTTGTAGTTTTAATGTTATTAAAGGAAAGATCTCTGTTAAGTCCCAGGAGGCTGGTTATGCTGACGGTTGCTGGCCTCCTTTGGACGGTAGAGAGTCAAATTTGTTCCTGTTCTTTTTTTTAACTCAAAACATTTTTTTTCCTGAAAATGACCTGGTTTTTACAATAAAAACAAATAATAGATTTGCAGTCTAAAAGATTGTTGGGTTGTATTTGAAGTTTTTGGAGTTATAAAGCTATAAGCTTCTCTGGTTAAATTTGTGAGACTTTTTGTTTAAATTGTTCCTTTTGCTTGTTTTTTAATTTATAACAATCTTTTTTTCTAATACTCAGGTTCCTTGAAATAGCTGTAAGTACCAGGAAGGAAAAGATTAGGTGGAAATTCATTTTTTCAACATGATACTAAAGTTTTAAATTATTTCCAAACACGCTCAGCCGGCAGCATTTAGAATAGTTACTAATTAAGTATACTCAAAAACAATCCAGACCAACAACTCTAAAGACCTTAGCCTTGAAAACTTTAGTTTTGAAAACTTAGCTGTGATTCCAACCCTTTTACTTATCCCTTCTCCATTTCACTGCTCTGGTCTAAACAATATCCTTCACCTGGATTACTCCAACAGCCTCCATCCCTCTACTGCACTGTCCACCCCCCTACCAAAATCTACCCTTTTTGCAACTGCCAAGCAATCCTTTAAGGCAAAGTTTCTCAAACTCAGCACTATTGCATTTGGGGGTGGGATATTTCTTTATTGTGGGGGGCTGTCCTGTGCTTTGTAGGATGCTGAGCAGTATCCCTGGTCTCTACCCACTACATGCTAGTAGCATCACCATCTCCCAGTTGTGACAACCAAAATGTCCCCAAGCTTTACCAGACATCCCCTGGGGGGCAAAATCACCACATGTTGAGAACCACTGCTTTAAGAACAGGTTATCTCTGACTATAGGCACTTGAAAGCCACCAAGGATTTTACAAGGGAAAAAGTTCAAACTCCTTTGTTCCCCATGGGCTCCCTAGCATCTAGAATTATACATGAACATAGCTGGTACTCAATAAATATTTGGAAAAAGAAATACAAAACCAAGGTTACTCAACGCTATACTTTTCTCTCTAGATTCCCTTTCCCCATCCCAAGTTTCAGCTACAGATAACTCATAACCAGTTAACCAGTTGCCATCAAGTTGATTCCAACTCATGGCAACTCCATGTGTGTCAGAGTAGAACTGTACTCCATAGTTTTCAATGGCTGTGCAGTGTAATGAATCATTTTGTGTGGCCTTCCTCATCATGGTCTTTTTTAACTCCCATTCAAGTGATTGGGCAGGACTATGTCATAGGGTAATTGTGGCCCACCAAAGGGATTGATCAGTTTTGCCATCCCGCTGGGCTTGAAACGAGCCACCCTGGAGGTGGGAAAGAGAGGATCCCACCACTGCCAAGCCAGAACAGACTGGCAGGAGACAGCACAGTGGGCTTCCTGGCCCATGGAACAAGAAAGATGAGTGCCTTTGGGCCAAGACTTACTGGTGGAGTAGGGTGCCTGGGGTACTTATTGGCAGAGCTAAAAGAGATTTGTTAACACTTGCCTGAACAGGGCAGAGGCCCAGGGCCAGGGAGAGGCCTGCCTGTGAGCACAGCTGGGAAGAGGCTGTCCTGAAGGAAGAACTGTATCCTGAGTGTTCCTCAGGTTGAATTTTAACCTGTTACTTCCATAATAAACCCCATAATCGTGAATATTGTCTGTGTGTCCTGTGTGGCCATTGCAATGAATTACAAACTCAGCAGAGAAGTAGAGTGTGCTGTGGGAGGGACAGTGGGTGTCAGAACTGGTAAAGACAGTAGAGAGAGGAGGCATGTCTGACCTCCGCCTCATAGGAACCAGCTTTGGGCTGTTGATCTTGATACTCCTTCCCCCTTCTGAAGTTAGAGGAGGTCAAACTCAACCACCATGCCATTTTTACAGTTGGTGTCAGAAGCCGGATTCTTTGCAATGGCTCCAGACTCATGAAAGCATGGGACTTTGTAAGAGAAAGAAGTGGCTTGGGAAGTGAAACTTTTGATTCTTGGATGGTTTCTTTGGTTGTTGTTGCCTATAATGGCTGAAGGAAAGGTTATGCTGTAGCTGAGGCGAGAAAGGCCCCAGCTGGAGTGGCCTGGGGCAAAGGCCAAGCCATATAAACAGGATGATTGATAGGGGGCCAGAGTCCGTTTCCACCCAGCCAGAGGCCCAAGGCCATATGCATATGTATGGGATGATAGTCAAGTGGAAAAGACTAAAGTGGAACGTTTTGGAAAGGGTTGTGTTTATGGTTATCTGCTTAATTGAATGTAACATAGATATTGAATGTTTCTCCTACTTAGTGTTGTAAAGTAGACCTAAACGTATGGTAGAAATGAATACTGGGTATTATAAATTATGGAGAATGTGTAACCCTGCCTTCAGGCAATACTTGATTGGATATGCTAAAAGGGGAACTAGGATTTGCCTGAGGGGAACACAAGCTGTTTCAATGCAGTAGCCCTGGTATGGAATGGGGGCTTAGATCAAAAACCTGAGCCCCAACCAGAATTTAAAGATATGCAGAACTACCTAGAACTGCTGAGAGAACAGGGGATTTGCATTTGAAGGAAGGACCTGCAGGGAAAAAAAATTGACTGTTTTGCTTTTGGAATTTTGAGCAAGCAGTTTGCTGTTGGATGTATCCAGGCAGGAAAAGTCAGTGCCCATCAGATGGAACCCCCTTCCAGGACTGCAAGTTAAAGGGAGCTGGCGAGTAGACAGCCTAGTATGCTCACTTGTGGTGACCACCTGGGTCCACTCATGAGTGGAAGTGGGGGAAGTACAGCGATGAAGAGATGGGCTGAGTTTGGACATGTTCCATTGGCACCCATTGACCAAGCCCACTGGGGCTAGGGATGAGAGAGAAAGGAAGGGCTGGCTGATCAGAAGTAAAGGGAATTGTGTGGACTTTTGAAGTTTTTGGGTGGAATCCCTTGACCTAGCCGTGCCAAGAGGTGTGTGTGAACTCTTGAGCCTAAGGCTGCTACCCATTGTGACGTAGCTCAGATGGCTAGGGATGAACTGACCAGAACCCGACCTTATGAAGAGAAAGATGTTTGACACTGTGAGCCGGTGTAGATTGCTGCAACTCAATGGCTTGCTCTGGACTTTGCTTACAGATTTAGATGTTCGAAGTTCCAACTGGAACAGAAATTTCTTCAAGACCAAGGAACATGCTTGTCTCCTCAGTACTGGTTTGATAGGAGCAGGCAATTTAAACGTTAGCTATCTAAAATGGGTGGAGATAAAGGCATGAAGTGGCTGGTTTATAAGCTTTCGTGGATGTGCTTACACTCAAAATGAGGGGGACGAGGGAGGATCCCCACTGAAATAGTTTCTTCTCTTCCTGATGGGTCTGGGGAAGAGGGTGTGGGGCAAGATGCTGATAGGATTATATGATTCAGAAATGTGTTGATTGTTAACAGGGTTAATTGTGATTGTAAAAACTGCAATTGTAGAAGTTGTGTGAAAGAGTGGACTAAGGGGGAGGCACTGCTGGACTTGAGTACAGTGGCTGAACCCAAAGTCCCTTAAAGGTTTTGCTATGCTGATACCTTGTGAGGCTCAGAGCACGGGAATAATCATTTCTCAGTTAAGTTTTATCGGACACCAGAAAGGGTGAAGTTGATATGACTTTTGGAGAACCTGACCAAATCAGATGGACACCTGCAGCAGACCTGAGTGGCTAGTACCCGTGTAACCTCACTCTGCGGACCCTTCACCCTACTGAAGGACTAATATTTAACGACTGTCTTGGTCTGGTGAAATAATTGGGAGGGGTAAGTTATTCTCCAAGTATGAAAGAACAATGGCTAGAAAAGCCAGGGGGTGGCCGCAGTGTGAGGGATCATTTTGTGTGGCCTTTCTAGCCATAGTCTCGTAACTCCTACCCAAGTGATTGGGTAGGACTGTGTGATAGGGTAGGACTGTGTGATAGGGTAATTGTGGCCCACCAAAGAGATTGGTCAATTTTGCCATCCCACTGGGCTTGAAATGAGCCACCCCAGAGGTGGGAAAAGAGAGGATCCCACCACCACCAATCCAGGAGAGAATGGCAGGAGACGGCACAAGCTCACTGAGTGAGAAACCTGAGCGCCTTTGGGCCAAGGCTTGCTAGCAGAGTGGGGTGCCTCTAGGCACTTAACTGCAGAGCTAAAAGAGCTTTGTAACACTTGCCTGAGAGGCCTGCTTGTGAGCACGGCTGGGAAGGGACTGTCCTGATGGAAGAACTGCATACTGAGTGTTCCTCAGCCTGAATTGTAATCTGTTACTTCCCTAATAAACCCCATAATCGTGAGTTTTGTCTGTGAGTTCTGTGTGGCCGTTGCAGTGAATTATCAAACCTAGCAGAGAAGTAGAGAGTGCCGCGGGAGGGACAGTTGGTGTCAGAACCGGTAAAGATAGCAGAGAGAGGAGGCATGTCTGACCTTCGCCTCATAGGAATCAGCTTTGGGCTGTTGCTCTTAATACTCCTTCCCCCTTCTGAAGTTAGAGAAGGTCAAACTCTGCCCCCATGCCATTTTTACAGGCTGATTTTTCAAAAGTAGAACACCAGGCATCACAAGATGGACTCAAACCTCCAACCTTTTGGTTAGCAGCCAAGCACATTAACTGTTTGCACCACCCAGGGACTCTACCTCACTATGTTATGCTTGTATTTTCCATCCTTTGCTAATACCAGTCTCTGCCTTGAGTACCCTGCCCTCACCCCAACCCACTTCAGTAGTTGGTTCAAGTGCCAGTCCTCATGGGAGCCTCCCCTCAGCAAAGCTGGGGCTTCCTCTGTGTCCTCTAGGCACACTAAGCACGTATCTCATTCTAGTCAGACTGAGCTTTAAGGAAGAGGAAAGACAGAGAAGGCAGTTACAAACAGAAGGTGAGTGGTGCCTGCTGGAAGTCTTCTAGGTTTAGACCTTGCTATGCGCACAACTCCAGTGGTGGAGCTCTGGTGGTGCAGTGCTTAAGAGCTTGGCTGCTAACCAAAAGGCCGGCGGTTCAAATCCACCACCAGCTCCTTGAAAACCCTATGGGGCAGTTCTACTCTTTAGGGTCACTATGAATCAGAATTGACTCGACAGCGAAGGGTTTATGGGCAGAACTGGAGTCCATCTTCTGCCAACTGCCGTAACTTCCTCTGCAAAAGAGTCACAGCCAGAAATAGTCTGCAATGCTTACCTCATGCTCATGCTTAGTAATGCAGTTGTTAAAGACTCCAAGCGTCTCTAGTCTCAGACCAGAACTCCTAAGGCAAGAATTGCTCTTCTCCATCCCCACCTTGTCAAGGCTGCATAGTTAGAAAGGAACCCAGGCAAGCTCTCTCAGAGGACCCAGGGACTTGGCTCCATCTAGGCCTTGAGGGTTATTGGTGGGGGTGAGGGTTACTTGAGGCTAGGCACAGATTTAACAGAGATCTTTCCTGCTTGTTTCAAAAGTACAAAAAAACAGGATGGGAGGTGAGAGAAGAGAACATGACTTACATTCCATTTTAGTTGTGGGTATGGTAAAGGAAGTGGCTAGTATATCCTAACAAACTCTCTAGCTTGCACCCCTACTTGCAACTGACCCACTCTATCTAATATCTGATCACAGGAAAGTGCCCTGGAAGCAGGAACAGGGTTAAGTGTCCAACCCTCTTTGGACATTCTTCTTCCCATTTCCTGGGTACCTGTGGGGGGAGTGGTTTATCTACATAGTGGTTTGAACTAAGGTGCTAATAGGTGTGAGTTTATGTCCACTGCAAGGCAAAAAAGCAAGGAAAGGAAGAGAGGAAAGACAATTTCAGCTTATTGGTTTCTGGATTAAGGTACCAGCAGGGCAGACTAGATCCACTTGCTGAGCATAGACAGATCCAGATTCTCTAACAGGCATTGGGAAAGTTTTTCTAACTTCTTTCCCTTCCTTCTATATCCTAACTCCAACTCCAACTCCAACTCCAATCCCAACCCCAACCCCAACCCCTTGAGTACTAGAGGAGCCAGGAGTTTAAGAGTTCCCAAGGAACAGCTTTGGGGAAAAATTATAAAGTAGGACATCAACAGCTATAGCAAGAGAGACTCGTGTAGCTAAAATGAAAGAAGAGGGGTGCAGGGAAGTAAGACATACACCCATGTCAGAGCTGGGCCATGAGGGAATTAAGCCAAAGGAATAGAATAGGCTGAGTGCCTTGTCTTCTAGGGACCATGAGGACTGAGGGAAAGGGGAAAAAGCCAACCAGGGCTGGAGAGTTTCAGACCTATATTGTTCAGGACTGCAATAACAGAGGAGGATGAGGAAACAGAGAAACAGACCCATCACCTGGAGTTTGAGAATCATATAGGTCCACTAAACCAAAAAATCTCAAACCCATTGCCATCGAGTTGATTCCGACTTACAGCAACCCTATAGGTCCTTAGCCCATGCTAAAAGCACGTGGAGGTCAAAGTCTGTGTGTCTGGGCACTGTGTTACGGGCTCTGGGAAACCATCCTCTCAGCACCAGGGAGCAATCAGGTAGGCTCAATGTGGTACCTACTCTTTACTCATAGAAAACACAGATGGCGGGGACCAGTCTGTAGGTTAATACTAAAAACTAGACCCCTGTACCCAAAATGGGACCACAAGTGACATTTCCAGGCAGTCCCAAGGCTCACTGGTGCTTCAAAACAGCAAAGACATACCACGAGCCACATGCTAGAATTGACTATCCAAAAATCACAGTAGGCAGACCCAGGTCAAGAGTATGGGGGCTGGGCTGGGTTCTGCTCAAAAGTCTTGCAAGAGGCAGGACTCTGTCTCATGGAGATTCCCCATCTCTTCAGAGAACACAAATCTGCCACCCCTGCCTGCCTGAGGGGACTTTTCAAGGGTCTTAAAGAGAAATTTCCTTGAACCTGAGTTGTGCTAGAAGGGGAAATTTGTTTAGCACTTAGCTACTGCTAGATCATTTTACTAATACACTCATCTCTAAGATATATGTGACCAGACCTAACCAGTCCCTAGAACAGCAGTCCCCAACTTCCTGATTAGGGACCCCTTTGGGAATAAAAGATATAGACCTTCTTGCCTAAAAGGGACATATGCACTTTAAAAAGTTATTTCAGGGAGGTGAGGCCAAGATGGCAGAGTAGTCAGATGCTTCTTTTGGTCCCTCTTATAATGAAGACCTGAAAAAACAAGTGACTCCATTACATATGAAAATCTAGAAGCCCAGAACATCAAAGACAAAGTTGAGGAGTTGGACTGAGCGGCAGGGGGAGGAAGAAACAGTTCAGAAGCAGTGAGGATTTGCCAGATCTGGCTGGCACTGGCACTCAGCAGGCTGGGATTGGCTGGTGCACGTGGGCTGAGACAAGCAGTAGCTCTCAGGATGAGTTTTCCACATCAGGAGAAACCTAGCAGCAGAGAGTCTGCTCAAGCCTTCAGAACTATGGGAAGTGCTGCTAATTGGCGAAAGACAAGTACGAGTGTCTAACTTACTGCGTGGATCAAAAAAAACTCTTCCTCGCTTTGGGAAGTCCCTCTCTCCCATCTACCTGCCCCCTCCCGGCTCTGCTCCCAGTTGGTCAGGCTTCAGTGACTGCCACCCCCCCCCCCCACCCCCCGGGCCTATCACATGCCCTGAGTCAATATCCCAGCTACGGAGAGGGAACAAATTAACAAATAGGAAAAAAAAAAAAAAAATCTGCCATCTCCCCTAAGCCAAGAACTCAGGGCAGGCACAGCCCCTTTGCCTAGGCACAGGCATAAGGGGTTCATGGATTTGAAAGCCTTTCATCCCTGCATAGACCTGTGTGAGCCCATTTCAACAGCATAGGCCCTCATTAGCACGGTACAACAGGGTATACACCTGAAGCCTATTTTCAACTGCATCAGCTATAACGGGGAGTGGCAGATTCTTGATATTTGATACTGCCCTGCCCATTCAGTGGGTCCTCACCTACCCACATCAGGGGCCTGAGGACTGTTGGCTCCACCCACTTCACCTAGCCACGCACAACAGGGGCCAAGAATAAGTGGTGCCTCCCAGTCCTTACAGCCTACAGTATTAGGTGTCTATAGTCTAGTTGCAAAACTCAACCATCTATGCTGTCTAGGGAACAGGGACACACCTTCCACCCAGACACTCAGGGGCAGCCGTCAGCCCTCTGCCTTGCTTAGCACATGACCCCCTGCTGCAGCCAGATACCTGTGCCTACTCCAATCACCCCTGCCAATCTAGGACTGTAGGTGATAGCCTGCATCACATGCTCGGTGACTGACGACCTGGACACCTGAGCTGAACCTACACAAGAAAAGTAAATGGACTCCTGGGGTCACATACCTAGTAACCACCTGGTGACAGAACGTGAGAGTGTCAAAGATGCCAATAATCACACTAGCTCACATGAGCAACCTACTTGGGTGTATCAAAACAAGAAGGTAGGACACAATAAGCAAACATAAAATAAATAAATATAATGACTTATTGATGGCTTGGAGACAACAGTCAATATCAAATCACATAAAGAGGCAGACCATGATGGCTTCAGCAAGCGACCAAAACAAAGAACCAAGAAACCTTCTGGAGGAAAGAGCTTCTTGGAGTTACCAGAGGTAGAATTCAAAAGATTAATATACAGAACTTTTCAAGACATCAGGAAGGAGATCATGCAAAAAGCAGACCAAGCCAAGGAACACAGAGACAAAGCAACAGAGGAACTTAAGAAGGTTATACAAGAGCATAATAACAAATTTAACAGGCTGCAAGAATCCATAGAGAGACAGCAAACAGAAATCCAAAAGATTAACAATAAAATTCCAGAATTAGACAACTCAATAGAAAGTCATAGGAGCAGAATTGAGGCAATGAAAGTCAGAATTAGTGAGATTGAAGATAAAGCACTTGACACCAATTTATTTGAGGAAAAATCAGATAAAAGAATTTTTAAAAATGAAGAAACCAAAGGATTATGTGGGACTCTATCCAGGGGAATAACCTACGAGTGACTGGAGTACCAGAACAGAGGTGGATAACAGAAAATACACAGAGAATTGTTGAAGATTTGTTGGCAGAAAACTTCCCTGGTATCATGAAAGATGAGAAGATATCTATTCAAGAAGCTCATTGAACCCCACACAGGATAGATCCCAAAAGAAAGTCACCAAGACATATTATAGTCAAACTTGCCAAAACCAAAGATAAAGAGAGAATTTTAAGAGTGGCTAGGTATAAATGAAAAGTCATCTACAAAGGAGAGTCAATAAGAATAAGCTCAGACTACTCAGCAGAAACCATGCAGGCAAGAAGGCAATGGGATGACATATCTAAAACCTTGAAGGAAAAAAATTGCCAGCCAATAATTATATATCCAGCAAAACTGTTTTCTCAAATATGATGATGAAATTAGGTCATTTCCAGATAAACAGATGTTTAAGGAATTTGTAAAAACCAAACTAAAATTATAAGAAATACTAAAAGGAGGCCTCTGGTTAGAAAATCAATAACATCAGATAACAACCCAGGACTAGAACACAAGACAGAACAACAATATATCAACCCAGATAGGAAAGTCACAAAAATAAATCAAAGCTAAAACACTGAAAACAGGGAAACAGAGACGTCAGTATGTAAAAGATGACAACATTAAAACAAAAAAGAGGGACTAAATAATGTAGTTATAGATCTTTCATATGGAATGGAAGTCAAGGCGATAAAGAAATAAAAGATTGGTTTAAACTTAGAAAAATAGAGGTAAATATTAAGATAACCACAAAGGAAACTAAAAATCCTACACATCAAAATAAAAAACAAGAAAAACATAAAGACTCAGCAAATACAAAATCAACAACAATGAAAACGATGAAAGAAAATACATAAATAAAAATGACTCAGCACATAAAATTAAGTGGAACAAAGAAACTGTCAACAACACACACACACACACAAAATTAAAATGACAGGACTAAACTCATACCTATCAATAATTACACTGAATGTAAATGGACTAAATGCACTAATAAAGAGACAGAGTGGCAGAATGGATAAAAAAACATGATCTGTCTAAATGCTGCCTACAAGAGACACACTTTGGACTTAAAGACACAAACAAACTAAAACTCAAAAGATAGAAAAAATATGTCAAGCAAACAACAGTCAAAAAAGAGCAGGAGTGGCAATACTAATCTCTGACACAATAGACTTTAAAGCAAAATCCACCACATAGGATAAGGAAGGACACTGTATAATGATTAAAGGGTCAATACACCGGGAGGACATAACCATAATAAATATTTACGCACCTAATGACAGGGCTCCAAAATACATAAAACAAACTCTAGCAGCACTGAAAAGAGAAACAGATAGTTCCACAATAATACTAGGAAACTTCAACATACCACTTTTGGTGAAGGGCAGAACATCCAGAAAGAAGCTGAATAAAGACATGGAAGATCTAAATGCCACAATCAACCAGCTTGATCTCATAGACATATACCGAACACTCCACCCAACAGAGCCACGTATACTTTCTTTTCCCATGCACACAGAATATTCTCCAAAATAGACTACATATTAGGCCACAAAGCAAGCTTTAACAGAACCCAAAACATCAAAATATCACAAAGCATCTTTTCTGACCATAAAGCCATAAATGTAGAAATCAATAACAGAAAAAGCAAGGGAAAAAAATCAAACACATGCACACTGAACAACACCTTGCTCTAAAACTGCTGGGTTATAGAAGAAATTAAGGATGGAATAAAGAAATTCACAGAATCAGATGAGAATGAAAACACATCCTATTAGAACCTTTGGGACATAGCAAAAACAGTCCTCAGAGATCAATTTATAGCAATAAATGCACACATCCAAAAAGAAAAAGGGCCAAAATCAAAACATTAATCCTACAACTCAAACAAATAGAAATTGAGCAGCAAAAGAAGCCCTCAGGCACCAGAAGAAAGGAAATAAAAATCAGAGCACAATTAAATGAAACAGAATAGAAAAACAACTGAAAGAATTAACAAGACCAAAAGCTGGTTCTTTGAAAAGATCAACAAAATTGCTAAACCTCTGGCCAAACTGACAACAGAAAAACATGAGAGGAAGTAAATAACCGAAAAAAGAAATGAGATGGGTGATATCACAACAGACCCAACTGAAATTAAAAGAATCGTAACAGAGTACTACGAAAAATTGTACTCCAACAAATTTGAAAACCTAGAGGAAATGGACAAACTTCTAGAAACACACTACCTACCTAAACTAACACAGAGGTAGAACAACAAAATAAACCTATAACAAAATAAGAGATTGAAAAGGTAATTAAAAAACTCCCAACAGAAAAAAAGCCCTAGTCCTGACGGCTTTACTGGAGAATTATACTAAACTTTCAGAGAAGAGTTAACACCACTACTAGTAAAGGTATTTCAGAGCATACAATAGGATGGAATACTCTTGAACTCATTCTATGAAGCCAGCATAACCCTGATACCAAAACCAGGTAAAGACACCACAAATAAAGAAAATTACAGACCAATATCCTTCATGAACATTGACGTGAAAATCCTCAACAAAATTCTAGCCAATAGAATTCAACAACATATCAAAAAAATAATTCACCATGACCAAGTGGGATTCATGCCAGGTATGTGAGGATGGTTCAACATTAGAAAAACAATTAATGTAATCCATCACATAAATAAAACAAAAGAAAGAACCACACGATCTTATCAATTGATGCAGAAAAGGCATTTGACAAAGTCCAGCACCCATTCATGATAAAAACTCTCAGCAAAATAGGAATAGAAGGGAAATTCTTCAATATAATTAAGGGCATGTATACAAAGCCAACAGCATCCTAAATGAAGAGAGTCTGAAAGCATTCCCCTTGAGAATGAGAACCAGGCAAGGATGCCCTTTATCACCACTTTTATTCAACATTGTGCTGGAGTTCCTAGCCAGAGCAATTAGGCAAAAAAAAGAGATAAAGGGCATCCAAATTTGGTAAAGAAGAAGTAAAAGTATCCCTATTTGCAGATGATATGATCTTATACACAGAAAACCCCAAAGAATCCTCAAGAAAACTACTGGAACTAACAGAAGATTTCAGCAAAGTATCAAGATACAAGATAAACATACAAAAATCAGTTGGAGTCCTCTAGACCAACAAAGAGAACTTCAAAGAGGAAATCACCAAATCAATACCACTTACAATAGCCTCCAAGAAGATAAAACACTTAGGAATAAATCTAATCAGAGACGTAAAAGACCTATGCAAAGAAAACTACAAGACACTAATGCAAGAAACCAAAAGAGACTTATGTAAGTGGAAGAACATACCTTGCTTATGGATAGAAAACTCAACATTGTGAAAATGTCAATTCTACCCAAAGCAATCTACAGATACAATGCAATCCAAATTTCAACTTGACATTTTTTAACGAGATGGAGAAACAAATCACCAACCTCATATGGAAAGGGAAGAGTCCCCAGATAAGTAGAGCATTACTGAAGAACAAAGTAGGAGGCCACACACTACCTGATTTTAGAACCTATTATACCACCACGGTAGTTAAAACAGCCTGATACTGGTACAACAGCAGATACATAGACCAAAGGAATAGAATTGAGAATCGAGATGTAAATTCATCCACCTGTGAGCAGCTGATATTTGACAAAGGACCAAAGTCTGTTTAATGGGGAAAAGACAGTCTCTTTAACAAATGATGCTGGCATAACTGGATATCCATCTGCAAAAAAAAGAAACAAGACCCATACCTCACACCATGCACAAAAACTAACTCAAAATGGATCAAAGACCTAAATATAAAATCTAAAATGATGAAGATCATGAAAGAAAAAATAAGGGCAACACTAGGAGCACTAATACATGGCATAAACAGAATACAAACCATAACTAACAATGTGTAAACACCAGAAGAGAAACTAGGTAACTGGGAGCTCCTAAAAATCAAACACTTATGCTCATCAAAAGACTTCACCAAAAGAGTAAAAAGACAACCTACAGACTGGGAAAAAATTTTTGGCTACAATATATCCAGTCAGGTTCTAATCTCTGAAATCTATAACATACTGCAAAACTTCAACAACAAAAAGACAAATAACCCAATTAAAAATGGGCAAAGGATATGAACAGACACTTCACCAAAGAAGACATTCAGGTGGTTAACAGACACATAAGGAAAAGCTCACGATCATTAGCGATTAGAGAAATGCAAATCAAAACTACAATGAGATACCATCTCACCCCAACAAGGCTAGCATTAATCCAAAAAACACAAAATAATAAATGTTGGAGAGGTTGTGGAGAGACTGGAACACTTATATATTGCTGTTGAGAATGTAAAAAGTTACAACCACTTTGGAAATCGATTTGGCGCTTCCTTAAAAAGCTAGAAATAGAATTACCATATGATCCAGCAATCCCACTCCTTGGAATATATCCTACAGAAATAAGAGCCGTCACGTGAAAAGATATATGCACACCCATGTTCACTGCAGCACTGTTCACAAGAACAAAAAGATGGAAACAACCTAGGTGCCCATCAACTGACAAATGGATAAACAAATTATGGTATATTCACACGAGGGAATACTATGCCATGATGAAAAACAATTTTGAATCTGCAATAAACATCTCATAACATGGATGAATCTGGAAGGCATTATGCTGAGTGAAATTAGTCAGTTGCAAGAGGACAAATATCGTATGAGACCACTATTATAAGAATTCAAGAAAAGGTTTAAACACAGAAGAAAACATTCTTTGATGGTTACAAGGGTGGGGAGGGAGGGAGATGGGAATTCACTAACTAGAGAGTAGACAAGAATTATCTTAGGTGAAGGGAAGGACAACACACTATACAGGGAAAGTTGGCACAACTGGACTAAACCAAAGCTAAGAAGTTTCCTAAACCCAACCAAACACTTCGAGGGACAGAGTAGCAGGGGTAGGGGCCTGGGGATCATGGTTTTGGGGGACATCTAGGTCAATTGGCATCACAAAGTTTATTAAGAAACTGTTCTGCATTCTGCTTTGGTGAGTAGCATCTGGGGTCTTAAAAGCTTGAGAGCAGCCATCTAAGATGCATCAATTGGTCCCAACTCACCTGGAGCAGAGGAGAATGAATAATACCAAAGATGCAAGGAAAATATGAGCCCAAGGGACAAAAAGGGCCACATAAACCAGAGACTCCATCAGCCTGAGACCAGAAGAACTAGATGGTGCCCTGCTACCACCAATGACCGCCCTGACAGGGAACACAACAGAGAGTCCCTGATGGAGCAGGAGAAAAGTGGGGTGCAGAACTCAAATTCTAGTAAAAAGACTTAATTGTCTGAGACTAGAGGAACCCCAAAAGACATAGCCCCTGGACTCTTTTAACCCCAAACTAAAACTATTCCTGAAGCCAACTCTTCAGACAAAAGATTAGACTGGACTGTAAGACATAAAATGATAATCGTAAAGAGTGTGCTTCTTAGTTCAAGTAGATACATTAGACTAAATGGGCAGCTCGTCTCTGGAGGCAAGATGAGAAGGCAGAAAGGGATAGGAGCTGATTGAATGGACATGGGAAATCTGGGGTGGAAAGGGGGAGTGTTCTGTCACATTATAGGGATAGCAGCTACGGTCACATAACAATGTGTGTATAAATTTTTGTATGAGAAAACTAACTTGAGCTTTAAACTTTCATCTAAAGCACAATAAAAAAAAAAAATATTTCAGATGTTTGTCACCCCAGGATAAAGATCCTGCCTATTGGCACCCTAGTTCTTAGACCTTGTATTTTTATAAGACATCAAGGCAGAGCTCTACACTGTAAGATGGCTGTGGCAGATGGGTTTATGACTTCAACCTCTAGCACCCTCTGTTGGCCAGGAGGAGGAATGACAGGTAAAAATGCTCCATTCCTTCCAGGCTGTGAAGTTGAGACAGACTTCCTGTTCCAGAAGCTAGGTACAGATTAGCCTTCAGCAACTTTCCAGGGAACCTCTAGAAGGCTTGCCCTTTCTTGAGGTGGGCTGGGGATAAGGGGGTACATGGAAACCCCATGAAGTCAACGAACTCCAACCCAGGTCCTGAGCCTACATTTGTCAGGATGTCTGCTCACACAAGGAAAATAGGGTTCATCCTCCACTAAGCACCTTCCTGGCTAGACTGACCAGAGGCAGAGGCCATCCTGCCCCTTAACTTACAAGGAAGAGAAAGGCAGTTAGAAAGGTTAGAGAAGGCCCACTGAGTTCCACATCGCTTGTGACACTGACTGTATTTGTGGGGTGCGAGAACAGTGGAGTGACAGACACAGAATTGTGGAGAAACAGACCAGGGAGTTGCAGGTGCCAGGACCCTCTAGTACTCCTCTTTCTCATCCTCGGTGTCCACAGACTCTGTGCCCAATTCTTCATAATCCTTCTCTAGGGTGGCCAGGCCCTCTCAGGCCTCTGAGGACTCCTTTTCCTCCATGCCCTTGCTCACACGCCAGTGCACAAATGCACACTTGGCATCCATCAGGTCAAACTTGTGGTTGAGGCTGGCCCAGGCCTTGGTGATGGTTATGGTGTTGCTGAGCATACAGACCACCCACTGTGCCTTGGCCAGGTCTCCCCCAGGTACACTGTGGGGGCTGGTAGTTGATACCAACCTAAGGACAAACAGGAAGTAGTGTTAGCACCTGGTTCTCTGTTCCTGTAAGGGGTTTGTATAAGGATCCTTATAACTGGGGAATGGGCAGCCACCTTGGGCATGGCAGTAGCTAATCTATAAGAAATACGGGCATAGAGAAAACAAGGAAACAGACAAAATACAAAATCTGGGAACTTCTACAAGAGAATTAGACTAGTCCCTTCAAAAAGGCAAGATCAAGTTTGTTGTACATGTCAGCTGTTCCAATTTTGTAATTTGTCATGATTTCTTCTCATACTAAATATTAACTTTTGTACCTTAAAAAAATCAATAAAGAAAAAAGGGAGACTGTTTTACATTAAGAGACTTTAGAGACTTCAAAGACAAATATAATACTTGGTCCTTGATTAGATCTTAACTTTAAAAAACATTTAGGTCAACTGAGAAACTTTGAATACTGATTAGGTATTTTTATTCTGGGGAAGTATCATTAGTTTTTTAGGCATTAAAAATAGATTCATGTGTTATAGAAGAGATGTTTTTGTGATGAATGTGGACATTCAGATGTCAGAAATATGATAGCTACAAGTGAGTTTAAATGAATCAGCAAAACAAAAATAAACGCAGTAGAGTTAGCTGTTGAATCTAGGTAGTAGGGATATGGGCGCACTAGTCTTCCTACTTTCCTGCGGTTTAGAAAATCAGTAGTTTAAAAAAAATTGCAAACTTTTTATGAAGATTTGCAACTGGATCTAAACTTCATGTATTTTAAACAGTGGTCTATCCAACGTATATATATACAGTTCATATTCATTTTTAAGTCATCCAGCTTCCTCTTAACACTGTTAGGGATATCAAGCTCACTACCTCTTAAAGACACCATATTCTTCCTTTGAATAGCTAAAGCTCTTACTAGTATAAAGATGGAAAGAGGCTGGCCTCCCAGATACCCTACCCCTCATTTCTAGTTCGGAGCTCCAGCACAGCTCTTCAATACCAGCAGCAGATATTAGCTTTCTGACCACAGAGGTGTCCCTGCTTCCCTCCCTTTGTGGTCACTCATCCACAGCAGCTTAACAAGGCAGGAGAGCTGCCACTTTTCATCTTTGTAGAGTCTTTCCCTGGAAGAAAACCCATGAAACTTAAACTAGATCATGAGCCCAGCACCCTCTGGGAAAGTTAGATGATAAAATGGTTGAGGCATAGACAAGCTCTTCCACATTATTTCTAAAGGAAGAGATTGCATTTTTAGACACAGAAGAAGTCTTCTGGCCCAACGCTTTCCCCCATTATATTAATGGGAGGCCCTTTTGTGCTTCCCAAGGCACTCCCTTCCGAGAAGGAATCATATTATGTGGCTGTGACCCTGGCATATGTTAACATGCTATGTGGATCAGATTCTTCCCCTCTGCCCACCTCAACTTGACTGGCAAGTCCGGGTATGCCTATTTGCCAGGCTAAGTGACATGACACTGGTGCATTTACTTTCATAAAGGCAAAGTTTCAAGTAGAATCGACCCGGGCTTAGAGTCCAAAGTCTTGGGTTCTAGACAGGTTGAGACCTATTCAAGCTAAAAATCTCTTTCCTTTTCAAAATCCATTGAGTCCTTATCTGTCAATTCCCTTTCTTCATGATCTATGAGCTGGTTCCATACCTGTGATAAAGGCATCTAACAACAACAACAACAAGAATTGATGCATTCAAGCTGTGGTGTTGGTGAAGAATACTGAAAATACCATGGACTGAAAAGTTTTATGAGAAACCCATTGAGAATGCTCCTTAGAAGAGAGGATGGCGAGACTTCCAAGACACATTTTCAGGAAAGATCAGTCACTAAAAAAGGACATCATGTTTGGTGGAGTGTCAGTGAAAATGAGGGAAACTCTCAATGAGATGAATTGACACAATAGCACAACAATGGACTCAAACATACCAAACATCATGAAGATGGCACATGACTAGGTAATGTTTTGTTCTGTTATACATAAGGCGGCCATGAGTTGGCGCCGACTCGACAACAACTAACAACAACAAAACTGTTATTTGCCCCATCTTTCCCCATCCCTAGCCCATTTGTTCTTCAGGCCTGCAGTTCTACAGAACTTAGTAGTATACCCTTGGTAGTGGGTACACAAGTCACATGCTAATCTCTTCCCTTCCCACAACTTGCTTTGAAATCTGTGGGGCACAAGTCTACAAACTGGGTGGTGTGCTTGGTCTTGATAGTGGCAATGGTGGCATTCACATCCCTGGGTACCATGTCTCCATGGTAGAGCATGCAACAGGCCATGTACTTGCCATGACAAGGGTCACACTTAACCATCTGATTGGAACATTCATAGTAGGCCTTCTCAGCTAAGACAATGGGTAAGTAGGTCATCAGGGGAAAGTAGATACATGGGTAGGGCACCAGATTGGACTGGAACTCCGTGAGGTCCACATTGAGGACACTGTCAAAGTGCAAGGAGGTGGTGATGGAAGACAATCTGGCTGATGGGCCAGTTGAGGTTGGTGTAGGTAGGGCGCTCGATGTCCAGGTTGTGGCAGCAGATGTCATAGATGGCCTTGTTGTCTACCATGAAGGCACAGTCTGAGTGCTCCAGGGTGTTGTGGGTGATGAAGATGGAGTTATAGGGTTCCACAACTGCTGTGGACACCTGGGGGGCTGAGTAGATGGCAAACTCCAACTTGGACTTCTTGCCATAGTCAGTGGAAAGCCGCTCCATCAGCAGGGAGGTGAAGCCTGAGCCAGTGTCACCCCCAAAGCTGTGGAAGATCAGGAAGCCCTGAAACTTAGTCCACTGGTCTGCCTAGGGTGGAAGATGACAAACATTGTTATGGGTGCTGATTGCTACTATGATCTAACTACAATTTAAAAAAAAAAATCTGAACTATAATTTATATTTAAATGTATACATTTTATTATATGCATAGTTTGATGATTTTTGACAATAACCACCAAACCAATCAAGATACAGAAATCTCTATCACTCCATAAAGTTTCCTCATGCTTCTTTGCTTTTACTTCTGTAGAGGTGAGAAACAATACCTACAAGGGGCTTGGAGTACTTGGGAGACAGATGACCTAGAAAGGCAGTGTGGTGTGTGTGAAGTGGCAAGAGTAGTGTGAGTGGATGAGGGTGAGATGGGTGGATGAGGGTGAGATGGGACATAGAATTCGTAGTCAGAGAACTAGGCCCTCTCAGTTTTGTTGCTTTGCCACTTAGTTGCAGGAATGGTGGTGGTGGTGGTATCTTGTTGAACATACAGATTCCCAGGCCCCAACTCAGGCTGGATCCCAGGAACCTACTTGTTTAACAAGTACCCTAGTCTGATATAGCTGTTCCTTGGACCAGAAAAGCATCAATGTATACCAGACACATAGGTAGCAACAGTATGAAAATTTTCCTTTTAAAAAAAGTCTAACCCTAGGGGATAATTTATTTTCATTCTTGAGGTAGGGAGCACAGAACCCCCTGCCTCAGGTCACTCTTGGGTCCTCAGAGTTTATCGAGCAGCAGAACACATGTCTAGACTACACCTCTAGGGGAACAGTGCCAAAGTACTGGCTCCTAAGTACTAGTTTCTAGTTGGCCACACTCCTGGTTCTCAGTGCCTCAGGCAAAGTGTGGGGTAAATGGAGAAATGGTTAAAAGCTAAGCAGGAGGCTCTCCCAGGTAAAAAATTCTACTTAAGAGTCTAAGAACAACAAGTTGAGCTGCCAAGGTAGCTGCCTCCTACCTGAAGGGCTAGTGATGGATCAAAGTTGAAAGGCAGCCTGAATCAAACAACTGAGCATGATAAAGTGGGGAACAAGCAGGGCAGGAGCCTCAGAGTCCACAAACTCAGGACTGACACCCAGATGCACAGCTCCTCCTGGAAGAAGCAGGGTCCACAGCTGGGCCACAGGAAGGGCTGCAGACATCAAGGGTACCAGTCCCAGGCCTGTGGTTTCCCTGTCTATGTGCACATGTTCAGCCTCCCAGGGCAGGGAAGGAGGTCAAGGACAGGGGCTTCCTGCAGGAGCCAAGGGCACCTGCTCCCACTTCAGATTCATTCCAGAACCAGATCTCCTTTCCCACAGTGTAGTGGCCACGGGCATAGCTGTTAGCAGTCGTCTTTCTTGCCAGTTATCAGCTGCTCAGGGTGGAAGAGCTGCCTGTGAATGCCAGTTCTTACCCCATCTTGAGGGGAAGAAAGAAGGCAAAGGTAAGAGAGGCTGGTCTCCCTCCCCAGAGGACACAAGGGAACTTTGCTGCCAAGCTCCCCTACATGGACCTACACAACGGAGTGATGCGCATATGGCATTCAGAGGCTCACCTATAAAGCCTGGTCCTGTGAGGGGTAAAGTTAGGGGTGCCTTTAATGGTCTCTTCCTGCTGATCTTAGCCACTTCATTCTGCTTGGAGGAATTAGAGGGGTGTGCAAGGGAAACTCACCGACTTTTGACTGGGGTAAGAATGTAGACTAATGCAGAAAACCCAGCTCACAGTTTAACATCTACAACGTCTTTAGAAAGATGGGGGAGGGGTAGAAGTTTCAGAAGCAGGAACTGAGGTGATCCAGACACAGAAGGGAAGAAGCAGAAAAGCCCCTGGGAGTCAACAACAGCCAAGTTCATGCAGGCCCACATCCTATCAAGGGGCCTATTTCAGTTAAGGCCGAGCAGGGGCATTATGATCATTCCCAGCTCCTTGGGCAATCTTATCCTCGGGGCCTGGGGGTATGGAAGAGAAGTCTAAATTTCTGCTTTTCTATCCACTCCCTTTCTGCAGCCTTCATTCTAGGTCTGACTCCTGACTCCCACATCTGGCAGTTTTCCCAGCAGAACTGTTTGACTGATCCCTGTCCCTTAGTTAGCAAAGGAAGCCCCCAGGACCCCTCCTGAAGACAGACTCTAGACAAAAGCAGTGGACTTCACTGTTGTCCTTGGCAGGGGACTGCCTGCATTCCAAGTGTTTTTCCCCTAAGCAGAGCTCCCCACCGACCTTGGGGTTGGCAGAAGATATGGACTAGGGGAGGGGAACCCCTGACTCCCCCTGTTTACCTATGATAGTAAGCTCCAGGTCCACAAAGACAGCCCAGGGCACATGTCTGCCAGCCCCTGTCTCACTGAAGAAGGTGTTGAAGGAGTCACCACCACTCCACAGGGTTTTGTTGCTGGACATGGTGCCATCGGGCTGGATGTCATGGTCCAGGCAGAAGAGCTCCCAGCAGGCACTGCCCATCCACACCCTGGCCTTGCCCACATGAATGGAGATACACTCACGCGGGCAGAGTGACGTGCTGTGAGGGTTGTGTGGAGGTGTTGCTCGGAACTCCAGGTTCTCCTCAGTGCAACTCGTCACAGCCAATAAACAAGAGGCTGAGGTGGGAGATCAGAAAGGCAGCTTTATTTCATTATGCAAGGAAAGGAACAGTTGGGGCTGGTGTCTCCAAGGACAGGGTTTAGGGAGGTTGCTTTTATAGAGCTTACAAGCAAGGAGATCATGTAAATGACATCAGCAACATTCTTAAATCATGTTACACGGGCACAGTAAGGGTAACATATAGCTTCATACATCGCATGTTCAAAAACGGTGGCCCTTCTCCACCCAAAAGGCAGGAAGTTACTATGTATGAGGTACTTAATGAGCTAAAAGGTTACCCAGAATGTCAATATGGCGCCTAAACCAGTCTCAGTAGATTTCGACTACTTCTGGGCAGCAGTTAAGGAAAGGGGAACCAGGATGTTAATGTAAAGCCATGGGTTTGTCAAGCAAGCTGTTTGAGGCAGCAGAATTTTCTGCAGCCTGGGGACTTCTGTCTTAGAGGGAGTTGGGAACTTGAAAAGCCTTCCCTGGGAACATCCCTTACTTTTCTTTCCTGGAGGCTAAAGTCTGACACTGTGTTACCTATTCCGGAACTCAAAAAAAGAAAAGGAAAGAAAATTGGGTTCTTTTTCCAAAACTTTCCACACTTTAATTTGTGACCCAATTATGTTCTTCTTTTGAATTTTGTATTGATACCATGTGTTTTCACTAATGGAAGGCATGCTGTTTAAAGGAACAATTCAGAATTTTTGGTATGTGTTGTGTAATCCCAGATTACAGGGATGACACATGTTCCAGCGGACCTTGGACGTAGTATATCCTACCAATATGAGCCAATGATAAAACTGTTTTTTTTTTTTTTAAGTTTTATGTCCTAAAAATTTGCAAAACATGAGGTAAAACATGAAGGCACCTGGCAATGACTGTACAACATTTTATCTTACTCTCCTTCTTAGCCTTTTAATTATTTTTCATGAAACTTTTCAAAACATGGTATAGTACATTATTTCTTGCTGCAAAAGCAGTACTTACAGCCCAAATAAATAAAGTCAAGGAACTTTTCATCTCAGGAAAATTACCACTACTATGTGTTCTTCATTATAACAAAAGCAGTACTAATAGCTAAGAAGTAGAAACAGCCCTGGAATACTGCAGAACTACTCACAGCAGTACATTCCACCAGCTACATGTGGAAGCAATGACTGGGCTTTAAGACAGAATGTGGGGTAAGAATAATTTATAGGATTTTGAGTCTCTTGAAAAGTACCACTGCAATGCATTATTCCTTATTGCAAAGGCATTATTTACTGTTCAGAAGCTAGAAAAGCAGGGAGCCAGTAACACCTGGGAAACAATGAATGGAATCAAGGAGAAAATGGCCACTATGACAGAATGAAGAATAAGAATACCTTATTTGCATAAGTACATTCTCATGAGGACATAGTAACCGGGAAACACAGTGAGGTTTATCTCACAGAAATAAAGGCGAACCTGTCAAAAGTGAAGAACATTCACATTCAGGAGGCATGATGTAGGACAATGCTCATTCTACATAAAAATGAAGCTCCAACTCAGGGTTCTTGAGTTTCAAAAGGCTGTCACCTTGAGGCTAAACAGGTTAAAATCCGGCTACCTCCTTCCCAAAGAACTCCAGTGGCATAAAAAGTGGTTGGGATACCCTGTATCCTACAAGTTATCAAAGGGTTGTTAAGCCAAGCCATCTCGTAGCCCTCATTTTGCTTTCATTTACTCAGGGCTTAAGAACACAGGTGGCTATGTTTAGGTTTTCTGGGGGCAGGAACTAGAGAAAACCAGAAGTCAAGTAGCCAAATCCCACTGCATAGTGCCCCCTCTGCTGGCTGGGGTGGCTTGGGAAAGCTCAAAAACAGAATAAAACACCAAGTTGCCAGTGAGTCAATTTCACTTATGTATGGAAGTTTAGAACTGTGCTCTACAGGTTTTCAGTGGCTGATTTTTTGGAAGTAGATCTCCAGGCCTTTTTTCTGAGGTGCCTCTGCCAACATTCCTGTTAATTTGCACCATACCCAGGGACTCCTTGGGAAAACTCACAGTCCTGCTTTCCAAGACCGGCCCCCCAAGAGCTCCCAGGCTCAAGCACTGGGGCCTAGGAGAAGAGGTCTCCATGGCAGAGCTCTGTCTCCTCCACACCCTGAAGGGGCAGAAGACTGTTAGTTCAGGTTTGGGATGAACTGAGGTGAACACTCTGGAGTTAGAGCCAGCCTGAAAGCTCACCCACAACTGCCCCTTTCTAGACACCTGTCCCGGCTCCCTGCAATAGAGACAGGCTGATCCAAGCAAGCACCCTCAAAGGTCACCACGAGGCCAGAAGACCACCTCCTCTTTCCACTCTCCTCACTGAGGTAATTCCTATACAGGATAGACCCTGGACCCTCCTGGTTCTTCACCCCCAACCCACAGCCTAGAGTATCACTGGGAAAGGGCCGTGGACCTCACAGATGCAGAGAGGGTCTTCTAGGACAGCTGGCAACAGTTTTGCAGCCTTAGGAACTATCCTCCAAGAAGTCTCAGTACCTTTAAAGGGGCTCAGAGCAGAGGTGGGGCTCAAGAAATTCCTGTGAGGCATAGGGTCCTGTGTGCACCCCCCAAGTTCTTAGGGATCTCAAGTCCTTGGGCACCCAAAGAGGAGAGTATTGGAGCAAAGGGCATTCTTCCCCAGGCACCAGGAGTTTACTGAAACCCCTGGTCAGGCATGGAGCCAAAGGTCGTGAACCTCTGACCTCGGCCTGAGGCCCGGCCGCCAAAGACACAGGCACTCAGAGAAATGGGGTTCCGTACTGCAGAAACCTGCTGGCATTTTCTAATCATCCCAGGTCCGGTCTCCGGCGCCGGAGTGTGACCTCAGAGGGAGGCGGGGACAGCGGGAGAGGCGGGCGCCTCTTTGTCCTGGACCCCAGAGGGAGAAACCTGGGGCCGCTCCGGGTCTGCTGCAGGCTCCCGAGCGCGCTCCACAGCTGGGCGGATTCTGCGCCCCGAGCCCCCGCCCGGCGGAGGTAGGATCCCGCCACGTTCTCGCCACACCCCACAGCTACACTTCTTGCCAGTCTCCACGGCCCCGGAGCGCTGCTGAGGCGCTCATAATTTTTCCTTCTACCTCTGCGTCTCTCGTGGGGAAGGGGCGGAGAGAAGCAGTGAGTGTACTCCCCGGGCGTCCCCAGCCCTCGCACAGCCCACCCGCATCATGACCTCCCCAAACACCCCTAGCATCCCTGCGCGGCCCACTCACACCCTGGACTGCCCAGGCTTTCAAGCCGTCTTGCCTTGGGAGCAAGCTGCCCTTACCATGGACTGCCAGGGCGCCCCCAACACCTGCCCTACACAGTATCCCCCTCACCATGGACTCCTCGAGTGCCCCCAACTCCGCCTTACCATGATATTTCGCTTGGCAAAGTTCGTGGAGAATCGGTGACTACAGACGCGCTACGCCGAAATCCTGGTGCTGTGGTGGGTGCTTAGTGGGAGCTTATATATCCCCGCCCAGCCGCCGGCGGCCAGTGGCCGCCCCCTCCGCGCCTCTGACTGGGCCGGGCCCCCACCGAGGCCCGCCCCTCTTTCCGCTATTGGGCGACCGTTTAGGAAATGTCCCCGCCGTAGCTAGGCATTGGGCAGTTTGTAAAGCCAAATGGAGCGAAAGCTTCAGAAGTCCGAGTCCTCCGGGTCCGCCAGACCGTCTACTCCGATTGTTGAAGTTGTGCTGGGTCTGAGAGATTGACGCCTTGGGGAAATATCTTCTTTCCGTTTTTGTAGTAGGTCCTTGCATGGGTAATACCGCAGACCTAGTTGGAAGTGTGCCTCACTTGGAGGGTGGTGCAGACTTGAGATGAGCAATCACGGGAGAAAAGAAAAGATGCTGTGTTAGGAATCCTACGAACCAAGTGCCGGGGGCTTCAAAGATGGGACAAAATGCTGCCGGAATGGGAGTGGGCACACAGGTGTGGGTGAGAACATTGCAGGTGCAGGTAACTGAAATTTACCTCTCCTTTGACTCAGGCAATGGAGCCCTGGTGGCGCAGTGGTTAAGCGCTTGGCTGTTCTCATGGATTGACTTGTGTTCCCCCAAAGTATCTGTCAACTTGGCTGGGTCATGATTCCCAGTATTGTACAATTGTGTACCCTTTTGTAATCTGGTGTGATTTCCTTATGTGTTGTAAATTCAATCATTGTGATGAGATGGGATGGATTAGTGGCAGTTATGCTGAAGAGGTATACAGGATTGGATGGTGTCTTGAGCCAATCTCTTTTGAAATATAGGGGAGAGAAGCAAGCAGAGACACGTGGGGACCTCATACCACCAAGAAAGCAGTGCTGGGAGCAGAGCGCGTCCTTTGGACCTGAGGTTCCTGCACTGAGATGCTCCCAGACCAAGGGAAGATTGATGCATCACAAGGACCTTTCTCCAGAGCCGACAGAGAAAGCAAGCCTTCCCCTGGAGCTGATGCCTGGAATTTGCAATTGTAGCCTACTGGACTGTGAGAGAATAAATTTCTCTTTGTTAAAGCCGTCCACTTGTGGTATATCTGTTACAGCAACACTAGATGACTAAGACAGCTGCTAACTGAAAGGTCAGCTGTTGGAACCCACCAGCTGCTCCAGGGAAGAAAGATGTGGCAGTCTTCTTTTATAAAGATTTACAGCCTTGGAAACCCTATGGGGGCACTTCTACTCTGTCCCTATAGTGTTGCAATGAGTCAGAATAGACTGGACCACAATGGGTTTCATTTTGGGGTGTTTTTTTGACTTAGGCAACTGCTCCAGTTCAGGTGGCTCAGATTCGCAGAAGAGCAAGTCGTCCAGGCTGGCAAAGGCAGTTTGAAAGCAACTTGTGGGAAGAAGATAGAAATGTAGGGTGAGGCCTTGAATGCTAGACTGAAGAGTTTGCACTTAATTCCACTGGCTATAGGGTACTGGAGCCCTGATGGTGCAGTGGTTAACAGCTTGGCTACTAACCAAAAGGTCAGCATTTGGAATCCACCAGCAGCCCCTTGGAAACCCTATGGGGCAATTCTACTGTGTCATGTAGGGTCAGTATGAGTTGTAATAGACTGGATGGCAATCAGTTTGGGTTTAATTTTGTTTTTATAGGGCACTATTGAGAGTTTTTGAGCAGAGAAGTGATGCAATCAGAGCAACATTTTAGGCAGTACATAGATGTTGTTGTTAGCTGCCACTGGTTGGCCCAATTCATTGAGACCCCATGCACAACAGGATCTGTCTGTTGTGACCCATAGGGTTTTCATCAGCTGACTTTTCAGAAGTAGATCGCTTGGCCTTACTTTCTAGTCTGTCTTAGTCTGAAAGCTCCACTGAATCCTGTTCAGAATCATAGCAACACACAAGCCTCCACTGATGGGTGGTGGCTGCATGTGAGGTGCACTGGCCAGGAACCGAACCCGGGTCTCCCTCATGGAAGGCGAGAATTTTACCACTGAACCACCACAGTCCTTATACATAGCTGTTGTTGTTAGGTGCCACCCGGTTGATTCTGACTCATAGTGACACTATGTACAACAGAACGAAACACTTCCCGGTCCTGAGCCATCCTCACAATCATTGTTAGGCTTGAGCCCATTGCTGCAGCTACTGTGTCAATCCATCTCGCTGAGGGTCTTCCTCTTTTTCACTGACCCTCTACTTTACTAAACATGATGTCCTTTTCCAGGGACTGATCCCTCCTGATAACATGTCCAAAGTATGTGAGATATAGTCTCGCCATCCTTGCTTCTAAGGAACATTCTAGTTGTACTTCTTCCATGACAGATTTGTTCATTTTTTTGGCAGTCCAACATAGATGTTACTTGTGTATTACTTTTTACGGTGGTGGTTTCATACTGTTCCATGCTAAAGGGCATATGTACATTTTTCCTCTCCCCAAACTGTCAGCTGAGGTGAACTTTTACTTCTAAATACCTAACCAAAAAACGCGTTGCCGTCGAGTCGATTCTGACTCATAGGGACCCTATACCTAAGAGTAACAAATTAGCCCCTCTCCGAGTTTGGGAGGGTTAATTGGTGTTTGGTTTTATCATATGATTGGACACTCCACCCCACAATGATTACACTGAATATTTGTGCAGCACGTTACAGAGGAACCCAAAGCGTCTGGCATCTCCCATTCATTCTCACTTCCTAGTGACTGTACCCAGTTTGTGCAGGACTGGCTTGGAGGCTTAATTTCTTGCCCCAGGAAAATTTGTAGCTGTAATAACTTTCCGCTGATAGAGCCCAGGAAGTCTCACAGTTACTGTGTCATCAGACCAGCTGTCTCCTGGATTTATGAATCCATTTCCTCACAAAGCTCTAGCCATAGCATTCTAAACTATCCTGTAATAGTTTGAAACTAAGTGCTGTTCAGGTGACTTGGGGAGGTTTAAGTTCAGGGTGCAAAGGTTAAGTCTGAACTCTGAAGAAGTTCTTTAGTCTCAGTCCCTGGAACTGGGTCTTATGAGGCTGCCAGCTCTAAAGTAATGCCTCTAGTTCTAGGATGAGGTGAGAGTTTGTGGGTAAAAATTCAAATAAGTGCTTTGGAAACCCATGGATTTACAAAGCTAAGGCACAGTTATTCATAACTCATCATTGTCCCAGCAAAACAACTCAAAGGTTGCATCCTAATGAAGGTGAGCATTTCTATGGTTAAAACAAAGCTGTTGTTGTGGCTCCAACTCATAGCAACCTTATATGTAACAGAAAAAAATGTTGGCTAGTCCCATGCCATCTTCATCATGATCGTTGGTATAAAATGAAGCAACCTACTCATAAACTCAAAAAGTCATGAAATTCAACACCATCATTTCTTCCTTACCTCACATTCATTCTACCTGCTGGTAGAACCAAGTGTTCTTGGTGGAGCCAACATGGTGCCCTAGACAGATGCACCATGCTGTCCGTTTACAGCAAAGACCCAAAAAACTAAATAAAACAGATATAAATATCAAATCCTGGAACCCTAAACATCAAATGAAGGGATAAAGAACTAGATCAAACACCAAATGGAAGAAGAAACTGAAGGAAAACAGAGAAGAAGGAGAGATACTGTTAAGGATTGAACTGTGTCCCCCCAAAACACGTGTCAGCTTGGTTAGACCATGATTCCCAGTATTGTGTGGTTGTCCTCCATTTTGTATATTTTCCTGTGTGTTGTAAATCCTACCTCTATGAGGTGGGATAGGTGGCAGTTGTGTTAGTGAGGCAGGATTCAATTTACAAGATTGCATTGTGTCTTGAGGCAATCTCTTTTGAGATATAAAAGAGAGAAGCGAGCAGAGAGACAGGGACCTCATACCAGCAAGAAAGCAGCACCAGGAGCAGAGTGCATCCTTTGGACCCTGGGCCCCTGTGTCTGAGAAGCTCCTAGACCAGGGGAAGATTGATGACAAGGACCTTCCTCCAGAGCCAGCAGAGAGAAAGCCTTCCCCTGGAGCTGACATACTGAATTTGGACTTCTAGACTACTAGACTGTGAAAGAATAAACTTCTGTTTGTTGAAACCATCCACTTGTAGTAGTTCTGTTATAGCAGCACTAGATAACCAAGGCAGATACGGAGCGAAGGTCCCCTGCCAACTAACATGACAGAGAATCACCATCCTGGAGCACAGCCAGCAACAATCCCGGATAGGAAGTATGGGAAGGCAACTTCACAGAGCTCCCACCAGGAGACAGAGAACCTGTTAACCAGAGAAATACGCATTCCCTCCCCTCACCCTTCTGCCCTGTGCATCATCCCCACCCCTTCTCAACTTGCCAAACTGTGCCTCCCGGCTCCAGAGCTACTGGCCCACTCTCACCCTGGGTCCACTCTGCCCCAACCTGCTGGCTCCTGCTGTACCATTTTCCCCCTTCCTCTTCTTTCTCCCTCCCACCCAGCCCCATACACTACACTTACCCTTTCCCCACAGGTCATGCCATGCTGCTCAGCTAGAGAGCTACCAGCCTGCTGTCACCCCAGGTCCACCCTGGCCCCACCTGCCGGCTCCTGCTATGCCATTATTATTTTTTTCCCTCTCTTCCTTTTCTTTTTCCCTCACACATAGCCCCATATGCCACCTCTACCCCTACCCACTGGGCTTTGATGCATTGCTGTGGGTAGAGAGCTACCAGCCTGCTGCTTCCCTGTGTCCCACCCACCCCCCACTTGCCAGCTCCTGCCTTGCCATTTTCTTCCATTCTTCCTTTTCTTCCTCCCTGTCATCTAGTGCCATATGCCACCTCTACCCCTTCACACCAGCCCTTGCACCACTGCTGGTAGAGAGCCATTGGTCTGCCACCATCCCGAGCCTCCTCTACCCCCCACCTGCCAGCTTCTGTTGTGCCACTTTTTTCTCTTTTTTTCCACTTTCTTGTTTTTCTTTTTCCCTACTACCTAGCCCTGTACACCACCTCTACCTTCTCCCACTGGGCCATACTGCACCACCATGGCTAGAGAGTCCCTGGCCTGCTGCCACCCCAGACTTACCCTGCACCAAACTGCTGGCTCCCACTGCACCACTTTTTTTCTATTTTTTCTCTTCCTTTTCTTTCTCACTCCCACCTAGCCCCGTATGCCACCTCCCCTGCTTCCCACCAGGCCATGCTGTACTACCGTGGCTAGAGAGTGTCACCAGCCTGCCACTTTCTACCTCCCACATAAAAGCCACCTCCCCCACTTCCCACCTGCCCCCCAGGTCTGCCCCACCCCCATCCCCTGGCTACCTTTTTTTTCTTTGTCTCTCTGTTATTTTCTTTCTTTCCCCCACCTAACCCTGTACACCACCCCCCTTCCTGCCAGCCCTCACCATTCTGCTGTGGCTAGAGGGTCCCCAGCTCAGGCCCACCACCATAATGGGTCTGCACTGCCCCTTCCCTCCCGCAACTCGACCAGCTGCTGAATGATGTAAATCGAGGCCATATCACTCAGTCTTCTACCCCTGCCTATCTGGTGAAGGGCTGTGAATGCTCCCACACCACTGGACCAATATCAGAAGGCAACAGTGCCCATTCAGTTTGCCCTTAGCCACCTTTCCAAACCAGTGGACAGTGAAGTGAGCTTGCCCTGCCTGCTGCTGCCCTGCCTACCCAGACAAGGTGGTGAGAGCTATCGTACCCACAGATGAGCAAGCAGTAAAGCAGGCTTGCCCCAGCTACCCTGACATATCAAAACAAAACAAAGAAGCAGGATGAAACAAACTACAATCAATAAATAAAGAAAATAATAAAGTAATGTCTTGGAGATAGCAGAAAATATCAAAACATATAAAAAATCAGGACAAGATGGCTCCAGCAAGTGACCAAAATAAATTATCAGATGACCTTCCAGTAGAAGAAAAAGCGGTGGAACTACCTGATATGGAATTCAAAAGACTAATATTTAGGGCTCTCCAAGAGATTAGAAAAGGGATCAGGAAAAATACAGACAATACAAAGGAAAAAATAGACAAAATCATGGAAAATACAGACAAAGCCAATGGAAACATAGCCAAAATCAAGGAAAACACAGATAAAGCAATAGAAGAATTCAGGAAAATAATACAAGTACAAAATGTCAAAATAATTTGACATTTAGAAATCATACAAAAACAACAACTAGAAATCCGAAAGATAAACAAAAAATTTCAAAAATGGACAACTCAAAAGAAGGTTTTAGACGCTAATTTGAAACATGGAAGACAAAATCAGTGAGATTGAAGACAAATCCATGGATGCTACTTTGTTTGAGGAAAAATCAGATAAAAGAATGAAAAAAAAAAACAACCCTAAGAATTATGTGGGACACAATTAAGGGTAAAAATTTGCATGTGATCGGACTTCCAGAACAGGGGCAGAAAATGGAAAACACAGAGAAGATTGTTGAAGATTTGCTAGCAGAAAACTTCCCAAATATTATGAAAGATGAAAAGCTGAATATCCAAGAAGCTCAACGAACCCCATATAGGATAGACCCCAAAAGAAAGTCACCAGGACATATGATAATCACTCTGGCCAAAACCAAAGACAAATAAAGAATCCTGAGAGCAGCTGAAGAAAAATGAAAAGTCACAAAGGGGAAACAGTAAGACTAAGATCTGATTACTCAGCAAAAACTATGCAGGCAAGAAGGCAATGGAATGACATATATAAAACCTTGAAAGAAAAAAAGTGCACACCAAGAATAACATATCCTGCAAAACTCTCTCTCAAATACAATAGTGAAATTAGGAGATTTCCAGATAAAAGAAATTAAAGGAATTTGTAAAAACCAAACCAAACTTACAAGAATATTAAAGGGAGTCCTTCGGTTACAGAACGAACAACATTAGACAACAACCAGAATCTAGGACACAGGACACCATCAGCCACATACCAACCTAGGTAATGAACTCTCAATAATAAAACTAAAAGACTTAAAACAGGGAAACAGAGACATCAATCTGTAAATGACAACAAAGGCAAAACAATAAAAGGGGAAATAAACAGTGTAAGTATAGAACTTTCAAATGGAGAGGAAGTGAAGGCAATATCAAGTAATAAAAGACTCGTTCACACTTAGGAAGATAAGGGTAAATTTCAAGGTAACCACAAAGAAGGTTAACCTACTCATCCTAATAAAATAGAAAACACAAAGTCTCAGTAAACACAAAATCTGTAATAATAAAAGAAAAGAAAAGAAAATCCACAAACAAAAGGAACTCAGCACAGGAAAGTAAGAGGAATAAAGAAAATGTTAGCACCACACACACATACACGAAAAGCACAGCAATATGACAGCAATAAACTCATACCTATCAATAATCACACTGAATGTAAATGGCTTAAATACACAAGTAAAGAGACAGAGAGTGGCCGAATGGATTAAAAAGCAAGACCCATCCATATGCTGTCTACAAGAGACACACCTTAGACATGAAGATGTAAATGTATTACAAATCAAAGGATGGAGAAAAATATACCTGGCAAACAGTAATCAAAAAAGAGCAGGGGTGGCAATACTAATCTCAGATAAGATAAACATTAAGGCAAAATCAACCCTAAAAGACAAGGAAGGACAATATATAATGATTAAAGGGATGATCCACCAAGAAGACATAACCTTAATAAATATCTATGCATCAAATGACAGGGCTCCAAAATAACATAAACTCTGTTGTTGTGTGCTGTCGAGTTGATTCTGACTCATAGCAACCCTGCAGGACAGAGTAGAACTGCCCCATAGGGTTTCCAGGGAGTGGCTGGTGGATTTGAACTGCTGACCTTTTTTGATTAGCAGCCAAACTCTTAACAACTATGCCACCAGGGCTCCAACATAAACTCTAATATCACTGAAAAGAGAAACAGAAAAATTTCACAATAATAGTAGAAGACTTCAACACACCCCTCTAGGTAAAGAACAGAATATCTAGAAAGAAACTCAACAAAGGTACAGAATATCTAAAGGCCAAAAACAACTAACTTGACCCATAGACATAAACAGAACACTCCACTCAATAGCAGAAAAGTACACATTATTTTCCAATGCACATGGAACACTCTCCAGAATAGACCACATTTTAGGCCATGAAGCAAGCCTTACCAGAATCCAAAACACTGAAATAATATTTGTATTATTTGTAGTCTCTCAATCACAACACTATAAAAGTAGAAATCAATAGCAGGAAGAGCAAGGAAAAGAAAAAATCAAATACATGTAAACTGAATAACACCTTGCTTAAAAACAACTGGGTAATAGAAAAAACTCAAAGAGGGAATAAAAAAATTCCTAGAATCAAACGAGAATGAAAACACATCACACCAAAACCTCTGGGACACAGCAAAGGCAGTGCTCAGAGGTCAATTTATAGCAGTAAACACACACATCAAAAAAGAACAATGGGGCAAAATCAAAACATTAGCTCTACAAGTTGAACAAATAGAGAGCTGCAAAAGAAGCCCACAGTCACCAGAAGAAAGATAGTCAAAACAGCCTGGTACTGATACAATGGCAGACACATAGACCAATGGGAGAGAATGGAGAACCCAGATGTAAATCCGTCCACTTACGGTCAGCTGATTTTTGACAGAGGACCAAAGTCCATTAAATGGGGGAAAAGACAGTCTTTTTAACAAATGATGCTGGCAAAACTGGATGTCCATCTGTGAAAAAATTAAACAGGACCCATACCTCACACCATACACAAAAACTAACTCAAAATGGATCAAAGACCTAAAACAACAAAGATCATGGGAGAAAAAATAGGGACAATGCTAGGGGCCCTAATAGATGGCATAAATTTCAGTAGAAACCGTAACTAACAATGCACAAACCCCAGAAGATAAACTAGCTAACTAGGAGCTTCTAAAAATTAAACACTGCTCATCAAAAGACTTCACCAAAAGAGCAAAAAGAGAACCTATAGGCTGGGAAAAAATTTTTGGCTATGACATATCCGGCAAGGGTCTAATCTCTACAATATACAGAATACTTCAACCCCTCAATAAAAAAAAGACAAATAATCCAGTTTAAAAATGGACAAAGGATATGAATTGATACTTCACCAAAGAAGACTTTCAGGCGGCTAACAGACGCATGAAGAAATGTTCATGATCATTAGCCGTTAAACCAAAAACCAAACCAAACCTGTTGCCATTGAGTCAATCCCAACTCATAGCAACACTATAGGACAGAGTAGAACTGATCCTTAGGGTGTCCACGGAGTGCCTGGTGGATTTGAACTGCCAACCTTTTGGTTAGCAGCTGAACTCTGAACCACTACGCCACCAGGATCAATGCAAATCAAAACTGAAATGAGATATTATCTCACCCCAACAAAACTGGCATGAATGAAAAAAACAGAAAATAACAAATGTCACACAGGTTGCGGGGAGACTGGAACTCTTATGCACTGCTGGTGGGAATGTCAAATGGTATGACCACTATGGAAAATGATATGGTGCCTCCTTAAAAAGCTAGAAATAGAAATACCATATGATCCGGCAATCCCACTCCTAGGAATATATCCTAGAGAAATGAGAGCTGTCATATGAATAGACATATGCACACAGATGTTCATTGCAGCATTATTCACAATAGCAAAAAGATGGAAACAACCTAAGTGCTCATCAACAGATGAATGGATAAACAAACTGTGTTACATACACTCAATGGAATATTACACAATGATAAAGAACAATGATGAATCTTTGAAACATCTCACAATATGGATGAATCTGGAGGGTATTATGCTGAGTGAAATAGGTCAATCACAAAAGGACAAATACTGCATGAGACCGCTATTATAAAAACCCAAGAAAAGGTTTACACACAGATAAAAACAATCTTTAATGGTTACGAGGGAGGGGAGGGATGGTGGAGGAATCACTAATAATAGACAAGTGTTAACTTTGGTGAAAGGAAAGACAACACACAATGTAGGGAAGTCAGCACAACTTGACCAGGGCAAAGCCATAGAAGCTTTCTAGACACATCCAAACACCTTGAAGGACAGAGTTATTGGGTTGAACACTGGAGACCATGGTCTCAGGGGACATCTAGGTCAATTGGCATAACGTAGCTCATAAGAAAAAGTCCGACTTTGGTGAGTAGTGTCTGGGGGTCTTAAAAGCTTGTGAGCAGCCATCTAAAATACATCTATTGGTCCCATCACGTTTGAAGCAAAGGAGAATGAAGAACACCAAAGACACAAGGGAAATATCAGTTCAAAGGACTAATGGACCACATGACCACAACCTCCACCAACCTGAGCCGAGAAGAGCTAGATGGTGCCCAGCTACCACCATCAACCGCTCTGACAAGGATCACAACAGAGAGTTTTGGACAGAGCAGGAGAAAAATGTACAACAAAATTCAGATTTGAAAAAAAGTACCAGACTTACTGGTCTGACAGAGACTGGAAGAACCTCCGAGTCTATGGCCCCCAGACACCCTGCTAAATCAGAACTGAAGCCACTCCTGAAGTCCATCTTTAAACCAGTGATTAGACAGCCTATAAAACAAATAATAACACCTGTGAGAAATGTGCTTCTTAGTTCAATCAAGTATATGAGACCAAATGGGCAACACCTGCCCAAAAGGAATGATGAGAAGGCAGGGACAGGAAAACTGGATGAATGGACACGTGTAACCTGGGGTGTAAAGGGAAAGGGGGAGAGTGCCGACACATTGTGGGGATTGCAACTAATGTCACAAAACAATTTGTGTATAAATTTTTGAATAAGAAACTAATTTGCACTGTAAACTTTCACCTAAAACACAATAAAATAATAATAATAATAAAAAGTCCTTCTATCCCTTTCCTGAATAGAGGCTTCTTTAACCCAGGGATTATAAATGCATTTGGAACAGTGATAGGTTCAGTGTTATTTGTGGAAATTACACAATTTCCTCTCTTGATAAAATAGTTCTTTATATTACACCACTTAAAACTAGTTCTTTTATAAGGCATTTGGATTTATTTCTATTATCTAATTGTAGAATTTTATTTTTAACTTTTCCTCCCCTTCTATATTACTCCACTGGTCTCAACTCCAGCACCATTGCCACCCGGCCGCTTTGGGCTCCTCATGCCTCTGGATCCACAGGCAAAGAAAGGAGTTACCATATTGGCTCATGTGATACATCCTGACTATCAAGAGGAAATCGAATTGGTTTTGCATAATGGAGGTAAAGAAGAGTATATCTGGAATACAGGCGATCCATTATGGCATCTCTTAGTTCTACCATGCCCTGTGATTAAAGTCAGTGGAAAACTACAGCAACCCAATTCTGACATGACTACTAATGGCCCAGACTCTTCAGGAATGAAGATTTGGGTCACCCTACCAAGCAAAGAACCACAACCAGCTGAAGTGCTTGCTGAGGGTAAAGGGAATACGGCATGGGTAGTGGAAGAAGGTGGTTCTAAGTACCAGTTACAACCACATGACCAGTTGCAGAAATGAGGACTGTAATTGTTATGAGTATTTCTTTCTTGTTTTATTATATGTGTATATATTTGTGTGTGTGTATATATATATATATATAAATATATGTGTGTGTGTGTATATATATGTATATATAAACCCAATGCCTTCAAGCTGATTCCAACTCATAGCGACCCTATAGGACAGAGTAGAACTGCCCCATAGGGTTTCCAAGGAGCAGCTGATGGATTTGAACTGCTAACTTTTTGGTTAGCAGCCATAGCTTCCTGTAGCTTTTAACCACTGCATCACAATTATTTTTGTTTTCCTCCCTTATCCCATCTCTTATAAATAATAAGATGTAAATGGGACTAGTGCGTTTTTGGTTGTGTGTTAGTTATATCATGTTAGGCACAAGTATGACTTTATAATTGTCTTTAATATGTATGGGTTAAGGAGATGTGTACAGGTGCCAAGTTCACAAGGGGTGGTCTGTGATGTTTAAGGTTGTATGTCAACATGGCTGGGCCATGATTCTCAGTGGTTTGGCAGTTATGTAGTTTGGCAATTAAGTAATGATGTAATTATCCTTCATTTTGTGATATGATGTAATTATTCTCCATTTTGTGCTCTCCCATACGTAATATAATGTAATCTCCTCTATGATGTGATCTGATGTGATCAGCCAATCAGTCCTAAGTGGAGTTTCTTCAGGAGTGTGACCTTCTGGAAAAGCTCACACTTGCTCTGGATCCTGTATCTGGTTCATCATCATCTGACCTCCAGTTCTTGGGACCTGAGCCAGTGGCCTATCATATTACCAGACAATCTTGGATTTATCAGCCTCCACTGCCTGTAAGCCAGCAGCCTTCCATCTTACCTCTTGATCTTAGTTTTGTTGGCCTCTGCAGCCCGTGAGCCAGTGGCCAGCCGTCTGACATACTGATCTTGGGTTCATCAGCCCCTGCAGCTATGTGAGTCAGGACAAGCCTCCAGCCTGACATCTGACCCATGGATTTGGGACTTTCCAGCCTCTATAACCATGTGAGACATTTCTTTGAGATAAATCTCTCTCTCTCTCTCTCTATGCTTTGCTGGTTTTGCTTCTCTAGAAAACCCAGCCTTAGGCATTTGGATGGCACACTTTTTTCACACATTTCTTCAGGAATTTAAAATATTCCTAAGCTCAGAGAGAAAGGCTTGTCCATGGTCAGCTCTAGTTTTCAAGAAATCTAAATGAGTCTGATAAGCCTGCATCCTTTCCCTGTATGTACTCTCCCCTCATCCTTCCCCACCACAGAGTAATGAAATGACACTGTGAATTGAAATGACAACCACAGCCAGCCTGGGTAAGGGAGGAGCAAAAGAAGATGGGGAGGCTTTGTGGGAACAAGAACATTCTGTTCTTCGAGTGGTGAAGAATCACGGTAAACAGGGAGACAGCAGGGCCATGGCTTGGTATTCCTTCTTGAGCCAGTGCCAATACTGTACAGGCAGGCCCTGGCCCTCAAATGGCTGCATTATTGACAAGCGATGGTCACCTTAATATAGTTATCTAAGCTGGGTGCCTGCATGAGCTCACTTTCTTTCCCTATTGTCTTAGCTTGACATTTACCTCCACTTTGACTGGAATAACCACCCCTGGGATAGATTTCAACCCAACCCGTTTCACACCTTATATCAAAGTCCATTCAAGATGAAGGGGAAGGGATAATATGTAAACCATGGGAGTTGCTCACTCTCCCCTCACCTTTCTGGGGTCATAAGTGTTCCCAGGCTACATCCTATCTCTTCACTATTTTCCCCACTGTTACCTAGGTCACAGTTTATTCTAGCTCCCAACCTGAAGTTGACTCTGTCTGTGGTCACTAGACTTGTATTTTGGAGGGCCCCAGCTCTAATTGTAGCAGAGTAGTTGTTCCTGGCATCCAGAATTAGAATAATTTGTTATGATACTATGCTTTAGATACACATATAGTTCTGTGTTATTAGCTACAAACTAATCATCTATAACATTGTTGCTATATAAGGCAAAATGCTTTCTAAGTTTCAAACAATTGGCTTCAAATGAATATGGTGGACACTTCTGCCACTTAACCCAAAATTCTGATATTTAGACAGCTATTTTCAGCAATGCAATTCTCTAAACAGAAGAAAATCTTGGTCATAGTTGAACGGTTGGCACTGCTGAAGTTAACACCATTATTTTCTTACATCTCTGAAGAAGTAGCCACAGTTATGGCCACATTGTGTGCCACATCTGTTTTCATTGTCTTGGTCAAATAGCTTTGGAAAAAAGTGTGGTACCTATTATAATTTTTAACCCACTATTCCTGCATCAACATAAAGAAAACAAAAATCCTCACAACTGGACCAACCAGCAATATAGTGATAAACAGAAAATATTGAAGCTGTCAAGGATTTCAATTTACCTGGATCCACGATCAACGCCCATGGAAGCAGCAGTCAAGAAATTACACGACGCATTGCACTGGGCAAATCTGCAGCAAAAGGCCTCTTTAAAGTGTTAAAAAGCAAAGATGTCACTTTGTGGGCTAAGGTGCACCTGACCCAAGCCATTTTCAGTCACCTCATATGCATGTGAAAGCTGGACAATGAGTAAAGAAGACTAAAGAAGAATTGATGCCTTTGAATTATATTGTTGGCGAAGAATATTGAATATACCATGGACTGCCAGAAGAATGAACAAATCTGTCTTGGAAGAGGTACAGCCAGAATGCTCCTTAGAAGCAAGGATGGGGAGACTACGTCTCATGTACTTTGGACATGTTATCAGGAAGGATTAGTCCCTGGAGAAGGGCATCATGCTTGGTAAAGTAGAGGGTCAGCAAAAAAAGAGGAAGACCCTCAAAGAGATGGATTGACAAAGTAGCTGCAGCAATGGACACAAGCATAACAACATCTGTGGGGATGCCGCAGGACTAGGCAGTGTTTCATTCCGTTGTACGTAGGGTTGCTATGAATTGGAATGAGTTGGTGTTAACTAATGACAACAAATTTGGGCTATTTTTACTCTAGTTGGTTTCATTCGTCTATCTGACTGTCTTTGCTATTGTAGATTGTGCCACATTGACTTTTTCCCTCCTATTCTCTGGTCATAATAATGATCCCCTATGTATTCTGTGTAGGATGGATTTTTATGTGGCATGTGTGTTAGGGTTCCAATTGTAGTATGTTTACCATGTGCATAACCATGCATCTCTGCACTCTTTTTTAAGGTAAACTTTCTTTCCTACTCATCTGCAGTGCTATCTCTTATAAATCAGGCTTCTACAGATCCCTGTTTCTTGTGAGATGGTTTTCCAACCTTGTGCCTAAACCATGCCATTTTGATTAGAATAGATTCTTGGTATTTTTTTTAAGTTTTAAAAATCAGCTTTATTGAACTATAATGTACAAAGTGTCTGAAATGCACAATTTGATGAGTTTGACAAATATATAGTCTTGTAACCACTATAACTACCACCACAATCAAGATATGGAATAGTTTCATCACTCTAAAAGGAACTTTAGTGGTCCTTTACAGCTAAGCCCCACCCACATGCCTCCCTCCCCAACACCCCTGGTCCTAGGCAACCACTGATATACTTTCTTCACTATAGTTTGCCTTTTCTAGAATTTAATGGAAGTGGAAGAATAATATAGTACGTAGTTTTTTGTGTTTGACCTGCCTCTGTTTAGCACTATTTTGTCACCCCCTGACTTCCTCCATATCTGGATGGGCTCTGTCACCACCCTGCTCATATAAGCCCTGGCCAGGGGCCTGGCCCTGATTGACCCTCCTGGCCTAGGCACCTATGGCAGAAGATAACTATTTTTTTCTCACAAACTTACAATGCTCAAGGAATTACAACGTGATTAAGGAAGTCCTGGTGGCTAAATTTTATTTCACCTAGTTAACCCATTGCCGTTGAGTCAATTCCAATTCACAGAGACCCTATAGTTAGGATCTGGGAAAAGTGGGAAGGAAGTTGCCCAGCAGAAAAGGTAGTGGTCCTCAGGGGCCAATTGACAATAATGAGAATAAGTCTATTTCCCTGCATTCACAGACTTAGCCAACGCTGCTCTCTTGCCCTTACTACTTCTATTGCTGCTTCTGGAGAAACTTCATGGATTTATAGCTCGACTTTTCAGTTCCATGATACAGCTTTGACCTGACTTCAAGACCTTCACCTCTGCCTTTTGTAGGTATACTGAAAAGGTGGAGTTTTTCTTGTTCCCCTTAACAGAGATTTGAAAGGATGGATCATTCTAAATATCCAGGGAGTTGCCCAGGAAGAACACGGCGCCATTCCTGGCTGCCCTCATGAAACTCCACCTGAAGATACTACCTGAACCAATCCATTGTTTCTTGCGTCTATCGTGAAAGGAGTGACGCTATTTTTTTAGGTGTAATTTCAGGATAAGCTTTCAGGGACAATGCCAGAGGAACTGGAGCGGTTACTGATCTGGAGAGCCTGGCAGAGGTGATAAATGCCTTATAGGTGTTGGATACATCTTCTCACTTTTCTGACCCAGCTCAGGGCAGGCCTCTGTGTAGAACAGGAAACTGATGCAGGTGAGGCTAGGGCAGAAGGTTAAGGCAGGAAACAAGTGGCATGGGTGTGTCAACCTGGGGTGAATAAGACACCTCAGGGGTCAACCAGATCCAGGACCTGACTAGCAGGTGAGGAGCCTCAGGAAGTGCTCATGGGTAGGCTCAGGGCCAGCTTGTAGCTTCTCTACTGGCACTAGAACCACAGCTGATTTTATGTCTGAAAGTGGAGCTTACCAACCCTGCCTGCTTCTCCTTTGTGCTCCTTCTGATGCAAACAAGGCCAAGAAATGGAATAAAGGTACAATAATAGACATCCTCTTTTCCTTAAGGAGTCAGTATGCATCTGAGGAATAACTGGGTGATACCCAGTTCACTAGCCCTTTAGCATACTCAGGAATGGTTCTTCCTGGGTACTTTCTGGACTGAAAAACTCAACTGTTCTTAAGGGGGAAAAGGGAGAATACCCAGAGGTTGCTTGTCGTGGATTGAACTATGTCCCCCAAAAAATGTGTGTATCTATTTGGCTGGGCCATGATTCCTGGTATTGTGTGATTTTCCTATATGTTGTAAATCCTGTCTCTATGATGTTAATGAGGGAGGATGGGTGGCAATTGTGTTAGTAAGGCAGGACCCAGTCTACAAGATTAGATTGTGTCCTGAGGCAACCTCTTGAGATATAAAAGAGAGAAGTAAGCAGAGAGACAGGGGGACCTCATACCACCAAGAAAGCAGTGCCAGGAGCAGAGCGTGTCCTTTGGACCCAGGGTCCCTGCGCGGAGAAGCTCCTAGTCTGAGGGAAGATTGATGAGAAAGCCGACAGAGAGAGACAGCCTTTTCCTGGAGCTGATGCCCTGAATTTGGACTTTAAGCCTACTTTACTGGGAAGAAATAAATTTCTCTTTGTTAAAGCCATCCGCTTGTAGTATTTCTGTTATAGCAGCAGTAGATGACTACCATGTTTGAGTCATAGACCTCTTTGGACCTTCTCAGAAAAATACATAAAACACAGTCACTCACTCACATCCCCCAGCCACACCTACTTACACAATTAACTACACAGCCCCCACACCACCCATACATGCATCAAGTTATACACACACACACACCCCTACATATAGATCCACTCTCCCCCAACCTAGATGTCCACACAGACTGAAACCCTATATACACCAACTCCGCAGGCCTACACATACAACCACTCACATGTATACTACATACACACCCACCCACCAACTATATACTCCATGCATACCCACACATGCCCATATACACACTCACTTACACAAAATCACACACACACACTTTTGCATTTAACTTTAGGTTAACTTCAGATTAAGAATTATCCACTATAGGGTGTAGTAGTTTCCTAGGGCTGATGTAACAAAGTACTACAAGCTGGATGTCTTAAAACAGACATCTCTCACAGTTCTAGAGGCTAGAAGTCTGAAATCAATGTGTTGGCAGGGCCATGCTCCCTGGGACGTCTCTAGTGGAGGATCCTTCCTGTCTCTTCCTAGCTTTTGGTAGTTGCTGGCAATCCTTCATATTTCTTGGCCTGTATATACATCACTCCAATATCTGCCCCTGTTGTCTCATGGTGTTCTCCTTCTGTAACTGTGTGTTTGTGTTCAAATTTCCCTCTTTTTTAAGGACACCAATCATTGGTTTAAGGCTCACTGTAATCCAGTATCACCTCATTTTAACTGGATTACACTTGGAAGACCCTATTTCCAAATAAGGTCACATTCACCAGTAACAAGGGTTAGGACTTGAACATATCTTTTTGGGGACACAATTCAATCCAGTACATAGAATATCTACTCACAAGATTTCCCTACTCACAGCTGACATCCTAGAATTTAGGACCATGTGGAATATCTTGGGAGAAACCATTCATGCCTTAGAGCTGTGTGGGTTGAGGCCTTGACTCTGTGCTAACTCTCTGCACTTATCTCTGCATAGAATTTCATTTTATATGATAATTGATACAATATTCTAGTTTGGTGTTTGTCTCTCCACTAGGTTGTAAACATCTTGAGGCAGGGTCTGTATCTTCAAACTTTGAATCCCAGTGCTTAGCCCAGTGCTTGACACAAGGTGGGTACTCAATAAATTCTGAGGGAATGGGTAGCTAGGTCAGTCCTGATAACTAGGAGTCCACTATGTGCCCTTTCTTTCTCTCCAAGAAAGGCCACTCCATTCATGTGCCCACAGTGCCACTTCTGGGCTGGCTAATGTCAACTGGCTGTGTCATTTATCTACTGGGTTACTGAGAGCCTTTTCCAAGGGGATGCTTTCTGGTGGGCATTAACACACTTTGTCCCCATTCCCATATATCCATTCCTATTCTTCTATTCTAGTTCTTCTTCTCACTAGTCTTCTGGTCTTCTTCCTTCCAAACACCTGACCAGATGGCCAGACCATTGGCCACTGCCCTGGAATCTATGAATGACCAGGTACATTGTTCACAGCTCTGCCCATTGGAAATATTATCATTTTCTACTGTCTTTCAAGGTCACCTCTGAATAGCTATAGTGTAGTCACCATCCATTTTCAGCTTATGCCCACATATTGAGCAGATTTATCTGTAAACCAGTCTTGAGTCTTTCTCCTTTACCTGGTCACATGGGACACTCCATATGGCTATAGGTGTAACTAGGCAGGGGTATGGTGCAACTGTTCTGGTGACACGGAGTCTGGACTGCTTACTTGATCATGCATCTTACTCATGCCCCTTAGCCCTGCTTGAGCTTGATCCCAGGTGTACCATTTTCATCTTTTAATGGACTGCTGCTGGACCTACCTGACAGAACTCAGCTCATAATGTGAAGTTTTGGACAGTGGTCACTAGATGCTCAAGCATTTTTTATATACCAGGGCTCAATTACATTCTAGGAGTTGTATCTCTCATTTTCTGTTGTAGCTAGTGTGGACTTGCTCCAGGATCCCAGGGGCCTGCATTATGATTCTCCCACTGGGGCTTGCCATAAGCTCTACATGTGTCTTTTCCCATCACTATAACCTATAACACCATACCGTCTGCTGGATTGTATGGCCCAAGAGTCAGGGCTTCTTCTTGCCTGGACCACCTGTAGATCCCTTTCTTGCTCCAGGACTCACTCAAAGCTGGCAGCTTTCAGTTTCATCCAGTAAATGAGCGAAAGTAGTACTCCTATGCGTGGAAAGTGTTACCTCCAGAATCCAAAGAGGCCTACCAGGCACTATACTTTCTTTTCTGTGGTAAAGGATGCAAAATGCAGCAATTTGTCCTATACTTAGGAGCGAATATCTTGGCGTTCTCCTGACCCATTGGCCCCTAAAACTTCATTCAAGTGGCAAGCTTGTGGATCTTTGAAGGGTTTATCTCTCACTGTCTTACCAAGGCCTCCAGCATACTAACCACTTCTTGCTTGTCTTGCCTGATCAGCCTGATGTCAGAATGTAATAGATCTGAATGACATTCTGTGGGATGCGTGCCCAGGCAGTCCAAACCTCTTTGGACTATGTTATGCAGAGGACAGGAAAGTTAACATAGTTCTGGGGCAAAAATAGAAACGAATATGTCCATCTCACATAAATGTAAACTGTTTCTGAACTTCATTTCTAATCAGAATGGAAAAGAATGCATTCACAAAATCAGTGGCTGTATAGCATGTACCTAAACAAACAAACAAACAAACAAAAAAGCCAGACCAGTTGCCACTGAGTCTATTCCATTTATTCTGACTCACAGAAACCCTCCAGGACAGAGTAGAACTGTCCTGTAGGGTTTCCAAGGAGCGGCTGTTGGATTTGAACTGCTGACCTTTTGGTTAGCAGCCAAGCTCTTAACCACTGTGCCACCAGGGATGTCTTATAAATCTCCTTTAGCAATAATATTCTATCTGGCATAGCAGCTGCAATCAGGGCTACAAATTGAAAGAGCTTTTGATAGTCTATAGTCGTCTTTCAGGATACATCTTGTTTCTGGAGGGGCCAGACTAGCGAATTAAACATAAAATAAGGAAAACCACCCTGTAAACTTTAGGTCTCTAATAATGGCACTAATCTATGTCATCCCCCTGGATATGATATTGTTTTTATTTACTACCTTGGGAAATTTCAGAGGTTTCCACTCGGTCTTCTCTATTATGCTAGCTCTTACCCCATAGGCCAAGGATCCAGTGTGAGGTTACTCTAACTGCCAAATATATCCGTTCCAGTTATACACTCAGGCACTGGGGAAATGGCCACCGGTTGGGTCTGTGGGGACAGACACTGTAAGTAGGACTTTGTCAGGGACTCCATTTATAACCTGGCTCATTTAGGCCTCACTTTAACAGGTGACCACGATCATGCTTTGAATCTCTGGGTATCAATATCTAAGACCTTGTGACTAATTAATAGTATTCCCCTTCCCTCATGTGTATAGTCATACAAGTAAGCGACTGTAGGTACTTTTTTAAAAAATTGTACTTTAGATGAAGGTTTACAAAGGAAACTAGTTTCTCATTAAACAATTAATACACATATTGTTTTGTGACATTGGTTGCCAACCCCATGACATGTCAACACTCTCCCCTTCTCGACCTTGGGTTCCCCATTACCTCCTGCCTTCTTGTCCCTGTACCTGCTCTGGTGTGCCCATCATTTTGTTTTATGGCCCTGTCTAATCTTTGGCTGAAGGGTGAACCTCAGGAGTGACTTCATTATTGAGCTATAAGGGTTTCTGGGGGCCATACTCTCAGGGTTTCTCCAGTCTCTGTCAGACCAGTAAGTCTGGTCTTTTTTTTTTTTCTTCTGTGAGTTAAGATTTTGTTCTACATTTGTCTCCAGCTCTGTCTGGGACCCTCTATTGTGACCCCTCTCAGAGCAGTCAGTGGTGGTAGCTGGGCACCATTTAGCTGTGTTGGACTCAGTCTGGTGGAGGCCGTGGTAGTTGTGGTCCATTAGCCCTTTGGACTAAACTTTCCCTTGTGTCTTTGGTTTTCTTCATTTTCCATTGCTCCAGATGGGGTGAGACCAGTGGAGTATCTTAGATGGCTGCTTACAAGCTTTTTAGATCCCAGATGCTACTCACCAAAGTAGAATATAGAACATTTTCTTTATAAACCATGTTATGCCAGTTGAGCTAGATGTTCCCTGAGACCATGGTCCCTACAGTCCTCAGCCCAGTAATTCGGTCCCTCAGGAAGTTTGGATGTGTCTATGGAGCTTCCATAGCCTTGCCTTGGACAGGTTTTGCTAGCTTCCCCAGTACTGTGTATTGTCTTACCCTTCACCAAAGTTATCACTTATCTATTGTCTATTTAGTTTCCCTCCCCACCCCACCCTTCCCTCATAACCATCAAAGATTGTTTCTCTTTCTGTGTAAATCTTTTTATGAGTTTTTATAGTAGTAGTCTCATACAATATTTGTCCTTTTGTGATTGACTTATTTCACTCAGCATAATGCCCTCCAGATTCATCCATGTTGTGAGATGCTTCGCAGATTCATCATTGTTCTTTTTTGTTGTGTGGTATTCCATTGTGTGTATGTACCGTAGTTTGTTTATCCATTGTGTTGGTTAAGATTGTGTGCCAACTTGGCTGGGCCATGATTCTCAGTGTTTATATGTGATCACTCCCATGATGGGATCTGCTGTGAGAAGCCAATCAGGTGAAAGGGAATTTCCTTGGGTGTGTGGCCTGCATCCAAATATAAGAAGATGTTCTGGCTTTTTGTTCGTTCTGTATCCTGTGGCTGCCTCCTGTTTGTCTGACATCTGGTTCTTGGGACTTGAGCTATCAGCTTATCTGCTGTTCTTGGGATTCATCGATCCTCACAGCCTGTGAACAAGAGCCCTGCCCTCTGACCTGCTGATCACGGGTTTTCCAGCCCCTGCAGCTGCATGAATCGGGAGAAGCCTCTATCCTGATCCATGGATGTGGGACATTCCAGCCTCTACAATCACGTGAGCCATTTCCCTGATATAAATCTTTCTCTATATATATTTACACACTTTACTGGTTTTGCTTCTCTAGAGAACCCAGCTTAAGACATCCATTCATCTGTTGATGGGCACTAGGTTGTTTCCATCTTTTTACTGTTGTGAACAATGCTGCAGTGAACATGGGTATACATATGTCTATTCGTGTGATGGCTATTATTTCTCTAGGATATATTCCTAGGAGTGGGATTGCTGGAACATATGGTATTTCTATGTCTAACTTTTAATAAGCACCATATCGTTTTCCAAAATGGTTGTACCATTTTGCATTTCACCAGCAGTGCATGAGAATTCCAATCTCCCCGCAGCCTCTCCAACATTTGTTATTTTTTGTTTTTTTGATTCGTGCCAGTAATGTCAGGGGAGATGGTATCTCATCATAGTTTTGATTTACATTTCTCTAATAGCTAGTGATCATGAGCATTTCCTCATGTATCTGTTAGCTGCTTGAATGTCTTCTTTGGTGAAGCATCTGTTCATATCCTTTGCCCAATTTTTATTTGGATTATTTGTCTTTTTGTTGTAGAGGTGTTGGATTGTCCTGTAGATTTTAGAGATTAGACCTTTGTTGAATTTGTCATAGCCAAAATTTTTTTCCCAGTCTGTAGGTTCTCTTTTTACTCTTTTGGTGAAGTCTTTTGATGAGCATAAGTGTTGAGGTTTTAAAATATCCCAGTTATCTAGCTTATCTTCTGGTGTTTGTGTATTGTTAGTTATGAATGTATCCTGTTAATGCTGTGTATTAGTGCCTCAGGTGTTGACCTTATTTTTTCTTCTATGATCTTTACAGTTTTTGGTTTTATATTTCGATCTTTGATCCATTTTAAATTAGTTTTTGTGTATGGTGTAGTTAAGAGTCCTATTTCATTTTTTTTGCAGATGGACATCCAGTTTTGCCAGTACCATTTGTTAAAAAGACTGTCTTTTCTCCATTTGATGGACTTTAGGCCCTTGTCAAAGATTAGATGACCGTAGGCGGATGGATTTACATCTGGGTTCTCAATTCTGTTTAATTGGTCAGTGTGTCTGTATTTGTCCAGTACCAGGCTGTTTCGACTACTGTAGCTGTATAGTAGGTTCTGAGGTCAGGTAGTGCAAGTCCTCCAACTTTATTCATCTTCTTCAATAGTGCTTTACTTATCCGGGGCCTCTTCAATTTCCAGATAAAGTTAAGGATTAGTTTTTCCATCTCTTTAAAGACTGCTGTTTGTATTTGGATTGGGATTGCATTGTATTTGTAGATTGCTTTGGGTAGAATTAACATTTTCACGATGTTAAATCTACCTATCCATGAGCATGGTATGTTTTCCCTTTTATGTAGGTCTCTTTTGGTTTCTTACAGTAGTGTTTTGTAGTTTACTTTGTATAGGACTTTTACATCCCTGGTTAGATTTATTCCTAAGTATTTTATCTTTTTATGGGCTATTATAAATGGTATTGCTCTTCTGATTTCCTTTTCAAAGTTTTCTTTATTGGTGTATAGGAATCCAACTGATTTTTGTATGTTTATCTTCTATCTTGCTACCCTGCTGAATCTTTCTATTAGTTACAGTAGTTTTCTTGTGTAGTCTTTTGGGTTTTCTATGTACAGTATCGTATCATCTGCTAATAGGGACAGTTTTAGTTCTTCCTGACCAATTTGGATACCCTTTATTTCTTTTTCTTGCCTTATTGCTCTAGCTAGGACTTCCAGCACAACGTTAAATAGGAATGGTGATAAAGGGCATTCTTGTCTTGTTCCTGTCCTCGAAGAGAATGTTTTCAGCCTCTCTTCATTAAGATTTATGTTGGCTGTTGGTTTTGTATAGATGCCCTTTACTGTGTTGAGGAATTCCCCTTCTATACCTATTTTATTAAGAGTTTTTATCAGAAAGGGGCATTGGACTTTATTGAATGCCTTTTCTGAGTTGAGATGATCATGTGATTCTTTTCCTTTATTTTATTTATGTGGTGGATTACGTTGATTGATTTTCTAATGTTGAACCATCCTTGAATACCTGATATGAATCCTACCTGGTCATAGTGTATTATTTTTTTTTTGATATGATGTAGAATTTTGTTGGAATTTTTGCATTATATTCATGAGAAGTATTGGTCTGTAATTTTCTTTTTTTGTGGTGTCTTTGCCTGGTTTTGGTATCAGGGTTATGCTGGCTTCATAGAATGAATTCAGAAGTATCCCTTCCATTTCTATGTTCTGGTACAGTTTGAGTAGTACTGGTACAGGCTCTTCTCTGAAGGTTTGGTAGAATTCTCCAGTGAAGCCATCTGGGCCAGGGCTTTTGTTTTTCATTGGGAGTTTTTTTTATTACCTTTTCAATCTCTTGTTATGGGTCTGTTCAGATTTTCAACTTCAGTTTGTGTGAGTTTAGGTAGATAGTGTGTTTCTAGAAATTGGCCCCTTTCCTCTAGGTTTTCAAATTTGTTGGAGTATAGTTTTTCATAGCACTCTGTTATGATCCTTTTTATTTCAGTTGGGTCTGTTGTAATGTCCTCATTTCATTTCTTGTTTTGGATTATTTGCATCCTTTTCTGGTTTTCTTTTGTCAGTTTGGCCAATCAATGGTTTGTCGATTTTGTTGATCCTTTCAAAGAACCAGCTTTTGGTTTTGTTGATTTTTTCTACTGTTTTTCTATTCTCTATTTCATTTATTTCTGCTCTGATCTTTATTATATCCTTTCTTCTGGTGGCTGTGGTCTTCTTTTGCTGTTCTCTTTCTATTTGTTCCAGTTGTGTAGCTAATGTTTTGATTTTGTCCTTTTCTGCTTTTTGATGTGTGCATTTACTGCTATAAATTGACCTATGAGCACTGCCTTTGCTGTGTCCCAAAGGTTTTGGTATGATGTGTTTTCATTCTTGTTTGATTCTAGGAATTTTTTGATTCCATCTTTGATTTATTATATTATCCAGTGGTTTTTAAGCAGGATGTTATTCAGTTTCTATGTATTTGATTTTTTTTCCTTGCTCTTCCTGTTATTAATTTCTACTTTTATGGCATGATCAGAGAAGATACTTTGTATTGTCTCAGCGTTTTGGATTTTGTTCTATAGGTCCTTTTGAGGGAAAAACTGGGAGGATCATTACTGTATACACTTATTGCAGTGTGCAGAATCCTTTTAGGACTTGGCCACCTCTTCAGTCTGGGTCTGGGTCTGAAAATTGTCTCATGTCCAGGAATGGAGCAAAGGATTGTAACTTACTATTGGGGTGACTTCCCTTATCCTCCCATTCCCCCAGTCTTGCTTTCTCTTGGTTATAGATGTTTAACAGCCTTACTGGCTGCCTGTTTATTTTGTTCATAGGGAGGCTATGTTCTATAACCATTCCCACAACTCCCTGAGGGTTATGAGTAAGCCAGTCCCAAATCCTCATCTTACCTTCCATTTTTCTCAGATCACTCTTGGTACCATTTGCATTAGTTTACATCTGCCAAGAAGCTGACATAATAATGAGATTAGACATTCAAGTGATTTATAGTATTAGAGGAGGGAGCATGAGAAGATGGGGAAAGGCTTCAGACTGTGATGAAGTTCTGACAACTGTGGAAGTGAGCAAGAAGGAAAGATTATGTAGGAAGAGTCTAGACTGCAGTATGATTTCAAGAAAGTTCCAAACAGGCTTATGGGGAGTCATTGAGCTGATATCACCTGTCGGAGCCTTAGTAGCCCTGCTGGGCTCAGTCACTGGCTGGGAGAAGTCAGTTGTAAGCGTGGCCTCAGCACCAACACTGGAGGGATCCAGAAGGGCAGCAGTGGGGCTGTCAATCATGCTGCCCACAGCAGGAGATTGGAATAGTGCATTTTCATGGCTGCCATATACACCTGCCCCATCTCCCTGCATCTGATGCCCCTGAAGCTTCTACCTTCCACCCCGCTCTGGTTCCACCCACCTCTCCCTTCACCATGTTTCCATCCCATTACCCTGTTTCCAAATTCTTCAGCTCTTTTTAGTCACTTTGATTCAAACTAATTTGTACCTTCTGCCTGGATATTGATTTGAGTTTCTCCCAACTATTCGTCTTAAAGTGCTCTTTTGTCCTCTTCCCCTGGCTTCTTGGATTATAGTTCTCAAGCTAGTGAAAACCCCTCTTCAGACTCTGTACATTAGTTGAGCTCAGAGCTCAGGGCTCACATTTTTCTGGAAACGAAGGTCTCCCAGCCAAACTGAACTAAAGATGTCAGTAAAATAACCGACATTTTTCCTGTCAGAAACATCCAAGTAACTTTATAGTCTCAGAGATAAGACTGTGTTGGAGACAGGAGCTTCCAGAAATAAGAGCAAATTATTATGATGCTATTTAAAAAGGAATCCTCTAGAATGTTGGGTAATGTTATGGATGAGGACTCTGCCTAACCATAAAAGGCACTCAATAAATGTTTATGAGATGAGTGAATACCTTATAATGGGAAAACGAGATCACAAAGTCATGTTCCTGGACAACCTATTTTTTCCTGTCACATAGGAAGTTTGGCCTTTAATGAATCCATTTCTTGTCTGGTGGAAGGATTCTCTGTCTTCTCTTACACACTGCTAGAGTCCTGGGATATGAACATCAGTCAGTCCTACTCACATGTTCTTTTTGTTTCTAGAAGTCCGGTATTATTACCCCCAAAGAAAGAATTTCACATGGTAGACTCTTATGAATACTAAACCAGGGAATGGCTTAACAAGCCTCCAGCCCCCATGGTTCTCTGGGACCAAGAGGATATTACCCCCACTCTGCCTTTCAACATGTTAGGTCTTCTGTATCAAGAATCCTGAAAGGACAAGATACAAGGAAAAGATTAGTCCAAAGGCCTAATGGACCACAACTACCATGGCCTCCACCAGACTGAGTCCAGTACAACTAGATGGTGCCCGGCTACCACCACTGACTGCTCTGACCGGGATTACAACAGAGGGTCCCAGACAGAGCTGGAGAAAAATGTAGAACAAGATTCTAACTCACAAAAAAGACCAGACTTACTGGTCTGACAGAGACTGGAGAAATCCCGAGGGTATGGCCCCTGGACACCCTTTTAGCTCAGTAATGAAGTCACTCCCGAGGTTCACCCATCAGCCAAAGATTAGACAGCCCCATAAAACAAAATGAGACTAATGGGGCACAACAGTCCAGGGACAAGGACTAGAAGGCAGGAGGGGACAGGAAAGCTGGCAATGGGGAACCCAAGGTTGAGAAGGGACAGTGTTGACATGTTGTGGGGTTGTTAACCAATGTCATAAAACAATCTGTGTACTAATTGTTTAATGAGAAACTATTTGTTCTGTAAACTTCATCTAAAGTACAATAAAAAAATTAAAAAAAAAAAAAAAGAATCCTGAAAGGACCCAGCAATGAGATGTCTCTGACCAATTTCAATGCCACCTCCACATATTCTAACCTCCATTCCAATCCCTCCCAGAACCCTCAATGACTTCTCCATATATTACTTACACTTCACTTAATCCATAGGTTGATGTGTCTGACTACTATCCCAGAGGGTGCAGGGGCTGTCACAAGTAGTCTCACACATTTCACCTTCTTCCCAGACTCTTCAGATAATACCTGCTTATTCAGGACACCATTTACTAGAAACCCCAGCAGGATATAATCATCACAGTCATTGTACCTGTTAGAAGTATCATAGCCCAGTTCTACTTGCCCCTCTTTCAACTGATTCTCCCCTTTTAGGCCAGAGCCAGTCAGCACTTGAACTTGGATCACTTTAGCGGGTATGTTCAAAACCACAGTGAGATGGCTGCCAGCCTTAGCCTCCTTGGTGTAAAAGAAATTCTCATCCAAGCTGTAGGCATTCATGACAACAGAGCCGTTGGCAACCTGCAGGCTAGTGTAGATGGAGGCAGCAGGGTTGCTGGGATAGTCAATGTCATTTTCTTCAAGCTCTTTACTGTTGAGGCTACTGAATTTGCCATCAGAGGAGGAGTAATTGTCCATGTACTGGAAGAGCGAAGGGAAAAACTGGATTGGTTTTTTTTTCATGAGGAGGTCAAGAAAATGGGAAAGGAGGTAGTCACAGGGCATTTGCTGGTAGAAGAGGAGAAGGAAATGAACAAAGCGGGGAAGGTCTCTAGTGCGAAAGAGTTTTCCAATGAAGCCCAGCTCAGAGAACTCCAGGGTAGCATAAGGTTTGTATTCCCAGGTAGACAGTATAGTAGCAATCTGGGTAACAAATCCGGGGGCACATTTCACGCCATCTTCGATCATCAGGAAATAGTCAGAATGGTTGGTAGCAAAGTTCATGAGGAAGGCATAATCCATGTTCTGCTTGGAGCGGAAGGCTATGTAGGCAGGAGTGTCATTAAACTTTTTCTTAGGGTCCTTTAAGGGAAGATAGTTTTTAAGAGGAGTATTGATCACGACTAGCTGTCTGGCCTGTATATATGGTTTAAAGAGGCTTGAGATGTTGGAGACCATTTGATCAAGCCACTTGGGGTCAGGATCTGCCAGGTGTACCAGAACAATAATGTGCTTCTGCTCAGATGGGGAGGAAGCAAAGAAGAGAGACTGCAGGGTATCCAAGAGGTAGCTTCTTTGGGGATGCTGCACTGAGGAAATCCCAATGGTCAGCAGTTCTAGGAGGAGGGAGAAAAGAGAACATTTATCAGAGCAGTGAGGAAAGTAGCTGCTACAGATGAGGTTATGGTACTCTCCTACACGCCAACTCCGTAAGTTATTTTACATTTTCTCTCCCTCAGGACTGAGTATGGACTAGATTAAAACCAAAACCAAACCGGTTGCCATCAAGTTGTTTCTGACTCGTCAACCCCATGCATTTTAGAGGGCTTTTGGAAGCAGATCGCCGGGCCTTTCTTCTGAGGCACCTCTGGGTGGATTTGAACCATCAGTCTTTTGGTTAGTAGCCCAGCACTTAACTGTTTGGACCAGATTAGGGTTAGAATCGGGTCACAAGTTGTGATTTTTTTTTTTTAAATCATTAGCTTTGAAAAACTGTTGTGAGGGGTTGGATAAAGGTGACAAACTAAACGTTTATATGTTTAGTTGGTATAGTCTATATCGAACACTTGTCTGTCAGTTTGTCATACTGTGGTGGCTTGCATGTTGCTATGATGTTAGAAGAGAGAGAGAGAGAACCCCAAAATTACATGAGGCATTTTGTATAAGTAGAAGACTCTGGCCCAGGCCTGAGAACAAACCTCATTTTAAAACAGTAGTTTTTCTCTCCTGTACTTAAGTCTTTAGTCATTCCTAAAAACATACCCTGAAGGAAATCTTTTCCTCTGTGGTCAAGCACAAGCAGGATATTACAGCCCCATTCCCAGAGGGTCTTGATGCACAGCATTATCAAAAAAATCTTTATAATGGACCCCGAGAAAGGACATGCTTGAGAAAGCAGTTTAATAGCATGTTCCCAGAAAAGTATGTCCAATCATTGTCCTGTAATCCCCCATGTACCCCTACCTGCACATACCCCTGCAATCTTAGATAAGTCGCCAATCACTCAAGTCCACCTATATATTACCCTCAATCACTGACAAGTGCCCACTTTAAGAAAGCCCACCTCTAACTTCCCTAATTGCCTGAAAACCAACCAGAATATTGTAGCCCCCGTTCTTTGTCTAAACCCTATAAAAATGTCTGATTATCATGCTCCTAGACAACGTGGCTTTATTTTCATGAGCCGCGTAGTTCGGGTTTGAACTGTATTCGAATAAACTTTTAATGAACCCCTTTGTTCTACTTTTAAATAGAGCATGAGTTTTCACTACTACAGATGCTCTGCCACTGGTATCTGACATACCAGCTGGGTCACCCATGGTGGACAGATTTCAGCAGAGCTTCCAGATTAACACTGACTAGGAAGAAAGGCCTGGCCATCTTCTTCTTAAAAGTAGCCAATGAAAACCTGCTGGATCACAACAGAAAATTTTCCGTTATAATGCTAGAAGATGAGCCCCCTAAGTTGGACAGCACTCAAAATACACAACAGCCATAACAATGGACTTTAGAATACCCAGGATTGTGAATATGGTACAGGACTGGGCAATGTCTCATTCTGTTGTACATCTGTCACCATGAGTCGGAGGCAAACTGATGGCAACTAACAAGTTCCTACAGGAAAGCAGGATAGATGTTTGATTCTTTCCCTTTATTTATCAGCTTTCAAAATAATGGATTGGTTCCCTAGTGGTGAACCAATGGTGACAAAATTTGTCAGGGTTTTTCTTTTTTTTTGGTATCCTTAGGACCTCATGGATTTTATGTGTTTCAAACCATTGAAATTTCACTCTTACTGAAGCTCAAATTGTCCCAGTCTAGCAAGTAGCCTCTTGAAGTTGTATTCTTAGCCCTTTTGATACAACCTTAGTGGTTTTTGAAAACTTCCTTGCTATCTGGCATGACATTTGCTACCTTGGACCTGGAATCAGCCATATTTATAAGAAGCCCTGCTTCTTTTTAGTGGAAAAAAAGGTATTTAAAGTCCAGAGTCTAGGCACCAGGGATGCTTACTGCAAGTGGATCGTCATTTCTAGGCCTTAGTAGATAAGCTAAAAACTTTTTTTTTTTTTAAAGATAAAAACACATCATGAGTTCATACTGATGTCATACTGATATTTCCAATTCAAAAATATATTCAAACTTAAAGAAAAAAATAGTTTTTCTTTGTTTTCTTTGTTAAGCACTCCTTAAGTTAAATGGTTTAACTCTAGCCTTTGAATTCTTAAAGTATTTGGGTCAGAAAAATCTTATTCTGCCTCAAGGTTTTGTTTGCTTGTTTTTCTTTTATTAAACACCACCACAACCTACCCGAATCAAATGGGTGTCATAGTTGGACTTCAGGAGGATACACAGAGCCAGAGTAAAGTTGGTGTAGCAAGGAGGACCATACAGTCCTGACTGAGTTGACAGAGAAAAGGCACATGTTCTCCGGCCATTGACTTTAGTAACATACAGCAGGGTTATCAGTGTCAGGGAAAAAAGGGATATCATTGCTGCAAAGGCCATGGATAGATCCAAGCTGGAGCTATAATTGTGGGAGTAATTAGCATATAACTGGTTACTGTTGAGTTGATTCCGACTCATGGTGACCCTATAGGACAGACTAGAACCGCCTCATAGGGTTTCCAAGGAACACCTGGTGGATATGAACTGCTGACCTTTTGGTTAACAGCCAAGCTCTTAAACACTGTGCCACCAGGGCTCCAATTAGCATATAGGTGGTAATTAAAACTGTGAGCCTGGATGAAGTCACCAAGACAATGAGTTTAGACAAGGACTGAGGCCTGGGGTACCTCAAAGCTTAGAGATGGAGAGAAAAGATAAACTTGCCAAGGAGAATGAAGATCTGTCTTTGAGACTGAAGGGAAAGCAGAAGAGTGTGGGATCCTGAAAGTAATTGAAGAAAATATTGAAAGGAGAAGAGAGTGATCTATAGAGGCAAATGCTATGATAGGTCAAGTAAGATGGAGATTGGAAGCTGACCAGTGGATTTAGTAATGTGAAAGCCATTGGCAACCTGGACAAGAGTAATTTTGGTGAAATGGTGAGGGCAAAAATGTGTATTGTTAAGAGCGGTTTTCTTTCTATCAAGATGAGAAAAATTGCAACATGTTTTTGATGGCCCAGGAGAGAGAATTGTCTGAGTGATGTCACTGAGTAGTCAAGAAGAGATGGAAAAGTGGTGAGGCTGCCACCAGAGAGGAGCATGGACAATTCATCTGTACCAAGAGAAGGGGCTGATCGTGAGCTCCAGAGGACACAGTGGAAGGGTGTCAGAAGGTGAGCAAGGGTGGGAGTTGGGGTCAGAAAAGACAGTATTTAGAGCCTTATGGGAAGAGTTTGTAGGGGATGAATAAGGCTCTGGGTTTCTGGTAGTAACCTACTTAAACCGGAACACATATTTTTAAAAATAGGAATATTTATCCTCTCATGTAGAAATTTAAAAAATCTCTCATTCCCTCTTCCCAATGCCAGGATGAAGAGCTTATTTGTTTAATTAGATGGCAAATCTGACATCCACTGACCCACAGTTTTTTGCAGCGGCTGGATTGTTATAGGTAATATGCAGATGTAGTTTCTTTGAGCTTCTGCACTCAGTGGGGTGAGAAACAATCACAAATCTTCTATTCATCTGGATGTTTAAGCACCTGCTCTACAGGTCCAGTTTCCGTACTTTCCAGTTCCTCTTCTTAGATTTGGGACTGGGGACATTGGGACAAGATGGTGGTGTGATGTATTGGAAAGCCGATTATGTCCTTGAATTCAAGCTGCATTCTCCAGTCCAGCTATATATATATATATATATATATATATATATATATATATATATATATATATATATATATATATATATATATATATATCTCCCCCAAATGCTGTTGCCATCGAGTTGTATACTGTTATATATATATATATATATATATATACACACACACACGTATATAATATATATACACATACTACCCATTGCCATTGAGCCAATTTTGATCCATAGCCACCCTATAGGACAGGTAGAACTGCCCCATAGGGTTTCCAAGGAGTGGCTGGTGGATTTGAAGTGCTGACTTTTTGGTTAGCAGCCAAGCTCTTAACCACTGTGCCATCAGGGCTCATACACACACACACACACACACACACACACACACACACACACACATACACAAACACAATCACTGTATACGTATACCTTTATGCATGTGTATACTGTATACCTTTGCAGCAATGGTATAGCGGAGGGGGGCGCACTTAGCTCCCTATCCAGCTCCAATGTATTTCTGAATTGGTTCAAGATCAATAGGGAAGAAAGACATCTGGAAAAATCCGACATCAATGTTAAATGAAATCTAGCCTATACGCTTTATGAGATACATATGCACACACACACGACACAAAAATGTTGAAAAGACAGTAATTAAAAGAGATATGATATATTGGGCAAATTCTAGCAAATAGAATGCACTTCTTTCAATGCTATACATGAAATAATAACTTTAGAAACACAAGCAGAAATAGATCTTCCATAATCACACTAAAACAAACAAACAAACAAACTCATTGCTGTCGAGTTGATTCCAACTCATAGCAACCCTATAGGACAGAGTAGAACTGCCCCATAGAGTTTCTAATGAGCACCTGGTGGATTTGAACTACCGACCTTTTGGTTAGCAGTACTTAACCACTGTACTACCAAGGTTTCCATAATCACACTGGGAGACATTATTTTACCTCGCCTAGAAACCAACAGATCAAATAGACAAGATTAAAGAATATAGTTTTGAATAACACAGTTAACGAAATTTATTGTGTGTATGTGTGTATAGTGCCTATCAGAGGATACATATTCTTTTCAAATATCCATAGAAAATATTGGCCATATATTAGACCCATGAAGACAATTTTAATACATTCCTGAAAATAGTAATTTTATAGGCCATATTCTTTCGTTACAGAGCAATAGAACTGAAAAATTAATCATGAAAATCTAGCATCCTTTTGGAAGTAGAAAATCACTCTTCTAAATATCTCTTGGGTTGAGGAAAGAATCCAAATGGAAATTACCAGCTACTTAGAAATGAATGAAAATAGAACACCATAGACCAAAACCATTGGGACATGGTTAAGTGGTACTTAGAACAGAAGTAATAGCTTTCAATGTATTTGTTAGAAAACAACATAAAAATAAATAAAATGAGAAAACAACCAAAGGTACTAAATACAAAAATAAAACTAAGGGAGGCAGAATGTGGAATTAAAAAGATAAAAAGCAGAATGTGATTAAATATAATAAATACAAAACTGTAAAAGATCAATACAAGGTAGTGTTAGAAAAGATAAAATAAACCTATGGTCTGATAAAGGAAAAAAGGGAGAAAATGTAAATAATATTTAGAATGAAAGTGTGTCATAGAAGACTTAAAAATACTGTAAGTGCAAAGAACTCAATAGAAAAGTGGACAAAATTTATGAATTGGCAAGTCACAAAAGACAAAACATAGATGAAAATAAAATAAAATAAATGACTGAGAGACAAATGAAAAGATGCTCAACCACTGATAATCAGGGAAGAGCAAATAAAAGTTAAAGGATCACAACAATTTTTAAATTTGACAAAACTAAGAGATGGCAAAGCTGTAGAACAGTAGGAGCTCATGTCTTGATGGTGGAAATATAAACTGGTAAGCCATTTTTTGGGAACAATTTGTCAAAATCTAATAAAGTAGGAGATATGCACATCCTATAACCTAGCAATTTCACCCCTACAAACGTATCTTACAGACTCTCATACATACGCACAAAAATTTGTATATAAGAATATTCGTAGCAACATTGTTAGTAATAGGAAAAAACTGGAAGTAACCTAAGTGTCCACTAACAGGAGAATGGATAAGAACATTGTGATGGATAAATGCAACTGAGTATTGTACATATTAATGTGGAGGAATCTCAGAAGCATAACATTAAGTGAAAACAAGCAAGTTCTGATGAATCAGGATCCATGCCTCACACCAAACACAAAACCCAATTCAAAATGGATCAAGGACTTAAATGTAAAACTCAAACCAAAAATTTTTTAGAAGAAAACAGGGATGTGAATTTTATTGTACTTCAGGTGAAGGCTTACAGAACAAATAGTTTCTCATGTAACTGTAGTACACATGTTGTTTTATGACATTGGTTAACAACCCCACAACATGTCAACCCTCTCCCTTCTCGACCTTTTTTTTTTTTTTGGTGAAAATATGCATAGCCAAAGATACACCGTTTCAAAAATTTCTACATACACAGTTCAGTGACATTGACTACGCTCTTCCAATTGTGCTGTTATTCTCACTTAAGATGAAGGCTTACAGAACAAAATAGTTTCTCATTTAACAGTTACTACAAATGTTGCCCTATGACAATGGTTAACAATCTCACAACACATCAACACTATCCTTACTCAATCTTGTGTTCCCTATCACCAGCTTCCTTGTCCCCTTCTGCCTTCTGGCCCTTGTCACTGGACTCCTGTACCTTATTAGTCCCATTTGGTTTTACGGGGCTGTCCACTCCCAGGCTGACAGTGAACCTCGGAGGTAACTTCACCACTGAGCTAAAAGGGTGTCTGGGGGCCATACTCTCGAGGTTTCTCCAGTCTCCTTTAGGCCAGTAAATCTGGTCTTTTTTTTTTGTGAGTTAGAATTATGCTTTACATCCTTCTCCAGCTCTGTCCAGAACCCTCTGTTGTGATCCTGGTCAGAGCAGTCAGTGGTGGTAGCTGGGCACCATCTAGTTGTACTGGACGCAGTCCGTTGGAGGCCTTGGTAGCTGTGGTCCATTAGTCCTTTGGACTAATCTTTTCCTTGTATCCTGTTCTCTTCATTCTCCCTTGCTCCCGAAGGGATGAGACCAGTGGAGTATCTTAGATGGCCGCTCACAGGCTTTTAAGACCCCAGACACTACTCACCAAGGTAAAATGTAGAGCATTGTCTTTATAAGCTGTGTCATGCCAATTGAGCTAGATGTTCCCCGAGACCATGGTCCCCAGAGCCCTCAGCCCAGCAACTCAGTCCCTCAGGGAGTTTGGATGTGTCTATGGGGCTTCCATGACCTTTCCTTGTACAGGTTGTGCTAGTTTCCCCTGTATTGTGCACTGTCTCACCCTTCACCCAAGATACCACTTATCTATTGTCTATTTAGTATTTCCAACCCCACCCCTCTCATCCCTGGTAACCGACAAAGATTGTTACATTTTGCGTGTGAAGTTTTTCATGGGTTTTTACAATAGAGGTCTCATACAATATTTGTCCTTTTGTGATTGACTTATTTCACTCGGCATAATGTCCTCCAGTTTCATCCATGTTATGAGATGGTTCACAGATTCATTGTTGTTCTTTCTCGTTGCATAGTACTCCATTGTGTGTATGTACCATAGTTTGTTTATCCATTCATCTGTTGATGGGCATTTAGGCTGTTTCCATCGTTTTGCTACTGTGAACAATGCTGCCATGAACATCGGTGTGCATATGTCTATTCGAGTGACGACTCTTATTTCTCTGGGATATATTCCTAGGAGTGGGATTGCTGGATCGAATGGTATGTCTATTTCTAGCTTTCTGAGGAAGCGCCATATCATTTTCCAAAATGGTTGTATCATTTTTCATTCCCACCAGCAGTGCGTAAGAGTTCCGATCTCCCTGCAGCCCCTCCAACATTTGTTATTTCCAGTGTTTTTGATTCGTGCCAGTAATGCCAGGGTGAGATGGTATCTCATTGTGGTTTTAATTTGCATCTCTCTAATGGCTAGTGATCACGAGCATTTCCTCATGTGTCTGTTGGCCATTTGAATGTCTTCTTTGGTGAAGTGTCTGTTCATTTACTTTGCCCATTTTTTAATAGGATTATTTGTCTTTTTGTTGTAGAGGTGCTGGATTTTCTTGTAGATTATGGAGATTAGACCTTTGTCTGACTTGTACTGTCCAAAATTTTTTTCCCAGTCTGTAGGTTCTCTTTTGACTCTTTTGGTGAAGTCTTTTGAAGAGCATAGGTGTTTTATTTTTAGAAGATCCCAGTTATCTAGCTTATCTGTTGGGGTTTGTGCGTTGATGGTTATGGTTTGTATCCTGTTAATGCCATGTATTAAGGCTATTTTTTCTTCTATGAACTTTATAGTTTTAGGCTTTATATTCAGGTCTTTGATCCATTTTGAAGTAGTTTTTGTATACGGTGTGAGGTATGGGTCCTGTTTCATTTTTTTGCAGATGGTTATCCAGGGATGTGACTTTGAGGCCTAGTTTTCAAAGATGAATTATCAGATATTATAACAAAAGCATGAGCAATAAAAGACAAAACAGATTAATGGGACCTCATAAAAATTAAATAATTTTTTTCCTCAAAGGACTTTATAAAAAAGTGAAGAGCCAGCCTATACATTAGGAGAAAATCTTTGAGAATCATATATCCAAAAATATATATAAAACTTCTACAGCTTAACAACAAAAAGACAACCCAATCAAAAAATAGGCAATAGACTTAAACAGTCACCAAAGAGGATATTCAAATGACCAACAAGCACTTGGAAAGATGCTCAACATTATTAGCCATTTGTTATTGTTGGGCACCCTCAAATTGGTTTTTGACTCATAGTGACCCCATATGTCAGAGGAGAACTGCCCCACAGGGTTTTCTAGGCTGTAATGGGGCGGGTTCAAACCGCAAACCTTTCAGTGAACAGCTGAGCACCTGTTACACCAGGAGGGCTCCTCCATTAGCCATTGTTCTTGTTGTGGTATGCCGTCAAGTCAACACTGACTCATAGTGACCCCATGTGACAGAGTATAACTGCCCCACAGAGTTTTCTTGGACAGGTCTTTCTCCTGCAGAGCTTCTGAGTGGGTTTGAACTGCCAGCCTAATGGTTAGCAGCTGAGGGCTTAACTGTTGTGCTACCAGGGCTCTTCATTAGCCATCAGAGAGATGCAAATCAAAACCACAATGAGATATTATTTCACTTCCACTAGGATGACTAAGATTAAAAAAGGAAAATAAAAAATGTTGGTGAGGATGTAGAGAAATAGGAACCCTTATCCATTGTGGTGGAAATGCAAAATGGTACCAGCTGCTATGGAAAACAGTTTGGCAGTGTCTTAGTCCGAGTTCTCTAGAGGAGCAAAACCAGTGAAGTGTATATAAATATACATACAGAGAAATTTATTTCAAGGAAATGTCTCATGCAATTGTGGGGGCTGGTAATTCCCAAATCCATGGCTCACGCAACAAGCTGAAGACCTCTACTGGCTCACATAGTTGTAGGGGTTCACGAACCCAAAATCTGCAAGTCAGGTGACAGGCTGGAGGCCTCTGCTGATTCGTGGGGTTGTGGGGGTTGGCAAATCCAAAATCTGCAGGTCAAGTGGTAGGCAAGAGGGTTCTGCAGGCTTATGTCCCAATAACCAGAGATCAGGTGATGAGGAGAGTCGATAGAGAGCAAGCAAGCTTTGCCAGAATGTCCATTTATATACTGGAGGCAGGGACTACACCCTAGGAAACTCTCCTTTCAGCTGATTGACTGCTCACATCAGGTCACAAAATGGAAGGTGATTACACAGTGTCTGCCAAACCACTGAGAATCATAGCCTGGTCAAGTTGACACATAACATGAACCATCCTAGGTGGTTCCTCAAAAAGTTAAACATAGAACTACCACATGGAACAGTAATTCCAATTTCCAGGTATATACCCAAGAGACCTAAAAGTAGCAACCTGGACAGATACATGTACACCAATGTTCACTGCAGCACTATTCACAATAGCCGAAAGATGGAAACAACCTAAATGTCATCAGTGGATGAATGGATAAACAAAATGTGATACATACATACAATGGAATAGTACTCAGTCATAAAGAGAAATGAAGTCCTAACTCATGGACAACATGAGTGAACCTTGAAAACATTATGGTCATTGAAATAAGTCAATCACAAAAGGACAAATCTTGTATTTCAAAAACAAATGTTATTTCACTTACATGAAATAACAATAGGCAAATGTATAGAGTCTGAATTTGATTAGTTTATTAGTGGTTGTGGGAAAGGGAGGGGAAAAGGGAGAATCATTTTTTAGGAAGCAGTGAGTTTCTGTTTATGGTGATGGGAAATTTGGCAATGATTATAAGTGATGGTTGTACAACATTATTAATGTAATTGATATCACTAAATTATATACCTGAAAATGTTGAATGGCAAATGTCATGTTGTATATATTTTTACAGTAATAAAAAGGAAAAACAGCAAGTTCTGTAAGAAACATATACTGTTTTATACCATTTGATAAAGTTAAAAAATATGCAAAACAATATCATACAGCTTTGGATATTTACAGCTTATAAATTTATTAAGAAACATAAGAGAATGATATACATCTAGGGGAGGGGAGGACAGGGGAATTAGTTGATGGGGGAAGGATACAGAAAGGAACTTCAATTGTATTAGTATAATTTTATTTCTTAAGTTGAGTGTTCATAGTATTTTTATACTTTTTTGTATAGCTTGCATATTGCATAGTAAAAATTACAAGAGACTACCACCCAGAACTCCATGACATTTTAAAAAATGTGGCAAAAAATGGGCAGTGTTCTAGGAAAATGTAAATTATTACTATTGCTTCAAGGACTGGTAGAAAATGTGAATAGATTAAAAAAAACTGAAGAATTTTAAAAGGAAGTCAAAGATTTCCCACCCCAGCAAAAAGCAAACAACAAACAGAAATCAGGTTCAGATGTTTTCATGGAAAAACCAAATATTTGAAGAACAGATAATTTCAACAATATTTAAACTTGTTAAGCAAATTGAAAATAAAATGAAAAGCTTTCCAAATAATTCAGTAAGTCTATCATATCCCTGATTCCAAAATCTCTAGCATTGTGCCTGGTACATAGTAGGCACTTATTATACATTTATTGAAGAAGAGAATGAACACATAAAGAAATACACAAAAAACCATAGACTAATCTCAAGACAAAACTTTCTAATAAGTTATTAAATAAATTGTTTTTATTAGAGTATTAAAAGAATACATCATGATCAGGTAGCACTAATCCCAGGAATGCAAGGATGGTTATGTAATAAGGTTAGTAGTAGATTAAAGGAGAAAAACCCTTACGATTAGCTCTATTAATGCCCAAAGAAGAAAACATTTGATAAAATTCAACACCTATTCTTGATACAATCCTTAGCTAGCCAGGAATAAATGCTAACATCTTAAGGTGCTAATATGTGGAAATATATTAATATGTTATTGTTGTTGGGTGTACTTGAGTCAACTCCATCTCATAGCAGCCCCATGTGACAGAGTAGAACTGCCCCATAGGGTTTTCTAGTTTGTAATCTTTTTTTTTTTCTGACTTTTTATAGGTGTACAATTTATTGACAGCAATTACAATAATTGGCTGTGCAGCCCTACCCTTACTCAATGCCATATTTCCATCACCATTAACCCATCCCTTTCCCCCTCCCCCCCGCCTTGTTTTCTATACATTTACCTTTTCTTGTCTTTTTATATAAGTGAGGTCGTACAATATTTGTCCTTTTGTGATTGACTTATTTCACTTAGCATGTTTCCCAGCTCCATCCATATTGTGGCATATATCAAGAATTCATTTCTTACTAAATAAGCAATAGATAAGTGGTGTCTTGGGTGAAGGGTGAGACAGTACACAATACAGGGGAAACCAGCACAACTTGTACAAGGAAAGGTCATGGAAGCCCCACAGACACATCCAAACTCCCTGAGGGACTGAATTGCTCTGCGGAGGGTTGTGGGGACCATGGTCTTGGGGAACATCTAGCTCAATTGTCATAACACAGTTTATAAAGACAATGTTCTACATTCTACCTTGGTGAGTAGTGTCTGGGGTCTTAAAAGCCTGTGAGCAGCCATCTAAAATACTCCACTGGTCTCACCCGTTCGGGAGCAAGGGAGAATGAAGAGAACAGGATACAAGGAAAAGATTAGTCCAAAGGACTAATGGACCACAGCTACCAAGGCCTCCACCAGACTGAGTCCAATACAGCTAGATGGTGCCCAGCTACCACCACTGACTGCTCTGACTGGGATCACCAGAGATGGTTCTGGACAGAGCTGGAGAAGGATGTAGAACAAAATTCTAACTCACAAAAAAAAAGACCAAATTTACTGGCCTAAAGGAGACTGGAGAAACCTCGAGAGTATGGCCCCCAGACACCCTTTTAGCTCAGTGATGAAGTCATTTCCGACGTTCACCGTTCAGCTCGGAGTGGACTGCCCCATAAAACCAAATGGGACTAATGAGGTACAGCAGTCCAGGGACAAGGGCCAGAAGTCAGAAAGGGACAGGAAAGTTGGTGATAGGGAACCCAAGGTTGAGTAAGGATAGTGTTGCTGTGTTGTGAGGTTGTTAACCATTGTCATAGGGCAACATGTGTAGTAACTGTTAAATGAGAAACTATTTTGTTCTGTAAGCCTTCATCTAAAGTGAGAATAGCAGTACAATTGGAAGAGCGTAGTCAATGTCACTGAACTGTGCATGTAGAAATTTTTGAAACGGTGTATCTTTGGCTATGCATATTTTCACCAAAAAAAAAAAAAAAAAGGTCGAGAAGGGAGAGGGTTGACATGTTGTGGGGTTGTTAACCAATGTCATAAAACAATATGTGCACTACTGTTTCATGAGAAACTATTTGTTCTGTAAGCCTTCACCTGAAGTACAATAAAAAAAAAAAGAGAATTCATTTCTTCTATTGGCTGAGTCGCATTTTTTATTCCACTGTGTGTATGTACTATCGTTTGCTCAGCCATTCATTTGCTGATGAGAATTTAGGTTGTTTCCACCTTTTGGCTATTGTGAATAGTACTGCAGTGGACATTGGTGTACAAGTCTCTTTTTGAGTTTCTGCTTTCAAGTCTTTTGGGTATATATCTAGAAGTGGAATTGCTGTGTTACATGATAGTTTTTTGAGGAACTGCCATACTGTTTTCCACAATGGCTGTACCATTTTGTGTTCCCACTAGCAATGGATAAGGGTATCGATTTCTCCACATCCTTGCCAACATTTGTTATTTTCTGTTTTTTTATTTGTTTGTTTTTTTTAATCTTCACCATCCTAGTGGAAGTGAAATTGTATCTCATTGTGGTTTTGATTTGTATCTATATGATGGCTAATGACAATGAACATCTTTTCATGTGTTTGGTGGCCATTTGAATGTCCTCTTTGGTGAAATGTCTATTCAAGTTCTTTGCCCACTTTATGATTGGATTATTTGTCTTTTTATTGTTAAGTTGTCAAAGTTTTATACATATTTTGGTTATTAGATTCTTGTCAGATATATGGTTTTTGATATGTTGTTGAATTCTATTAGCTAGAATTTTGTTGAGGATTTTTGCATCAATGTTCATGAGAGACATTGGTGTGTAATTTTCTTTTTTTGTGGTGTCTTTACCTTGTTTTGGTATCATGGTTATGCTGGCTTCATAGAATGAGTTTGGGAGTATTCCATCCTTTTCTATGCTCTGAAATACCTTTAGCAGTAGTGGTGTTAACTCTTCTCTGAAAGTTTGATAGGATTCTCCAGTGAAACCATCCGGGCCAGGGCTTTTTTTTGTTGGGAGATTTTTAATTACCTTTTCAACCTCTTCTTTTGTTATGGGTTTATTTAGTTGTTCTACCTCTGTTTGTGTTAGTTTAGGTGGGTAGTGAGTTTCTAGAAATTTGTCCATTTCCTCTAGGTTTTCAAATTTGTTAGAGTACAATTTTTCATAGTATTCTGTTATGATTCTTTTAATTTCAGTTGGGTCCGTTGTGATATCACCCATCTCATTTCTTATACAGGTTATCTGTACTTGGCTGCTGTTGGGTGGAGTGTTCAGTATATGTCCATGAGATCAAGGTGGTTGATTGCGGCATTTAGATCTTCCGTGTCTTTACTGAGCCTCTTTCTGGATGTTCTGTCCTTCACTGAAGGTAGCATGTTGAAGTCTCCTATTACTATTTTGGAGCTGTCTATCTCTCTTTTCAATGCTGTAGAGTTTGTTTTATGTATTTTGGAGCCCTGTCGTTGGGTACACAAATATCTATTATAGTTATGTCCTGGTGTTTCGACCCTTTAATCGTTATATAGTGTCCTTCCTTATGTTTTCTGGTGGATTTACTTTAAAGTCTATTTTGTCAGAGATTAATATTGCCACTCTTGCTCTTTTTTGAGTGTAGTTTGCTTGATATATTTTTTCAATCCTTCGAGTTTTAGTATGATTGTGTCTTTAAGTCTAAGGTGTGTCTCTTGTAGGCAGAATATAGATGGATAGTGTTTTTTTGTCCATTCTGCCACTGTCTGTCTCTTTATTGGTGCATTTAGTCCATTTATATTCAGCGTAATTATTGATAGGTATGAGTTTAATGCCGTCATTTTGATGTCTTTTTTTGTGTGTTGTTGACAGTTTCTTTGTTCCACTTAATTTGATGAGAGATATCTATCCAAGATGCTCATGGAACTCCACATAAGGTAGGTCCCAAAAGAAAGTCACCAAGATATATTATAATCAGACAAAAGGCAGAACAAGCTAAAGAACACACAGACAAAGCAACAGAGGATCTTAAGAAGGTTATTCAAGAGCATAATGACAAATTTAATAGGCTGTAAGAATCCATAGATAGACAGCAATCAGAAATCCAGAAGATGAACAATAAAATTTCAGAAGTTTATTGAGTCATTTTTCTTTATGTATTTTCTTTTCATCTTTTTCATTGTTGTTGATTTTTAATTTGCTGAGTCTTTATATTTTTCTTGTTTTCTATTTTGATGTGTAGGATTGTTAGTTTCATTCGTGGTTATCTTAATATTTACCCCTATTTTTCTAAGTTTAAACCAATCTTTTATTTGTTTATATTGCCTTAACTTCGTCTCCATATGGAAAATCTATAACTACATTTTTTAGTCCCTCTTTTTTGTTTTAATGTTGTCATTTCTTATATATTGACATCTCTGTTTCCCTATTTTTAGTGTTTTAGCTTTGATTAATTTTTGTGACTTCCCTTTCTGGGTTTATACCTGGTTGCTCTGTACTGTGTTCTAGTCTTGGGTTGTTATCTGATGTTACTGATTTGCTAACTGGAGGACTCCATTTAGTATTTCTTGTAATTTTGGTTTTGTTTTTACAAATTCCCTAAACTTCTGTTTATCTGGAAGTGCCCTAATTTTACCATCATATTTGAGAGGCAGTTTTGCTGGGTATAGAATTCTTGGCTGGCAATATTTTTCCTTCAGGGCTTTATATACATCATCCCATTGGCTTCTTGCCTGCATGGTTTCTGCTGAGTAGTCCGAGCTTAGTCTTATTGACTCTCCTTTGTAGATGACTGTTCATTCATCCCTAGCTGCTGTTAAAATTCTCTCTTTATCTTTGGCTTTGGCAAGTTTGATTATAATATGTCTTGGTGACTTTCTTTTGGGATCTACCTTATGTGGGGTTCCATGAGCATCTTGGATAGATATCTCTCATCTTTCATGATATCAAGGAAGTTTTCTGTCAACAAATCTTCAACAATTCTCTCTGTATTTTCTGTTATCCTCCTGTTCTGGTACTCCAATCACTCGTAGGTTATTCCTCTTGATAGAGTCCCACATAATTCTTAGGGTTTCTTCTTCTCTTTTTAATCCTTTTATCTGATTTTTCCTTAAATAAGTTGGTGTCAAGTGCTTTATCTTCAGTCTCACTAATTCTGACTTCCATTGCTTCACTTCTGCTCCTATGACTTTCTACTGAGTTGTCTAATTCTGAAGTTTTATTGCTAATATTCTGGGTTTCTGATTGCTGTCTCTCTATGGATTCTTACAGCCTATTAAATATGTCATTATTGCTCTTCTCTAATCTTCTTAAGTTCCTCTATTGCTTTGTCTGTGTGTTCCTTGGCTTGTTCTGCATTTTGACTGAACTTCTTCCTGATTTCTTGAAGAGTTGTGTAAATTAATCTTTTGTATTCTACCTCTGGTAATTCCAAGAAGTTCTCTTCCTCCAGAAAATTTCTTGATCCTTTGTTCTGGGAGCTTGCTGAAGCCATCATGGTCTGCCTCTTTATGTAATTTGATATTGACTATTGATCTGAGCCATCAATAAGTTATTATATTTATTTATTTCATGTTTGCTTACGGTGTCCTAGCTTCTGGTTTCATTTTGTTTTGATATGCCCAAATAGGCTGCTCATGTGAGCTAGTTTGATTATTGGTGCCTTTGAAGCTCTAAGGTCACCATGTGGTTAGAGCTGTTACTAGGTATGTGAGCCCATGTGTCTGTTTTCTTTCCTTGTATGAATCAGCTCAGGTGTCCAGGTAGTCAGTCACCAAGTGTGTAGTGTAGGCTCTCACCTACAGTCCTAGACAGGCGTGGGTGATTGGTGTAGGCACAGGTATCTGGCTGCAGTAGGGGGTCAAGTGCTGAACAAGGCAGGGGCCTGACGTCTGCCCCTGAGTGTCTGGGAGGAAAGTGTGTCCCTGTTCCCTAGAGTGCTTAGGTGGGTGCATTTTGCAGCCAGACTGTGAGCACCCAATGCTGTTGGCTGTAAGGACTAGGGGGCATCACTTAGTCTTGGACCCTTGTCGTGGGTGGCTAGGTGGCATGGGTGGAGCCACCAGTCCTCAGAGCCCTGATGTGGGTGGGTGAGGACCCTGCTTAATGGGCAGAGCAGTGTCAAATGTCACAAAACTGCCACTTCACCATATAGTTGAAACAGTTGAAGTTAGACTTCAGGTATATACCCTGTTGTACTGTGGTAATGAGGGCCTATGCTGTTGAAATGGGCCCACACAGGTCTATGCAGGGGTGAAAGGCATTCAATGTCCATGGACCCCTTATGCCTGTGCTTAGGCAAAGGAACTGTGCCTACCCTGAGTACCTGGCTTAGGAGAGCCAGCAGATTGTTTTTTCCCCTGTTTGTTAATGTGTTTCCTCTGTAAGGCTGGGAGAATGGCTCAGGGCACGTGACAGGTCCTACTTCTGGCCCAGGGGACTTGGCAATCACTGAAGCCAGCCTGAAACCTGGTGCAGAGCAGGGAGGGGAAAGGTAAATGCGAGAGAGGTTTTTCCCAAAGGGAGTGTTTTTTGATCTGTCTGGTAGGCCAGACAGAAGCACTTATCTTTCACTGATCGAGCATTGCTTCTCAGTGGTTCTGGATGCCCAAGTAGACTGCCCACTGCTGGGTCACTCCTGATGTGGAAAATGCCTCCCAAGCGCCACTGCTTGCCTCATTGTGTACGCGAGCTGATCTGGCCTGAAGGGCAGGTCAGGTCTGGCAAGTTCTTGCTGCTTCCGAACCATCTCTCCCTCCCCCTGCCACTCAGTCTGATTCCTCAACTTTGCCTTTGATGCTCAAGGCTCCTAGATTGTCATATGTAACAGATTTACTTGTTTTTTCGGTCTTTGTTGTAAGAGAGACCACGGGAAGCGTCTGACTACTCTGCCATCTTGGCCCCACCCCCGATATATGGTTTTTGAAGAAACTCTCAGTGGGTAGCTTGTCTTTTCACTGTTTTGGTGTAGTATTTTGATGAACAAAAGTTATTAATTTTTATAAGGTCCCATTGATTTATTTTGTCTTTTGCTGTTTGTGCTTTTGTTTTTATATTAGATAATCCATTGTAAAAAGCTAGGTCTGAAAGAGTTGTTCCTGCTTTTTATTCTAAGAATTTTATGGTTTTAGTTTGTACATTTAGGTCTTTATTCCACTTTGAATTTATTTTTGAGCATAGTGTGAGGCATAGATCCTATTTCATTTTTCTGCATAAGGAAATCCAATTTTCCCAGCACCATTTATAGAAGAGACTCTTCTTGCCCCATTGAATGGACTTAGCACCCTTGTCAAAAATCAGTTGACTATAGATGTGTGGGTTTATTTCTGATTTCTCAATTCTATTCCATTGGTCTATGTGTCTGTTTTCATACCAGTACCAGGCTGTTTTGATTACAGTAGCTGTATAGTATGTTTTAAAATGAGGATGCATGAGTACTCCTCATTTGTTCTTCTCTTTCAACATTGCTTTAGCTATTTGAGGCCTCTTGCCATTCTATATAAAGTTGAGGATTGGTTTTTCTGTTTCCCCAGGCTGTAATCTTTATGGGAGCATATCACCCTGTCTTTCTCCCCTGAGCCTCTGGGTGGGTTCAAACCTTCAAACTTTCTGTTAGGAGTCAAGGGCTTAACTGTTGCACCACCAGGGCTCCTTAGACTCATGTAAGAAAGACCCTGTCTTAGTTATCTGGTGCTACTTTAACAGAAATACTACAAATGGGTGGCTTTAAAGAACAGATATTTATTTTCTCATAGTTTAGGAGGCTAAAAGTCCAAATTCAGGGTGCTAGCTCTAAAGTAAGGCTTTCTCTCTCTGTCTGCTCTGGAAGAAGGTCCTTGTCTCTTCTGAGCTTCTGCTCCTGGGCGATCTTCACTTGGCTTGGCATGAGTCTTCTCCCTTCTCTGCTTGCTCCTTTATCTCTTGTAAGAGATTGACTCAAGGCACACCCTACACTAATCCTGCCTCATTAACATAACAGAAAATTCATTCTAAGATGGGATTATAACCACAGGCATAAACCAGAAAACCAAAGCCGTTGTTGTTAAGTCAATTCCAACTCATAGTGACCCTATAGGACAGAGTAGAACTGCCTCATAGGGTTTCCAAGGAGCGGCTGGTGGATTCAAACTGCTGACCTTTTGGTTAGCATCTAAGCTCTTAACCACTGCGCCACTAGGGCTCTGAAACCACAGGCATAGAGGTTAGGATTTACAACCCATATTTTTTGGGGACACAATTCAATCCATAACAGACCCTCTTGTATTAAATGAGAAATATGACTCTCCCTTTAAAAAGGCAAATTTCTATGAAGCAAATCTCTTAGACATAATAATATTAAAACAAAATTCAGACACTGGCTATAAAATGTTTCGTGCAATGTTTTCTAAATCATGTAAGTCAACTACTTGCAATAAATTTCTTTAATATATATCTCCTAGAGTTCTCTTTATTTGGTTGAACCCTGATGGGTACACTTGCATACGCTGAACTCTTTGTACCCTAACTCTATGAAAAGTTCAGCGAGATTTCCATTGTTTGAGGCTGCAGCCCACCACCCCACTATATTCTCTCTGAAGAGATTAAGATAAGAGTGCTTCTGAAAGATTTGCAACCTAAAACACAAAGCAGAACTTTGTTTATTCTTTAATACATATAAATGAGAAACCATATTAAACATCATAACTAAGGATGAAATATTGTAGAAGCATTCCCACTGAAGTGAGGAATAAGACAAAGATGCTTACTCTCACCAATAATGGACAATGAAATCATAGGAAAAATCAGAGAGGTAAATGCTGTAACTATTTACAAATGGTATGATGGTCTACCTAGAGGACTCAAGAGAATCAGTTGATGAACTGTTAGAACCAGTAAGAGAGTTCATTAAGACGGCAGATATAATAGAAACACACAAATGGTGTCAGGATTCCTACAGACTTACAATGACCAATTATCAGATGCAATGGAAAAGGATGTCATATATCAAGCATGAAGAACAACAATATACAGAGGAATATATGTAGCCATAAATGGGAGAGGCCAATAAAACAAAACTACAAATTTTTAATGAAGCACGTAAAAGGCCTGATAAATGGAGACACATAACACATTCGTCGATGGTAAGGTTCAGTATTATAAAAATATCAATTTTCTCCAAGCTTATCTATAAATTTAATGCAACCCTTATCAACGGTATTTTTTTTTTCATGAAACTTAATAAGCTAATTAAAAAATTTATCTGGAAGAGACAAAATAAAGAGCAGCCAAGAAATTTTTGAAAAAGTACAAAAACAATTTGGGGGAAGGGCTTACTCTTACAACATTTATAATAAAGCAATAGAAGTTCAAATCATATGGAACTGGTGCCGAAACATTTAAAAAGATCAATGCAATAAAATCATTTCAAGAAACAAACCCCCGTATAAGTGAGAGCTAATTACGACAAAGATGATATTTCACATATGTGGAATAAAAAAACAGAGTACTTAATAAATTTTGTTCAGACCACAGGATATCCAATTATAAATAAAATTAATTATCTAGCACACATATTACTTAAAATAAATTACATGTATGTAAAATATCTATACCTAAAAAAGGACAAGCATAAGAATATTAGAAAAACATAAAAGTTAAAAAAAATTGTGGTAGTGAAGTTGGTTTCCTTTAGCAAGATACAGAAACCAGAAATTATAAACAGCATTGACAGATTTGACTGTATGACTTAAAACTATTCATATGACAAAAGAATCATGGACGAGCAGCAGAGAACACATTTAATAAAGGATAAATACTAGTAATGCATAAAGAGTGTCTATAAATCAATAACAAAAAGCAATCAACCCAATGGAAAGTGACCAGAAGATATAAACAGGCAATTCACAGAATAAATAAACATGACCTTACACATGTAAAAAGATGTTCAACCATCACTAATAATCAGGGATATAAAACAAAAACAAATATCAAATACAAAGAAATATCATTTTCTGCCCTTCAGATTGGTGAACATCAACAGTATTAGCAAAAATGAGAGGAAATGGACACTCAGACTGATGTGGTTATAAATTTTTTCCCATGTAACTTGGCAGTATTGGTCAAAATCTAAAGCACATATGCTCTTTGACCCATTAGTTTTACATTTAGGAATATTTCCTACAAAAATCCTTTCACGTATGAAGAAAGAAATACATAAATTGTGGCACTGGTTCTAGAAAATTTGAATATAACTGAATAGCTATCAATAAGGAATGGTTAAATGAATTTTCTACATTTATTATGTCAATGCCAGCAGTTAAAAGAGAATGAGGGGGAAAAAAAAAGAACTATACAACGTTAAATCTAAAAAGAATTTAAAAAATAAAAAGAATGAGGGAAGGGAAAAATCTCCAAGACATATACATATTAATACACGAAAAAGGTAAATCTCGAAACAATACATACAAAATGATTTTTTAAATCCCACAGTCATCATATATGTAAACGCTACAAAAATGTCTAGATCTCTTGACAGCTACTCATTATACTTCCGGGGAGGGGAGTGGGATGGAAAAGAAAAGGGGACTTTTACTTTTTTACTCTCATGTAATTTATATCGTCTACGTTGTATTTTATGCAATAGTTTACAAGCAGAATTTGTTCTTTTACTACAAATGTAGGTTTTTTGTTTTTTTTTTTAAGACTGACAGGAAGCCCAAACCAAGGATGAAAGAACAGGACCTCTATCATATGTTGTTGTGTGCCGTAGAGTCCATTCCGAGTCATAGCAACCCCACATGACAGAGTAGAACTGCCCCACAGGGTTTTCTAGGCTGTAATCTTTACAGGAGTAGATCGCCAGGTCCTTCTCCCACGGAGCCGGAGTGATGGGTTTCTTTACCGGATGGCAGCCAAGCACTTAACCACTGCACCACCAGGGCTCCTGCTATCATATGGAGGAATCTAAAAAGTACTGAAAATCAACTTTCCTGACCTGAAAACTTGCCATAGCTCTGGCTTTGCTCTCCAGAATCATCTACTAAAGCAGTACTTCTCAAGCTTTAAGCTTTAATGTACATATCAATCACCCCGGGGTCTGGTTAAATTGTAAATTCTGACTGTAGGTCTGGGGCGGCACCTAAGATTCTGCATTTCTAATAAGCTCTCGATGTCAGCCCAGTACATACCACACTTCAAGTAGCAAGGCACTAGGTGATCTCTAGAGCCCCACCCAAGACGCTGCATTGCTACCTTCCAACCCTTTCCCTGTTACCCAGTTCCCCTTGCCAGAGTTTCCTTTTGGACTCCTCCCATCCCCATCTTCTCCTCCCTGGTTTCATCAGGGGAGGGATAGGAGATGAATGGGCTCAGGATTACTGTTGTCTCTAAATTCCATAGGCCTGATCCTTCCTCTCAGCATCCCTTTGTTCTTCCCCAGATATCTGATCCTTGTCCTTTCTACCCTCCTTCCTCTCTAGCCTTGCTTGATCTGTCCCTGCATGGTCTATACCCCTGGTGGGCACTCACTTTTTTTCGTGGGAGGAGCTCCAATCAAGATGCGGGAGTTCACATTTCTGAGTGGTTCTGAGTTTTTCTGCATCTTTTTGAAGGTTTCCAGGTGGTTTGTTCTGCCAGGGTTGATCTGCATCCGGGCTCTCTGCCAAGCTACCATCCTCTTTTCCTCCTGAGAAAATGGTTAAGTTTCAGCTCCATGATTCATCTCCTTTGGGAATAATGGCTGGGTGGATTCCCCTTTGCAGAATGTAATGAAATAATCCCCCAGAAATACAGGGCACGGTGCTCAGGGCTGAATTCACTACTGTTTCTTCCTCATTTTCTGAAAAAGTTCTATCCTAGGGGTTCTTGTATAGATAATGGGTCATGGGGTGAAGGGAGTTGGGATTTCTTTAGCTCTCCTGGGTTATACGTAGGGAATGAGACAATGTCAGTCTATGCCATCCCTACTATTACAGTCTAATATGGGTCACCTAATCCCATGAAGGGTATGGCATATGTTAGGTGCGAGAGATAGAGACCAGGTAGTTAACCACCTCCATGTTCCAGTCTAAACTCTTTCTGATTGGTGGAACTTCACCCTCCACCCCTTTCTTTCTCCTCTTTGACTTCTCTGAGTTCTGGTGAAATTTTCTCTACTCCTCAGAATTTTTCTTGGCTTGGAGAAATTACTTAACCTCTCTGAGGTTCAAAATCCTAAAGTATAAAATGGGGGAAAACATGTAACTTTGAAAGTCAAGGGAAATTTTCTAAAATGGGAAAACTTAAAAAAAAGAAGAAAATTTTCTCCTCATCAATTGCTATAAGAAAAGGGCTAACTCTGCTAAAGTAGAGATAGTGTTATTTTTTTCCTAGCCCTGAATTCTGTCTTTTCCAGATGCCGCCACCCCTTACTGTCATCATCAAAGAAAAATGTACTTTGATTCCTCAAGCTTTCTGTTCTTCCTTCTTTTTTGGATGCCTACTGTGTTAGGGATGACTTCACACAAATACACTTAGATAATGTCTTCTTTTTTTCTGTATAGGGATTTCAACTTTGCCACACCCATAGTCTGGTACTCACCAAAGACAGGAAACTTGTAGTATCAAAGGGATTTTCCTTGATGAAAAAAAAGATTGGGAGCAGTACTACTGTTGCAACAATGATGAATTTCCATAGGAAATATTTCATGGTGTCTGGGTTGGGAGCCAGTTCTTGTAGAGCTGTTTCTCAAACTGTGGCCCTTGGATGTATACTCAGATGTCTGCAAATTTATACACTATTGAGAAAAGTTTTCATTTGATGGTAATATTTAAAAAAGTTTTCTAGGTACAAAAAACAAAAACAAAGTCTCTCTTGCAATTTTAATTTACAATTGAAAGACATTTATCATTAAATAACTTTAATTTCCAAAGCCAGTGATTCTGAAACTCGTTCTTAGATATATTCTTAGGGGTTCTCAACATTGACTGTACATACTACACTAAGTAGCATGGAATGTTCTAGAATGTACCCTTGACTAAGCCTGAGGCCTTTAATTCTTTCTTTCATCTAAGATTTCAGAGTACCCACTACCCCTTCTGTCTACTACTAATTCTTAGGCTTGAAACGAACTTTTATTTGTCTCATGTTGATCCAGGAGTTCAGAGAGGTGGTAGTCTTTAGTCAAGTACCAGTTATCCTCTTCCTGATTTCTCTGTACAGTCCTCAATGGGATCAGAGCACAATTTAAGCCAAACCTCAACCTCAAGCTAGCATTTCTTCTTCTGTTTTTCAAGTGTGATATCCCCCGTATCCCCGTAGGCTTTCCTGCCTCATTCCAGAGACTGTCCTCTGGGGTTTGCTTGTCAGGTGCTATAGGAGCAACTTCAAGTTTTTTAACAGGTGCCCTTCCCTCCACAACCTGTTTATTCATTCATCATTCCTGACTCGTTTTCAGGGTTCTTTGTTTTTTTTTTTCCCTTCTGGATGAATCATTTAAAAATGTAGACATGGGCACTTATTAAGGATCTGAGGCAGGTGTTATGTATGGGATCAAGTCAGAAGGTCAAGAAACAATCGCCCTGACAGGAGCCGTCCACTTCCCCAAGGTTTTTGAGAAGGCAATAAAAAAGGAAATAGAATTTTTTTTTTTTAATGTTTCAACCAGTATATATGAAAGCCCTCACCTTGACTGGAGCGGTGGTTCCATCTGAGACTTTTTTCCAGGGTGCACAGGAAGGAAGTGAGCTCAGGACTTCCCTCAAAGTCAAGAATGTAATGTTTAGAGGGCTGGGATGGGGCCAGAATGTGCATTTTCTGAAGCAAGGCAAAGTTGGTCACCACTGTCATATGACACCCCCTGACAACCATTGTTCTCCCTGAATGGGGGTGACTCACCACCCCAACCCTACACCAAGCACCAGCTCCTGGGTGAGGGTCCTTGAGAGATGGTGAAGAAGTCTTGATATCAGCTCCTCAGGATGCTGACCTAAATCAGTAATGTGGATTGTAACTGGGTCACATTTTTTTCCCCAAATAAAAATAATTTTATTATTTTTTTCCTGATTATAAATATGGTGCATGTTCAATGCAAAGCAATCAATTATAAAAAAGAATAAAAATTATTCAAAATACCAATGGTCAGAGATAACCTCTTGTTAACATTTGGTAAATGACTTAAATCAAAATGAGAAAGTTGGACTAAAATTTGGCTTTATGGCAACAAAGGGCAAGTCACTCAAAAGTGCCCTAAGAAAGTCATTTGGGCAATAGAACTTACCGATTGCTGGTTTTGGACAAAATACACAGTCACTATCTAAGGAAAAATGATGGCAATATAATACTTTCACTTTTATAAGTTCAAAATTGCAGGGTCCACTTTTAAAAAGTTCTCTCCAAAGGAACTAGACCTGCAATAAGAGTTTGAGTTTGGTGGTGGTGTTGCTTGATAAAGCCATTTGCTCAAAGCACTAAGATTCTTTCTTCCCTTTCCCCGTTCCTCTTCATTGATTCCCTCCTCCTCCCTTCATCGTCTTGATCTCTGTTATACACTCCTTATGCTTCTGCTTCTTCTCTCTGTAACCAATGGATGTTGGATGCCATGGGCATAGCCTCAGGCCCGGGTTGGGTGGATGTGGCAGTGGTGGTCACCTCAGAGGAAGAGAGCTTTGCACTGTCCATCTCTTCTGCTTCTGATGCAGAATTTGATGCAGTGGTTGGGTATTTAAAGGACATTATCACGGATGAAGGAGCCCTGGTGGAGCAGTGCTTAAACGCTTAGCTGCTAACTGAAAGGTCAGTGGTTTGAACCTACCAGCAGCTCCACAGGAGAGAGATGTGGCAGCCTGCTTCCATAAAGATCACAGCCTTGGAATCCTACGGGGCAATTCTACTCTGTCCTATATTGTCCCTGTGAGTCAGAATCGACTCAGTGGCACACAACAACAACAACAACGAATGATAGATGAAGAGTTCCAGGTATTATAGAGAAACTCATGGACAAGTACTACCAGGTATTTAAAGACACAGAAGAGAATACACTTGCCACTGCCTACTTTAAATGAATACATTTCTGTGGTAGATAAATCTATTGAGGAAGAGTTGCCAAAGGATTCCTGGATTTAACAAGGCAGCTTTCACAACATTACAGCACCATAAAGATGAAGTGGCTGATAACATAGTCAACATGCTGCCCCCATTTATAGGTTTTCTAGCTTTTAAAGAAATATTTCTGGACTACAGAGTGTAAAAAGAGGGTTGAGTACTGTACTTAAGCAGTGGTTTAATGGTAAATTGGTTGTGAAAATCATCTTCCGTGTAAGCTTCCCAGAACAATTGGCAGCACTAGCTCGCATCTCCAGGCAGTGGGATCCTTTTGGATATCTCAGGCCCAAAAGGCTGGGAAAAGCTTCCATTATTGATGACAGGAGTATGCATCTTGCAAAGACTGACTCTGTTTGCAGCATTTCATTAATGGTAAGCATTGGTAAATACTTAAGTCAATTAAAACCAGACCCATTGCCGATGAGTCGATTCCGACCATAGCGACCTTATAGGACAGAATAGAACTGCCCCATAGGGTTTCTAAGGAGTGGCTGGTGGATTTGAACTGCTGACCTTTTGGTTGGCAGCCGAGCCCTTAACCACTGTGCCACCAGGGCTCCAAAAGTCAACAATGTCGTTATTCAGAGCGGGTCTCTTGTTGAAATCCAAAACTTCTTGGGTGAAAAATACATCTGTGGTTTCGAATGAGGCTAGATGTTGCTTGTTCAGTATGTCAAGTCCAGAAAGATGAGTTAATTTTTGAAGAAAACGACGTTGAACTTGTATCAAATTCAGCAAGCTATGACAGTTAAAAACAAGGATATCAGAAAATTTTTGGATGGTGTCTATGTCTCTGAAAAGGGAACAGTTTAACAGGCTGATAAGTAAGATCTAAGAGCTGTCCCACTATAGAAATGAGGCCTGATGAATCCTTAGACTTATGGGTGATATTTTTAAGATGTCATAAAATTCATCTATTAAAAAAAAAAAAAACAGTTGACCATAGATGTGTGGATTTTTTCTGGACTCTTCAATTCTATTCCATTGATCTAATTGATCTACATGCCTATCTTTATGCCAGTACCAAACTGTCTTAATTACTATAGCTTTGTAGTAAATGTTGTTCTTTTTTCTTTAAGGTTGTTTTGGTATTCTGGGTCCCTCACATCTCTATATGAATTTTAGAATTAGTTTGTCAATTTCTATACAAAACACAGCTGAGACTGTGATAGTGATCCTGCTAAATCTGCAGATCAATTTGAGGAGTATTCAAAATAGCCAAAATGGCTTGCTGAATTAAAGCTTCTGAATTTGATACAAGTTCAATGTCATTTTCTTTAAGAATTAACTCATCTTTCTGGACTTGACATACTGAACAAGCAACACCTGGCCTCATCTGAACACTCTGGATGTATTTTTCACCCAAGAAGTTTTGGATTTCTACAGGAGACTTGCTCTCCTGAATAACAACATTGATGGGGAAGGGAGTGTACACAGACCTCATCTTGTAAAGGAAGCCTAGTATAATGTATATCCTATATACCTTCGTCGTGTTCTGTGCATGATTGCAATCAATGCCCATGGAAGCAGCAGTCAAGAAGTCAAACGATGTATTGCATTGGGCAAATCTACTGCAAAAGACCTCTTCAAAGTTAAAAAGCAAAAATGTCACTTGGAGGACTAAGGTGCTCCTGACCCAAGCAATGGTGTTTTCAATCGCCTTATATGCATGCAAAATCTGGACAATGAATAAGGAAGATTGAAGAATTGATGCCTTTGAATTATGGTGTTGGTGAAGAATATTGAATATACCATGGACTGCCAGAAGAACGAACATATCTGTCTTGGAAGCACAGCCAGAATGCTCCTTAGAAGCAAGGATGGCGAAACTTTGTCTCACTTACTTTGGACACGTTATCAGGAGGGAACAGTCTCAAGCATGAGAATGACATCATGCTTGGTAAAGTGGAAGGTCAGCGAAAAAGAGGAAGACCCTCAAATAGATGGATTGACACAGTGGCTGCAACAATGGACTCAGTCATAACGATTGTGAGGATGGTGCAGGACTGGTGGTGTTTTGTTTTGTTGTACATAGGGTCACTATGAGTCAGAACCGACTTGATGGCACCTAAAACAATGAAAAATCTATTCTGAAAAAATGTACTAGTGATGGCTACACAACTTCATGAATATATCAAAAACCAGTGAACTGGACACTTTAAAAGGGTGAACTTTATGGCATGTGAATTATATCACAATTTTAAAAAAAAAAACAAGAAAGAAAGAGAAAGATTACCTGACTCTTCTGCAACTTCTGTTTCTCCTGAAATACCCTAGTGTACCTCCCAGAGTAAATACCTCTCCCAGATGCTTCCAAGTCAGACTACTCTGAGGTAAGCCTGTGTTGAGTATTCCTCTTGAGAATTCCCTTCCTCCAGCATATATGTTGGTGTGTCAACAACACTGAATAACTTAACACCTCAGACTCTTTCTGTCCCATCACAGACAGGCTTGGCACAAATCTTGTGTGTGCTCACAACTCTTTCACTTGGTAAGAGTTTCAGTTCTTCAGCTGCAATGGCCCAGCTATGTGGTGTTTTCAACTGTTTAGGAGTGTTTATCTAGGGTATAACAGTCATGCGCTACATAATGTCCATTTGGGCAAGGTCCGACCACATATACGTCCTTGGTCCCAAAAGGTTATAACAGAGTTCAGAAATCCCAATCAGAGAATGGGACGTAGTTGACGTAGCTGGACATAGTGAACGCAACAGCTTCCTGCATGCAACAGGTGTATGTCATGTCTCTTGTATACAAAACAATTGTGCTGCCTGGCGTATAATGGTACAGTACATATATAACCTATAACATATATGTCTTGACAGTCATAAGAAACGCCTATGTTAATGGCTATGTAAGTACTGTACTATACTTTCTATCATTATTTTAATGGGCACTTTCCCTACTTACAAACAAAAGTTTACTGTATAACAGTGTATGCTATGACTCATAGGCAACAGCATCCCATCTCGTGTATCGACCATCTCTTGAGTGTTGTAGTGTTATCTCTCTGTTTAATTTTCTTTCGAAAATATTACCATGAAGTGCATCATGCCTCCCAAACGCAGCAAAACCAGTGCTAGTAATAGTAGCAGCAAGAGGCAAAGGAGAAGTAACAATTTGGAAGTAAAACAAAAGGAATTCCATATAGCTTTGCTAAGTATATAATATGGTGTTCACGCAATGTCCAAATCACATAACGTCCTGTTTCACGGAACATATCATGGACATTAAGTGACTGCTGTCTTAAGATTTTTGAAGCCCTTATTTTCTTCCATTGTTCTAGAAAATCATAGCTAGTCTTGGCTGTGGGAATCAACTGAAAGAGATGTCCTTTATCTAAAAGCTACATGTGAAAATCAGCTCTTAGTTTTGCTTTTGCTTTCCTTTTTATCACTGTTTTCTGCTGGTCCTGATGTAGTCCCACTGTTTCTAGGAAAAAGCTCTTTTTTTATTTTATTTTTTAAAAAGCAAGGATTGATTTTTAAAAAAATATATTTTATTGTGTTTTTGGTGAAAGTTTACATAGCAAATTAGGTTTCCATTTAACAATTTCTATACATATTGTTCAGTGACATTGGTTACCTTTTCCATGTTGCGTTGACATTCTCATTATTTCCATTCTGGTTGTTCTGTTTCCATTAATTTATCTTCCCTGCCTCCCCTCTCAACCTTCTCATCTTTGCTTTAGGGCAAATGATGACCGTTTAGTCTCATATAGGTTTGTTTTTTTTTTTTTTTTAAAGGAACACAGTACTCACGTACTGGGTAATATTGTTTATGAGCCAATCTATTATTTAGCTGAAAGGTGACCTCCAGGAGTAGTTTCAGTTCAAAGTTCAAAGGGTATCTCAGGGCGATAGTCTTGGGAGTTCCTCTAGTTTTAACTGGTCCGGTAAGTCTGGCCTATTTTTAAGAATTTGAGTTTTGTTCTAAAATTTTCTCCCATTGTATCTGGAACCATCTATGTGTCTCTGGTCAGAACGGTTGGTAGTAGTAGCTGGCACCATCTAGTTCCACTTTAACAATAAGATAAATTTTTAACAATAAGATAGAGCAATGTGATAGATTGACCAGAGGATGGACTGTCTCAACAATGCTGGTGGGGAAGTCTTTAAAGATGTGATATTCTAGTAGAAACCCAAAGAATGATGTGAAGGAGGTAACCATGTGAAGATCTGGGAAGAGATTTCCAAACAGAGGCATCCGCAAATTCAATAGCCCTAAAGAAGGAGTAAGTTTGGTGTATTTATGGCATGGAAACAGGTTAATGTGGCTGCAGCGTTAGAGTTGTTTCTCAGAAGTAATTTCAAAGAGATCATAAAGCCGTCTGCAGCAGGATTCATTTTGGGAGGTAAGTATTTGATAACTTAATTAGTTTCTTCCTTTCTTATTGATCTATTTTTTGGGTATATTTTTTAGTATATTCAGGAAAATCTGTTATTTCATTAAGATATAAAGCAGCACCCAATTTGTGGTAATTTGTTACAGCAGCCCTAGAAAACTAATACACTTCTTTTCTGACCAGTGGACAGTCAGTGTCACTTTAGAGATAGTACCCAATAACTCACAAAAAGTCTGGGTATTTCTCTCTCCTTGGTGCATAGTCAGCCATGGTCAAGGCTTAGAAAAAGATTCTTGGCATACACTAGTGGTCAAGTTGCAGGTCCTTCCTCAAAAGAATCTGGCCTCCTTAGAAAAGGGGGCCTGAGTGGGAACTGGGCCAAGGAACTAGGTTAAAATGATGTGACTCTCCATTTCTGCAACTCAAGTTTAGCTGACCTAGAATTTTTCTGCCTATGTATGTCAAACAGCCTTTAAATAGACTAACCATCTATTTCATTTCATCTGTTTCTTTTCTAGAGTTTGTGCAGGCAATTAACCATTGCTGTAGATACTTGTGACCAGAGCCCCCTGATTACCACTTTGATCCTAAGGTTTACTATAGTAATTGTGCCCACCTTGTCTCTGATGACTAAGTGCTATTACTTGGTCTCTACCACTCCAGGATCCCATTATTCTCATTGAGGTCAAAGAACCCAACTCCACTGTACACTCCATTGGTGTATCCCCCACACCAATGTATCTTTTAATATCTTGCTGAGAGTGTCCTCTGGGCCCTCCTTGGAAGCATGGCTCTAACATTTGCATATTCCTGAGCTGTTAGACTCCATCGTCTGTGGCATGCCAGGGAAGTTCCAGTATTTTGATCCCATTAGCTATAGACCATCATCAAGTCCAGGCTTCCATTACACCTTCATTTGTATAGATACTAGTCCATAGTGTAGACATTATTAATATGTTGGCTCCCAATGTTTAAGCCAATATGTTAAACCTTTTTTTTAAATCTTTTTAAAATTTTGTTGTTGTTGACAATATACACAGCAAAATATACACCAATTCAACCATTTTTACATGTATAATTCAGTGACATTAATTATATTCTTCAAGTTGTGCAACCATTCTCATCTTCATTTTTTGTGTTGTTCCTCCTCCATTAACATAAAATCAATTCCCCCTAAGATTCCTATCTAATATTCTGAGTTGCTGTTGTCACTTTGATCCCATATAGGTAGTTCTTAAAAAAGTATAATGCTCAAGGCAGACATTTTTTACCAGCTAAGTTAGACTACTGTTTGGTTTTAAGATTTCAGGGGATATTTTTGGTTTAAGGTTTAAAGATGATCTCAGAGCAATTGTTTCAGGGGTTTATACAGCCTCCATGGCTCTAGAAAGTTTGAAGTCCATGAGAATTTGAAATTATGTTCTGAATTTTCCCCCTTTTGATCAGGATTCTTCTATAGAATCTTTGATCAAAATGTTTGTCACGGTAGCTGAGCACCAAGTTCTTCTAGTCTCATGGCAAAAGAGGCAGTTGTTCATGGAAGCAATTAGCCACACATACCATATCCTCTTTCTATTCCTGATTCTCCTTCTTCCTCTGTTGCTCCAGGCCAATAGAGACCAATTGTCATGCCTTTGATGGCCACTTGCAAGTACACTAAATCTTGAATCCCAGGTTAGTACACTTGTGTCAGTATAAGTTCAGCCTGATGGAGCCTTATTGCAGTGCAGTGAATTACTTAATATGGCCCTTCTAGCCATAGTCTTTGTAACTGCCACCAAATGACTGGGTGAGACTATGCAAATGAGGTGCTTGTGGCCCACCAAGGGGAATGGATAGCTTGCTAATAATGTAAATAAGACGCGTGGCACACTTGTGGGGGTAAGACCAGGCAAATACAGTGTATGGAACCCTAATGAGGGGATTGGTTACTTTTGCCATCCTGCTAGGCTTAAAATGAGCCATCCCAGAGGTGGGAAGGGAGGGTCTTACCACCACCAAGAAAGAAGAGCTAGGAGTGGAGCACATCCTTTGGATCCAGGATCCCTTCACTGAGAACCTCCTTGATCCAGGAGACAGATAGAGAGAGCTGTAACACTGGAGACAGCGAGAGACTGCAAGAAGCAGCAGAAGAGAAACGGCAGCAGCAGAGGCAGCAGAACCAGGAGACCGCCAAGAGATGGCACGTGGGCTTCCTGGCCCACAGAATGAGAAAGCTGAGTACCTTTGGGCAGGAGGTGTGCTAGCGGAGTGGGGTGCCTCCAGGTGCTTACGGGCAGAGCTGAAAGAGCTTTGTAACACTTGGGCAGAGGCCAAAGGGCCAGGGAGAAGTGTGCCTGTGGGCATGGCTGAAAAGTGGTTGTCTTGATCGAAGACCTGCATCCTGAGTGTTCCCTGGACCTGAATTATAACCTATTACTTTCCTAATAAACCCATAATCGTGAGTACTGTCTGTGAGTTTTGTGTGCTCATTGCAACAAATTATCGAACCCCGCAGAGAAGTAGAGTGCCATGCGAGGGACGGTTGGTGTCAGAACTGGTAAAAAGGTTGGGAGGGTGGAGGCACGTCTGACCTCCACCTCATAGGAATCAGCCTTGGGGCTGTTGATCTTGATTCTTCTTCCCCCTTCTGAAGTTAGGGAAGGTCAGACACCCCGGCCATGCCATTTTTACAGCCTCCTAGCCTGGGCAGTGTTTTCAGCCTTGCCAGGGTCTGGAAGGCAGGACAACTTTTCATGCTGTTTTGGCATCTTCATGACAGTGGCAGTTCATGCATGTAGGCCCAGCCTAGGGTGGTGTCTGAATCCCCATGGGCCAACCTCTTGTGGATCCAGGAGGCAATCATACATCTGCTTGCTCTGGAGCAGAGGACCCTTTGGTGTCTGTGTTTAGTTGACAAGCATGGTCTGCTCACTGATTATGTTTCACCTCGTCAGCATAGGGACCTGTCTAGTGAGCATCCCCAGGGAAAAGCTTATCAGGAGTAGAACTGACTTTTATCCAAATGTCTCATCCCCATATTGCTTTATATGTCAGTCCAAGGTTTGTCACCAGAACACTTAATTGTGCTAATAAGGAACCTGTATATAGACCAAGAGGCAGTCGTTTGAACTGAACAAGGGAATATGGCATGGTTTAAAGTCAGGAAAGGTGTGCGTCAGGGTTGTATCCTTTCACTACACCTATTCAACCGTATGCTGAGCAAATAATCTGAGAAGCTGGACTATAAGAAGAACAGGGCATCAGGATTGGCGGAAGAATCATTAACAACCTGCGTTATGCAGATGTCACAACCTTGCTTATTGAAAGTGAAGAGGACTTGAAGCACTTATTGATGAAGATCAAAGACCATAGCCTTCAGTATGGATTACACCTCAACATAAGGAAAACAAAAATCCTCACAACTGAACCAATAAGCATCATTATGATAAATGGAGAAAAGAGTGAAGTTGTCAAGGATTTCATTTTACTTGGATCCACAATCAACACCCATGGAGGGAGCAGTCAAGAAATCAAAAGACGCATTGCATTGAGCAAATCTGCTGCAAAAGACCTCTTTAAAGCGTTGAAAATCAAAGATGTCACCTCGAGGACTAAGGTGCACCTGACCCAAGCCATGGTGTTTTCAATTGCCTCATATGCATGTGAAAGCTGGATAATGAATAAGGAAGACCAAAGAAGAATTGATGCCTTTGAATTGTGTTGGCGAAGAATATTGAATGTACCATGGACTACAAAAAGAACGAACAAATCTGTCTTGGAAGAAGCATCGCCAGAGTGTTCGTTGGAAGTGAGGATGGCAAGACCTCGTCTCACGTACTTTGGAAATGTTATTAGGAGGGACCAGTGCCTGGAGAAGGACATTATGCTTGGTAAAGTAGAGGATCAGTGAAAAAGAGGAAGACCTTCGACAAGATGGATTGTCACAGTGGCTGTAACAACGGGCTCAAGCATAACAATGACTGTGAGGATAACACAGGACTGGGCAGTGTTTAGTTTTGTTGTACATAGGGTCAGTATGAGTTGGAACTGACTTGATGACACCTAACAACAACAGCAATAGGTATAGCCCATAAGTTGGGTAGGTTTACAGTCTTCCATATGTCCCACTAAGCTGGCCCTAACTGCAGCAATTCCTATCAGGAATATTTATTTCCCTGACTCCTTCCCTGCAGGATCTCTGTCTGATGTGTCCCTCTATCAAAAGTCACAGACTTCTTAAGGTGGACCTCTCTACAAAACTCTCTCCTTCCAGATTCTAGTAACTGCCCCCTTCCCTTCTCCCTTTGGGCCTATGGGTGGTAACAGTTCTGTTACTGACCCACATGTACTTCACTATCCTTTGTGGTTTCTCCCAACTACCCTCACATTTGTAAACAGAAAAAGCTTTTATCTGCACAGACAAGAAGGCCCTGTGGAACAGTTCTGCTCTTTAACACATGGGGTCACCATGGTTTGGAACCGACTAGGCAGCAACAGGTTTGTTTGTTTTAATATGATTAGATGAGAAGTGTACAATATCACCTATATAATATTCTTGCCAAAATGTTGAACCTGAATCTAACCATTGAGGATATAAACAGCAAATCCAGACTGTGGAGCATTCTATAAAACAATCAGCTCGAACTCTTTGACAATGCCAGCATCATGAGGGGAGAAAGGGCTATAGAGTGGTTCTAAATTAAAGGAGACAAAAAACACATACAACCAAATGCAATGTGTGATTCTTGGTTGAATCCTGGGTCAGAAAAAAATAGCAGCCCTATAAAGAATACTTTGGAGACAACTGGAAAAATTTTTGTAAGGACTTCATAGTAGATCCTATAGTTGTAACACTTTTAAATTTTCTTGTGTGAGAATAGTTCTGTGGTTATGTAGGAAACTTTCCTTGTTCTTAGGAGAAACATACTTAAATATTTTGGGGTGCAGCATTATAATGCCTGCAATTTATTTTCAGATGGCTCAGAAAGAAAATATATAAGTTAAGAGAAATAAACAAATGTGAAAGATTATAAAATTAAAAAAAAAAAAAAAACAACCCTACCTAATTATTTTAATTTGAATGTGCCATGTAACTAAATTTGTGCTTTCTAATATGGTATGTGGCTACGAAGCACTGGAAATGAGTTTAGTCCAAATTAAGATGTGCTGTAAGTACTTCAAAGACTTAATATGAAAAAGAAATGTCTCATTAACAATGTTTTTATTGATTACATGTTGAAATGATAATATTTTACATATACTGTACTGGATTAAATACATATATTATTAAAATTAATTTCACCTGTTTCTTTTTACCTTTATAATGCAGCTATTGGAAAAAAATTAGCTAAGTGGCTGAAAGTATTTGTTGCTTGCATTATCTTTCAATTGAACAGCACTGGACTAAACAGTAGTTGGTACCAGCAGTGACAGTGTTTTTAGCCTTGGCCAGGGTCTGGCAGGCAGGACAGTTTTCTCATGCTGTTTCAGCATCTTAAGCTAAGGTAAGGGCACTGGTGAAGAAGGAGTAGGATCCTGAGACCTAGGATGGGGACATTTTGGCAGACATGATGAAGCTTGAACCTCCACATCCCTCTAAACTTTACTTTCTAGAAGAAGCAGCCTACCCCATATGAGAAAATAAGCCCTCCTCTGTACCCTTCATTATCTATAGGCCCAAAAGACCCAAGTGGTACAAGGCCTACTTCAGGAGGAGATGGCTTTTGCAATTCCTCAGCAACCTATGTTGGCTAGAGCTTGGAGAGCATATATAGGAGTGGACTCTAAGGGTATAGGACCAAGAGAGATTGAATATAAGTGTAAACAAAGGCATGGTGGGGGTGTCTGACCTCCTCTAACTTACAGTTCTTTGATCAGGACAGACTCTTCTCAGCCATGCTGCAGGCAGCTCAGCCTCTTGGCCCTTCAGGCCTCTTGGGCCGACTTGGACTCTGCCCTGCTTGGGCAAGTGTTACAAAGCTCTTTAGTTCTGCCAAGTGTCTGGAGGCACCCCACTCTGCCAGTAACCCTTGGCCCAAAGGCACTCAGCTCTCTCACTCCATGGGCTGGGAAGTCCACTGCACCATCTCCTGCCAGTCTCCTGGTTCTGCTGCCTCTGCTGCCACCATTTCTCTGCCGCAGCCTCTTGTCGTCTCTTGCCGTCTCCAGTGTTACTGATCTCTCTCTCTCTCTCTCTCTGTCTCCTAGATCTAGGAGGTTCTCAGTGCAGGATCCTGCATCCAAAGGATGCTATCTTAGGCTGGGTTCTCTACAGAAGCAAAACCAGCAAAGCATATATATATATTAGAGAGTGAGGGAGAGATTTCTCTCCAGGAAATCACTCACATGGTTGTAGAGACTCACACATTCCAAGTCTGTTGGTCAGGCGTCAAGCAGGAGGCTTCTCCTGATGCACATAGCTGCAGGGCTGACAAACCCAAGATCCACAGGTCAGATGGCAGGCTGCTGACTCTCAGGCTGCAAAGGCTGACAAATCCAAGATCAGCAGATAAGACAGCAGGCTGCTGGCCCAAGTCCCAAGAACCAGAGGTCAGATGCTGACAAGCCGAATGCAGGATCCAGAGCAGAGCAAAAGCCAGCAAGCTTTGCCAGAAAGTTCACATATATTGGATGCAGGCCACAGCCTCAAGGAAAATCCCTTTCAACTTACTGGCTACTCATAGAAGATCTCATCATGTAGGTGATTACATTGTACCGGATCTCATCATGGAGGTGATTACATCATGTTATGACTGCCAGACTGCATCATAACTGCCAAACTGAGAATCACGACCTAGCCAAGTTGACACACAACCTTAATGATCACAGTCCACCTCTTGTCAACTTGGTACATTTTCTTAAACCATACACAATCTCTGATAAAGACAACTATAAACTCATACTTGTGCCTAACATGATACAACTAACGTGTACAACTGAAAAAGCACTAGCCCTGTTTACATCTTATATTTTACATGTGAAGAAAACAAAAATATTTGATGTGTACATACAAGGAAGAAATAGTCATAATAATTACAGTCCTCATTTCTGCAATTGGTCACGTGGTCATAACTGGTATTTAGAACTATCTTCTTCTATCACCCATTCTGTATTCCCTTTGCTCTCAGCAAGCACCTCAGCTGGTCGTGGTTTTCACCGAGTGGGGTGACCAAAACCTTTATTTCTGAAGGGCCTGCACCATTAGTAGTCATGGCAGAACTGGGTTGCTGTAGTTTTCCATTGATTTTAATCACAGGGCATGGTAGTACTAAGAGATGCCCTAAGGAATCTCTTGCATTCCAAAGATACTCTTTTTTTTTACCTCCGTTACGCATTATCAATCTGATTTCCTCTTGGTAATCAGGATCAATCATGCCAGCCAATATGATTAACTCCCATCTTGTTGATCCAGAAGCACAGGGAGCTGAAAGTGGCCAGGCGGCATTGTTAACTTCCAGTTCAATGGAATCAGTGATGTGTCTCCCGGTGGGAGCATCCCTTTCTTTGGAACTAAGACCTCTAGACCTGCAGAGCATAGGGTCATGGGGACAGGAAGCAAAAATTTTTTGAGTGGGTCATTAGGGGTAATAGAGAGTGGCGTCACTCCCATTTCCACCCCTTGATTCCTGGACCCATGAATCCTGGCTAAGGGAGAAACAGCACCATATATTGAATGCTGGTTTAGAGCATATGCAGCCCCCTACAGAACATTGCCCAACCCTGCAAGGTATTGCCACTTAGCTAGCACTGTAATTATGTCTTTAGAAGGCCATTCCATCCTTCTATCAAGCCAGCTGCTTCAGGATGATGGAGAATATGGTAAGACCAGTGAATTCCATCAGCATAGGCCCATTGCTGCACTTCATTTGCTGTGAAGTGAGTCCTTTGATCCGAGGTGATGCTGTGTGGGATACTATGGCAGTGGATAAGGCATTCTGTAAGTCCACGGATGGTTGTTTTGGCAGAAGCATTGCGTGCAGGGAAGGCAAATCTGTATCCAGAGTAAATGTCTATTCCAGTAAGAACAAAACACTACCCTTTCTAGGGGAAGCAGTCCACTGTAATCAATCTGCCACCAGGTTGCTGTCTGATCACCTCAAGGAATGGTGTCATATCAGGGACTCAGTGTTGGTTTCTGCTGCTGGCAGATTGGGCACTCAGCAGTGGCTGTAGCCAAGTTGGCCTTGGTGAATAGAAGTCCATGTTGCTGAGCCCATGCATAACCTCCATCCCTGCCACCAAGGCCACTTTGTTCATGAGCCCATTCGGCAATAATGGGAGTGGCTGGGGAAAGAGGATGAGTGGTTTCCACAGAACGCATCATCCTATCCTCTTGATTGTTAAAATCCTCCTCTGCTGAGGTCACCCTTTGGTGAGCATTCACATGAGACACAAATATCTTCACTTCTTTGGCCCATTCAGAGAGGTCTATCCACATACCTCCCATACCTCCTTGTCTCCTATTTTGCAATCATGTTCCTTCCAAGTCCTTGACTATCCAGCCAAACCACTGGCCACAGCCCATGATTCAGTTTACAATTGCACTTCTGGCCATTTCTCCTTCCAAGCAAAGTGAACAAACAGGTGCACTGCTTGAAGTTCTGCCCGTTGGGAGGATTTGCCTTCACCACTGTCCCTTGGGAAGCTCCCAAAAAGGGGCTGTAGTGCTCCCACTGTCCACTTTCAACAGGTGCCTGCATATCATGCAGAATTATCTGTATACCAGGCATGAGTTTTCTCTTCCTCAGTCAACTGATCATAAGGAACTCCCCATGAGGCCATAGGTGCAGACTGGGAGATGGAAGGTAATGTGACAGGAGTGGAGACCATGGACATTTGGGCCACATCCTTAAGCAACTTACTTGTGCCTTCAGTTTCTGCTCGGGTCCAATCTTGTATATACCACATGCATTTAATGATGGAGTGCTGCTCTGCATATCCAATTTTATGACTCTGTGGGTCTCAGGCATCATGGTGACTTGGTGGCCCATGGTGAAGCATTTCGTTTCTACTAAGGCCCAGTAACAAGCCAAAATCTTTCTCAGAAGGAGAGTAATTATCTATAGAGGATGGCAGGGCTTTGCTCCAAAATCCTAAGGGTCTGTGCTGTGATTCACCAACAGGGGCCTTTTAAAGACTTCAGACAGCATTTCTATCTGCCACTGACACTTTAAGCACCATTGGATCAGCCAGATCATACAGACAAAGTGGCAGAGCCACTTGCATGGCACCTGAAACTGTTGTAGAATCTTCTCTTGGTCTGGGCCCCACTCAGAACTAGCAGCTTTTCAAGTCACTTGATAAATAGGCCAGAGTAGCACAGCCAAATGAGGAATACGTTGCCTCCAAAATCCAAAGAGGCCCACTAGGCATTGTGTCTCCTTTTTAGTTGTAGGAGGGGCCAGATGCAACAACTTATCCTTCACTTTAGATGGAATATCTCAAGATGCCCCACACCACTGGAACCTTAGAAATTTCACTGAGGTAAAAGGTGCCTGAATTTTTCTGGGATTAATTTCCCACTCTCTAGCACACAAATGTTTTACCAATAAGTCCAGAGTCATTCACACTTCTTCCTTACTAGGACCAATCAGCATAATGTCATCTATGTAATGGACCAGTGTGATGTCTTGTGGAAGGGAAAGTTGAACAAGTTCCCTGAAAACTAAACTTTGACATAGGGCTGAAGAGTTGATATAGCCTTGAGGTAGGACACTAAAGCTGTATTGCCAGTTGAAGACAAACTGCTTCTGGTGTTCCTTTCCAACTGAAATTGAGAAATAGGCATTGGACAGATCAATAGCTGCATACTCGATACCAGGATATATTAATTTGCTCAAGCAATGAAGGTCCATCTGGAACAGCAGCTACAACTGGAGTCACACCACCTGGTTAAGTTTTTGATAATCCATGGTCATTCTCCAAGATCCATCTGTTTTTTACACAGGCTGAATAGGCACATTGAATGGGGATGTGGTGGGAATCACCACCCCTGCATCCTTCAAGTCCTTGATGGTGCAGTAATCTCTGCACTCCCACCAGGAATGTGGTATTACTTATGGCTTACTGTTTTCCTAGGTAGGGGCAGTTCTAATAATGGCTTCCACTTGGCTTTTCCTACCATAATAGCCCTTACTCCTCTTGTCAGGGATCCAGTGTGGGGGTTCTTCCAGTTGCTAGTATATCTGTTCTAATTATGCATTCGGGAACTGGGGAAATAATTGCAAGATGGGCTTGGGGACCCACTGGACCTAATGTGAGATGGATATGAGCTAAGACTCCATTAATAACCTCACCTCCATATGCTCCTGCTCAGACTTATGGTCCACAGTGATGTTTTTGGTCTGCTGGAATTAGTATCAGTTCAGATCCAGTATCCAGTAATCCCCCAATAGTCTGATTATTTTGTTTTCCCCAATGAACAGTCATTCTTGTAAAAGGCGGTGGATCCTTTTGGGGAAGGCTGGGAGAAAGAGTAACAGTATAAATTTTTGGCAGTGTAGTGAGGTCCTTCCTCAAGGGGACCCAGCCTCTGCTTCATTCAAAAGCTTGTTGGTCTTTAAACTCGCTCAATTCTGGGAATTGATTGAGAGGCCATGACTCTCTATTCTGGCAACTCGAGTTAGACTGCTGTTCACTTTACCTAGAATTCTTCCACTTGTACAGATCAGGTAAATATTTAGTAGATTTCCTAAATATTTCATTCACAGGGACACCATGACTAAGTAGCCAATGCCATAAATCCATACTAGTCAGACTATTCTGATTACTGCTTTGATGGTGCTGTCCATTACGGTAACCATGCCCACCTTGTCTTTGTCAATTGAGTGCCGCCACTTGGCCCCTACCATCACGGGGTCCAGTCAGCTCCATTGTAGTTAGGTGTCTTAATTCAGTTAGGGCAGTTCCCGTTCTCAAATCTGACTTACATAAAACAGAAATCACAGCAGTCTTCAAGGATGCTGGGGCTCCCTTCACAAATTTGCTGCTCACTGTTGTAGTAAGTGGTGTGTCCTCTGGGTACTCCATGTGTGGGTCTGTGGTTCTAAACTTATAAATCCACTCTAACATGCCAATTTCCCTAAGCCTTTGGATACCTTCTTCTAGATTATACCAAGGCAGGTCTGGTACTTCAACTTGATTTAGTGTAGGCGTCCGCATGATCCATGGTTCAGTGACCCAACAAAATGAACAATTAGATCCTTTCCCAACCTCTCGAGCTGAAACATGGAATAAAGAATCTGTGCTTAATGGGCCCATATCAGTAAACTCACACTGATCCATCCTTATGTTTCTTGCACCATTATCCCACACCCTTAATAGCCATTCCCACACATATTCCCCAGGTTCCCGTTTGTACGTATTAGAAAAGTCAAGTAGTTTTTTTGGAGTGTAGTGTACCTCCTCCTAGGTCACACTTTGTACTTCAACTTTTGGGACTTATTGGGACTTAAGTCTAGTTATAAATCTAGAAATCAAAAGGGGATGTGTTTTGAGAATATTCAGCATTGTCTAGTAAGGCATTTTCCTCAGGCAATCCCCCAGGCAATGATTCAGTCACCTCTCCAGAGGATGACTCAGATGCTGCCCCAGGTGATATCTCAGACAATGGCTCTTCAGACATAGCTGGGTTAATCTCATAGATGGGGTTAGAGAGGCTAATGGTTTTGTTGGCAGGAATGATTCAATGGAATTTAGGGGCTCTGTCCCCAGCTGCCTGATTATCTGCCCATATATCCCCATCCCAATTTTTAGGATCCCATTTCTTCCCAATCAATGCCCTCACTTTAGCTTCAGACAGCATTCAAGGTTGGGAATTCAACTGATGTTGTAATTCAGCCCCTCTTGAGATAGACTCTAGGTTTGGTTTTTGGCAATATTGGCTCTGTTACTATAAGAAATAAAGCTTTCTTTCAGAACACAAGTGGCAACTTTGAGGTTGTTTATATGGCACTTGAGCTTTGATTCTGAAGCCCTGAACTCATCTCTTTCTTCTACCACTTTGTCTAGTGAAAAGAGGACCAAACCACCAGGATTCTTATTGTTCTCATTCTGACAAAATTGTAGAAAAGTATCAAATATGCGATCTCCTAGAGCCTCGTCTCTCACCAATACTTGATCTATTGGTGGTGATATTCTGTGTATTTCTACTGCCACCTCATGTCATGGATTAGCAGTGCCCTCTTTACTACTGGAAGCACAGTTATCAACATCTTTAAGACTAACCAGACTTGAAACTAATTTAGGAAACTCATTCTTACAATTTTATTTCTCTAGAACCACTCTCAGTACCAACTGTCTTAGGCTGGGTTCTCTAGAAAAGCAAAACTGGTGAAGCAGGTATATATATATACATACATTGTGATGGTTAAGATTGTGTGTCAAGTTGGCTGGGCCATGATTCTCTGTGTTTTAATGTAATTACTCCCATGATTGAATATACTGTGAGTAGCCAATCAGATGAAAGGGAGTCTCTTTGGGGGTGTGGCCCGCATCTGTATATAAGCAGACGTTCTGGCTTTTTGCTCTCTCTGGATCCTGCGCTGCTTCCTGTCATCTCATCTCCTGTTCTTGGGACTTGGGATGTCAGCTTATCTGCCGAACCTGGGATTCGTCAATCTGCACAGCCTGTGAGTGGGAGCCCTGCTCTCCGACCTTCCGATCTTGGGCTTGCCAGCTTCTGCAGCCATGTGACTTGGGAGAGGCCTCTATCCTGATCCACGGACTTCGGACGTTCTAGCCTCTACAATCGTGTGAGCTGTTTCCTTGATATAATCTCTCTATATACATATATTTATACACTTTACTGGTTTTGCTTCTCTAGAGAACCCAGCCTAAGACACACACACACACACACACACACACACACACACACACACACACACACGTATATGTATATATATATATATAGAGAGAGAGAGAGGTTTATTTCAAGGAAATGGCTCATGTGATTGCAGAGGCTGGCAACTCCCAAGTCCGTGGGTTGAGTGACAAGATGGAGGCTTCTCCTGACTCACGTAGCTGCAGGGGCTGATGAACACAAAATCCACAGATGGCAGGCTGCTGGCTTGTGGGCTGCAAAGGCTGACAAATCCAAGATTGGCAGGTAAAATGGCACCCTGCTGGCCCAAGTCCCAAAAACCAGAGGTCAGATGCTGATGAGCCGAATGCAGGATCCATAGCAGAGCAAAAGCCAGTGAGCTTTGTCAGAAAATCCACATATATTGGATGCAGGCCACATCCCCAAGGAAACTCCCTTTCAACTGATTGTCTACTTATAGAAGATCTCACCAAGGAGGTGATTACATTATATCAGATCTCATCATGGAGGTGATTACATCATTATATGACCACCAACCTACATCATAACTGCCAAACCACTGAGAATCATGGCCTAGCCAAGTTGATGCACAACCTTGATGATCACAGATGTGCTCCACTCCTGGATCTTCTTTCTTAGTAGTGGTGAGACCTTTCCTTTCCACCTGTAAAATGGCTCATTTTAAGGCTAGCAGGATGGCAAAACTGACTAATCCCCTCATTAGGGTTCCATTCACCTTATTTGCCTTGTCCCACCCCCACAAGGGTGCCATGCATCTTATTTACATTATTAGCAAGCTAGCCAATCCCCTTGGTGGGCCACAAACACCTCATCTGCATAGTTCCAATCAGTCTTTTGGTGACAGTTACAAAGTCTCTGGCTAGAAGGGCCATTTTAAGTAATTCAGCGCACTGCAGAGGTTCTTGGCAGGTAGATTACCTTGGGGCTTCTATCCTATCTGGAGCCTTGCATTAGATCTTGATTGCAGTTGACACTTTTCTCCAGGTTTGGCCTAGCCATTCTCACGTATTCCATTGATTCAGGTCCTACAGGACCACATTTGTTTCTTGTTCAGATTTCCTGAGCACACTGCATCTGACAATGGCTCTGGATTTTCAGCTCAAGCTATACATCAGTGGATCCAGTCTTGGGGCAGATGGTGGGCTCTTCATGCTCCATATTGCCCCCAAACTACAGGAGTGATTTTTTTAATGGACAATTAAAGGACAGGCTTAAGAGGCTCATGGGAGGGGACAAGATAGCCCCAGCCTGGACTGCACATCTTAAGTGAGCATTCCAAGGGTCTCAATGAAGCAATTCCCCAACAAAGTACTTCTTGTTTGTGCCATATATTTGATTAGGTTGTCTGCCTCCTCCCTTCAATAGTACACCCTTATTTTGCAGTTAATGGCACGTGGAGAGGCATAGTGAGAGGAACGCTAATAATCTTTATTTTTCGGAGTTGCTCCTAAAAGCTTTGTCCTCCTCCTCCTAGAGAAATACTGCCAGTGCTGCTTTATCAAGCCGCTGTCAGTGCTTTGGATTTGGACTGACTTCTGAGCCTACAATCACACCTGGCAATGCTGACCATGAAATGACAGAGGATGGCCTCAGCTCCTACACTTTCCATGCAGCGCACCTCCACACATCATCCACACCCATGATGCTGATGAACTGATGTCATGAAAAAACAAGACTTTGAAACCAAGTGCCTCAGGCGGTCCCTCTGAAAACAAGAACTGAACTAAATTATTTGGACTAGACTGGCAACTCCAGGATAGGAGCTCCATGATAGGAGGCCACATTGTGAGCCCTATTGACCTGATTGCTTAATGTAAATGAATGCTTGGGGTGCCCTAACATTGTAAACTCTTTGTTTCCAGGGGTCCACATGTGCCCCCTAGGGTTGTACTTCTGGTGTGTGCACCCTGACTATCATGGCACTGCCTTAGCCCTTGAAGGCATTCATTCAGGTCAGCTTCAATTTACTGACCAGAGTTATGCTGTGCCTGACTTGATGCCTCAGGCCAGATAATAAAGATTCATAGAAAAACTCAAATTAAAAAAATCCTCCTGGCTCTCTAAAGTCAGGTCCATCCAGGTCCACGAAGAGTAGCCTGTTTATCTCTTGGGTCCTAAAAAATCAAGGGGTGGGGTTGAGGTGGAGTCTAGCTCCTGGCTAAAAATCTATGTGTGATTTTTTTCAGGCCTGACCATAGGCAATTGCAAGGCTTTACCTGGAAGGCCTCAGAGGGAAAGCTGCCCTACTAACCACACTTGATGCAGAGTCAATGCGTTATAGTCTCTGAAGGGAGTCAACCAAGGACTCAGGATGTCATGGAAGTGATAGCCATCATAGTCGTGCACCATGCTATGGACATACACTTCACTGTCCAAAATGGATGAAGAGCATACCAAAAATTTTAGTTTCCTTGCTTCTCTGTCTGTTGGGGTCCCAGGAAAAAAGTTGAGGGGTAGACCGTGGAAGGTGGCAGTCTGGGGCAGCTTCCTGCTTTTCCCTGTGACCCACAAACGAACCTTGTGCTTAGGACCAGATGTTTTTGCCTGGTTTCTTGGATGGGATGTGAATGTGGGCTGACTCCATTTCTGGGACAACTTGACCTAAAACACAACTGTGATCGTTAAGGTTGTGTGTCAGCTTGGCTGGGCCATGATTCTCAGTGGTTTGGCAGTTATGATGTAATTACCTCCACGATGAGATCTAATATAATGTGATCACCTCTATGATGGGATCTGCTATGAGTAGCCAATCAGTTGAAAGGGAGTTTCCTTGGGGATGCGGCCTGCATCCAATATATGTGGACTCTCTGGTAAGGCTCATGCGCTTTTGCTCGCTCTGGATCCTGCAGATGGCTCCTGTTCATCTGACCTCTTGTTCTTGGGACTTAAGCTAGCAGCTTACCTGCCAATCTCAGGATCTGTTGGCCTCCACAGCCTGTGAGCTCGTAGGCCTGTTGTCTGACCTGCCAATCTTGGGTTCACCAGCCCCTGCAGCTCTGTGAGTTAGAAGAAGCCTCCAGCCAGACCTCTGACTTGGGACTTTCCAGCCTCTACAACCACATGAGCCGTTTCCTTGCTATAAATCTCTCTCTCTGTTTCTCTCTCTATATATATGTATAAAGATGCTTCAGTGGTTTTGCTTCTCTAGAGAACCCAAGCTAAGACAACATTCCATAGCAGATAGTGGCCTATCAGCTTGTCCCTCTCTTGCCCTGAGCACATGTTAACATTCCCAGGAACTGCTTAGCTAAGCATGTGTATCATATGGCACCTGGCCAGTCCCACCAGTGGGAGGGACTGTTCCTAGTGGGGAGGGAATGGGGTCCTTCTCCTGTAACACAAGAGGGGTACATGCAGACCATCTCCCAGCACTGGCTGCTAAGTTAGACCCCTGGCCATGGGGGACTAAAACCTACTATTGAAGCTGATTGTCTTAGTTATCTAGTGCTGCTGTAACAGAAATATCACAAGTGGATAGCTTTAACAAACAGAAATTTATTTTCTCACAATTTAGGAGGCTAGAAGTCTGAATTCAGGGCACTGGCTCTAAGGGAAGTTTTCTCTCTGTCAGCTCTGGGGGAAGGTCCTTGTCTCTTCAGCATCTGCTTCTTGGTTCCCTGAAGAGCTTCATGTGGCTTGGCATCTATCTTCCCCCAGCCCTACCTGATCAATCTGCTCCTTTTGTATCTTGTAAGAGACTGACTCAAGACACACCCTACGCTAATCCTGTCTCATTAACACAGCAAAGACAAGCCATTTCCAAATGGGATTATAACCATAGGCATAGAAGTTAAATTTACAACACGTATTTTTGGGAGATTCAATTCAATCCATAACACTGACCTTGCTCTGTCTCTTCTCTATGTGAATAAGTGTTATTCCATCCAACACCTGTGTGTGAGCCATGCCTTTCTTGGTGACGCCAACACCTGCAAACTATGGCAACGGTTGCTATCTTCTATGTGATGGGGCTCCTCCCCTGAAGGTGGTAATAGGTATCACTTGCTTAACAATCTGCTATGTAGATAATCACATAATCAGTGAATAATGGCAGTGCTCAAAGAAAAAGCTGGAAATATTTTCATTACATGAAATACTACATGTGACATGTGGACAGATATTTATATTGAAAGATGTCCTTTGCACTAAATGAAATACTTACAGGGGTTCTTCAGCCAAAAGAAAAATGAGCCCATATAGAAATATGAAAGAATATGTGAATACATGAATTATGAATAATGAAGAATAATTGTGTTGAGTGTTGTTTAAAATATACATAGAAATAAAATGCATGATGTGAAAGGTGGGTGGGGATAAATGGAGTTCATTATAAAGGAAATATTAAAACTCATAGTTTAGGGTCAAACTCTTCCAAAAAATAGAAGGGGAGGGAACACTCCATAACTCGTTCTGTAAGACCAGCATACCAGACAATGACATTCAAAAAAGAAAGCTACAGACCAATATTCCTTATGAATATAAATGCAAAAAACCTCAACAAAATACTAATAAATTAAATCCAACAGCATATTGAAAAGATTACACACTATCACCAAGTGGAGTGCGGTGCAATGAATTACTTAATATGGCCCTTCTAGCCATGGTCTTTGTGACTCACATATGATGATTGAGTGGGACTATGCAAATAAGGTATATGAAACCTGTGATGGTTGGGGTTATATGTCAACTTGGCTAGGCCATAATTCCCAGTATTGTGTGGTTGTCCTCCATTTTACGTGTTGTGGATCCTGATGTCTACATGTTGATGAGACGGGACTGGTATAAGGTGTGTCTTGGGTCACAGCCTTGCAAGAGGGCGTGACTCAAGCCCCACCCTTACTAAAGTTGCCCTCTTTCCTGGGGTGTGGCCCACATCTATGATTTATGTGTGTGTCTTGGTGAGGCTCTCTCTCTCTGCATCTGGATCCCACTTCTGGTTCATGGAAGGGGCTGGGGCAGGGGAGGGACCTGACATCTTAACAGTGTACTTTCTCATAATCATCACATTTAATTCTTACCATAAGAGTAATTGGTGCCACAATGGAGTATTATGCAATGATAAAGAACAATGATGAATCTGCGAAGTATATCAGAACATGGATGAATCTGAAGGGCGTTATGCTGAGTGAAATAAGTCAATCACAACAGGATAAATATGGTATGAGAGCACCACTGTAAAAACTCATGATAAGGTTTACACACAAAAAGAAACAATCTTTGATGGTGGGGGGAGGGTTGGAGAAACACTAAATAGACAATAGATAAGTGGTAACTTTGGTGAAGGGTAAGACGGTACACAATTCTGGGGAAGCCAGCACAACTTGTACAAGGCAAGGTCATGGAAGGTCCACAGACACATCCAAACTCCCTGAAGGACTGAATTGCTGGGCTGAGGGCTGTGGGGCTCATGGTCTTGGGAACATACAGCTCAATCGGCATAATATAGTTTATAAAGAAAAGTTCTATATTCTACTTTGGTGAGTAGCGTCTGGGGTCTTAAAAGCTTATGAGTGGCCATCTAAGATACTCCACTGGTCTCACCCTGTCTGGAGCAAGGGAGAATGAAGAAAACTAAAGATACAAAGGAAAGATTAGTCCAAAAGACTGATGGGCCACATCTACCACAGCCTCCGCCAGACTGAGTCCAATACAACTAGATGGTGCCTGGCTACCACCACTGACTGCTCTGACAGGGATCACAATACAGTGTCCTGGACAGAGCTGGAGAAAAATGTAGAACAAAATTCTAACTCACAAAAAAAAAACCAGACTTACTGGCCTGACAGAGACTGGAGAAATCCTGAGAATATGGCCCCCAGACACCCTTTTAGCTTAGTAATGAAGTCACTCCTGAGGTTCACCCTTCAGCCAAAGATTAGACAAGCCCATAAAACAAAACGAGAATAAAGGGGCACAACAGCCCAGGGACAAGGACTAGAAGGCAGGAGGGGACAGGAAAGCTGGTAATAGGGAACCCAAGGTCGAGAAGGGAGAATGTTGACATGTCGTGGGGTTGTTAACCAATGTCATAAAACAATATGTGTACTAACTGTTTAATGAGAAACTAGTTTGTTCTGTAAACCTTCATCTAAAGTACAATTTAAAAAAACAGTAATTGGTGCAATCTGAGAGAAAACTATTGATCTCTTCCTGTCTGGAGCAAAGGAGAGGGGAAAAAAACTAAAGACTCAAGGGAGCAATCAGTCCAAAGGACTAATGGACCACATGCACCACAGCCTACATGACCCTGAGACTAGAAGAACTAGACGGTGCCCATTTACCACTACTGACCACTCTGAGTGGGATCACAACAGGGGGTCCTGCAGAGAGTGGGAGAAAAATTTAGAACAAAAAAATCAAGTTCATAAAAAAAGACAAGACTCACTGGCCTGATAGAGACTGGAGGAAACCTAAAGACTATGGCCCTAAAACTTGGAACTGCAGCCATTCCTGGAAACCACCTTCCAGCCAAGCAATAGATAGGCCTATAAAATAAACAATCACACCCAAAAAGAACATGCTCTGTAGAACAATTATATAAGACCAAAAGGGCAACATTTGCCCAAAAGTAAAGATGAGAAGGCAGGAAGGGGTAGAAAAACCAGATGAAAGGAAAAGGGGAACTGAGGGCAGAAATGGGAGAGCGCTAACACAGTATGTGGATAGCAACTAATGTCATGGATCACTTTGTGTACAATTCGTTGAATGAGAAACTAATTTGCTTGTAAGCTTTCACCTAAAACACAATAAAATATTTAAAAAAGAAAGAACGTTGTGAAAAAAAAAAAAAGAATGCTGTAGAAGCATATTTGTTGACATGGAAAGATGTTTATGATTTATTGTTATGTAGAAGAAAATAAATGCAAAGTGTGTAACAACAACAAAAAAATTTGTATGGAATTGCAAGGGGCCCTGAATAACCAAAGCCATCTTTAAAAAAAAAAAAAATTGAACTGTACTTTAGATGAAGGTTTACAGAGCAAACTAGTTTCTCATTAAACAATTAGTACACATATTGCTTTGTGACATTGGTTGCCAATCTTGCGACGTTAACAATTTCTTCTTCTCAACCTTGGGTTGCCCATTACCAGCTTTCCTGTCCCCTCCTGCCTTCTTGTCCTTGCCCCTTGACTGGTGTGCCCATTTAGTCTCATTTTGTTTTATGGGCCTGTCTAATCTTTGGCTAAATGGAGAAAAGATTGAAGTTGTCAAGGATTTCATTTTACTTGGATCCACAATCAACACCCATGGAAGTAACAGTCAAGATATCAAAAGATGCATTGCATTGGGCAAATCTGCTGCAAAAGACCTCTTTAAAATGTTGAAAACCAAAGATGTCACCTTGAGGACTAAGGTGCGCCTGACCCAAGCTATGGTGTTTTCAATCGCCTCATATGCATGTGAAAGCTGGATAATGAATAAGGAAGACCAAAGAAGAATTGATGCCTTTGAATTGTGGTGTTGGCAAAGAATGTACCATGGACTGCCAAAAGAGGGAACAAATCTGTCTTGGAAGAACTACAACTAGAATGCTCCTTAGAAGCAAGGACGGCAAGACTACATCTCACATACTTTGGACACGTTACCAGGAGGGACCAGTCCCTGGAGAAGGACATCATGATTGGTAGAGTAGAGGGTCAGTGAAAGAGAGGAAGACCCTCAACGGGATGGATTGACACAGTGGCTGCAACAATGGGCTCAAGCATAGTAACAATTGTGAGGACAGCATACGACCGGGCAGAGTTTCATTCTATTGTGCATAGGGTTGCTATGAGTCGGAACTGACTTGACGGCACCTAACAACAACAACAATCTTTGACTGAAGGGTGAACCTCAGGAATGACTTCAATACTGAGCTATAAGGGTGTCCAGGGACAATACGCCCAGATTTTCTCCAGTCTCTGTCAGACCAGTAAGTCCGGTCTTTTTTTGTGAGTGAGTTAGAATTTTGTTCTACATTTTTCTCCAGCTCTGTCCGGGACCCTCTATTACGATCCCTGTCAGAGCAGTCAGTGGTGGTAGCCTGGCACCATCTAGTTGTGCTGGATTCAGTCTGGTGGGGGCCATGGTAGTTGTGGTCCATAAATCTTTTGGACTAATCTTTCCCTTGTATCTTTGGTTTTCTTCATTCTCCCTTGCCAAAGCAATCTTGAAGAAGAACAAAGCAGGACGACTCAAACTTCCTGACTTCAAAACATATTATAAAGCTACAGTAATCAAAACATATTGGTACTGTTATAATAATCAACATACAGACCAATCGAATAGAATTTATAGTCCAGAAATAAACCTATATATCAATGACCAATTGCTTTTTGACAAGGGTGCTAAGTCCATCTAATGGGGAAAGAATAGTTTCTTTAATAGTGTTGGGCTAACTGGATCTCCACATGCAAAAAAAGTAAAGCTGGACTCAAATCATACATATAAAAATCAGCTCAATATGGATCAAGGACCTAAATGTAAGAACTAAAACCATAAAAATCTTAGAAGAAAACATAGGGGTACTGCTTTGGGACCTAATTTTTAACAATGGATTCTTGGATATGACACCAAAATCATGAGCAACAAAAGACAAAATAAATTGGACTCAAAATTAAAAACTTTTGTTTAACAAAGGATTTTAGCAAAAGTGAAGAGACAACCTACAGACTGGAAGAAAATTTTGGGGAACTATATATTGGATAAGAGTTTAATATACAGAATATCAAAGAACTCCTACACTTAACAACAAAAAGATAAATGACCCAATCAAAAAATGGGCAAAGCACTTGAATAGAATGGACATACAAATTCCCAACAAGCACATGAAAAGATGCTCAACAACATTATAAATTGGGGAGACACAAATCAAAACCATGATGAGATACCACTTTACCCCCACTAGGATGACTAAGGAAAAGAAAGGAAAACAACAAACATTTGCAAGGATGTGGAGAAACTGGAGCCCTCAGCCATTGCTGATGGGAATGTAAAATGGTACAGTTGCTGTAGAAAACAGTCTGGTAGTCCCTCAAAAAGTTAAAAACAGAACTACCACATGACCCTGCAATTCCACTCCTAGGTATATACCCAAGAGACTTGAAAGCAGCAACACAAACAGACCAGTGTTCATTGCAGCACTGTTCGCAATAGCCAAAAGGTAGAAATATTATACAGCCATAAAGAGAAATGAAGTCCTGACACATGCTGTAACATGGATGAACCTTAAAAACATTATGCTGAGTGAAGTCAGTCAGTGACAAAAGGACAAATACTGTATGATGCTACTTATATGAAATGTTTATAATAGGCAAATGTATAGAGACCAAAGTTTATTAGTGATTACCAGGGGTGGGAGGAAAAGGAAAAGAAGAATCATTGGTAGGCAGCATTGAGTATTTGTTAATGGTAATGGAAAATTTAGCAACACATAGTTGATGCTTTCATGATCTGATTAATGTAATCAATGTCACTGAACTGTACATGTAATAATTGTTGAATTGGCAAATGTGTTTTTTACCACAATAAAAAAGTCATAATTTAGACTATAAGTCATTAATGCATATGGCAATTTCTAGGATAAGAACAAAAATAACAATAAAAGAATGTATAACTAATAAGGCAACAAAAGGAACAACAGAAAAACAAAAACATTTGATTTATCGAAAACAAGGCAAGAAAGAAGAAAAAGGGAATGGAAAACATGTGGGTCAAGTAGAAAACAAATAAAATTCCAACTCATAAATAAGACTAGACTTACTGGTCTGACAGAAATTGGTGGAACACCTGAGACTCTGGCCCTTAGATATCCTTCAACTTGGAACTGAAATCACTCCCAGAGATCACATTATAGCCTACAATGGACAGGCCTATAAAATGAACAATAACACCAGTGAGCAATGTATACCACAGAACATTCAACTGTGTTAGAACTAAAGGGCAACATTTGCCAAAAGTAGAGTTCAGAAGCATGGTAGGGGCAGGATAAGGGGGGATGGACATGGAGAACCCAGGGAGGAAGTGGGGAGAGTGCTGACACATTTGGGGGTTTGCAACCAGTGTCACAAAATGAGCTGTGTATAAACTGTCGAATGGGAAACTAATATGTTCTGTAAACTTTCATCTAAACAACAATAAAATGTCCAAAATAAAAAAAAGAAAGAAAACTATAAATAAAGGGTGATGGTGATCTAAAATGGTTATATGAAAACAAAATATATCAGTAATTACATTAAATGTAAGTGGAATAAACTCCATTTAAAAGTCTGTAATTATCAGAAAGAATTAAAAGACCCAATTATATGCAACTTACAAGAGATAGTTAAAGAGATGAAAAAACTGAGAGTAAAATGATAGATAAAATTACAGCATGCAACCACTAACCAAAAGAAATCTGGTGCATTATGCTAATAGCAAGCAAAGTCAGGGCTTCAGACTGGAACTGAACTGAAAAACAAAACTGAAAAAAACCTAAATTTTTGCCGGAGTTAAACTGAAACCCGAATTGAAAAAAAAAAAAGATTTTCTGAGGGGCGGAGCCAAGATGGCGGACTAGTCAGACGCACTAAGCCATCTCGCTGTAGCAAAGACCCGAAAAACCAAGTAAAACAGATAACAGATGTCAATCCTTGAACCCTGAACCTTAAATGAAGGGATAAAGTATTAGATCAAAAGTCACTGAGGAGAAGAAGAAACTGATATAAAGCAGGGAAGGAACTGAGATACAGAGTGGAGGTTCCCAGCCAAATGGCATGACTCAGCATGGCCGTCTTGGAATAAAACCAACAACCCCACATGCAGAAAGGCATCTTCATGGAATTCCCAATAGGAGACAGAGGTACAAAGTAGACACACCCAGGGCTAAGTAAGACCACATTTGCTGACTGCAACTCAAGGAGGATCCTTGACTGTCTTCACCCAGTAACCACAGGAGCACACTCCTACAACCCCCACCCCTCTGGTGAACAGCAGCTATAACTGCTCCATCCCGGGAACCCTAACTGCCGGGAACCACAGCACCAGCCCACTCTATTGCCCTCCTCCATCTAGCCCCCACCATCACCCCCCTCTTACGTCTCTCCTCCTTCCCACCAGCTGTGGCCCTGAGGAGAACCAACCCAGAACCCAGGCTCTTCCCTGCTGGCTCCAGTCTACTCCTGCCACCTGCCGAGTCCACAAAGGGATCCAGCCCAGAACCCAGGTTATTCCCTGCAGGTTCTGTACCCCTCCCACTGCCCGCCATGGCCCTGAGGAGAACTGACCTGGACCCCAGGCCCTTCCCCACTGGCTCCCGACCCCTCCCGTCACCTGCCACAGCCTCAAGGGGACCCATCCCTCACCCCAGGCCTCTCCACGCTGGCTGCAGACCCCCTCCCCCAATTGTTCACTATGGCCCCAAGGGGACCTGGCCCAGATACCAGGCCCCTTCCTGACAGCTCTGGACCCCTCCCACTGCCCACCGTGGCCCCGAGGGGACATGGCCCGGACCCCAGGCCCATCCTCACTGACTCCAGACCCCTCTTGCTGCCTGCTATGGCCCTGAGGGGACCCAGCCTGAACCCCAGGCCCTTCCCCCATGGCTCTGGACACCCCCTCACCAACTGCTGCAGCCCTGCTCTAGCCCCTGGCCTGGTTCACACAACAGACTAACTACCCACCTCTGACCCCCTTCCCCACCAGCTGGACCTGCCTTGCTGCACCATACCTGAGCAACCAGCCCCACATACCTGAACAAGGCAGTGAGAACTATGGTGTCCACAGATGAGCAAGCAACAAAATATGCCCAGCCCACTGCCCAGACATAACCCAACAAAACAAAAAAGCAGGATGAAACAAACAGATCTACAATCAATAAGGAAATAATACCCGAATGTCTTGGTGACAGCAGACAATAATCAAGACATATTTAAAAAAAGAGAAAGAGACAAGATGGCTTTGGTAAGCAACCAGAATAAAGCACCAGTTGATCTTCCAGCAGAAGAAAAGGCACTGGAACTACCTGATACAGAATTCAAAAGTCTAATATTCAGGGATCTCCAAGAGAACAGGAAATATATCAAGGAAAATGCAGAAAAAAATCACTGAAAACATAGACAAAACCAACCAAAATATAGCCAAAATCAAGGAAAACACAGACAAAACAATAGAAGAATTCAGGAAAATAATATAAGATCAAAATTTCAAAATAAATAAGCAAGTAGAAATCATACTAAAACAGCAATTAGAAATCCAAAAGATAAACAACAACTTTTCAGAAATGAGCAATGCAATAGAAAGTTATATGAGTAAATTTGAAACAACAGAAGACAGGATCAGCAAAGATGAAGACAAATCCATGATTCCACTTTTAGGAAAAATCAGAGAAAAGAATGAAGAAAAATCAAGAAACCCTAAGAACTATGTGGGATACAATCAAGAGCAAAAATTTGCTCTTGTGATCAGAGTTCCAGATCTGGGGAGAAAATGTAAAACACAGGGAGGATCATTGAGGATTTGCTGACAGAAAACTTCCCTAATATCATGAAAGATGAAAAGCTGACCATCCAAGAACCTCAATGAACCCCATATAGGATAGACCCCAAAAGAGAGTCACAAAGACATTTCATAATCACACTTGTCAAAACCAAAGAAAGAATCCTGAGAGCAGTTCAAGAAAAGTGAAAGTCACATACAAAGGTGAAACAATAAGACTAACCTCTGATTACTTGGCAGAAACCATGCAGGCAAGAAGGAAATGAGATGACATATATAAAACCTTGAAAGAAAAAAATTGGCAACCAAGACTAATATATCCTGCAAAACTCTTGCTCAAATATGATGGCGAAATTAGGACATTTCCAGATAAACAGAAGTTAAGGGAATATGTAAAAACCAAACCAAACTTACAAGAATTATTAAAGGGAGTCCTTAGGTTAGAGAACAAACAGCATCAAACAACAACCTGAATCTAGGACAAGGACAGCATCAGCCAGATACCAACTGTTATGGATTGAACTGTGTCCTCCAAAAATGTGTGTCAACTTGGCTAGGCCGTTATTCCCAGTATTGTGTGATTGTCCACCATTATGTCATCTGTTGTTATCTTCCTATGTGTTTTAAATCCTACTTCTATGATGTTAATGAGGCAGGATTAGAGGTAGTTATGTTAATGAGGCAGGGCTCAATCTACAGGATTAGGTTGTATCTTTAGCCAATTTCTTTTGACATAGAAAAGTGAGCAGAGAGATGGGGGATCTCATTACCACCAAGCAAGAAGAGTCAGGAGCGCACACGTCCTTTGGATCTGTGGTCCTTGTGCTGAGAAGATCCTAGACCAGGGGAAGATTGATGACAAGAACCTTCCCACAGAGCTGACAGAGAGAGAAAGCATGCACCTGGAGCTGGGGCCCTAAATTTGGACTTCTAGCCTCCTAAACTGTGAGAGAATAAATTTCTCTTTGTTAAATCCATTCACTTGTGGTATTTCTGTTATAGCAGCACTAGATAACTATGACACCAACCTAGGTAATGAACTCTCAATGATAAAACTAAAAGATTTGCAACAGGCAACTGGCGATGTCAATCTGTAAATGACAACATCAGAACAATAAAAGAAGGAATAAATGGTATAGGTATAGAACTTTCAAATGGAGAGGAAGTCAAGGTGATAGCAAGTAATAAAAGACTAGTCAAGCTTAGAAAGATAGGGTTAAATTTCAAGGTAACCACAAAGAAAGGTACTCATCAAAATAAAGAAGAAAAACAGTCTCAGTAAACACAAAAATCTACAAAAATGAAAGAAATGAAAAGAAGATTCACAAACAAAATTCAGCACAGGCAAGTAAGAGGAACAAAGAAAACATCAGCACCACAAAAAAGCACTACAAATTGACAGCAATAAATTCACATCTATCGGTAATCACACTGAACGTAAATGATGTAAATGCATCTATAGAGTCAGAGAGTGACAGAATGGATAAAAAAAACAAGACCTATCAATATGCTGTCTACAATAGTCACACCTTAGAAACAAAGACATAAATATATTAAAAATCATAGAATGGAAAAAATATATCAAGCAAACAACAACCAAAAAAGAGCAGGAGTGGCAATACTAATCTGAGATAAAACAATTTAAGACAAGATCCACCATAAAAGACAAGGAAGGACATTGTATAATGATTAAAGGGACAATATACCATGAGGACATACCCATAATAAATATCTACACACCCAGTGATAGGGCTCCAAAATACAAAAACTCAGAACTGAAAAGAGAAATTGACCATTCCACAATAATACTAGGAAACGATAACATACCACTCTTGGTAAAGGACAGAACATCTAGAAAGAAACTCAGCAAAGATACAGATGATCTAAAGGCCACAATCAACCACCTTGACCTCATAGACATATACAGAACACTCACCCAACAGCAGCAAAGTATACATGCTTTTCCAACACACGTGGAACATTCTCCAGAACAGACCACACCTTAAGTCACAAAGCAACCTTCAACAAAATCCAAAACACTGAGACAATATGAAGCATCTTCTAGGATCACAACACCATAAAAGTAGAAATAATAACAGGAAGAGTAAGGGAAAAAAATCAAATACATGGAAACTGAATAACAGCCTGATTAAAAACCACTGGGTAATAGAAGAAATCAAAGATGGAATAAAAAAATTCCTAGAATCAAATGAGAATGAAAACACATCATACCAAAACTTTTAGGACACGGCAAAGGCAGGGCTCAGAGGTCAATTTATAGCAATAGGCACACACATCAAAAAAGAAGAGGCAAAATCAAAATATTAGCCCTACAACTTGAACAAATAGAAAGAGAACAGCAAAAGAAGCCCATAGCCACAAGAAGATCAGATCAGAAATAAATGAAATAGAGAAGAGAAAAACAATAGAAAGAATCAACAAAACCAAAAATTGGTTCTTTGAAAGGATCAACAAAATTGACAAACCACTAGCCAAACTTACAAAAGAAAAACAGGAGAAGAGGCAAAAAACCCAAATAAGAAATTAAATGGGAGACATTACAACAGACCCAACTGAAATAAAAAGGATCATAGCAGAGTACTATGAAAAACTATACTCCAACAAATTTGAAAACCTAGAGGAAATGAACAAATTTCTAGAAACACACCACCTACCTAACCTAACACAAACTGATGTAGAAAATCTGAACATACTCATAACAAGAAAAGAGACTGAAAAGGTAATTAAAAATAAACTCCCAATCAAAAAAAAAGTAAGTCCTAGCCCAGATGGCTTCACTGGAGAATTCTACCAAAAATTCACAGAAGAGCTCACATCAGTACTACTCAAACTATTTCAGAACATAGAAAAGGAAGGGATACTTCAAAATTCATTCCATGAAGCCAGCATAACCCTGATACCAAAACCAGGCAAAGGCACCACAAAAAAAGAAAATTACAGACCAATATCCCTCATGAATATAGATGCAAAAATTCTCAACAAAATTCTAGCCAACAGAATTCAGCATCATATAAAAAAAAAATGATACACCGTGATCAAGTGGGATTCATACCAGGTATGCAAGAATGGTTCAACATTAGAAAATCAATCAATGTAATCCACCTCATAAATGAGACAAAAGAATCACATGATTATCTCAAATCAACTCAGAAAAGGCGTTCAATAAAGCCCAATGCCCTGAATAGATGGGAATTTCCTCAACATAATAAAGGGCATCTATACAAAACCAACAGCCAACATCATTCTCAATGGAGAGAGGCTGAAAATATTCCTTCTGGAACAAAACAAAGATGCTGTTTATCACCACTCCTATTTAACATTATGCTGGAAGTCCTAGCTACAGCAATAAGGCAAGAAAAAGAAATAAAGGGCATCCAAATTGGTAAGGAAGAAGTAAAACTATCCCTATTTGCGGATGCTATGATACTATACATAGAGAAACCTAAAGACTTCACAAGAAAACTACTGGAACTAATAGAAAGATTCAACAGAGTAGCAGGAGGCAAGATAAACATACAAAAATCAGTTGGATTTCTATACACCAATAAAGAGAACTATGAAAAGAAAATCAGGAAAGCAATATCATTTGTAATAGCCCCTAAAAAAATAAAATACTTAGGAATAAATCTGACCAGGGATGTAAAAGACCTATGCAAAGAAAACTACAAAACACTACTGCAAGAAATCAAAAGAGAACTACATAAATGGAAAACATACCATGCTCATGGATAAGTAGACTCAACATTGTGAAAATTTTATTTCTACCCAGAGTAATCTACAAATACAATGCAATCCCGATCTAAATACCAATGGCATTCTTCAGTGAGATGGAAAAACTAATCATTAACTTTATATGGAAAGGAAAGAGACCCTGGATAAGTAAAGCACTATTGAAGAAGAAGAATAAAGTAGGAGGCCCCACACTACCTGACCTCAGAACCTACTACACAGCTACAGTAGTCAAAACAGCATGATACTGGTACAACAACAGACACATTGACCAATGGAACAGAATCGAGAACCTAGTTATAAATCCATCTACCTATGACCACTTGATCTTTGAAAAAGGCCCAAAGTCCATTAAATAGAAGAAAAGAGTCTTTTTAACAAATGGTGCTGGCAAATCTGTATGTTCAGCTGTAAAAAAATGAAACAGGACCCATACCTCACACCATACACAAAATTCAAAATGGATCAAAACCCAAATATAAAACCAAAAACTATAAAGATCATGGAAGAAAAAATGGGGTCCACACTATGGCACTAATATATGGCATAAACAGGATACAAACCATAATTAACAATACGCAAACACCAGAAGGTAAGCTAGATAAATGGGATTTTCTAAAAATTAAACACTTATGCTCATCAAAAGACTTCACCAAATGCCTGGCTACCATCACTGACTGCTCTGACCAGGATCACAACAGAGGGTTCTGGGCAGAGCTGGAGAAGGATGTAGAACATAATTCTAATTCACAAAAAAAAAAGACCAGATTTACTGGCCTAAAGGAGACTGAAGTTATCTCCGAGGTTCACCGTTCAGCCTGGGAGTGGACAGCCCCGTAAAACCAAATGGGACTAATGCAGTACAGTAGTCCAGTGACAAGGGCCAGCAGGCAGAAGGAGACAAGGAAGCTGGTGATAGGGAACCCAAGGTTGAGTAAGGATATTGCTGATGGGTTGTGAGATTGTTAACCATTGTCATAGGGCAACATGTGTAGTAACTGTTAAATGAGAAACTATTTTGTTCTGTAAGCCTCCATCTTAAGTGAGAATAGCAGCACAATTGGAAGAGCGTAGTCAATGTCACTGAACTGTGCATGTAGAAATTTTTGAAATGGTGTATCTTTGGCTATGTGTATTTTCACCAAAAAAAAAAAAAAAAAAGTTGAGAAGTTAGAGGGTTGACATGTTGTGGGGTTGTTGACCAATATCATAAAACAATATGTGTACTACTGTTTCATGAGTAACTATTTGTTCTGTAAGCCTTCACCTGAAGTACAATTAAAAAAAAAAAAAGAAAGAAACTGAGGCCTCATGCCAAAAGTCATATGAGTGAGCCACCTTAGAAATGGATCTTCCAGCCTTCAGATGACTGCAGTCCCAGCCAACAATTGGACTGTAACCTCCTGAGAGACCTTGATCTAGAACCACCCAGTCAACGGCTCCTGGATTCCTGCTCCTCAGAAACTTTAAGATAATAAATGTTTATTGCTTTAAAAAAAAAAAAAAAAGACTTCACCAAAAAAATAAAAAGAGAACCTACAGACTGGGAAAAAATGTTTAGCAAAGGTCTAATCTCTAAAATCTGTAGGAAAGTCCAACACTTGTACAATAAAAAGACAAATAATGGGCAAAGGATATGAACAGACACTTCACCAAAGAAGACATTCAGATGGCTAACAGACACATGAGGAAATGCTCTGGATCACTAGCCATTAGAGAAATGCAAATCAAAACTTCAGTGAAATACCATTTCACCCTGACATTTCTGGCATGAATCAAAAAAACAAAATAGCAAATGTTGGACAGGCTGTGGGGAGATTGGAACTCTAATGCAGTGCTGGAGGGAATGCAAAATGGTACAACCATTTTGGAAAATGATATGGTGCTTCCTTAAAAAGTTAGAAATAGAAGTATACTCTAAGAGCTGTCACACAAATAGACATATGCACAGCCATGTTCATTGCAGCATTATTCACAATAGCAAAATGATAGAAACAACCTAAGTGTCCCTCAACATGTGAATGGATAAACAAACTATGGTACATACATACAATGGAATACTATGCAAAGATAAAAGGCAATGATGAGTCTGTGAAACATCTCACAACATGGATGAATCTGGAGGGCATTATGCTGAGTGAAATAAGTCACTCACAAAAGGACAAATACTGTATGAGGCCACTATTATAAAAACACGTGAAAATGTTTCCATACAGAAAGAAACAATCTTTGACGGTTACGAGGGAGGGGAAGGGTGGGGAGGGAAAAACACTGACTAGATAGTAGATAAGTGGTAACTTTGGTGAAGGTAAGACAGTACTCAATACTGGGGAAGTCAGCACAACTTGACCAGGGCAAAGGCACAGAAGCTTCACAGGCACATCCAAATCCCTTGAGGGACTGAGCTACTGGGCTGAGCTACTGGGCTGAGGGCTGGGGATCATGGTCTCGGGGGACATCTAGCTCCACTGGCATAACATAGTCTATAAAGCAAATGTTCTACATCTAACTGTGGTGAGTAGCGTCTGGGCTCTTAAAAGCCTATGAGTGGCTATCTAAGATACATCTACTGGTCCCATCCCAGCTGAAGCAAAGGAGAATGAAGAAAACCAAAGACACAAGGGAAAGATTAATCCAAAGGACTAATGGATCACAACTACCACAACCTCCACCAGACTGAGCCCAGAACACCTAGATGGTGCCTGGTTACCACTAGTGACTGCTGTGGTAGGGATCACAATAGAGGGTCCCAGATAGAGAGAAAAATGTAGAACAAAATTAAAATACACACACACACAAAGACCTGGTTTGCTGGTCTGACAGAGTCTGAGAAATTCTGAGAGTATAGCCCCCGGGCACTCTTTTAACTCAACACTGAAGTCACTCCTGAGGTTCACCCTTCAGCCAAAGTTTTAGACAGTCTATAGGGTCAACAATAAAACATGTGAGGAATGTGCTTCATAGTTCAATCATGTACACAAGACTAAAAGCAGCCCAGAAGCAAAGATAAGAAGGCAGGAAGGGACAGGAAAACTGGAGGAGCGGAAACAGGGAACCTGGGGTGGAGAAGGGGAGAGTGTTGACACATTGCGGGGTTGGCAACCAATGTCACAAAACAATTTGTGTGCTAACTGTATAACGAGAAACTAACTTGCTCTGTAAACTTTCACCTAAAGCACAATAAAAAAGAAAAATGGAAAAAAAAGATTTTCTGAGCCCATACTGAAATAGAAAACCATTATTATTTTTGCTCTGCTTTTTTCAGTTCAATGATAATTTTTTTTTAACATTTTATGGTTGTTTAGGTGAAAGCTTACAAGGCAAATTAGCTTCCCATTCAACAATTCATACACAGCTTGTTTCGTGAAATTGGTTGCAAACCCCTGAATTTCTCAGCCCTCTCCCCACTTCCTCCCCAGCTTTCCTGCCCCTACCATCCTTCTGAACTTTGCTTTCAGGCGAATGCTGCCCTTTAAGTCTGTATGGTTGATAGTTCTGAGGTATACATTCCTCACTGGTGTTACTGTTCATTTTATAAGCCTGTCTATTGTATGGCTATAATGTGATCTATGGGAGTGATTTCAGTTTCAAGTCTGAAGGGTGTGTAACGGCCAGAGTCTTGGGGGTTCCACCAGTCTCTATCAGACCCATAAGTCTGGTCTTATTTATGAGTTTTAATTTTGTTCTACATTTTGCCAACTCTGTCCATGACCTACTATTGTGGTCCCAGTCAGACTGGTTGGTAGTGGTAGCTGGGCACCATCCTGTTCTTCTGGTCTCAGGCTAGTGGAGGCTGTGGTTCATGTGGTCCTTAGGACTAATTGCTTCCTTGAGTCTTCGGTTTTCTTCACTCTTCTTTGCTCCTGATAGGAAAAGACCAGTTGTTGCTGGTAGACTTTTAAGACCCCAGTCACTACTTACCAAGGTTGGATGTAGAACATTGTCTATATGGATGATATGCCAATTGACCTAGATTTCCCCTCAAGCCCAGTATCTCAGTCCCAGGGGCATATGGTTATGGCTAAGAAATTTTCATGACGTGTTCCCTGTGTGCACTATTGCATACATAGGTATGTTTGCAGCGTGGACACATATATGTGTACATAGGTGTACTTCCATATGCCCTCCCACCACTGTTTAGCTTACATATTACCTATGTATCCACTTGTACATTATTGTTATTACTGCTGTGTATGTATTAGTATTTACCGATGTTGCCTTTTACTCTTGTGTACCTTTCAGTGTCTTCCCTTATCTTGATTACGGGTGTTCTGATTTCCCCCATATTGTGTATTATCTCTCCCTTCACCAAAGTTAGTATGTGTCTACTGTCTAGTTAGTGGTATTCCCTCCTCCACTTCCCAAATCTGGTAACCATCAAAGAATGTTCCTGTCTGTGTGAAAACTTTTTCTTGACTTTTTATAATAGTGGTCCCATACAATATTTATCCTTCTGTGATTCACTTATTTCACTCAGCATAATGTCCTTCAGGTTCATCCATGTTGTGAGATGTTTCGCAAATTCGTTATTCTTTAATGTCTCATAGTATTCATTGTGTGTATGTACCACAGTTTGTTTATCCATTCATCCATTGATGAATACTTAGGCTGTTTCCATCTTTTATTATTATAAATAATGCTGCAATGACCATGGGTGTGCATATGTCTATTCGTGTCATGGCTCTTATTTCTCTAGAATATATACCTAGGAGTGGGATTGCTGGATCATATGGTATTTCTATGTCTAGCTTTTTGAGGAAGCGCCATATAGTTTTCTATAGTGGCTGTAACATTTTGCATTCCCACCAGCAGTGATGAGAGTTCCAGTCTCCTCACAGCCTCTTCAGCATTTGTTGTTTTCTGTTTTTTTGATCAGTGCCATTATTACCAGTGTGAGATGGTATCTCATTGTAGTTTTGATTTGCACCTCGCTAATGGCTAACGATTGTGAGCATCTCTTCATATATTTGTTGGCTGCCCAGAAGTCTTCTTTGATGAAGTATCTGTTCATGTCCTTTGCCCATTTTTTAATTGGGTTGTTTGTCTTTTTGTTGTTAAGTTGCTGAAATTGCCTATATATTTTAGAGATTAGACCCTTGTCATATATGTCATAGCCAAAACTTTTTCCCAGTCTTTTTACTCTTTTGGAAAAGTCTTTTGATGAGCATAAGTATTTGATTTTCAGGAAGTCCCAGTCATCTAGTTTATCTTCTGCTCTGTGCTTTTTAAGTTATGTTTGATAGTCTATTTATGCCATAACTTAGGAAGAAGTACAACCAGAATGCTCCTTAGAAGCAAGGATAGTGAGACTACATCTCATATACTTTGGACAAGTTATCAGGAGGGATCAGTCCCTGGAGAAGGATATCATATTTGGTAAAGTAGTGAGTCAGTGAAAAAGATGAAGACCCTCAACAAGATGGATTGACACCATGGCTGCAACTATGGGCTCAAGCATAACAACTGTGAGATGGTGCAGGACTGGGCAGTGTTTTGTTCTGCTGTACATAGGGTTGCTATGAGTCGGAACCGACTTGACAGCACCTAACAACAACAACAGGGTTTGCCCCTATTTTTTCTTCTATGATCTTTACGGTTTTAGGTCTTACATGTAGGTCCTTGATCCACCTTGAGTTAGTATTTGTGTATGGTGTGAGATATAGATCCTGTTTCATTTTTCTGCAAATGGATATCCAGTTTTGCCAGCACCATTTGTTAAAGAGACTATCTCTTCCTCATTTAATGGATTTCAACCTTTTGTCTAAGATTAACTGTCCATAGGTGGATGGTTTTATTTCTGAGTTCTCAATAATGTTCCATTGGTCTATGTGTCTGTTCAGGCTGTTTTGACTACCATGGCTGTATACTAGGTTCTGAGATTGGGGAGTGTGAGGCCTCCTACTTTGTTCTTCTTCTTAGTAATGCTTTACTTATCTGGGGCCTCTTTCCTTTCCATATAAAGTTGATGATTAGTTGTTCCATCTCATTAAAGAATGTTGTTGGGATTTGGATTGGCATTGCATTACATCTGTAGATGGCTTTGGGTAGTATTGTCATTTTCACAATGTCAAGTCTTCCTATCCATGAGCATGGTATGTTTTTCCATTTATGCAGGTCTCTTTTGGTTTCTTACAGTAGTGTTTTGTAGTTTTCTTTGTATAAGTCTTTTACATTCCCAGTTAGGTTGATTCTCAAGTACTTTATCTTTTGGGGGGCAATTGTAATTGGTATTGTTTTCCTGATTTCCTTTTCGGAGTTCTCTTGGTTTGTGTAGAGTAATCCGACTGATTTTTTGAAGTTAATCTTGTACTCCACCACTTTGCTAAATTCTTCTATTAGTTCCAGTAGCTTTCTTGTACAGTCTCTGTGATTTTCTTTGCATAGGGTCATGTCATCTGCAAATAGGGATAGTTCTTTTTCCTTACCAATTTGGATTTCTTTTATTTCCCTGTGTTGTCTTATTGCTCTAGCTAGGACTTTTGGTACAATATTGAATGAAAGTGGTGATAAAGGGCATCCTTGTCTAGTTCTTCTTCTTAAGGGGAATGCTTTCAGTCTCTCTCCATTGAGAATAAAGTTGGCTGTTGGTTTGGTATATATGTCCTTAATTATGTTTAGGAATTTCCTTTCTATTCCTATTTTGATAGTGATCTTGAATGGCAAATGTCAGGGCAAAATGACAATTTTGAAGACACTGACTTAGTGCACTCTGACTTGCAGACATTAACCATCGCAGAATGCAGTGAAAGCGACAAGGTTTATAAGAAAAAATTGACTGGTATAAAGTATGCTGCACACATACTTCAATTAGTTATTAAAGATCTAATAAAGGATACTGAGCTGGAAGAATTTTAGGAGAATGTCGTGAACCCATTCAAATACTTCGTATTATGACACAGTCTACCAAATTTTTGGAAAATAGTTTAAGGAAATCTGTACTGAACTGCCCAACAAGATGGAACAATATATATACCATGTTAGAAAACTTAACAGGATGCAAAAGTCTCTTTGATGTATTAGCTGAGAATAATACAAAATATTACTTTTCTAATGACAAATGGGCATATGTGAAATTAATTTTGTAAAACGTAAAACCTTTAAAGAAAGTTATAGTGAGATTGAAAAGTGAACAATTAACCATGAGTAATGTTTTTGGTATGTGGGTGGAAACTAAGCTAAAATTAAGAACTCTTAATAATACATTTGGAAACACACTGATTGAAAAATTTAATGTCAGGGAATAAGTTATCGTTGAAAATGATAGCGTATTAGGAGCAGTTTATCTAGATCCTCGATATCAAATTCTAATTAGTTCTGAATTTAAGGTGAAGGCTATATTACATTTAAAAAGCATTCGGGAAATGACAGAAAATCTGAAAAGGAGCAATAATGAAAGTGTAACAAAAGAAAGAAATTCAGGAAATACTCTTATTTCAAATGATGTTGATGAGGTGGAATTATTTCTCAAAATAAAAGAAAAAAGTTAAATCGAGATCAAACTGACTCTATATTAACAAGCTTTGATGGTGTACAAAGAGTTGAGAGAAAAAAAAAAAGTGTTGAATTTTGGGAAGAAAACCGGTCACATTCTCCCCAGCTACATGAAATTGCTAGGGTAGGTTTGAGTGTACCAACTACTCAGGTCAGTGTTGAGAGAACTTTCTCAGGTTTGAAATTTATCTTGTGAGACAATATGAGTGGCTTAAATAAAAAACATTAGAGGACATTCTTTTAATTAGGTATAATTATGGTTTACTGCAATGATGTTTTCTTAATGAACTGTATAATTGTGTATGAATTAAATCTATATTTGTAATAAAATGTTTATTTTATGTAATGTTATGGCAATTCTTCAGCTTAGAACTGGGGTGAATACTTAAGTATTAAATATTTCATTGCACTTTGCCTTTATAATGCATTAGGTATGACAGCATACTTTGTATTTCTGGTATTTCGTGAATAAATTCTTATCAATTTTATATGACTATTAAGTGTTAGTAGTGAAATGTTGCCTACATCAAAATTAAGTTTGTTTTCGTGTATTTTATAGTACTAAGTTGAGAATTTCCTACTAAAAAAGGTATTTCGAATCTTCAATTTAATATTTATACAGTATGTTAGGAGTGCTTTTATCACAATACTGTTTTTAGAGTGACTCGGTACTGCAGTGAATTCTAGTATATTAAAAAATAGAATTGAAAAATAATATATTTTACATCATGTTTTTCTTTCTATTGAAATGTTTTGAAACAGTGACTAAAAGTGAACAACATTATCACTTTAGATTTATATTTTTTTTATTGTGCTTTAGGTGAAAGTTTACAGCTCAAGTTAATTTCTCATTCAAAAATTTATTCACATATTGTTTTGTGACATTGGTTTCAATCCCCACAATGTGACAGCACACTTCCGCTTTCCACCCTGGGTTCCCTGTGTCCATTTGACCAGTTCCTGTCCCTTACTGCCTTCTCCCCCTGCTTTTGGACAGGAGTTGCTCATTTGGTCTCATATATTTGATCCAACCAGAAAGCACATTCCCCACGTGCATTCTTTTTTTTATAGTCCTGTCTAATCTTTATCTGAAAGAGTGGGCTTCAAGACTGGTTTTAGTTCTGGATTAACAGAGTGTCCAGGGGCCACAGTTTTGGGGGTTTCTCCAGTCTCTGTCAGACCATTAAGTCTGGTCTTTTACATGAATTTGAATTCTGCTCTACATTTTTCTCCTGCTCTGTCTGGGACGCTCTGTTGTGTTCCCTGTCAGGGCGGTCATTGGTGGTAGCCAGGCACCATCTAGTTCTTCTGGTCTCAGGCTGGTGGAGTCTCTGGTTCATTTGGTCCTTTAGTTCTTTGGGAGATTTAATTCTTAATGAATGTGTAGAAAGAAACATTTTAATATTGCTATTTTCAAAACTAATTACAAAATCCTGGGATGAATAAAATTCAAGTTAATATAAAAATGCAATATTGTTTGCAATATGAGCGATGAATTTGGTAGCCATCTTTCTTCAGATGAAATTGCTCCGGCTTATCCATTTTCAGAATATAAATTTGAGATTGGAGAGTACAGAATAGGTTCAAACCAGTTCAAACTGGTTCAGTCATGGTCAACAAAGTGAAACCAGAACAGAACCAAATTTTTTAAATTTTGGTGAACCAGAATGATAACTGGAATGGAAAAAATTACGGCTCAAAGTCCTGTGCAAAGCAGAACTTAACAAAAAAAAAGTATTGCTAAATAGAGGGTTAATCTGTCAGGAAGATATAGCAATTCAAACTCTCAATAGTTGATAGAATATGCAAACAAAAATCAATACGATATAGAACATTTGAATAATACAGTTATGAAACTTGGCCTATATGTCAACAAACACTGTACTACAAAGAATGCACACAAAACATTTACCAAAACAGACCACATGCTTGGCATAAAGCAAGTATTGAAAATCATTGAGAGTAGATTTTCTGACCACAGTAGAAATAATCTACGAATAAAGAATAAAATTATAACTAGATACCTCCTGCTTTTTGAAAATTAAGCAATATACTTTGAAATAACCCACAGGACAAAGAGAAAATCACAATGGGAATTAGAAAATGCTTTGCTCTGAATGATAATAAAAATGTGATATCAAAAGTTGTGATATGAAATGAGAATAATGCAGAGAGAAATTTTTAGTATAAAACACACGTATTAGAGAAGATAAAAGCTCAAAATGAATGCTCTAAGCTTCTATTTAAAGAAGGTAAAAAGAGAACAGCCCATCAAACCAAAAGCAGAACGAAGAAAATAATAAAGATAAAATCAATCAGAAATCAATGAAACAGGAAAAACAGAGAAAATTAACAAAGCCAAAGTTGGTTCATTGAAAACAATAATAAATTGATAAACTAGTCAAGACAAATCAAGAAAAAAAGGGCACAAATAAATAACGATATATAAGCCACAAATATGGCATTTTTTTGGATGAAATAAACAAATTCCTTTAAAAAACTTAACACAAGAAGAAAAAGAAAATCTGGATAGTCCTATATTTAAGAAATTGAATTCATTATTGACTAACTTCCCACACACAAAAGAACACAGGCCCAGATAGCTTCATGGGTGAATTCTTCCAAAGATTTAAATAAGAACTAATACCAATCTTAAACAAATTCTTTCAAAAAGTAGAGAACACTTCCCAAGTGATTTTATGAGGTCAACATAACCTTAACACCAAAACCTGACAAGGTTTTATCAGGCTTATGAGAAAGAAAAACTGCAGCCCACTCTCTCAGGAGAGCATAGATGCAAAAATTCTGAACAAATATGGGCTAATTGAATTCACTAATATACAAAAGCATAATACATCATGATCAAATGATAAAATTTCCATGAATTATCATCATAATAGATGAAGAAAAAGTAAGGGAAAAAAATTTAGTATCAATTCATGCTGAAAAAAAATCTGTTTTTCAGCAAACTAGAAATAGAGAGGATACTTCTTTAACCTGATTCATGTATTTTCCCCCAAAAAGATACTTAATGGTGAATTATTCACAGCTCCTGAGAAAGGGAATGAGCAACGATGTCCCCCATCACAACTTCTATTCACCATGGTACTGCAGATCCAGTGCAAATGGGTCAGTTTAATAAGTCAAGAAAAAAAATTAAGATAAGGCATATGATTTGGAAGGAAAGAAATAAAACTGCCACTGTTTGCAGATGACATAATTGTGTACAAAGAAAATCCAAAAGAATCTATCAACAAACTATTGGAATTAATACAGGAACTTAGCAAGGTCACTGAGTACAAGGTCAACATACAAACATCAATTGTATTTTCTATATACCAAACATAAATAATTAGAAAATAAAATTTCCAAATGATATCATTTATAATAGTATCAGAAACATCAATCCTAGGAATAAATTTAACCAAAGATGTATAAGCCTGTAAACTATTAAAAAAAAAAAAAACTACATTAAAAAAAAGCTCTAAAATATTATTGAAAAAATAAAAAGAGATGTAAATAAATGGAGGAATATACTTTATTCATGGGTTGGGAGACTCAATATTGTAAAGATTTCAATTCTCCACAAACTGATCTATAGATTCTTCCAATACCAACAAAAAAAAAAATCTAGGACAAAAGGGACAGAATCAAAACATTAGCTACACAACTAGAACAAATAGAGAACAGTAAAAGAAGCCCACAGCCACCAGAAGAAAGGAAATAATAAAGATCAGAGCAGAAATAAATGAAATAGAGAATAGAAAAACAATAGAAAGAATGAACAAAACCAAAAGTTGGTTCTTTGAAAGGATCAGCAAAATCGACAAACCACTAGCCAAACTGACAAAAGAAAAACAGGAGAGGAGGCAAATAACCCAAATAAGAAATGAAATGGGGGACACTATAACAGATCCAACTGAAATAAAAAAGATCATAACAGAGTACTATGAAAAACTATACTCCAATAAATTTGAAAATCTAGAGGAAATGGACAAATTTCTAGAAACACACTACCTACCCAAACTATCACAAGTTGATGTTGAAAATCTGAACAGACCCATAACAAGGGAAGAGACTGAAAAGGTAATAAAAAAAACTCCCAACAATAAAAGCCCTAGCCCAGATGGCTTCACTGGAGAATTCTATCAAACATCCAGAGAAGAGCTTACACCAGTACTACTCGAATTATTTCAGAACATAGAAAAGGAAAGGATACTTCTGAATTCATTCTGTGAAGCCAGCATAACCCTGATACCAAAACCAGGCAGAGACACCACAAAAAAAAGAAAATTACAGACCAATATCTCTCATGAATATAGATGGAAAAATTCTCAACAAAATTCTAGCTAATAGAATTCAGCATCATATAAAAAAAATAAAACACCATGACCAGGTAGGATTCATATCAGGTATGCAAGGATGGTTCAACATTAGAAAATCAATCAACATAATCCACCACATAAATAAAATAAAGGAAAAGAATCACATGATCATCTCAAACAACTCAGAAAAGGCATTCAATAAAGTCCAATACCCCTTTCTGATAAAAACTCTCAATAAAACAGGTATAGAAGGGAAATCCCTCAACATAATAAACAGCATCTATGCAAAACCAACAGCCAACATCATTCCAAGTGGCGAGAAGCTGAAAACATTCCCCGAGTAAAGGAATGAGACAAGGATGTCCTTTATCACCACTCCTATTTAATGTTGTGCCTGAAGTCCTAGCTAGAGCAATAAGGCAAGAAAATGAAAAAAAGGCATCCGAGTTGGTCAGGAAGAAGTAAAACTGTCCCTATTTGCAAATGATATGATACTATATATGGAAAACCCAAGAGAAAACTACTGTAACTAATAGAAAGATTCAGTAGAGTAGCAGGATACAAGATAAATGTACAAAAATCAGTTGGGTTCCTATACACCAACAAAGAGAAGGATGAAAAGGAAATCAGGAAACCAATACCATTTACAATAGCTCCTAAAAAAATAAAAGACAGGAATAAATCTAACCAGGGACGTAAAAGACCTATACAAAGACAACTACAAACACTACTTCAAGAAACCAAGAGATCTATGTAAATGGAAAAACATACCATGCTCATGGATAGGTAGGCTCAACCTTGTGAAAATGACAATTCTACCCAAAGCAATCTACAAATACAATGCAATCCCAATCCAAATACCAACAACATTCTTTATTTTTTTTATTTTTTATTGTTGTAGTTTAAATGAAGTTTACATTTCAAGTTAGTCTCCCATACAAAAATTTATACATACATTGTTATGTGACCCTAACTGCTCACCCCATACTGCCACAGCACACTCCTCCTTTCCACCCCTGATTCCCCATGTCCATTCAACCAGCTCCTAACCCTTTCTGCCTTCCCGTCTCACCTCCGTACAGAAGCTGCCCATTTAGTCTCTTGTATCTACTTGAGCTAAGAGGCACACTCCTCACGAGTATCACTTTATGTCCCACAGTCCAGTCCAATCCCTGTCTGAGGAGTTGGCCTCAGAAATTGTTTTAGTTCTGGGCTGATAGAGAATCCAGGGGCCATGCTTTCTGGGGTTCCTCCAGTCTCAGCCAGACCACTAAGTCTTGTCTTCTTACTAGAATTTGAGTTCTGCACCCCACATTTCTGATGCTCCATCAGGGGCTCTCCGTTGTGTTCCCTGTCAGGGCGGTCATTGGTGGAAGCCAGGCTCCATCGAGTTCTTTTGGTCTCAAGCTGATGAAGTCTCTGGTTTATGTGGCCCTTTCTGTCTCTTGGGCTAATACTTTCCTTGTGTCTTTGGTGTTCTTCATTCTCCCTTACTCCAGGTGGTTGGGACCAACTGATGCATCTTAGATGGCCGCTTGCAAGCTTTTAAGACCCCAGATGCCACTCACCAAAGTAGGATGCAGAACATTTTCTTAATAAGCTTTGTTATGCCAATTGACCTAGACGTCTCCTGAAAGCATGGTCTCCAGAGCCCTACCCCTGCTACTCTGTCTCTTAAAGTGTTTCATTGTATTCAGGAAACTTCTTAGCTTTGGTTTAGTCCAGTTGTGCTGACTTCCCCTGCAGTGTGTACTGTCCTTCCCTTAGCCTAAGATAATTCTTATCTACTATCTAGTTAGTAAATAAGCCTCCCCCACCCTCCCCACCCTCATAACCATCAAAGAATGTTTTCTTCTGTGTTTAAACCTTTTCTTGAGTGCTTATAATAGTGGTCTTATATAGTATTTGTCCTTCCAAATACCAACAACGTTCTTCAAAGAGATGGAAAAAATAATCATTAACTTTACATGGCAAGGGAAAGGCCCCAGATAAGTAAAGCATTATTGAAGAGGAGAATAAAGTAAGAGTACTCACACTACCTGACCTCAGAACCTGCTATACAACTACAGTAGTTAAAACAGCCTGGTACTGGTACAACGACAGATACATTGATCCAAGGAACAGAATTGAGAACCCAGAAGTAAATCCATCCACCTACAGTCACCTGATCTTCGACAAGGGCCCAAATTCCATCAAATGGGGAAAAGACAGTCTTTTTAAGAAATGGTGCTGGCAAAATTGAATGTCCATCTGCAAAAAAATGAAACAGGACCCATACCTCACACCATACAAACTAATTCAAAATGGATCAAAGATCTAAGCCTAAAACCAAAAACTATAAAGATTATAGAAGAAAAAATCAGATCAATGTTAGAGATCCTAACACATGGCATTAACAGGATACAAACCATAACTAACAACATACAAACTCCAGAAGATAAGCTAGATAACTGGGATCTTCTAAAAAATTAAACACTTAAGCTCATCAAAAGACTTCACCAAAAGAGTAAACAGAGAACCTACAGACTGGGAAAAAATTTTTGGCTATTACAAATCCGGCAAAGGTCTAATCTCTAAAATCTACAAGAAAATCCAACACCTCTACAACAAAAAGATAAATAATCAAATTAAAAAATGAGCAAAGGAAATGAACAAACACTTCACCAAAGAAGACATTAAAGAGGCCAACAGACACATGAGGAAATGCTTGCAATCACTAGCAATTAGGGAAATGCAAATCAAAACCACAATGAGATACCATCTCACCCCAGCATTACTGGCACGAATCAAAAAAACAGAAAATAACAAGTATTGGAGAGGCTGTGGGGAGATTGGAACTCTTATGCACTGCTGGTGGGAATGCAAAATGGTACAAACATTTTGGAAATGATATGGCGCTTCCTTAGAAAGCTAGAAATAGAAATACCATATGATCCAGCAATCCCACTCTTAAGAACATATCCTAGAGAAATAAGAGCTGTCACACAAATAGACATATACATACCCATGTTCATTGCAGCATTGTTCACAATAGCAAAAAGATGGAAACAACCTAGATGCCCATCAATAGATGAATGGATAAACAAACTATGGTACATACACACAATGGAATACTGCAAAATGATAAAGAACAATGATGAATCTGTGAAGCATCTCACAACATGGATGAATCTGGAGGGCATTATGCTGAGTGAAATAAGTCAATCGCAAAAGGACAAATATTGTATGAGACCACTACTATAAAAACTTATGAAACGGTTTACACACAGAAAGAAACAACTTTTGATGGTTACGAGGGAGGGAAAGGGTGGGAGTGGAAAAAGACTAAATAGGCAATAGATGAGTGGTAACTATGGTGAAGGGTAAGACAGTACAAAATACTGGGGAAGCCAGCACAACTTGTTCAGGGTAAGGTCATGGAAGTTCCATGGACAAATCCAAACTCCCTTAGGGACTGAGTTGCTGGGCTGAGGGCTGTAGGGACCATGGTCTCAGGGAACATCTAACTCAATTGGCATAACATAGTTCATAAAGAAAATGTTCTACATCATACTTTGGTGAGTAGAGTCTTCTGGGTCTTAAAAGCCTATGAGCGGCCATCTAAGATACTCCACCGGTCTCACTCCTTCAGGAGCAAGGGAAAATGAAGAAAACTAAAGACACAAGGGAAAGATTAGTCCAAAGGACTAATAGACCACAACTACTATGGCCTCCACCAGACTGAGTCCAGTACAACCAGATGGTGCCTGGCTACCACCACTGACTGCTCTGCCAGGGATCACAAAAGAGGGTCCCGGACAGAGCAGGAGAAAAATGTAGAATAAAATTCTAACTCAAAAAAAAAAAAAAAAGAGACCAGACTTACTGGCCTGACAGAGAGTGGAGAAACCCCAAGAGTATGCCCCCGAGACATACCCTTTTAGCCCAGGAATGAAGTCACTCAGGAGGTTCACCTTTTAGCCAAAAATTAGACAGACCCATAGGACAAAACGAGACTAAAGAGGCACGTCAGCCCAGGGGCAAGGACTAGAAGGCAGGAGGGGACAGGAAGCTGGTAATAGAGAACCCATGGTTAAGTAGGGAGAGTACTGACATGTCGTGAGGTTGTTAACCAATGCCATAAAACAATATATGTATTAACTGTTTAATGAGAAGCTAGTTTGTTCTGTAAACCTTCATCTAAAGTTCAATTAAAAAAAAAACGAGGACAATCTGATTCTAAAATTGATAAGGAAATGTGAAGACCCAAGAATGGGCAAGGCAGTCTTGAAGAACAAAGTTGAAGGACTAAACTACCAGGTATCAAGACCTATTATGAAGCTATGGTAATCAAGACAGTGCAGTACTGGTATAAAGAAGCAGACCAACGGAACAGAGTAGAGTCCAGAAATAGACCCACACATACATGGCCACCTGATTTATGACAATGGTGACATTGCAGTACAGTGGGGAAAGGATGATTTTTTCAATCAGTCCTGCTGGGTCAAATGGATATCCATTAAACTAAAAAAAAAAAATCATGATTCCTAGCTCACACTATACACAAAAAATCAATTCCACATGGCCCAGAGTTCCATTACTAAGAGAATGGGGAAATAACGATTCGGTAGGTATTTGGTAATGTTAGAGATGTATTATATGCCTTGTAAAGTAAGTTTCTTCTCATTACTCTCAGAATACTCTTGGCCTAGTTTCACATGTTTATTTTTACAGAAGAATCCCAGAATTAAAAACGTCAAATGTAAAGGAAACTATGAACAACTCGTTTGGAATTTTATTGGGATTGCATTGAATTTATTCATATTTGACATATTTATAATTTTGAATATTAAGCATTTGTTGTTGCTATTAGCCTGTGGTGGTGCAGTGGTTAAGTGCTCATCTCTAACTGGTTAGAACTCACCAGCCACTCCATGGGAGAAAGACGTGGCAGTCTGCTTCCATAAAGATTACAGCCTTGGAAACCCTATGGGGCAGTTCTACTCTGTCCTATTGGGTCGCTATGAGTTGGAATTGATTGGATGGCAATGGGTAGTATTAGCCTTTCACCAATACCAGCTATGTTTTACTCATTTTAATATCTTTACTGCCTTGAATAGGGACCAACAACAACAACAAAAAACCTTACAAAATAAGTATTTCTGAATGAATAAATGAAGGAATGCATTAATGTATGCTCTCAATTCCTAAACTTAAAATGCTACACAGTTTCATGCCTTAGGCAATAAATTGTTTGCTACTTTCAAGAAAGTGCATCTACTAGTTTAGTAATTTTTATGCTTTTTGGGCATATGGATTGCTGATGAAAGTTATGGATATTCTCCCTAGAAAAACACAAAAATAAAGTTTGCGTCTACTTCCAAAGGTCTCATAGAGATTAGAAAGCCCATGTATTGGCTCTCAGAAGATTGGACTTTGCATGAAGCAAATGCCAGTTCTACCCCCCTGTCTGTGGTTCAGGCCATTCCCAACACTAATAAAGCATATCTACCTCAGGGATGGGAGACCTCTGTGGTCTCAGTGAAAACTGGGGAAGATCTTTGTGAATACTCCCTGCTCCTCGGCTCTTGGGGGTCAGATAGATGTTGTTCTCTTTCTGCCCCTTATGAATCTGTGTCATCTACACCGAGTAGCCTGGAATGACTACCAATGCAATACTCCTGAGCAATTTCAAAGCTTTAATTGCTTGTCACCTGTCTTGAGTGCATCCCCAAACCTGATCATTCCAGAATCCACACTGGCCCTTTGACCTCTACTCTTCCTCAGACTTAGTCCAGATTTTGATCTGTGTAATCACTAGCTTAGTCTCCTGAAAGGCTGTCACCAGCAGTTGTACACATCTCACTTCTTCCACAAAATCTTCTTCATAATGTAACTTCTGATCTAATTTCCCTTTCACCAGTGGTCCCAGCAGGGTATACTGGGTGCAGCCTTTTTTCCCTTGAACAGGCTCATAGCCCAGTTCCACCTGCCCGTATTCTAGTCGATACTTTCCCCGCTTACCAACGCCTGTCAGCACCTGTACTCGGATCACCTTGTGTGGCTGATCAAAAATCACAGTGTATATGTTGCCTGGAATGAGAAAATAAGTCTGAAAGTAATCTTCATTCAGAAAATAGGCATACTCTGGGGGGTGAAAGCCTCTCACCATCATGTCGGTGTAGATTTGGGCAGGAGGGTTTTCAGGTTCATCCTCTTCCTCTTCCTCTTTCTCTTGGAAACATGTGTTCTCAGAAGTAAAATCATTTTCCTGAGAGTGGAAAAGGTAGGGAGTGAGGCTAATTGGAGCTCTCTGGCCCAAGAGGAAACCAAAACTGGAGAGAAGCAAGTCAGTAGGAGTGTCCTGGAATAGGAGGAAGAACGAGGTCAGGCGGGAGAGGTCACTTGTGTGGAAAACTTTCCCAGAGAAGCTCAGGCTGGAGAACTCCAGAATCATCCAAGGAATTTCTTTCCAGGCTTTTAATGCCCAATAGATTGTAGAAACAAATCTGGGGGTGCAGCGAACATTATCTCCTATCATCAGAAAGTAATCGGAGAGGTTTCTAGCAAAGTTCATGAGGAGGGCATAATCTGTTTTCTGCCTGGGATAAAGTGCTTCACAGGATGAAGAGTGATTGGCATTATTTACTTCTCCTGGGAGAGAAGAGCCACTGAGAAGACCATGGATCACAAGCAGCTTCCGGGCCTCAATATGTGGTTGGAAGAGGCCTGAAATATTGGCAACTGTTTGGTTGAGCCACTCAGGGTCGGGATTTAGCAGGTGGACCAGCACCACGATATAATTCAGCTCAGGTTCTGCGGATGCCTGGAACAGGGACTGCAGCGTGTCCAAGAGGTAGTTTTCTTGAGGATGCTGCACAGAGGGAATACCCACTGTCAGCAGTTCTGGGGGAGATATGGAGACCTTTAGTGCTTCAGGTTGGTGAAGAGCTTCTAGGTTAGGACTATCCCCCAGCCTTCTCTCATATAGCAACCTGAGGTGTGTGTATACACCATCCGCTGGGGGATATTATCTAGTCAGAAGTCGCAGGGCTTTTTTTGGTTTGTTTGTTTTTATCATAACCTTTAAAAGACTGCCAAGGGAGCTAAAATAAAGAACAGGACTTTCTAATGGAGAATGCTGCCATGTACCACAGGCAAATTTTCTGGCTTGACAAATTGTCTTCTTGGCCTTGACCTTCAGAGTTATCTCAGACCTGGATTGGAGGATCTCCAGGCACCTATGCAAACCTGAGGCCTCTGGCAGTATAGTGCACTGCGACGCATGCCCACACCCCCATCTTTGTCCTCTACCGGGTTCTTTTTCTTACCGCTCCCTTTGACTCCTCCCCCATCCTGACTTCCCCTCCCTGAGGGCCCCATCAATGATCTTCACTAGGGGGTGGCTCCCTGACAGGGTTACTATGGACTTCTCATCCCTGTTAGTCATTCAAGCTGGAGAAGCTGGGAGGGAAATGCACTCAGGGTTACAACCTGCACCAAAACTCTGCAGCATGATCCTCCCTCAGAGCACCTACTTCCCTCATCAGAAGCCAGATCATTGTTCCTTTTGACCCTCTTCCCCCTTCTCTTGTGTTAAGACCCTGCCCCAAGCTGACCACTCCCTCCCACGTACTCACTCTTTTCCTGGGGTGGGGTTCCAGCCAGGATTTTGTAGTTGGCATGCTGGAGTAAAGGGGAGTTTTTCTGCATCTCCTTGAAGGTCCCCAGATGGTTCTTGCTTTTAGAGCTGATTTGCTCCTCAACAATCTGCCAAGAGATTTTCTTCCTTTCCTCCTGAGGATAGGATATGCATCAGTCCTGATTCATCCACAAATCCTCTGGAAACAACTGGGGGCAGATTCCCTGCTTAGAACAGGCTGGATCCCCAGGAGAACAGTCTCCGGGCAGGTGAGTGTCTGTGCTCAGTTCACTGCTGTGCCCACCTCATCGGAAGAACACACAGGGGGTTCCGGCATGGCTCCTGGGTGCTACAGTAAGGGTGTGGGGCTCCCCCAGTTTTGTGTGGGACGTCTGTAGGAAGGTCCTAGGCTTATGTAGGGTAAGAATTTGTCTGCCTTGCCATGTCCCACATCCAATTTCTCCTACCATTATCAGGCTGGCAAAAGTCATCTAAACTCAGGTTAGTACTGTGCTAGGTGCTGTGATAGATGCTGAAGAACAATTCCTGGTCCTTGTCCTTCAGGAATTTATACACAATGCCTCAATTCTCAAGTCTTTTCTTTTGCTAAATTCTGGCCACCCCCACATTTCTGAACCACTCACCACACCCACCCTGTGCTTTGCTCTGGTTTTCTTGAGGCACTTTAGGAAAAATGTGGACTGCCAAGCCTCAGTACACTTATGGTGGATTGTGCTTCTCCGCGTGCACATGTCGTACACTTGCAGAAGTTATTTCAGGGCTTCACGTATGAAACGGGAAGACTAGCATCTCCCATGCCAGCCTCTGGTGAGGCAATTGGCCAGCACCTCGAAGTCCTCATAGTGTGCTGGTCCTGCAGGTCAGTGTGATCCTCTAGAGGTGGCTGTGCATTGTCCTCTCTGCACTTAAAATGCCCTGTCCTCTTCCCAGACTCTATCTAAATCCTATCCATACTTCAAGCGGCTGTTTTACACTCAAAAATTTAGAAACTAACTTTGAATGAAGCTGGCAAGGCTTGGTTTTGAATGATTCCTTCAACTACTTAGAAGGTCTTCATGGAGTTTCTGAAGGAGAGGGAAGGAGTCTCTATCACTCTCATTCCATACGCCTCTGCCAGGTGGGTCTCTTAGTTACTACAAATTAGGCATCAAACCTCCAGTTCTCTCCTAGGTCTAATGCTGCTCTGTTTGCCACTGGAAATTTCCCCTTTCTTCTCTATTGTCACCACTGACAGTTATTTCAAACTAGTATTTTTCCCTTTCTGACTGGACAATTGACAAAACTTAAGTGGCCTCTTCTTGAGGAAAACAAATAACATTATATCACTTCTTTTTATGTTCATGAAAAAGAATTCATTCTTAAAGTTCTTAATCTCTCTTTTCTCGGAACATTTGCAGTAATTCTAGAGTGTTCCACATACATGAGACAAACACTGACATACATACTTTTATTTTCCTACTTAATGACTGAAAATTGCCTCCACTATCAGGTACTGGTACTCACCAAAAGACGCTCATATTCATCATCCCGGATTTTCTTATAGAAGAAGCAGCTCAAGATGACTAAGGACAGAACTGCTATGAAACGTTTCCAAAGGCAATGGCGCATGATGCCAGGGGCTGGCTGTAATTCGGCAGAGAAACGAGAGCAGCCTCAGTGCCTCCTTATCACAGAGCACAGGGATACCATTTTCTGGCCTTTTTTCCTTCCATTTCTACTTCAAGTCATCACTGCTTTATTCTTTCCTGAGCTCTTTCCCTCTATACTGACACCCGGACACCACAGCTTTTTGCCATCTAAAGAAAGAAAAGGGCCAAGGAGCTTGATTCAGATCACCGTCTACATTCTGTACCTTCTATATGGGTTTCCAGGTGTGCTGAGAGAAGCTAGCTTTATTCATCCACTTAAGCTAGAGATACTTCTTAGGAAAGTTGGAGAAAGACAAGGGACAGGGCCACACTACTGAGGGGAAATGCATCTTGGAGTAGGGACTCAACCAGAAAGAGTGTGGTACCAAAGAAAGGAAACCAAGGAAGAAGGCAAAGGGCCCAAATATTATTCCGTCCTTCCCAAATCCTCAGGTTTCCTCTTGGGTTTTGCGGAGTCTGTCTTCCAGCCACTTTGCTGCCTGATTCCTCAAGGCTCACCTCAGTGTCTCCTTCCAAGCTCATGTTTTGTAGTGTGGCAGGGTTTTTGTAGGGACTTATACCTCAGAATCCAGTAAAGACTCTAGAGTACAAGCCCTTACAAATCTCCATGGCATGTGTCACATTCCCATCAATGCCCGACTGAGGTAGGAAGGAAAATTGAAAGTAACCAAAAATTTCTAATCATGTGACAACCCTCACCACAACTGGAGCAGTAAGTTCATTCATGTCATTTTGTTTGCCTAATAGCTCTTGGATCACAAAAAAAAAAAAAAAAAAAGGAACTTGAGGTTCTTCCGAGAGCAAGGATTTCTCTGCAACTAAGAAAACAATGCTGAGCTCTGACCGTACACAGCAGGATGAAGCTACCGAATGGTTCCTCTGAGATTGCCACACCTGGACACCTGGTCACTCCTCCCAGGAGACGTCCCCTAACAACCATTGTTCTCTCTGAATGGGGAGCAGGCAGCTTGCCACCCCCACCATCTCACAAAGACCTATTTGCAGGTGAAGGTTAGTTTTGGGCAGTGAGAAAGTGTTGGAACCAGCTTTCCAGCTTTAGCAGAGACAGCGAGGCTCTCTAAATATTCCATTTGCTCCTCTACATTTCCTGGTCCCTTTGCAGATAGATGAGGTCCCACTACCAATTCCAGCCAATGAAAAATGAGTGGAAGGGGTGTGTGTCACTTCTAGGTGAGACAGTGAAAAGCCCATGTAAAAGTCTACGTTTCCTTCCCCGATAGTGGTGACTGAGTCAGCCATGCATTCCAGACGATACAGCTACAAGATAGTGGAGCATCTGCCGTCCTGGTTACCTGGATGACTCTATGGAGCAGAGCTAGCTCCTCTCCTCCAAGCCTGGATGAGGCATGTAATATGAGGGGGAAATAAAACTTTTATGGTCTTAAACCACTGAGTTTTGGGGTTGTTTGTTATCACAGAATAATGGCCTATTCTGACTTAATCCAGCAATTTAGAAAGAGATTAGAATGCAACTCTATCACTTTGAATTAAGCTGGTAGCAGTTGGTTTTGAATAATACCTTTAATAACTTTGAAAGTCCTCATGGAACGTTTTAAAGGAGAGCTACAGAGAGGTGATGAGTCTTTCTTCATTACTATGATTCCATATCCCATTTCCAGGCTAAGCTCAGGCCCTACTGTGAGGTAGGTCTGTTAGTTACTGTCATGGATTGAATTGTGTCCCCCAAAAATATCTGTCAACTTGGCTGGGTCATGATTCCCAGTATTGTATGATTGTGTACCATTCTGTCATCTGATGTGATTTCCTTATGTGCTGTAAACTCAATCACTATGATCTAATAGGATGGATTAGTGGTAGTTATACTGATGAGGTTTACAAGATTGAATACTGTCTTAAGCCAATCTCTTTTGAGATACAAAAGAGAGAAGCAAGCAGAGACACATGGGAACCTCACACCACCAAGAAAGCAGTGCCAGGGGCAGAGCGTGTCCTTTGGACCTGAGGTTCCTGCTCAGAGAAGCTCCCAGACCAAGGGAAGACTGATGACACGGACCTTCTTCCAGAGCTGACGGAGAGTGTTCCCCTGGAGCTGTCACCTTGAATTTGGACTTCTAGCCTTCTGGACTGTGAGAGAATAAACTTCTCTCTATTAAAGCCATCCACTTGTGGTATTTCTGTTACAGCAGCACTAGATGACTAAGACAGTTACCATAAACCTATTGGTCATTAAACCTCCAATTCTTTCCTAGCCCCACTAGTGTTCTGTTTGACCCTGAAAATTTTCCAATTCTTCATCTGTTCTCTCCAATTTCATCACTGACAACATCCCAGTTTTTATTTGGCCTTGTGGGTTTTTCTTCTATGTGTGCATGGACTAGTTGTTAAAAAAGACTCAAAGAAACCCCTACACAGATTTCTGGAGCTCTTTTTTTATTCATTTTTTTTTTCCAGTTGCTGTTGAGTCAACTCCAACTCATGGCAACCCCATGTGTGTCAGAGCAGAACTGTGCTCCATAGATTTTTCAATGGCTGATTTTTGCAAGTAGATTGCCAGGTCTTTCTTCCAACATGCCTCTGGGTGGACTCAAATTTACAGCCTTTAGGTTAGCCGAGCTTAACCATTTACACTACCTAAACCAAAAATGCCAAACCCGTTGTCATTAATTCTGACTCATAGCAACCCTAGAACACAGCAGAACTGTCCCATAGGGTTTCCAAGGCTATAATCTTTATGGAAGCAGACTGCCTTATCTTTCTCTCACAGAGTGGCTGGTTGGTTTGAACCACTGACCTTTGGTTAGCAGCTGAGCACTTAACCACTGGACCACCAGAGCTCTTTTGTACCACCTAGAGGCTCCTTTTTCTGCATAGTTCCATTCTTTCTTGAACTCTGCTCTGCAGTTTACAGCCACCTCAAACTTTCTGAACTCTAACATCTGTCTCCTTAACTCAGCAAGGCCACCAGGCTCTGTTTGGATTCCTCTTCCCTTTGCTTGTGGTCCAGAAATTGGCTCCAGGAAGAAAGCCAGGGCAGTTGTAGGGCTTACTTCATTTGCTTCCCTTCTTTCCTGGGTTGCCTGTTGTTCAATGTCTGAAAGCAGTTTTTTCTTATATTGTCCAATTTTCTAGTTGTTTACAACTGGAGGTTAATTCTGGTCCTAAATACTCCATCATAACTAGAAACAGAAATCCTAAATTCAACTTTTAAATTTGAAGGATGATGCCTACAATTAAGATAATCTTCTACTTAGTGATAGAGTTATTTTGTTAAAGCCGTAGGTATAGAATTACAGCATTATGCCATAGGGCCTGGCTTATCTCAGACTGAGGTAGATAAGCACCCTCCTCTTCTCCCTCCTCTCCTTTTCCTTTCCCTGCCCCTTACTCTTATTCCTTTTATTACTCTTTTTTTTTAAAGAAAATTTCCTCCTCATCTTCTTTATTCCCTCTCTACTGAAAGCGTTCTTCTTAAACAATTTATTAAAGTTAAAATGATCAGAAGATTTCCAGTACATACATTTTTTCTTATACCTTCTTTAAGTATATTTTTTAGCTCTCCTCCTAACTTCCTGAATTGAACAATGTATCTGATTGGTAGTTGTTTCTCAAAATGTTTTCTCATTCTTCCAAAATAATAGAGTTTTAACTGGCCACAAGGTCTGGTAGGTACTACAGTTCCCAAGCTCCTTACACTGAGGTATGGGTATGTGATCATGTTCTCACAAATCTAACGTGAAGTGGAAGTGATGTAAGCAAATTCCAAGTCACTTGCTTAAAAGGGAATTGCTTGCCCTCTAGTACTGCTCTTTCCCATTTCCTGAGAAGTGAGTGGTTGTGACTCAGTCTCAACTAAGAGAATGACAATACACTAAGAGACGGAAGGTACTTGAGTCTCTACATGACCATGAAGAGTACATCTACCTTGTCATCCTAGGCTCTTCACCTCCAGGTACTTACGCGTGACAGAGAAATAAACTTTTTATTTAAGTGGTTGTGTTTTTGTATATCTATGTTACAGCAGCTTAATACCATAACTAATACAAGAATTGGTAGGAAGTAGAGTGGTAAACTATCAAAACCCAAATATGTGGTATTGATTTAATAGTCAGGTGGTAGGAAGAAAAGATAATAATATTGGACACTGGAACTGGTGATTCCTTTTAAGACACCAAATCATTTGGTAAAATTATTGCCTATGATAATGGGGAAGACATGTGCTTGTGGAGCTAGCAACTCTAGAAGCAGCAACTGGAAAGCACTAGAATATTACTGTGCATCAACTGCTTCTGCTGATTTTAGCGAAGAATGACAATAAGGAGATGAGCTTAGGTAAGGACTGGCCAGGTTGCAAACAGAAAGAGAATAAAATATATCTCTGCTAAGGGAGACTGCCTGGGGAACCTAAACTGACTGCAAGCCTGTGAACCTAGTCATTTGAGGTCTGGAGATAACGACATGAAAATGGGAGCTGGCCCAGAGGCAAAGATGAATGATGTGTGTTGCATTCCCATTTAAACCAAAATAAGGAAAGAAAATGGACAAAACAGAAAAACCAGTAAATGACAGAGAATTGGAAGGTTTCTAAACCTAGTCTAGAAGAGATTTTAGAATATGGTTATTAGTGCAACAAACTGACTGGAAACAAATAATCTAAAGGCCTACTAGATTTTCCAGGGAGTTGTAACACCAGAGAAACCACAAACATATCTTAAAAAAGCATGTGATTTTTCAATTTCTTAACTAACCTTCGGACTCTCAAATGTGCCCCACTGAAAACGAGCAGCAAAAACTGTGTGGCCTCTGAGGAGGACAAACTTCAATATACACTTTGCATGTAGCCATGGAGGATAATGGGTAAGAAATAACCTATCAGAGAAAAAAATCAGATTAACAGATTCAGTGGATGAGTGAGTTACTCCGAGAAAGTAGAACAGGGCTTCCAGGTGAGCTAATCAAAGACACTACTATCAAAGCGGGCAAGTGTCACGATTCTGGCCCAGCAGGATTTGATACTTACTATGAGCCCTGTTGGCGTAGTGGTTAAGGGCTACAGCTGCTAACCACAAGGTCAGCAGTTTGAATGCACCAGGCGCTCCTTGGAAACCCTATGGGGCAGTTCTACTCTGTCCTATAGGGTCATTATGAGTCGGAATCGACTCGACAGCAACGGGTTTATGAGCCCTGGTGGTGCAGTGGTTAAGAGTTCGCCTGCTAACCAGAAGGTTGGTAGATCTAACCCAACCAGCAGCTCTGTAGGATAAAGACCTGGTGATCTGCTTCCATAAAGATTACAGCCAAGAAAACCCTATTGGGCAGTTCTACTCTGTCACATGGGGTCACTATAAGTCAGAGTCGACTTGAAGGCACTCAAAAACAATAAAAACAATCATGTGTAAACAATATGACAAATTGAAACTGAAGATCATTCTACAAAATAATTGGCCCATACTCTTAAAAAAATAACAATGTCGTGAAAGATGAAGAAAGCCTGAGGACTCATTTCAGATTAAAGGACACTCAAAAGATATGACAAGTAAATACAATGTATAGTCTTGAAATGGATCCTGGGTCAGAAAACAAATTGATCCAAAGGACATTATTGGGTTGTTAGCAAAATTTGAATGTAGATATTGTTGTATCAATGTTAAATTTCCTGACTTTGATCATTGCATTATTTGAGTTTTTGTAAGAGAATGTGTTTGTTTTTGGGAGATACGTGCTGTAATATTTAGGGATAAAGGATCATGCGTCAATGTTTAGCTAATAGTAATAATAACAACAACAAAAACTACAACAGACAGTGCAAGTATGGTAAACTGTGAACAATTAGCAGCTGCGTTCTTAACCATCCCACTACCAGGGCTCCTTTCCACGTGATAAGATTCCAATTCTTCATTTTGCATAAGAATACTACATAAGTGATGTGGCGTTCTTTTTAGAGCATCCTATCAGTAGGCTCATGAGGAACCTGTACATAGATCAAGAGGCAGTCATTCAAACAGAACAAGGGGATACTGCATGGTTTAAAGTCAGGAAAGGTGTGCATTGGGGTTGTATCCTTTCATCATACTTAGTCAATCTGTATGCTGAGCAAACAATCTGAGAAGCAGGCCTATATGAAGAAGAACAGGGCATCAGGATTGGAGGAAGACTCATTAACAATCTGTGATATGCAGATGACACAACCTTGCTTGCTGAAAGTGAAGACAACTTGAAGCACTTACTGATAAAGATCAAAGACTACAGTCTTCAGTATGGATTGTACCTAACATAAAGAAAACAAAAATCCTCACAACTGGACCAATAAGAAACATCATGAGAAATGGAGAAAAGATTGAAGTTGTCAAGGATTTCATTTTATTTGGATCCACAATCAACACCCACGGAAGCAGCAGTCAAGAAATCAAACAAAGCATTGCATTAGGCAAATCTGCTGCAAAAGCCCTCTTTAAAGTGTTAAAAAGCAAAGACGTCACCTTGAAGACTAAGGTGCACCTGGCCCAAGGCATGGTGTTTTCAATCGCCTCATATGCATGCGAAAGCTGGACAATGAATAAAGAAGACCAAAGAATTGATCCCTTTTAATTATGGTGTTGGTGAAGAATGTTGAATATACCATGGGCTGACTGCCAAAAGAGCAAACAAATCTGTCTTCGAAGAAGTACAACCACAATGCTCAGACATACTTTGGACACGTTATCAGGAGGGATCAGTCCCTGGAGAAGGACATTATGCTTGGTAAAGTAGAGGGTCATCGGAAAAGAGGAAGACCCTCAATGAGTTCGATGAACACAGTGGCTGCAACAGTGGGCTCAAGAATAACAATGATTGTGAGGACGGTGCAGGACCAGGCAGTGTTTCATTCTGTTGCACATAGGGTTGCTATGAGTCAGAACCAACTCGGAAGCACCTAACAACACAACAATCAGTAGGCACATGTGGTCAGTTTGTCCTGTTACTGGTGAGGCTAATTTTGATAATTTGGTTAAGGTGATACTTGCCAGATTTCTCCATTATAAACATTTACCTTTTTCAGGCATCCCACAAATTTTTACTTGCATTATTCTTATATTCAATTTTAAATATTTTCTAGGTTCTGATATAATTTTATCTTTGACCTATTTATAAATATTCTTTAAATTTGCAAATGTAGGCTTTTCCATTTTCATCCACATTCCCTATTTTAAAAACAGTTTATTAAGGAAAAATTTAAACTTAAATAAAAGTAGAAAGAACAGTACAATAAACTCCCACATACCCATTACTCAGTTAATCTTGCTTCAGCTATAACCCTGTCCTCTCCAACCTCACCTCTGTAATGGATTATTTGGATGCACATTCAATATCATATCATTTTTATCATTTTTTTTCAAATAAACTTTATTTTTTAGAGCAGTTTTAGGTTTACAGAAAAATTGTGCAGAAAATACAGAAGTTCCCATATACCCCCTCTCTCCTCTGCACACCGTTTTTCCTATTATTAACATCTTGCCTTCCTGTGGTATATTTGTTAAAATTGACGAGCCAATGCTGATACATTATTAACTAAAGTTCATAGTTTACATTAGGGTTCACTCTTTGTGTTGCACAGTCCTATCCTACAGCTGTTTGACAAATGTATGGTGCTATGTGTCCACCATGACAGTATCATACAGAATAGTTTCACTGCCCTAAAAATGTCCCGTGCTCTACCTAGTCATCTCTCCTCACTCTCCCTAGAGCCCTGGCAACCACTGATCTTTTTACTGTCTCTATAACTTTGTCTTTTCCATAATGTCATATAGTTGGAATCATACGGTATGTAGCTTTTCCAGATTGGCTTCTTTCACTTGGTGTAGTTGTTAGTGTAATCAAGTCAGCTCTGACTCATAGTGACCTTATATATAATAGAACAAAACATTGCAGGTCCTCCACCATCCTCACAATCATTTGTATGTTTGATCCCATTGTTGCAGCCACTGTGTCAGTCAGTCTCATGGAGGACCCTCCCCACCTCAGTATTGATAACTCTCCACTTTACCAAACGTGATGTCCTGTTCTAGTGACTGGTCTTTCCTGATGACATGTCCAAAATAAGTAAGATGAAGTCTCACCATCCTTGCTTCTAAGGAGTATTCTGGCTGTACTTCTTCCAAGACAGATTTGTTTGTTCTTCTGGTAGTCCGAGGTATATTCCGTATTATTTGCCAACACCACAATTCAAATGTGTCAATTTTCCTTTCATCTCCCTTTTTCATTGTCCATGCATATGAGGCAATTGAAAAGACCATAGCTTGGGTCAAGAGCACCTTGATCATCAAAGTAACATCTTTGCTTTTTAACACTTTAAAGACATCTTTTGCAGCAGACTTCCCCAAGGCAGTACGTCATTTACGCATTTAAGGTTCTTTCATGTCTTCGTAGCTTGATAGCTCATTTCTTTTTATTGCAGAATAAGTTTTTTAAAGTCATAGTCTTGCTTCAGTTTTTAATTGTGGTCTAAAAATGTGGTCTAGTACAATTCTTTGAATTTTCTTGAAACTTGCTTCATGATCTAGCATGTAAACAACTTTAATGTATGTTCCATTTGTACTTGAAAAAAAGGAGTATTTCCACTAACTATTGAACACTGGATTCTATATATCCATTAGATAAAGTTTGCGATGATAACCTGACTAAGCTAGGTCCAAAATGGGTTTCTTGTGGTGAGCCCCATGGCAGTGAACTGAAACCTAAGTTTCTATTTCTGTAAATGTCTAGCTTTCCTAGGAGCTGAAATCCAAGTCAATCAATTGACTCTCCTGGAAACAGAAACCTAAGCTAGTCAATCAGGACTGTTCATCTGCCTTGACCAAAAAAGCCTTTCTGGACTTCCGGCAACATGGTGCTCTGCAGAAGCACCACACCGTCCCTCCATAGCGAAGATCTGAAAAACTAAGCCAAACAGAGAAAATAGCAATCCTGAAACCCTAAAACATCAAATGAAGAGATAAAGAACTCAGCCAAGCACCAAATGGAGCGAGAAAACTGACAGAGAATGGAGAGCAAGGAGAGGTTCATGCAGAGGTCCCCTATCAGCTAACGCAGTGTGGATCTGCCATCTTGGACTCCTATCAGAGACCAGCAACTGAGGGTACAAGAAACCAGCTTCATGGAGCTTCCAGCAGGAGACAGAACAACCTGTAATGGGTGATATATGCTTTCCCACCCTCCACCCTTCTTTACCCCCACTCAGCCTCCTCTGCTTCCTGTGGCCACGGTCTCTTGGCCAGCAAGCACCAGCTGCTTGGATTCTGCCCACCTGCACTGGCTGACTCCCTGAGTGACATTTGTTGGCTGCTGGTGTTGCTTTTTTTCCATTTCTTTTGATTTCTTCCTTACCTCTCACCACTCCTCTTCCTTTCGCTCAAATACCTGGCTCTGTGCGCCATCTTTGCTTCTTCCTAAGGGCCGCGGAGATCTGTTGGAATGTGGAACTGCTTCCTGGTCCGGGCTGCCACGCTGGTGGGATCCCAGGGCTTTTGTTTGTTTGTTTGTTTTGAATTGTTTGTTTGTTTTCTTTTCCTTTTCTTGAGTTGAGAGCTCATTCTGGTCGGGCAGTGCTATGCGGCTTGGGACCTACCGCCTCAGCTTGCTTAGACATGCAGAGGGATCTCTGAGGGCATTTCTTTTTTCATGGTTTTTTTTTCTTTCTGTTTTTGGGAGGGCTTTTCTTGTTCTTCTTCTTCTTTTTTTTAAAATTTGTTTTGCTTTCTTTTCCCTCTTTTTCCCTTTTTGTCTTTCTTCATTACTCAGTTTCTCGTCTCTCTATACCTTCCTTCTCTTCCTGTCCCCTGAATACCTGGCGCTGAATACCTCTATGCCTTCTAGGCAGGCTGTACTGCAACACCTGGGAACAACTTCCTCAGACCTTGTAGCTGCACCAGTGGGATCCCTGAGAGATCTGCTGTTCTTTTTTCTTTCTAATTTTTGTTTATTCATTCTTTTCTTTTCTTTTCTTCTTCCCCTTTTTGTTCTTCTCCATTTCATAGTCTCTCATCTCTCCACTCCAACAGCAAGCTCCCCTAGCACTCTTTTTTGTTTGTTTGTTGATACTTTGTTTTTGGCTCCTGTTCCTCTCTCCCATATCCATCTTAGTTCCACACATCACAATCTCCCCCTCCATCCTGCCTACCTGCACCTTGTGCTTAACATCACACCACCAAGCAGCACAGGCACGGCCTACTGGAACCTGCCCTGTACTGATTACCAACCCGCCCTGGAGGCTGTAGTAAGTGCCACAAACAACCCATCCCAGCAACTCCTCTTCAGCTAGACCTGCCCTGCTGTACCATATCTGAGCGACTGGCCCTGCCAATTGGAGAAGGAAGTGAAAAGTGTCATGCCCACAGACAAGCAAACAACAAAGAACACACAGCCGCCTGCTCAGACACAGCCAAATTTTTTTTAAAAAGGACAAAACAAACAAATGTACAATCAATAAACGAGAAAAATAACTACTGAATGCCCCGAAGACAGCAGACAATATCAAAACATTTACAAAAACAGGACAGGATGGTTCCAGTAGGCATCCAAAATAAAACACCAGATGACTTTCCAGTGGAAGAAAAGGCACTAGAACTACCTGATAGGGAATTCAAATCTCTAATACTCAGAATTATCCAAGAGTTGAAGCAAAAAGCAGACAAAAATGAGGAAAATATAGACAAATTCATGGAAAAGGCAAACAAATTCATGGAAAATACAGACAAAAAAAGGAAGGCTTTAGGAAAATAATGCAGGAAGAAAATGCCAAAATAAATTCACTACTAGAAATTATACAGAAACAACAATTAGAAATCCAAAAGATAAACACAAGATTTCAGAAATGGACAGTGTCCTCAAAGGGATGAGGAGCAGATTTGAAAAGGTGGAGGACAGGATCAGTGGAATTGAAGACCGATACTTGGCTACAAGTCTGTTTGAGGAAAACTCAGAAAAAGGAACAAAGAAAAATGAAGAGATCCTGAGAATTATGTGGGATACAATCAAAAGCAAAAATTTTCAAGTGATTGGAGTTCCAGAATGGGGGAGAAAACAGAAAACACAGAGAGGATCATTGAAGAACTGCTGACAGAAAACTTCCCCAATATCATGAAAAGATGAAAAGCTCAACGAACTCCATATAGGACAGACCTCAAAAGAAAATCACCAAGGCGTATCATAATCTCACTCGCCAAAACCAAAGACAAACAAAGAATCCTGAGAGCAGCTCATGAAGAACAAGAAGTCACATATAGAGAAGAAACAATAAGACTAAGCTCAGATTATTCGGCAGAAACCATGCAGGCAAGAAGGCAATGGGATGACGTATATAAAACCTTGAAGGAAAAAAATTGCCAGCCAAGAATAATATATCCTGCAAAACTCTCGTTCAGACTTCACCAAAAGAGTAAAAAGAGAACCTACAGACTGGGAAAAAAATTTTGGACAGTACAAGTAAGACAAAGGTCTAAGCTCCATAATCTTCAAGAAAATCCAACACCTCTACAACAAAAAGACAAATAATCCTATTATAAAATGGGCAAAGGAAATGAACAGACACTTCACCAAAAAGACATTCAAGCTGCCAACAGACACGTGAGGAAATGCTCGCAATCACTGGCCATTAGAGAAATGCAAATTAAAACCACAATGAGATACCATCTCACCCTGGCATTACTGGCACAAATTAAAAACACTGGACATAACAAATGTTGGAGGTGCTGCGGGGAGATCGGAACGCTTATGCACTGCTGGTGGGAATGCAAAATGATACAACCAGTTTGGAAAATGTATGGCGCTTTCTTAGAAAGCTAGAAATAGAAATACCATATGATCCAGCAATCCCACTCCTAGGAATATATCCTAGAGAAACAAGAGCCATCACTCCAATAGACATATGCACACCTATGTTCATGGCAGCATTGTACACAATAGCAAAACGATGGAAACAACCTAGATGCCCATCAACAGATGAATGGATAAACAAGCTATGGTACATACACGCAATGGAGTATTATGCAACGAGAAAGAACAATGATGAATCTGTGAAGCATCTCATAACATGCATGAAACTGGAGGACATTATGCTGAGTGAAATAAGTCAATCACAAAAGGACAAACATTGTATGAGACCTCTATTGTAAAAACCCATGAAAAAATTTACACACAAAAAGTAACAATCTTTGTTGGTTACCAGGGATGGGAGGGGTTGGGGGGGAACTACTAACTAGGCAATAGATAAGTGGTATCTTTGGTGAAGGGAGAGATAGTACACAATACAGGGGAAACCAGCACAACTTGTATAAGGAAAGGTCATGGAAGCTCCATAGACACATCCAAACTCCCTGAGGGACTGAACTGCTGAGCAGAGGGCTGTGGGGACCATGGTCTTGGGGAACATCTAGCTCAACTGGCATAACACAGTTTATAAAGACAGTGTTCTACCTTCTACCTTGGTGAGTAGTGTCTGGGGTCTTAAAAGCCTGTGAGCAGCCATCTAAAATACTCCACTGGTCTCACCCCTTCGGGAACAAGGGAAAATGAAGAGAACAGGATACAAGGAAAAGATTAGTCCAAAGGACTAATGGACCACAGCTACCAAGGCCTCCACCAGACTGAGTTCAGTACAGCTAGATTGTGCCCGGCTACCACCACTGACTGCTCTGACCAGGATCACAACAGAGGGTTCTGGACAGAGCTGGAGAAGGATGCAGAACAAAATTCTAACACACACAAAAAGACCAGATTTACCGGCCTAAAGGACACTGGAGAAACCCTGAGAATATAGCCCCCGGACACCCTTTTAGCTCAGTGGTGAAGTCACTTCTGATGTTCACCGTTCAGCCAGGGATTGGACCACCCCATAAAACCAAATGGGACTAATGAGGCACAGCAGTCCAGGGACAAGGGCTAGAAGGCAGAAGGGGACAGGAAAGCTGCTGATAGGGAACCCAAGGTTGAGTAAGGGCAGTGTTGATGTGTAGTGAGGTTGTTAACCAGTGTGATAGGGCAACATGTATACTAACTGTTTAATGAGAAGCTATTTTGTTCTGTAAACCTTCATCTAAAGTGAGAATAGCAGCAAAATTGGAAGAGCATAGTCGATCTCACTGAACTGTGCATGCAGAAATTTTTGAAATGGTGTATCTTTGGCTATGTATATTTTCACCAAAAAAAAAAAAAAAAAGGTTGAGAAGGGAAAGGGTTGACATGTTACACGGTTGTTAACCAGTGTCATAAAACAATATGTGTACTACTGTTTAATGAGAAACTATTTGTTCTGTAAACCTTCACCTGAAGTACAATTTAAAAAAAAAAGCCTTTCCACCTGTACTGCGCTTTGGAATTCTAGGCTGATTCTGAGACCAGATGTTCCCCGATTCATGAACTGAAAAATAAAGCTAATGAGTTCATATACAAATTTAATATTGTGAAATTTTTATTTTTAACTGTGATTTTGTCATGCAAATTATTGCCTGTTTGATCTGGGAGGGGTATGTTAAAATATTCTACAATGATTATAGATTTGGCAATTTCTACTTGCAATCTGTAAATATCGTTTTACATTTTATTTCTTTTATTGAGGCAAAATTTATGTATGAGAGGGTGCAAATATATTAAATGTACAATTCAATGAGTTTTGACAAATGTATATATGTATATGACCATCACTACAGTTTTCATCATCTTCTCCATTACCACAAGGTCCCTTGTACCCCGCTTCCTATCAGTTCAATTACCCATAGGCAACCACTCACTATTTTCATTTCTAACACCATAGATTAGTTTTGCTTCTTATTGAACTGCATATAAATGGAATCACACAGTAAGTACTCTTTTCTGACTGACTTCTTTAGTTCAAAATAATGCCTATGAAATTCATCCATGTTGTTGCATCTATCAATAATTCATTCTTTTTTATTGCTTAGTATTTCTTTGTATGGATACATCACAATTTGTTTATCTAGTCTCCTGCTGGTGGGTATTTGGGTTGTTTGGCTATTATGAATAAAGGGGCTATGAGCATTGTTGTACAAGGCTTTTTTGTGTACATATGTTTTCATTTCTCTGGGAGTAGAATTACTGGGTTAGAAGTTAGGTGTATGTTTAAGTTTATAAAAAACTGACCAATAATTTTCCAAAGTGGCTGTACTGTTTTGCATGTCTACCCACAAGTTCTAGTTGTTCCATATCTTTTCCAACATTTGGTATTATTGGTGTTTTTATGATTCACTGTTTTAGTGGATGTAAAATGCTATCTCATTGCGGTTTTAATTCACATTTTTCTAATGACTAGTAATACTGAGCATCTTTTCTTGTGCTCATTGCCCATTCATAATATGGCTATTCAAGAGTTTTGCCCACTTTTTGGCTTGGTTGTCTTTTTATTATTGATATGTAGGAATTATTTATGTGTTTTGGATACAAATTCTTATTCATTTATGTGTATTGCAAACAGTTTCTACCAGTCTCTTTTTTATTTAACACTATATAAACATTTTGTGAACCAGTAAAGGAAGAGGAACATACAGCTGTAAGTGGAGTCTGAAGCCCAAACCTTATAGGCTCTAGAACAGAAATAGTCAAGGATACGGAGGAGCTCAACTCCAATGAAGAAACAGGGACCTAAAGTCCCCACACATGGTGGGTACAAGAGCTAGGCACAGTGTGTGAAACCAGACACTGAAACAGAGCTCCACAACCCATGAGCAGAGCTTAGAAACAGTGGCAGCTGCCGCCAGGTCAGCATTCAGCTGTTGCTTGAGATAGCTGGTAAACCGGGGCCTAGGCCAAGACCTCCACAAAATCAGAAACTGACCTCTAGTACCTTTGTGGGATAAGAGCCCCAAGACACCAATATAAGGTGTATCTTTGAATTGGGGCCTCTGGTGGGCTGAATGAAGTCAACTGTAAAATTATTGGGTACTAAAGTGTGAGAAAACAAACAAGAAAGAAAAGAAATAGGAAAAAAAGGAAGGAAAGGAGCAAGGGAAAGAGTGAGGGAGGAAGGGGAGAAAGAGAAAGAAAGGAAAACAGTGCCTCAGATGAGCTTGCAAACTAAATGTACAAAGAACATGAGGAAAGCTGGCAGGCAAACTCAACAAATGGAGAATTCACTCCTGAGAAAAGGTAAAGAGTTGAGCAATCAGAAAAGGGTTTTTAATGAGTATACTTAAGATCCTTAAAGAGACAAAGGAATCCCACCCCTAAAGCTAGAACAAAAGGTTATGAAACTGAAAAGGCAGATAATTAATTAGGATCAAGCAGCTATGAAAAGGAACTAATTATAAATCTAAAACTAAAAGATACAGTCACTGTAATTTATATTAGAAAAAAATCAATAGAAGGGATTGTTTCTAGGTGAAGTCACTACTGATGACTCCTTGTATTCCAGTTTATGAGAGAAGGCCTGCTGGTTCTGGCCTCAGGCACAAAGACAGTGGAGAAATCAAAGAAAGTGAACTACCTTGCCTGGAGCAGGTTGCGCTGATGGGCTTGCCTTTGTTATCTTGAGTTGTGGGTTTCGTTCATTTTTGGTTAGACACAATAGCGGAGCCGGGGTTGTTAACCAAAAATGTCATTAGTTCCAATCCACCAGCCACTCCTTGGAAACCCTATTGGGCAAGTTCTACTCTGTCCTATAGGGTCTCTATGAGTCAGAATCGGCTCAATGGCAACAGGTTTTAAACAAAGAATCAGGGCTGAACTGAAGTTCATATCCAGTAATCTCTAGAAATTATTGGACAATCATGCTTATCCAGAGGCATTCCATTCCAGAACAACTGATAACTTATCTAGCTTCACAAAGATTACTTGGCAGCACAGGACATTGCTCAGGAGCTCTACCTTTGGGCTCTCAAATGTGCCTTTCTCAAAATTATCTCAGAAGTGTTGTGGCCCAGAGCAGGGAATCATGAGAAATCAATTTGCGCATATAAGTCAAGATGCCAACTAGACTGATGACAACTCTTCTTTCTAGGAGGTTATGTAGGAATCCATTCATCAATCCTAGAAGAGTACAACATCATCAGAAGAGCCCAATTCATTCTTTTGACTAAGGCCAAAAGGTGTAAATTCATTAAGATCTAAGTTATACAGAGATGGCCCACAATGCTGGTGCTTAAGTTGTTAGCCAACTTGTTCAGTGATCCTGTTGAGGCTACAGGAATCTTTTAAAAAGTAGATCTGTTTTTCTTGTTCACAAACTGTGACACCTGCCCCCAAAAAGGAGGTAGCCAGTTGCTTGCTAAACAAGGAGATTTCACACTCAGAGAGTGGGAAGTGGTGGTTCAGTGGTAGAATTCTTCCCTTCCATGCAGGAGACCCAGGTTTGATTCCTGGCCAATGCACTCTCTGTCACTGGAGGCTTGTGTGTTGTACGATGAGGAACAAGTTTCAGCAGAGCTTTCAGACTAAGATGGACTAGGAAGAAAGACAATCTACTTAAGAAAAATCAGCCAGTGAAAATCCTATGGATCATAAAAGTCAGATCCCATTGTGCGTGGGGTCGCCATGAGTGGAGGTCTGACTTGATGGGAACTAACAACAACAACAATGCTCTAGAGAGCAAAGGGATTAGTTAGGATTCTTTGGTTACAAATAGAAAGAACCAACTTAAAGTAGCTTATGACTTCTGCAGTGTCTCATGACAAAAGGAAAGGAGTGCACTTGGATCTTAAGAGGAATTCGAATTGGACATAGAAAACCTAGTCTAAGTCAGAAATCTAGGGAATACTGTCTATTTCATCTGCTGTATCTTTTGGAGAGTATGCTTCATTCTTTCTTGGCAGATAAGATTTCTTAGATACTATGCAAACCATATCCACTTGGCAGGAAAGAAGTCCCTTAGAACCAGGTGTTCATACTTATGATGCCCCTATTAGTTACTTTCTCTTGCTTCAGGTTAAAAAACATCTACTGGAATGTGACTTATTTATCTAGGGTTCTGATAATGAGCAGAGTAGGGAGGTAGTTTTTGACCTGCAGAAAATGTAAGCTGCTGTCTGAGGTTAAGTAGAAGTCTTGGGTCTTGTAGGTAATAATGTGTCTGTGGGTTTTGAGCCAGGAGAGGTTGAGGACCAAGGGGGAAACATGGCCACTATTTCAATGTGCTCCTACATATAGAATTGAACGGGGCTGTCTATTCTCCCCACCTGAAAGTAAGGCCAAAATTTGGTCTTCAAAGCTGTTTCATGGAGCTTAGCATTGACTCAGAGCAGAAGCTTGCCATTCTTAGCTCTGTAGGGATGCATCATTTCTATTTCCCATCTACCTACACCACTACCTCAACAGCTCTGGCTTGGGTCTAGTGTAAACTTTCCTGAAAACAAGCCATAAGAATAGCTCATTCTACTCTGTCATCTGAAGGAAGAAACATTAGTTGGCTTAACAAACTCCGCAGTGCAATGGGTTTCTCTTATACGTAACCTTTCTGGATTTGGGTTTCTGCCAAAAATGACTGGTTGGGCTGCAGCCTGCCCTCTGATTGGTCTATTTTACACAGTTTGCAGGGATAGGTCAGTTTACTATGAAATTAGGGTACGTAAAACCACCCAATAGGATTAAGTGACCTTGTAGGGATTGGTTCGTTTGTGACTTGGCTGGGAGGGCCATGACTTGAAATTGGTAAGGATCTGGCATATATAAGCAACCAACCTGATGGAGGCAGAGACAGAGGCAATGCGAGAGAGAGAGGGAACCTCCTAAGAGAGCTGTAATGTGGGTCAAGAGCTGTAACACTGAAGGCAGTGTAAGATGGTGTGAGATGGCGGTAGCAGTACGAGCAGCAGGCACCACGGGACTAGCAGATGGCTGTGGTGGTACTTTGCTGGCCCACAGAGAGAGAGAGCTGAGTGCCTTCAGACAGGAGGCTTGCTGGCAGAGTGGCTTGCCTCTGGACACTTGACAGCAAAGCCAAAAGAGCTGTAACACTTGCCCAAGCAGGGCACAGGCTCAGTGGCAGAGGCCAAGGCCCAGCGACGAGAGAGGCCAGGGCTTCTGGCTGGCATGGCCAAGAGAAGGGCCTCCAGCTGGCACAGGTGAGAGAAGGGCCTGCCTGTGGGTATGGAAGAGAAGAAGCTGAGAGCTTTCTTGGTCGGAAGCTGTCCTGATTGGCAAACTGTATCCTTTCTCCTCAGTTGTATCCTATTACTTCCAAGTTGATCCTGATGCTGAGTTGTAGCCTGTTACTTCCTTAAATAAACCACATAATCGTGAGTATGGTCTGTGAGTTCTGTGTGGCCATTGCAATGAATTATCAAACCCAGCAGAGAAGTAGAGATTACCGTGGGGAGGACGGCTGGTGTCAGAAATGGTGGAAGAACACAGATAGTGGAGGCATGTCTGACCTCCACCTCATAGGAATGAGCTTTGTGCTGATCTTGATTCTTATCCCTTGTGGATGTAGATGAGTTCAGATGCTACATTACACCAACCATCCCTCTCCTGTTCCCCATCTATAGATGATGCTGTCAGCCAGCAAGTACATATACCAGTATGGTTATTTGGGTAATTACTCCACTTCTTCTGCCAAGTACAAGACAAAAAAAATTACCTATTAGGATACTTTTGTAAATCAGGAGCAGTGATCCCATCTATAGCAGTATATGGGAAGAAGGATAATTAGTGGGAATCTAGTGGAAATATTTTCTGATATGGTAGCAGTAGTTAGACAGTGGCTATGGGGTGGGTTGGTCTTCAGGAATTTTTAAGCATAATTCCCAGAGCTCTGAGCTAATTACAGTAAGCTGCAAGTAGACTGCCTATAGCTAGCAATGCAGCTCCACACTTGCATCTCACAGGGCTCCTATGTTACCCAGAAGAAGGGAATAGAGTAGGTAGGTATTCCCTGGTGGAGTGGACAGTATAAAAGTCCTACAGTCAGAGTTGAGTCTGCCCCCCAAAGTTGACTGGGTCATAAAGTTTGGGATTAGAAGGCTGAAGAAGATTGTATCCATCCCCTCAACTTGCTCTGGTCTGCTCTTCAGACATAATTCTTGGTCAATCCTCTTTGAATAAGTGTCAGTTCCTTCTTATGTAGCCCCAATTTCATACTAAAATTAATTATCTGATTGCCAAATATTTTAGGGCTAACAACAATCTACAAAAGCAAAAAAGGACATCTACATAGACTGATGCCCTAAACACAGCAGATTAAAAGAACACAGGTTATAGAAAAACAAAGAGCTGCTTCACTGTAAGAGTGAGCCTAGAGACAGCAAGAGGGCTAAGAAAGTGGCACTTCGTGGGGAGAATAGTTTCAAGAAGGCTAGGATGCCAATAGAAATACAGAAGAAAGGAACACATAAAATACAATTAGGAGGTCACTGGCTACCCCCAAGAGTAAAGTTTCAAACAACAGGCAAGTTTCAAAGCCAGTGTCTGGAGACATAAGAAAGGATTAGGTGCTGAAGAAACAAAGGCCATGGGTAAAAGCCACTTATGGAGTCCTGGGTGGGGCACATGGTTAAGCATTCAACTACTAACTGAAAGATTAGCAATAAACTCACCCAAAGGCGCCTTAGAAGACAAGCATGGTGGTCTGCTCCCCAAAGGTCACATCTTTGAAGGCCATACGGAGCAGTTCTACTTTGCATACATGGGGTTGCCAGAATTAACTTGAGGACAACAACAACAAAAGCCGCTTACTAGTCATGAATAGAGAAGGGAGCAATGCCTAGCATAGATATTTTCAAGACAGAATAGACTCGTGCATGTTTGGAAACTAGAGAAACAAGACTGTAGATAGGAAAAATATGTTTGTTTCTATAGTTCTTGGTGTGTTTGGTTTTGCAAATCCAATTGTCAAGAATTTAGTACTGTTAGACTTGGCCCTGTCATGAGGCTATGCTGCCCCTGTGTGGTGATAGGCACTTCCTTCTAAACTAGGAGTTGCTGTAGAGTCAACTCTGACTTATGGCGACCTCACGTGTGCAGAACAGAACTGCTCCAGAGGGTTTTCAAGGCTGTCAAGCTAATGTTTTAGGCTTTGGGGTTTATAAGGTCTCTGTCACAACTACTCAAAGGCCCTTGCAGCACAAAAGTAGCCAAAGATAATAAGTAAACAAATAGGCATGGCCGTGTTCCAATACAACTTGATTTGGCATGCAGCCCATAGTTTGCCACCCCCTGATTTAAACCTGTGGTTCTCAGTATTTGAGCTGCACATCAAAGAGGAGCTTTCTAAAAAAGTACGGATGTCTAAACCCCAAAACGCAGGAGGCGGGGCCAAGAGGTGGCTTAGTCACACGCACCATAACTTCCCCCTGCACCAAAGACCCAAAAAACCAAGCAAAACAGAAGCAGATAACAATCTGGGAATGCTTAACATCAAAAAAGAAAGTCTAAGGACTGAACTGAATACCAACTGGAAGAAATAAGGAAAGCAGCAAACAGAGGTAACAAGGAATGGAGGAGCTCAGCCAGCCATACCAACCTGCCACGGCTAACTTGAAACAAAGCCAGCAGCAGCCTTGATGAAAAAAACAGCAAGGCAACTTCACAACTTTCCTAAAAGGGAGAGAGAACCTCTACAGACACACACAGAAAGAAGCAGAGCCAAGGAGGGTGCCAGATCCAGAACCAGAGATACTCAGGAGCAGCGGCCCTTGACCTCACGGTAAGTGGTGAGCGTGAGGCGGTGGACTCATGGAGTGATGGCGGGAGCTCTCCCACCCAGCTGGTCCCTGGAGGGTCCCCACTCCTCACACTTGAGAGAGGACAGGTCCTGCTCACAGGCTACAGCAGATACAAGGTGCCCTGGCACCCACGTATCCTAGCTGGAGGATCACACTCCCCTTCAACCCATCCTCCTGATCAGAGGTGGCAAAGAGTCCCCTACCCCAACCACCTTGCCTGACTAGGGGACCACAACAGAGCCTATCCTCTTTCCCCCATCCCATTCAACCCCATCCACTACTCCCCCTTGCCCACATGAAGAGTGAGACTAGGCACAGCCCCATGCGTGTGACTGTCCACTACCTACTTCCTCTCTGCCCCTCAAAAGCCTGGTGGAGGGCAGAGGTAGCGGGACAGGGAAAGAGCTTGCCCACCACTCCTTCCTCCTTGCCCCCATCTGGTGCAAGGTGGCACCTCTGTGCCTGCATCCACCAGGTGTGACTCCATCCCTTACCCCAGCCAATGAGGGGTAGAAGAGCCATGACTATGCGTGCATCCCCCCATAGCCCCTTCCTGCCTCCCCCTGACTGACATGAGGGGACACCACTGTGCTTGCATCCACCAAGCATGACTCTCTTCCTTAACCTGCCCAGCAAGGGGCAGAGGAACCATGACTGTGCACACATTCTACCCGCAGTCCTTTCCTCCCTTCCTGTATGAATGAGAAGATAACCATACAAGAAGCACAGTTAACTCCATACAGGATAGATCCAATAGAAAAACTCCAAGACATATTATAATCAAATTCCAAAACCAAAGTTAAAGAAAGAATCCTGAAAGCAACTCGGGAAAAATGAAAGATCACCTACAAAGGTGCATTGATAAGGCTAAGTTCTGACTACTCAGCAGAAACCAAGAAGGCAATGGGATAATATATTAAAAAAACCTTGAAAGAATAAAACTGCCAACCAAGAACTATATACTGAGCAAAATTATTCCTCAAATATGAGGGTGAAATTATGACATTTCCAGATAAACAAAAAGTAATCTGCAAAAACCAGACCAACTTTACAAGAAATATTACAGGAAGTCCTTCAGATAGAAAACTAACAACACACCAGACAGCAACCTGAGATTAAAACACATGACAACATCTGCCTTAGTTATCTAGTGCTGCTGTAACAGAAATACCACAAGCGGATGGCTTTAACAAACAGAACTTTATTCTTTCACAGTCTAGGATGCTGGAAGTCTGAATTCAGGGAGCTAGCTCCAGGGGAAGGCTTGCACTCTCTATTGGTTCTAGGGGAAGGTCCTTGTCATCAATCTTCCCTTGGTCTAGGAGCTTCTCAGTGCTGGGACCCCAGGTCCAAAGGATGCGTTCTGCTCCCAGTTCTGCTTGCTTGGTGGTAGGAGCCCCCCATCTCTCTACTGGCTTCTCTCTTTTATATCTCAAAACAGATTGACTCAAGAAACAACTTGATCTTGTAGATTGAGTCCTGTCTCATTAACACAACCGCCTCTAATCATGCCTTATTAATATCATAGAGGTAGGATTTACAAGACAAAGGAAAATCACATCAGATAACAAAATGGTGGAAAATCACACAATACTGGGAATCATGGCCTAGCCAATTTGACACATATTTTCTGGGGACACAATTCAATCTGTAACATTCCACCTGTTGTCCCCCCAAAATTCATATCCTTGCCACATGTAAAACACATTCAGCCCATCATATCATAGCAAAAGTCTTAAGTCAACTCCAAGATCAAAATCAAAAATTTCTCTTCATCTGTGAAATCTAGAATATGAGTTATCTACTTCCAAAGTACAATGGTGGAACAGGCACAAGCTAGACATTTCCATTATAAATGGGAGAAATGGGAGGGAAAGAAGGGATAAAAGGCACCAAGCAAGTCAGTAGGACACATTACATTAGCTCTCAAGGCTTGAAAATAATCCTCTGTTCTCTGAGACCATTTATGTAACGGCCCTGCCCTCCAGACTCTGGGTGTTGGTCACACTGTCTGGATTTTGGGTGGAGGCCCCTCAGCCCTGGGCTTCAGCCCCACCTTCCAGGCCCACTGGAACAGTAAATCTGCTCCCTCATCTTCGGGTGGCCTCATTCTCCTAGTCCATTTGAGTGGCGACCCTACCCTCTTAGCCCCAGCAGGCCCCATTCTTCTGCCCCTTGGGCATGGCAGCTGTGCACCCTCAGCTTTGGGCAGCAGATCTGTCCCCATCCAGCTGGCACTCGTGAATGGCAGCCCCACACTACAGAACCAAGTTGGTGAAGATCTGACTCTTTGAAACCTAGGAGGCTGTGGCCCCACCCTTTGAAGTCCCAGAGGCCATGGTTCCACCTTTTGAGACCCCAGAGGCCATGGCTCCACCTTTTGAGACTGAGGCAGCTCTGCTTCCTGGGTTCCTTGTCTCTTCAGCTTCTGCCTTCTGGTTCCTTGGCATCTCACCCCTCAGGCCTCATAGCCTACGTCTGCCCTGCTGGGGACAAGTGTTCCAAAGCTCTTTGGCTCCACTGATAAGCGCCTGAAGGCACCCCAGTCCGCCAGTAAACCTCGACCAGAAGGCACTCAGTTAGCTCTCTTGCTCTGTGGGTCTGTGAGCCTAGCTCCACCAATTAGTGCCTGGAGGCACCCCACTCCTCCAGGAAGCCCTCCTGTGCAAAGATACAGAGCTCTCTCTCTCCGTGCATCAGCTCCAGCACTGTCTCAGTGGTGGTCTCCTGGTTCTGCTGCTGCTGTTTCTCTGCTGCTGCTTCTAGCCATCTGCACCATCTCCAGTGTAACAGCTTTCCTCACTTCCTTCTGAGTCCCCACCAGAATTGTCTTTAAAAAAAACCAAAGCGGCCTTCTAGTCAATTCTGACTCATAGCAACCCTGCAGGACAGAGTAGAACTGCTCCATAGGGTTTCCAAGGAGTGACTGGTGGATTCCAACGGCCAACCTTAACCACTACACCAATAGGGCTCCACCTTAGAATTGTCTTAGACATCCATAATTCCACCAACAGTCTCTTCAACACAATCCAGGCTTTTACCTTTAAGCAATTTAAAACTCTTCCAGCCTCTATCCACTCAGTTTCAAAACCGCTTCCACATTTCAGGTATCTGTTAGAGCGGCACCCTATTATTTTGGTACCAAAGTCTGTCTTAGTTATATAGTGCTGCTATGACAGAAATACCACAAGTGAATGGCTTTAACAAACAGAATTTTATTCTCTCACAATCTAGGAGGCTAAAAGTCTGAATTCAGGGGAATTCCAACTCCAGGGGAAGACTTGCTCTCTCTGTCGATTCTTGGGGAAGGTCCTTGTTATCAATCTTCCACTGATCCAGGAGCTTCTCAGTGCTAGGATCCCAGGTCCAAAGGGTGTATTCTGCTCCTGGCTCTGCTTTCTTGGTGGTAGGAGCCCCCATCTCTCTACTGGCTTCTCTCTTTTATATCTCAAAATAGTTGACTCAAGAAACAACTTAATCTTGTAGATTGAGTCCTGTCTCGTTAACACAACTGCCTCTAATCATGCCTCATTAATATCATAGAGGTAGGATTTACAACACAAAGGAAAATCACATCAGATGACAAAATGGTGGACAATCACACAATACTGGAAATCATGGCCTAACCAAGTTGACACATATTTTGGGGGGACACAATTCAATCCATAACAACATCAGACAGAAATCAACCCAGATAAACAATTCTCAAAAATAAAATAAAGCTAAAAGACAGAAAACACAGAACCAGTCTGTAACTAATGACCACTTCAAAACAGTAAGGGGGAATAAAAGGTATAGGTTTAGAACTTCCATATGGAGAGAAAGTCAAGGCAATATCAAGAAATAAATTACGGCTTTAAACTTAGGAAGACAAAGGTAAATTTCAGGGTAATCACAAAGAAGTCAACAAACGTACTCATCAAAATACAAAAGAAGAAAATCATAAAGATTCAGCATGCACAAAACCAAAAGCGACATAAAAAGACAAGCCACAATAAAAAAAAACTCAGCAGAGAAAATTAAGCAGAATGAAGAAACCATCAATGCCACACAAAAAAAATATAAAAAAGCATAGAAAATGATAGCAATAAACTCATACTTATCAATAATTGCACTGAATGTAAATGGCCTAAATGCACCAGTAAAGAGACGGAGAGTGGCAGAATGGATAAAAAAACATGACCCATTAATACACTGTCTGTAAAAGATACACTTTAGATACAAAGATACAAATACACAAAATAGATTTTAAAGCAAAATCCACTATAAAAGACAAGGAAGGACATTATGTAATGATTAAAGGGTCAATCCACCAAGAGGACCTAACCATAATAAATACGTATGCACCCAATGACAGGGCTCCAAAATATATAAAACAAACTCTAACAGCACTGAAAAGAGAAATACACACTTCCACAATAATATGAAGAGGCTTTAACACATCACTCTTGGTGAAGGACAGAACAACTAGAAAGAAACTCAACAAAGACAACGATCTAAATACCACAGTCAACCAACCTGACCTCGTAGACATATACAGAGCACATTACCCAACAGTGACAAAGTACCCATTCTTCTCCAGTACTCACGGATCATTCTCCAGAATAGACCATATTTTAGGCCACAAAGCAAGCCTCAACAAATTCAAAAACATTGAAATAATACAAAATCAGAAAACAATACCATTTACAATAGCCCTCAAAAAGACAAAATACTTAGGAATAAATTTAACTAGGGACGTAAAAGACTTATAACTACAAAACACTACTGCAAGAAACCAAAAGAGACCTACATAAATGGAAAAACATACCATGCTCTTGGATAGGAAAACTTAACACTGTGAAAACGTCACTACTACAAAAAGCTATGTATAGATATAATGCAATCCCGATCCAAATACCAACAGCATTCTTCATCAAGATGGAAAAACTAATCACGAACTTTATATGGAAGGGAAAGAGGCCCCAAGTAAGAAAAGCTTTATTAAAGAAGAACAAAGGAGGCCTTGCACTACCTGATCGCAGAACCTACTATACACCCATGGTGGTCAAAATAGCCTGGTACTGGTACAGCAACAGACATATACACCAATGGAACAGAATTGAGAACAGCGATAGAAATCCATCCACCTATAGACAGCTGATCTTTGACAAAGGACCAAAGGTTACTGGATGGGGAAGAGACAGTCTCTTCAACAAATGATGCTGGCAAAATTGGATATTTATCTGTAGAAAAGTGAAACAGGATCCATACCTCACACCATACACAAAAGCTAACTCAAAACAGATGAAAGACCTAAATATAAAACCCAAAACTATAAAGATCATGAAGGAAAAATTAGGGCCCTAGTATATGGATAGTTTACCAAATGTAACTAAAACTGCACACACAGAAAAAGATGAACTAGATAAATGGGGCCTCCTAAAAATTAAACACTTATGCTCAGCAAAAGACTTCTCTCAAAGAGTAAAAAGAGAAGCTACAGATTGGGAAAAAAAAAAATTTGGCTACGACATATCCGATAAGGTCATCTCTAAAATTTATAGAAAACTTCAACACCTCAACAACAAAGAAGAATTAAAAGAATTAAAAAATGGGCAAAGGATATGAACAGACACTTCACTGAAGAGACATTCAGGCTACTAACAAACATGGAGAAATGCTCATGATCATTAGCAATTAACCAAACGCAAACCTGTTGCTGTCAAGTCGATTCTGACTTATAGAAACCCTATAGGACAGAGCGGAACTGCCCCATAGGGCTTCCGAGGAGCTGCTGGTGGATTCGAACTGCCAACTTTTTGGTTAGCAGCTAAGCTGTTAACCACTGTGCCACCAGCGCTCCCATTAGCAGTTAGACAGATGCAAATCAAAACTACAATGAGATGCTATCTCACCCCAACGTTACGGGCACTAATAAAAATCATGTATCTGATTGAGCTAAGAAGCACACTCTTCATGAGTATTAGTTTGTGTTTTACAGTCCAATCTAATCTTTGTCTGAAGAGTTGGCTTTGGGAATCAGTTTTTTCTCCACCTCACAGATTTTCCCCATCTAAACCACTGTTTGACTCTATATCTGCTTAGCCTACTAATATTAATCAAAGGCAATACTATGCAACCGTAAAGAACAATGATGAGTCCATGAAACATAACACGGATGGATCTGAAGGACATAATGCTAAATGAAATAAGTCAATCACTTAAGGACAAATATTGTATGATGTTTATGCTAAAGAATATGACATATATAATTTGGGAATAAAACAAACTATATCCAAAAAACAAGTGTATGGTCACATACGTAGGTATATAGGCATATATGTGCACTGGTAGGTACACATGAGTATGTATGTATGCACAGATAGAAGTATCCATATGTTTGTGTATGTACAGATATGTGTACGCACGCATATATATTCATAGAGGACACAGTTACAGATACTTCTCGGACGTAACCAAACAACTTTTGAGAATAGTTTTCTGGGTTTGAAGGCTGAAGACCTTAGTCTCATGGGACAACTCAGTCAACTGGCATCACAGAGTTCATGTTCTCATTCCTAGTGAGGTGAGAAGCGTCTGGGATCTTAAAAGCTTGCGAGCAGCCATCTAAGATACAACTATTGGTCTCTACTCGTCAGTAGCAAAAGAGAAAGAAGAAATCAAAGTCTCAGAGAAGAAACTAGTCTACAGGGCTGATAGCCTATATGAGCCACAGCCTCATCTACCATGAAACCAGAAGAACTACATGGTGCCCAGCTACCACTACCAACAGTTCTGATCAGGGCCACAATAAACGGACCCTGACAGAAGGGGATAAAAATGTAGAACAGAGCTCAAATTCTTAAAAAGTCCAGACTTATTGGACCAGTTGAGACTAGAGGACTCCCTGAGACTATCGCCCTGAGATACTTTAAACCTTGAACCGAAACTATCCTGAGGTCACCTTTTAGCGAAATAACGACTGGCACACAAAATTAGAGGTTATTATCTGTAAGTACGGTGCTCTATTAAAAAATCAGCTATATTACACCAAAAGTTCAACAATTACTCTAAAGCAAAGATGACAAGGGGACAAGGAAACTAGAGTACTGAAAACGGAACGAGAATGCGATTAAAGAGAACGTTAACACATTGTGAAAAGTGTAACTAATGTCACTGAATTTGTATAGAAATTGTCAAATGGGAACCTAATTTGCTGTGTAAACTTTCACTAAAAACACAGTATTATTTAAAAATTTAAATTAAAAAAAATAATCAAAAGTAAAGCTTTAGTATGATTTTCTTCAGTTTACAGGTGTATCATACAGGGGTTTTATATGTGGGCTTTGAAGCCATATACATAAAGTATGAGTTTTGGCTCTGCTACTTGCCTACTAAGTCCTCAGTAAAGATCAGCTAGTTTTCCAGCATTTAAATAAAGTAAAATAGACTGTCTTGCTGGACTGTCTTGCTTCTGACTCCCTTGTGTTTTCTTTCTTCATGCAGTAGAAGCAAACAGGAATTAGCCACTTAGGATGTCTTTAAATAACAGCAATAATAATCACAACTTTAACTATCACCACCACCACAATAATAATGACTAACGTTTACTGAGTTCTGTCATGAATTGAATTGTGTCCCCCCAAAATATGTGTATTAATTTGGCTAGGCCATGATTCCCGGTATTGTGTGATTGTCTACCATTTTGTCATCTGATGTAATTTTCCTGTGTGCTGTAAATCATATCTCTATGATGTTAATGAGGGGGGGATTAGTGGCAGTTATGTTAATGAGGCAGGACTCAATCTACAAGATTAGACTGTGTCTTAAGCCAATCTCTTTCGAGCAGAGAGACAGGGGGACCTCATACCACCAAGAAAGAAGCACCGGGCACAGAGTGCGTCCTTTCGACCTGAGGTTCTTGCACAGAGAAGCTCCTAGACCAGAGGAAGATTGATGACAAGGATGTTCCTCCAAAGCCAACAAAGAAAGAAAGCCTTCTCCTGGAGCTGGTGCCCTAATTCAGACTTCTAGCCTTCTAGACTGAGAGAATAAACTGTTGTTTGATAAAGCCATCCACCTGTGGTATTTCTGTTATAGCAGCACTAGATAACTAGTGCTTACTATGTATGATAACTTACTAGATAACTAGAAAACAAGTGCTTACTATGTCCAGATGCTATTTTAAATACTTTTGGTGGATTAATTAATTTAATTATGTCAACAACCATATGAAGTAGGTATTATTATCCTTAATTTATAGACAAGGAAACTGAGGCCCAGAGAGGTTAAGTAAACTCACCCAACATCACAGACAGTAAGTGGCAGAGCCAGACTTTGAACCTAGGCAAGTCTGGCTTCAGACCCCACTCTTCACTAATTTTCTATACTGCTTTATGCTATACTGCCTCCAGTAGGAAATTCCATGGTCATGTATTTCCTCAAATTAGAAGGAATAATTTTCCACTGCCTCCAAAGCTATGGTTCCCAGGCTTTAGGAGTTAACAAGCTATGGAAATTTAACAGCCAGTGGGTGCCATAAATGGATAAGTGCTTGACTAATAACCGAAAGGTTGGCAGTTCAAACGCACCTTTGAACTCATCCAGAGGCACCTTGGAAGAAAGGCCTGGCAATCTGCTTCTGAAAGGTCATAGCCTTGAAAACCCTATGGAGCACAGTTCTACTCTGAAACACATGGGGTTGCCAAGAGTCAGAATTAACTCGATGGCAACTGAAAAAAAAAAAAAAAAAAAGAAAAATTTGTAACCAATCTAGATTTGCCACATCTAAGTTTTGCCAGGTAAGGACTTTAAAAAGCAAGCACTACCACCACCATTTTCTATTAGCAGTTCTACTCTGTCACGTAGGGTTGCTATGAGTCGGAATTGACTTGACGACTGTGCCTAACAACAACAACATGTCCTTGCACCTTTGATTTCCGCTAGAGCCTCATGGCCTGAGTGTTTCAATAGGGTGTCACGTGAGCAGAAATCTATGTGCATATAGGTTTCATGAATTTTTTATTGATAACATTGTGAAATGAGAAGACCCAGTGCTTACCATCTACCTTTTGGACTTGACTACAAACATGAATTATGTATACATGGAAAATATATTTGAAACAGTTTTCTTTTGGTTAACAGACTATTATATCCTCGTTTCTTGTTATAATTTCAGATAAATTAAATTTGAATGGTTCATGATTATAATCAATTACACTCAGCTTCATTTATAATTCCCAACTGATTAAAGTCTATTAGTGCGACCCCTGGTGGTAATCTGTTACATAGTGTTAGTAAGCTGCAAGTGGTTTGTTCCTAGTGACCTTCTGTGTGCTAGCTACTTTGATTAAAAACAGGATCTCCCTTCTAAATACCTTAGGGTGGCACTCTCTGGTGGATCAAGCAGATTGGATGCCTGGGTGTAAGTACTGTTTTTCTCAAGCCAGGGGTTATTACTGCTTGATAGCTGTAAGGAAGTTGGAAGGATTAAGGAGACATAACTAATAGATACCAAATAACTTCTTTCTCATACTGGTGGTACTAGCCCAGGGTCCTGTTCTCTCACAGTTCTGTAACCCTCTCTCAGTGATTCTTCTTTCTCAATCCAGACCAAAGAAAGATGATATTCTGATACATCAATCCCTCTAATATTTTGTTTGGGGGATGGTAGTAGGTTGAAAAACTTTGAAGAACCCCTCCCCCATAGACTCGTGTTGGAATAAAAAGGCTAACTACTAGATCCTTGTGGAAATGTTCTGATGTTAGGTTGGAAAGGGATTTCTCTACAATGGTTTTTTCCTTTTCTCACCTCCCACCTACTCCTAAATCACTGTAATTTGGTTTCTACCCCTTCTCCCTATTGAACCTTCACCAGTTGCCCTTTCCAATAGTTTCTTTGACCAGTATAATGACTGAACCACTTAACCAGTTCCTCCTTGAATCTTTCTTCTTCCTCGGTTTTGGTGACATATTTGACATCCCCCCCCCCCCCCCACAACTTTTGAGGCAATATAGTAGGCAGCCTATAAGATGGCCTCCAATGATCTCACCTCCTGGTATTCACACATTCACACTCTTGTCTAACCCCCTTTCATTGAGTGTAGGCTGGACTTACTGACTTGCTTCTAATGAGTAGAAAACACCAGAAGTAATGGAATGTCACTTTTGAGATTAGATTATAAAATGACTGTGACTTCTGTCTTGGCTGTTGCTTTCTCACTCTCTTGGTAGCTTGTTCTGTGGAAAACCAGCAGCCATGTCATGAGGACACTCAGGCAGTCTATGGAGAGGCCCACATAGTGAGGAGCTGATGTCTCTGGCCAAAAACCATTGAAGAGTTGCAGTCTGTTCATAGCTATGGGAATTTGGAAGTAGGTCCTTCCCTAGATGAGCCTTGAGAAGACTAAACCCCCAGCCAACTATGATTTCAGACTTGTGAGGGATCTTGAGCCAAAACCTTTCAGAGAAGCCTGTCCTGAATTCTTGACTCACAGAAACTATGAAATAATAAGCTGTTTGCAGCTGCTAAATTTTGGGGCAATTTTGTTATGCAGTAAGAGATAACCAATACAGGCTGCTTCTTGTTGGACTCTTCCATAGATTGGTCTTCCTTTTTCACTTCTTCCTCTTCAAATGTGGGTGGGAATGCTTGGCTAGCAGCTTAATCCTTTGTACCACAGTAAGTGCTCAATAAAAAATTATTGAATACATGTCATCCACTTGGAGATCTCATTTACTCTCACAGTTTAAGCAACACCCAGACCAAAGCACTCTCTTAACCTTCAATAAGTCATCTCTAACTTTTCAAACATTTCCAAGTTGACTACATAGCTACCCCCTCCCCTCGACTTTCCTGGCTGGGAACTTGAGAATCTTTTTGACTCCTCCTCATCCCTTGCCCCTTCTTCCCAATTACCAAATTTTGTTGATTATTCTTCATGTTTCTAGCGTATTCATTTCATCCTTTTTATTGTCACTCCCACCATCTTAGACCAGGTCTGTATCAGCCAATGCCTGGACTACTGCTCATCTGCTTCCTAACTGGTCCATCTCCTGTCTACATTTTTTTCCTTCCTTATTGCTCTCTCAGTAAATGGTGTCTTTATCCCTCAAGAAGATTCAATGGTTCCCCAATGCTTATGGGACAAGGTCCAAACTGTGTAGTCATTTTAGGCCTTTCACCATTTGGCTCCTACCTATTTTTCCAACTTTATCTGATCCACCATACCTGCAACACCTCTCACCATAGCTCTTCTTCCTTCACGCTCCCGTTTAAGGTCCAACATGCAAGTCACCTTACTACACCGTTCTAGACTATCTTCCCACTTTCCAAGCTAGCACACTTTCTCTCATCACCTATTGAAATGCCATCTCCTTTGTAAAGCCTTTTTATTCTCCCAATCAAGATAGGTGCACCTTTCCCGTTTCTAAAACAATTACCAGATTATATTGAATATGTGTGTTTACTAGTCTGCTTCTCCTGTTAAGACTGTGAAACCCTTAGGACAGGAAAAGTGACAGCGTCAGCATCACCGCTGCATCCTTGGCGCCCTGTACAGGGCCCAGGACACAGTAGGCAGGCACAAAGATGACAATGCATGCGCATGTAGGTGTTTACGTGGACCCTGAGTGTGGACAAAGGCGGAAGCAAGAAGAATCGGGGAGACCAGGATGAAAATTCTCAGCTCTAATCAACGCGAGTGTGGGTTCTGGGTCTGAGACACCAAACATCTCACAAGGGATAGCACGAAAACCAATACCACACAGTAGAACAACTCTCCACGGTCACGGAACCCAGACTCAGTTTGGCCCGCGGGTGCAGGATGATGACGTTATCTATAGCTCAGGCGGTGATTGGTTTCCGAAGAGTAGCGTCGACAGGCAACGGGATTCTCAGCCCTGGCGTAAGTTATCGCGAGAGCAGAGGCCTCGGGTGCGGGATGGCCGCAGAGTCGGGTGTATCTGGCTGGCTGCTCCCGGGTCCAACTCCCCGGCCTAAGATATGGCCCGGGGCCCCGGCCCGTTAGGCCAGCCTCGCTCTAACACGGTCGCCATGCCCAAGAGGGGGAAGCGACTCAAGTTTCGGGCCCACGACGCCTGCTCTGGTCGAGGTGGGAGAGGGGGCGGGGGCGCTGAAGGACTGGCGGCAGGGAGGGGGCTGGACCACGCCGAGGTGCCAGTGATGGGAGGGCGTCTCAGGCTGGGACCTGAAGTGAGGAGGCGGCCTTGGTGGAGGAGACACTGAAGAAAAAAGGCCTCCTCCTTGAGGGTTGGTGCTTTGTTTCAGTGACCGTGGCGGATTATGCCAACTCCGATCCGGCCGTCGTGAAGTCTGGACGGGTCAAGAAAGCCGTCGCCAATGCTGTTCAGCAGGAAGGTAGGTGTTCGGCAAGTGTCTCAGACTCAGGCCGTGAAGACAGTACTAGGTGTTTTATTTTCCTGGGATTCTGACTCTGCTTTTCTTGCAGTGCTTTTGGCATCGTCCCATAAACGTGTTTGCTCTCAGTGTTTACGCACGTATTCAGTGGAGGGATTAGCCAAGAGTAGCACTTTCTGTAGCAGAAATATCTTAATTCTGCCAGTTTTCTTCTAGGGTATTAATCTTTTTCCTGTAGTTCACATATGTTATCCACTTACTCTGGACTTTGCTTCCTTGTGTAACATCCTTGGAATGTTCTTTTCCAGCGTTTCTCTTGCTTTCAAGCTTTTTACTCACGTGCCCGAGACTTGTGTTATTGTGAACGTATCATCTCTACCCCAGGGCCAGGGTAGATGGGATCCGGTTCCTCTCTGTTTCAAACATTGCTCCTCAGAATATATGTAAATGAGAGTAGAATTCACCTTTTGTTTTAAATCGTGCTGGGGTTATAGTGGAAGAATAGCATACTCCCTTTCCCTTCAGATTTGAAGTAGGCATCTTTAAGGAGTCAGTTTCTGCAACTTTGGAATCGGTTTGCCCACTGTGTTTCAGTGTTCTGTATTTAAAATGCTAACATTTCTTCTTGTCTTTATCCTTGGTGATAGATTCTCCGCTTTCTCCAGCAGACTTGATCACACCTCCCCTGCCTCCCACTCCTTTGCTTTCCCTGATGGATGCTGATATCCTGGCTAAGCTGTTTGTAATTCTGGGTAATGCCATCTCATTCTCCCTTGTTTTCTTCTAGTAAAATCTCTTTGTGGCTTGGAAGCCTCCCAGGTTCCTGCAGAGGAAGCTCTCTCTGGAGCTGGTGAGCCCTGTGACATCATCGACAGCAGTGACGAGGTGGATGCCCAAGAGGACAGCATTTATGAGAGAACTGTCTCCAGAAAAAAGAAAAGCAAGAGGCACAAAGGTATGGAGCTATTCCCTTTTGGCTTATCAGCCCTGTCTGTGATGGTAAACTGAGGAGCTCTCACTGCTCATTAGCACAAGGGGAGTTACGAAAGGTAATACCAGTAGAGAAATAAAGTTTAGGGGAAAACCTAGCTCTCAGATAGGAGCTTGGTAGTGGGACAGGGTATAGTACATCAGGACTTTTAATTTTTGTTAAATTTGAGAAGGAAGGAGATTGGTAAGAGTCAGTATATTTCTGGAGTTGTGAACTTGACTCTAGTGGCCATTCATTTAGGTAAAAATCCATATATGGCAGCATGATAACAAAAGTCATTAGATTTCTGGATTATGAATGTGTAAGGAAGCAGAAATATGAGAATAAATGTTTACCCAAACGTGGATTGTATGGTAACCAGTTTTATTTCAGATAAAGTTAGATACTATCCTGAGATTTTAAGTTCTTTGCAGTTATTTACTTTGTGTCTGCTTTATGCCTTTATGTGGGAAATAGAAAAGTATGTGATGTTTAGATCTTACTGGAGATAAAACTTACATAAATGAAACAAAGAAAAACTAGTGATATATCATGTGCTAAATCATCATTCAGATTCCAGGTTGTACCCCAGACTTAATGATGAGAACCTCTTGGGGTGGAGCCCAGAATAGCTGTTCTTAAAGCTCTGCTGATAGTTCTGATGATCAGCTAGGTTTAAGGAGAGGCTGATAAGTAATAAATGGTATGTGTATTTTTGGTCTCAGATCTACCAAAACTTCATCTCTACTTGGTAATAACATAACAGATACTTGTATTTGTTAAAATATATTGAAATAATTAATGAACTGGCATTCCTTTGTAATTATACCAGTTATTGTCAGCAGTACCACTCTTCAAAACCCCAGTATTAATATTGACATTCCCCACTTCTTTGTTCCTTAGTCACCTAGTCACCACAGCCATTCTGTTCGTTTTTTTTTTTTTTAAACACATACCACAAGACTTAAACAAACTTTTATAAGCAGCATCTTTATTGAGATAAAATTCACTCCACTGAAGTGTACAATTCAGTGGCTTTAGTATGTTTACAGAATGGTACAACCATCAATATGATCTAAGCTTAGAACATTTTCATCACCCCATAAATAAACTCCATACCATTAGCATCACCCCTTATTCCCTCCCACTGCCACCCCCAGCCCTAGGCAACCACTAACCTACTTTCTGTCTCTATAGATATGCCTATTCTGGACATTTCATTGTAAATGGGATCATAAAATATGTGGTCTTTTGTGTCTGGCTTCTTTTACTTAGTAGATTTTTAAGCTTCATCCACATTGTAGACTGTTTCATTATTTCATTCCTTTTTATTGCTAAATAATACTCAGTTGTATGGATGATACCACGTTTTATTTATCCATTCATTAACTGATTAACATTTGGGTTTCCATTTTTTTACTATTGTGAATAATTCTTCAGAATATTTGTATACTGTTTTTCTAAACTACCCATTTTACATGTGCATCAGCAACATACGGGGGTTCCAATTTTTCAACATTCTCACCAACACTTGTTATTGTCATTTTTTTGTTATAACCATCTTCATGGACGTGAAGTTGTATCTCATTGTGGTTTTGATTTGCATTTCCCTGATGGCTAATGATGTTGAACATCTTTTCACATGCTTATTGGCCATTTGTGTATCTTCTTTGGAGAAATGTCTATTCAAATCCTTTGCCCATTTTTACATTGGATTACTTGTCTTTTTATTATTGAGTTATAAAAATTCTGTATACGTTCATGATACCTTTTCCTTGTCACATATATGATTTGTGACTTATAGAGTCTTAACCATAATTCATCTTTTACTTCCTTGCTCCACTTTATCCCCATTAGGCTCACTCATTCTAATAAGACTGTTTCTTTTTTTTGGGGGGGGGGGGGTTATTTTTATTGTTCTTTTTACGAAGGTTTACAGAACAAAGTAGCTTCTCATTAAACAGTTAGTACACGTATTGTTTTATGACATTGGTTAACAACCCCACAACATTGTCAACACTCTCCCTTCTCAACCTTGGTTTCTCTGTTACCAACTTTCCTGTCCCCTCCTGTCTCTGCCCCTGGGCTGGTGTGCCCATTTAGTCTCTTTTTGTTTTATGGGCCTGTCTAATCTTTGGCTGAAGGGTGAACCTCAGGAGTGACTTCATTACTGAACTAAAAAGGTGTCTGGGGGCCATACTCTGGAGTTTCTCCAGTCTCTCTCAGGCCAGTAAGTCTGGTCTTTTTTTGGTTAGAATTTTGTTCTACATTTTTCTCCAGCTCTATCCGGGACTATCTATTGTGATCCCTGTCAGAGCAGTCAGTGGTGGTGGCTGGGCACCATCTAGTTGTGCTGGACTCTTTGTCTGGTGGAGGCTGTGGTAGTTGTGGTCCATTAGTCCTTTGGGCTAATCTTTCCCTTGTTTCTTTAGTTTTTCGTTCTCCCTTGCTCCTGGAGGGGTAAGACCAGTGGAGTATCTTAGATGGCTGCTCACAGGCTTTTAAGACCCCAGATGCTACTCAAGGACTGGTCTTTTTTTTCCTCTTCTTTCTTTTAGTTTCTTTTTAATGAAACATATACAAAAGAGGAAAGAATAGTGTAATGAAACCCCGTGTACCCATTACCCAGATGCCACAGTTATCAACTCATGGCCATTTTTGTTTCAACTATTTACTTCCTCCCCCACCCCACCTCCACATGTAGTAGATTATTTTGAAACAATTTTTAGATTACCTGTTATTATCATTAATCTCTAAATATTTTAGTAATTATTGTGAAAAGGTAAATACTCTTAAAAACAGAAACCATTATCACATCTAAATAAGCTAACAGTAATTTCTTAATAGCAAAATCATGTCAGACTTGTCGCTTTACTGCCCTTACATGTGTTTTGTTTTTCTAAGCACCTTAGCTTCATGTTAGCTGTTATTTCACTTGGAATGCTTGTCCTCTTAATCTGTGCTTATCAAAATTATTTATGTCCTTCAGGGCTTACCTCCATGAAGTCTTCCCTTACTGATTCCAGTTCCCTCATTTTGAAACTTCTTAATAATTATGTCTGTATTAAACACTGACAGTTCTTCCCTAATTACTAAATTTTGCCTCTAAACAGAAAAATTTTAATAGTGCTCTGCTTTGTCTCAGTGGAGGAAATTCTGATAGTCATTTGTCTTCTCTTTCATAGAGAGGGGACTTAATGTGGGAGATGGGCCCAAACATGGTAGAATGAGCCCTGGATGGTTACTGGAGATTACAAGAAGGGACAGGAACCAGAAAAGAGGATATTGTTTTAGATGTATGGCTTCTGTTAGAAAAACCTAATGCAAGAACCTGACTGAGTCATAGAGCTAAAGGAAGTAGATAGCTAGAAAAGCAGGGGCAGTTTTAGGAAGGTGGTTTAGGGGCTCTTTTGCCGAGGAAAGAAGAAAGCTGGTTTTAGGATATTTCTGTTACTAGCTCTGAGTTAAGGGAATCAGTGGAGCCCAGATTCTGGTATCATGGAGTGTGAGTTTTTTATCTGAACCTGAGGTGGATGGTAGCCCGCAGGGTCAAGATGTATAGTTAGTTAACACTAATGAAGTCTGAAGGAAGAGGAAGTAGAAATACATTGTCAAGGAGTGACTGAATGTTTGTGGCCAGGGTCATAGGCAACTGACAGTGAACTGAGGAAATAGAAGAAACATGTTTATAAAAACAAACAAACAAACCCAATGCTGTTGAGATTGAGTTGACTCATAGTGACCCTATAGTATAGAGTAGAACTGCCCCATAGGCTGGTGGATTGGAACTGCCGACCTTTTGGTTAGCAGCTGAGCTCTTAACCACTGTACCACCAGGCCAGTTGGTTATTGAGTAATGAGAATACACTGTAACTCAGTTTTTTATTTAGTTCGTACTTTGAGGTTTCCTTTACCATCCTAAAATTGGGTTTGTTTTTAAATGACTGAACTGAAGAAAATGGTGGATGGGGACTGCAAGAGAAATCAAGGACAGGATTTATAGTGCAGAGCTGGAATTTGGAGCCAGAAAACTCAGGTTGTATTTACCGTGACAAGGTTCTGTTTTTCTCATTAGTAAAATGGGCACAATAATATTTTTGGCGCTTATTCCCCTTGCAGAATTATTGGAGTTGAATGATATAATGTATGCAGAAATACTTTGAAAACTTTTAAATAGCATGTAAACAGATATTAAATGTCTTAAATTAAGAACAAGACCTATCCACTTGGGCACAGAGGCAAAGTTTCTAGTAGCTTGAATAAGCAGGAAATAATGAGTTTGAGGGATTTCCTTGGACCTGTTTAAAACCTTTCTTTATTGTACAACACCTGGAAAAACTGAAATTATTAGAGATCTTTAGATATGTGTATAGTAGAAAGTCAAAGGTTATGATTCTTTTTTCTGTTTCAGAAGACCTGGACAGGGCCGGAGGAGAAGAGTATCCCATGGATATTTGGCTCTTGCTGGCCTCATACATCCGTCCTGAGGACATTGTGAATTTTTCCCTGATTTGTAAGAATGCGTGGACTGTCACTTGCACTGCTGCCTTTTGGACCAGGTTGTACCGAAGGTGCGACCACAGAGAGCTCACTGTGTTATCTTTGTAGCTGATTTCATTGCTGTTTGTGATTTGGAGCTACTCCCTGGTTGGTGACCTTTTCAATTTCTCTGCTCTTTGCCTGGGTGTGAGCCTAGCATTGGATTCCTTGAGTCCCTCTAATTTAAATTTGGTATTATTAATTCATCCAGGTAATTGTCTTCCCTGTGGTTGTGGCCCCACCCCCAGTATATACTTTTAGTAAAAAGCAGTGGGCTTCAGGTCCCAAAAAGAACTTTGACTTTTCTTCAGAGTTTTACTTAGCCAGAATTTTCAAAAGCTACAGGTGCCTATCTGCTTATTTTTCCAACTCAATTAGTTGTTTCTCAGATTTACTCATCATCTTGGAAGTATCATATAGTTTTTGTACTTATGCTGCCATATGTGCAGTTGTCGTGATGAGGAGAGAGTGAGTTGTATGATTAGTAAGGGGGCTAGCTTTTGATGCTGGTGTGAAGCCTAGTGAAGATTGTAAACTGTCAGTAAGGCCGCAATGGGAACGGACGTTCAGATAGCAGGGAGTAGCAAGCTTGCTGAGACCACTGACAGAAAAACCTAGTGGTTCTTTCCCAGTGCAGATTCTTTTCAAACAATCGAAGTATGTTGTACGGTTATCAATTCAGAGACTTGCTCTTTTGTAGAGTGAAATAGTGAGGATTTAAAATTTCAAAATGGTTGGAGAAATACAAGATTATAAGGTAGATGTGAAGAAGCAGCAAAAGTAGCTGAGACGTTAAGGAGATGGGGGTTTGTGTGTGTGTAAGCATTGGGGACAAGCTAAGTACTGGCCAGTGGACTCGTGCAGTGAAGTTCACACAGAGACCAGGAGCCCCAGAGACTGACAAGGAGCAGAGCAACAGGTCACATATCGGTAGGAGTAATGTGTCATGTTTCAGGCACTACACGCTGGATGCCTCTCTGCCTTTGCGCCTGCGACCAGAGTCAATGGAGAAGTTGCGCTGTCTCCGGGCATGTGTGATCCGATCTCTGTACCATATGTATGAGCCATTTGCTGCTCGAATCTCCAAGAATCCAGCCATTCCAGAAAGCACTCCCAGCACACTAAAGAATTCCAAAGTAAGTGAGAATTAGTGTTGGGGTTTGACTAATGGACTCTTGTATGGTGGGTCTGCTTTCATGGCTTGTTCTCCAGCTTCCTTGATGCTGAGGGCTGTAGGTCACAGGCTGCTAGGGGACTAATGAAACTTTTAGGGTTCAGAGGCCTCACTTGTCCAAGACATTCTCGCTGTGTTGGGCTGACTTATATTATCTTTAACTTAAAGCTTTCCTGTGCTGTTAGTGTATCCTCTGTATTTTAATTTATTGTCACGCATTGTACATTGGACCACTTTAGATATGATGGCTTGGGCTAGGAAGAGCACAACTGTAATGGTGGATGTAAACTACAATTTTTAAAAAGTGCTTTAAATCACGGTACAAACATATAACATGAACAACTCACTTATTTTCTCTAATGTGACCTTGACATCTGGGAGCCCTTTTCTTGTTGATCTCCTTAGAAGAGTCCTGGTCTAGGCTTTATCCCTTTAGCATTTGCTAAGCACCCACAGTTGCTAGGCTCTGTGGTAGGTCTTCTCAGAGACTAAAAGTTACTCCTATTCACAGACCTTAGCGCTCTAAAATCTTTTCTGTGTTCTAGGCTATTTTTTATATCTCATGATTTCCCCATGTTTTGTACTCATACATTGTATTCAGTTTCTGGCATTCTTCTGATTTGTAAATAGGCCTATTAGCCTTTGGTCCATCCCCATGAAATCTCAAGTGAAATCACCTCTGCCAAGCTAATAGTAGTGTAGTAGATAAGATTATTTATGCAGGTTGATGTCTCGGCCTTTTTCTCATTCAGCTAATACCATCGTCTTTGGTTTCTTATCTTTTGAGTTTGGAGATAATTTTTATTGCTCTGTTCCTACCCAAAGTCTGATGCTCTATAGCACGTTCTATTGTTTTTATACTAATGAAAGTTGTATGATGATTATTCTCCCCTAGTTTAGCTCTAGGGCCCTGGGTGGTGCACGTGGTTTAAGCTCAGCTACTAACGTGAAGGTTGGCAGTTTGAACCTAACTAAGTGGCACCACGAAGAAAGGCCTAGTGATCTGCTTCCATAAAGACTGCAGCCAAGAAAACCCTATGGAGCAGTTCTACTCTGTAACACGTGGGTTTGCCATGAATCAGAATTGACTCAACGATAATAGGTATAATTTAGCTCTGTTGTTGCTGTTAGGTGCCGTTGAGTTGGTTCTGACTCATAGCGACCCTGTGTACAACAGAACGAAACACTGCCCAGTCCTGTGCCATGCTCATAATCATTGCTGTGCTTGAGCTCATCATTGGCAGCCACTCTGTCAGTCCATCTCGTCAAGGGTCTTCCTCTCTTTCGCTGAGCCTCTGCTTTATCAAGCATGATGTCCTTCTCCAGGGACTGGTCCCCCCGATAGCATGTCAGAAGTTCATGAGACGAAGTGTTGAAGTGTTGCCATCTTCATTTCTAAGGAGCATTCTGGCTGTACTCCTTCCAAGACAGATTTGTTCGTTCTGGCAGTCCATGGTATGTTCAATATTCTTTTGGAAGACACCTACCTGACCAGCCGACTGAAACAGATTCATATTTGTGCCCATTCTAAACAAAGGTGATCAACCGAATGTGGAAAATTATGAAACAGTAGCATTAATATCACGTGCAAGTAAAATTTTGCTGAAGATCATTCAAAAGCAGTTGCAACACTACCTTGACACAGAACTGCCAGAAATCTAAGCTGGATTCAGAAGAGGATGTAGAACCAGGGATATCATTGCTGATGTCAAATGGATCTTGGCTGAAAGCAGCAGATACTAGAAAGATGTTTATCTGTGTTTTATTGACTGCACAAAGGCATTCGACTAACAGATTATGGATAACATTGCAAAGAATGGGAATTCCAGAACACTTAATTGTGCTCATGAGGAACCTGTACATAGACAAGAGGCAGGCATTCTAACAGAACAAGGGGATACTGCGTGGTTTAAAATCAGGAAAGGTGTGCGTCAAGAATTTTATCCTTTCACGATGCTTATTCAGACTGTATACTGAGCAAATAATCTGAGAAGCTGGACTGTTGGAAGAACTCGGCATCAGGATAGGAGGAAGATGCATTAACCACCTGCAATATGCAGATGACACAACCTTGCTTGCTGAAAGAGGGCTTGAAGCACTTATTGATGAAGATCAAAGACTACAGCCTTCAGTATGGATTACACCTCAACAGTAAAAACAAAAATCCTTGCAACTGGACCAATAAGCAACATCATGATAAACGGACAAAAGATTGAAGTTGTCAAGGATTTCATTTCACTTGGATCCACCATCAACACCTACAGAAGCTGCAGTCAGGAAGCCAGACAATGTATTGCATTGGGCAAATCTACTGCGAAAGACCTCTTTAAAGTGTTAAAAAGCAAAGCTGTCACTTTGAGGACCAGGGTGCACCTGACCTAAGCCATGGTGTTTTCATTTGCCTCATATGCATGCAAAAGCTGGACAATGAACAAGGAAGACCAAAGAAGAATTGGATCCTTTGAATTGTGGTGTTGGCGAAGAATATTGAATATACCATGGATTGCCAGAAGAATGAAAATGAACAAATCTGTCTTGGAAGAAGTACGAGTTTAGCGCTAGGGTGATAATATTCCACCTGATATATGTGGATATAAAACCTGATATATATTGATTAAAATAGTAATGTGGATTTCAAGATTAATCCACATAACTGAAGTATAGGAGTTTATCAAGCCCCCCTCCCGCCCCCAGGGTTGTAAACTTAGGAGATCATGGCCATTGGCTGAGCTCAATATTATGCTAGCTGATGGATTTAGTAGAATGCTGGGTGAGTAGAATTTCATCCAGCAGCTGCTTCTGCTTGTAATATGAGTGGACAGCACATCATTTCACACTTCCCGTCTCTCTACCCACAAAAACATTTGACAGTATGAGACTAATTATTGTGAGGATGGGGTCATCCATAAATTAAGCATAAACCCAAACCAAACCCGTTGCTGTCGAGTCGATTCCGACTCACAAATTAACCATACGAGGTGTGAATCAATTGCTGGGAGCAGAGCAGCTTTGAGCAAACTCCTCATGCTTGACACATCCTAGCGGCTCCAGTGCACAATGCAAGTGTTGCTGCCTAAATTCTAAAATACCCATGTCTTCATGTTCTTATCACTGTATATTAATTTTTGAAAGTAGACTATAAAAAGCCAAGGTGGAATGAAAACTAAGCTCGTAACCCAAATTGTCAGCCCAGGCCACCTGGCTGCTGCCTTTTTGTACCTTTTATTGGAGATCTTCTGAAAAGGGTGTGGGACCTGCAGTGGCAGGTATCCCATGCATGGCCTTGCCACTTGTATACCCACAATTGCATGGCATTCAAGGAGTTGCTGGCATGCCTAAAGGAAGTTACCCCATGTTCCTGGACTCCAGCTTTTCGTATTTGATTCCCCCTCTCTCTCTTTTCAGTAGCATAGCTTGTTTGGGACACTGGAGCCGTTGTGATGGCAGCAGAAGTGTTTGCCCCTTAAAGCCAAGCCCATTATTTTTGATGGAACAGCAGGACGTACAGGGCATGTCTGAAGGGCAGGACAGCTGGCACGGCGGACGACCCACCCCTTATCCCCTGGGAGGTACTTCACTTCTTGTGCTTAACCCTGGCTGTAGCCTGACTTTGATCGAGGGACTTTCTTTAGACTGAATTCAGCCCAGCTTTGTAGTTTGCACACCGCTGTCTGCTCCCAGAAAGTCCTGAGCAACTTGCTTCTCTTCCAGGGCCAGCCATCTCTGCCTGGCTTCTAGCCTTGTTAGCATCTTGCCTGGTGGCTGCTGGCTGCCCTTATATTTTAATGTAGTGGAGTGGCCTGCTAAATCAGAGAGAATGCCCCAGTCTCTAAAGACCATGTTTCCATTTTTAAAGATGAGAACAGAAGGGGTTTACCTCCACATTCTCTGAGGGACTTATATTGGTCCTTTTTCTCTTAATTGAACAGCTCTAGGATTGTCTCTTCGTGTTGCACCAGTGTCAAGTTGCGGGTCCTGCCTGTGCCTGAGTATAATCTCAGCATTGGGACTGTGGCTGGCTTTAGTTCTGTCAAACAGAGAGGTTTTTGCTGATTATTTTTTGTTACCTTATAGTGTATTTTTATTTTTCATGTTTCTCTCTCCTTTTTTTATTTTTGGTTTGTTTTTATTTTCTTACAGTGCTTACTTTTCTGGTGCAGAAAGATTGTTGGGAATAGACAGGAACCAATGTGGGAATTCAACTTCAAGTTCAAAAAACAGGTATGTGGTTTTATGCTGTGTTTTAGCGTGCACTGATATGACCGTATCTACTTGGGGTGTGAGAGGAAGAAGGGAAATTAGTGAAGTTCAATTGGCAAGGATTTTCTAAGGATTCTAATAGGCTGCGTGCCAACCTGTGGATGGTAGTTTCCTTTCATTTATCTTGGCTCTTTATGCTAACCAAAATCATCTCCGATACAGGTGGTTCATTTTGACACCAGCCACTTAGAATCAGGGCCCTAACACGTTTCTTTAGGATCTTGGCATTGGCCTGGTTTGATACTCCTTATAGGTTTGTATCCACAGGGCTAAGTCCCTCAGCATTATTGATGTGATATTTAGACAAGCCATATATTCTTAAATATATCATTAGGGAATAATACTAGGAATAATACTGAGTAATATGGGGAATAGTACTGGGAAAGAATAGTAGGTGTTTTTAGCCATTTCACCGTTGTCCCATAACATGAGATGAAGCTAATGCCTAACAGCTCTTGCATTGATGGGAAAAAAAACCATGTAATGATCCTTCTCCAAAAGATAAGTGGTGAGCGTATTTTAAGGGTTTCAGGTTGGAGGCTGAGCCCTTTGAATACATGACGGAGGCAGTCCCAGAATTTAATTGTACCTCACTGCTAGGTAGGCATCACTATTTCCAAACAAACGTTATCTTCTTTTTGTTTTTCAGGTAATATCTTGTTCTAATTTCACTAGACATCAGAATTGCATTATTAACATCAAATAATACACATCAGAACTTCAAATAATGCCATGAAAAGAAAAGGAATGAGGAACTGTTTTATACTGACAGAGAATACAAAGACATATACAAAGAGTAAACTTTGACTGGGTCCTGTAAAACAAAGCTATAAAAAAATTTTTTTGGACAATTAGGGAAATTTGCATATGCTGTGGATATTAGATGATATGAAATCATTGTTAATTTTCTTAAGTGTGGTAATATGTTTATATTGAAATGTCTTTATTAATACTGAATTAATTAAGGGTGGAGTGTCAGTGTTACTTTCAAATGGCTTAGTAGCCCCCCCACAGTGTGTACAAAAAAGTGAGGAAAATGGAAAAGAGATAACAATGGACTGAGGTTATTTGCCTAAAAATTTTGTTGTTGTTGTTCAAAGTAAATGTATTTGTAAACAACAGTGATTTATGTGGTTTTACATCTGAGGCGATTTGGGGAAGCCATGAAGAGAGGCAATGTCAAAAGTCTTCTTATAAGGAGGGTAAATACTATTCCATATCTGTCTCTGCACTTGGCTGGGACTGCCCCTGAGATCTTGACCACAGTGAGAAACTGTTCTGTCTGTCATTACCGCTTACCCTCAGCAGCCTCGTTTCTTCCACCTCTTGTCTGTACTTACTATTTCACTGATAAGACACATTACAAATACAGTTAGTTATCCTTCACTTGATAGCACATGAGTTACAGATAGGTTTATAATTAAAGTATATCATAACTTCTTACTGATTCGTTTCAAAAACATAAGAATTTTGTGTCTGATAATTGCCTTTTAATAAGATGCCCACAATCTGTGACACCCATGAGATATTGGTAGAAAATTCATGGTAGGACCTTTCTGGGCAGGGACTGAGGGGCAGCCGTAAGTGGTGCAGTGTGACTATAAGCAGAAACCAGAATTACTATGTGAAAGTGAATGCTCAGCAGAGCCATATGACTCCGTTGTTTTATGGTGCCTGGAATTAAGGTGGCCACTTCTGCTTGCAGCCCTTTTGTGCAGCAGATGGTCTCTGGATTCTGACGAGTAGCAAGGAATTTGTTGTAATGTTTCAAACATTGGAGAGCCTCTGATAGAGACTATAAGTTTCCATGTCTTGTCAGATGGCAGGGAATGCTATCTAAATGAAGTGTAAGTCCACTGCCATAGATTTGTAAGGTCTAATCTTAGTATAATGGAAGCTATTTTTAAAGTTTACCCTGTTTGGTAGAAGTAAAACAATGGCCATGGGCCAGGATGTGGAAATAGCTTTGTAGTTATTATCCAGACTCTGCACTAATAATAATAAGTACTACTTTGTACTTACTAAAATGAAATTTTATTTGCGTTTAGTTCCGGTTGGAGAAAAGTTTGCATCTTTGATCTAAAATCCGTGGTTTTCAATTAAGCATGCAATTCCTATCCCTCATTATAGATGCCACAATAATTGAAAGTTGGATATAGCTCCTCTTTAAAATTCATGAACCTTTCTGTTTGTGAATCTTGCAACAGCTACTCTTCCAAATGTGTTTCCCCTTCTTTCAAAGGGCAGGTTTTCTTTGATCTCTGTATAGAAACCGATAGTACATACAGAGAGAGGAGATAGCAAAAAAGTGAATCTCACTAGGTTTAGTTGAGCCATAGGATTTTCATTGGTGGAGTCTTAGAGCCATAAAAATTTCGTTTAAGTCATTAGTTTAATTCTCAGTTCTCTTCAGCCCCCTAGGTTAAAGAGCAAGTGTATGGGAGGGTTGCAGCCGCCCATTCAATACGAAGATGTTCATACCAACCCAGACCAGGACTGCTGCCTACTGCAGGTCACCACCCTCAATTTCATCTTTATTCCAATTGTCATGGGAATGATCTTTACCCTGGTAAGTGGGGACTCAGGGTGTCATCCTCTACTCTTGTACCCATTAAAAAAACCCATTGCCATCAAGTCGATTCCAACTCACAGGGACTCCATAGGACAGCAGAACTGCCCCATAGGATTTCCAGGGCTGTAATCTTTCTTTTCAATGCTGTTAGAGTTTGTTTTATATATCTTGGAGCCCTATCATTGGGTGTGTAAATATTTATTATAGTTACGTCCTCCTAGTGTATTGACCTTTTAATCATTATATAGTGTCCTTCCTTATCCTTTGGGGTGGATTTTACTTTAAAGTCTATTTTGTCGGAGATTAATATTGCCACTCCTGCTCTTTTTTGAGTGTTGTTTGCTTGATATATTTTCTTCCATCCTTGGAGTTTTTATTTGTGTCTTTAAATCTAAGGTGTGTCTCTTGTAGGCAGCATACAGATGGATCATGGTTTTTTATCGATTCTGCCACTGTCTCTTTATTGGTGCATTTAGTCCATTTACATTCAGTGTAATTATTGATAGGTATGAGTTTAGTGCTGTCATTTTGATGTCTTTTTTTGTGTGTTGACAAGTTTCTTTGTTCCACTTAATTTTCTGTGCTGAGTCGTTTTTGTTTATGTATTTTCATTGTTGTTGATTTTGTATTTGCTGAGTCTTTGTATTTTCCTTGTTTTTTATTTTGATGTGTAGGATTGTTAGTTTCCTTTGTGGTTACCTTAATATCTACCCCTATTTGTCTAAGTTTAAACCAGTTTTTTATTTCTTTATATCACCTTGACTTCCTCTCCATATGAAAAATCTATGTCTACATTTTTTAGTCCCTCTTTTTTAACGTTGTCATCTTTTACATATTGACATCTCTGTTTCCCCATTTTAAGTGTTTTTAGCGTTGATTTATTTTTGTGACTTCCTTATTTCGGTTGATAGCTGATTATTCTGTCCTGTGTCGTAGTCTTGGGTTGTTATTTGATGTTATTGATTTTCTAACCGGAGGACTCCCTTTAGTGTTTCTTGTAATTTTGGTTTGGTTTTTGCAAATTCCTTAAAATTCTGTTTATCTGGAAATGCCCTAATTTTGTCATTGTATTTTAGAGACAGTTTTGCTGGTATATAATTCTTGGCTGGCAGTTTTTTTTCCTTCAGGGCTTTATGTATGTCATTCCCTTACCTTCTTGCCTGTGTGGTTTCTGCTGAGTAGTCCAAGCTTAGTCTTAGTGACTCTCCTTGTCGATGACTTTTTGTTTAGCCCTAGCCGCTCTTAAAAAATATCTATCTTTGATTTTGGCAAGATGATTATAATATGTCTTGGTGACTTTCTTTTGGGATCTGCCTTGTGTGGGGTTCGATGAGCATCTTGGATAGATACCTTCTCATCTTTCACGGTATCAGGGAAGTTTTCTGCCAACAAATCTTCAACAATTCTCTATTTTCTGTTATCCCTCCCCCCACCATTTTGGTATTCCGGTCACTTGTAGATTATTCCTCTTGATAGAGTCCCACATAATTCTTAGGGTTTCTTCATTTTTTTCAATCCTTTTATCTGATTTTTCCTCAAATAAATTGGTGTCAAGTGCTTTATCTTCAGTCTCACTGATTCTGACTTCCATTGCCTTAATTCTTCTCGTATGACTTTTCTATTGAGTTGTCTAATTCTGAAATTTCATTGTTAATCTTCTGGATTTCTGATTGCTATCTCTCTATGGATTCTTGCAGCCTGTCAAATTTGTCATTATGCTTTTCTCTAATCTTCTTAAGTTCCTCTATTGCTAGGTCTGCATTTTGTCTGATCTTCTTCCTGTTCTCTTGAAGAGTTCTGTATATTAATCTTTTGTATTCTGCCTTCGGTAATTCCAAGAAATTCTCTTTCTCCAGAAAGTTTCGATTCTTATTTTGGGAGCTTGCTGAAGCCGTCATGGTCTGCCTCTTTATGTGATTTGATATTGACTGTTGTCTCCAAGTCATCAATAAGTTATTATATTTATTTTATGTTTGCTTACTGTGTCCTAGCTTCTTGTTTTGTTTTGATATGCCCAAATAGGCTGCTCGTGTGAGCTAGCCTGGTCACCGGTGCCCCTGAAGCTTCAACGTCCTGCTACCAGGTGGCCAGACCTGCCACTAAGTATGTGGGCCCAGGAGTCCACCCACTCTTCCTGTATGGATTCAGCTCAGGTGTCCAGGTAGTCAACCACCAAATGTGTGGTGCAGGCTTTCACCTACAGTCCTAGACAGGCAAGGGTGATTGATGTAGGCACAGGCATCTGGCTGCAGCAGGGGGTCACACGCTGAGCAAGGCAGGGGGCCAGTGGCTGCCTCCGAGTGTCTGGGAGGAAAGTGTGTCCCTGTTTCCTAAAGCACATAGGTAGGTGGGTTTTGCAGCCGGGCTATGAGCACCCAGTGCTGTTGGCTGTAAGGGCTGGGGGGCACCACTTATTCTTGGCCCGTCTCTGGTAGCTGGGTGGCGTGGGTGGAGCCATCAGTCCTCAGGCCCCAATGTGGGTAGGTGAAGACCCTGTTTAATGGGCAGAGCAGTGTCAAATGTCACAAATCAGTTCACAGCTGAAACAGGTGAAGTTAGACTTAAGGTATATACCCTGTTGTACTGTGGTAATGAGGGCCTACACTGTTGAAATGGGCCCACACGAGTCTCTCCGGGGGGAAAGGGAGTCAAAATCCGTGGAGCCCTTTTCCTGTGCCTAGGCAAAGGAGTTGTGTCTACCCTGAGTTCCTGACTTAGTGGAGCCAGCAGATTATTTTTTCCCATTTGTTAATTTGTTCCCTCTCCAAGACTGGGGGAATGGCTTAGGGTGGGTGAGGGGTTCTACTTTCAGCCCAGGGGACTTGGCAGTTGCTGAAGCTGTCCTGGACCCAGTGCAGAGCAGGGAGTGGGGAGGTAAATGGGAGAGAGGTTTTTCCCAAAGGGGGGTGTTTTTGATCTGCATGGTACGCCAGACGCAAGTACTTATCTTTTGCCAATTGAAGGCTGCTTCTCACTGTAGACTCTCTGCCACTGGTTCGGTCTCGGTGTGGGAAACGCCTCCCAAGCACCACTGCCTGCCTCACCGTGCACCATGAGCTGATCTGGCCTGAAGGGCTCTGGCTCCTGCCGGCTCAGGTCTGGCAACTCCTTGCTGCTTCTAAACCATCTCCCTCTCGCTGCCACTCAGTCGGATTGCTCAACTTCGCCTTTGATGTTCAGGGCTCCTAGATTGTCATATGTAATTGATTCACTTGTCTTTTTGGGTCTTTGTTGAAAGAGGGACCACTGGAAGCGTCTGACTACTCCGCCATCTTGGCCCCGCCTTCCCAAGGCTGTAATCTTTACGGAAGCAGAGTGCCACATCTTTTTCCTGAAGAGCAGCTGGTGGGTTCGAACTGCCAACCTTTTGGTTAGCAGCCGAACACTTAACTACTGTGCTACCAGGGTTCTTAGCTGTCGTACAGACTCTCACTATATATAGGCTTTGAAAGAGATTTGTAAGTTTAACCATCCAAGAAGAAATTTTTGAAGAATAATAAAGTCTGATGTCAGACTTGCATATTATGAACAGGTAGATTTGTGGAGAAGTTAATTATACCTGAGACTATTTTACCTCTTTTTCTTTCTCTATAGGAATGTAGTTTCTAAAGGAGAATGTTTTTGCGTTTTCATGTGTAGTGATCATTAATGAATGAGAAACGTTGTCCCATTTGGGATAATGACAAGACTTATATGGGAGCACATATGTCAGGACTGTGGGGGCATGCACATGGTGTCATAAATGGAATATTCAAATATAGGGTGGCCATGTCTGTTCTTTATGTGATGCTGTAACTATTCACGGCTTACCTAAGAGTTAGATTAGTAAACACCATGTATGCCTCTGGCATATTTTCCAGATTTTTAGACATTTTAATTGGATTGGCAGTTGGAGAGTTCATGTAATTTGTCTTCTCTGTATTTTAGGCTTATGTTTAGTGATATACAGGGTTCTTCTTCCACAATGAAAAATTTTATTTTTTTCCTGGTAAAATAAATAATGCATAGTTTGACTCCACCAGGTGCTCCTTAGAAACCCTATGGGGCAGTTCTACTCTGTCCTATATGGTCAGTATGAGTCAGAATCAACTTGACGGCAGCGGGTTTTAACATCTTATAAAGGACTTAAATAATACATAAAGATATTGAGAAAGTAAAGGTGACTTAGACCACCACTACCCTGTAACTGCATTTAACCTTTTGGGAACTGTTCTTGAATGTATCTGTTAATATGTCTATGTAAATAGCCTGTTAAATAATTTTGCATAATTGGGATGATGTCATACATGCTGTTTTTATTGTAGATGCCTCTCCCCTCCTTCCAGGTTAAGCCACATTAACAACCTAGTTAATATACAGATATATTCCTTATACTCCATACTCATAATCCTATACAGACCTATATATTGACATGCATATATAGGGATTTTGTGGTTTATTTTACAAAAAAGGGATCAGGTTATACATAATTACATGCATCTTGTTCCACTTTCCCAATAATATCAAAATCCCTTCAAGTCATCTCTTAAAGCTCTAACTCAATTTTTAAAAATTGCTCTGGTGGTGTAGTGATTAAGACCTTTGGCTGCTAACCAAAAGATCGGCAGTTCGAATCCACCAGCCACTCCTTGGAAGCCCTATGGAGCAGTTATACTCTGTCCTATAGAGTTGCTGTGAGTTGGAATTGACCTGATGGCAATGGGTTTGGTGTTTTTGTTTTTTTGTTTTTTTTTTTTTTTGGGGTATGTATTCAGCCTTTTATGGGGCTTTCTTTAGTTTAAATATATGAAGCTGAGAAGAATTTCTAAAAATCATCCTTAAATTTTTGTGTTTTTAAAGACATTGGTGTTATAATTCAAAGATTAATTTTTGTTGCCTAGCTAGTGTAAATGATGTCTAGAATGTCTCGTTTCAGACTGAGCCGTAGGAAACCGAGGTTGTTTACTTTGCCTTTCCCTCTCAGTTTACCATCAGCGTGAGCACGGACATGCGGCACCATCGAGTGAGACTGGTGTTCCAGGATTCTCCTATCCATGGTGGTCGGAAACTGCGCAGTGAACAGGGCGTGCAAGTCATCCTTGACCCAGTGCACAGTGTTCGGCTCTTTGACTGGTGGCACCCTCAGTATCCGTTCTCCCTGAGAGCCTAGTTACTACTTCCCATCCCTGGGGGCTGCCCTGAGCTAGGCCAGTCCATTAGGAAGCAGATTCCAGTTTGGCAGCTGGATGTGTATCTGGTTAGTGATGCACATGCTCTTCAGGTTCCAGGGACTTCTGTTAGTGGAGGGAGAGGGGTTGAATCAAGAGGAAAACCAACTATGATTTATAAACATATTTTCATGTAAAATTTGCATTTGAGAGGACATACCTGGCCCTGTTTTCTGCGTTAAAACCCCATTTGGTGCTATTGAGTTTGTTGTTCTTTATTCTTTTATCCCAGTGAAAATGGATGGTCTTGCTCTAGGGAAAAATTAATTCATGACTCTCCAAAACAAGGAAGTTTCAGCATTCCCTTATGGATCGAGGAACTTGTGCTACTGTTGCTTCCAATTTAGCTGCCCCTCAAATCCAAGTGAATACTTTCTCTTCTCTCTGTACCCTTCTCCAGAAATAAAGTAGGTGACAGGGTTTTCAGAATCTTACAAGATTGACTTTTGTGTTTTTTTCTTTTTTTAATAATAATTTTTGGATATTTATGTGTAAATGTTCTTTTGGCTATTTTGAATTTTAGATATTTTTTTGCATGAGGTTGATAGTGGTGATGATAGTGACTTTGTGCCCTTGGTACTTTGCCAGGAACTTTACTTAGTATCTCTAATTCTTAAAACCCTGCAAGGTAGGTGATACTGTTCTATTTTATGGGTGAGGAAACAGAACCAGTGACTTACCCAAGGCCATACAGCCAGTAAATGGCAGAGCCAATAATTCTGAGCCAGGTCTGTGTGTGCTCCTTTTGCTGTACCACAATGAAAAAGATCAGTCTCGTTTTTCTTGTGACAGATGGTGGTGAAAGGGAGGAGGCAGCGTAGATTAAAAAAAGTAAAAGGGTAAGTAAAAATGTGATTATAATATACCTTTATCCGTGTTCAGCCTAAGAGGTATATATAAGATTGATGAAGGAATCTTTTAAATAAATGTGTTTCTTTTTAATTAAAATGTAAAATAAACCAAGAAAGGATACTGTCCTTACTGCAGGAACGATAGTAGTAGCATTTTCATTCACTTGTTAGAAAGGCATTTGTGAGGCTGAAGGTCATTTTAAAAAAATGCGTCTCATGGAGGAACTAGCCTCCTGAACCATAAGCAATTAGTGACTGTCCTTTGCTCTGCACTGCACTGTGCTGCCTCTCCTACCATCCTGTGTGTCCACAGGAACCTGGCCTCTTGTCCCTGCAGAAATGCTGACATCCTCCGTTTGGTCAGAGGACTTAACTGTAGTTGGTGTACTCCGAGAAGGTGGTCATGGGTGGAGTTTTTTGTTTTGTTTTGTTTTTTTTTTTTTTTGCTAAAAAGATAACGTCGTTGCTTGCCCCCCGCCCCCAATTGACCATTGGGCTGGGCATTAAGATGGTATTCTTGTGGGGGTAGTTGTTAGCATGAGCCAAACTGCCAAATTAGCGTGTTGTTTTTTCCTTACCATTCTCTCCACCCCCAGGTATTTAAAGAATATTCTTAGGAAGCATCTGCTTAATACTGCTGCTAGTCACCAGCTACGACTAACCTTACCCCGCACTCAGGGCCGTACTAAAGCTGTTCACACAGAAAGTGAGTCTGGGTCGGTGAAAAACAGCATTTGAGCATTTAAATGCTGAAAAGAAACCAAAAAACCTAAGGGCATTAAGCACCTTGCAAGTTTCTACAATCAGAAGTTGCCTCTTTGAGGCAGGAGGAGAGAAGCACAGAGTACCTAGCTCCTGAACTAAAGATGCCGTGAAACAGGAGGGAGTTGTCCCAATGGACTGTATGTTCCCCATTTAGGAGTTACCTTTAAAAAGGATGTGAAATAAATTTGACTTAATAATTGTGTTCTGACTCAACTTCTGGGTTTTTGTGTCAGATTCCATGGTAAGATGATAAATAAAATATTAGATACTGCCTCAGCTGTTCTCTTAGCATAATATTGAGAATGCCTGGTGAAGTGTCTTATCACTGATGGTTATCATGGCTTCAGTCTTCCCTCTGCATTGGCTGAGCTGCTTTTTCTAGACTGAGGATGATTCCCATTTATTAGTAAAAGGATGTGAAATGTCTCAGGGATTTCCTTTTGGTGAGAACCACAGACCACCTGAAGAAGAGTTGGAACCTTCTGGACTACAGATTAAAAATTGCTTTATAATTTTCACTTTCTTAAGTATATATTGTGATTTTCCTCGAGGATCAGACAAGTAAAACAACACAAATTTAGCCTCAATTCTCACCTCTTAAATAAACCAGTTATTCAGACTTCTCTGCCTTCTCCTAAAGATACAAGGAAACCAAACCAAATGGTAAATATTTTGGGGGAAAGGAAAAAATATATATAAACGAAACCAAGGTTCGATGTGTCACTGATCTCAACTACAGCATTTGATATAAAGCATGTTGTGTATACATCTATAAATACATATATAGCTACACGTTGCATGCATATAAAAATTCTTCACACTTCCTAGCAGTGCTTACTGGATATTCTGAAAGAATTTGAGTAGGCACTATTTCACAAACCAGATGCGAAGGATGCATTAATAGCTACAGGGGACAGGGTAAAGAATAAGTCAGGAAAATGGAGAGGTTTAGCTATATGTCACCCAGGAATTTTGGCATTTGAGACTGTCTTCGCTCTATGTAATAGACAAACGCTTCATTTTATAGTGTTAGAACAGCCAGGTTCCTGAAGGCAAGCGACACAATTCGCTGAAGTGTGTTCTACAAAAAAACATTAGGATTTCAAGTTTCTCCCCTTAAAAAATGGGCGGGACCAAAGGGAAAGTAAAAGCGGACAAGAGAGCAGCTACGAAAGGTGACTAACCACTGGCAACAATTACAAGGCCAGGGTCAAGGCCAACCTAGGGAACCAGTTAGATTAGGAACGGGTGATTTCTAAAGGAGGAACGGGATGTGTGCCGCAGCCTCTCTAGGAAGGAACAGGGTCCTGGGTCCCTATTCCTGCAGGCTAAGACGTCGCCTCGCCCCCATCTCATAAGGACGCCCAAGGCCTCACCAACATGGCGCGCATCATCTAAGTAGCTCTCTCATCACGTGCCAGGGCCAGGAAGCGCCCGGGGCAGGAGGCGTGGCCTCGAGGGGCGGGGCCTTGGCCTATCCGCGGAGGGAGGGGGCGGGGCTTTGGGGCTGAAGCGCTTCGGCCTCGGAGGCTGCAGATCTCTTGGTGCCGGCTCTGCTCTCTAGGACGTGTCCGGCTTCCCCGGTTGGGGGCGGCTCCCTGCTGCCTCCGTGCCTTGCCGCCCGGCCTTCGGTGATTACAGGCAGGTGAGCGTCCAGAGCCTGGGTTTGGGGGTAGGTTGCCTCTTTTTCCCACCTCCAGCACTCTACCCCCACAGTTTGGGGAGGGATCCCTATCTTGAGAGCCTTGGGAAACAGCCCCGTTTGACTTCGATGTGTCATTTTCGGCAGCATCGATACTGCTTCCTCCGCCGTCCCTCACTGGCGTTTGCAGTGCCCTGTGCCCTTGGGTGTGAGAATGAGGGGCGATGCCCGATTTGCGGGGAGGGCGTGGAGTTTGCCCGCAGCTCCATCAGCCTCGGGGAAAGGGGGCCGAGTTGGCGTATCTCCCGATGGGAGCTGGGTGGACTGCGCCCCCATTTCCCCTCCAGGAGAATCAGAGAAAAGCGCCGCTCAGCTCCTGGCCCGGCTCCGCTCCTTTGGGCACGCTAAGGGCTAAGGTCTTCGCGCTTCCCGGAGGTTTTCATCATTACCTCGTTTCTCATAACACCCCCTGTTTACTATCGCTGGCTCTCCGTTACTCGAACTGCCAGTCTCGGGCGCTGCCAGAGATGCCCCATCTCCCCAGTGCCAGAGCTGTTGGGTGAAAGGAGTGGCCAGCCCGAGGCCTGGTGGGAGTGGGGGTGGGCGCAACAGGAAAAAGGGGCTGGCACAGAGATTCCTGAACGGCAAGGGTGGAAGTGGGGAGCTTACTTTCAGCCACGCAGTAAAGATGTTTTCCCGTCCGGATCCTGCCGGTTTTGACGGTGGGTGGGAAGAGAGAGGTTGGGTTGGAGGACTTGGAGATGTGGTGTGGGTGGTTTTCTTTGGAAGGGAGGAGGGATCCAGGACAAGGTGCCACTAGGTGCTGATGTCACCTTTGAGGAGAGGTGTGCTGGTAGTATCCATTAGAGGGGTAGGGGAGTTGGGGCTGCAGTTCTGCTGTTCTGTGTGGGGAGCAGGTGGTTAAGAAGGCCCTCCTTAGTTAGCATGGAGATCCTGGCCTAGTGTGAGCTTAAGGGGCCCCTCCAGGAGCCAGGTTGCAGGGACTTCCGTCAGTCCTTTCTAGAGTTGTTGGAACTGGCACTTAGAACTTTGCTTAGCATCTAGCAAACTTTTATTGGACACCTACTATATGCCAGACAGTGCTAGGTGCTGGGTCTTCTGAAGGCAGTTTAGGGGCATAGGGCAACTGAAAGGTACACATAGTAGGCACCCCTCCATGTAACATCCCCTGCAACACACCATTTTTTACATCATTATTAGATTGGAAAAAGAAAGACAGAGGCTGTCCACATGCTGTCAAACAGTTGTCTGAACTGGATTCCAGCTCACCCTTCACACCGCTATTAACTGGCCAGGTCATCCCAGGGGAGGTGCTTTGGCAAAAAGGACAGTTTGAATCCTTGGTTATTTTCTAGGCCTTTGTCCTGAGGCCTGAGGAGGCTGGGATAAATGGTATCTCAAAGGAATGCGATGTTGAATAAACTCCAGGGTTATTGGGGGCCAAGAATGCACTGGACACCTGGCCTAGAGGGACATGCCATCTCTGAGAGATAGCAGAGTGTCAGGGAGAGGGCGCGGATGGGAAATCTCATCCAGCGGTATCTGAGCGTATGCTGCTGAGCGGTCTCATGATGTCAGAGCGTGGAGTGTCTGCGCTTGGGCAGCTGGGTTGTGAGGAGGAGGGCTTGGAGGGGCAGGGCCAGGCAGGGCAGGCGGCCAGGCTCCTGGGTCCCCCGCTAAGTTGACTGCTGAAATCTTAGACTTGGAAAGAGTTGTCACGGATTGTTTGTGGGTCTCTTGAGGAGAGTAGGGCTGGAGCTTGGGGAGAGGATGAGGAGTCAGGCTGTGGTGATGATGAGGCAGGAGTGAAAGTTCAGTGGGGCCGGGGAACTGGGTGCCGTGCTGAGGCAGCTTTAAGATATGAGGGAGCTAGCTGAGACCTTTGTATGCTAGGGATACTCTCCCCTGGGGCTTTAGGCCCTAATGTGTTGGGTCTGGTGGATGGGTTGCCATAGAAACAAGGTATGGTGACTGAGTGGCATGAGTATGTATGTGTGTGTTGTGTGCGTGTGCTCCGAGTACCAGAAAGGGGGAGTTGGTGAGGAGTGGCAGGCCTGAGGGAATGAAAGCTGCCTCAGAGTCTCCCAGGTATGGAACTGGGAGAATATGAGAGAAGGAGTGGGATCAGAGGAGGGAGGGGCATGTGTGTATTGCAGCCACATGAAGTCACCATCTGTCCCCCCCCACCCCCGGCCTGCTAGCTCACTGACCTATAATTAGCTCTGGAGGGCATGTGGTACTGGCTCGCACAAGTGTGGCACTTTAAGTGGCCGGCGGAATAAAGAGTACTCAGAGGCACCGTGGTACTCAGCATACTTGGAGAGGTACTGCTTCTAGGGGACCCCCAGCACTTGCTGTCATGGGAGGGGCCTGAGGGAACTCAGAGTGTCCTTGTGCACAGAGCTGGCTGGGGGAATAGCCATGGGGGAAGATGCTGTGATCTGCGATGGTCCAAAACTCCAGGCGGGCAGAGCCTGAGGAGCCCCTTCTCCTCACCTGGCCCCTCACTCGCCATCCACGCATGAAGCAGGATCCTGCCCAGCTGACTGCTCTGCTTTCTGAGAGGCTTGACTCCTGCAGCCCCCGCACCTCTCTCAAGTGTCTCCTGCTCCCCCAGGTGAAGTCAGTTCTAGCACAGAGCAGCCTCTTGCCTTCAGAAGTCGGACTGAAAGGCCTTGGCTGGGCCACTCTGTTCTGAGAGAGCTGGAGAAACTGTTGCCGGTCCATTCAGTTGGCCATACTCCAAGTGAGGCTCAGCACTGACCCCAGGCTGTGCCAGAGATTGAGTATCTGGACACAGGCCTTTCGGTATCGCTCTCAGAGGATTTGGTGTGTATCTGTGTTTCCTCAAGTAGACGGTGAACTTCTTGAGAGTTGAGATCGTATCTTACCGTCTTTTGTATCTGTAAGGATTCCTAGCTCAGTATTGGATTCATGGAAATCACTCAGTAAGTGCTTGTTGGATTGAATTGAAGAGGTCTGTCTTTTGGTCCCCTGGGTTCAATGAAGCAGGGCCTCTTTGCAACTAGGGATATTTAACCTAGAGCAGGGAAGCCTCTGGGGACCCAGGACAGTGGTGTTGCATCTCAGTGGAGGAATTAGGTTCTATAGACAGTACCTAAGTGAAAATCCCTTAAATCTCCCATAAAGCGTGGTATGCAGGTTTAGGTTTATAACCCTGAATAATAATTTTAATGTATAAGTATAATATACATTATATATTAATTGTATATGTAATGTATACATTATTGTACAGTGATTGAAAAAGAGTACACATGTAAAATATATTTAAAATATAATTAATCACATATAATATAGTTAAGTATCAGATGAAATGGCTGGTTTGCACCTAGAGGCCTTTATTGTTTATTTTGCTCAGACAGCAGAGTTGAATTCTCGTAAATTAAATGAATATCTGAGTGACTTTGGGGCCATTATCTTCAATAGATAACTGTCATTTCAAACGGGAGATAGGTTTTGGTTCAATTTAAGAAAAAACTTCCTTAAGAACAGTGGAAAGGGCTTCCCCATTTGGTAACGAGCTCCTCGAGCTCCTCGTTCTTAAGGATAATCAAGACTGAACTCTCAGGGTTGTTGTGGAAGGAACTCCCACACAGGGCTTGGAACTGGTTTGTTCTGGTTCAAACCCTTGCTGAGAACTTGCATTTCCATCCCAGATATACTGAATCAGAAGCTACAGTTTATCAAGATCCCCAGGTGATTCTTATGTATAATAAATTTTGAGAACCACTGCCCTACTAGTGGTTCTCAGAACTGGTCCCTAACCAGCAGTATTAGCATCGGCTGGGAACTTGTTAGAAATGCAAATTCTCTATGAGAATTTCAAACTGAACCAGTTCAAAGCCCTGCTCCCACACAGGCTGGGGAGTTAGCCTGCATGACCTCAGAGAACTCTTCCAACTAGGAATCTGCAATTCAGATAGAGGGAAGGGATAGGGTGGGGCCGCTATAGAGGAGGACTCCCTTTTGCCTGGGTTAGAGGAGAGCTGCTGAGAGTGGAAGGTGAGGTGGAGGGCCAGGCCAGTGGGCATTCTGGGAGACCCAGGGGGTGGCCCCAGCCATCTCTCATGGACATGGAACCCTGAGCTCTGGAGACTGCAGTGGAGCCTTGATGGGTGGGGCTGAGTTCCTTGGCCTTAGCTCACACTTGTCCAGTTGTGGAAATTTTTCTTTATTGTACTTTAGATGAAGGTTTACAGAGCAAACTAGTTTCTCATTAAACAGTTAATACCCATATTGTTTTGTGACATTGGTTGCCAACCCCATGACATATCAACACTCTCCCTTTTTCAACCCTGAGTTCCCTGTTACCAACTTTCCTGTCCCCTCCTGCCTTCTAGTCCTTGCCCCTGGCCTAGTGTGCCCCTTTAGTCTCGTTTTGTTTTATGGGACTGTCTAATCTTTGGGTGAAGGGTGAACCTCAGGAGTGACTTCATTACTGAGCTATAAGGGTGTCCAGGAGCCATACTCTTGGGGTTTCTCCAGTCTCTGTCAGACCAGTAAGTCTGGTCTTTTTTTTTTTTTTTTGAGTTAGAATTTCATTGTATATTTTTCTCCATCTCCTAATCTGATGGAGACATTGGTTGCCAACCCCACGACCTATCAACACTTTCCCCTTCTAGACCTTGAGTTCCCCGTTATTAGCTTTCCTGTCCCTTCCTGCCTTCTCATCCTTGCCCTTGGGTTGGTGTGACCACTTAGTCTCATTTTGTTTTATGGGCCTGTCTAATCTTTGGCTAAAGTGTGAACCTCAGGAGTTACTTCATTACTGAGCTAAAAGAGTGTCTGGGGGCCATACTCTCGGGGTTTCTCCAGTCTCTGTCAGACCAGTAAATCTGTTTTTTTTTTTTTTTTTTGAGTTCGAATTTCGTTGTACATTTTTCTCCAGTTCTGTCCGGGACCCTCTATTGTGATCCCTGTCAGAGCAGTCAGTGGTGGTAGCTGGGCACTGTCTAGTTGTGCTGGACTCAGTCTGTTTAGTTTTGAAAGATTTTTATTCTTCAAATATACCACACTTATTGCTTTGTTTCTCCTTTTGCAAACATTATTTGAAGACACGTATAAGTGTTAATCAGTGACTCTGATTAGCAGAAGATGGGTAGGGTTATTGTATTTAGTGATGTAATTTTAGCAAAAGCTGTGTGCTATGTTCAATATGTACAACCTTATATCTTGGCTTGGGTTAACATATACTCTCTAGGGTATACTTACTGTGCTTGGCTGCTAACCAAAAGGTTAGAGGTTTGAGTCTACCCAGAAGAGCCTCGAAAGACCTGGTGATCTGCTTCTGAAAAACCAGCCATTGAAAACCTTATGGAGCACAGTTCTACTCTGACACACATGGGGTCACCATAAGTCAGACCAACTTGACGGCAGCTGGTTTATTTGACATTTGGAATATGGAAATAGTCAGTGGGCCCTGCATGTTACCTGTGTAGCCTTCCAGGTGTATTGCTCTGTTGCACTGATGCACTGCCTCTTTGAGAGAACATGTGTTTATTTTAGCAGGGACCTTCTGTGGATAGTGCCTTAAAACAGGGATTTTCTAGCCTCTTCTTAGACTTGGAAACCTTTTATACAAATAAATCCTTAATCAGATGGCTGGTAAAACTGACAGATTTGGACTTGATGGAATTACAGTAAGAAAAGGGAGCTAGAACCCTTTGTATTTGACTCACCTCCTCCCGCTTTTCCTCCCCAAACAAACAAACAAACAAACAAAAAAACCAGTTGCTGTTGAGTCGATTTTGACTCATGGCGACCCCATGTGTGTTGAGTAGAACTGCTCCATAGGGTTTTCAAAGTTGTGACCTTTCGGAAATAGATCACCAGGCCTTTCTTCCAAGGTGCCTCTGGGTGGGTTCAAACTACCAACCTGTCAGCTAATAGTCAAGCACTGAACTATTTGCACCACCCAGGGACTCCCCAGGCCACCCCTAAAGGTACTCTATCTTAAGGCCCATCTTACAAATCCCTGCCTTAATTGAAAGAGGCAGTGGTAATGGCTGTAATTTTGGCTATTTTAGAAGAGGAGTTGTTTTGGGGTGCACAGAGGCTTGTAGTTCTCCTATTCCCACTAGGCTTTGACGTTAGTAACAGTGAGGGTGACCACATGGTCAGGTGAGTCTGGGACAGTCCCAGTCTATATGCATGTCCACATGTAATTGTTAACAATGCCTCCAGTCACTCTCCAAAGGGTCCTGGTTTGGACAGTAAGTTACATACTCACCCAAGTAATAGGCCATGTCTTGGGAAGAGGTGGCCCATATCTGCTTCCTGGGAGAGATGGGCTCCATAGGCTCAGGCCCAGGGGAAGCCTGTCAGTCTAATAGATGCCTCTTCCCGGCTCTGCCTGAATGTGCTGGCCGTTAGGAGGTTGAGCGCCTAGGCTGGCAGCTGTGATCACTTGTGCTTATGTAGCATTTCTACTTCTCAAGACAGGTCCACATCCATTATCTCCTTTGATCCTCATGACAAAGGAGATGAGTAGAGCGGGTTGTGTGTCATGAGCTCCATTTTACAGATTGGGAATCTGAAGGCCAGAGAGATGAAGTCTCACTGCTGGTCTCTTAGGGGACCCAGAGGGCTGGATGCTGTTGAAGGGACTTGTGGCCAGCAATGAGAAACTGCAGGAAGAGACTTTTCAAGAGTCTTTTCTCTGAGAAGCGCCTCTGGTAGCCAAAATGGATTGTTAATTTTCTTATTGTACCCGGAATGGGCTTAGCCTTGAGGTGCTTAGGGAACCTAGGATGCTAAGAATCAACTTTACTGACTGTTTGCCACACACTGATCTAAACACTTTACATAGGTTAACTCTATTAATCCGCTCATCAGCTGTCTGAGGTGGGTACTGTTATCATCCCATTTCCCAGAGAGGGAAACAGACTCAGGTTAAGAGTGGCGTGAGTAGCCAGTGGAGGAGCCGGCACTCAGACCCATCCGCCTGCCTCAGAGGCTGCCTTTCCAGATAGGAGTGGCCCCTGACTTGCTCTCAAGAAGCTTGAATTTTCAGAGGGTAAGATAAATGAGACTATTCCCAGGCCTTGAGCCTGTTTTTCCTACTTTGGAGTTCCCCTTCTTTAAAGTCGGTTAGGGATGGACTTCCCAGAAGTGACACTAACCGTACATGCATTCAGTTCCATATATGTTAGGACCTTGTGTTAGAGAGTTGGGGCTTCCAAAGATAAGTAGGATACAGTTCTTACTCTGGAGTCTACAAAGGGGACAACCTAAAGTAAGATAAGTAATAAACCAAACAAAAAAATCCAGTTGCTGTTGAGTCGGTTCTGACTCATGGCGACCCCATGTGTGTCAGAGTAGAGCTGTGCTCCGTAAGTGTTTTCAATGGCTGATTTTTTGGAAGTAGATCACCAGGCCTTTCTTTAAAGGTGGATTTGAATTGCTAACCTTTTGGTTAGTAGCTGAGCACTCAAACATTTGCACCAACTAGGCACTCCAAGTACCGTAGAGAGAGGCATAGATAAACAGCCTTGCTGGTTCAGTGGAAGGACAAATCTCATCTATTAGGGGAATCAGAAGAGGCTTCATGGAGGAAGTGGTGTTTGAGATGAACTTAGAGGGATGACAAGAAGTCCATTGGACTGACACAGAAAGGGAGATGAGAGTCTGGCCAGGTGAGGAACGTGCTAGAAGAACATGAGCGATCGAGGTGGCCCCTGGAGCACAGCAGTGAGAACGGCTAGGGAGTGACTGTGGAGGAGGCTGGATTGGGCTTTTGGAAGAGAGGGTGAGTGAGGGCAAGGCTTAGGGTTATGAGCTGGACAGAGAGGGGGACAGGAGAGGAGGAGACACATTTGGGTCAGAGGGGAGGAGAGGTGGGCAGCCTGAGAGGGTATGGGCTGCTGGACGACTTAAGCTCCACTGCAGGGGATAGTGTCTGAAAACCCCACAGGGCGAGGGAGGCTGGGAGTGTCTGTTCTCCATCTGTACTGGGGTGTGGGGTGGGGTGGAGTGGGAACTCAGCAGGGGGAACTGCTTAGAACTTGGTATGGGGCCAGCTAGGAGTTGGGCTGATTTGGGTGGGTGGTGAATGGAGTCTTGGAGACAGGTCACTTCCTGTGGGGACGTGGCCGCCTCATGCCCGTGACAGCTGCTCTGCAGAGACTTCCTCCCAGGCTAGAGAAGGAGAGGTAGAGGGCAAAGGTGAGCTGGTCCTTGGGCCACCATCACCCTGGATGAGAGGCACAAAGGGCCCAGGTTCCTTGGTTCCCTGGAGGAGGTGTGATGTCTGAAGGAATCATATTCATGCCTCCTCGTCCTTCATCTCCTACCCTTCTTCGGGGTCAGACAGACTGGAATTGACTCTTAGTTCTTCCTCTTACTAGCTGTATGGACTTGGGTACGTGACTTTAAGACCCAGTTCTCACATCTATAAAATGGGAACAATTTCAAGAAGTTGTGAGGATTCAAATATGTTAATATGTCAACTGACAATACAGTGCCCGGCACGTGTTAAATAGTGGATAAACCATAGCTGCTATCATAATCATTATATTTTCCAGGATGGCCACCCCCTTCCCCATTTCCTCAGGCCTTCACCCTTCTTCCAGCTGAGCATGTGCATGACCGTCCTCCTTTTCTGCCTCTTAGCTCTGAAGCGGCTCCCCCCCGTGGTTCCCTCTTGGCCCAGCTCATGACCCACTCAGACATGAGCACAGCACCCAGCAGCTTTGCCCTGGCCCTCTGGCCTCCGTGGGGCTGGCAGCTTTGCCGTTGCAGATCTCTCTGGTGGGGCGTGCCATCTGCTAGGGCAGTAGGGAGCCTGGTGTGTGTGTGTGTGTGGCCAGCCAGAGCATCAGACCCATCCCTCCTGTTTATTAGAGGATGGGGCGACTTTTAGGAAGCCAAAGATGCCTCTGACTTTGCCTCTTCCCGTGTTTATAAAGCCCAGAGACCTACTTTCCGCCTGAGCCCCCCACTCTCACACACACACTCACACCGCTGTCTCCCGAGCCTCTTCCTCCCTTTCACGGCCTGCCCACACTGCTCACTGGTAGGGCCCCTGCAAGTGCTTGCTTTGGGGGCCGGCAGCTTTCACCTCTGTATCAGGACCTGTGAGTGTTACGTAGAAATTGTGCAGGAGTTGAAGAGGCTTCTGCTAGGCTGAGATGATAATTTCGCTATTTAAAGACAGCCCTGGAGCTAGCGGGAACCAGGTGTCCCGACCTGGCTGTCCTGGAGCTCCCTTCTGCCCACTGTGCCTGTGCATGCTGCCAGGGCCGGAGGTCCTGGCCAGTTGTCTCCAGGGCATCTGCCTGGCACCCCTCTCTGGGCTCATCTTCAGCCTGCTCCATGTGATGCCATTTGGCCAGGGGAAGTGGAGTTGCTACCTGGCACCTGGCTTGGAGGGAGGCTGGAGAAGGGCAGCTGTCAGAATCACCAGGTGATTCAGAGACGAGAGCTGGCAGCACCCAGAGCAGGCACTTGCAGGCGCTGTACCAGTGAGGGGCGTGGGCAGGCTGTGAAAGGAAGGAAGCTCCCAGTGGGCAGCCTGAGGTCCTGTTCTCCCTTCCTGAAACTTCCCTAGCTCTTTTCCATAAGGAACTTTAAGAACTCCACCCTCAGGCCCACCTTTGTCTAACACTAAGGTGATTCATAAAATACCAGTTGCCCATCTGTTCTACTCCAACTCATGGCGACCCCATATGCATCAGAGTAGAACTGTGCTCCATAGGGTTTTCAATTATTTTTTGGAAGTAGATCACAGGCCTTTCTTCTGAGGTGCTTCTGGGTGACCTTGAACCTCTAGCCTTTTGGTTAGCAGCTGAGCACATTAACTGTTTGCACCCAGGGACTCCATACTCCCCTGCAATTGTAGGATGCTTTCTATTTTTCAAAGCTCTGCTCACCCATGGGCTCATCCCTCTAAGGTGGCAAAGCAGGGGTCATAGGTTTCGTCTTAGAGCAGAGGCCTCAGTAAGGTAGCCAGCCCAAGCCCACCCAGCTGGTCTGGGGCAGAAGTGCAACCCAGGCCTCCTAAGTCCCAGCTCTGGGCGCCTTTCTCTCCACTACACCCAGTGCTGCCTGGGGATGTGACTGGCTGAGGTCCTTCCCCGGGTAACTGAGCTCTGGAGCACCCTATTCACCAGGGGCCTCTTTCGCAGGCTCCAGCCTGGCCTCCTTGCTGGTCTTGCATTTTATGTGTGTGCGTGTGTGTGTGTGTGTGTGAAATTGCTGTTATTAGCATCAGTGAGGTGGCAGCTCTGGCAAGCCTGGGATAACAGCTCCTCCCCTCTGTTCCAGCTGCTCTGCGGGGCAGGGAGGTGTGTGTGGGCTGCCGTGGCAGCAGTGGTGTGGGGTGGGTGGGGTGCAGACCAGGCATTGTAGCCTCTTGGGACCCTGCCCTCCACTGTGGCTGTTCAGCTTGGGGGAAGGATTCTCTTGACCAGGGTTCATGTCCATTTGCTGTGTCTGGGAGCATGTGTGTGGCCACATATGTATATGCCCTAGTCTCCATGTTCCTGGGTCTGTCTCTGTGGTGCATGCATGTGTGTGCACTGTGTGTTTGCCCACACACCTGCTTGAACTACTAGGTCCCTCTGGGAACGGCTGATGGTGTGAGGTCCCCCAGTCCTCAGGCTGACCCTCTCACTTCCATCTGATCCAGGCCCCACATTCCTTCTCAGCCCCCTCTTAACGCCCCCAATTTCAGCACCGTGGGGTGGGGTGACAGGGAGATTCGGGGGGCAGGGAGAGGCTTGGCCCTTTTCTGGTTCCCCTGCTGAGTTCAGCCCTGCTACATGTGGGGGTGGGTTCCAGAGTCTGACCTCTCAGTGACACTGGGCCCCTGCCTCCTGTGCATCCTGGTCCTCCCAGTCTGCCTGATATTCCCAGCCCCGAGGGGCAGCTGCCCCGTATCTCTCACATGGGGGAGGGGGAGGAAGGAAAGTCCCATCACGGAACATGTCCTTGTGCCCATCACTCCACTGGACCTTCACATCCCTTCTGTCATGGAGTAGAAGAGAGCTTCCTCTGAAAACTAGAGTTGTGGCCTTCCATCATGGTCAGGGAAGGTGGAAGCTGGCAATAGGCAGAGAAATACTCAACTGTGTGGTGCCTTCCTCACTGCACCTTCCCTTGCCCTGACCTGTGCCAGGCTCCAGGCATCACTGGGTCCGGGCTGTGCACGTGCTAATCCCCTCCATGGTGACTCCGGCAGAGCCAGCAGCGGCTAATAACACAGAGGGATCAGATTCCCAGCCCTGAGCAGGTAGCCCCCACCTGCTCAGCCTTGGGCTTCTTCTCATCCTTGGTCGCTGCTCCAGCCCAGAGGAGGTGGGCTGTGTGCTCAGCGTGGAAGGCTGCTGCCTGCCAGGCCTGAGCCTGCTGCTCCTTGGCAGGCTTCAGAAATGGGGACTGACTCAGCCAGCGCCTCTTCCCTAAGTGATGGGCATTGTGGCCTGTCCCTGTGCCTAGCCAGGGCCTCTCTAAGGAGCTGTGTTGTGCCAACTTTCAGGGCAGAGGCTACTCTGTTTCCTGTGATTGCGGGAGTCCAACCTGTGTGGATTCCTGAGAGCCCTTTAACCCCTAGGAGCCTGTTAACCCCTTCTGCACTTGCCTTGGCCTGAGTGTGGGGGAGGGGCTAGAGAACCCATTTTGTCCTCTCCCACCTTCCTACCCCCAGGTCTCTGGAGGACTCTGGGCAGCCTGCTGGCTGCTCCCCTACCACTGACTGAATCATTTCTATATTTGGCCAGCAAGCCACGTGGGTGGGGGAACCACTGCGGCTGCATTTCTGACAGCTGAGGGGAGGGGGGCGAGCAGGGGCTGCAGGCAGCAGAGGCTACAGAACTAAGGAAGGTGCCCTCTGAGTGAGTAAGCCTAGAGTAGGGGCCTGCGCCAACACCTCCCTCTCCCCGCACGGGTCCAGGTCCCTGCCTGTCCCTCCCCCTACCCCTCCCCCATGCCCTTTTTCGGCAGCTCCTCACGGCAGTCTTTTCTCCCACAGACCTGGTCAGGCTGGACTCACTGCCCTCAAGAAACGATGGGTGTCGCTAGACCCAGCTGGAACTCTTCCAGGCTCCAGTGCTCAGTTTAAGAGAAGGGCACTTTTTCAGCCCTGGCATCGGTGCCTGTCATGGCCACGCTTGGCTGCTGCCCGCTTGTCTGGGGACACAGGGCACCCAACCCCAGCCCTGAGAGGTTAAACGAGGCCTTTTGGCTGCATTCCACAGGGGCCTTGCGGGCACCAGGCCCCTTCCAGAGCAAGAGCAACTGATGCCATGGGAGAAGCCCCTGTCCACCCATCCACCCACCTGGCACTGCCCGCTCTGAGACCCACGGCCTGGGTCCCACTGGAGGTGCCAACCCTGTGAACCCCTCCCTGTCCCCTGACACTGAGAAGGCCCTGTCCACTCCCAGCCATGTGTGAGGTGATGCCCACAATCAACGAGGGAGACCCCCTGGGGCCTCCCCACGGCACCGATGCCGACGCCAACTTTGAGCAGCTGATGGTGAACATGCTGGATGAGCGAGAGAAGTTACTGGAGTCCCTCCGGGAGAGTCAGGAGACCTTGGCAGCCACGCAGAGCCGGCTCCAGGACACCCTGCATGAGCGGGACCAGCTCCAGCGCCACCTTAACTCCGCCCTCCCCCAGGTAAGGCCTGACAGTGCAGATCTCTGCATCCCCCTTCCCTCCCTGAGCCTTGAAGGAGAGCTGCTTCTTCTGGGCCCTCAGCTCACTTGCACAATTTGCATATCAACAGTTGGCATTCACAGAGCATTTGCTCTCTTTCATCTCCCTACATAAATCCATCCCCTGTCACCCCTAAGCGCCTCAGCCTGGAATTGGTTTCACCTGGAGAAACGGATGATGGCCTTTTGATGCAGGAAGAAAATGCGGGCATAGTGGTCAACTGCAGTGAGCCCAGGTGACCAGAAGGCGGCACCCTAGACTGGAAAGAAGGCTCAGCCTGGCTGCTCCTATTCTTTGAGGTGGGAGTGGGTGAGAAATCATAGGAAATGGAGATAGGAGAAGCCTTAGAGATCATCTAGTCTGGCTTCCTTATCGCATAGTTGAAAAACCAAGAGATGTCACATAACAAATTACAGGCAGAGCTGAATCTAGAAACTGGGTGTCTTGACACCACATCTCAAGCTCTTCAGCAACACTGTTACTGGCTATGGTATATCCATTGCCCTCGAGTCAATTCCGACTCATAGCAACCCTGTAGGACAGAGCAGAATTGCCCCATAGGGTTTCCAAGACTGTGATCTTTATGGAAGCAGCCCTGGTGGCGTAGTGGTTGAAGTGCTTGGTTGCTAACCGAAAAGTCAGCGGTCGGAACCCACCAGCTGCTCCTTGGGAGAAAGATGTGGCAATCTGCTTCCGTAAAGATTACAGCCTTGGAAACACTATGGGGCAGTTCTACTCTGTCCTGTAGGTTCACTATGAGTTGGAATCGACTCAGTGGCTGTGGCTTGGGTTTTTAATCTTTATGGAAACAGACTGCCACATCTTTATCCCACAGAGCAGCTGGTGGGTTCGAACTGCAGACCTTACAGTTAGCAACCAATCTTTTAACCACTGTGCTATCAGGGCTCCTTAGCAATCATATAACTACCATTTATTGATACTTCCTGTGTTGGTGGGTTCGCGCCACAGACCTTATGGTTAGCAGTCGATCTCTTACCCACTACACCACCAGGGCTCCTTAGCAGTCATATAACCAAAATGAAACCTGTTGTCGTCGCGTCGATCCTGACTCATAACAACCCTATAGGACAGAGTAGAACTGCCCCATAGGGTTTCCAAGGAGTGCCTGGTGGACTCGAACTGCCTACCTTTTGGTTAGCAGCCAAACTCTTAACCACTGTGCCACGTATAGCTATCATTTATTGGAACTTGCTATGCGACAGGCACTGTACTAAGCACTTTGCATGGATCACTTCACTAAATTCTCACAATACCTATGAACCACCATGTGCATTTTAAAAGCGATAAAATGAAAGCTTGCAGAGATTAGTAAATGCGCGTGCCTACCCAGTTAGCAGATGGTAGAAGAAGGAATCGAACCCAGGCCTCCAGAGGCTATGTGTCTCACCTCCCCACCATACTTTCTGCTTCACCTTGTTGACTGGGAGCTCTGTTGCTTCCTGCTTATCACCATTTTGGTAGACACTCCAGGGCAAAATGAATGCTAGAAGGAAGCAGGAACCTGGGTTATCGGTCCCTGGCCCCTCTGCCTGTTGGTTGTCAAAGAAGGTGTGTACTCAGCCTGGTAGCCAGGCCTACGGAGGAGCAGCGTCTGTCTGTCTGGGACCACAGTGTGCATGGTGACTGCAGGAACGGTCCTACCCTTTCCGACTTTCTTACCGGGCATCACACAGACTGCAGAGCCCACCCTGAGTTGGTGGGCTGCTGGTGCTGGGGAGGCAGCCATGAGGAGCCAAACAGCTCGACTCAGCTCCTTTCCCTGTGTGGGAGAAAAGAGTCAGGGTTAGGCCTGGGTGGCTGAGTTTCTTTCCCAGAGCTCAGAAGTGATGGGAGCAGAGTCTTGTGACGCTTCATGGATAAGCATGGGGGACCCTGGTGAGGAATTGGGGTGCACGAGGCTCTGAACAAGAGCACGAGAGTGAATGGGCCATTCCCTTTTCCCAAGGAGCTCACAGACTAGCAGGGGATACACAAGAATCCAGATGAAGAGAATACAGAGGAAGATGAGAGGCCCAAAAGGGTTGTTAAACCCAGTGTTAGTCATAAAAATAGCTGCCTTTGATGGGCTTGTGGTAAGTGCTTTCTGTATCTTGGTTCATTTACACCTTATAGGGACACTTGAGATAGGACCATTTCTCTGTTTTACAGATTAGAGAATTGAGGTTCAAAGAGGTTTGGTAGCATGTCCAAGGTCACACAACTTAGGGGGATGGCAGAACTAAACTTTGATCCCATGCCTGCCTGCCTGCTCACGCTAGAAGCTTCGAGAGGGCAGGGGTTATGTCTTCTTGCTGCTGTATCCCAGTGCTTAGCTAGCACAGAACCTGGCACATGGTAGACGCTCACAAATTTTGGGGGTTGAATGATGGACTCCCGATCTAGTGCTCTTTGCCACTGTACAAAGCAGCTTTCAGAGGAGGGAGAGAGCCCTCCAGCTGGGGTATCTGGGAAAGCCACACAAGGCTGTATCCTTTGAGATGGGCTTTGAGAGATGGGTGTGATTTTATCAGGAGGTGGCTCAGGGTTGGGGCTCTCCTGAGGAGGGAGCCCATTGAACAGAGATGTGGTGTTAGGAACTTGCTAGTGTTTGGAATCAGCAAGTGACCTAGATTGACTGGGCCTTAGGTGCATGGAAAGGAACCATGAGAGGGGTTTGGAAAGATGGGTCTGGGGCCTTGAAACCCAGGATAAGAGGTTTGTATTTAACTTGGAGGACAGTGTTGTGCTTTGAGAGAGGATTCTGGCAGCAGTGTGTCAGATGGGTTAGAGTTGGGCAGTGGGGAGGTGTGTCCTGGGGTGGGAAGGCCAGGCAGGCCGCTGAACTTGAGGGCCGGGGAGGAGAGAGCACCAGTCCTTTGTTGGTGGTGTCATGGCATGGGGCTGGGGGTGTGCCTTCAAGTCCTGTCTATGGGTACAAGTATGTGTGCATGTGTGTGTGTATATACACGTGTGTGTACATGTATGCGTGCATGTGCATATGTGCATGTGTGTGCGCACATGTGTGTAAGCTGAAGGTGAAGCAGCATTGCGCCCAGGCCTAAGCTTCCAAGGGTGAGATGCTTGACAACCTTTGGCCATGGCCTTGACAGAAAGCAGTAATCAAGGAACGGGGTCAGAGGTCAGCCACTTCCCAGGCTCTGGCATCTCTGGGTTCCTTGTCCCCTTCCCACAACTGTCCTGACAGCCCTTAGCCTGATCTGAATGATAGGAGAGGATTGCTTTGGGAGTTCTTCCTTGGTTACAAGTCATTGGTCTATGAGGGAGGCTCCAGTTTAGGCTGCGATTACAGACCTTGGCTGTCCACAGAGAATGAACCACTCATCTGAAGACCTTTCTGGAATGAGGCAATGTCTAATTAGATAAGTCAGATGTGCTGGGCATGGGTCTGTGGGCGTCAGCCTCTCACCTCTGTCTGTTTGTCCTGATGGAGGATGAGCTGGAAAGGTCTCTGAGGGTGTTGGGCCTGGAAGTGTGGGACAGGGCCCCCTCCAAGAGGGTATTTGGTAAAGCCAGGGCAAGTGCCATGACCCCAGGTGCTGGGGTGTAGCTCTGGACTGATGAGCGGGGCTCCCAGGAAGCCAGGGTTGACCCACTGGCTGGCCAGGCAGGTCTACACGTGCTCTTGCTCCCAAGGAGGTGGGCCTCTCAGTCCACCAACTAGCTCTGATGTCTCTGACCACTTGTAGTGTGCAAAGCTCTGGTAGGGGGTGGAAGAGAGCTCCCTAGGGCACTCACTCAGAGTTTACCTTCAAAGCCCCCTTCTCTTTCCCCTTGACTCTCCATTGTTTCTGTTTGGACCTTACTACCCCACACCAGAAGTGGGACTCCCCTCCCTCAGCTTCCAAAGGGAAATTTCATCGAATTGCCAGGGAAACCAAAATGCCAAGTGGGAGGAGGGAAATGATCAGACACAGGGTGGCTGGAGCGGAGGGGCTGCAGAGCGGACTCACTGACTTCTCACTCTTATATCCAACCCTGGTTCTTGTATTCCTAACACATCCATGCAATATGGATGGATAGGGATTTTTATGGGATGGGTAAGAGGATCCCTCCCCTGACTTCCGGGTACAGGACACTCCTTAGGGAGTGAATCCTCCAGCACTGAGGGGCCTTGGGATTTTTCAGGAATTTGCAACTTTAACCCGGGAGCTGAGCATGTGTCGGGAGCAGCTTCTAGAGCGGGAGGAAGAGATCTCAGAGCTGAAAGCAGAACGGAATAACACGAGGGTAAGTGGAGAGCACCTGGGGTGTGTGTGTGTGTGTGTGTGTACACGCGTGAGTGAGGTGGGGACAACTTGATCGAGGGAGCAGGCATGGCTGAGGGCAGGCATGCCCAGCCCCGTTCTTACCCTTTCTTGTCTATATTTAAATCATTTAACCACCAGTGCTAGACTTTTCACCCAGTTGCTGGATTGTGGGAAGGTTGGGGTCTTAGGCAAAGGCCAGGGCAGCCAGTTTGAGGTGGGCATTCATTTGGGGCAGTAATTTACCAACTCCTATAGGCAATGGTCCGATCCTGTTGTCCATGGGGTCTCCATGAGTCAGAGGCTAACAACAATAGCGTGGAGGCATTTCAACATTTTAACAACAGTGTGGCTGTGCTAGTACCTACTAGGTGACCATGTGCCCCTGCTTATATCCCCTGGGGCACCTGCTTACAACCTGTCCTCCTTCCCCTGTTCCCTGCCAGCTGCTTCTGGAACACCTGGAATGCCTGGTGTCCCGCCATGAGCGGTCACTGCGGATGACAGTGGTGAAGCGCCAGGCCCAGTCACCTTCAGGGGTCTCCAGTGAGGTGGAGGTGCTGAAGGCCCTCAAGTCACTGTTTGAGCACCATAAGGCCTTGGATGAGAAGGTACCGGGCTGCCAGCCTGGCCCCCATACAGCCAGGCTTTCCTGGGCCTCTGTGTGTCCCTGCTCTGAGCTTCCTACATCCTGTGTTTAGGGAAAACTGCCCTCTAGCTTTGGAACTGGCTCCCGCCTACCGTTGGCCTCATTTTGCGGTCCTCCTTCCAGGTTCCCTCCCTCTTGGAATGCCCTTCTCTTTGTCTCGTGCCCAAACGTGGTAGACCAAGCCCAGGCCCCTCCAGCCTGAGCCCAGTGGGTCCCCTTTCTTCTTCCATCTCCCCTTACCTCGGACAGGTGCGAGAGCGGCTCCGGGCAGCACTGGAGCGAGTTACCACCTTGGAGGAGCAGCTGGCAGGTGCCCACCAGCAGGTGAGCTGGCTGCCTACCCTCCATCTGCAGACAGCAGCTACCGGAGGCCCAGGCTGGTTTACTTCTTTGCCCCACTCTCTTCCTCATCCATTTTATCCCCACGGTCTTCGGTGGAGACTGGTAGCCAAGGCTAGGCTTGCCACCTCTGTCTGGGAGGCGGGGGGCTCAGAAAGGTCTGGAATGTATAGGAGGTTCTCGTTTCTTTGGTTCATTGTCCTGGGGTGTGCCCTACAGGTGTCTGCCCTGCAGCAGGGAGCAGGGGTTCGGGACGGAGTGCCAGAAGAGGAGGGGACCGTGGAGCTGGCACCGAAACGCCTGTGGAAGGTGGGTAATGGGGCAGCTGAATAGCAGGGGGCACATATTCCCCAAGATAGGAGGTGGGGGCCTTGCTTGCATTGGTTCAGTAGAGTAACTGATTGAGTTAAATATGGAGCCTTCTCCAGTGTTCCCACTTCTCTCTTCTTCTTTCCCCCATCCTATCTGCAAAGAAATCTATAGATTTTTATTTTAGTGCCCAGTACACTGCTAGGCGCATAACATGCTTGTCTAGCTTGAATTGTTAGGTGCCATCTACCTTGTGTATCAACTTCAGGCAAGATTCCTTCTCTCTTTGAGCCTTTACTCCCCTTAATCGTGCCTCTTTCTGGGCTGTGCAAGCTGAGATAGCAGGTAAAGCTAGAAATGAGTGTTTTTTAAGAGATACAGATAGGAAAGCGAGAGTGTTTGCCCATTGTCTGGAGTGAGCCCCTGGCCCAGAGGGCAGAAGGCGTACACGGAGGTGTGCTCTGACATGGGGGCAGGATTGTGACCTGCTCTGGGAGTGCTGTCCCTCCTCCCATCTCCCTGGGGCAGGGCAGGGGAGTGGACACCCTGGGTCCAATGTCTGACTGGTGGCTCACTGTCCCTGGAGGACGAAGCGGGTCGGCTCGAAGAGCTGCAGGAGCTCCTGGAGAAGCAGAACTTTGAGTTGAGCCAGGCCCGGGAGCGACTGGTAACCCTGACAGCATCTGTGACTGAACTGGAGGAGGACCTGGGCACGGCCCGCCGGGACCTCATCAAGTCTGAGGAGCTGAGCAGCAAGCATCAGCGGGACCTCTGTGAGGTGAGTGAGGGCACCGCCTGCTCTGGGTGGCCTCGCTGGGTGCAAGGCATTTGGCACTCAGGAGGGCAGTGGCTTGGGCTTGGAGCGAGGGCCAGGCCGGGGCCGGGAGTGTAAGAGTGGACACTAGGTGGGGTCCAGTGTAGGGAGGAGAGTCCCTGGGTGCTCAGACAGTTAAGTGGTCAACTACTAGTCGAAGGTCGGCAGTTCGAACCCACCCAGAGCCTCCTTAAAAGACAGACCTGGCAATCTGCTTCCGAAAAGTCACAGCCTTGAAAACCTTATGGAGCAGTACTAGTCTGCACATACGGGGTTGCCACGAGTCAGAATCACCTCAGTGGCAGCTAACAACAACAACAACAACAATGTAGGAAGGAACTCGGACGGTGGGATGAGGTCAGAAACTGACAGGAGAGCGTGGAGAAGGCAGAGCTGTTGGTGGGAGGTACAGACAGGATGGGGGCAGATGAGCTTAGGACTTTCCCTCCTGTTCCCTCCCCTCCAACCCAGGCTCTGGCCCAGAAGGAAGACATGGAGGAGCGGATCACCACACTGGAGAAGCGCTACCTGGCTGCTCAGCGCGAGGCCACGTCCATCCATGACCTGAACGACAAGCTGGAGAACGAGCTGGCCAACAAGGAGTCCCTACACCGTCAGGTAACTCCTCCAGGTGGGGAGGGGGGGTATTGTGCTTAACCCTGGAGATCCTGACAATTGTGCTGGAACCTTCCTTGGTGGCCCAGGAGTCCCTGGGGTCCTGAAGGTCACCTTGGGAAAGGAGAAGCATCGTCTAGGGTGAGTCAGGGATCTTGGGCAGCCCAGAACCAAGGTTGTCCCGTGCTGCTCCTGACCTGTCACCTGCCCTCTGCAGTCTGAGGTTGAAGCAAGATGGGGGAGGAGGGAGGAGTTTTAGTACTCCTTCCAGAACTACTTCCCCGCCCTCACTCTCCTAGTGTGAGGAGAAGGCCCGACACCTACAGGAGCTGCTGGAGGTGGCTGAGCAGAAGCTGCAGCAGACAATGCGCAAGGCAGAGACACTGCCGGAGGTAGAGGCTGAGCTGGCCCAGAGAATCGCAGCCCTCACCAAGGCAAGTGGGCCAGGGGCTTGGGTCTGCTCTGTCCTCTCTGCTGAGCTCTTCTAGGGCCAGGCAGTGAGTGGAGAGGGTAGAAGGCACATTGGGCTGAGAGCCAGAAAACCCCTTCTCACAGCATGACTCCAGGACACACGCTGCCTTGTGTCCATTAGTTAGGAAGAGGGATCCCTGCCCTCATCACCCCACAGAGCTGTGGTGATCACAGAAGAAGGTATACAAAAGTACCTTAAAGAGTAGAAGACACTACTGCTGAAGCGAAGTATTTTTATTATCATTTACACCATTGTAGTTAATACTATCTTTTGTTTGGGGCTGGAGTGGAAAGATTAGGACTTTCATCTCTGGAAAGATGAGCTCTGAGGAGATATGATCATGGTCAGTACATCCCTGAAGGCAGTGGGGTGGGAGTTGAGGCTGAGCACATCCTTCCTTATCAAATGGAAGCATTCTAGATCTAGCAAATACCCCTGGTTCCTTGAACAGTGCAGCTTTAGGATAAATAAAGTACCAGCTGCTGTTGAGTGGATTCTGACTCGTGGTGACCCCATGTGTGTTGGAGTAGAACTGTGCTCCATAGGGTTTTCAATGACTGATTTTTCAGAAGTGGATCACCAGGCCTTTCTTCCGAGGTACCTCTGGGTGGAATTGAACCTTCAGTCTTTCTATTAGCAGCTGAGCACATTAATCATTTGTACCATGGAATAAATAAAAGAGCATCATTTTATCCTAATGGATAGTAAACTTTATGGAGTGATAATTTCTAAGGGGTGTTCAGGCTGAAAAACAATAGGTTCTGGAAGAGTTAGGTGAATGCATGGACATAGATATGCAGTGGGTTAATCAGGAAAATTGAGGAGTGTTTGCAGTTGGTTGGAGGCTTTCAGGAGGGTCTCATATGGGATCACTGTAGCTACCCTCAGCACATGGATAGAAGGAACCAAGATTTAGTAAGCACCAGGCCCCTGGGCCTCTGGAGGAGAGAAGCTGGGCAGTGTGCCAGCTTGGGTTCTCTAGGGATGGAACCCATGCCTGGCAGTCCCTCAGTAGATCCATGACCAAGTCTGATTCTGCCACTGACTGGCTCTGTGACCTTGGAAAAGCCACCCCTCCCTCACCTGGCTTCAGTGTCCTTATCTCTATCATGATGGGGTTGGACTTGGTGGTCTCTAAGGTCTTTCCAAAGAGCCCTGGTGGCACAATAGTTAAGCACTCAGTGGTTCAAACCCACCAGTGGCTCCACAGGAGAAAAGACCTGGCGATCTGCTTCTGTAAGGATTTCAGCCTTGGAAACCCTATGGAGCAGTTCTTCTCTGTCCTATAGGGTCTTTATGAGTTGGACTCGACTTGACGGCATACAACAACAACGAAGTCTTTCCAGTCCCTAGGAGTGAAAGGCTAGGTTTAAATTACAGCAGAGGATGTTATGTGTGGGATGCTGAGCAGTCAGCCTTGGTGTCTCCGAACAACTGACAAGAAGGGGTGGGCTGAAGTGATTAATACGTTCAAGTGAGTCATAGCAGGGGCGTTTTTTTTTTAGATTTTTTTTTTTAATTGTACTTCAGGTGAAGGCTTACAGAACAAATAGTTTCTCATGAAACAGTAGTACACATATTGTTTTATGACATTGGTTAACAACCCCACGTCAACCCTCTAACTTCTCAACTTTTTTTTTGGTGAAAATACACATAGCCAAAGATACACCATTTCAAAAATTTCTACATGCACAGTTCAGTGACACTGACTACGCTCTTCTGATTGTGCTGCTATTCTCACTTAAGATGAAGGCTTTCAGAACAAAATAGTTTCTCATTTAACAGTTACTACACATGTTGCCCTATGACAATGGTTACCAATCTCACAACACATCAACAGTATCCTTACTCAGCCTTGGGTTCCCTCTTACCAGCTTCCTTGTCCCCTTCTGCCTTCTGGCCCTTGTCACTGGACTGCTGTACCTCATTAGTCCCATTTGGTTTTATGGGGCTGTCCACTCCCAGGCTGAACGGTGAACCTCGGAGATAACTTCACCACTGAGCTAAAAGGGTGTCTGGGGGCCATACTCTCGGGGTTTCTCCAGTCTCCTTTAGGCCAGTAAATCTGGTCTTTTTTTTTTGTGAGTTAGAATTATGTTCTACATCCTTCTCCAGCTCTGTCCAGAACCCTCTGTTGTGATCCTGGTAAGAGCAGTCAGTGGTGGTAGCCGGGCACCATCTAGCTGTACTGGACTCAGTCCGGTGGAGGCCTTGGTAGCTGTGGACAGTTAGTCCTTTGGACTAATCTTTTCCTTGTATCCTGTTCTCTTCATTCTCCCTTGCTCCCAAAGGGGTGAAACCAGTGGAGTATCTTAGATGGCCGCTCACAGGCTTTTAAGACCCCAGGCACTACTCACCAAGGTAGAATGTAGAACATTGTCTTTATAAACTGTGTTATGCCAGTTGAGCTAGATGTTCCCCGAGACCATGGTCCCCACAGCAGCAGGTGCATTTTTAAGGAAGGATTTTCTAACTGTAAGAGGTGTGATATTTTGGAATACCTTGTCAGTGGAGACAGTAGGGTCTCCGTCTCAGGGACACATAAAAGAAAAAGGAGACCACTCTACCTGGACTGGTTTTACAACAGCAGTGTAACCATGGCTAACATGGATTGGGAGGAGCCCTGGTGGCACAATCATTAAGTTCTGGGCTGCTAACTGAAAGGTCAGCAGTTCGAGCCCACCAGTGGCTCCATGAGAGAAAAAACCTGGTGATCTGCTCCCGTAAATATTTACAGCCTTGGAAACTCTACAGGGAAGTTCTGCTCTGTCATATAGGGTTGCTGTGAGTCAGAATTGTCTTGACAGCCCACAACAACAACAACAAATATGGGTTGTATGCTTGCTGTGTTCTAAGTGCTTCCAATGGACTAGCTCATTTAGTCCTCTCAATGATACAGTGGGCATGTTGTTGTTGTTAGGTGCCGTCGAGTCGGTTCTGACTCATAGCGACCCTATGTACCACAGAGGCAAACACTGCCTGGTCCTGTGCCATGCTCACAATCGTTATGTCTGATCCCATTGCTGCAGCCACTGTGTCAATCCATCTCATTGAGGGTCTTCCTCTTTTTTGCTGACCCTGTACTTTACCAAGCATGATGTCCTTCTCCAGGGACTGATCCCTTCTGACAACATGTCCAAAGCATGTAAGACGTAGTCTCACCATCCTTGCTTCTAAGGAGCATTCTGGTTGAACTTCTTCCAAGACAAATTTGTTCATTCTTTTGGCAGTCCGTGGTATATTCAATATTCTTTGCTAACACCACAATTCAAAGGTGTCAATTCTTCTCCGGTCTTCCTTATTCATTGTCCAGCTTTCACATGCATATGAGGTGATTGAAAACACCATGGCCTGGGTCAGGTGCATCTTAGTCTTCAAGGTGATATCCATCCAGTGGTCATGGATGCTTTTACTGTCCACATTTACAGTTGAGAAAAGTAACTTGCCCAAGGTCACATACTTGGTAAGAGAAGGAGCTAGGATTTGAACCTAGGCAGTCTGGCTTGGGTCCATGCTTTTAAGTGCAATTCTGTTGTCCAGAAACATAGAGGAGATTTATGGTAGTTCATTCTTTTAAGGGGAGCTTTTCTGGAGGCACGGGGAGGATTTATGGTCTCTTGAGCTGCCAGCTCCAGGATATTTTAAGACTAACCCTGACCAGGAAAGAGGTGGGAGAACCTGTTAGGAGTGGAGGGTGCTTGGAAAGAAAAGCCTCGGTGATGGCAGTTCTGCTCCAGGATGACAGGTGGAGGGCTGGGCTTCTTTGGTACCTGAGGCTCTGATCTCCAAGACCACCTGGCACCAGGGTGTGGGGGATGCGGGACCTGAGCAGGAGGAGCAGATAGATCAATGGGCTTCCCTGGCCCATCCCTGCCCTTAGGCTGAAGAGCGCCATGGCAACATTGAGGAGCACTTGAGGCAGCTGGAAGGGCAGCTGGAGGAGAAGAACCAGGAGCTGGCAAGGGTGAGGGCAACAGGCTAGGCCCTCAGCCCCGACTCTCCCAGACTCCCACGGTGGCCTATGGAAGAAGTGCAGAGGAAGGGTGGGAGATAGGGAAGGACTGTAGCAGTGATGGGGAGGGGCCTGGCCAGGTACAGAGCCACAGAGCCCGAGAGGAGGCCTGCAGGTGGGGAAGGAGGTGGTCAGGAGCGCTGGAGAGAGGTACTCCCGCTGGTGAAAAGGCAGGACCCTGAGGACTGGGTGGCTGACTGTGGGTGAGGGCTGGGAGAAGGCCCTGGGGTGGCCTGGTGCGAGGCAGTCTGGCTGTGCAGGTGCGCCAGCGGGAGAAGATGAATGAGGACCACAACAAGCGACTGTCAGACACCGTGGACCGGTTGCTTAGCGAGTCAAACGAGCGCCTGCAGCTCCACCTCAAGGAGCGCATGGCGGCCCTTGAGGAAAAGGTGCTGAGCGCCGAGGGCCTGGATGAGCTGGGCGGGGCCGGGGCTTCCGGGAGGGGTGGGGCCGGCTGAGGGGCGTGGCGAGAGGAGAGTGTGGGTGGGGTCGGCCGGCCTTGGGGGATGGAAGAGGTTAGTCACGGGGCGGGGCTGGGGTCGGAGGCGTGGTCAGGGTGAGGTTGGGGCTGTGGATTAGTGTGGAGTAGGTCCTGGAAAGCTGCAGGGGGGGATGGAGACTGGGCAGGGGAGGGGGCGGGGCAGAGTTGGGGGTGGAGATGGGAGAGGGGACCTGGAGGCTTGGGCCTGAGCAGTAGAGGGGTCGGGGTCCCTGGCTCACAGCTGTTCCCCCCAGAACACGCTGATCCAGGAGTTGGAGAGCTCCCAGCGGCAGATTGAGGAGCAGCACCACCACAAGGTAGTCGGTAGTCAGCTGCTGGCCAGCCCTGCCCTGGCTGGGAGGGTCGGGTGGTCTTGAGCGAAGAAAACGCCTGTTTTCATGCGGCTGCTGTGATACCCGGCACTGTGTTAGCCGATATGGTAGCCCGCGTGCATACGTGATTTCACCGGTTAGCACTACAGCCCTTCACAGTAGATACACCCCTCCCCACAAGTAAAGAAGAAACCAAGGCCATAGGCTCAGGCCGTAGGGTGGTGATGGTGGCAGCAGACAGGTAGGACCCAACGGAGGGCTCAACAAAAGGATTTGGTGGGCTTCAGCCTCTGGTGAGGCAAGAGTCCCGTGATTCCTGGAGGATTAGCCACTGTCCCTTCCTTAGCAATGTCTGTGAGCTCTGGGAGGGCACCGGGGCCCCTCTGCTTCTGAGCCTCGTTTGCTGTGCCTGTGTGTGGTGGTGAGAGATCAGCAGGCCTATTCTAGTAGCATCCTCCCCAGACAGACCCCCTCCTGACTCTGACACTCTGCCTGCCTCTCTGCCAACCCTCTGCTCACTCCAGTTGAACCTCTTCTCTTTGGTGTCATCTATGGGCCTGGTCTGGGGTCCCTGGATCTGACTTCACAGTGCATTCTTCTGCTTCTCCCCAATTCTGCTGTCTGCTTTGTCCCTCTCTGATGCCCACTCTCCCCTCTCTGCCCCTCCCTGGTCCCCACCCTCACCCCGGGTCTGCCTGGCACAGGGCCGCCTGTCTGAAGAGATTGAGAAGCTGCGCCAAGAGGTGGACCAGCTGAAGGGTCGAGGGGGGCCATTTGTGGATGGCATCCACTCCAGGTACTGGAGCGCGGGAGGCTGGGCGTGCTGGGACAGGGTCCTGGATGGACCCTGAGGAAGGAGACTTCCCTCCACCAAAAGACCGCCCAGGACCTCAGGGTCCTCCTCCTATTCAGGGTGGGACACTGAAGCTCAGAGAACTTGTTCAAAGTTCTTAGCTCACATAGGCAGCTTAGAAGGAAGCACCTGTCCTCAGAGGGATGCTGAGAGGCAAGTAAAGCAGAAGATGCTTCTTCCTAGTGCCACGAGACACAGGCCATGCTTCCTGCTTCTTTGACAGAAGGGCCTGCTGTTGGAGAGGGCCTGCTGAATTACATGCTCACCCATGTCCCCAGGGCCCCCTGAGGGAGAGTGCCACTCATTGTAGTTCTTTTGAGGTACTGTCTTTAGGGCTCTAGAGAATTGCTGTTTGAGAATTGAGGACCACCTAAATTCACGTAGCAGGTAGTGGTAGAAAGGCAGCAAGAGAGATTGAAATAAGGTATCAAGAACTTCCTTAGTGCTGGGAGTTGAGATGCCTGATCACTAAGGTCACAGCATCCCTTTTCCTAAAACTATTTTAAGAGATGGTGAATGGAGCTTCTATCTAACTTGCATTAGGCTCATGTTTTAGGTAAATTCTGGATTTCTTTCCCCATTTTGTGAAGCTATTGGCATTGAATTCAAACCTCAAGCCTGCCTTCGGGTCAAGGAGACTGAAGTAGATGATGTCACTCAAGGTCAATGGCTCCTTAGTCTCTTAGATTAGAACCCTTGTGGTTCCTCTCAGTCATGTGCTTATTACATCTGGTAATAGGGATTAGCTTCTGTAAAGAGAGGTTAAAGGATATTTCTGTGTTTATATGTGGGTCTCGGGAGGTGTAGTGCTTGAATTAGGGAAGGGAACATTGAACTTGAAGAAGAGAAGCTCATGAGTGTCTAGGGTGGTGCCCTAGACTTAAATACCATCTTCAAGTTTATCAGAAGTTATTGTACAAGGGTATGGAGAGAAGCAGGCAGTTGAGACAGAAAATGGTAGCTGGGATTTCTCCTACTTCTCTCTTCACGTAGGTTGCTCAGAAGGGACCAAGCCCACAATTTAATGACATGGCTCAGAGTACCCCAAGCCATTTGTCTACTACTCGCTTTCTTTAAAGCCCCTTGCCGTTGAGTCGATTCCAACTCATAGTGACCCTGGAGGACAGAGTAGAACTACCCCATAGGGCTTCCAGGGAGCGGCTGGTAGATTCGAACTGCCGACCTTTTGGTTAGCAGCCAAGCTCTTAACCACTGTGCCACCGGGGCTTCTACTTGCTTTCTTTAATGGTTGGGAATTCCTGTCTTTGACCACTGGACCCATGTTGGAATTGGGACTGAGTTGCAGAGGAGAAGAAGGGAGAGGCAGGAACTCCCCTCTCTCCAGCTACCTGTTGTAGGCTCACCTTGTCCCTTCGCTCTTCCCTCAAGGGTTTCAAGCTGGGAAAGGATAGAGAAAATTGTCACCAAGGAAGGAAAGCTTCCAGATATTCCGGAGGATAATTCCTGGGATCCTAAAATCTCAGGATTGGAATAGACCCTTAGGGAAGTCAAAATGGTTTCTCTCCAGACCATGTCTCTGATATATTGTCAGAGTCTCTGGAAGCTTCCTGGGGACGGATTTTAGCCAGGGACTCCGTCCAGATAGTAGGGAGACCCAAGGAAGGTGGCTGAAGAGAAGGCCAAGAAACAGGGCCTCTGTGAGCTAAAAGGACCTTTAGAGATCATCCCTTCCAACCTCTCTCAGTGCTGGAGCTCTCCTGCACTGTTCTAGTCAGATGGCCAAAGAGCCTCCTCTTGAATACCTCGGATTGGGGAGCTCAATTTCTTCAAAACAGCCAGTTGCATCATAAGTTGACTCTTGCTATTAGAAGGTCCTATTATGTTAAATAGAAAGCTGCTCCCTTAGAACTTCCTCCCCTGTGTCATTCTCATTCCTGGAGCAACAGAGAATAAGCCTTCTCTAATGCTTAAGTGGCAGCCCTTCAAACATGTATGATAGCTCTGTCCTGCTAAGCCTTCTTTTATCCAAGCTGAAGCTCCCTTAGCTGTTCAGGCCTGGTGCATGTGAGCTGGGGTTCTCAGTCCTCAGGGGCTGTCTTTTCTCTTGCACCTACCACTCAAGGTCACACAAGGGCAGTGCAGCGGATGTGCGCTTCTCCCTGGCCACAACCACCCACGCACCCCCCGGGCTGCATCGCCGCTTCTCAGCACTTCGGGAAGAGCCTGCCAAGGTGAGGGGGTGGAGGTGTGAGTGGGGGGGGGGGTTTCCCCGGGGAGTTTGGGGTCAGTTCGGCCTCGTGCCTGGCTCCACTTACATAGATGGCTGGCGTGTGGTGCAAATCCTCCCCCCCCCCGCCCCGGTCCATACCCATGTTGACAACAGCTGCAGCCCTGGGGTTGGGGCCATTGTCAGCTGTAACAGCTGTGCCCCCCTCACCCCAGCCTCCTGGTGGGCAAGAGGTAGGGGCTGGCGGGTGGCCAGCCTGTCCCTGAGGCCCCACAGAAGTGTGTGTGCGTGTGCCTGAGTGTGCAGGCGTGTGTTTCTGGTAGTCGGGGGCAGGGGGTGATGCGGTGGGCAGGGGCAAGATGGAATTGGCAGGCTCTCTGGAACAAAAGCTGTGGTTTATGGGGGAGATGAGGGAGGGATGACAGGTTAACTGGGCTGTTGGGATGGCACCTAGAGTTTTCTGGGAAGCAGCTGAGCGTTCATGCTTTCTGAATCTGCCTTGGGAGGTTCTGGGGAATCAGGAAAGATAAGGGGCAGAGAAGGGCTGGCCGCGGTCTTTCAGGGCAGTCTGATTCTTGCCTGGCCCCAGAACTGTTCATCATGTTCTGACCTGAGCCCCGGCCCTCTCCACTAGAAGATAATAGAGAAGGAGGGAACACCTAGTCTGATGGGGGAAGATTCATCTCTCCTTAGGAAACGCCTCGTCTGATGGAGGAGCCACAGACTGAAGGCACGCTTTTTCTCTCTCCCCTCACCCTTTGCTCTTTCTGTTTGTAAGAAGGCAGCAGCTGCTGAAGAGCTGAAACTAAAGGCTGGAGGAGCTGGAAAAGAGCCCTCAGGGAGACATGGGGATTAGAGCCACAGAGGGATGGGGGTTAGAGCACCGCTCTGTCCCTGGCCCCCTTCCTTTTTCTTCCCCTGCTCTGCTGGCTCTCCAAGCCCGGTTACATGCCTTTTCCTTTGTCCATTGAAGAGGGTTGTAGAATGATTTCTGAGAAGCCACCGTCTGTCGGGGTTGATGTGATATGCTGAACCTCTGGGAGACATGAGACAGTCCAGCCTGCTTGGCCTGTTCTTGTTCCCTGGATCTAGTCACCCTTTTTGCGTTTATATTAGTGAAATTGACAGCCTTTATATAGTGCTTACTTTGTGTCAGATACCGTGTTGAGTGCTGTACATGCATTTCCTCATTTAATCCTCACAACTACCTCTGAGGCAGGTACTGTGATTATCCCCGTTTTACAAATGAAGAAACTGAGGCACAGAGAGATTCAGCAACTTTCCCACGATTGCACAACTAGTATTTGGTGGAGCCAAGATTCAAATCAAGGCAGTCTTTGTCCAGAATCTCTGTTCACAACTACTATGCTATCTAGCTTCTTGAGTGGGAGTACTATTTCTTAGACTTTAAGGTGCAAGCAGATCACCTGAGGATCTGGTTAAAGTGCACATTCTGAATTGGGAGTTCTGGGAGTGCAGCCTGAGATTCTGAATGTCTAACAAGCTCGCAGGAGATGTGAGTGTGCCAGGCCCTAGGACCACACGTTGATAGCACAGAGTTAAGGGTTCTTTTAGAGGGAGATGGTGGAGGTGGGGATGGCCCTGCTCCACAGCTATCGGGGTGTCTTATTACTTCCTCTTTGCCCTCCGTCTTTGCTAAGGACTGGGAGCCATCTCCACTGCCTGGGGTGCTGGCCCCAACAGCCGCCCCTGCCATTGACAGTGACACCGAGATCTCTGACGTGGATGAGGAGGAGCCAGGGGGGCTGGTGGGCTCTGTGGATGTTGTCTCTCCAAGCGGCCACTCTGATGCCCAGACTCTGGCAATGATGCTGCAAGAGCAGCTGGATGCCATCAACGAGGAGATCAGGTGAGGGAGGGGGTGGGGGGCCCCCCTTCGTGTTTGGACAAACCTAGCTGGGAACTAGGCCTGAGTTGCATGAGAGGAGGAACCTTCTGCTTGCATTTGCTTGTTTCTACAGTCTAGGGTCCTGTGTGGGGCGTCAGGCAAGGTGCTGGCCCAGTGCTGGACCGAGAGGGGTTGGGACCTTGGACTGGCTTCTCAGGCTTTATTGCCTCCCCTATGGCTGCTGATGTGGCTGGGCTGGGGAGACTGGAGGCTGTGTTCTGCAGCTCTTGCAGTGAATCATAATCACTACAAGTGTGGGACCCACTCACTGAGGCCATTCGGGGGGAAAGCTTCATAAATGTCACTGTCAGTCTTACCGTGGTCCCTGGGGTAGGCGGCATTATCTCCGTTCTACAGGAAAGGGAACAGAATCTCAGAGAGGTTAAGTGACTTGCCCAAGGCCACACGCCTAGAAAGTGGCAGAGTCGAGATTCAAACTCAGTCCACTGTGCCATGTTTCCTGTCGCTAATAAGGTGTCAGACAGAAGCCAGTGCCAGGGAAAGTTGTCAAAACTTCCACCTCATCCTGCCTTTGTAGAGAGTTTATTCACGGTGATGGCTAACAGTGAGGGGAAATCAGAGCCAGAGTATGTCAGAGCTTTACAAGGTGGTAGAGGTCATCCGGTTCAATGATTTCTGAATTTTTGGATTTCATAGAGCAGTAGGAAAAAAAAGAAGAGCACTAACATTGGCCTGGCAACTCTTAGTTTGCAAAGTGAGACATTAAAGATAACTACCATTTACTGTCACAACTGTTCTGTAAAAGAAAGGCCCTGGTGGTGCAGTGGTTAAGCACTCAGCTGCTAACCAAAAGGTCGACGGTTCGAATCCACTTCTCAGGAAGAAAAGGCCTGGTGATCTGCTCCCGTAAAGATTACAGCCTAGGAAACCCTGTGGGGCAGATCTGCTCTGTCCTGTAGGGTTGCTATGAGTCGAAAGTGACTTGACGGCACACAACAAAGTAGGAAAGACATACTCTCAGAAGGAAGACGAGTCCTTCTCCATAAAGGACAGTTGACATCTTTCCATCAACATATGTGTATGTGTGCACATGTGTATGTGTGAGTGTGTATAAATGCCACACACACTTCTTCTCTCTGAGTATACATACATACGTACACACCGATATACCCATATCATTATTTTTCTCATGGAACAGGGAACACTGCATAGGGGGTTGGCATCAGTTAAAGCTCCTGTGCTTGGGAACTATTGATTTAAACCACTCTTGGCATTGTATGCAGCCCCTGGATGGTGCAAACAGTTAACACACTTGGCTGCTAACCAAAAGGTTGGAGGTTCGAGTCTACCCAGAGGTGCCTCAGAAGAAAGGCCTGGCAATCTACTTTGGAAAAATGAGCCATTGAAAACCCAATGGAGCCCAGTTGTACTCTGACGCACATGGGGTTGCCGTGAGTCAAAACTGACTCAATGGCAACTGGTTTTTTTTTGACATCGTATATGCTGGGAGACTGAGGCCCAGAGAGCAAAGTGCCCAACTTCAAAGTCACCCTTGTAGATCAGGAGTTCTGACTTCCAGAATGCTTGTGTTCCACTGGCTAAAATGCCTCTTTCCCAGCCAGTGCTTTTGTTGAACCATGTGATAGGCCAGCTACTGAGAGAGAAAGAAGTAAGTTTCCAAGCTACAGCAGGATAGAACCAACTGCCCACCAGGCCTTGTGTATCCCTGCAGTGCCAGACACAGTGGGGTCCACCCAGGCATTGCCTGGGCTAACGGCAAGATCTGATTTGCCCGCTCCCAGAATGATCCAGGAAGAGAAGGAGTCCACCGAGCTCCGCGCTGAGGAGATTGAGACGCGAGTGACCAGTGGCAGCATGGAGGCCCTGAACCTGACACAGCTACGCAAACGCGCTTCCATCCCTACCTCTCTGACAGCCCTGTCCCTGGCCAGCGCATCCCCACCACTCAGCGGCCGCTCTACACCGAAGCTTACCTCCCGCAGTGCCGCCCAGGACCTGGACCGAATGGGGGTCATGACCCTGGTGAGACATCATTGGGCTCTGCCTTGAGGACTGGCCAAGAGGAGTTTATCGGATAGTAGGGCTCATGTTCTCTTAATTGGGCCTGGCACCTTCTTCCCATGATTGGTGCAGGTCCCGGGCTGTCAGGCCCTTAACATGAACTTCTGGGCGTGGAAGGGGCCTGTGTAGTATCTTCCTTCCCTTGCCTATCTAATGCGTAGAGCATTTGAGAAACTTGTCCACTGCCCACCTCTTTTCCTCTCTTCTAGAGGTAGCCCCGACTTACCCTTCCAGGCCAGCGTGTTTCTGCTGTGTTCCGTCTGGGCCTATGTGAGGCTCCGAGGGCCTCGGCAGTGCCAGGGAGAGCCTGGGCAGGGCACTCAACCCTGTCTCCCCATCCTAAGGCCACTGGGCTCCCCTTGGGGTTCGTTAAGGGCACCTAGAAAGTGAGTCAGTGCTCACCCTTCACTCTCTCTTCCAGCCCAGTGACTTAAGAAAGCATAGAAGGAAGCTGCTGGTGAGTGCTGCCTGATACCAGGCACTAACGGGTTAATTGCCCCCAGCCCCTTCCCTTTTGGCCTCTTCCCCTTGGGCCCTTGAGTCTGAATTTGAACTCAGAGAGGCCCCTGGGGCTCCCCACTGCGCTTCTCCCTGCCCCTCTGCCTGGTTCCAGTGGGGTAGGCAGGCCCCGGATCTCTCCCTCTATCCCCTGACGGCTCCACTGTCTGTTCAGTCGCCAGTGTCTCGGGAAGAGAACCGAGAGGATAAAGCCACCATAAAATGTGAGACTTCTCCTCCTTCCTCACCCAGGACGCTGCGGCTAGAGAAGCTTGGCCACCCAGCCCTGAGCCAGGAGGAAGGCAAGAGGTAGGCGGAGCAGGCCCCCACCTCTAGTCTCTTCGTCCCCAGGGTCATCTTATCCCTCCCCTGGCCTCTGAACGCACTGCATCTCACCCACTCCAGGCACCTGAATGGCTCACTTCTCTTTGACACACCATCAGGGAAGGATATTCCCATGTCTCCCCTGGTCATGGGCTTTGATCATCCCCCTTCACCCCCACCCTGAGTTCTTCCTGAGGGCTAACTTCTGTCTTTCCTGTTGTAATTTAAGTGTATTTCTTCTCATGCCACCCCTCCTGGCTGTCATCCTTTAGTTCCTTGGAGGATCAGGGCAGCAACCCCAGCAGCAGCAACAGCAGCCAGGACTCCTTACACAAGGGCGCCAAGCGCAAGGGCATCAAGTCATCCATCGGCCGCTTGTTCGGGAAGAAGGAGAAGGGCAGGCTGATCCAGCTGAGTCGGGATGGAGCCACGGGCCATGGTCTCTGTCCCCTTCCTAGCCAAGGGGCGGGGGTACAGGGGTCAGAAGCAGAGGGTATGCTTGGGTCAGGCCTTCTCTGCCGCCTGCCGGGGACCAGTGGGTAGAAGCTACAGGCAGATTTCAGCGCTGGAGAAGCAGGAGTTTTCTTTTTTTTTTAAGCAAGAAGAAAGTTTTATTGGGCATATATTCAAAAAGGCAAAAGTGGGAAGTGGACAAGCATGCTGCCAGAGCCATGTCTGCCCGAGACCAAGGAAAAACTACAGAATAGACAAGAGTAGGAAAGCAGACAAGCACGCTGCCAGGGCCATGTCTGCCCGAGACCAGGGAAATACTACAGAATAGACGAGTAGGAAAGCAGACAAGCACGCTGCCTGAGCCATGTCTGCCCGAGACCAAGGAAAAACTACAGAATAGACGAGTAGGAAAGCAGACAAGCACGCTGCCAGAGCCATGTCTGCCCGAGACCAAGGAAAAACTACAGAATAGACAAGAGTAGGAAAGCAGACAAGCACGCTGCCTGAGCCATGTCTGCCCGAGACCAAGGAAAAACTACAGAATAGACGAGTAGGAAAGCAGACAAGCACGCTGCCAGAGCCATGTCTGCCCGAGACCAAGGAAATACTACAGAATAGACAAGAGTAGGAAAGCAGACAAGCACGCTGCCTGAGCCATGTCTGCCCGAGACCAAGGAAATACTACAGAATAGACAAGAGTAGGAAAGCAGACAAGCACGCTGCCAGGGCCATGTCTGCCCGAGACCAAGGAACGTTACAGAGTCATCAGTATATATTAACGTTACAAATGGGCAAAACCACTGAAAGAGAAACAGGAGTTTTCTCTTGGAGCTATTTCATGGCAGGATGGGCTGCTTTCTGGGGGTGGGGGGGAAGCCTCTGCCCCGAGAAGTGCCAAGCAGCACTGGATGGCGACTGGCTTTGCCTCTGCAGAAGAGGTTCCTGTATTGGACCCCTGATGTTTCTTCCAGTTCGGAGGTTTCCTGGTGTTATTGTGCTCAGGAATTCCAGGAAGTACACCAGCAAAATGAAGCTAGAGAAATTTCTTGGTTCTTCCTTTAGAAGAGTCAGCTCTTGATTAGAACTTATTTCTAGTACATCTGGCCTCCAGGACTCAACAATATTATAACACCTACTATGACTTTGTAGGCATTCATTCCAGTGAGTGTCTGGGCAGGGGTAGCATTAGTACACCTCTTGGATAATACACAGTTCTAGCACTTGTTTGGCACACCGTGGTACATGATAAATGTCAGCTCTCTTCCTTCCCTCTCCCTGTTCCTTCTTTCCTTTCTTCCTTCCCCTCCTTCCCTCCCTCCCTCCTTTTCTTTCCCTCATCTGTTCAGTTATTTGTTTAGCAAAGATTGAGTAATTACTGTATACAGGCATAGTATTAGGTGTTGGTGTGATAGTCTATTCCCTGAAGGAGCTCCATGTCTAATGAAAAGGAAAATAAAGAGATGACTCTAAAGCTATGTGATGATAGAGATATGCCCAGGGTGCTTCTGAAACTCAGACGGGAGGGGCATTTAACTCAGCCATGGCGTGGTGGGGGCAGCAGGAATGGCTTCCTCTGCTGGGCAACACCCGAGCTGAAACTTGAAGGGTAAATAGGAGTTAGCCAAGCCAAGATGAGAGGTGTGTGTGGGGTGGGGAGGGTTGAGAAAGGGAAAGGCTGGTGGGTGGGAGAGTTCTGTGAGCAGCTGAATATTTTCAGAGTGGAGAAGAAAGATTTCAGTGTCTGAGAAGCAGGAGTTTTGTTTTTTTAAAGCAAGAAGAAAGGGATGTGGTTGGACAGGTAGGCTAGGGCTAGCTCATAAAGGCCTTGTCAAGTCTGTTGAAGAGGTTTGGAAGTGACCCTTTGTCAGTGGGAGCATTGATGCATTTCATAGTGGAGGGATGCGATCAGCTAGAAGACAAGAACCTTTGAACCCAAATGTTTAATTATACTTTCTCATACCTCAAGAGAGAGAGCCCCCATGGCACAATGGTTAAGCGCTCAGCTGCTAACCAAAAGTTTGGAGTTCAAACCCACCAGTGGCTCCATGGGTGAAAAGACGTGGCTATCTGCTCCTGTAAAGATTACAGCCTAGAAAACCCTGTGGGGCAATTCTACTCTGTTACATAGAGTCGCTGTGAGTCGGAATCGACCGGATGACACACAGCAATAGTATACCTCAGGAAGGTGTGAAGCAAACATAGGTAGCTGAGCACAGCAGAAAGGTGGACACCTTTGCTCGGGATGGGATATGTGAGACTCAGCCTGAGGATGAGGTGGTACACACCCCCGAGCCTGCAGGGGGCGTGGAAGCTGTGGAGCTGATCACAGATGAGGGAAGCTGAAAGGTCTTACGAGGGGAAGAGGCGTTTTGTATGCAGTCTTATGACTTCTTGTGTTACCCATACCACTTTGCCATCTAAACATAAGGCAGCATCTCAGATTGGTTTCTGGATACCCACACCCACTACCCCCTGTGCACTGTGGAGAGGGACCAGGACTTCTTATAGAGAAATGAATTCCAAGATGCTGTCCCCTGCCGTGGATTCTATAGGGTTCTAGCATCAATTCAAGATCCTTAACAGAAGACAGGGCTGTGATCCCCTTTGCAGTTTTGTGCCAGCAAGCACACCTAAAAAGGCTGAGAGACGCATCTCTCAGCATACTCTTTTTCCCTACCCCTGGCCCAGATTAGGAGCCCTGGTGGTGCAATGTTAAGAGCTCAGCTGCTAACCAAAAGTTGGCAGGTCAAATCCACCAGCAACTCCTTGAAACCCTATGAGGCAGTTCTGCGCTGTCCTATAGGGTTGCTATGAGTCAGAATTGACTCAATGGCAATGGGTTTGTTTTTTTGTTTTTGGCCCAAGTTAAGATAATTCTTCTCTTGGAGCCTCATATCCCATGTATCTGGATCTCTGCGTTTCCTTTGCACCTTGCCTGGGAGGAGGGACAAGTTCTGTTTAGGATTCTGCTGCCATCAGAGTGGGACACCTTTGGTCCATCCAACTAGAAAACACTTCCAGGGCTGAAGCTTACAGGGGGGAGCCTGGGCTGGGGATGGCCCACTGGAGGCCACTCTGGGACTAACTGGACACAAGGATGTTGAGTGGAGGGTCCAGGAACGATGGCCACATGCCGAGGTACCCTCCTGCTGCTGTTGCTCCCAGGCCCTGTCCCAGGCCAAGGGTGGAGAAGCAGAGGACCTGGCTGACACGCCCATCTCTTCTATTTTAGTTCTCCTAACAGACTCCGAGCTCAGTCTGCAGGAGCCCATGGTGCCTGCCAAGCTGGGGACCCAGGCAGAGAAGGACCGGCGATTGAAGAAGAAGTAAGAACTGCAGGCCAGGGTCTGTCAGGGTGGGGCCCAGCCCCCTACCCACCTTCTGAGGGGTCTGAGCTCAGGGAGCCAGAGCCCCTTTCTGAACTAAATTGGCCTGATCCCTGTGGGACCACAGGGGCTGGGAGGCAGTTCTCAGGGTGACCCTTGGAAGAAGGAGGCAAGGGGGCTGTGGGAGAGTTGCCAAGACCTGTGAGTGTCTGGCGGAGCCAACTGAAATGGCCAAGGCAGTTATGTGTCAGGTCATATGCAAACAGAGAGCCCCCCGCCCTCTGGGGGATGGAGAGTCTTACTGCACCATTTCTTGGTGTCACTGCTTCTGGCATAGAGCAGAGGTGGCAGCCCCAGGGTGAGAGGGCAGGGGTAACAGGAGTCCAGCTCTTGGCATACCCAGTGGTCCCCAGGAATGAGCATGGCTGGGAGAGAAGGAAGGACTAGTGACTCTGTTTTTCCTTCTCTTGCAAGACACCAGCTGCTTGAAGATGCCCGTAGAAAAGGGATGCCCTTTGCCCAGTGGGATGGCCCTACTGTGGTCTCCTGGCTGGAGGTAAGCCTGGCCAAAGGGAGTTCCCTTAGGGGAACAGTAAGAGGTATGTGAGGGAGGGAGTAGGGACCCCTCAGGCCGAGGGTTGATCCCTAGAACCTTTCCAGCATGCTTCATTTTATTTTATACTTTCCAGAATAAAAAAAAAAATTATTAAGTAGAAAACAGTTATCACTTTATTATTTAAATTTGCATCTTCTTGGGGTAACATGTACCATATCTAGTATTTAGCCCACCTCCCCTAAGTTACTTTGGAAGACAGAGTTGATGCTACTCAACTGATGCCTCATGAGTAGCTAAGTTTGGATAAAACCAGTTGCCATCAAGTCGATTTTGACTCCTGGCGACTCAGTCAGAGTAGAACTGTGTGCCATAGAGTTTTTAATGCCTGAATGATCAAAAGTAGATCACCAGGCTTTTCTTCCTAGTGCCTGTGGGTGGATTTGAACAGCTGAGTGCATTAACTGTTTGTACTACCCAGGGACTCCAAGCTTGGATTAGGGGATCTCATTATCACCGAGGCATTAGACTTTCACAGGTAGTTTGAATTTTTATATAGGCTATCCCCCAGGAGCTAATCACCCATGTGATGTTGGAAAAATCCCTTTACCTTCCCAGGCCTCAGAGTTTTCATCTGTAAAATGGGAGAGGGGGACTTGATGATGGTCATCTTGACATTTCTAAGTTCCTATACTCTACATTTGCTATCCTGAGACCATAGATGAGGCCTGGCCCTTGCCCCTTGGTACTGCCAAGTTCTTGGTAATGGGGCCCAGATCTTGGGGAAGGTCCTGAACTACCCATCTGCGTCCTGTGTCTGCAGCTCTGGGTGGGGATGCCTGCCTGGTACGTAGCAGCCTGCCGGGCCAATGTCAAGAGTGGTGCCATCATGTCCGCCCTGTCAGACACGGAGATCCAGCGGGAGATTGGCATCAGCAATGCCCTGCACCGGCTCAAGCTCCGGCTGGCCATCCAGGAGATGGTGTCGCTGACCAGCCCTTCAGCCCCACCCACCTCCAGGACCGTGAGTGGCCTCTCTCTCCCCCAGGACATTTTCAGAGGCCCTGGAATAGTGTTTGCAAAGCCTTCCGTTGGTGTTTGGGAAGGTGGTAGCATTGAGTCTCCCCCCAGCCCTGCCACTTCCCAAACCTACAAAGGGCTCCATCTGGTCTCTAGGAGGATCCCAGCAGGTCTGGTTCCCTGCCTCCCATGTATCTCTCATGGACTCCATTTCCCCTTCCCTATACTGCCAGCAATTCCAGGTCTCTGGGCAGAGTTTCCAGGATGGAACTTTTGGGCTTCTGTCTGTGGTATTGCCAGGTTGAGGGAAGCAGAGGGAGTAGGACAGGGGAATTCTGCCCTGGTCTTCCAACTCTCCATGAGAATGCAGATGCCCCATGGGTCCCCGGGCCAAAATCTTTCATTGTGGTCCATCTCCAGATTAGCACCATTCATTTATATCCATTCAGGGAACACTTACTGAGCACCTTCTATGCACCAGGCACTGTGCTAAGCAGTGTGGATATTATGATAAAAGAAATGTGTCCCCTGCTATCAAGGGTGCAGAGCCCTGGGGTGGGCCCATGGGAGGATTCAGAGGAAGGGAGCTTTGTCCTTGTTCTTGGGGCTCCCACCCTGATGGGGATCCCAGGACTGGCTAGGTTTCCTCTTTGCTTACAGTCTTCTGGGAACGTCTGGGTCACCCATGAAGAGATGGAAACTCTGGCAACGTCCACAAAAACAGTGAGTCTGGCCCGGACTGATGACTCTTGAGAACCAGGAGAAAGTTGTGGGAAGTCGAGGGGGTTGCAGGTGATCTTGTATGATATCGATATCCCTGACGTATGACTGGGTTCTGTTCTCAGGGTGGAGTGTTGGTAGGGGGAAGTGGTGAGATTGGAAATAGTTTGTGTGTGGAGGGGGCTCATCCTAGGCTACGGGTGCCCTGCAGTGGAGAAGAGCTGGCCTTGGGAGGGCTTTGCCCTGGCTGCAATGCGCCCGAAGCCACAGAGTCCTTGCCCTTGTTCTTGATCCTTGGTGGAGGAACAGTGAGAGTTTGGAGAGCCTGGCATCCTGCTGGGTTCCCACCCAAGCCTTAGAAGTGTGTAAGTGTCTTTGCCACATACACATTTGCTCCCCTCTCACCATAAACGGGCATATGCACCAGCCTTCTGGTCTCTCTCTCTCTGTTTTTTTTGACATTATTAGAAATAATTTATTGGAATATTTTCCAAAATGGAAATGCTGTGTCAATGGGTATGAACATTTTTAAGGATTGTGATATGTATTATTAAATATGACAATTTATAGTTCCTCTAGCAGGGTATGAGAGTGTCCATTTTATTTTACACTTTCCAGAATAAAAAAAAAAATTATTAAGTAGAATACAGTTATCACTTTATTATTTAAATTTGCATCTTCTTGGGGTAACAAGTTAATTTGAATATTTTTCCTTGTTGGCATACGAACTGTAATTCCTTTAAACTTCTGGTCTCTCTTAACTGTCCCAACAAGCTTTCCCTGGTCACCCACCCAGCTACTGGGCTTCTGCCTCTTCTTGATGGGGTCTGGGGTGGAGGCTGCTAGGTTTCTTGACTTTGCCTGTTTCCCCTGACACGCTGCACTCGTTCCTGCTAGGACAGTGAGGAGGGCAGCTGGGCTCAGGTAAGACCCCTTCCCTTCTCCAGAACCAACTCTCAGAAGTTCAGGACAGTATTCCCAATAGGTCCTCCCCCCAGCACCACTCTGAGTCCCAGTGTACTTATGTGCCTCTTCACACTGAGAGCCCTGAATACAGGTTCTCTCCTCCTGCAAAGCCTCCTTCTCCTCACTACCCTTTAGCTGCTTATTCTGTTTTCTCAGAATGGCAGGTGAGGAACCCTGGAGGGCTGAGCCCCCAGCATGTCTGGCTTCTCCTCTCAGTTTAACTCTCCTCCCAGGAACAATGAGACTTGGATTGGTCTGAATCCCCTTTCTCTCCCTGCCCTCTCAGGGGCCACTCCTGCTGAACTGAGCAAAGGCCTTCATTCATTCATTCATTTAGTGAGCAAATACTTATGGAGCATCTACTGGGGATTAGGCCTTTCTAGGCTCTCTGGATACAGAAGTGAACAAACAAAGCCCATGGGGAGCTTGTATTCTAGTGGGGAGGCAGACAATAAATAAATACACAAGTGGTTTAACAATATGTCAGCTAGTGATAAGTGCTGTGAAGAGAAATAACCATGGAGCAATACTGTTTATAATCATAGGAAAAACCCCTTCACCAGGAGACTGGCCAAATCAATGGCTGTGTATTCACACAGTAAACAACTATTCAGCAGAGGAAATGGATGAATCTCAGAAACATAATGTTAAGTGAAAAATGCAAGTCCCAAAAGATTCATAGAAATTGATACTAAAACTCAAAAAACAAGTAAAATTAATAACAAATTGTTTAGCAAAATATACACCAGTGGTTATTAAAAAAACTAAATTTTTTTTTTAAATCAAGGGAATAATAAACAGAAAACTCAGGATAGTGATTAGAGGGGCAGTAGGGAATGGGCTGGGGGGGGAAGAGCAGAAAGGTGGTTGGGACAGTGTGGATTATGTTCCAATTCTTAACCTGCATGGTGGATCCAAGCATGCTCATTTCATTTTTTATATTTTATTTTGTTGTTGTTGAGAATATACATAGCAAAACACACCAATTCCACAGTTTCTACATGTACAGTTCAGTGACATTGATGATATTCTTTGAGTTGTGCAACCATTCTCCCCTCCTTTTCTGAGTTTTCCTCCCCCATTAACATAAACTCACTGCCCCCTACGGTTCCTATCTAATCTGTTAAGTTGCTGTTGTCAATTTGATCCTGTATAGATAGTTCTTAAAAGAGCATAATGCTCAAGGCAGGCATTTTTTACTAGTTAGTCTAAACTATTGTTTGGTTTTAAGAAGACTTCGGGGGATATTTTTGGTTTAAGGTTTAAAGATTATCTCAGGACAGTAGTTTCAGGGGTTCATCTAGCCTCCATGGTTCCAGGAAGTCTGACGTCTAGGAGAATTTGAAATTCTGTCCTGCATTTCTCCCCTCATTTTTATTCTTAATAACTAACATAAGTTACATAATTTTTCTATGTACCAAGAACATCATTTTAAAAGATAATAAAAGAAAAATTTTCAGTCTAAAGTAAGTAGGGTAAGGAAACAGTAATGGAGGGTTGCTGTTAAAACTAAAGCTTTCTAAAGATGGGGTGGTCAGGGAAGACCCTGCTGAGCAGGTGACACCTGAGCAGAGCAGGCCTCTGAGAGCCAGGGAGAGGTACTGTGGGTGGGAAAAGTAACAGAAGACCTGGAGAATTCTTGGAGTAGGTGATGAGGAATAGAGAACTGAGTGCTGGCTGCTTGGGTACAGGCCGCTATTTTTATGTCTTTAGCCAACATTTAGCTCCTTGTGGACTGTGTGGGGCCAGCCGTTGCCCAGAACCACAGTGGCTTTCCTCTGTCTCTCTGTGCGTCCCCTGTAACACAGCCTCTCCCTTGGGCTCACCGGGACCCCTAGAACCAGGAAAGAAGTCTGCTGTAGCACACCAGAAATGCATTCCAGAGTTGGCAGAAAGATTCCATATTAGCAGCCCAGAAAGAATTTCATTACTTGTCTTTGGGTTTCCTGAATTCTCTATGCCTGCTCTCTCAGAGGACGCAGACTAAACTCAACATCTAATTTAGGTGTCGAATTCCCTTCAAGCTGAGGGGAAAGGTCTTTCTGGGCCGTAATTGCTTCTGTTCATTAGATAATTGATATGTGTGTGGGATTTTATCATTTTAAGATCTTCAAAAGTTCCATTTAAACTCCCCATCTCCCACCACTACCAGGCTATTAGTGGAAATAAGCTGAGATGTTATTGAACTGCCCTTCTTCCCTCATGCATGGAGGATGGATTAATGTTTCTCGTGAGCAGATATGCCCCGTGCAGGCTGCTGGCACTGCCATTCTCCCCCATCACCTTCCCCTTCTTGTTCCCCCAGACCCTGGCCTATGGGGACATGAACCACGAATGGATTGGGAACGAATGGCTGCCCAGCCTGGGGCTGCCCCAGTACCGCAGCTACTTCATGGAGTGCCTGGTAGACGCCCGCATGCTTGACCACCTCACCAAGAAGGACCTTCGGGTCCACCTGAAGATGGTAGACAGCTTCCATCGGTGAGCACGGCAGGAGCCCAGGGTCACCTCCCCAACACAGGTCTCCTCCAGCTCTGACTCCCAGGCCTGGGGATCTGTCTCCAGAGATAGAAGTGCCTCCACTCTTTCCATGGCCTGTTGTGGGTGGTAACAGCTCTTCCTGTTAGTAAAGTCTCCTTTGTTGAATCCTTGTCTCATCCTGCAATTTGAGGATTTGATCTGCTCATCTCTAACCCTTAAGATACAAAAAGTCATTTCTCTTTAGCTTCACCTTCTTTGAGATTTTCCTCCTAAGTCTGAATTTCATTACTTGTCTTTGGGCTTGGTGGCTCAGCATTTGGGCTTATCTGCATTTACCCTAAGAAGACTCAAGCTGACCCCAACATCTAATTTAGATGTCTAATTCCCTTTGGAGTCCCTGGCTGGTGTGTGGATTATAACCAAAAGGTTGGAGGTTTGAGTCCACACAGAGGCACCTTGGAAGAAAGGCCAGACAATCTACTTCTGAAAAATCGCCCATTGAAAACCCTATGGAGTAGTTCTACTCTGACATACATGTGGTCACCATGAGTCAGCATCGACTCTATGGCAACTAAAACCAAATCAAACCTATTGCTGTCGAGTCAATTCTGACTCATAGCAACGCTATGGACAGATCAGAACGGGGAACGTAGGGTTTTCAAGGAGCAGCTGGTGGATTCAAACTGCCAGCCTTTTGGTTAGCAGTCAGACATTTAACGACTGCACCACCAAGACTCCCTATGGCAACCAGTGGCGGTAATTCCCTCTAAGTTGAAGGGAAAGTTCTTTCTGGTTCTTGTCCTACCAGCATCCCAGCTCTGAGCCTGTCTGTTTTGAACCCATATGCTTTTTTTTTTTTTTAATTGTGCTTTAGGTGAAAGTTTACAGAGCAAATTAGTTTCTCATTCAACAATTTATACACAAATTGTTTTGTGACATTGGTTGCAGTCCCAGCAATGTGTCAACACTCTCCCCTTCTCCACCTCGGTTTCCCATTTCCATTCATCCAGTTTTCTTGCCCCTTCCTGCCTTCTCAGCAGATGTTGCCCATTTGGTCTCATATACATGATTGAACTAAGAAGCATGTTCATCACGTGTTATTGTTTGTTTTATAGGCCTGTCTAATCTTTGGATGAAGGGTGGACTTTGGGAGTGACTTCAGTTCTGAGTTAGCAGGGTGTCCAGGGGTCATAGTCTCGGGGGTTCTGCCAGTCTCTGTCAGACCATTAAGTCTGGTCTTTTTTTGTGAATTTGAATTTTTGTTCTACATTTTCCTTCTGCTCTGTCTGGGACGCTCCATTGTGATCCCTGTCAGAGCAGTCAATGGTGTTAGTCAGGCAACATCTAGTTCTTCTGGACTCAGGCTGGTGGAGACTGTGGTTCATGTAGTCCGTTAGTCCTTTGGACTGATGTTTTCCTTGTGTCTTTGTGAACCCATATCCTTTTGTACAGGGTGTCATCCAATCCTGTCCTCCTCTTTGCTGAAAGATCTTCTGTTTAAAAGAGTCTGTGGCAGAGGTCCCAAACTGGCACCATGGGCAGAATTTGGCCCACAGAATGTGTTTTGTGTGGCCTGCACAGTATTTTAAGAATTATGACGTTAGTTACCAGTATTTAAACACTAGGATATTTTACACAAAATTCTGGATTTCTGGCTTCTCTTGAAAAGTGGAAAGTTCTCTCCATACATTGTAGCATGGAAACAACCAGCTGGAGCTGGGTAGCGCACCCTCTTAACGGAGTAGACATCCCCATGTCCTCCCAGCCCCACCCAGCCTACTTCACTCATTTATGTTACCTGCTTGCCTAGTTGGCATTTGAGCTGGAGAGCAAGCTGGGATGGTAATGGTTACAGAAGCTGACACATTTTAGGAAGTCCTTCTTAACATCCAGTTTCAAATCCATAGGTTGCTATTTGAACCAAATCTTTTGCTTTGAGTGAAAAGTGGGACAAGGGACTCTGTGGATGCCCTTGGTGTCTCCAGCTCAAACTACAGAAAGTTAAATCAGGATGGAGTCTAGTTGTTGTTGCTGTTGTTAGCTGTCACCAAGTCAGCCCTGTCTCGTGGCAATCCAGTGCACAATGGAATGAAACACTGCCTGGCCCTGCACCATCCCGATGATTGGTTGTAGGTTGGACAGTTGTCATCCATAGGATTTTCATTGGCTGATTTTTCAAAGTAGATCACCAGGCCTTTCTTCCTAGTCTATTTTAGTCTAGAAGCTCCACTGAAACCTGTTCAGCATCATAGCAACTTGCAGACCTCCACTGACAGATGCATGGTGGCTGTGCATGAAGTGCATTGGCTGAGACTCAAACCTGAGTCTCCCACATGGAAAGCAAGAATTCTACCACTTAACCACCAAGGCCCCTCATAGGATCTAGTTAGTCTCTCCATTTTATGGATAAGGAAACTGAGGCATCAGAAGGAATTACAGCCCAAGGTCACACAGGGATGGGGGTGGGACCCAAGCCTTCTGACTCCAAGTCCAGGGTTCCTCCCACCACACTGCAGAGCCTCCTGTCCTGGAACTCTCAGCCTGCCTGGCCCCAGGCACGAGGGCTGGCTTTGTGAGGGAAGCCTGCATTCTCCCCTCCACACCATCCCTCTGGTTACCACAAAGGGAATCTTTTGTCTCTGCCCAGCAGCCTGCCAGGCCAGCTGCACCTGTCCCTCCCCAGTGATTGATGGGACCTGGGAGACAAGGACAGTTCCCCCTTCAGAACAGGGATGTGCCTGGGCTCCTAGAGGTCTGTCAGCCCGGCCCCACCCAGCATTATGGAAATCCTCCTTGAGACTAGTCCCCAGGAGAGAATGCCGGGTTCCAGATTCTGAGATCATCATCAGCTCTAAATCTTGAGTACTTTAGAGTTATCGAAAGCATTTTCACATTCCTTATCTCAACTATGTATGCATCTGCTTTTTATTCTGCTTGACATATTATAGGCATCTTACATCTTTAGAAATTCTTTTAAAACCATTTTTTTTTTTTTTTGAAGGGGAAAGGAATATTTTTTAATTCTCTTTTTACAGATGGGGAAAACAAGTCCAACAGAGGTTAATCGAGTTCCCCGAGCCAGTCAGCCAGGTGGTTGTAGAATGAGGCTAAAACACTTATCTCTTGACACGCAGTTGAGAGCTCTTTTCCTTAGAGTGATGTGCTGTTGAGCAGGTTTCCTTGGGGAGCTTCTGTTTTGATAAAAGAGAGCAAACACACAATAATCAGAAACATCATCCTAGTAGTGGTGCCTGTGATATTCCAGGGACAGGGGTGAGCCCTTCCATTCGTTATAGAATTGAATCCTCCCAATAACCCCGCAAGCCAGGTATGACCCTATCTCGCCTGTGGGGAAACTGAGGCTGAGAGAGGCCAAGTGCCACACAGCTAGTCAGAGGTAGGGCTGGCATTCAAATCCAGGTTCATCTGACTTCAAGGCCTTTATATTTTTACTGTGCTATGTGTCTTAGCTTCCTAGTGCTGCTGTAACAGAAATACCACAAGTGGGCGGCTTTAAAGAACAGAAATTTATTTTCTCACAGTTCAAGATGCTAGAAGTCAAAATTCAGGGCGCTGGCTATAGGGGAAAGCTTTCTGTCTTGGCTTTAGGGGAAGATCCTTGTCTCTTTCAGCCTCTGTAGCCCTGGTGTTCCTTGGTTCCTTGGCAATCTTCATGTGGTATTGATCTTCCCTGGTTTTACTCACTTTTGTGTCTGTGCTGCTGTCTTTATAACTCAGAAATGATTAGGTTTAGGACATACCCTACACTGGTATGACCTCATTAACATAACAAAGAAACCCTATTCCAAACAGGATTACACCACAGGTGTAAACCAAAAACCGAACCTGTTGCCGTTGAGTATATTCTGACTCATAGCGACCATATAGGACAGAGTAGAACTGCCCATAGGGTTTCCAAGGAGTGGCTGGTAGATTCTAACTGCCAGTATTTTGATTAGCAGCTGAGCTCTTAACCACTGTGCCACCAGGGCTCCTCCACAGGTTTAGAGGTTAGGATTCCCACACATGTTTTGGCGTAGGGACAATGCAGTTCAATCCTTAACACTGCAACAACTTTAAAGGTCCTGGGAACTGGACTGGAAATTACAGTGATAGAAATCAGACAGAAGGCATTTCTAGGCATGAGTGCATGTGTATTCCTGCCCCCTCAAAGCGGACCAACGCTTAAACTAGTGGCTTGAGCAATGAGTAGGTGGCTTGAGCCAGAAAAGGGTCCCTAGAAGCAGTGGTTCTGAGCTACAAGGAAGAGATGATTTTAGGCAGGAGGGCTGGCTGTGTAGAGCTGAGGTGAGAGAAGGCCTGCAGTCTGCTTAATTTAATCTCAGAAAGCAATGGCTTCAATACTAGAGTCAAAAACAGTTGGAGTTGGGAGACCGTCTATTCTGTTTCTCCACTTTATAGATGATAAAACCCAGAGAGGCTGAATGACAGGGTAGTTTCAATTTAAGGAAGAGCGCTACAGTGAAAGCTGTCCCAAGATGGAATGAGCTGCCTCGAGGGGTAGTGAGTTCCCTGTCCCTGGAGGCGCTCAAGCATAGCTCAGTGACTGCTCGGAAGGATGCTACAGAGGTGGCTCTTGCATTAGGTGGGAGCTTGGACTGGATGACCAGTGAGATCGCTTCAAGCCCACAGAGTCTGTGGTTCTCAGCCTGGCTTAGTTACTGTTTATTGAGTACTTAGTATGTGCCTGGAGCCCTGGTGGTGCACTGGTTAAGCGTTTGGCTGCTAACCAAAAGGTTGGCAGTTCAAATCCACCAGCTACTCCTTGGAAACCCTATGGGGCAGTTCTACTCTGTCCTATAGGGTCTCTATGAGTCAGAATCGACTCCATGGCAATCTTTTTTTTTTTTTTTTTTTTAATACTATGTGCCTGGTCCTGTTTAAGTACTTTTAGTACTTTACATAGATTATTTCATTTAATTCATTAAGCATTTATGGACTGCCTACTATAGGCCAGGCACTGTTCTAGGGGCTTGAGATACATCAGTGAAGAAAAAAAATACCCTGCCTTCAAGGAGCTTATTTTCTATCTGTAAGAGACAGACACAGATCAATAAATACATAATATGTATATATACATGTATGTATATGCATATATGTAGTCCCTGGGTGGTGCAAATGGTTAATGTGCTTGGCTGCTAACCTAAAAGTTGGAGGTTCGAGTCTACCTAGAGGCACCCTGGAAGAAAAGCAAGGTGATCTACTTTGGTAAAATCAGTCACTGAAAACCCTGTGGAGCACAGTTCTACTCTGACACACATAGGGTCGCCATGAGTCCGAGCTGACTTGATGGCAACTGGTTCATAGATGTGTATACACACACACACACACACACACAGTGCTAGGGGGACAGTTAGGCCAGGGTAAGGGCGATTGGGAATGTGGGGCTGGGGGTGGTGATGGTGATATTGCAGTTTTAAATCAGATGGACAAGGTGACATTTGAATGGATTGAGAAGGTAACATTTGAGCAAAGATTTAAAGGGGCCGAGGGCGTGAGCCATTAGCAAACTGGGGGAAGGGTGTTCCAGGCAGAGAGAACAGCCAGTGCAAAGGCCTCAAGCTCTCATGCCGAGCGTGAGCATGCGGAGCATGCCGTGTAGGAGGAACAGCAGGGGTGTCATGTGGCTGCAGCAGAGAGAGGAAGGGTAGTCGGCAGCGAGGTCAGACAGGTAAGGAGGCAGATCATGGGGCACCTTGTGGGCCATTGTGAGGGCTCTGAGTGAAATGAGGATACAAAGGAGTATCTTGTTTTGCTTTTCCCTTGACTTGCAGGAGTTGGGGTCTTTGTTGTAGTGCCTGGCACAGTGCCTGGAGAGGGAGGGCCATGTTGATTTCATTCAAAGAACGTTTCCTCCATCACTCAGGCCCACTTCCTGGCTAAGAGGGAGAGCAGGAAGTAGCCATGGGATGGATCCAGCAGAAGCCCTGGGGAGGGAGGCGCCTGAATGCCTGCGGGTGCTCTTTGTACTGGAAGAAGAGTCTGGATGTGCTGTGGCCAGCGCTGGGCGTGGGGTAGGTGAGGTGGGAACGTGGCCTGCCGAGGCTTGGGCTCAGGCGTGCTGTGTGCCTGCAGAACCAGTCTTCAGTATGGTATCATGTGTCTGAAGAGGCTGAACTATGACCGCAAGGAGCTGGAGAAGAGGCGGGAGGAGAGCCAGCATGAGATCAAGGGTAAGCTGCTCAGGCTTAGCGGGACCTCCTTGGAAAGGGCATGGGAGCAGCCTTGGGGAGCAGGGCCTGCCCACTGACCCCTGCCTTGGGCTGAGCAGCGAGAAGGCATTCTGTGCCTCTGGAAAGCTCCACACCTGAGAGGGAAGCTCCAGTCTAGTGAGGGAAGCATTGTCCATGCCCAGAGGATGCTGCCATTTGATGGAGAAGAAAGTCCCTGCCCAGTTGGCTGTAACACCCCTCCGCTCCTCTGCAATGGCCACCAACTAGACAAATGCAGTGAATCCCCCTGGGACAGTGAAACATGGGTTGGACAGGAAAGAGAGGCAAGTCTTAGTAAGAGACTGGGAAGACAGAGAGACTAAGAAGAGGGCCATTCCACCCTGAGGGCAGTGGGATGCCCCATGCACGGAGGCCACAGGCTGGCAGGGATGGTGTGAGGGGGTGATGGTTCTCCAGGAGCCCAGGGCCCATGGAGGACAGAAAGAAGGTGTGGGAACCAGAGAGCAGGGTGGACTGGGGCTCTGGGTCTAGGTAGCACTATTTCTCTGTCCCTAGAGGGGCCTTGGCCAGTCTGTTGTCTTGTTTTGCCTTTTTTCTTCCCCCACCCTCCAGATGTGTTGGTCTGGACCAACGACCAGGTGGTTCATTGGGTCCAGTCTATTGGGCTTCGGGACTATGCAGGAAACCTGCATGAGAGCGGTGTGCACGGTGCCCTGCTGGCCCTGGATGAGAACTTTGACCACAACACGCTGGCCCTGGTCCTCCAGATCCCCACGCAGAACACCCAGGTGGGCCACCTTGTAATCAGTCAATCTCTCTTTCCCTCTTCCTTTCCCACCACCCACCACCACGGAGGCTTAGGGATTTGTGGGGGCTTTCTGGGCCCGTGCCAGAGGGGATCACAATGCCCTCAAACCTCCAAGTGGTCCCTGTGAATAGCCAAGTCCCCTAAGGAGCATGGGCCCTAACATAAGAGCACTTTTAGCTCAGGCCTGGACATAGGACACCGTACAATGTCAATCCCCACACTGCTGTGGTTACCCCGTCTCCTCCCCATCCCATCTTGGCTACTCCGTGCCTACCTTTACCTCAGCCTGCTTTTCTGACCTCACTTTTTTGGAAGGAGAACTAGCCCTGGGGCCCGAGGGGATCAGAGAGCCCATATCTCCTTTGTCTCCCATCCTGGGGATGTGCTCCTGGGCCCTCAGGCTTAAGAAAGCTAAATATACCAAACAACAGCCCAGGGCCTCTCCTCGCCAGGGCTTTGTCTCACTGTCAGCAGCTCAGAAGATTAGGCATCTCCTTAAATTATGTTCCTGATTATTATGGAGCTGTCATCTGAGAATATATCTAAATTGTCTTGAACCTAGTTATGTTTTTGGCCTTTGTAACTTCCTGTGGGTAATGGATTCCAGAAGTGTACTACCTGTTGTATAAAGTGCTTCCTGATTTTATTTGTCTGGCTTCCCCTGGGGAACTGCCTAATCCTAATATTCTAGGTTCAGTAGGGGTGTTTGTACTTGACCAGTTCTCACCTTTTGTGATTCCATAAACTCATTGTGTTGCCCGTGCGCCCCAGCCGTGGTCTCTCCAGACACAGTGGTCTTAATTCCTTTAGCCTTTCCTCATATAGATTCGCCTCCGTCCCCTGATCATTTTAGCTGCCCTTGTCTGGACTGTTTGCAGCTGTCAGGTCTTTTGAAATTCAGCCACCAGAACTGCATGGGCTATTCTGGGAGCAGATGGGTTTTGGCTTGTGTATTGTCTGTAATGCTGGGCACCGTGTCAGCCTTTTGGGGGGTGATGGCAGCACACAGGACCATGTGTCCCCAGAACCTCCCCTGCCAGATAGCACAGATCCCCTGGTTCTCTAAGAAGAAGTTAGATTTTTCCCCCAATGCAGTTTCTCTTCACTTCCCTGTGTGGAAGCTGGTCTGCTGCCTTCCTGCCCACTCATGGCTTTGTGAGATGTTTCAGAAGTTCATACCTGTCATCTTCACCTTCCACTACCCAGAGGAGCAGTGTCATCTGAATCCTGGAAAACTTACTGCACTCCCCTTCTCAGAGCATTTCTAAAAATGTGGTAACATGTTCCTAATACTGACAAAGACTGCCTTTATGGAGCTCTGTGGTTCATCTCTTCCACCCAGAAATGACCTTGGGCTTGTTCTCTTTTGTTTCCTATCTAAGTGCATTCAGTTTTGTAGATAACGGTAGATCTGTCAGCACTAGAAGGGACACCTCTCTGTTGCTTTCTACCCTTTCTTATTTTCCTGACCCATTCGTTTATTTGAGAAGCCCTGGTGGTACAGTGGTTAAAGCGCTCAGCTGCTAACCGAAATGTCAGTTGTTTCGAATCCACCAGCCCTCTGTGGGAGAAACGTGGCAGTCTGCTTCTGTAAAGATTACAGCCTTGGAAACCCTATGAGGCAGCTCTACTCTGTCCTCTAGGGTCCCTATGAGCTGGAATCAACTCGACAGTAATGGAATTGGTTTTTGGTTTTGGTTTATTCATTTACTTCACTACTGTGGGAAGCAGTATCTAACCCAATATGGAGCCCTTTATTAAAGATGGTTAAAAATATCTGTTGGCAGTTTTGAAAACTTTCTTGTTTCTAGCATTTCCCAAAACTCCCGAGTGAGTTAAACACATGGGAGGCTTAGAGGTCTCAATGCACCACCCAGCCCAGGAGCCACAGTATCCCTGACAATACAGTCTTCCAAATTTAAGCTTTTGATGTAGAACCTTATCAAATCTATTTATTTAATCCAAGTAAGGTAAGTTCTGGTTTTCCGTGGTCTACATGCTTATTTACCCCTTTCAGAAAGGTGGTAAGGCATGATTTTCCCTTAGAGACAAAATATGTTTTTTTTCCCTGTAAGCAAAGCCTTCTCACTTATGTTCTGTGGTCCTTTTTTTTTTAAAAAAATTATGTTTTGCTAGTTTGTGCCATATGAAAGAATCCTAAGATTTACAGTTTTCACTTCTAAGACTGAGGTTTGAAAGAGCAGTGTCAGAAAGGTGTATAAAGTTTCCAGATACGTCTCCCTAATGAGCTAAATGCACTGAAACCCCCCATCTCTGCCCTCAGAGCCCGAGGAACAGGTGAAAGATGGCATAGAGGTCATAAACTATAGCCCCTCCCACCCTTCCCCCTCTCGCCCTATGGCCACAGGCACGCCAGGTGATGGAGAGAGAGTTCAACAACCTGTTGGCCTTGGGCACAGACCGGAAGCTGGATGACGTGAGTACCTTGCCCTGAGTTAGGGGCCTTGGGGATATGGCCATGGTAGGATTGAAGTTCATGAGTTCTATTTTCCCTGGGCTGGTAACTCATGGGGTGGCCTAAGGGAGGAGAGCTAGAGGGGATGGAGGTGACGTTAGGGAGTTGGGAAGTCAGGGCCAGGCCTAGCAGGTCTTTGGGCAGCAATAGGCTGTGGAGAAGTCTCTATGAAACTCTTTCCTTGTACAAAATCTGAAGGCTCCTGTCTTGGTTATTTAGTGCTGCTATAACAGAAATACCGTAAGTGGGTGGTGTTAATGAACAGACATTTATTTTCTCACAGTTGAGGAGGCTAGAAGTCTGAATTCAGGGTGCCATCTCAAGAGGAAGGCTCTCTGTCTCTGTCAGCTCTAGGAGAAGGTCCTTGTCTCTTTTTAGCTTCTATTCCTTGGCTCCTTGGTGATCTTCATGTGGCATGGCATCTGTCTTCCTCCTGTCTCTGCGTGCTTAATCTGCTCCTTTCATATCTCAAAAGAGATTGACTCAAGACATACCCTAGGCTAATACTGCCTCCTTAACATAACAAAGAAAAAATATCCCAAATGGGATTATAACCACAGGTATAGGCGTTAGGATTTACAACACATATTTTGGGGGGATACAGTTCAATCCATAACAGCTCCTATATGTTATACTTCTAGTATCTCCCACCTCTGTGGCCTACCCTCCTGACCACATAGCATCAGAAGTTTCCTCCAAAGGCCATATCTGTGGGACCCTGCCCTTTTATTTATCTCTCAGGCCCCATCTCTTCAGTGCTATCAGCTATCAGCTATCTCCAGCCTGCACTTAGGACTCCACCCCATCCCACAATGTGTGGTTGTTTGAGGTTGAAGCTGTGTTGTAGTAGTTAAATTACATTGCTCCTCAATGCAGTTAGCCACAGCAAAACACACAGGTCGAGACTGTAGGATCACACAGATTCTTCTCTAGTTTCACTCTTGCTTCTACCTTCATATCAAGTTAAAGCTTTTTCTCTCTCAGCCCTTCAGTCACTGACGAAAGAAAGGTCCTGCCATTTGATTCTTTTAGGCCTTACCTTGGAGCTTAGGCTGGACTATGTCTGGGCCATCATACTCCCCTTACAGATGTCTGCCTAAACTCACTGCTGTTTCCTGTAGATGAACCCCCTCTTCACCCCTGCCTCCTCCTCCCTTCCATCTCCCTGCTTGCTTTCCTATCACCAACACCGTCTGCCCTTGGTTGTCAGGCCTACCTTTGCTGACTTGGCTCCAAGCAAGTTTAAAAAGACTAGTTTTAGCTTCTCCATCTTAAATCAGATCACTGTTTCTGGCCCCCATTTTCTGTGCAGCCTCCCTTTCTCCATACCCCTGCCCCCCACCATCACCTCTGTGTAGACTTCCAGGCCTTCCTTTATGGCAGCATCAGCGTTACCTACTTTTCCTGAATTGGTTCTACCCACCTTTGTAGAATGATTGCCCTGCCTCAGGAGACAGGGCGCACTCAGGAATACACAGAATTTGTGGAGGGGTGTTTTCCACACAGGTACCCTGAAGTTTGGAGTATGTTATCTATCAGAGTCTGCTATTCCAACCAAGGAGATAAACTGCCAGTCCTAGCTGTCCCCACTCTCAGAGACCTGATTTTAATTTTCCCAGTGCCCTCTGTGATATTGACCCTTCCCACTTACTCCCCACACTCCTAGAATTTTAGCTTTCTTGGTTGCTGTCTAAAAAAGTGACTCCCATATATGTCTAGTTTAGAAAGCTATGTATTCTTTCAGTCATTAAAAAAAAAATCTTTGAATGCCTACTCTGTGCCAGGCATTGTGTCAGGCTTGGTGGCACAGTGGCAACAGACATCTCACTTTATGCTAACGATCATCACGCAAGACAGGTGAGGAAACTGAAGCACAAAGAGGTAGAGTAACTTACCTGCTGTCACAGAGCTGATGCATGGCACAGCAGGACCGGAGCAACATGTGTCCGGTTCCTGTCTCCTTCCCCTGTATCTTGCTACTCCTGGGAGCAAGGGGCACTAGCTGGCCTATCAGGCTTCTGGCATTGGGGTGGAGTTACTGAGTAGGTGATGTCATCTGGCAGCATGATGGGTTTCTGGGATGCAGCTAGGTGTGTGGCTGGAGAGGACCGGTCTTGCAGGAAGTTTTAAGAAGTAGAAGGCCAGGTCCTGGGAATAAGGTGTGATTAGAGGGGAAGGGGTGTCTGAGAGCCAAGGGAACTGCTTTCTGCCCAGCCATCTAGCACATCATCAGCAACCTTGAGCTCTCTCTCGTAACTACTCCCTCTGCCAATTCTGGTTCTTAGTTTTCCCTCTCACACTTCAAGGCTCTGAAGGGCTGCATCCATTTCTCCCCCTGTGTGGAGGGCAGGACTCAGGGGAGATGATGATGATGAGGGGAGCAAGAAGAACATTTGACTATTAGGGGGCAAGGGAGGAATACAAAAAACACATCCTTAGGGTTGGCTGAAGGTAGAAATGGAGAGAGAAAGGGAAAGGGGGGGAAGGTCTTTGTTCCGGGCTAGGTGAAATGTGGGATCATGGGGAGGACAGAAATGATGAGGAAAGTGCCTAATAAACTCAGGATGGGACACCTGTATAGGGAGCCAACTGCCATCCATTCATTTCACACATACTTGTTGAGGGCCTGCAGATGTGCCCAGGTGCTACTTAGGTCCTGGGGATACGCTGTCCCATGGAGCACAGAATTTGAGAGAGGGAGAGGGATTATGAAATAATCACATATGTACATGTAAAATCCTACTAGGACAAGTACTATGACAAAGAACTATGTGGTGCTAAGAACTGATCGAAGCATTTGGCCTACTCAGGGCACTAGCAACAAACCTTGAAGAGGTTAGGCCTGGAAGAGGGAAGGAAGTGAGGCTGGAACAGGTGGGTCAGTGCCCCTTGTTCTTGCTGGTACCACTCTGCCTGCACCAGTTCCAAGCACACAGGGGTGGAAGGAGATGAGACACTGGCTGGAGGACTACAAAGCAGGGTGGATGTGTGAACTCCAAAGGGTGGGGCCCTATAGGGCTGTGGCTCTGGGTGTCCTTTGGCAGAGATGGTTATTTTGGAGAACTGGCCTACATTGGTGAGGGAGCAGATGGCAGAGGGCTGCTGGCAATGTCCCTGGGAGGAGCCTGCCTCTGATTGGTCATCTGCCTGACCCATCACTGTCATAGGGTGCTCTCACATGATCCCATTAGGGATAGGCAGCTGGAGAAATAGGTAGAGCAGGATTTCCTATTTGACAGATAAGGACACTGAAGCTCAGAGAGGTCTCTTAACTTGCCCAAGGTCAGATAGTGAAATGGCAAAGCCTGGGTTGGAACCCAAGTCTTCTGACTCCTGACCACTCTTCCAGCATACAGGGACTGCAGCCATACTGAGGTCCCAGAAAGGCAGGAGAGGGTGTATGGGGACCTGGCTGGGGACCACTTCCCATGGGGTGAGGCTGAGAGGAGGAATACCCTAGGTTGAGGAGAGAGGTCAACGGGTATCCCAAGCCAGGTTTGTGAAGGCTGTGGTGGACAGAGTTCAAGTGTGAGGTGACATCCGCCTAGTGGGGACCCCCACTCCACCTAGAGACAGGGAATTTCAGAGCCTCAAGAGCTCTTGAGAATCATCCACTGCAGCCCCTTCATTCTACAGATGGAAAAACCGAGGGCCCGAAAGGGAACGGACGTGACCTTGCTCCTCTTTCCAAAGGGATGGGAGCAGTGTCTCTAGAATCAGCCATGACTGCCCTCCCCCTAGACAAGGAGTGAGGGTGACAAGTCTTATCATGCCCCTTGGGCCTCTGCGTGTCCCCTTGGTGCAGGGGGACGACAAGGTGTTCCGCCGCGCACCCTCCTGGAGAAAACGCTTCCGGCCGCGGGACCACCACGGGGGCATGATCAGCGCCTCAGCCGAGACACTCCCCGCCGGCTTCCGTGTGTCCACTCTGGGGCCCCTGCAGCCGCCACAGGCCCCGCCAAAGAAGATCATGCCTGAAGGTGAGTGACAAGCTGGCTGGGTACTGCCGAGGCTACCAGGGCTCGAGGTGCTGCCCTGGCATCCCGGGACCCAGCTGGAGAGGGCGGGGCCGGGCTGGCGCTGGCGCTGAGGCGAGGCCAGAGGCTGGTTGCACCCCGCCGCGCTGACGCTCCACTAACGGCGGCCTGGGCGGTGCGGCGGGGCCGCTGGGCCGGGCCTCCCGCGAGCGTGTGCGCGCACTAACCCCCCGCTCTGTGTTCTCCCGCGCTGCCGACTGCTCCCAGCCGGGACGGCGGGGGCGCAGAGACTGGAGACCTCCACGGTTCGGACCTACTCCTGCTGAACCCCCACCCTCCCGCCCCGGGTCTGACGGGGTGTGCCCGTGGCTCGGGGTAAGTGGGCCCGGCCCGGGGACGTGGGGCGCTCCTGCTGCCGGCCCTCTGCCCGCACACGGCCTCCGGTTCCGTGGGCCCGCCGGCCCGCCTGCGGCTTCCCCGCGCCCGCCTCTGGCTGCCGGCCTGGCTGCTCGCGCGCACGGCCCTGCTTGTCCTTTCCTGCTTCCTCTGGCCTTGGGCGCTTCGCGCTTTGAAGCACGCCACCGTTTGCCCTTTTGTCTCCCAGGGGCTAACTGCCAACTCACTGCGCTCTGCCTGTTTCTCTCTTTCCTAGCTCACTCCCACTATCTCTACGGACACATGCTCTCCGCCTTCCGGGACTAGCCACGGCCCCCAGGGCCGGCTCCCTCCTTCTGGTCTTCACGGCTCTGCCGGCCCTGACCCCTCCTGCTCGTTCCCCTTCCTCCCACGGCTCCTAGTCTCGTCTGTGACTTTCCAGTTGCCCGGGATCTCAGAATATTCTCGTCCAGCCCCTTGACATCCCACTACTCCCAGGCCCACCCTGTGTCCTCTGTAAGTCTCTGGTGCACCTGGCTGGGGGGTGTCTAGTGTTGTGGAGGCACCTAGGTTGTCCATGCTTGGGACTGTAGGGTAGGGAGAGGGCGGCAGCCGAGGGTCAGTGTGACTCCACCCTGTCTCTTCTGGACCTAGCCTGGTCTGGACTTCGACCTCTGTCAGGGACCAGGACCTGGTGCCAGGGGCTGGGGATTGCCTTTTCAAGAAAAGAGCACTTCAGACTCTGTCCCTCTTGGGCTGTTCTGCCTTCTGGGTCCCTGTCCATGTCCTGGATGTGCCAGATGGGCTGACATCTGGTTTTGGCACCCCCAGTACTATCTATCCCTCCTGCAGCCCATCTCCACAACTGCAGCTTTGGTCTCCAGTACTCTCTTAGGAGCTGGGAGGCAAAAGGATGGTGTGGCTGGGGAAGAGGGAGACTGAAATAGAGGTTCCAGGCCCTTCCTTAAGCTGAATCCCAGGTATGAGTTTGGGAAGAATCTGAGAGAAATGGACCCCTGAGCTTTGGGCCACAGGTGGGGGATGGAGAAGTTCTCAGCCCTCCCCATCCCCACCCAGTGAGATGTGTACACAGGCCAGCCAGAGGGAGAGCCAATGGCCTCAGGTAGCATTAAGCCCTATGGGTAGTGGGAATGCCTTCTGCCTAACCACAGGGCGGAGTTGCTGCTGGGCTGAGGGGAGAGGGAGACCAGGTCTAACTGTGTACTGCCAACTGTGCTCCCGTCATCCTTTTCCTTGCTGTCCTCCTCTGCCCCACTTCTTTAGTAGTCCCAGCCCCTTAAGAATAAACCTGATGGATGTTTCAAATACACATTGACCCAAAAGTCAGATCTAGGGAAAAGGTAGTCCGAGGCTTCCTTCCCTGACCTCCCAGGAAGAAAATAAAACTTCCCCTTCAGTGAGTCAGTCCCAGTCCAGTAAAACCAATATTGGTGAGGGCAATCACTCTCCTGATTGTCCCCCAAATCCCCCACCCCTTGTTCAGGACTCTCTTGGTGTTCAGGGACTGCCTCTTCCAAAAATTTTTGAGACCCTTCCAGCTTTCATCATTCTAATTGCTTTCCCCAGCAGCATGGTGGGAACCAGGACTGAGGTATACAAGTCCTGTTTGGTAAGAATGATCATTCCCAAGAAATCCCTCTTCCTTACCACTCGCTCACCCTGTCAAGGTGCTTGGAGGTGTTTGGGACCCAAGTTCAGAGTAGGTTGATGGGACCCAGGGCTTCATCCAAGTGAGAGGAGAAGACAAGCTTCTGGGCTTGTTTCTTGGAGAGAGGCCAGGGCAGTGCCATCCTACAGGTAGCTGGAGCAGCTGGTTTGCAACCTGACCAACTTGAGCTCTGAGTTGGGGGGAGGGGGCGGTGGAGCTAGGCTAGCAGGTGGGATAATGGGTCAGACCACCCTGCCTGGAAGGAGTGCTGCAGCCTGGGGCTTGGGCCTTCTGATGCTTCCAGTAGAGGGAAGTGGCTGGATGGGCCCGCCCCTAGGCTTGGGCAAGGCAGCCACCTGGTCTTGGTCTCCCTCATTTTACCGTACTGTCCCTGGCCGTCAGGCCTCTGGGAGTGGAGCTGGAGGAGTTAGCAGAAAATGAGATGGATGGAAAGAAAGACTCCTGTGGATAATGGATGTTAAGATTATCAAGAAACCCCAAATTCTTAAGATTGGTGGACTTGGGGACCAGAAAGCCATCTGAATCCTTCCGAGGACTCTAGGTGGGCTAGTTGTGCGGGAGATTCAGCCCCAACCTCTCCTCTGCAACTTACCCCTGTTGTGGTTGGTCATGGCATAAGGCAGCCGCTGGGGGGAACCGGGTCCACTCAAGGCATCTTGGGAAGTATTGCTGGGAGGTGATGGAGAAGAGGAATCTGTGCACACAGTGATGGAAGGCTGTTGTCTTGGTATATTCCTTGCCTCATAGTCAATATATTTTTTGTTTGGAGAGTCACCAGTGACCCGAGCCCTCCTCGCCAGCCTCCTGTATCTCGTCAGGGCCCTTCTCAGTACTGTACTGGCTCAATGCATCAGGAATGGGTGTGTGTGTGGGTGTGGGTGTGAGTGTGGGTGTGTATGTACCAATAAACAACCTGGTTTTAAGACAACATACAAATGGTCTCCTGTCTTTTGTTGTTGTTTTGAGCTCATCTGACATGTTTAGCTTTTTTCATAGTCCTGAGAGCTGTTGTATGCTGGGAAGTAAATATCAGAGCTTTAAAAAACGTATAGTTAATAACTTTCTGTTTACTTAAATAACCGTGGGATTGATAGAGAGGTTCATGTTTGGGTTGCTCGTGCTGAGGAAGTAGAGGAAGAGATGAAGGAGTGAGGAGCCCTGACTGCTGGACTGAATATATTTCCTCTTCTTCATCTCTACTTGCCTGGTCATGCTTGCTTTCCCCTTATCCTTTCACACTGTTCTCAGAGTTACCACTCTGGGGCATATCACTGCACTGTTCAAACTCTTTATTTTTTTGATATTGATTGCATCTTTCATGATGTGCAACCATCAAGTTCACACTCTTTCAGCAGCTCCCACCACCTCTAGATCAGAGGTCCAACCCCTCAGTGTGGTATACGAAACCATTCATGACTTGGCTCCTGGGGCTTCTTCTGCCTCCTACCACTCTCAAGTCTAACTCAGAAACATCATGTCCAGACAGACCCATCACCAGGCGGCAGTGTGATTACTTCTTTCCTTGCCTTTGCAGTTGTGAACCTTTGAGAGCCACTCCAGCATCACCTGGGAGTCATTCCCTGCCCCTCCCCGGCGGAATTAGAGAGCAATAGCCTTTTGCTCCCCTAGCGCTCTGTGCACCCTGCAAACACTGTGTGGTGATTGTGTCATTGTCTGCTTACCACACTGGGCTGTGAGGAAGCTCCTTTAGGTCAGTCTCGTTGACCTCTATGTCCTTAGATGTATGTACTCAAATGAATAAACGAACCAACTTATCTCAGAAGGTTGTTATAAGGATTACTGTTTGTAAAAGCTACAGATTGGTGAGTACTACTATATACATGCAAAACACAGTATATTCATTTAATCCTCACAACAACCCTGTGATGTAAGTATTATAATCACTATTTTACAGGACAGGAAGTTATAAAGCTACAAGCTCACAGTGGTAAGACACAAAATCCAAAAACCAAACCCATTGATGTGGAGTTGATTCCGACTCATAGAGACCCTGTAGGACAGAGTAGAACTGCCTCATAGAGTTTCCAAGGAGCGCCTGAGTTCTTAACCACGGTGCCTCCAGGGCTCCAGTAAGATACAGGTGGGTCTCCACCCTAGGTCTTCTTGACTCTATTGCCATGTCCTTAACTACCATACCAGTTGCCATCAAGTCGGTTCTCGACTCATGGCCACCTAATGTGTGTCAGAGTAGAACTCTGCTCCATAAGAGTTTTCAGTGGCTGATTTTTTGGAAGTAGATTGCCAGGACTTTTTTCTGAGACACCCCTGGGTAAACTTGAACTGCCAACTTTTCAGTTAGCAGCCGAGCACTTAACCATTTGGGCTAACTAGGAACCCAGGTGTCCTTAATTACCATATGTATATTAAAATTCTTGGCCTAGTGCCTGGCACAGAGTGCTCCACAAATGTTACTTCTCTTTTAAGTGAGTTCAAGCCCCTACCACTCAGCTAAGCTTTCCCCAGCCACCCCAGCTGCCCTTCTCAAACTATTATATCTGTACTTCTCATGAGCTACTTGGCTCCTGTGACTCTTCATGGGGCCATGTTCCTTCTACGTACCTAAATGATGAACTCTCTGAGGGCAGCACAATGTGTCATACACCCTTGTACCCTCTCCAAGGCCTATCAGCGCTCCAAACACTGATGGCACAGTCCACAGGCACAGATGACAGGATGGAAGCTGGACGAGGCAACATGGACATAGCCAAGGGAGAGCAAACAGAGGTGAGGGAATGTGCTGATCAAGTGCCTATATCCTTCTCCACCCCCTCCCCCAACTCCAATGACCAAAGGTGGAATTGAAAAGCCATGGTGACCAGCTGGCTCCAGGAATGAAATCTGAAGGAATCTAGGAAAACAAAGATTTCCCAGTGCTGCCATCCTCTAGGGTCGCTATGGGTCAGAATCGACTCAGTAGCAATGGGTTTGGTTTGGCCATCCTCTGGAACAGGGAACAGAAGGAGCAGGCTTACATGGAAATGGAAGTTTGGTTTTAGACATGCTGAACTTGACATGAGACCCTGTCTTACGTAGTGCTGCTGTAACAAATACTGCAAGTGGGTGTCTTCCACAAACAAAACTTTATTTTCTCAAAGTTTAGGAGGCTAGGAGTCCTAATTCAGGATGCCGGCCCTAGGGGAAGGCCTTCTCTCTCTGCCGGCTCTGGAGGAAGGTCATTGTCTCAGAAATTCTGAGCTGCTGCTCCTGGACGATCTTCATGTGGCTTGGCATCTCTCTTTCCTCATCTCTGCTTGCCTAATCTGCTCCTTTTATCTCTTGTAAGAGGTTAACTCAAGACACACTTTACACTAATCCTGCCCCATTAACAAAACAGAAAACTCATTCTCAAATGGGATTATAACCACAGGTATTAAAAACAAAACAAACCCACTGCCATTGAGTCAATTCCGACTCATAGTGACCCTAATGGGCAGAGTAGAAGTCCCCCATAGGGTTTCCAAGGCTGTAATCTTTATGAAAGTAGACTGCTGCATTTTTCTCCCAAGGAGCGGCTGGTGGGTTCCAAGCACCGACCTTTTGGTTAGTAGCCAAGTTCTTTAACCACTGCGCCACAGGCATGTTGTAGTTGTCGTTAGGTGCTGTCACGTCAGTTCCAACTCATAGCGACCCTATGTACAACAGAATGAAATGCTGCCTGGTCCTACACCATCCTCACAGTCATTACGCTTGAGCCCATTGCTGCAGCCACTGTGTCAGTCCATCTTGTTGAGGGTCTTCCTCTTTTTCAATGACCCTCTTCTTTACCAAGCATGATGTCCTTCTCTAGGAACTGGTCCCTCCTGATAACATGTCCAAAGTACCTTAGAGGAAGTCCCACCATCCTTGCTTCTAAGGAGCATTCTGGCTGTACTTCTTCCAAGACAGATTTGTTTGTTCTTCTGGCATCCATGGTATATTCATACCCATTGCTGTCAAGTCGATTCCGACTCAGTGACCCTATAGGACAGAGTAGAACTGCCCTATAGAGTTTCCAAGGAGTGACTGGTGAATTCGAACAGCCAAGCTTTTGGTTAGCAGCTGTAGCTCTCAACCACTGCACCACCAGGGCTCCTGGTATGTTCATACCCAAGAAAAACAAACCCATTGCCATTGAGTCGATTCTGACTCATAGTGACTATATAGAACAGAGTAGAACTGCCCCATAGAGTTTCCAAGGAACGCCTGGTGGATTTGAACTGCTGACCTTTTGGTTAGCAGCTGTAGCACTTAACCACTATGCCACCAGGATTTCTGGTATATTCATAGAGTTTAGGATTTAACAACACATATTTGGGGGACACATTCAATCCATAAGACCCTAAAGGCCTATTTCTGTTAGCATTTGTAGAAAAGAAGAATCTAGGTTTCTTTCTTAGAGCCCTCTCCTTTGCCTCCTTTAGGAATGGTCCAAACAGAATGAGAAGCAGGGAACGTGGGCTCTGGGGTGGCTGCCTGTGGCTGAAGGAGGACAGGGATGAATGAGGCACAGCCAGAATAGCAGCAGGGTGGTGATTTGAGGTTCTCACCCTGGCCTGGGCTGGCCTATGCTTCCTGAGCCGAGACCCCAGCTCATCCCGGAGCCTTGTGGTCTTCTCCTTGAACTCTAGCTCACCTCCAGGCTGCTCTTCCCCAGTCTGGAGCCGAGAAACCAGAGAAGTCCAAGGCATGTGACATGTTGTGAAGCAAATACCTGAGCTGAGGGACATCTCTCCTCTCACCCCCTTCTCTGTCCCCTCTCTTCTTCCCTCTCTAACTGATCCAGCCACCTACTACACCTGCAGCACCTCAAAAGGTTTTCCAGTCTGCCAAATAAATTACTTTGAGAAGTTAGATATCTAGGAATGTTTATTGGAGTGCAACAAAAACATTCTGCAATTCACATTAATTATCTAGACATCTAGGAAATTCCCGTTTACATACCAACAATTGATATGCAAGTTTCAAGTAATTCTTATCTTCTCATTCACGTGGATTCCCTAAGGGCCATTTTTAGGCAGCATTTGATTAACCCAATTTGATTTATTGTAGGTGTTTTCTTCACTGAAGACTGAATGTAAGCTGATTTCCCTAAAGAACTACAACTCGTTATTCCTTAATTGGAGTCTATGTGGTATTCCATTGTGAAGGCTGAGCATTTGTTAATTTAAGCACTCTCTGTGCTTTGATGACCATTGATTATTCTATGAAAATAATGAGTGAGGCTGGGCTCCTGCTTGGCCATTCACACCTGTGAAATTCCAACAAATGGTTTCTCCCTTAAGAACTTAAAGACTGTGAAAAAGTAAGTAGACAATGGTAGGGAACTCTTGACTAATAGCTATTGCTGAGGCCTATTCATTCCTTCCAGGATATGAACCTCAGTTTCCAATTGACATAACTTAAGAGGAATAAACTTTTAAAAGTTTAAATTTTTAAGGACCCCAGAGGCTCCTTAGTAGAGCTGAATGCTGTTCTTGACCAGCCCGTCTCCCAGTAAAAAGGGAGGTAAAGGATAGGATAGGCAGGTCACAACTGAAGACAACAGGACTGTATCCACCCTTGGAGCTTGGAGTTGCCAGGGACAGAGGAAATAAGCCTGAGGGGAGAGATCTCTCTTGAATGTGTATTTTTGGTGGGTAATAGGGGAGTGAATGCGGATTCAAGAGCCAAGGCCTGTTGCCCTCCCCATCCCTAAGGGCAGTGACCAAGGACTTCTCTGCAGCCCCCAGTGGGGCAAGACTGCAAATAGATACACAAACTCAAGTAGAAGGAAATCCCACAAACAAGGGCAGACTAGGCCGATTTGTGGTTAGTGATAGGAGGGAGCTCCCAATAAGCCCAGCCCAGACTGGCTGGTTGGGACAAATGGGCCCCGGGGGAGACCCTCCCTTCTGCACTCTTACCCAAGGTCTTCTTCTTTTCCTTAGGCAGAGTTTCTGGAGAAGCTCTGGGGGCAGGGTGTTGACCCTGTTGTTCAGGAGCAAGGTCAAGAGGTCAGGTGTGGGGGAGATGGCCCAGCAGAGCCCAGTTCAAAGTCACCAGATAAAAGTCACCAGGATAAAACTGGGTCATGTCAGTTGTCAAAGACCCCAAGGAACTGAATGGGTGCTGGGGTGTTCCATGCCCTGAATCCCCAGACTTCTGTAATAATTCTGGACTTGTAATTTGCAATAAATCAGACAAACTTAGCCCAAAGTGGCTGGAATTAATACAACTTTTAGTAGATATTCATGGGCCATTGAAATTCTAGCTCCTGTTCACTCCACAGTTTAATCCTCATATAATCTCTATCCAAAATCTTTGCTATTCCCTACCCACCTTCTTCCCTCAGGAAGCGCCTCCGCATGAAGAGAACCTCAGCTTTTCTTCCCTTGATTGTTCTTTGTCAGCCCCCCTACCCCTGCAGAATTACCTTCATTCTCTGTCCTGCCCAATGCAGGGGCCAGAGTCACTTTCAGTCTGGAGGGAGACATGCCATTTGGCCTCCAAGGACGTGATCTAGTGTCTGAGCCCAGTGCTCCTAATTTAATCACCTCCTACTTTCCTATAGGGCTCCTGGTGATGTAGCACCAGAGGAGAGGCAAGGATCCCAGCTCTGCACCCTTTATGAGTCCTACTGGCTGTGGGCTGAGCACTAGGCATATGAGCTTGCTCAATTAACTGGAATCGAATGGACCTATTGGGATCTAAGATGGCGGGCAGTGAACTGTGAACAGTGCCTATGAATTAGAGTGCAACGGAATGCTCAGCAGACTTTCCTCCGTGTCCCACCAGGATTTCTGTGATCTAGTCTTCACCCAGCCTGTGGACCAGACTTGGCTTCTGTTGTAATGGTAAAAGAGCAGAGATCCCCAGCCCCTAGTGACCACCCACAGGATGGTGCCTCCAGTGCTTTTGGAGTGTTGGTTCTTTCCCAAAGCTCCACCGGCTCCCATCCTTGGAAGCCCTGCCCCAGGAGTGTGTCTGGATGGCTGAATGGAAGGGCCGGGATGTCCGGTCTCCCCCTCCCCCATCTACATCATCACTGACACTCTTCTAGCAACTATTCTTTATTCATTTCTTAAAAAAGGAAATCCAAATAAGTTAGCAAAAAATTACAAAACAATGGCAAAACCACACGATGCTTAGTTAACAAAAGAAATCACCCCAAGAGTCCCCCCTCCCCCTTCCCTGCCTGTCCCTGGCAACTTCAGCACAGGAGACCTTGGTCAGATGGCAGTTTTACAAACAACACACAAAACAAAACAATACATAAAACCACTGGAAGGTTCCCAATATTCACTGCAAAAGCTTGGCCCCCCAGGGACTTAGGAACAGGATTATTCCCCCCGCCGCCTTCTTCTCCCTCAATTCAGGGCAGGCCCAGCCCAGCCCCTGGCTTTGGAAGAGACAAGAGCAGGAGATGTGTGCAGCTTGTCCAGGTCGGGACACTGTCTTTGTCTCCTGAAATGTTTCTTTTGGGAAGTGGGAGTTGGAGGCTGTATTATGATAAAAGGGAAGCTCCTGAGTTTGCCCCCTGACCCAGGGGGCATACTTGGGGGGCGCTCTGGTCCCCTGCTTTATCTCCCAGGAAACGGGATGCCCTCTGCTCTAAGGAGTCAGCTGAATGAGGGAGTCCATTCCCCTGCTGGGTGGTGGGTTAACCTTATGTAGATAAGGAGAGGATGGTCTGGCATTTGGTAGCCCTGGAGCTGCCTTCCTGGCATCACGGCGGCATGGTTTAGGAGGTCCCTGCTGCAGAAGTGGTGGTGGCTCTGGTCAGCTCAGGGGGCTCACAGGGATGCCTGGCCTGGCAGACTATCTCAGTTGGGCATGGTGTCGTCTGGGAAGGCCACAGTGACATCCTCCACTGTGATGCTGTCCACGATGGAGGTGAGAGAGTGCAGGTTGTGGGCATCCGCAGGGTCAGCTGTGAGCAGGTGATCTGCAAGGAGAAGGTGGGGAGGGTGTGACCTGGGGGGTGAAGGGGGTCTTGAACCCCTTGGGGTGTCATAGGTTTTTCAGGACACACGGGCGAGCAAAACTCAGGAATCCTACTCCCCAGCCAGTGCCTTTCCTGATGCCGGGTGTGTGTGTGTGTGCATGCACACACTTGCCTCCCCCCTGACCTCCCCTAGTGGGGTTAGGATTTGGAAGCAGCTATTCCAAGATGGAGCCAGGGCAGTGTATCCTTGGAGACTGGAACTGCACTTTGCTAGGCCCAGTTTTGCAGCACTGACTCAGCAATTCCCAGGAACCCCTGGGGCAGAAACATTCTCCTCTCCGAGGAGAAGGTCAGCCGCTGCTGGGCACCACCTGGGGAACTGCAGGAGCCCCAGACCACTCAGGGAGGCATGCTTGGGAACCTGGGTTCAGCAGTTCCAAGGAGAGGCCAAGGAAAGAGGGCTGGAGCAAGAAATAAGGTAAGAGGGGAGAACCAGGTCTAAGGGGTAGGAGTGGGGGTGAGGACTGAGGGATTTGAGCTAAGGTTACCAGGATCCAGGCCTCACTTACCCCCAGGGTTGGGCCCGAACTCCAGTGCGCTGCCCCACTCTGGACTGCAGGAGGCGCTGTGGGAGCTGCATTCACTAGGCACCTGCAAGATAGCGGGAAGGCCAAGGTCAGGGCACAGGCATTCTTAGATGTCTCTTCCTGCCCAATCCCAGTGGGTAGAAGCACGTGTGATGGGGTTGGAGGGTGGGTCATGGGCGGCAGCCCTTAGCCCAGGCCACCCCCCACCTCAAGAATCTTCACAACCAGCTCCTTTCTGTGACCCAGAGCCTCTGCCTCCAGGCCTTCCATGGCCTTGACCCTGGGAGGTGATTCTGTTCTCACAGGACACACAGCTTAAAGGGGCCTCTGGTTTTCCTGCCTCTGGTTAAAGATGGAAGAGGCAGAGGGCCCAGCCCAAGTAGGACCACTTCTGCTCAGGCCTGCGGGGTTCCAATGGGGCTGAGCGGGTTTGGTTTCCTCTGCTCAGCTACACACAGAGTGAGGGTGGCCAGGGGGCAAAGCAGTCTTCTCCCACGTGCTTGGCCTTGCCCTTTAGACCCTCTATCCCGACACCGGGATTAATCTTCACCCCCAGTGGGCTGACGTGGACATGTTCCTGGGTCCCTCCTTCAGTTCAGAGCACACATACCCCCGTCTGCACCTCCTCCCCACCGCCTTTATCTTGTCTGGAAAGGACACAGAGACATATGCGGTCAGCTGGACAGCCCAGCTCTGACAAAGGAAGGGGTCCTGCAGCCCCCCAAGGCCCTTCTGACTAAGCCCCACTGTGCTGTCCTGAGGCTGTCCAAGTGCCTCCTCTGGCCCACTCCCCCAGGCCCAGTGGATGGGATGGCCACTTACCCCTGGCTGGGGCCCGCCCCCGCCTCGGTAGCGGAGGTCACGCTCCTCCTGGTTGAGGGTGCTGAGCAGGGCCTGCAGGCGCTCGATGTACTGGATGGCGCTGCGCAGGATCTCCACCTTGGGCAGCCGCTGGTTGGGGTTGAGCAGGGTGCTCCTCTTCAGAGCCTCGAAGGCCTCGTTCACCTTCTTGAGCCTGCGTTTCTCCCTCAAAGTGGCCGCCCGCCGCCTGTCCACAGACACCGACTTCCTCTTACACACCTTACACGCCCATGGCAGGCACTGGCCTGGGCAGTGCTCTGAGGTCCCCAGCCCCTTGTCTTCTAGGGGCCCTCGGGCCTCGGGGCTCAGGCCGAGCTCAGTCCGCTCATAGCCCGGAGGCTCGAAGCCCTGGAGGTGGACGGGCAGGTAGTTTTCTCCATCATAGAAGCGGGGTTCCTGGTAGAAGTAGGGGGATGTCTCATACAGCTCCATGGGGTCGGAAAAGACTTGTTCCTGCCACCAGCCCCCAAGCTCCTGCAGCCCCTCACACCAACTGCTGGGTGCCATTTAAACCCTCCCTGCTGGCATGGAACCAGAGATAAATATAGCCAACGCCACAGAAACCTGAGCCCCCCTCTAAGCTGTTGCTGCACATCAAGACGTTTCCAGTGGATTAGATGTGATTCCCCTTCTCTCTCCCCCGGCCCCCACCCCACCCAGCCAGCCTGCCCCGGGCCCGGACCGGCTCCTGTGCACGGGTAGGGAGGCCGTCGGGTGTAATTTGATTAGTTTTCATCTCTCTCGTGGGACAGGGGAGGTGGGGGAGGACAGGCATTCTCCTCTCATCTGCTCCTTTCAATTACTCCTAGCTGGGCTGCCTGCCTGCTTTCTTCTTGCTAGTCCCAAAGAAGCTGAAGGGGCAGAGGAGGGCCAAGGAAGAGGTGCGTTTAGGCTGGAAGGGACCTTAAGAAGCCAATTTATCCATTCCCCTGCTTTCTGACCAGCACCTTACCCAGACTGTGTCAGTCAGTAAGACATTTAAAGAACCTCCTCCCCAAAGAACGAAACTGCTTCAAAATTTTGGGAATGTGTTGGGTGTCTACTGGCCAGGAATAAGAAGGATTGAAACTCAGAGGACAAATGGATCCAACTTCAGGTTTCCAAGGTATCTTTGACATCATGTATTCTCTTAGGTCTCATGTGATTAGGGGTAAATTGAGGCAAGAGAATTTTTGGTTTTGTTTTTGTTTTTGGAAGGGTCAGGGGAAGTTTTTCATTTAATACAGCTGGTCAGAATCAGAGTGGGTATTAGAACTTGCAGCTACACCTTGCCCCCTCCCCACGCTGTTGCCCACTATCAGGAAGCAGGGGAATGGATAAATTGGCTTCTTAATGTCCCAGCCTAAACCCATCTCTTCCTTGCCTCTCCTCTGCCTCTTCTCCCTCTCTCACTCTGGATCATTTATCTGCCCTTCTGTGTCCTCAACTCTGTTTCTAGCCCCATTAGGACACCAGAATTCTCCTGATTCGTTACGGTGGATGAAGTGAGAAGGAGAGAAAATAGGACCCTTCAGACTCAGTTTAAGTCTCTGCTCTTCTTGACTCCCTGGCTTGGTTGGTCTGCTCTTCTTGTCTCTGCCATCAATTTACACATATCCTACCAGGCTCAAGTGTCAGGTGGAGGAAGGACTATTTAACTTTCGGGCTTCTCAGTCCACAGCCACCTCTCAGTAGAGGCCTTGGGGTCTGAGACGACCCATTCCTTCCAGTGCCCTGGGAAGTCCTCAGATACCAACAGTGGACAAGGCTCAGTTTTAGTACTGAGGATTACAGGGAAGCCAAAGGCAGGGTCTCTACCCTCGAGGACCTTACCATCTAGTAGACCACATGGTCACCTAGTTTACCCCACCCCTAATGCCTGAATCCCCTCTCTAGATGGCCATTGTCCAGCTTGTGCTGATCTCACAAGGCAGCCCATTCCACTGATGTGCAGCTGCGGCCGCAGGGAGTCCTTCTGGATTTTGAGCTGCAATCTGCCTCCAGTATCCTTTACCCTTTGGTCCCAGTTCTTCTCTCTAGGACCATACAGATTAAGTCTGATCCCCCCAACATATGACAGATGAGGCTGATCTTATAATTCAAGCCAGTGGCAAGGGTAGTAAGGGGAAGAAGGAACCATGCTGGGGACTCAGGGAAGACTTTGCAGGGGAGGTGACATCTGAACAGCGCTTGAGGACGTCTGCCTTCCCTCCTTCTGTTTATGCATGACAAGGAGCCAGGAACATCCTGGTGTCCTTTTGGGGTAGGACACAGAGATGAGGAGGGGACATAGATGGACAACAAAGGTGCCCGAAGCATCTTAGGGGGCAATGAGGTCCTAATGTGGTTCTTGGCCTCACCAGCACTATGGAAAGTTGCAGCATGGGGGCTGGGAGTTCTAAACCTTCTTTGGCCCAACCAATCGGGCTGAAAAAGAAAGAATGTCTACTCCCAAGACACACTTCCCCAACCACCAGCAAAGAAAAAAAAAAAAAAAAACCCTTTGCCTCAGTTTACACACTAATCCTATGAACCCTGAGAAAAGAAGTGATGTCGGAGCTACTATGGAAACCCAGAAATTGCAGATTTTTATTCTTTTGAGATCAAATCTGACTTACTCTTAAACAATGTGTCCACTTCCTCAAAGATTGGAAGAGAAACAGGTTTGTTCTATGATGGATTCCAGGATCTTACTATCTAGTTCTGGTGAGCATGGACACTGAAATGGGAATGCTAAATGACAATGCAAGAGAGAGCTACTTTAACTCAAGGGTAAACATGGGGGCCATGATCAACTACAAATGAGTGGATTCACAAAAGAGTGTTTCAGGAGTTTATAGAAAGGCAAAACCATGGAAGGCTAGGGTCTCTGAGGAAGGCCTGAGAAAGAGAACACAAGACTGGGTGATGAACAGGCAGGATTTGGATGGAAAGAGGAGATATCTCTGGAAGGCAAAGGGGGCATTGGGTAGACTGGTCTGTATGGAGCTCAGGTTCAGGTAAGGTGGTGATTGGGGACAAGTCTGCAAAGATAGGTGGAAGCCCAACTGGGCATGGAGGAACTTGAATACTAAGGTGAGGAGACCATATAGAAGAACATGACAATAATCAGGAACGAGGTGATGAAGGTCTGAACAACCCACGCAAAGGCATGAGGATGGCTCAGCCACCCAGAGAGGAGCCATGGTTCAGGTTGGCAGAAAGGATGGTGTATATGTGTGTTTCTCATAGGGGAGCGAGTGTTGTTGTATTAAATGGAATGGCACCTGGAACATGGAAACACCCAATTAGTGTTAGTCCTTTTCCTTGTGTTGTCCTTTTCTCCACGCCTCATTACCATTCCCCCCTTAGACTCAGTTCTCCTCCTCAGGCTGTTCCCTGGCTGTGCTTATTGCCTCCAGGGGACTAGAGCAGCAGAAATGGGGAAGGGAAAACCTGACTCTATCTCGTGTGTGTAGATTTATTCATTCATTCTTTCAATCAAGACACATGTATTGAGCCCCTTGTGTGAGGTGCTAGGATTATTAACCTGAATAAGACATGGTCTTTCCGCCTTCGAAGTACTCACAGTTGAGTAAGGAATATAAGTACCCAAAGTCATTTAGCCAAGGTAGAAAGTGGTTGTTGTTGTGTGTCATTGAGTCAATTCTGACTAATAGCAACCCCTATATGACAGAGTAGAGCTGCCCCATAGGGTTTCCTAGGCTTTGATCTTTACAGACAACTTGGATATCTCTGCCACCACCACCAGTTGTCGTTGAGTCAACTCCAACTCATGGTGACCCCGTGTGTGTCAGAGTAGAATTGTGCTCCATAGGGTTTTCAATGGCTGATTTTTTGGAATTCGATCGCCAGGGCTTTTCCGCTGAGGTGCCTCTGTGTGGACTCAAACCTCCAACCTTTTGGTTAGCAGCTGAGTGCATTAACCATATGCACCACCCAGGGACTCCTCAGGTATTTCTGACCTCCCAACACCCTGTTGGGGAGATTGGCCCTTTACCCACCTTGTTCCTCTCTCAGAGCTGAGCTGTGGAGAAGCTGCATCTAGAGACTCAGCCTTCCTCCCCCTGCACACCCCTCCACCCCACACGAGCTGCACTCTGATGGATGGGAACACATTGGTGCCAAGCACAGAGCAGCCTTTGTGCTCCACCACCAGCGGCGATCCATCAGCTCTAACCTGACAGTGGGGCGTCCAGCCCTAATCCCCACCCCTGCTGGCTTGGGCACACAGGGCCCCTGCTCCCGACTGGAGCCTTCTCTTCCAGCATTCCTGCTCCCTCCAGAGGAAGCCCTTATCCCCCTGCTGGGGTTCCAGGGCCAGGCCGTTTTCTCCCCTACCCGGACTGTCTCAGCATGATTCTGTCTATTTGCATGCTGGGCTGATCTCATTTGCATGGTAGCGGTTAGATTTCAAAGTGCTCAGAAATACCCTTCACTGGCTGCCTGCTGCTTCCTTCCCCCTGTGCTACACACCTAGTCCCAGCTCTCTGACATCTAGCATCTTCCAGCCCCTGCTTACCTGGCAGGTGGGCTGACCTGGGCTGCCAGGTTGCTTGGCTAAAATCAAAGCAAATTTCCCATCCCAGGGTCTGATGTGCTTGGGAAAAAGAGGAGCGAGAAAAAGGGTCTGGAAGGGTGGGAGCCTCTAACTTCTCCAAACAGGCCCCATCTTTCGTTTCCCTAGGCTAGGTCTCTGGGTATTATTATTATTATGATTATTTTAATAATATTTATTGTGTTTTCAGTGAAGGTTTACACCAGTTTATGTTCCCACTCAACAGTTTCTACACAAGTTGTTCAGTGACATTGGTTATAGCCTTCACAATGTGTGAACATTCTCAATATTTCCATTCTGGGTGTTCTGTTTCCATTGATCTAGTTTCCCTTGCCCCTTACATTCTCATCTTTGTTTTAAAGTAACTGTTGACCATTTGGTCTCATGTAAGTGGTTTTTTTAAAAAAAAGCACAGTACTTAGAGACAATATTCATTACTTTTTGAGCCACTGTGTTACTTAGCTACAAGGTGACCTCAGGGATTAATTTTAGTTCAAGGTCTGATGAGTACCTCAGGGCAACAGTCTCGGGAGTCCTCTAGTCTTAACCAGTCCAGTAGGTCTATTTTTTTTTTTTGTTTGTTTGTTTGTTTGTTTTTAAGAATTTCAGGCTCTGTTCCACATTTTTCTGCCATTCTATCAGGATCCATCTATCGTGGCCTTAATTAGGATGGTTGGTAGTTGTAGCTAGGCACCATCTAGTTCCTCTGGTCTTAGGGTAGATGAGGCCGTAATTTGTGTGAACTATTTGTCCTGTAGACCAGTTTCTTCTCTGAGTCTTTGGTTTCCTTCTTTCTCTTTTGCTCCAGACAAGTAGAGACCAATAGTTGTATCTTAGTTTCTGGATATTATTAATGAGGACTAGGTGAGGGTTGGGTGGAAGGAATGCTTGTGCATTTCTGTAGGACCTAGATGCATGCATATTGTATTAATGCAAATCAGCATCAATTTTTGTGGGACAGTAGCTTTGCCTCAGGGTGAGAACCGATCACAGAACCATAGGATGGTAGAGCTGGAAGGTGGCCTAAGGATCAGCTAATCTGCCTTCTTCCTGCCACAAATGGGGAAACCGAGGTCCAGATAAGGGAAGTGACTTACACAAGGGTGTACACAGCGCTGGTGTTGGAGCATGAAGGATGTCTGCTGTTGGACTTTCTGAGCTTTGACCTTGGGCTAAATCTAGAAGAAGCCCTCCTCCCTCCTGAGGCTGATAGGTGAAGAAGGATTCTGTGAGTGCCTGCTTTCCAGGTGGATCTGGGGCCACAGGTAGGCTGGCAGTGAGGGGATTGGATGTCCTCTAGGTTTACAATGGAAAGTTCAGGGAGTCAGCTGGAGAGATGAAAAGAAGACCCAAGAGAGGGGTGAGACACTGTGGGCTGGAGAGGCCAGGGAGAGATGGAGGAGAGGGTTGACCTGGGAGCAGATGGGAGCTGGGCCAAGAGGTGAGGAAGAGGGGAGAGAGGGCCCCAGACCTCCAGAGGCCACACATTGTTTCCATTGAGGATTGAGAGTCAGATGACCACTGGGAAATCCCGTCCTTGCCTGGAATCTGGGGCTCAGAGCCAGGCTCATTCATCAAGAATCTCTGGCCTTGGGGTGGGGGACTGTGTGGGTCTGGAGGTGGAAGGGGATGGGTCAGAGGCAAAGAGAGGTCACTGGGAGGTGACTGGTGGAGACAAAGCAGAGAGTTGATTTTTAAAAAAAAGCAGAACCGATCCCAGCAGAGCATGTGGCAGTGTGAGCCTGGGGGTCTGGATCTTTAGAAATATGGATGAGGATTTCCTATAAGCATTCCTCATTCCTATGAGAGCAGAGCCTTCAGCTCCCTGGTTAAGGCAAATACTGGCAGGAAGTTAAGGGCAAGTGGTAGAAGGAATGCTGGATAAGGAGTCCGGCAGGCATATTGCCATGGAGCCTGATGCCAGTCATTTCTCCTCTCTGGGCCTCAGTTTCTCCACCTGTAAATCAAGATGCTGACCTGAATGATCCAAATGGCCCTTTGAGAGGTGACATTCTTTTTCTGACTCAGCATGGGGGTCTGAAGGAAGCGCTGATGGAGTTGGGAGAAGAAGGAGGACTGTTGTGTGGGTTGTTTGAACCAGGCCTAGCCCTAAAGAGTAGGACTAATAGGATCAGAGGGGGCAGTTTTCTTTGGGATATTTTGTCCCTTTCTCATCTCCACTTCTGCTCTCATACTCAACCTTCCTGAAAGACAACCAGATGGTTCTCTGGACCCATTTCAGTCTACCTAAAACTGCCTGGTATATGCTAGTCATCGTCACCTCTGGACTCAGCCCCCCTGCCTGTCCCCGTTCCCTTCCAGCCTCCCGACTCTGCCCTCCCTGTGGGTTCAGAAGCCCCAGCATGTCACCCCACCCCCCTTCCACTCCCTGGGCAGCTTCTATTTCTGCCTCTTTGACAAGTTGTGACATATTTGGGAGCAGCTGCTGCCTGGGTGGAGATGCCTCTGCTTTCCTCCTTGCTCTGTCCTCTCCTCCCCAACCCCTCTCCTGAGAGCCACCCCTTCCCAGAATGTGCCCCGAGACCCTCCCTGCATTCCCCTCTCTGGAACTCACACATCCAGTGTTTCCCAGGTTCCTGCAGGGTGGTCAAGACTCTAGACTCCCAGAGGGAGCCTCCTGGGATAGAAGTCAGCTGGGGGCTGGGTGGGCCAGATTTGTTCTGCCACTTCTGAGCTATGTGGTTTGAGGAAAGTCTCTTCTCCTTCTGGGCTTCATTTCTCTATCTTTAAAATGGGGGTGATGAATCATGCATTCCCTGCCAACCATAAGTAGTATTTCTACCTATTAACTGTAAGGACTTGCGGAACCTTTTCTGTGCTATTGATCCTATTACTTTTGTCTCTTCTGAGGACTTGATTCCATTGTCCTGCTTTATTTCCAGCATCTTTAACTTCTCCCACTCTGCTGGTCTTTCCTCTCAGCCAATGAACACGCTGAAGTCTCTCCTATTTTCTCAGGGTTTGTCACTAATCTTCCCTTCTTCTTCAAGTTTCTAGAATGAGGCGTTTACGATTACTCTCTTTACTTCCTCACCTTCCAGCTAGTTGTCAATTCATGGCTTTCACCTTCCCTGGGCCACTAAAACTCCTCTTCCCCAAATATTTCTTCATCTTAATCTTATTTGACTGGTCTGTGCTATTTGAAGACGTTGACCATGCCCTCCTTCTTGAGACTTTCTGCTCTCTTAGCTTCCATTACTCCTCTATCTATGAATTATTCTTTGATTTTTCTCCCATTCCTCCTCCTCTGCTTTCCTTCCTCTCTCCTCTTCTTTCTCTTCATGGGCTCCCCCTCCTAACCCACCCCTCAACACGGATTTTCTATTCTCAGTCCTCTTCTCTACAATTTCCCTTGGTAATTTCATTCTACCATGTATATAATTTCAACTACCATGTATATAATTGCTTCTTAAGTGTTAGCTGCCCTTTGCTATCATGTGTTGATGACTCCAGAGTCTATACTCCAGCTTTAACTTCTTCCCTGAGTTTCAGACCATACATCCAAAGTTCTGGTGGACAGCTCCACTCACATGTCTTGCAGGCACCTAAAATTAAAAACGCCTGATATGGAATCCATCAACTCTCTTCCCCCATTCCAATATTTCCCTTATTGGTGACTGATACCATCCAGTCATTGGTTACTGATACCAGTGATTCCTCTATCTCTTATCCTTGCACATCTAGTCACTCAACAAGTCCCGCAATCTCTCCTCTCCATTTCAACAATTCCTAAACTCACATGGGGCCATTAATTGTTTAAGTTCCTGCCAGCCAGAGTAGAGAGACCTCATTGAAAACATGGGGCATTTAGCAGATATCACCAGAGTTACACTTAGTAGTAGAGTAAAGGCCATTCTAGATATGCCTTTAAAAAGTTTAAAAATAATAATACTGATATGAAAGCAATTTAACTGCCTGTCAGAACAAAGTCCAACACTCTTTAAAGGAATAGAATAAAATTCAACCCTCAGTTATATAAGATCCACAATGTCAGGCATCCAATAAAAAATTAATAGACATGTGAAGAAGCAGAAAAATGTGACCCATAATAAGGAGAAAAATCAGTTAATTGAAACAGACCCAGAAATGATGAGGATAATAGAATTAGTAGACAAGGTAATTAAAAAAGCTATTATAAATATGCTCAGTATACTTAAGCATTCAAAGCAAAAACTTGAACACAATGAGGAGAGAAATAGAAAACATAAAAGGAATAAGAATTAACAGCAGATTGTTGCAGTTGTTGTCAACTGCTGTCAAGTTGGCCTCTAACTCATGGTGACCCCATGCACAATGGAAGACCAGTGTGATCCATGGGGTTTTCATAGGCTGATTTTCAGAAGTATATCGCCAGGCTTTTTTTTCTAGTCTGTCTTAATCTGGAATCTCTGCTGAAACCTGCTCAGCATCATAGCAACATGCAAGCCTCCAGTGACAGAAGGGTGGTGGCTGTGCGTAAAGTGCATTGGCTGGAAGTTGAACATGGATCTCCCGGGTCTCCCACATGGAAGGTGAGACTTCTACCACTGAACCATCAGTGACCCCCAAAACCCTGAAAAAGGATCAGTGAACCTGAATATAAAGTAATAGAAACTATCCAAAGTGAGACACACAGAAAAAGTACTGCAAAACAGAGCTTCAGTGACCTGTGGGACAATATCAAGTGGACTAAAAGACATGTAACTGGAGTCCCAAAGAGACAGAAAAATATTAGAAGAAACCAAAACCAAAAACCAAACCCATTGCCGTCGAGTTGATTCCGACTCATAGCAACCCTATAGGACAGAGTAGAACTGCCCCATAAGGTTTCCAAGGAGCTGCTGGTGGATTTGAACTGCCAAGCTTTGGGTTAGCAGCTGTAGCTCTTAACCACTACACCACCAGGGTTTGTTTAGAAGAAATAGTGGCTTAATTTTTTCCAAATCTGATGAAATCTAAGTTCACAGATCTAAGTCACTTAATAAACCTGAAAAAGGACAGACGCAACAAAATTACACCAAAGCACATCATAATCGACTTGCTGAAACCCAGTGATAAATCTTAAAAGCAGCCAGAGGAAAAGAGGCACATTATATATGGAGGAACAAAGATAAGAATTACTGCCAAGTTCTCGTCTGATTTTATGAAGGCCAAAAGACAATAAACAACATTTTTAAACCACTGAATGAAAAGAAGACCTGTCAATCAAGGATTCTGTACCCAATGAAAATATCTTTCAGAGAAAACCTGTCAATCAAGGATTCTGTACCCAATGAAAATATCTTTCAGAGAAAACCTGTCAATCAAGGATTCTGTACCCAATGAAAATATCTTTCAAAGAAAACCTGTCAATCAAGGATTCTGTACCCAATGAAAATATCTGTCAAAAATGAAGGTGAAATAAATGCTTCTTCAGACGAATCGAAACTGACAAAACTCATTGCCAGCAGATCTGCACTGCAAGAAAACTTAAAGGCAACTCTTCAGCAGAAAAAAAATGATACCAGATAGGAACTTAGATCTACATAAAGGAATAACGAACACCAGAAGTGGTAAATTTAAAAGACTTTTCACCTCTCACTTTTGATTTTTTCAAAAAACGTAATTGCCCATTTAAAGCAAAAATAACAACAATGTACTGTAAAGTTTATAGCATAGAAATAGCACGTATGGCAAGAATAGTGCAAAGAATGGGGGAGGAAACTAGAAGCATACTGTCGTAAGGGTCTTACATTATACACAAAGTGGTGTAATAAAACAGATTGATAAATTAAAGATGCGTATCAACACTAGAGCAACCACTAAAAAATAAAACACAGAAGTATAACTATTAAGCCAATACTGGAGATAACATTGGAATACTAAAAAATTCTCAGTTATCTAGAAAACCCACTGTAACTGTTGAGTCAATTCCAACTCACAGTGATCCTATAGGACAGAGTAGAACTGCCCATAGGGTTTCCAAGGCTGTAATCTTTACGGAAGAAGACTGCCACATCTTTCTTCCACAGAGCAGCTGGTGGTTCAAACTGCTGACCTTTCGGTTAGCAACCCAGCGCTTAACCACCGTGCTACCAGGGCTCCTGAGTTACCTAGGAGAAAGGAGGAAAAAGGAACAAAGAGCATATGGGACAAATAAAAAACAATTAGCAAGATAGTAGATTTAAATCAAATCACATCTCTAATTACATTAAATGTAAGTAGACTGGATTTTGAAAGTAAGATCCAACTATAGCTGTCTACAAAAAACTCACTGTACATATAAAGACAGATAAGTTCAGAGTAAAAGCATGGAAAATATGTATCATGCAAACACTAATCATAAAGCTAGAGTGGCTATATTAACATCAGACAAATATTTCAGAATAATGAATATTACTAGGGATAAAGATGGACATTACATAATGATAACAGGGTCAATGCATAAATGTTGTTGTTGTGTGCCATTCGGTCAATTCTGACTTATAGGGATCCTATATGATAGAGTAGAACTGCCCCATAGGGTTTCGTAGGCTGTAATCTTTATGGGAGCAGATCACCAGATATTTTCTTCCTCAGAGCTGCTGGTGGGTTCAAACCACTGACCTTTCTCTTAGCAGCTTAACTGTTGCAACACCAGGGCTTCAGTTCATCAATACAAAAAAAAAAAAAAAATCAAACCTGTTGCCTTCGAGTCGATTCTGACCCTATAGACCCTATAGGACAGAGTAGAACTGCCCCATAGGGTTTCCAAGGAGCTGCTGGTGGATTTGAACTGTCAACCTTTTGGTTAACAGCTGAGCTCTTAACTACTGCTCCACCAGGGCTCCATTACCAAAATAAAAAACTTAAAAAAACTATCGTTTACCTTTACCTATTTGACATTTGTAGAACAGTCCATTCAACAATAGCAGAATACACATTCTTTTAAAGATGCATGGAACATTCACCAAGATGGAACATATGCTGGACCATAAACCAAATCTCAATAAATTAAAAAATATTGATAATAAAAAGCATGTTCTCTGACCACAATGGAATTAAACTAAAAATCAATAACAGCTTTTTTTCTCCACACTACCCAGAAAAGTGTCCATACAGTGTTGTCCTCAGTTCCCGTCATAACTTAAAGGGAAAACTGTCACAGTGTCTGGAGCCCTTGATGTCCTGCAGCTGGAGAAGGAGGATGTCCCCAAATTCCTTGCAGTAGGAATCCACTTAGGTGGTACCAACCTTGACTTTCAAACGGAACAGTACATCCACAAAGGAAAAGTGATGGCATCTACAATGTAAACCTGCAGAGGACCTGGGACAAGCTTCTGTTGGGAGCTCAGGTGATTGTTGCCATTGAAAACCCAGCCGACGTCAGTGTCATATCCTCCAGGAATACTGGCCAGCGGGCTGTGCTGTAGTTTGCTGCTGTCACTGGAGCCTCTCCTACTGCTGGGCACGTCACACCTGGAACCTTCACTAACCAGATCCAGGCAGCCTTCTGGCAGCCACGTCTTCTGGTGTTACTGATCCCAGAGCTGACCACCAGCCTCTCACAGAAGGGTCTTATGTGAACCTGTCCACCATTGCTCTGTGTAACACAAATTCCCCTCTGCCCTATGTGGACGTTGCCAACCCATGTAACTAAGGAACTCACTTGGTGGGTGTGATGTGGTGGATGCTGGCCTGGGAAGTTCTGTGCATATGTGGCACCATTTCCCGGGAGCACCCTTGGGAGGTCATGCCTGATTTCTACTTCTAGAGAGATCTGGAAGAGATTGCAAAGGAAGAGCAGGCTGCAGCTGAAAATGCTGTGACTAAGGAAGAATTTCAGGCAAATGGACTGCTCCGGCGCCTGAATTTACTGCTGCTCAACCAGAGGTCACAAACTGGTCTGAAGACATGTAAGTGCCCTCTGTGCCTACTGAGCAGTTCCCTACTGAAGACGGGAGTGCTCAGCCTGCAGCTGAAGACTGAGCTGCAGCCCCTACTGCTCAGGCCACCGAGTGGGGAGGAACAACCACCGAGTGGTCTTAAGTGGTTCTTCCACAGTCTCTTAGAAAATGGAAATAAGGTTGATGGAAAATAAACACCAGTTTCTAAAAAGAGAAAGAAAACAAAAATTTTGAGAAAATCACCAAATATTTGGAAATTAAACTTCTAAGTAATCGTTGGGTCATTATTTACACAGCCCTTTCTGCCAGGCCCTGTGCTAAGTGCCAGACAAACTTAGTCTCATTTAAGCCTCACAATAACCCTATAAGGTTATTACTATTATCACCATTTTGCAGATGAAGACCCAGAGCTTAGAAAGGATAGGGGAGCTGGTAAGTTGTGAAGCTAGGGCAAGAAACTCAGATCTGTTGCACCCCAAAGGTCATGATCAGTATGTTAGTATACTGTCAACTAGTTAGAGCATTCAAGATGGTGCCGCACAGGAAGCTTTGCTGAGCATGTCCAGTTGGGCGTGGGGGAGAAGGGCCGTGTTGCTGACATGCTGCTTGCCTCCTCACCAGCAAGCTGTCCCAGTCTCAGGGATGGTGCTCAAGAGCCTTTCCCACGGACAGCCTCCTACTGGATGCTTCCTTGAGCTCTTTCCCACCCATGTTATCCTGTCTTCAGGCTCCTGTCCCCAGCCAGCTCTCTCCTTAGCAGGCTCACTAGTCTTTCTCAGGTGTTAACTACTCACAAGTCCCTCTGGCCTTCCTCCTCAGGGATTCTGTCCCCTCTTCCTTCACTCCTTGCTGCCCCATCCTGATCCCAGCAGGCCTGCTTTCTGCTCCAGCGCTTCCTGGGCCCACGTCCCTATTCTGGGCCCTGAGCTCCAAGCAATGTCTGAGATACTGTGCTCCTTAACCAGCCTTCCCAGACCAGCACCAATGTCACTGGTCACCTGGAGTCCACAAGTAGTCCGAGTATCCCCAGACTGTCCAGCACTGCCCAGTGGCTCCCCTTTTCTGTTATATTTTGCTTGAGAGACCCTTGAGCTGGCCTTATTGTTATTGTTAAGTGCCATCAAGTCGATATTCGACTCCTAGTGACCCCATGTGACAGAGTAGAACTAGAACTGCCCCCATAGGATTTTCTAGGCTGTAATCTTTACAGAAGAGGATCACCAGGTCTTTCTTCGGTGGAGCCGCTGGGTGAGTTCAAACTGCCAACCTTTTGGTTAGCAGCTAGACGTTTAACTGTTGTGCTACCAGGGCTCCTTTGAGCCAGACTGGCTGGATTTTAGTCCTGGCATCATCACTTCCTAGCTTTGTGATCTTGTGAAAGTACCTTGACCTCTCTGTGCCTCTGTTTCTTCATCTGTTTAATTAGGATAAAAAATACGACCTGTCTCATAGGGTTCTTGTTGTATAGACTGAATAAATTAGTATTTGTAAAGTGCCTGGCGCATAGTATGTAGTCAATGAGCATCAGTTCCATGATTATTATTATTGGACCTACAGTTTTCTGTGTCTCCCCCATCAGACTGGGAGCTTCCTGAGAGCAGAAACAGTGTTTCTTCTATCACTCTATCATCCTGGCAGCTCTCTGGGAGAGGGACTGAATCTCCCTTCAAGAGTACGGGCTCCCTGAGAGCAGGGAATGTGTCTCCTGCATCAGAAGGGACTGCGTCTGCTCGCTCAGGCTCTGAATGTCCTTCTTTGCCTGCCCCTCAGTGCTCAGGACAGGGCTATGAAAGCCACAGGCCCAGTGGAGCCCCTGGCAGTGAGGATGTTACAGGGAGGAGCCCTGGAGGCTCTGTTCTGTGAGGAGGTCCCACCCTGGCAAGGGAGTCATGGGATCCTAGAAGGAGTTTCCAACCTAGGCAGAATGGTCCCCAGAAAAAGCTGGGTAGCTGTAGGAACAATGCAACCTCCAGGGGCTACTTATATCCCCAGGAAGCAGCAAGCCAGGGAGTTCTCCCAAGACCCTTCTGTCCACGCATACCACCGTTCTGAGGAAGCTTAGCCCTAGACACAATCCTATTCCTTTCTCTGTATCAGAAGAGAGGAGATGCAGTGTGGCATGGAGCAGTGAGCAGACTGAGATGGCATTGACTCCTGGCTCTGCCACTTGCTGGCTGTGTGACCTTTTGTTTATTTAACATCTTGGAATCTTCGTTTCGTAGGCAAAATGGTAATAAGAAAACCTGTTTCTCTGAGCATATTGTGTGCTCAATAAATGCTGTTGAATGAGTGAATGAATATTCATTTCCTTTTTGGGGGGAAGTTTAGGGGAAGGTCTAACCAGCCCTACCTCTGGTAAGTTGAAATCTAGCATCTGTGGGCTGAACAGGTCATCAAGATGACATTTAGTTCATTTCCCAGCCTTTAATCCATTCCAGGCAGACACTTAACTAAGCGCCTAAAACGGAGCCATTGGTAATGCGTTCCCTTGGTAATGCGTTCCCATGCTTTGGCTATGAGGAAATCCCTTCTAATATCTCTTCTTCCCCACCCTGCCCCACCCCTGATGGCACATCATAGGCATGTCTTTCTTACTTCCTCGTAAGTCTTTTCTGTAGTGGAGATGAGGAATGTGGTATATAACTCACTGGGTTGAGAGTCAAGACATCTGGTTCTAGTACTAGCTCTTCCATTAGCCCCTATGTGACCTTGAGAGATGGAAACTACTGTTTATTGAGCTTCTACTGTGTGCTGAAGAAGCCCTGGTAGCACAAAGGTTAAGCGTTTGGCTGCTAATCAAAAGGTTGGTGGTTCAGACTCATCCAGTGGGAGAAAAGACCTGACGATCTGCTTCTGTAAAGATTACAGCCTAGAAAACCCTATGGGGCAGTTGTACTCTGTCACATAAGCCACTATAAGTCAAAAATCAACTTGATGGCCCCTAACAACAAGCGTGCTGGGCCCTGAGCTAAGTGTTCTACATACATTGCTTCATGAACTTCTCACAGCAAATCTGTGGGGTAGGTAGGAGGCCCTTCGTTTTACAAAGGAGAAATCTGGGGCACAGAGAACTTAAGGAACTTGTCCCTAAATCACACAGCTATTAAGCAGTGAGCTCACGTCTGCCCAGTTCCACTGCCTCCTCCCTCTGTGCTATCCTAACTTCTCTAGAGGCCTCAGTTTCCTGACCTGTAAATTAAGGGGACAGGATTCAGTGTTCTGGAGGGTCCTTCCCAGCTCTGGCGTTTTGTCACCACCTGTCAAGGCCTCTGGAAGGATCTCAGGAAATTTCTGCTCAGCTTACTGGCTTGGCTTCCCTGCCCTTCCGTGACCTTCTCTTTTGTTTGTCTATCCCCACCAAGGCCCTCCTCACGGATCCTCTCCAGTGAGTCCGGGTGAGATAAGGAACCAAATGTTTCCCTTGAGTCGGGGCAGTCCCATCTGCCGCGTTCCCTGCATAGCTGGCTGTGGGAACACTGCGTTCCACCCTCCAGACTCTGGTGCCTGCAGTGTTTTCCCCGAGCCCCACTGCCCGCCTGCATTCTCCTTTCTGTGGGTGCTTGGGCCAGCCTGCTGCAGGGCCCATTTGCTTTCCTACCTCTGAAAGCAGCTGGCCTCCTGGTGGTAGGGGTGGGGCTGGGTGGATTTGCTTCCCAGGCCCAGGGACTTCTCACCAGGCTGCTTCCATCTCTAAAATACCAAGTGTCGCACCCTCAGACCACAGGAGTTCACACAGCCAGACACTCGTTCACATGCTTCACATCTTCACCCCCTCTTGGCTCCTTGGTATGGATTGAATTGTGTCTCCCCAAAATACGTGTTAGAATCCTAACCCCTTTACCTGTGGATATAACCCTATTTGGAAATAGGTTTTTCTTTGTTATGTTAATGAGGCCATGTCAGTGTAGCTCATGTCTCAAACCTAACCGCTTCTGAGTGGTATAAGGAGCAGCATAGACACTGAGACAAGTGAGCACAAACAGGAGAGGACAGATGGCACATGAAGACCACCAAGGGACCGAGGAATGCTGGAAGAGACGTGGACCTTCCCCCAGAGCTGATGGAGAGAAAGACTTCCCCTAGGGCCAGTGCCCTGAACTCAGACTTCTAGGTTCCTAAACTGAGAAAATAAATCTCTGTTCTTACCGCTACCCACTTGTGGTATTTCCGTTACAGCAGCACTGGGAAACTAAGACACTCCCTCCTCACATAGCCCTGGCTTCAAACTTCTAGGCATGGCTCATCACAGCCTATGGTTTGCTTTTCCCCATTTATCTGTGGGGAAGTGGAGGCCTTGGGAAGTGGCACAGGGAACCAACTGGGATAGGAACTCAGGCGCTCGCACTACCCCTGCTCCAGGTCCTCACCACCCTCCTTTTTCAGTTGCTTTCACAATGCTGTGTCTAGCTTTCCAAGTCACTAGTTGCCTGTTCCTCATCCTTCTTGGCTGAAACTTGATTTCTGGAAGTGGCTGTTCCCTTAGTTGGCTAGTGAGGCCCTCACACTTGCTGGGTCAGGGGTGAGAAGCAATGTTTTCTTGGATTCCTGACCCCAGAGCTGGCTGCACTCTCCATGTGGTGTCACCTGGTAGGGCTTGCATGTACCCTGGAAGTAGCCTGGGCCCAGGGTAGGACTGCCTCAGAGAGGACAATGTCACCACCACCACCATGTCATCATCAACAGCTACACCATCATTTAGGAGCTTCCTGTTTACCTAGTACTGTGATAAATGCTTTATACACATTCACTTATTTAGTCCCTATAACGAACCCATTAGATAGGTATTATATTAGTAGTCCACTTTTCAGCCTAGGAGTCATGGCTAAGAAATTTGATAATGGTACTAATAAAAGGTGGAGGCAGGATTAGAACCCAGCATGGTTGACTCCAAAGTCAGTGGACAGATGTGTCCATTAAGGTCTACTACCTACGGCTCAGGCCTTGGGCAACCTTGGTGACCACTTCCTCTGAGTGGGTGTATAGTAGGCAGTCAGAAAGTGAACACTGTGGGTATTCACTGCATACTTAATGATTAGCTGAGCTAAACAGTAAAGCCCACACCATCAAAGCAAGTCACCTCTAACCAACCACCTGGAGTAAAGGAGGATGAAGAACACCAAAGACACAAGGAAAGTAGTAGCCCAAGAGACAAAAAGGGCCACATAAACCAGAGACTTCATCAGCATGAGACCAGAAGAACTAGATGGTGCCAGGCTACCACCAATGACCGCCCTGACAGGGAACACAACAGAGAGTCCCGGATGCAGCAAAAGAAAGGTGGGGTGCAGAACTCAAATTCTAGCAAGAAGACCAGACTTAATGGTCTGACTGAGACTGGAGGTATCCTGGAAAGCATGGCCCCTGGATTCTCTATCAGCCCAGAACTAAAACAATTTTCCAAGGTCAACTCTTCAAACAGGGGTTGGACTGGACTGTGGGACATAAAGTGGTACTCGTGAGGAGTGTGCCTCTTAGCTCAAGTAGATATAAGAGACTAAACAGGCAGCTTCTGTCCGGAGGTGAGATAGGAAGGCAGAAAAGGTTAGGAGCTGGTTGAATGGACATGGGGAATCAGGGGTGGGAAGGAGGAGTGTGCTGTCACAGTATAGGAGTGCAATTAGAGTCACATAACAATGTATGTATAAATTTTTGTATGGGGAGGAAAAAAGTTCGGGGGGGGAAAAAAAAAAAAGCAAGTCCCCTCTAATGTACAGAGTGAGATTTCAGGGTCTTTCTCCTTCTCTAAGAAGGAGAATGTCATAGCCCATGAGCTCTGTGACCTGGAGCAAATTCCTGGCCCTTTGGACCTTGGTGGTACCCATCTGGAGAAAACGAGGATGTCATATGTCATGCAGAGGGGAATAGAACTGTAGACTAACAGAGGCAGAGGGCTGGATGCCTTGACCTTCGCAAGGGTTGCGCAGGTGAGCTGCATCAAGTTGCCTGGGGCTTTGTTGATTCTGAGACAGACAGCCTCGCTCCTGGAGTCATGAATTTCTGAACATTCCTTCCACTCCCAGCGGGGATGCCTGGCACCAGTGCCCATAGCCCTGGCAGTGGATGTTGGCATGCTCAGTTGTGCTCATGGTGCCTCATTCCCTACCACACACTGCTCCTGGGCTCGGGCTGGGGAGCAGACGGCGCCTCTAGACTCGTTTTCCTTTTGCTTTGTTCTTGCTGGCTGCCCAGCTGGTGTTTGGCTCTTGGCCTTGGAAATTGGGAGCCAAGAGCTTGACCTCTGATCTTTAACATCCCCCACCCTCCTGGCACTTGCTAACAGCAATGAAATCATAGACACATAGATTATCAGAGCTGGGAAGGATCTTAGACCAACTGCCTCATTTTAAAGAAGAGAAACAGAACTAGAGAGGAAGAAGTGACTTGCCTAAAGGGACAGATGGTAGAGTAAAATAAGCCATATTGGACTTCCCAGCCCACTTGCCTTGTCCTGAAGAGCCAGATAATATTCATTTAATAAGCATTTAATGTCATCTACATATAGTCAACACTGCCTTTACCTGAGTGATCACTAGGTGTACACAGACAGACAGACAGACAGACAGACACACATTCCAGAGCCTCCCTCTGCACCTCTCCTGGGACTACCAAGTTCCAGATCCTTCCATATCCCTGTCCTCTTCCCCACCACCATCAAAGCTCCTTGTCCAGTTTTCTACCTCTTGTGATCTTGCCTCTGTTAGGTGGCAATGAGACATAATGGGAGATGTTTAGACCCCCGGCCTCTCCTCCTTCCCACACAAGCCAGGGTGCCAGGTGGAGAGTTTCACCACTTAGCTAGAAGGCTTTAGGCTGGTTACTTACCCTCAATAAGCCTCAGTTTTCTCATTTTGCAGATAGAGATAATAATGCATTTATCTCAGTGCCTGGCGTACAGTCAGCACTTAATAAATGCTGTTAGCTGCCGTTGCGTCTGCCCGACTCATGGCAACCCCATGTGTTACAGACTAGAACTGCTCCATAGGGTTTTCTTGGCTGTAATCTTTGCACATGGGGTTGCCATGAGTCAGAATCTACTCAATGACAGCTAATAACAACAAACTTTATGGGAGTAGTTCGCAAGCCCTTTCTTCCATGGAGCAGCTGGGTGGGTTTGAACCACCAACCTTTAGGTTTGCAACGAACCACTTGTGCCACCCAGGCTTCTTAATAAATGTTAGCTATTATTTATTATTATTACTATTATTGTTATTCCCGAAAGGAGTGATTCTCAGGTGGACTTTCCACCTAACCTGGAGACAGGGATTCAGGCTCCATAACCTTTCCATGATGGTCCCCCCCAATCCCACATTCTAAGAGTCCTTGTGGAGGTCTCAGTCCCTACCCTGGCCCCATCCATTGTCAGCCAAGCCTCTTACATTTCACGGATCTTAACTCTGCCTGTTGCAAGTTATAAATAACCCTCGGCCATCTGTTCTACGAAACCCCAATACTGAGACCAAGAGCAGACGCTTCCTAGATCCCTGCCTGCATGCTTTCCCATCTTCCTCTGCTCCTGGCAGGATTTTTATTTTCTCTGCTTTAGAATTTAAAGCTTTTCCCATCAGTTCTATCTTCCCCAACCCCAAGCCTGTGCGTGGACTCTGCATCATTGCAGATGTCGAGGAAATCTCTGGGGAGCAGTTCTCTTGGAAGGAAGTGCCCATTTAGTGAAATTGTACAGGAGCAGTGTGCTCCCTCCTCAGTCCTTGGATGGGCAGGGCCAGCAGCTGTAAGGTGGATACAATGTGCATGGAAAGTCTGAGGGGACTGTGAGGCCTGTGCCACCCACATCAGAGGGGCTCAGAAGCAGTGGCTTTCTGGTCTCCAAAGCCAAGCAAGCTCTCAGCCTTGTCGTTGGAGGGATGAGGTGAAAATCCTTGGGACCTTTCTTCACTTTCATTCCCACCCACTAAAAAAACATATTCTTCAGAAGTCCCATGTGCCTCAGCCTCTCTCAACCTGCCAAAGTAGTAATTAGCTAATCTGGGTGGCCATACATAAAAACAGAATGGCTAGGACAGTGCCTCTTCTCAGGAAGTACATTTCAGCAGGGGCTTCCTGGAGTCATTGACAATGATTTTGTGGTCGGCTCCCTTAGTGGCCCTAGTACAAAGGCCACCATTTTTTTTTTTAATGGAAAAAGTATGTGAAACACAAGGTTTTAATTATTTGTTTTAAAAATCAATTATTTAGTAAATACAAAGGAATATTTATAACTTATAAGGTATAAAAACGACAATTCAATACACGCTCACCTCCCCACCATCAATTTAATAAAAGAATATGGCAACATTGCCTTTGAATGCTTCCCTGATCACATCCCGTTCCCTCCTCTAGCTGAGGTAACCCTCATCCTTAATTTTGTGCTTATAATTCCCTTGCTTTTATTTACATTTATATCCATAAATGACATATTGTTTGATTTTATATGTTTTTGAATATTTTATGAATGGAATCAAAGTGTATGTCTTTTTTGTGACTAATTTCCTTCATCCATGCTGTGAATGTCGCTACAATTCATTTCTTTTCATTACTGTGCAGAATTCCACTGTGTGAAGATACCACAACTTATTTCTCGATTCTATTGTGATGGAAATTTTTTCTCCCCCAATTGAGAGTACTGGATGAATATTCATTCACTGCAATGAATATTCTTCTTCACGCCTCTTGGCGCATGTATGGAAGAGTTGTTACAGGTATGTGCATGCCAGTGGCATTGCTGGGTCATAGAGTATATGCATCTTCAACTTTGATAGATTGTGTAAAAATTGTTTTTCAAGGTGACTGAACCAATTTACAGTACCACTAATAGTGATATTATCAGACTTTAAATTATTTTGACCTTCTGGAGGGAATAAAATGACATCTCACTGTTTAGCATTTTTCTCATGTTTTTTGGCCATTCAGATTTCTTCGTGAAATTGGTGTCCAAGTATTTTGCCCATTTTCTATTGGATTGTTTGTCTTTTTCTTTGTAATTATAGGAGTTTCTCATATGTTCTGGATAGTAGTCCTTTGTTAGATGTATGTATCACAAAGATCTTCTCCCACTTTGGTTAGTCTTTTCACTCGCTTAAGGGTGTCTTTGAAGAACAGAAATTTATTTTAATGAATTTTAAAGATTATTAATCTTTTCCTTTAGAGTCAAAGATTTTTGTTCCTATTTAAGAAATCTTTGCCTATTCCAAGGTCATGAAGATATTTTCTGCTCTCTTCTAGAACCTTGATTGTTTTACCTTTCACATTTAGATCTTTATGTGTCTGGAACTGAGTTTTGTATGTGGTGTGAAGCTGGGGGCCAAAGTTCATTTTTTTTCCATGTAGATATTCAATTGATACAATACAATTTATTGAAGACTATCCTTTCACACACTGCATTGCAGTGACACCTTTGTTGTCAATCAGGTGACTGTACACATCCTTTCCTGGACTTTCTTTTCTTCTATCTATCCTTGTACCGTAACCTTTTTCAAGATGGTTTCTTCCATTTAGAACATGCTTGCTAATTTCTCCCCTACTCCTACACAAAAAAACCGCTAGAATTTTGATTCATATTGTACTGAGTTTGAGAAGGACTGATATTAAGTTTTCCAATCCATGAACGTGATATAGCCTTCCATTTATTTAGATCTTCTATAATTTCTTTCAGTAACTTCTAGTATTCTTTTTTGAAGAGGAATTTACAAGTCTTTCATTAGATTTATTCCAAGTACCTGATTTTTTTTTTTTTATGCTGATGTAAATAATCAAAAACCAAACCTGTTGCTATTGATTACAACTCATGGCTACTCCATGTGTCACGGAGTAGAACTGCTCCATAGGGTTTTCTTGGCTGTAATCTTTACAGATGCAGATCGCCAGGACTTTCTTCCATGGTGCCCGTTGGATGGGTTTGAACAGTCAACCTTTACGTTAGTAGTCAAGCTTGTGTTAGTGGTCTGTTTGTGCCACCCAGGGAACTGCTGATATAAATCGAGTCTTTAAATTTTTGATTTTCTAGTTGTTTATTGTTAGTGTATAAAGATAAAATGAATTTTTAATATTGACTTTGTATCCAATGACACTAGAAAATGTACTTATAAGTTTTAATAGTTTACTTGTAGATTCTTCTAAAAACTTTACATTCACAATCATGTTATTGGCTAATAATGACTTTTTTTCTTTACAATTCTTTTTTATTTTTAATTTTTATTGCCTTATTTCACTGGCTACAACTCCAGTGTAATGTTGAAGTCATAATAGTAGACATCCTTATCTTTTCCTGATTTCAAAGAAGAGCTCTTTCTATATTTTACCACAAAGCATGATTTGATGTTGGTTTTTTGGATTCTTTGGGGTTTTCTGTGTATAAGATCATATCAACTGCAAATAGAGATACTTTGACTTCTTCTCTACCAATCTGGATGCCCTTTATTTCTTTTTCTAGCCTAATTGCTCTGGCTAGGACCTCCAGAACAATGTTGAATAAGAGTGGTGATAAAGGGCATCCTTGTCTGGTTCCCGTTCTCAAAGGGAATGCTTTCAAAGTCTCTCCATTTAGGGTGATGTTGGCTGTTGGCTTTGTATAAATGCCCTTAATTATATTGAGGAATTTCCCTTCTATTCCTATTTTGTTGAGAGTTTTTATCATGAATGGGTGTTGGACTTTGTCAAATGCCTTTTCTGCATCAATTGTTAAGATCATGTGGTTCTTGTCTTTTGTTTTATTTATGTGATGGATTACATTCATTGTTTTTCTAATGTTGAACCATTCGTGCATACCTGGTATAAATCCCACTTGATCATGGTGAATTATTTTTTTGATATGTTGCTGAATTCTACTGGCTAGAATTCTGTTGAGGATTTTTGTGTCAATGTTCATGAGGGATATTGGTCTGTAATTTTCTTTTTTTGTGGTGTCTTTACCTGGTTTTGGTATCAGGGTTATGCTGGCTTCATAGAATGAGTCTGGGAGTATTCCATCCTTTTCTATGCTCTGAAGTAGTGGTATTAACTCTTCTCTGAAAGTTTGGTAGAATTCTCCAGTGAAGCCATCCGGGCTAGGGCTTTTTTTTGTCAGGAGTTTTTTAATTACCTTTTCAATCTCTTCTTTTGTTATGAGTTTATTTAGTTGTTCTACCTCTGTTTGTGTTAGTTTAGGTAGGTAGTGAGTTTCTAGAAGTTTGTCCATTTCCTCTAGGTTTTCAAATTTGTTAGAGTACAATTTTTCATAGTATTCTGCTATGATTCTTTTAATTTCAGTTGGGTCTGTTGTGATATCATCCATCTCATTTTTTATACGGGTTATCTGCTTCCTCTCTTGATTTTCTTTTGTCAGTTTGGCCAATAGTTTATCAATTTTGTTGATCTTTTTAAAGAACCAGGTTTTGGTCTTGTTAACTCTTTCAATTGTTTTTCTGTTCTCTATTTCATTTACTTCTGCTCTAATTCTTATTATTTCCTTTCTTCTGGCACCTGAGGGCTTCTTTTGCTGCTCTCTTTCTACTTGTTCCAGTTGTAGGGTTAATGTTTTGATTATGGCCCTTTCTTCTTTTTGGATGTGCGCATTTATTGCTATAAACTGACCTCTGAGCACTGCTTTTGCTGTGTCCCAAAGGTTCTGGTAGGATGTGTTTTCATTCTCATTTGAGTCTATGGATTTCTTTATTCCATCCTTAATTTCTTCTATAACCCAGTGGTTTTTGAGCAAGGTGTTGTTCAGTTTCCATGTGTTTGATTTTTTTTCCTTGCTTTTTGTGTTGTTGATTTCCACTTTTAAGGCTTTGTGGTCAAAAAAGTTGCTTTGTAGTATTTCAATGGTTTGGATTTTGTTAAGGCTTGCTTTATGGCCTAATATGTGGTCTATTCTGGAGAATGATCCATGTGCGTTGGAAAAGAAAGCATACTTGGCTGCTGTTGGGTGGAGTGTTCGGTATATGTCTATGAGATCAAGTTGGTTGATTGTAGCATTTAGCTCTTTTCGTGTCTTTGTTGAGCTTCTTTCTGGATGTTCTGTCCTTCACCGCAAGTGGTGTGTGGAAGCCTCCTACTACTATTGTTGAGCTGTCTATATCTCTTTTCAGGGCTGTTAGAGTTTGTTTTATGTATTTTGGAGCCCTGTCATTGGGTGTGTAAATATTTATTGTAGTTATGTCCTCGTGGTGTATTGATCCTTTAATCATTATATAGTGCCCTTCCTTATCCTTTGTAGTGGATTTTACTTTAAAGTCTATTTTGTCAGAGATTACTATTGCCACTCCTGCTCTTTTTTGAGTGTTGTTTGCTGGATATATTTTTTTCCATCCTTTGGGTTTTAGTTTGTTTGTGTCTTGAAGTATAAAGTGTGTCTCTTGTAGGCAGCATATAGACAGATAGTGTTTTTTTATCCAATCTGCCACTGTCTCTTTATTGGTGCATTTAGCCCATTTACATTCAGCATAATTATTGATAGGTATGATTTTAGTGCTGACATTTTGATGTCTTTTTTTGTGTGTTGTTCACAGTTTCTTTGTTCCACTTAATTTTCCATGCTGAGTCATTTTTATGTATTTTCTTTTCATCTTTTTCATTGTTTTTGATTTTGTGTTTGCTGAGTCTTTATATTTTTCTAGTTTTTTATTTTGACTTGTAGGATTGTTAGTTTCCTTTGTGGTTACCCTAATATTTACCCCTACTTTTCTAAGTTTATACCAGTCTTTTATTTCTTTATATCACCTTGACTTCCTCTCCATTTGAAAAATCTATGTCTACATTTTTTAAGTCCCTCTTTTTTTTTGTTTTCATATTGTCATCTTTTACATATTGACATCTGTTTCTCTATTTTCAGTGTTTTAGCTTTAATTTACCTTTGTGACTTCCCTATCTGGGTTGATATCTGGTTGCTCTGTCTTGTGTTCTAGCCTTGGGTTGTTATCTGATGTTACTGATTTTCTAACTAGAGGACTCCCTTTAGTATTTCTTGTAATTTTGGTTTGGTTTTTGCAAATTCCTTAAACTTCTGTTTATCTGGAAATGCCCTAATTTTGCCATCATATTTGAGAGACAGTTTTGCTGGATATATGATTCTTGGCTGGCAATTCTTTTCCTTCAGGGCTTTATATATGTCATCCCATTGCTTTCTTGCCTGCATGGTTTCTGCTGAGTAGTCCGAGCTTATTCTTATTGACTTTCCTTTGTAGATGACTTTTGGTTTATCCATAGCTGCTCTTAAAAATATCTCTTTATCTTTGTTTTTTGCAAGATGATTATAATATGTCTTGGTGACTCTCTTTTGTGATCTACCTTATGTGGGGTTCAATGAGCATCTTGGATAGATATCTTGTCATCTTTCAAGATATCATGAAAGTTTTCTGCCAACAAATCTTCAATAATTCTGTCTATATTTTCTTTTAGCCCACCCTGTTCTGGTACTCCAGTCACTCGTAGGTTATTCCTCTTGTTAGAGTCCCACATAATTCTTAGGCTTTCTTCACTTTTTTAAATCCTTTTATCCAATTTTTCCTCAAATAAGTTGGTGTCAAATGCTTTATCTTTAATCTCACTAATTCTGACTTCCATTGCCTCAGTTCTGATCCTATGACTTTCTACTGAGTTGTCTAATTCTGAAATTTGATTGTTAGTCTTCTGGATTTCTGATTGCTGTCTCTCTATGGATTCTTGCAGCCTGTTAAATTTTTCATCATGCTCTTCTCTAATCTTTTTAATTTTCTCTATTGCATGTTCTGCATTTTGCTTAATTTCCTTCCTAATTTCTTGAAGAGTTCTGTATATTAATCTTTTGTATTCTGCCTCTGGTAATTCTAAGAAATTTTCCTCCTCTGGAAAATTTCTAGATTCTTTATTTTGGGAGCTTGGTGAAGCCATCATGGATTGCCTCTTTATGTGATTTGATGTTGACTTTTGTCTCCGAGCCATCGATAAGTTATTATATTTATTTATTTTATGTTTGCTTACTGTGTCCTAGCTTCTTGTTTTATTTTAATATGCCCAAAATAGGCCACTCGTTTGAGCTAGTTTGATTATTGGTGCCTTTGAAGCTCTAATATCCTGTCACCAGTTGGTTAGATCTGTTACTAGGTATGTGAGCTCAGGAGTCCGCCCACTCCTCCTGTATGGATTCAGCTCAGGTGCCCAGCTAGATAGCCACCAAGTGTGTGGTGTAGGCTCTTATTTACAGTCCTAGACAGGCATGGGTGATTGGTGTAGGCACAGGCATCTGGCCGCAGCAGGGGGACACACTCTGATCAAGGCAGAGGGCTGACGGCCACTCCTGAGTGTTCAGGGGGAAGGCGTGTCCCTGTTCCCTATAGCACGTAGGTGGGTTGGTTTTGCAGCCGGACTATTAGCGCTTAATGCTGTTGGCTGTAAGGACTGGGGGGCACCTCTTATTCATGGGCCCCTATTGCAGGTGGCTAGGTGGCATGAGCCACCAGTCCTCAGGCCCCTGATATGGGTAGGTGAAGACCCTGCTTAATTGGCAGAGCAGTGTCAAATGTCAAGAACCTGCCACTTCAGAGCTGAAACAGTTGAAGTTAGACTTCCGGTATATACCCTGTTGTACTGCAGTAATGAGGGCCTATGCTGTTGAGATCGGCCCACACAAGTCTATGCAGAAGGAAAGGCACTCAAAGTCTGTGGATCCCTTATGCCTGTGCCTAGGCAAAGGAGCTGTGCCTACCCTGGGTTCCTGGCTTAGGGGAGCCGGCAGATTATTTTTTTCCCCATTTGTTAATTTGTTCACTCTCCAAGGCAGTGAGAATGGCTTTGGGGGTGTGACGGATCCTACTTCCTGCCCAGGGGCCTTGGCAATTGCTGAAGCCGGTCCAGGACCCAATGCAGAGTAGGGAGTGGGGAGGTAAATGGGAGAGTGGTGTTTCCCTAAAGGGTGTGTTTTTGATCCGCATGGTAGGCTATACACAATTACTTTTCTTTTGCCAATGAGGGCTGCTTCTCACTGGGTGACTGTGTAGACTCTCTGGCGCTGGGTCTCTCTCCGTGCGGAAAACACACCTCCTGAGCACCTCCGCTTGCCTGCCTCACCGCTCACCCCCAAGCTGATCAGGCCTGAAGGGCTTGGGCTCTCGCCGGGTCAGGTCTGGCAACTCCTCGCTGCTTCCGAACTGTCTCTCCCTCCCCCTGCCACTCAGTCGGGTTCCTCAACTCTATCTTTGATGTTCTGGGCTCCCAGATTGCCATATATAGTTGAATCACTTGTTTTTTCGGGTCTTTGTTGTAAGAGGGTCCACCGGAAGCGTCTGACTACTCTGCCATCTTGGCCCTGCCCCTGATGTTGGTTTTTAAAGATACTTTTTTTAATCAGCTAAATAAGTTCTTTTTTATTCTTAGTTTTCTAAATGATTTTTATTATGAGTATTGAATTTTATCAGTGCTTTCCTGCATCTATTGAGTTATGTTTTTTATCTTTTATTCTGCTAATATAGTGAATTACATTGACTGATTTTTGAATGTTATATCACCCTTTTGATTTGTTGTATCATTTTTATATATCACTCTGTTTGATTAACTAATATTGTGGGTAGGATTTTTTCAACTATGTTTATGAGAGAGCGAAGTGTACTTTTCTTACAAAGTTTTGTCAGGTTTTGGTACCAAGATTATATGATGCCCTTATAAAAAAATTTGGGAAGTATTTTTATTTTTCTATTATCTTGAAAAATTCAATATTTATGTCCATTTCTTCACTTAATACTTAGAAGAGTTCAGTTAAGAAGTCATTAATCCTTGAGTTTTCCTTATGGGAAGGTTCTTAGTTATAGATTTAATTTCTTTATTAGAAATAGGAAAATTCAGAATTTCTATTTCCTTTAGTGTTAATTTTAGTAACATGTATTTCAAGGAATTTTCCCACTTCATGAAAATTTTCAAATGCACTGGCAGTTGTTCATAATATCTTCTTATTATATTTTTAACATTTGTAGGATCTGATCTGATTTGTAGTGATGTCCTCCTTTTCATTCCTGATGTTGGAATATGTGCTTTCTCTGTTTTGTCTTTAATTAGTTCTGCTAGATGTTTATCAATTTTATTAGTATTTACAGAGAATCAGCTTTTGGCTCCCTTAATTTTCTAATTACATGTTTATTTTCCATTTCATTAATTTCTACTTTTATTTTATTATATCCTCTCTTTTACTTTCTTTGGGTTTAACTTGCTCTTCTTTGGTTCTTGAGATGGATACTTAGAGTATTGACTTTCAGGCTTTCTTGTTTCTAATGTATGTATTTAAGACTGTTCCTAATGTATGAGTATAAATTTCCTTCTAAGCATTACACTAAATGCATCTCACACGTTTTGATATGTTGGATTTTCATAATCATTCAGTTCATACCGGTTAAACTGTTGCTTTTGAGTTGATTTTGACTCATAGCGACCCTTTCCGACAGAGTACAACTGCTTCATAGGGTTTCCAACAATTGGCTGGTGGGTTTGATTAGCAGCCTAATGCTTTTGGTTAGCAGCCAATTGCTTAAACCACTGTGCCACCAGGGCTCCATTCAGTTCATAGTATTTTCTAATTTCCATTGTGAATTCTTCTTTGGTCTATGGGTGATTTAGAAGTGTTTCACTGAATTTCCAAACATTAGGTGATTTTCTAGTTATTTTTTTGTTACTGATATTAGTTTAATTCCTCATTGGCTAGAGAACATATGCTGTATAATTTTAGTCCTTTGATATTTGTTGAGAGTTGTTTTATGGTCACCATACAGTCTGTTTTGGTAACTGCCCCATGAATCTTTGAAAAGAACATGCATTATGCAATTTTGGGGTTTAGTGTTCTGAATATGCTAGTTGGGCTGAGTTAATACCAGTTGTTAACTGTGCTACTAAAATTTTCTCTATCTTTACTGATTTGGGAGCTTTATTTTTCCTATCAATTACTGATAGCGATGTGATGAAATTTCCAGTTACGGTTGTAGATTTATCTGTTTAGCTTTTGGTTTTGTTAGTTTTTGCTTCATGTATTTTAAGGCTATGCTATTGGATGGATACATATTTAGAATTGTTATACTTTTCTGTTGAATTTGCCATTTTGATTATCATTCACCTCTTTATCTTTGGCAATGTATTTTACCTTAATGTCTACTTTGTCGATATTAGTATAGCCATACCGGCTTTCTTTTGGTTAGTATTTGCATGGTATATCTTTTTACATCATTTTACTTCTTTTTTTTGTGAAATCATATTTAAAGTATATCTTTTGTAAGAATCATTTAAAAAATTCGGTCTGTTTTTGTATTTTATTTGGAGTATTTAGTTCATTAACATTCAAACAATTACTGATATATTTGGCTTTAAATCTAACATCTTACTATTTCTTGTCTATTTCCCGCATATTTTTTTTTTAAAACTTTTTTGTTGTGGTATAATATACATACTATTTACCATTTTAATCATTTTTAAGTGTACAATTCAATGTTGTGTAACCATTACCACTATTAATTTTCAGAACTTTTTCATCACCCCATCACCCTCAATGTAAACTGTGCCCATTAAGCAACAATGCCCCATTCTTGCCTTCCTCCAGCCCCTGATGACCTCTATTCTACTTTCTGCCTCTATAAGTTTGCCTATTCAGTATATGTCATATAAGTGGGACTATGCAATATTTGTCCTTTGGTGTCTGGCTTATTTCACTTAGCATAATGTTTTCAAAATTCATCCATGTTGTAGCATGTATCAGAGCTTCATTCCTTTTTATGGCTGAATAATATTCCATTGCACGTAGCATATACCTTATATTGTTTATCCATTCATCTGTTGATGGACACTTGGGTTGTTTTCACCTTCTGGTGAAAACCTTGTGAATAATGCTGCTATGAACATCAGTGTACAAGTATCTGTTTGAGTCCCTGTTTTCAATTATTTAGGGTATATACCTAGGATCGGAATTGCTGGGTCATATAATTCTATGTTTAACTTTTTGAGGAACTGCCAAACCATTTTCCGCGGTGGCTGCACAATTTTATATTCCCACCAGCAATGCATGAGAGTTCCAATTTCTCCACATCCTTGCCAACACTTGTTATTTTCCTTTTTTTTCTTATAATAGCCATCCTAGTGGGTGTGAAGTGGTATCTCATTGTGGTTTTGATTTGCTAATGATGCTGAGCATTTTTTCATGTGCTTATTGTCCATTTGAAAACCCTGGTGGTGTAGTGGTTAAGAGCTATGGCTGCTAAGCAAAAGGTTGGCAGTTCGAATCCACCAAGCACTCCTTGAAAACCCCATGGGGGGCAGTTCTACTCTGGCCTATAGGGTTGCTATGAGTCAGAATCGACTTGATGGCAATGGGTTTGGTTTTTTTGGTTTATTGTCCATTTGTATGTCTTCTTTAGAGAAATGTTTATTCAGGTCTTCTGTCCATTAAAAAAATTTTTTTTTATTGTTGTTGACATGTAAGAATTCTTTATATATTTTGGATACTAGTATATCCAGTACCCTTATCAGGTATGTGATTTCCAAATACTTTCTTCTACTCCATGGGTTACCTATTCACTCTCTTAATAGTGTCCTTTGAAGTACAAAAGTTTTTTTCTTTCTTTCTTTCTTTTCTTTAATTTTGATGAAGGACAGTTGGTCTATTTTTTCTTGTGTTGCTCATGATTTTTTTTTTTTAATTGCCAAATCCAAGGTCATGAAGATTTCCCTGTATGTTTTCTTCTAAGAATTTTTTTTGTTTCAGTTCTCAGTTTAGGTCTTTGATCCGTTTATTCTTTGTATGTGGTGTAAGGTAAGGGTCTGTTCATTCTGCTGCATTGCATGTGAATATCCAGCTTTCCCAGTACCATTTGTTGAAAAGATTGTTCTTTCTCCCATCAGATAATTTTGGCACCTTTGTCTAAACTCAATTGATGTGACGGTTTATTTCTGGACTCTATTGTATTCCTTTGGTCTATGCATCTATTCTTATGCCAGTACCATACTGTTTTGATTACTGTAACTTTGTTTTAAGTTTTAAAATTGGGAAGTGTGAGTCCTCCTGTATTGTTCTTCTCTTTCAAGATTGTTTTGGTTATTCAGGGTCCCTGGTATTCCATAGGGATTTGAGGATGGGTTTTTGTATTTCTGTAAAAAATGCCTTTGGGCTTGTGATAGATATTGCATTGAATCTGTAGATCATTTGGGTAGTATTGACATCTGAACAATATTAAGTCTTCCAATCCATTAATGTGGAATGTCTTTCCATTTATTTAGGTCTTCTTTAATTTCTTTTGATGTTTTGTAGTTTTCAGTGTACAAGTATTTTGCCTCCTTGGTTAAAGTTATTCCTAATTATTGTATTCTTTTATCTACTATTGCAAATGGGATTGTTTTCTTAATTTTCTTTTCAGATTGTTCATTGCTACTGTATGGAAATACAACTGATTTCTGTTGATTTTGTATCCTGTAACATCGATGAACTCATTTATTAGCTCTAACAGCTGTGTGTGTGTGTTTTCTACATATAAGATCATGTCTTCTGTGAATAGAGACAATATTACTTCTGCTTTTCCAACTTGGATGACTTTTTTTTTTTTTTTTTACTTACCTAATTGCTCTGGCTAGAACTTCTAGAACTATGTTTAGTAGAAATGGGCATTTTTGTCTTGTTCCTGATATTAGGTGAACAGCTTTAAGTCTTTCATTATTAAGTATGATGTTAGATGTGGGTCTCTCATATATAGCCTTTATCATATTGAGGAAGTTCACTTCAGTTCCTAGTGTATTGAGTGCTTTTATCATGAAAGGGTGTTGGATTCTTGTCAAACATTTTCCTGCATTAATTGAGGTGATCATGTGGTTTTAGCCTTCATTTTATTAATGTGGTATATTATTACGTTTGATTGGTTTTTGTATGTTAAACCAACTTTGCATTCCAGGGATAAATCCCACTTGGTCATGGTGTGTAATCCTTTTAATATGCTGACGAATACAGTTTGCAAGTATTTTGGTGAAGGTTTTTCGCATCTGTATTCATCAAGGATATTAGCCTGTAGTTTTCTTTTATTGTAGTGTCTTTATCTGGCTTTGGTATCAGGATAATATCTTTTTGCATCCTTCTACTTTTATCTTTCTGTGAACTTATATTTAAAATGTGTCTCTTGTAAGTGGCATTTTAAAAAATTCATTATGTCTTTGTCAACTTTTTGGGGTATTTAGTTCATTAATATTCAAAACAGTTATTGATGTATTTGAGTTTAAATCTAATATTTTACTGGCTATTTGCCTAATATTTTCTTTGTGTCCTTTTTTCATTTCTAGCCTCCTTTTAATCATATAATTGATTATCCAATTCCTCTCCTCTCTGTTAGCTTATTATTTTATTATTCTTTTAATTACAACATACACTTTTTACTTACTATAGTGTATCTTTGACTAGTACTTTTGGTACTTTGCACACAATTTAAAGATCTTACAACACTTTGATTTCCTTTATGTACCCTCTTTTATGCTACTATCATGTATTTTAATTTTATTTGTATTTTAAACCCCATAAGATATTGTTCCTTTTTTAACAGTCAGTATTTAACTAGATTTACTCATAGATTATTCCTTTCTGGTGATCTTTGTTCTTTCCTGCATTACCATGCTTTTATCTGGGATCATTTTACTTCTGTTTTTATATATATGCTTTAGTGTTGGTCTGCTGGTGATGGATTTTCTCTACTTTTATTTGTTTAAAAACTCTTTCTTTTGGCTATGTTTTTATAATTATTATTTGCTGTTTATAGTTGGCACTTGTTTTCAGCATTTAAAGAGGCCATTCTAATCACTTTCTGGTTTTTATTGTTTTTGTTGAAAAGTATGCTGTTAATATTATTGGTATTCTTTTGCTTTTTTCTCTGGCTGCTTTTAAGCCTTTTTTTTTGTTTGTTTTCTTCAGTTTTACTATGATGTACTTAGTGTTTTAATCACCTCTTATTCACCCCACTGGTGAGGGAGGGGTTTTATCCTAGGTTTATGGGGGTGGCTGAACACACAGCTCCTCATACTGGACAGATGAAATCAACAGCAATTTATTAATTATATATACTCACAGCCTAGGGGAGGAGGACACCATATACCATGCAGGACCACACAGGAGTTGCACTCAGGAACAGAGTGAACAACCAGGAGCTATGGGAGGCAAGCTTTATAGTATCAAGAGGGTGAGGTGACCCCTGGTCCCTGTGTGAGGATGTAATAATTACACAGGCTGGCAGGAATGGGAAACTCACTATTCAGGTATAAGGAGAAACTGTTCCTGATCCTCTTGATAAGGCAGGTTGTTTGGCTAGGGGATCTTAACTGCAAGGAGCAGAATAGGGAGGGGAACTTGTGGTTAGGCCATTTGAGGCCCTCCCACTTTCACCAAATATCAAGGTAGCACATTATATTGGGCCTCACACAGTCCTTAGGTGTTGTTTTCTCGGAGTGTATAGCTCTTCTTGAATCTGTAGCTCCACTGTGGAATATTCTAGGCCAGTATCTCTTCAAATACTGCCTCTATGCTATTCTTTTTTCCTTTCCTTTTTCCACTCTCTTACATGTATGTTGACATTTTTAACCATGTACTATATGTCTCTCACACATTTTCCACCTTTTTGGGGGGGCGTATGTATTTTGATCTAAGTATTTCCTATTGATTTATCTTCCAGTTTACCAATCCTCTCTTCTGCTGCATCTAATCTGCTGTTAAGATCATCAAATGAATTCTTAATTTATGTTAATATATTTTTTCAGTCCAGGATTTGATTCATTTGGAAAGATATTAGTTCTCTGGTGAAATTTTCTAACTTTTAATCTATTTACTTGCACATATGAATTATAATTATTTTGAAGTCTGTATCTAATAATTCCAAAATCTGAATCACCTAAGAGTCTGGGTTTCTTTTTAGGGGGGCTGAGGGTGGGAAATGGAGAGTGTCTTTTTTTTTTTTTCCCTCTTGGTTTTCAATCTATTGTGTATTGTCAATTTTTGATTGATTGCTGGTTATTGTTTCTGATAAATTGTAGAAGCTCTATATGATGTTAATTTAGACAAGAATTTGATTTTCTTCTGGCAAGCAGACAGATTATGGTCAGTTTAATTTGATCCAATTGAGGCTGATCTGTTTCCATGTTACTCTTACTTCTAGGACACAGTTTTTCTGTGGTCTAAACTGAAAGCCTGAGTCCTTAGTAGGCACTGAACTCCAAGTCTGCCTCCCTCAAACTATAAGTACACCCACTCCTCACTTATCTAACATGGTTAGGTTCCAAAGACCAAGCCCTGTCTTCAGTGCTAGTGTTCCTCCCTCCCCCCCATCACCACTTGTTGCTTACTGCCTGTTGGGCACCCCCGGTATGTCTTGGGATGTGCATGGCACAGAAGGCCCCCTTTTCCCCCCAAGCCTTCTTCACCACCAGGGACCCTGCAGGTGCAGGGAGAGCAGGGGGCTGGTGGGGGGTAGTGGTAGTGGTGGTCAGGGGTTGCCCACTGCCTCCAGAGCAGCAGGGGCCCACTGTCCATCACCTGGTTGTGCTCCAGGCCTCCGTGAGGACCCCCTTGCCTCACCTCTCCACCTTCCCGCCCCACTGGTCCCAGAGATGGGCCTCAGCAGAGGGCAGCTCTTGGCCTGCAAGCAGGTGAGGTCCAGCCACCTGGGCCTGGTGGAGGCTGCAGAGGTGGCAGAGAGGCCTTTTTGGAAGAGGAGGTTTCCAAGCAGACCCTCCCCCAGCCACCTCCTATAGCCCTGTCTCCCACCGCCTCCTCGCAACCATGCCGTTCTCCGCCTCCTGCACGCCACCTGGCCACCCCGCAGCAGGCCTGGACCAGCTGGTCTGCCAGACCGAGATAATACAAACTGAACCGTTGGCGGCCCATGTGGCCTCGCTCCCTCTCAGGAACCTCACCCTCCTCTTCCTCCTCCTCCCCCTCTCCACACCGCTCCTTCTTAATGTGCAAAATAGTTGGATAATAGATTTCTTACTATTGTAAATGTGAAATGTTAGGTAAAGAGATAGTCAAGAAGTGAGGAGTAGGAGTATTGCCAAATATTTTTACTCAGTTTCTTAAAGCACTGTTTCACACATGCACAGCTTTGGGAAATGCCTTGATGGGAAACTGTCTGTAGAATGATGAACTTACCTCAGTGCATTTCCCTTTTCTTTGAATTTGGATCATGGTTGTTCCTTGTACCTTCAAGATAGTTGTGTGTGTGTGTGTATGTGTGTTTTATTTGGCTTTTAAAGTTATTCTCAATCTGAGGAATAATACCAACTACTTTTTCAGAAGTAGAAACAAAAGTCCCCCTGTAGGTTTAAAACTATGGAAACAGGGACCTTTTTGTCTTATCACTGTATCTCAGTTTCTAGAGCACTGCATGGCGCTTATAGGTACATAATAAGTGGGGTGGCCAGTCATTGGCCTCAACATGGGCCACAGCAGTGATATGATTTGCCCTCTGCACTGATGTTATTTTGTTAGGTGCCATTGAGTCGGCTCTGACTCAGAGTGACCCTATGTATAACAGAATGAAATGTTGCCCAGCCATGTGCCATCTTCACACAGTAAGGTACATTTGAACCCATTGTTGCAGCCACTGTGTCAATCCATCTTGGTGAGGGTCTTCCTCTTTTTTGCTGACCTTCTACCAAGCATGATGTCCTTTGTCTCAGTCATCTAGTGCTGCTCTAACAGAGATATCACGAGTGGATGGCTTTACAAAGAGAAGCTTATTCTCTCCCAGTCCGGTAGGCTACAAGTCCAAACTCAGAGCATCAGCTCCAGGAGAAGGCTTTCTCTCTCTGTTGGCTCTGGAGAAAAGCCCTTGTGATGCATCAGTCTTTCCTTGGCTTGGGAGCTTCTCTACGCAGGAACCTCAGGTCCAAAGGGCGTGCTCTGCTGCCAGCACTGCTTTGTTGGTGGTATGAGGTTTCCATGTGTCTCTGCTCGCTTCTCTCTTTTATATCTCAAAAGAGATTGCATTAAGACACTAATCTTGTCAACCTCATCAGTATAACCTCATCACAGTGATAGAATTTACAACACATGAGGAGAGCACATATAATCTCATCATAGTGGTAGAGTTTACAACACATAAGGAAATCACATCAGATACAATACTGGGAATCATGACCTAGCCAAGTTGCTACACACATTTTTGGGGGGACACAATTCAATCCATGACATCCTTCTTCAGGTATTGGTCCCTCTTGATAAAAAATAAGCTAAATGAAGTCTTGCCATCCTTGCTTCTAAGGAGCATTCGGGCTGTACTTCCCCCAAGACAGGTTTGTTCATTCTTCTGGGAGTCCATGGTATATTCAATATGCTTCACCAACGCCATAATTCTAATGTGTCAATTCTTGTCTGGGCTTCCTTTTTCATTGTCTAGCTTTCACATGCATATGAGGTGATTAAAAATGCCATGGCTTGGGGCAGGTGCACCTTGGTCATCAAAGTGACATCTCTGCACTGCTAGTGAACATCAAAGTCTGGAGAGATGCTACACCTGAATCATTATGACACCTCCTGAGATTTTGATTGGAATTGCATTGAACCTATATATTAATGATAAATATGATGTCTCTCTCCATTTATTTACTTCACTATTACAAGCAACATAAGACAAGGTTAAGAACATGGATTCTGATGCCAGACTGCCTGGGTTCAAATCCCAGGTCTGCCACTCAGTAGATTTGTGACCTTGATAGTTTCTAGTTTCTTCAACTGTAAAATGGGAATGAGTATAATAATAGTGCCTTTCTCACATGGGTGTTTGTGAGGATTTAATACAGTGATGATTGTAAAGAATTAGAACCACTTGGGATGTAGTGGATTTAGCATAACTGTTTGTTACGTGAAATAGTAACTTTTCTTTATTGTTTTACAATACAATTTTAAATATTTCTCCATAAAAATCTTGCATGTCTTTTGTTAGATTTATTCCTAGTTACTTTATATTTTGATGTTATTTTGAATGACCATAGCTTTAAACGTTACATTTTCTATTTTTGCTGGTTCATGGAAACGAAATTAAGTGAAATTGATTTTTTTAAATTTAACAGATATTTATTGAGTGCTTATTATGACCACTAACATAGTAAAGTTAATTTAGGTTACACATATTATAATGGAGGTTTATTTTTATAAACCATATATAGTCTAAGGTACGTTGGCATTTCTATTAAGCTGTATGGTTCATTTAATAATGTTGGTTTATGTTTCTTACTTTTTAAGTAAATATAAAGATTTAATGATTTTTTTGAACATTTTATTGTGGTTTGGGTAAAAGTTTACAGAGCAAATTAGTTTCCCATTCAATAATTTGTACACATTTTGTTTCGTGACATTAGTTGCAATCGCCTCAATGTGACAGCACTCTACCCACTTCCTCCCTGAGTTCCCCATTTCCATTCTCCCATCTTTCCTGCCCCCTTCTGCCTTCTGAACTTTGTTTCTAGGTAAATGCTGCCCTTTTGGTCTCGTGTAGTTGATTGTTCCTCATGGGTGTTATTGTTCATTTTATAGTCCTATCTATTGTGAAAGGTGATCTCCGGAAGTGGGTTCAGTTCCAGGTTTGAAGGGTGCCTTAGTCTCAGGGGTTCCAACAGTCTCCATCAGACAAGTAAGTCTGGCCTTTTTTATGAATTTGCATTTTGTTCTATATTTTTCTCCCACTCTGTCCAGGACCTTCTATTGTGATCCCACTCAGAGCAGTCGGTAGTGGTAGCTAGTTCTTCTGGTCTCAGGCTAGTAGAGGCTGTAGTTCCTGTGGTCCATTAGCCCTTTGGACTAATAGTTTCACTGAGACTTTGATTTTCTTCACTCTTCTTTGCTCCAAATGGGAAGAGACCAAAAATTATCTTAGATGGCTGCTCACTAGCTTTTAAGATCCCAGTTGCTACTCACCCAAGTAGGATGTAGAACATTTTCTTTTATGGACTATATTAGGCCAATTGACCTAAATGTCCCCTGAGACTATGGTCCTAAGCCCTCAAGCTCAGTAACTCAGTCCCTTGAGGTGTTTGGTTATGGCTAAGAAGTTTTCATAATTATGCCCCCTGTGTGCTCTGCTATGTATGTGGATATATTTGCAGCACTTACAAATATGTATGTAGAAATATCCTCTATCAAACCTATATATGAGGGTACTCCCATATGCCATCCCACACTTGTTCAGCTTACATACCTACCGATTTATCCATTCATAAATTATTGTTTGTTATTACTGCTATTGGGGCCCTGGTGGTGCAGTGGTTAAGAGCTTGGCTTAAGAGCTCCACTGCTAACCAAAAGGTAAGCAGTTCTTAACAAGATAAACATACAAAAATCAGTTGGATTCCTTTACACCAACAAAAAGAACTTCAAAGAGGAAATCACCAAATCAATATCATTTACAATAGCCCCCAAGAAGATAAAATATTTTGGAATAAATCTAACCAGAGAAGTAAACGACCTATACAATGAAAACTACAAGACACTATTGCAAGAAAGCAAAAGAGACCTGCATAAGTGAAAAACCATACCTTGCTCATGGATAGGAGGACTCAACATTGTGAAAATGTCAGTTCTACCCAAAGCGATCTACAGATACATTGCAATCCCGATCCAAATTCCAACAGCATTTTTTAATTAGATGGAGAAACAAATCACCAACTTCATGTGGAAAGGGAAGAGGCCCTGGATAAGTAAAGCATTACTCAAGAAGAATAACAAAGTGGGAGGCCTCACACTACCTGATTTTAGAAACTATTATACCACCATGGTAGTCAAAACAGCCTGGTACAACAACAGATACATAGACAAATGGAACAGAGTTGAGAATCCAGACATAAATTCATCCACCTATGAGCAGCTGATATTTGACAAAGGCCCTAAGTCCATTAACTGGGGAAAAGACAGCCTCTTTAACAAATGATGCTGGCATAACTGGATATCCGTCTGCAAAAAACTGAAACAGTACCCATATCTCACACTGTGCACAAAAACTAACTCAAAATGGATCAAAGACCTAAATATAAAATTGAAAACGATAAAGATCATGGAAGAAAAAATAAGGACAACAATAGGAGCCCTAATACATGGCATAAACAGAACATGAACCATAAGTAACAATGCACAAGCACCAGAAGAGAGACTAGATAACTGGGAGCTCCTGAAAATCAAACACTTATGCTCATCAAAAGACTTCACCAAAAGAGTCAAAAGACAACCTACAGACTGGGAAAAAATTTTTGGCTACAATAAATCTGATCAGTATCTAATCTCTAAAATCTACAAGATACTGCAAAACCTCAACAACAAAAAGACAAATAACCCAATTAAAAAATGGGCAAAGGATATGAACAGGCACTTCACCAAAGAAAATATTCAAGTGGCTAACAGACACATGAAGAAATGCTCACGATCATCAGCTGTTAGAGAAATGCAGATCAAAACTACAGTGAGATATCATCTCACGCCAACAAGGCTAGCATTAATCCAAAAAACACAATATAATAAATGCTGCAGAGGTTGTGGAGAGACTGAAACACTTATACACTGTTGGTGGGAAGGTAAAATGGTACAACCACTTTGGAATTGATTTGGCACATCCTTAAAGAGCTAGAAATAGAAGTACCATATAATCCAGCTATCCCGCTCCTTGGAATATATCGTACAGAAATAAGAGCCATCACACGAATAGACATATACACACCCATGCTCATTGCAGCACTGTTCACAACAGCAAAAAGATGGAAACAACCTAGGTGCCCAGCAACGGATGAATGGATAAACAAACTATGGTATATCCACACAATGGAATACTACACAATGATAAAGAACAACGACGAAGCCGTGAAACATAACATGGAGGACTCTGCAGGGCATTATGCTAAGTGAATTTAGTCGGTCACAGAAGGACAAATATTGTATAAGACCACTATTATAAGAACTCAGGAAAAGGTTTAAACACAGAAGAAAACATTCTTTGATGGTTACAAGAGTGGGGAGGGAGGGTGAGGGTTATTCACTACCTAGATAGTAGGCAAACATTATCTTAGGTGAAGGGAAGCACAGCACACACTATAGGGGAAGTCAGCACAACTGGAATAAACCAAAGCTAAGAAGTTTCCTGAATATAATCAAACGCTTCTAGGGACAGAGTAGCAGGCGCAGGGGGACTGGGAACCGTGCTTTCAGGGGACATCTGGGTCAATTGGCATAACAAAGTTTATTAAGCAAATGTTCTGCATCCTACTTTGGTGAGTGGCGTCTGGGGTCTTAACTGCTTGCAAGTGGCCATCTAAGATGCACCAATTGGTCCCAACCACCTGGAGTAAAGGAGAATGAAGAACACCAAAGACACAAGGAAAGCATTAGTCCAGTAAACAGAAAGGGCTACATAAACCAGAGACTTCATCAGTTTGAGACCAGAAGAACTAGATGATGCCTGGCTACCACCAATGACCGTCCCGACATGGAACACAACAGAGAGTCCCTGATGGATTAGGAGAAAGGTGGGGTGCAGAACTCAAATTCTAGAAAGAAGACCAGACTTAATGGTCTGACTGAGACTGGAAGAACCCTGGAAAGCACAGCCCCCGGATTCTCTATCAGCCCAGAACTAAAACAATTTCCAAGGCCAACTCTTCAGACAAAGATTGGACTGGACTGTGGGACATAAAATCATAGTCATGAAGAGTGTGCTTCTTAGCTCAAGTAGATACATGAGACTAAACGGGCAGCTTCTTTCTGGAGGTGGATGAGAAGGCAGAGAGGGTTAGGAGCTGGTTGAATGGACATGGGAAATCGGGTGAAAAGGAGGAGTGTGCTGTCGTAGTATAGGGAGAGCAATTACGATTACATAACATGTATGTATAAATTTTTGTTTAATAGACTAACTTGAAATGTAAACTTTCACTTAAACTACAACAATAAACAAACAAAAAAAGAACAACAACAAAAAAAAAAGGTCAGCAGTTCAAATCCACCAGCCACTCTGGGGGAATTCTGTGGGGCAGTTCTACTCTGTCCTGTAGGGTCGCTATGAGTCAGAAACAGCTCCATGGCAACAGGTTTTCGTATTATTGTTATTGCAGCATTGTGTATGTAGTAGTATTTACCATTGTAGCCTTTTACTCTTACGTACCTCTCAGTGTCTTCTTTTGCCTTGATCATGTTGTGCTGACATCCATCTTATTGTGTATTGCCTTTGCCTTCACCCAAGTTAATATATGTCTACTGTCTAGTTACTGATTTTCACTTCATCCCCCTCCCATCCCTGGTAACCATCGAAGAATGTTTCTTTCTGTTTGTAAACCTTTTCTTGATTTTTTATAATAGTGGTCTCATAGAATATTTGTCCTTTTGTGATTGACTTATTTCACTCAGCATAATGTCCTCCAGGTTCATCCATGTTGTGAGATGTTTCATGGATTCATCATTATTCTTTAATGTTGCATAGTATTCCACTGTATGTATGTACCATAGTTTATCCATTCACCAGTTGATGGGCACTTAGGTTGTTCCATCTTTTTGCTATTGTGGATAATGTTGCAATGAACATGAGTGTGCATGTATTTATTTGTGTCATGGCTCTTATTTCTCTAGGATATATACTTAGTAGTGGGATTGTTGGATCATGTGGTATTTCTATTTCTGACTTCTTAAGCAAGTGCCATACTGTTTTCCACAGTGGTTGTACCATTTTATATTCTCACTAGCAGTGTATGAGAGTTCCAATCTCCCCACACTTTAGCCAGCATTTACTGTTTTCTGTTTTTTTGATTATTGCCATTATTGCCGGGGTGAGGTGATATCTCATTGTTGTTTTGATTTGCATCTCTCTAATGGCTAATGATCGTGATCATCTCTTCATATATTTGTTGGCCACCTGAATGTCTTATTTGGTGAAGTGTCTGTTCATGTCCTTTGCCCATTTTTTAAAGTGGAGGTGTTGACATTTTCTGTAAATTTTAGAGATTAGTCCCTTGTCAAATATGTCGTTGCCAATTTTTTTTTCCCAGTCTGTACGTTCTCTTTTTACACTTTTGGAGTAGTCTTCTGATGTGCATAAGTGTTTAATTTTTAGGAGGTCCAAGTTGTCTAGTTTATCTACTGCTGTTTGTGCATTTTTAATTATGTTTGGTAGTCTATTTATGCCATAAATTAGGGCCTCTAGGTTTGCGCCTCTTTTTTCTTCCATGATCTTTATAGTTTTAGGTTTCATATTTAGGTCTTTGATCCATCTTGAGTTAGTTTTTGTGTATGGCGTGAGGCATGTTTCATTTTTCTGCAAATGGATATCCAGTTTTGCCAGCACCATTTGTTAAAGAGACTATCTCTTCCCCATTTAATGGATTTCAGCCCTTTGTCGAAGATCAGCTGTCCACAGGTGGCTGGATTTACTTCTGGGTTCTCAGTTATGTTCCATTGGTCCATGTGTCTGTCATTGTACCAGTACCAGTCTGTTTTGACTACCATGGCTGTATAGTAGGTTCTGAGATCAGGAAATGTGAGGCCTCCTTCTTGAGCAGTGATTTGCTTATCTGGGACCTCTTTCCTTTCCATATAAAGTTGGTGATTAGTTTTTCCACCTTGTTAAAGAATGTCGATGGGATCTGGATCGGGATTGCATTATATCTGTAGATTGCTTTGGGTTGTATTGATATTTTCATAATGTTAAGTCTTCCTATCCAAGACCATGGTATATTTTTCCATTTATGCAGGTCTCTTTTGGTTTCTTATTGTAGCATTTTGTAGTTTTCTTTGTATAAGTCTTTTACATTCCTGGTTAGGTTTATCCCTAAGTATTTTATCTTTTGGGGGGCACTTATAAATGATATTGTTTTCCTGATTTCCTTTTTGGAGTTCTCTTTGTTAGTGTAGAGGAATTTGACCAATTTTCATATGTTGATCTTGTACCCTTCACTTTGCTGAATCCTTCTATTAGTTCCAGTAGCTTTCTTGTGGAACCTCTGGGATTTTCTGTTTAGGATCATGTTATTTGCAAATCGGAATAGTTTTACTTCTTCCTAGACAATTCAGATGTCTTTTATTTGCCATTCTTGCCCTATTGCTCTGGCTAGGACTTTCAGTACAATGTTGAGTAAGAGTTGTGATAAAGGGCATCTTTGTCAGGTTCCCGTTTTCAAGGGGAATGCTCTGATGAGGATATTGTTGGCTGTTGGTTTCGTATATATGCCCTTAGTTATTTTAATGAACCTATTTTGCCGAGAGTTTTTATCAGGAGTGAGTGTTGGATTTTATTAAATGCCTTTTCTGCATCGATGGATATGATCATATGGCACTCTTTATTTGTTTTATTTATGTGGTGGATTATGTTGATTGATTTTCTAATCTTAAACCATCCTTGCATACCTGGTATGAATCCCACTTGGTCATGATGTATTATTTTTTTGATATATTGTTGGATTCTATCAGGTAGGATTTTTTTGAGAATTTTTGCATTTATATTCATGAGGGATATTGGTCTATAATTTTCCTTTTCAGTAATGTCTTTGCCTGGCTTTGGTATAAGGAGTATGCTTGCTTCATAGAACGAATTTGGGAGTATTTCATCCTTTTTTATGTTCTGGAATAGTTTGAGTAGAAATCATGTCATCTCTTCTTTGACTATTTGGTAGAATCTGCCAGTGAAGTTGTCTGGGCCAGGGCTTTGTTTTGTTGGGAGGTTTTTTTCTTTTAATGATCTCTTCAATTTCTTCTTTGTTATGGACCTGTTCAAATCTTCTACCTCAGTTTGTGTTAGTTTAAGTAGGTAGTGTGTTTCTAGAAATTAGTCCATTTTTTCTGGGTTTTCAAATTTGTCAGAGTACAGTTCTTCATAATATTCTGTTATGATCCTTTTTATTTCAGTTGGTGCTGTTGTAACTTCACGCATCTTGTTTCTTATTTATGTTTTTGCATCTTCTTCTTTTCCTTTGTCAATTTGGCCAGTGGTTTTATTAATTGTGTCAAAGAACCAACTTGTAGTTTTGTTGATCCTTTCTATTGTTTTTCTGTTTTCTGTTCATTAGTGTCTGCTCTAATCTTTATTATTTCCTCTGGTGACTTTTTTTTTTTTTGCTGCCCCTTTTCTATTTGTTGGAGTTGTAAGGTTAAGGTGTTGATTTTTGGCTTTCTTCTTTTTTGAGGTATGCAATTATTGCTATAAATTGACCTCTGAGCGCTGCTTGTGCTGTGTCATGTAGGTTTGTGAAATAGATTTCTGTATATTGATTTTGTGCCCAGTAAATTCTTCTAAGGGAGCCCTGGTGGTGCAGTGCTAACCAAACTCAGCTGCTAACCAAAAAGGTAGCAGTTTGAATCCACCAGCTGCTCCTTGGGAGAAATGGAAGTCTGCTTCTGTAAAGATTTCCAGCCTTGGAAACCCTATAAGGGCAGTTCTCCTGTGTCCTATAGGGTTGCTGTGAGTTGGAATCGACTCAACAGCAGCAGATTAAAGGTGTCTATTTATTCTAGTCATTTATCTGTAGATTCTTTAGGATTTGCCACATAAATAATCTTACCATCTGAGGAAAATGAGAATTTTGGTTCCACTTTACCAATTATGACTTCCCTCTCTCCCTCTTTCTCTCCCCTCCCTTGCTCTTTTCCCTGTCTTAACTAGAACTTCCAGGTCAAAGTGGTGATAATGCATATTCTCCATTAAGGATGTCCATTATCCATGAAGTATGATATTTGCTGTGAGTGTATAAAAGATATATTTTATCAATTCCTTTTTACTTCTAGTTTGCTAAGAGTTTTTGTTATGAATGGATATTTAATGAAATACTTTTACAGCCATAATTTGAGATGATTTCCTTTAATCACTTAATGTGGTGAATGACATTCATAGACTTTTAAAAAATTGATAAATCAACTTGCATTCCTTGAATAAATCCATCTTGGTCAAGATGTAGTATATATTTTATATGTTGCTGTAACTGGCTTGCTAATATTTTGTTTGGTTTGTTTTTTTTTTTTTTTTTTTTTTTGCATCTATATCCATGAGTAAACTGGCCTGGAAAATTCTGTTCTCATAGTTTTCTTGATCTGATTTTAGTATCGACATTACGGAAGGCTTGTAAAATGAGTTGGGTATTTTTATTTTTCTATACTTCTTGAAGAGTTTACGTATAATCGGTATTTTTTGTTTCTTGAATGTTTGGTAGAACTACTGGCTCAATTTCTTTATTGGTTTCAAGATTACTCAGGGGTTTTTTTCCCCTGAGTTAGTTTTTGTAAGCTACGTTTTTCAAGGAATTTTTCCAATTCATCTAAGTTTTCAAATTTTTTGACACAAAACTTTTTTAAATATCATCTGATTATCTTTTAAAAGCTCTGCAGCATATGTGGTTTTGCCCTCCTTTTCATTCCTAATATTGTTGAGTTGTGTTTTTTCCTTTTCACTAGATCGCTCTTGCCAGAGTTTTGTCACTTTATTAGACTTTTCAAAAAACTAACTTTTGACATTATAGATTCTATTTTCTATTTTTATAAAGTTTGGTTTCTTCCTTCTTCTTTCTTTGAGTTTAATCTATTCTTTCTTGAATTTCTTAAGTTGAAGCAGGAGTAGCAATATTAATCTCTGACAAAATATACTTTAAAGTAAAATCCACCAAAAAGGATAAGGAAGGGCAGTATATAATGATTAAAGGGTCAATACACCAGGAAGACATAACTATAATAAATATTTATGCACCCAACAACAGGGCTCCAAAGTACATAAAACAAACTCTAACAGCTCTGGAGAGAGAGATAGACAGCTCCACAATAGTAGTAGGAGACTTCAACACACCACTTGCGGTGAAGGACAGAACATCCAGAAAGAAGCTCAACAAAGACACAAAAAGAGCTAAATGCTACAATCAACCAACTTGATCTCATAGACATATACCGAACGCTCCGCCCAACAGCAGCCAAGTATACTTTTCCAACGCGCATGGATCATTCTCCAGAATAGACCACATATTAGGCCATAAAGCAAGCCTTAACAAAATCCAAACCATTGAAATACTACAAAGCAACTTTTCTGACCATAAAGCCTTAAAAGTGGAAATCAACAACACAAAAAGCAAGGAAAAAAAATCAAACACATGGAAACTGAACAACACCTTGCTCAAAAACCACTGGGTTATAGAAGAAATTAAGGATGGAATAAAGAAATTCATAGAATCAAACAAGAATGAAAACACATCCTACCAGAACCTTTGGGACACAGCAAAAGCAGTGCTCAGAGGTCAGTTTATAGCAATAAATGCACACGTCCAAAAACAAGAAAGGCTCATAATCAAAGCATTAACCCTACAACTCTAACAAGTAGAAAGAGAGCAGCAAAAGAAGCCTGCAGGTGCCAGAAGGAAGGAAACAGTAAGAATTAGAGCAGAATTAAATGAAATAGAGAATTGAATTTCTTAAGTTGAATTTTTAGATCAATTTTCAGTCTGTTTTATTTTCTAATATAAACAGTTAAGATTATAATTTCCCTCTAAATTACCAAATTAGTTTTATTTTACCGGTTTGACATGTAGTGTTTTCATTTTTAAGCTTTTCTAAGTGTTTACAATTTCTATTATGATTTTTTCTTTAATGAGTAAGTTATTTAGCATTTTTGCTTATCTCTTTCATAAAAGATATTTTCAATAGGTGTAACACTTCTAGAATGAGAGTTTTATTTAGCACATTGGAGATATTATTACACTGTCCGCTGGCTTTCATTATTGATAAGAAGAGCTGTCAGTCTAATTGTTATTTATTTGAAGGTTTTGTATCTTTTCTTTTCTTTTTTTTTTTACTTTTAGATGTTCTGAAAGTTTCATTGTGATGTGTTATTTATACTGCTTGTGATTATCTGAGCTTTCCAATTTTGTGGACTGTGTTAAATTCTTCAGCTCTGAGAAATTTCCAGGTATTAACTCTTCAAATATTGCATCATCTACCTGTCTCTCCTGTCTTCTGGTATTCCAATTTTATTTCTCTTTCATACTTTCCATATCTTTGTATCTCTGAACCAATTTCTGGATAATTTCTTCGGATCTGTCTTCCAGTACAATAATTCTCACTTCAGCTTTGTCTTTGCTGTTAAACAGTCCACTTTATTTTAAAATCATTTTTTAAATTGGAAAAATGTAACACAATTCAGAAAAGATAAAAAATATAAACACACAGCTTAACAGTTAAATATAAAACAAATTCCTAAGTAACCACCTAGAAATCCAGCATTGCCAATAGGCCAGAAGCTCCCTGTGTGTCCCTTTCTAATCACTACCCCCCCTCCCACCAGCAATAACCACCATCCTGATTTATATGTAATTGTAACTTTACTTTTCTTAATACTTTTACCAGCTATGTCTAGCTTTGTCTTCCTGCTTTTCTTTTAACATAATAATACTATATGCATATTTTAGGTCTTGCTTCTTTTGTTCAAATTATGTTTGAAAGTGTGATGGTTAAGGTTGTGTGTCTGCTTGACTGGACCATGATTCTCAGTGGTTTGGCAGTTATGATGTAGTTTGGCAGCTATGTAATGATGTAATCACCTCCATAATGAGATCTGATATAATCACTTTCATGATGAGATCTGCTATGAGCAGCCAATCAGTTGGAAGGGAGTCTCCTTGGGGGTGTGGCCTACATCCAATATATGTAGACTTCCTGGTAAAAAATGTGGCTTTTGCTCTCTCTGGATCCTGCAGCTGGCTCCTGTTTACCTGACCTCTGGTTCTTGGGACTTGAGCTAGCAGCTTACCTGCCAATCTTGGGATTCATTGCCTCCACAGCCTGTGAGCCAGAGGCCTGCTGTCTGACTTGCCAATCTTGAGTTTGCCAACCCCTGCAGCCACATGAGTCAGGAGAAGCCTTCAGCCTGATCCATGGACTTCGGACTTTCTAGCCTCTACAACCACTTGAGCCTTTTCCTAGATATAGATTTTTCTCCCTTGCTCTCTCTCTATATATGTGCTTCACTGGTTTTGCTTCTCTAGAGAACCCAGCCTAAGACATTTGGTACTGAGAGTGGTTCTAGAGAAACAAAATTATAATGATGAGTTTTCTAAACTGGTTCTCAAGTCTAGTTAGTCTTTAAGATGTTGATGACTCTGTTTCCAGTAGTAAAGAGGGCACTGCTAATCCATGGCATGAAGTGGGAATAGAAATATGCAAAATATCACCAGGAATTGGTGAGACATGAGGCTCTAGGTGATGACATGATTGATACCTTTCTACAATTTTATCATAAGTATAAAAAAGCTGGTTGGTTGGTCCTACTTTTGCTAGACAGAGTGGTGAAAGAAAGAGATGAGCTCAGGGCTTCAGTCACAGCTCAAGTGCTGCACAAACAACCTCAATGTTTCCACTTGTGCCTTGAAAGAAAGCCTTATTTCTTGTAGTAACAGAGTTGATATTCCAAAAAACAAACCCAGAGTCTTATCGTAAGAGTGGCTGAATTACAATGCCAATTGAATTTCCAACCTCAAATGGTGTCTGAAGTTAAAAGTGAGGCCACTAATTAGGAAGAAATGGGATCCTGAAACTTGGGATGGGGATATATGGGCAGTAATCAGGAAGCTGTGGACACTGAGCCCCTGCTTCTGTTGAATCACTCCTGCCAACAGAACCAGCCCTCTCACAACCATCTGAAAAGATTACTCCATGTTTGTCTGCTAAGCCACCCTCAGCAGTAAAACCATTAGGACTTCCACCCACATCTGATGAGATAACCCAGCTGTGTCTGAAAAGCTTTTCTCTGAGTCATCCCCTAGGGCACTGCCTGAGGCAGATTCCTTACAAGATGTTGCTAAATGTTCCCAAAACACATCCCCACCACCCAATTTTGCTTCTAGTCCTATAACTAGGCTTAAGCCCCAGGGAGTCCCAAAACGTGAAGTCCAAAGCATGATCAAGGAGGAGGTATGTTACACTCCAAAAGAACTGCTTGAGTTTTCTAATATGTACAAACAGAACCCTGGGGAAAAATGGCTATTAAGAATGTGGGATGATGGCAAAGGAACATAAAATTGGATTACTCTGAGTTTATTGATGTTGTTGTTAGGTGCCATCTGGTTGCTTCCGACTCATAGTGACCCCATGTACAACAGAATGAAACACTGCCCGTCCTGCACCACTGTTGCAGCCACTGTGACATTCTGTCTCATTGAGGGTCTTCCTCTTTTTCCATGACCCTCTACTCTACCAAGTGTGATCTCCTTCTCCAGGAACTGATCCCTCCTGATAACGTGTCCAAAGTATGTGAGACTAAGTCTCCCCATCCTTGCTTCTAATGAGCATTCTGGCTGTACTTCTTCCAAGACAGATTTATTTGTTCTTCTGGCAGTCCATGGTATATTCAGTATTCTTCCCCAACACCATAATTCCAAGTCATCAATTCTTCTTCAATCTTCCTTATTCATTGTCCAGCTTTCACATACATGAGGCAACTGAAAATACCATGGCTTGGGTCAGGCACAAATTAGTCCTTAAAGTGACATCTTTGCTTTTTAACACTTTGAAGAGATCTTTTGCAGCAGATTTGCCAATGCAATATGTCTTATGATTTCTTGACTGCTGCTTCAATGGGTGTTGTGAATCTAAGTAAAATGAAATCCTTGACAACTTCAATCTTTTCTCCATTTATCATGATGTTGCTTATTGGTCCAGATGTGAGGATTTTCGTTTTCTTTATGTTGAGGTGTAATCTGTAGTAGGGGAAAAACATCATAAAGTTTAGGAAAGCAAAAAAAAGTTTTATTCGGCATATATTCAAAAGGGCAGAAGTGGGAAGCAGACAACTATGCTGCCAGAGCCATGTCTGCCCGAGTCCAAGGAAATAGCACAGAACAGACAAAAGTGGGAAAATGGACAAGCATGCTGCCACAGCCATGTCTGCTGGAGTCCAGAAAGTATTACAGAGTCATCAGTATATATTAACATTACAAATGGGCAAAACCATTGAAAGCTTAGCCTTTTCAGATTGGCTAGAAACTGTGATCCTACGTTTTGAATTGTGTTTCTTAACAATCATTGGTACAGGTTTCAGTGACGAGAGTCAGGAGGGTCTTCATCGGTCAAACAAATTTCTATGCACTAAATACTAATCGAAAAAGAGTAGAAGTCTTTTGTGTTCTGTTTGATTGGCTTTAGGTGAAAGTTTCCCTTAAAGATATTTTCCAAGATCATCTTAGCTATTGTCTTTATACCTCAGGGCCCAGTTGATGTGTCCTTGTGAGTCCTTGTGAGCCCAGCTCTAGCTGGGTCACATTCTCTATACTCAAGGAGAGGGAATAATAACTCCAATATTATTTCTTAAATCAAATCCATACTGAAGGCTGTGGTCTTTGATCTTCACAGTAAGTGCTTCACATCCTCTTCACTTTCAGCAAGTAAGGTTGTGTCATCTGCATACTGCAGGTTGTTAATGAGTCTTCCTCCAATCCTGATGCCCCGCTCTTCTTCAGATAGTCCAGCTTCTTGGATTATTTGCTCAGCAAACAGATTGAATATCACTAAAGGATACAACCTTGACACACACCTTTCCTGACTTTAAACCATGCAGTGTCCCCTTGTTCTGTTCGAACGACTGCCTCTTGGTCTAAGTACAGCTTCCCATGAGCACCATTAAGTGTTCTGGAATTCCCAGTCTTCACAATGTTATCCATAATTTGTTACGATCCACACAATTGAATGCCTTTGCATAGTCAATAGAACACAGGTAAACATCTTTCTGGTAGTCTCTGCTTTCAGCCAAGATCCATCTTACGTCAGCAAAGATATCCCTTCTTCCACATCCTCTTCTGAACCTGGTTTGAATCTCTGGCAGTTCCTCATCAATGTACTGCTGCAAATGCTTTTAAATGATCTTCAGCAAAATTTTACTTGTGTGTGATATTAATGTTATTGTTCAATAATTTCCACAGTTTGTTGGATCACGTTTCTTTGGAATGGGTACAAATATGAATCTCTTCCAGTCAGTTGACCAGGTAGCTGTCTTCCAAATTTCTTGGTATAGATGAGTGAGCACTTCCAGCTCTGCATCCATTTGTTGAAACATCTCAATTGGTATTCTCAATTCCTGGAGCCTTGTTTTTTGCCATTGCTTTCAGTGCAGCTTGGAACACTTCCTTCAGTACCATCGATTTTTGATCATATGCTACCTCCTGAAATGGTTGAACGTCAACCAGTTCTTTTTGGTACAGTGACTCTGTGTATTCCGTCCATCTTCTTTTGATGCTTCCTCCATTGTTTAGCATTTTCCTAATACAATCCTTCAATATTGCAACTCGAGGCTTGAATTTTTTCTTCAGTTCCTTCAGCTTTAGAGATGCTGAGCGTGTTCTTCCCTTCTGGTCTTCTAACTCTGAGTCTTTGCACATTTCATTATAATACTTAACTTTGTCTTCTCGACCTAACCTTTGAAATCTTCTGTTCAGCTCTTTTGATACCAAGTTATTGATATTGGCCCACTAAGCACAAATCCTTCAGTCAATGTTTTAGCTCCAGAGGTTATAGTTATTTGGTTAATAGGTTATTGGTCGGCTTGCTGAAGCATGGATTATGTGATCACCCACACTAAACCAAGCCAAAGTGCCAGACCTGCCTTGGTATACTGTAGAAGAAGGCTTAGGGAAATTGGCACGTTAGAGTGGATTTATCAGGTTAGATCCACAGACCCACATATGGAGTGCCCAGAGGACACACCTTTTACCACAACAGTGAGGAACAAATTTGTGAAGGAAGCCCTAGCATTCTTGAAGACTGCTGTGATTGCTATATGTAAGTCAGATTTGACAGTGGGAACTGCCCTAACTGAATTAAGACACCTAACTACAATGGGGCTGATTGGACCCTGTGGTGGTAGGGGCCAAATGGTGGCACTGAATCGACAAAGACAAGGTGGGAATGGTTACTGTGATGGACAGTGGAGTTAAAGCAGTAATTAGAATAGTCTGACTCATATGAACTTATGGCATTTTCTACTTAGTCATGGATTCCCTAGGAGTGAAATAGATGGGAAATCTACTAAATATTTACTTGATCTGTACAAGCAAAAGAAGGTTAAGTGAATAGCAGTCTAACTGGAATGGCCAGAATAGTCATGGCCCCTCAATCACTTCCCACTTGAGCAAGTTTACACACCCATGACCCCTTAAATGAAGGAGAGGCCAGATCCCCTTGCAGAAGGACTCCACTACACTGCCAAAAATTTATATTCTTTATCAGATTAAAAGTATAATAGATTATGCGTATCTTCAATTTTACTAGATAATATCAAGCTATTTTTCAAAATGACCATACCAGTGAATTTTTAATTGCAATTATTTTGCCTCATATTTAGAAATTTATTTGGTTCTTTTTCAAATCTGCTTGATAATATGTTCCCTTGCCCTTTGCTCCTTATATTTTCAATTTCTTCCTCTATTTCTTTAAGTTTATACTTATATTTATAGTATTTTTTGTCTGATAATTCTAATACTGAAGCTTTACAGGTATGCTTCTGCTATCTCAGGGTTTTCAACATCAGAAATACTGACGTTTTTGGTAGGATAAATCTTTGTTGCAGGGGGCTGTCTTGTGCCTTGTAGGATGTTCAGCAACTTCTCTGCCCTCTATGCATTAGATGCCAGTAGCACCCCCCTCACACACACATGCAATATGACAACAAAATATGTCTCCAGCATTGACAAATGTCCCCTGGAGGGTAAAATTGCCCTTAGTTGAGAACCACTGTGCTATTTGTTTTTTTCCCCTGTGGGCTGTCACTCATGTTGACTTGTTCCTTTGTGTGTTTTGTGAATTTTTTTACTATAAGATCGTATTTCTGAATTCTCTGATGCTTCCATCAAAGGTGTTTTCCTCCAGAAATTTTTTGTATTTGCTACTGCCAGGCATCTGAAGGCACTCCAGCCCAGGGTTACAAAAATGTAAATTCTTGGCTTGAGGATTTTTGGACCACTAAACAGAGTGTGAATTTGGATAGCAAACCTACACAAGAGCTAGCTGGTAGTTATTAATTCTCAAGAGAGATGTTTTACTCCCTTCTGCTCAATGCCAGGTTCAAGACAGGCAGTTAGGGTGCAGATATATTTTGAATACGAGCTTTTACTGAATTGCAGCCTTTGGGTTTCAGGTTTATACTGGGGGTGTGGTCTCCTTTAGATTCTCCATCTTTGACAAGCTCTGTGTGCACTGCAAGATTTGTGGAAATCGAAGCTTAGCATAAAGCTGACATCAACACCGGGCTGACCGCTCTGGGTTCCTGCTTCCACATGGCTTCAGGCTTCAGAGTGTAACTTTCTCTTTTTTTCCAGTTCTCTGCTGCTTTTAAAAAGAGATTTAATATATTTTGGTCAATAGTTTTAGTTGTCTTTAGTGAGAGGATCAACCAATAAACTATTCTGCTATACCTCAGAAACTGAAGTCCATAAGTGTTTAATAACAATAGCAAAGTTAGATGAACAAATTTATGGATTTTTTTTTAACAGCAACACAAAAGCAGTACAAAAACAGTTGGACAGCATCATCTATACCAAGTGCACTCTTATAGGCCTGTGCTAGCTGTGGGTCAATTATGAGAGCATTAGGTAAGTCCATGAGGACAGATATTCAGCAAATGGAACACTGGTATATGCTCAGTCAGGGCACATCTCAATACAGACTCCAGATTTACATCACTGGTGACGGTTTTCAGTGTTGGGCTCAGCTGTTTTCAAGACAAAAAAGAAAACAGGTCCAAACTTTGCCCAGAGTTTGATCACACAATGGGACATTTCAGGTTCTGGGATTTACCCAATGCTTTCTAAAATTCTAGGCAGATTAAGTCTTCTTGGTGAGCATAATTCAGTTTCAGCTTAAAAAATTTCCTGGAAATGAAGCCCTCCTGATGGGGCTGATACTTGATAATTTAGGTATATCCTCAAGTCTGTTCACAAAATGGTTAAGAGGACTGAAGCAAGACCGCCAGGCTCCTCTACTTAAAGTCTTTACCCATGAGCAAGTTTCTTAACCTCTCTATGTCTCAGCTTATCGTATATGAAATGGGAATAATACTAATACCTATCTGTTATGGATTGAATTATATCCCTCCAAAAGATACGTTGAAGCCCTAACTCCTAGTACTTGCGAACCTGTGTTTGGAAATATGGTCTTTGAATATATCATAGATTAAGTTAACATGAGGTCATATTGGAGCAGGATGGGTTGTAATCCCATCTGAGGGGTTTCTTATAAAAGAGGAGAAGAGATGCAGAGAGACAGAGGAAAGATAGGTAGGTGTTGATGGAGTTATGCTGTAGCTGCAAGCCAAGGAATGCCTAGGGCTACCAGAAGCCGGGAGAGATAAGAAAGGATCTTTCCCTAGAGAATCTTTACCTGACACCTGAACTTGGACTTCTAGCCTCCAGCACTGCGAGACAATAAATTTCTCTTCTTATTAAGCCACCCAGTTTGTGGTATTTTGTTACGGCAGCCCTTGGAAACAAATACACTACCTCATAGTTTTGTTAAGGCTTGAGTGAATTAGTACATGTAAGACACCTGGAATAGTGCCTGGAACATATAAGCGAGTACTCATTAAATGTCAACTTCCAAAAGGTAAAAAATACAGAAACCTAAAGCGAGATTCATACTATCAAAATCTGAAAATTTCTCCTAAAATGTGTCTTTATGTCGATCAAATAGCACTGCATTTCTTTACCATGGGGGATTTCACGGTGCTCATATTAGTCAAGCAATAAGAAATGAAAGCAGGTTCCAGTAGTCACTTAGTCCAGTGTCCCGCTGAAGTTCAACACAAGCACTTCTTCCAATGTTTCACTTTGAGATTGGAGTGTTTTACAAGACTGGTCACATCAGTCAGATATGAGCTGCCTGAGGTCTGACAAGTTGGGTTCCTGAAAGCCTTTTAATTCCCCATAGCCCTGCATCTGGGGAAGCAGCTCAGTAAATCTCTCCACCAAGTTTCCATGACTTCACCACCCAACAACATTAGCATAAACAATGTCTCCACACGTTGCTTCATCTTTTCCAAAATTTCAGTAAACTGCCCATGGTTAAAGCACAAGAACAAAGAAAATTCACAATTTTGGTGACTTCCTCCATGGTATCAGGCCATGAATGTGATCTACAAGATTCACAGACCGTACGTACTCTTCAAGCAAATGATGCAATGCAACCTCCTTTCGGTGGAAATAAACGGCTGAGAGGCCTCAGCCCCCATTTCTCCCTTTCATTGCGGGAGCTCTGTCTACCATCAGTGAGCTCAGTTTTTGCATATTTATAGCCACATTCTCTTCTTGGGAGTTGAGGTCTCTGTTTTGTCAAGAGCGTCTGATGGACTGCCCTTCAGAGCTAGGGGCTACGTGTTCGTTCTTGGGCTAATGGAGGAGGGGAGAGAGGTATTCTGATAGGTATAAATCGTGCTTTAAATTTCTCCACTTTTTTCTTTAACATCTACTGAGCACTTACTATGTGCCAGGCACTGTTCTAGGTACTTTCCAACTATTAATTCATTCCATTGGGAAGGCAATAGGCTCCTTAAGACACGTTGACTTCTCTGAATGGGGTGGGGTAAGGAGGCCCAAATGGAGATTATCGTCTGTCTCCTTCTATTCCTTGTCTCAGTTCACAGCTCCATTCAGCATCTGAGGCAGAAACCTATGAGTCATCCTAGCCCTCTCCCCTCTCCCTTCCCACATCCGATGGATTCGGAGGGCTTCCATGGCCTCTCCCTCACTGGGTCCTCTCTATCACAACACTTGTCACATTAATCTTTAACTATCTGTCTCCGTGTCCATCCTCCCCTCTTAGGAGGGGGACTGTCTAGATCTCTGAATTCTCAATGCTATAGTAGGTTCTTAAAAGACATTTGCTGAATTAATGAATAAATAATGTCCTATCATTTCTACATAAGAATTTCTTGAATGAATCCCCCACCCCCACCCTTTTCACTGCCCCATCTTTCTCACGGGAACTCTTACGTATTAAAAAAATACAAAAACCTTTTGCTGTCAAGTCAATTCTGATTCATAGTTGTAGCCCTTTTAGTTAGCAGCTGAGCTCTTAACCAGTGTGCCACCAAGGTTCCGGAACTCTTACGATCACTTCCTAGTTGATGTTCCTTCCCTCTACCTTGCCCCACAGCCACGCATTTTTCTCATTGCCTTGAGTCATCTCTCTAAAAGAGGAATCAGAGTAATGCCATTGCTCTGATTAAAGCCTTTGATGCTTCTCGTGGTCCTCGGGATAAATCTGAGGCTTTATCTCTTGCTTCTGTTCCTCCTGAACCCTATGTCTAGTCACTCTAGAACCCTATGGTAGTGTATGTTGTGTGTGTGTTTAGGCCCCAGTGCCTTTGCACATGTGCCTAACTAGGATGCTACCATGACTTTGCTACCCAACAGTGTTAACATAAACAATGTCTTTATACACTGCTTCATCTTCTTCCATAATTTCAGTAACCTGAAAATGGTTAAAGTACAAGAACAAAGACAATTCACAATGATGGTGACTCCTTTTCTCTGTCTGACAATCTCCTTCCCATTCTTTCAGAATCAGCTTAAATGTGTCTGGCTCTGTGAAGCCTTCTGGGACCCTCCAACCTCAGCCCGCAGAGGATTAGACCTCTATTTGAGCGTTTGTTGATTGGTGTCATGGATTGAATTGTGTCCCTCAAAAAATGTATGTATCAGTTTGGCTAGGCCATGATTCCCGGTATTGTGTGATTGCCCACCATTTTGTCATCTGATGTGATTTTCCTATGTGTTGTAAATCCTATCTCTATGATGTTGATGAGATGGGATTAGTGGCAGTTATGTTAATGAGGCAGGACTCAATCTAAAAGATTAGATTATGTTTTAAACCAATCTCTTTTGAGATATAAAAGAGAGAAGCAAGCAGAGAGACATGGGGACCTCATACTACCAAGAAGCAAGAGCCAGGACAGTAGTGCGTCCTTTGGACCTGGGGTCCCTGTACTGAGAAGCTCCTCAACCAGGGAAAGATTGATGACAAGGACCATCTCCCAGAGCTGACAGAGAGAGAAAGCCTTCTCCTGGAGCTGATGCCCTGAATTTGGACTTGTAGCCTACTAGACTGTGAGAGAATAAATTTCTCTTTGTTAAAGCTATCCACTTGTGGTATTTCTGTTACAGCAGCACTAGATAACCAAGACAATTGGCCATAATTGTTTCCTCACATGTGTACACCTTCATCTCCCCCTACCCCACTAGACTGTGAGCCCCCTAAGAGCACAGTCCTGAGCTTGGTATCCCTAGCTTCTTGGTAGGTTTCAAAACACAAACCCTATCTTCTGTGTACAGTGTAAACTGTCTTTAGTCCAACAGGCCTGGAGGAGTCCAAGTCCACAGTGGCTGACGTGGCTGCTAAAGATAGCCTGACTCTCAAAACATGGGGTTTTACGCCAGCCTTCCTCTTCTTATCCCTTCTCTCTCTCCCCTCTCATTTCTTCCTCCAGGCCCTTCTCTCTTTCCTTTTTCCCCTTTCTCTTGTTTCCACTTGCCTTTCCTTCTTTCTTCCCACTGCTATTTAACTTTTACATTAATCATATATCACACAAAATAATACCATATCAACATTAATGAAAGTAAACAACAATAGGGCATCCGCAATTCTGCCACTACAAAAAATCAGATTGCTTTCATTTGTCCTTATTCTCTTTCCATCCTTGTATGCCCACATCATTTTGCATAGTTGTCATGATAATGTAGTTGTAATTTTGTATTCTACTTTTTAATTTAATATCAGAAGCATTTTCCATGTTCCTACGTAGTCTTCATAATCATCATTTTAATGGCTGCATAATATTCCATTGAATGGATGTGCCGAATTTCACTTAACTATTTCCTTTCTGTTGGACATTTCCGATTTTTCCCTGTTGCAGAAAGTGCTGTAATTAGCGTGTTCTTTTACGTCTTTCTTTTTCTGGCTACTTCCTGCTGCCTTTTCTTTCCCTTTTCTCCTTTCATCATGCGTCTTTGTATCTCCTTCTACCTTCTTGGCTGTAGCTCTCTTTCCTTTTTTTAAATTTCATTTTATTGTACTTTAAGTGAAACTTTACAACTCAAGTTAGTCTCTCATACAAAAATTTATGCATGCATTGTTACGTGACCCTAGTTACTCTCCCTGTACTGTGACAGCACATTCTTCCTTTCCACCCCGGCTTTCCCATGCCACTCTACCAGCTCCTGATCCTCTCTGCCTTCTCATCTCACCTCTGGACAGGAACAGCTCTCTTTCCTAAAGCAGAAATTTGCCCTCAAGTGGATAAACGAATCATCTTAGTAAGATGCAGGATTTCGGGGGAAAAAAAATTGCTAAAAATTTGCAATAAAATGACCCTAAGGGCACTTTTGCTTTTTGTATACACTTAAAACAACGTCAGTGATAAATCTTTTTGTCCACAGGTGGTAGGAACACAGAAGATGACTAGGTTGGGGAAGGCTCAAGCTTGTGACAGAGACATACATTGTTTGTAATGGAAGAAAATGAGAAACAACTTAAATGTCCATCAGTAAGGAAATGGAGAAATAAACCACGATACGTCTATGGTAGTAATATTATCGGGAGAAAGACCTGGCCATCAGCTCCCGTAAAGATTATAGCCTAGGAAACCCTGTGGGGCAGTTCTGTTCTGTCACATAGGGTTGCTATGAGTCGAAATCAACGTGATGGCACACAGCAACAAACAGTAATATTACGTAGCACTCAAAAAGGTTGTTGTAGATCTGTATGTACCAACTAAAATAAGACTTTCTCTAGTGAATTTAGTTGCAGAATATTTATAGTTCAGAATTTATGTAAAACATAACAACAAAACCCAAACCCACATTTAGTACTATATATTTTCTATGGGTATACGTAGGAGTCCCTGGGTGATGCAAACGGTTAGCATGTTTGAATGCTAATGGAAAGGCTAGAGGTTCCAGTCCACCGAGAGGCACCTCGGAAGAAAGACCTGGTGATCTTCTTTGGAAAAATCAGCCATTGAAAACCTTATGCAGCACAGTTCTACTCTAGACACATGGGGTTGCAATAAGTTGGAATCAACTCAACAGCGACTGGTTTTTATGGAATGTATGTATATATGTAACAACTGTGCAAATATATAGAAAAAAATGCCTGGAAATATACACACCTGACTAGTAACTATGGTCTTCTCTGTATTTAAGGGGAAGGGCCTGAGTTTGGGGGACTGATCAAAGGGATCTTGAGCCTGAACTGTAATGGTTTCTTCTTTTTTTTGATCAAGGAAAGTGTATTCACATATTACTTGCATAATTGAGGAATTAATTTTTAAAACATTGCCACTGTTGTGTCTTTCTTGTTTACCATTGTACAATATCTAGCCCCTGGGTTAGGGATTGGAAATGAATAAATACAATGTAATAAAAGAACGCTAATAAACATGTAGATGTCATGTTTGGGAAGAGTGGGCTTTTTGCTTTTTTTATGGGAATGTAGATTGTTTCAGACAGCACCTGTGGGCCTGAGACAGGAAAGAACAGGACCTCATCTAAGAGATGAGGGCCCCCCTAAATCAGACCCTGCCTCTCAGCCCATCCTCTCCACCCCCTCCCAGCAGGTAGAAGTTGGGGGTTTTGAAGTGTAGTCTCTTGCGCCGCGTCCTGGATGGAGGACAACAGATGGGGCCACATAGCCCTGCCGCTCAGACCGAGGGGAACAGGTGGAGGCACAGGAGCCAGAGTGTGAATGTTGGCGATTCATGAGTGGTGTGGGCCGGCAGAGTGCCCAGCTCAGGGCAGGGACAGCTGGGCAGCACATGGATGGGGGAGGGAGCAGGGGCATGGCCCCTCCCAAACTGTGGGAGAGGAGGCACAAGAGGGCAGGGGACCAGGAAGGGAGAGAGGGGGAACGCCTCTCTCTCACCACCTAGGCTGGGGCAGGGGTGAGGTGAGAGATCCCAGGCTGACCTGGAAGGCTGAGGGAGACTGCAGGGCAAGTGAGCATAATAGAGAGATGGGTGCCCCCTCTCTGCCCCTTCACCTGCCCTCCCCCACCCCCAGCTGTCCCCTACCTAGCCCTAACCCTGAGGCATTTGGGCCATTCCAGCAGCTGTGCCAGTCCCTTGGCTGGGTCAGGGCACAGGCAGGGGAGGGTAGCAGCTGCCACCCTCCTTTTGCAGACAGGGGGTAGGGGCATAAGGGAAGTGAGTAGGCCAGGGAAGTTTCAAGCACGGGAGAGGGACGCGCCATACTTTTCTGTCCAGAACTCCTACCTGTCTACTGTACCCCCACCCCCACCCCGGTCTCTTTAGTCAAGTGATAGGGCAGGAAAGTAAAAGAACTACAAAAATAGTAATAATTTAACATTTTCTTACCCTTCACTGAATGCCCTGGTGGCACAAGGGAAGGCATGCTTACTGAAAGTTTGGCAGGTGGAACCCATCCAGGCTCTGCTTCCATAAAGATTACAGCCAAGAAACCCCATGGGGCAATGCTACTGTCATGGCACCCAACCACAACAACACTGTATGCAAGGCACAGTGCTATTGGTTTTATAACATATCGTTGAATTTTCCCAACAACCCATTAGGAAAGTATTATAATTTTCGTTTTCTAGATGAGAACATAAGCTTCTTGGTTAAGTAACATACCCAAAGACACACCCTAAGAAGGAACAGAACTGGGATTTGATGCCAATTTGTCTGACTCTAGGGACTGAACTCATTACCTTTGAGGAGGATTGAATTAACAATAGGGTCTAGGTCCCAGTTTCCCCAAAGTAACAAGAGGTGGGTGGGTCTAAGCGTTTCTCACTGTCATAATTGAGAGCAGCTCCCTGAGGTGGGGGGGAAAGTAAAAGAAGCTGCAAAATCCTCTTCTCCAGCGATTTCACCGAATAGGAGCGAACCCACCTCTTTAGGATGGGTTAGGAGGCTTTGCTGGAGACAAGAGCCGAGGCAGTGCTGCGGGAACAAAGTGCTTTGGAGCGGGCGTCAGGAGACTGCGCCTCGCAGCTCTCAGCCGAGCGCCGGGAGAGGTTCGGAGGGCTGCGGCGCCGAGACGCTGCGCAGGCTCCCCCTCGGTTGTGGAGCATCTCATGAAGCCTTGCGCAGGGCACTCCGGCCAGGCGCTGGAACCCAGAGCCCAGAAAGGGCTCCTTTTTCCCGCCCCAGAAACCCCTGAACGGAGTGGGGCGGGAGGGAGCCACAGCTGCGGGGTGGGGTCTGGCCCTTCCCCAGCTCCTTGTCCCACGCCCAAGCTTCCGTCCGGCCAGTAGGGGGACCCCGAGCCCCAGGCAACGGCCTGAGCGGGGCGGCTTCTTCTTCTGCCTCTAGGTGTCTTGTTCGGCAGATCCGCACACTGAGCCTGTTGCCTCCTCTCCGAAACGGAAAAATAATTATATCTGTTTCACCAGCAATGCTCTTTGAGGGTCAGATGAGATCAAACAACAGAGCATTTCTAGATTTTCTTCTTCTGGTTGTACTATTACTGTATCATTCTGAACATTCAGCGTTCAGTAAATGTTTCTTGAGCTCTAGCATGCTCCAGGAGCTGTTTCAAGCCCTGAATGAAGTCCTTCCAGCTCTCGGGCCAGGGATCTTGGCTGGAATAGAAAAGCCCAGTAACTGAAGAGTTTCTCTGTGTCTCCCACCCGACTCACCAGGTAGAACAAGCAGCTTGCAGGTGAGGTGTAGGAACAAACTGTCCTGTTTTTTCCCCTGTCTGGAATTTGGGGATTCAGAATGGGCCCCACAGAAGGGTCAGGGAGCTCAGGCCACAGAGCAGTGAACAGGGCTGGGTCCTCAGACCACCTTTCACCCTGACCTCAGGAGAATGTTCTGAGTGCAGATTCCTTTCGCATGCCCAGTGCTCTCTGGCGACAGTGCCCTGAGTTCAAGGCAGATCCGAACGGAGTAATGCCGGCTAGCATTTGAGTTCTGGGTAAAATCAGGGAATTAGCTCCAGGGACAAGGATGGAGCCAAGAGAATGGGCTGAAGCCAGAATCTGTGGCCAAGCGTGTTTCCCGAAGCACCTCTCCTTTCTTCCCCAGGAAGGCTGACCAGTTCATATTCCTCCATGAGACTGGGTTGAGTGAGTGCCTACTCTTTCCCCTCCTGGCTGCTATTGCTGCTGGGCGGGGCTTCGGGTGGAAGGCATCACTGTGAAAACGTGTGCATGCTGGACTCTGCTGAAGCTGCAGGGGCTCCAGGGGTTTGGCTGAGGAAAGGGCCCATTCTATCCCAGTTAGCTTCTCACCGAGCTGAGTGGAAACCCCACTCCTTCCAAGAAGCCTTCTGGCTTCAATCTAAGCTCTCATTCTGAAACATGGTCCACAAAGCACCTAATTAACTTGAGAGGGACTGGGGAATTGGGTAATTGTCTACACGGTGATTATGTTGCTTTCCAAATTCCATCTGTTTTGTTGCCCCTCTGAGGGAGCTCCAGGGCAACACGATGTGCTGGGAAGAAGCCTGGGCCGGGCACTGGGAGGCTTGAGCTCACAGTTCACTTCTAGCTCCGGTGGTTTCAGGCCTCCCTTTGAAGCCTCAGTGTTTTGCATCTGTTAAGGGGAATCCGAGGCGCACTGGTGGCACAATGGTTAAGCGCTTGACTGCTAACTGAAAGTTTGGCGGTTCTAACCCACCCAGCGGCTCTGTGGGAAAAAGACCTGAAGATATGCTTCCATAAATACTACAGCCAAGAAAACCCTATGGGGCTGTTCAACTTTGTCACATGGGGTCTCTATGAGTAGAAATCAACTCCACGGCACCTGAAACAACAACAAAGGGGGTCTTAATAGCTTCCTAACCAGGCAGGGCGGTGATACATGAGATAAATGTGAGAAAGGGCCAGGCATGTGATACTAACTTTCCTTCTGTATGTATCTGCCCAAGAAAAATGAATATGTCTACACAAAAACTTGTACAAGAATATTCATAGCAACATTATTCATAATAGCCTGAAAGTGGAAACAACCCAAATGCCCATCAGTTGATGAATAGATAGACAAAATGTGTAGATCCATACAATGGAATATTGTTTGGCCATAAGAAGTAATGAAGTACTGATACATGCTACAACATGGATTAACCTTGAAACATGCTAAGTGGAAGAAGCCAGTCACAAATGGCCATATGATTTCATTTCTATGAAATGTTCAGACTAGGAAAAGCCATTGATACAGAAAGCAGATTAGCGGTTGCAAGGTGCCAGGGAGGCAGGTGTCGAAGAGCGACTGCTAATGAGTGCAAAGTTTCTTTTTGGGACGATGAAAATGTTCTAAAATTAAATTATGGGGATAGCTGCACAACTCTGTAAATATACTAAAAACCATTGAAGTGTACACTTTAAATGGGTGAACTTCACGGTATGTGATTTTAACTCAGTAAAGGTGTTGAAAAAAGTTATAAAAAAATTAACTGTGCATCCTGAATTGAATCTGCAACCTTACTTCTGTCCTTCCTCTTCTCTTTCCCTGTTTTGATGGCCTTCTCCTAACATACTGAAGGTAGTGGGTATATATTTCTTTCTTGAGGGGCAAGGGCACTGCTTGATGGGTGAGAAGGAATAAGGGAGGCATTAAGGTGTCCAACTTCCAGCCTGCCTCACTTCCAACCAAAAAAAAAGAAAAAAACAGTTGCCACAGAGTCTATTCCAAATGATGGCGACCCCATGTGTGTCAGAGTAGAACTGTGCTCCATGGGGTTTTCAATGGCTGATTTTTTGGAAGTAGATTGCCAGGCCTTTCTTCCAAGATGCCTCTGGGTGGTTAGCAGCCGAGCGCATTAACTATTTGCCCCACCCAAGGACTAACCTCCAACAGAAGCCACACAATCTCCCCTGCCTCGATTTTCCCTTCTTTCCAGTGAGCAGCAGGAAGCAGAGGCTCACTTGCCTGCACACCCTCGGAGGTGGTGTTTGAGGAGCCCCAAGAAGGTGAAGGTCTATGTCCTGGTGGGGATGAGGTGGGTGGCACAGGGCTGGAATGTGTCCATGCCATGGTGGAGCAGACTCTGGGTCTTGGAGGTGGTGGTAGAGTGGCAGGTGGATCGCCCAGAGGCACCACTTTGGCTGCAGCTAGGGCCGGAGAAGCCAAGAAATCCATGGCTGGTGCTCGTGGGCTGGGGTCAGCGGAGGGGCTGGTCCAGGGACTCCCAGAGGAAGAGGAGCTGGTGCCAGCAGAAGGCTGATTCTTTAATTGTTGTATGACATGGTGGGACAGACTACTGGCTGTTGGGAGAAGGGAGGGGGGCATTTCACAGGAGAGTGTGGCTGGGATGGAAGGCCTGGGAGCCTGCTCTCAGGACTCAGTGGGGGGAATGGGAGAAGAGAGAGGGGCTTGGAGACCATGGAGAGCTAGACATCTCCAGGTCTGTGCACATCCAGAACTTTGTGCCCAGCCAGTGTCATGCGCTGCTTAGGACCTTGAGAGCTGGGGTCTTTTCTCAGCTTCTCTTCCCTCTGATTCATCTCTTCCTTGCCACTGCTTCGCTCGCTCAGGCTGTAAGCATGCTCAGATCTCCTGTCTAAAGCCAAGCTCTTTTGACCCCATTTCCTGCAGCTAACTGTCCATCTTTGATTGTCTTCCCTGCCAAGCTCCTTCAGAGACTTATCCACACCCACGGCCTCCACCTTTTCCCACCTGCTCCAGCATTACCCTTGGATAGGTGCTTCTACTCCCACCCCTCCCCTGAGGGTTCTCTGAAGTCTCTATCCTTGACTTCCTGTCACCAAATCCAACCACTCCCCCTTCAGCTCTCTCCTCCTTGCTCTCCAGCCCTCAACCTCTCAGTGCCTCTCCTTTTTGACACATCTGTTAGCCTGCTTTTCCCCTCTGCTGATCTTTCCTCTATCTCTGGTGGTCTCTGCTTCTCCTCCTGGTTACTCCCTCCTCCTGACTCCCCAGCTAGCTCCTCCTCCTTCTTATCTCCCTTACAGTCATCATCCCAGGCACCCAAGCTTTAAATCCTAGGGTCATCTTCACCTTCTCTTTCTCCTCTGATCCCTCTGCTTGGCTACTCAACAAGCTTGGGAAGTCCTCTTTTAAGCAATCTCTCTCTTTTTTTCTTCTTCTTTCTTTTATTGTACTTTAGATGAAGGTTTACAGAACAAACTAGTTTCTCATTAAACAATTAATACGCATATCGTTTTGTGACTTCCGTTGCCAACCCCATGACATGTCAACACTCTCCCCTTCTAGACCTTGGGTTCCCAATTACCAGCTTTCCTGTCCCCTCCTGCCTTCTCGTCCTTGCCCCTGGGCTGGTGTGCCCATTAAGTCTCATCTTGTATTATGGGCCTATCTAATCTTTGGCTGAAGGGTGAACCTTGGGAGTGACTTCAGTACTGAGTTAAAAGGGTGTCTGGGGGCCATACTCTCAGGATTTCTCTAGTTTCTGTCAGACCAGTAAGTCTGGTCTTTTTTGTGAGTTAGAATTTTGTTCTACATTTCTCTCCAGCTCTGTCTGTGACCCTCTACTGTGATCCCTGTCAGAGCGGTCAGTGGTGGTAGCTGGGTATCATCGAGTTGTGTTGGAATCAGTCTGGTGGAGGCAGTGGTTGTTGTGGTCCATTAGTCCTTTGGACTAATCTTTCTCTTGTGTCTTTGATTTTCTTCATTCTCCCTTGAGCAATCTGTCTTATCCATCTCCTTTCTGTTCCCACTGCTTCCCCTTCGGTTTAACGTTAATCATCTTCGACCGAGATTGCTGTTGCCCCGACAGGTGTCCCTGCTTTCACCCACCCTCTCCCTGCTCCAGTTCACCACGTAGTGCCAGCAAAGTGACCTTTATAAAGCATCTCTTAGATCCTTCAGGCTTCCCATTACCAAACAATAGACCATGGTATTTGTCTACTGATTTACAACCTAAAAAGTGCTTTCAAACACACGAACTGAGAATGTTATTTTTCCTCTTTTATGGATAAAAGAGCAGAGGCTGCAAGAGAAGTGGTGAGTTGTCTGGGCGAGCCCGTGATAAAGGACTGGCTTTGATTGGGTCCCTTTCCCTCTATAGTCTCCTCAGCTTTCCCAGGGAAGCCTCCAGAAACATGGCCCCTAGCTGTCACTCTGCTGCCCAGCCTGAGGCCAGAGCCCCAGCCAAGCCCTTGGTCTTGCCCAGAACATGTCAGGCAGTTTCCTACCTCCCTTGTTCTTTCTGTCGGCACACAGGATCCTCCTCCATGCCACCAGCCCTTCTCCACAAAACTCAGCGTCCTACCCCTCCTCCAGGGCCCAGGCTGAGTGCTGCTCTCTCCAGAAACCTCCCCTGCCCAAGCCAGCTTTCTGTGCTCTCTCCCTCGTCTGTGGCCCCTGGAACACATCACCGGGGCTCTGGCTAATTCTGAACAGGGCTTGACACCAACCCTACACCCCAGGTCCATGCTTTGAGTTCTTAGGGGCACCTTGGGGAGATGCCATCTTCACAGTACAGACCCTTAAGAAATACTAGTTGGAGAGATGAATGAATGAGGATGCTTGAGATTCTCCTCCAGGGACCCTTTCAGGCCAATCTGGCTCATTGATTTGAATCTTCCCCTGACCCTCACACGACTTAGTGAGTAAAACACATCCATCTGTGTCAGGCAGTCTCAGCTCTGCCACACGGCTTCCCTTTAACCTCTCTCAGTCTTGGCTCCACATTGATTAGGGACTAATAACATCAGCTTTGCTACCGCCCCAGTGTGTGGAGAGCATTAAATGGGATGCTGTAAGTGGGAACTTCTTTATAAACACCAAAGTGCTATGATGGGCTTTTATTCTTACATAAATTTGTGTCCACCTGATTTCCCCCTGAGTGTATTTGTAGCCTGATCCCTTTCCTGTGAGATGGGGGCAGGGGTGAAAGTCAAGAACACTTCACCAAGTCCTGAGTTTAAAGGGCGTGGTACTCAAGGGATTTCCCGGGGAATAGGAAGGCTACGGCTCAGAGCCTGGCTCACTTCCAGGCCCCTCCCCTCACCAGGCTCTGCCCGCGATACATGAGTGGATTGGGACTAGTTTATTTCCTCTCTGGGCCTCAGTTTCCTTATCTGTACAATGGAGGGGTTGGATTGGAGCTCAGAGTTTCAAGCTTTTTAAAGCCATTGTGCTAATAAAATCTTATACCAAGAACCCATACATAATAAATCAAAGCAGAGCTGCTCTGGCTAAAGCTGGGCTGGGTTCCTGAGCCCCATGATGTGGCCCTCCTTCCTAGTCTTAGAGGCCCCAGGCCCTGAGGCCCCTCTGCCAAACCCTAAGGAGACCTCAGTTCAGTGCTGTCTGGAGGAACACGGACTAAATGACCCTGACCTATCCCACACCTCCCCTCACACACAGACACACACAGACACCCACGCAGACACACACACGGGCACACACACACACAGACACCCACACAAACACACACATGGACACACACACACACACAAACACCCATACATGGACACACACACACACACACAAACACCCATACATGGACACACACACAGACACACACATACACGCATGGACACACACACACACATACAAACACCCATACATGGACACACACACACAGACACACACATACACACATGGACACACACACACACACAAACACCCATACATGGAAACACACACAGACACACACATACACACATGGACACACACATACACACACACAAACACCCACTCATGGGCACACAAACATAGACACGCACATGGACACACACACACAGACACATACGTAAACACACGTACAGGGACATACACACGGACACACACGGACACACACAGACACACACACAAACACCCACAAATGGACACACACAGACACACATACACACAAACCCCCACACATGGACACACATACACAGACACACAGACACACACACAAAGAGACAGACAGACAGACAGACACACACACACACACACACACACACACACACACACACACACACACGGTAATAGCCTGTATTGATATTCTAGATCTTTCCATAGACCCAGTACTTCCCCCATAGGAGTCTCTGACCAGGGAGAAGGGAGAAGAAAGGAGGAAGGGAAAACCGGAGAGACCTAGATTCCAAATCTTAGGAGGAGGGTGGAGAATAAGAGGAGTGACTTCAAGGAAGGATTTGGAAGCCCCTCAAGGAAGACACTGCAGGGCAGATGTGGCCTGGAGGTGGACAGCTGTGGGGAAAGCCAGGGGCTTCCTTGCCTCCCAGAAATCTTTTCATCTGAACCTCCTCCTCCTGCAGACACTGACCAGAACAATGCTAACAAACAGGCCAGGAACCAAAACAACCTCCTGCCTGCTGGAAAAAGGAGTTCTCGTGGCGAAGTGGTTAAATCGCTTGGCTGCTAACCATAAAAATTGGCAATTCGAACCCACCAGCTGCTCTGTGGGAGAGAGATGTGGCAGTCTGCTTCTGTAAATATTTACAGCCTTGGAAACCCTATGGGGCAGTTCTACTCTGTCCTATAGGGTCGCTATGAGCTGGAAAGGGACAGAGGCGCATCCTAAAACCTCATCCATCCCTACAGGGTGCCTTGGAGGCAGAGCCAAGCTTTGCCACTCCCCGTCCCTGCTTGTGTCCTGAGGAGTGTGCAGGGATGGGTTCGGTCTTCTCAGGTGGGACCCTTCCTGACCTGGAGGGCTTAGTGCAATTTGTAGTGCTCAAAGTGTGGGGTAGTGCTGCTTAGCGGCCTGGTCCCTCTGGAGTCTTCAGCTTCAACCTCTCCTCCCCCGATACATCCCTGCCAGCAGTAGGGATGCAGGTGTAGGGGCCAGTGGAGACACCAAGGACAGGGGCTTTGGAAGGAAAGGAGGAAGCAGCCAAGAGGAAAAGGGGTTGTTGGGGTGAGGACCAGGCCCTGGGGGTATTTGTACTTCCTGTGATATTATCTTGTCCACAAAGTCACATGCAAACTAGAAGCTTTTCACTGGGCATCTTTAAGGTGCTTAAACCAGGTACCCATGGGATTTGGTACCAACTTTAGCCTCAATGGCTGGACAGATCAGATTTCATAATTGTGCAGTCCCCTACCCTTTCTACCTGCCTTGTGCTGCCTCTATCCTTATTTATTTATTTTTATTGTGGTGAAAATATACGCCAACTGCTTGCCTTTTTGATACGATTTCCCGTGACTCTGTGTGAGTCAGCTCTTTCAATCCTCAGCCATTCTCTGAGCTGTTAGGAGGCATGTAAGCATGTCACATATCTGCAGAGGATACGTGGACCCTGATGTAGGGAGGACCATCTGGTCAGGGGATCCTGGACACACTGGGAAAGCTGGATAGTTTGGCTCAGTGTACATTCTGGATACCGTGTTTCCATCTGTTCTACCCACACTCTCCCACATTGTTGTCTCCCCAGTATAGATCTCTGACTTCTCTTCCTCAACTCCTCGACCCCTCCCGCCAAACTCCCCTCCTCTCAGGCCTGGTATCTGCCCCTGTATGGGGTAGCCTGGATTAGAAGGTTTCTAGGTGGGAAGGACCAGCCCCCATGTTGTCTGCCCTGGGGCATCTTTCCCATCTTGGGATGGACTTACTGGCTATGGAAGCAGAAAGGATATTAGACATAATTTGTCTAAGTCTACACATGAGTAAATTGAGGCCAGGGGAGGAAAAGTGATTTGCCTGAGGCCACACAGCCAGTTTATGGTAGAGTGGGGCCTTGAGGCCAGCTTCCAGCTCTTCTGACTTGCAGTCAAATGCTCTTTTCACCCCACCAGACGGCCATGCTTCCCAGTAGCGCCTGGCACCCACACTCCTGGCCAGAGGCTCCACGGAGACTGTGCTTTTCCCAGAGCAGCTTCCTGGGAAGACCATGCTTTGGCCAGCTTCATTCTCACACTGGCTGGTCTGCGCCCCAGGGAGGCTGCCCCTGGGAATAGGCAGGCATGGAGACAGGGGAGAAGGGAAGACAGTTTTTGCTTATTTTGCCCAGAACTATGAGTCGGAATCGACCCTACAGCAATGGGTTTGGGTTTTTTTTGGGGGGGGGAGGGGAGCAAATAAATTACCCATAAGTATTATGCAAATGTATCTATTACATATCCACAACCCTTGGGTAAGAGGAGTTGGGGGTGGGAGTGTGTGTATGGGGGCGTGCTCAGGCACCCTCCAGAGCTGAAGATGCTGCTGAAAGTCAGAGAGAGTGACCTCACTCCCCCACCCCCTGCCCTAAGCTCTGACAACTGGGTGATTCTGAGATGTTGGGGGCTGGGTGAATATTAGGAAGAGCTCACGTGGGGTGGGTCCGTTTGAGGAGGGAATCCACTCCACTAACACCAAACAACAGCAGCATGAGAGGCCTGGGGGATGGGAAGCCTTGAGCCAAGAAGGACTTGAGCTAAGGAAAGGGCTGAGAGGCAGGGGGATGGATGCAAAGACCTGCATGTTCACACGAGGAGTGGGCAGAATTCCGGGATGCCAACTGGAAGGGCTGAGGCAGTCCGCAGGGGAAGTGGAGGAGAAGGAGGAGGAAGGAGGGTCCACACTTTCTGGTTTCTCCAATATCATGGCTCTAGGGAAGAACTGCAGTTTTGCAGTGTGAGGCACAGATTCCTTGCTCCCCCTGAAGGCAGAAATGGAAGTTATCTTTCCCCATCCTGGGCTTCCTCCTCCAACGAGGAAGACTCAGCCTGCTTTCTGCCCCCAGTTACTCAGGTGTGGTAGAACCCCTCTCTTGGCATCTTGAGATCCAACAAGGTGGCAGTGCCCCAGAGGCCAGGGCATGCCCAGGTGGCACAGTGGATCCCATAGCCCAGCTCTTTGCCCTCCCAGGACTCCTCAATAACCATGAACAAGGATATCTCAGGTTGGGATCCCTGCAAGGCATCCATTCTGAGAATAGATGGGTCTGCCCCCAGGGTGGTCCTGATCAGCATCTGGGAGGCACCTAAACTAAGACTGGACCTGCGGGTGGGGTGGCAGCCAAGAGGGGGATGGGGCACAGTGGGGAGAGCACCGTGCAGGGAGTCAGGAGTTCTCACACTGATGATTTTTGGGGTCCTTACTCTGGCTCCGTTATAATTTGCTGTGTGGCCTTGTGGAAGTCCTTTGCTTCCCTGAGTCTGCTTCTTTGTCTATACCATGAGGGACTGGACAAGATGCTTTATGGCTTCCGTGCTTTGCTATGAAGAAGAGGAAGGGGGAAAGAAAAGGGGCACAGAGCAGGTGGCATTGACAGAGAACATCTTGGGAAGCTAGGTCGCTTCTTTGGGCCTCAGTGTCCAGTGTCCGCATCTGTAAAACGGAAATTGCTAATAGAGGAAACGGTAGCTCTGAAAGATGGATGAGAAAGGAATATGTATAATGACTCAAGCTAGAGCCTAAAAAACTACCGTGTGCTCCAGGGATGTTAGTTCCCGAGAAGATGCAGGGATGGCGTTCATCCTGGTGCACGGTTTTTGGATTTAACGGGAGAGTGGGGCACAGGACAGGACTAGGGTGGTAGTGTCAGCCAGAGAGGCATTTCGGAGCCCTGCAGGTGAGATGCTGCGCGGCTGTGAGTAGTGGAGGGAGCTCTGGAGCTGGGCCAGGGCTCCCGGGGCATCCCGCATCCAGAAAGGAAGGAGTGGACACCGGGAGGCTGCACCTATCTAGTTCCAGGCTGGATCAATCCACCAGACCCTTCGGAGAGCTCACATTTTCCCAGCTTTTCTCACCCAGAATCACTTCCTTTGTTTAGAGGAGGGGTGGGGCAGGAGACGGAGGGCGAGAAGGGAGGGGCCCGCGGGTGCCGCCCCCGCCCCCGCCCCCTCCGGGTGTGCGGAGTCTGTCACTCAGCTCCCGCGCCGGGGGCGACCGAGGCGCGGACGCCCGGAGCCACGTCCCAGCCAGCTACCATCCCCCTAGCCGGTCCTGGATTCTCCCGGCACCCCAGAGCGAGCGGCTGCTGAAGGAGTCGAGCTGCGGGACACTTGGGCAATAGAGCTCGGGGAGCCAGGATCTCTGCCGGCTTTGGTGACCTTGGGTAAGTCTGTGCCTCGGTTTTCCCCTGGGGCTCCCCAGTGGGGTGCAGGAGAGGGTTGAAAGAAGCGACTGGAATGCCCTCCTTGGGGCAGGCGGTGAGCAAGGGTCCCTGGCAGAGCTAGAGTGGGACTGGGGGACAGCTAGGAGCCAGGCACCAGCAATGTCTCAGGTAGGTGGGCGCAGGCACGTGTGCGCACACGCTAGCGTCTGGGGAGTCCGCGCCCAAGCCTTGTCCTGAGCTCAGTGCCCCAAACCCATGCCTGCCACGCCAGTCCCAGGTGCGAGACAGGGGCGCTACCTCTTTAAAAGCGTTCTGGGCTGAGTCTCTGCTGCACCATGTGATTGCTTGAAAGGCCGGGCTGGGAGCGCCGCGGCGGGAGCCTGGAGGACGATGAGCTGCAGAGCGGTGCCCAGAACCCAGCCCTGCCCAGCGCGGCTCCGGAGCTCTGGGCAGCTCCAGGTGCCCAGAACTTTGGGCGCCGCCTCTGGGACCCCCTGCCGGCCAACAGGCAGGATGGTGAGCTCCCTGCATCTTGCTCTGTGGGCATGGGTGGGCAGAGCCAGGCACGGGGGACCCCTGCGAGGTGTGTGTATGCTGGGAGCTGCCTCACACCTGATTAAAAAAGCCGGTGGAGGAGTGAGCTATGCTATTTTAAGTTGCTGAATGGAACCTCTGGGGATAATGACGGGAGGAGACAGAGATTAGGCAGGGAAAGGACCTAGGGACCCCTCCAGCCTGGGCAGGCACTGGCTGTGCCAAGTGGGGCACTGCTCAAAGGGTAGCGGGAGTCCCAGAGCTGCCTGGACTCCCCTCCCCCTCCCAGGCGGGCCTCCCCACCCCAGGCTTCCGTGACCACAGGTGCCTGCCTCACGCCCCTCGGTGCCTGCCTGCTGATGTGTCCAGCCTGTGCCCGCCATGCCGCCCTCCATTTCGGCCTTCCAGGCCGCGTACATTAGCATCGAGGTGCTCATCACCCTGGTTTCTGTGCCCGGGAACGTGCTGGTGATCTGGGCGGTGAAGGTGAACCAGGCGCTGCGGGATGCCACCTTCTGCTTCATCGTGTCGCTGGCTGTGGCTGACGTGGCAGTGGGTGCTCTGGTCATCCCGCTGGCCATCCTCATCAACATTGGGCCGCAGACCTACTTCCACACCTGCCTCATGTTCGCCTGTCCTGTCCTCATCCTCACCCAGAGCTCCATCCTGGCCCTGCTGGCAATTGCCGTGGACCGCTACCTCCGCGTCAAGATCCCGCTCCGGTGAGTCCACGGCAGTGGAAGGTGCCCACACCCCTGTGCTAGTGGCCTTGAGGGCCATGTAGAGAGGATGAAAGGTAGACTGTGAGACCCCAGTCAGCCCAGCATTCTGGGGACACTGTACCCAGTCCTCACGCTGCCTTCCTGTCATCTGCCCTGCAGGGCCAGGCTGAGCTGCAGTTGGAGAAGCAGGAGGGGGCTGGGTGGCTGAAGGACGGTGAACCTGGCGCTGTCCAGGACCCCAGAGTGGACACTGCTGCTGTTCTCCTGACATGGCCAGGGAACCTGAAGCTGCCTGTCAGGCCTGGCGTGGTTGGTGGTGGGTTCGAAGGGGCCACCAAGTCAGGGTCCCAGTGAGTGCTGAATGGGAATGAGATGAGCTCCACCAGTCCACAGGGAAGCAGAAAGGGGCAGAGCAGACAGCTGGGGCAGTGGTGAGGATGAGCTGAGGGGGGCAATTGGGAGTGCTACTCCCCAACCAGATCCAGGCAGGCTTCCTGAAGACACTCTTTGACTTTCTTCTTCTCTGGTATCTCTGTGTCAGCCGGCCCCACCCTCTGGAGCTACCTGCTGAACTCAAGTGCTTTGATTGCCTCTGCCCAACTCCCACTTACGGAATCTCTGCTGCAGGCAGGGGGAGGGTGCAGTGCTGGCACCTGTCCTTAATGTTCCTGTTTTTCTTGCAAAACCTTGTGTGGCTTTGCCCGTCACAGGAGAGGTGCTTTTCTGCTCCCAGGCAGCACTGGGGCTGGTGGCTGGTGCCCTCGGTCATCAGTACGGGTGCCTAGTGCACATTGCAGCTCCCAGCCCAGGCCTGCCAGGCCATAATCTCATTACCAGGCAGTGCCTGGGCAACCAAGTGCCAGTGAGTGCCTAGGCGCACTGCCAGGGACTGGCCCTGAAGGGACACTCTTGTCCAGCGTGCCCATGCCCTCTTTAAATTCTTGTCATTGGTAGATTCCCTTTCTATTGGGGAGCTCTGACCATGTCCGGCACCTGCCAACCCGGGCGTAGTTTCCATATCTGGGACACGGGCCCCTGGCCTCACTTGGCTGCCTTCCCGGGCAGGCCTCGGCACCCACGGTTCTCCCCTTTGCATTACATTTGTGCGCATGTAACTTCTCAAAACCCATTCTCATGCACTGTTTTTCTGTTCTCACTGTGAGGTGGAACAGGAGCTGGTAAAGGGAAACTTAAGAACCAGAGGGTCCCCTGAAGCTGGCTGGGATCAGGGCCTTGATTCCACTGCCTGCCTGCCTTCCTGATTCCCCCAGCATCTCTATGCTGGTTCCTCGGTTCCTCTACCTCCCTCACAAACTCCTGTCTCTCAGGGAAGGTGGGCTGAAGGCTGCAGCTCAGGGGAGAAGGAAATACCAGGGGAGGCAGCCCAGAATCCCTCAGTTCAGCCCCTGAGGCCCTTGTGCACGTGGCACATGTGTGGCGGCTGCCATTAGCGCCAGGTCATTTTAGCAGATGAAGCTGGTCTCAACCCATTAGGATGGGCTGGGCCTCCGAGCCCGGCTGTTATAACCAAGTGTTGCCACATTAGGAAACTCTCGCAGATGTGCAGATACAGGAAGGCTGCTCAAGAAAATCTGTCTGCTGAGTGGGTGCTGAGGTGAGCCAGAGGCCAGGTCGTGATGTGATGGAGGTCACGGCATGTAGGATGTGCCTTCCTGCTGGGTGGGGATGAGATGGCTAAGCTGGCAGGAGCAACAGGCTCATTCCTCAGGAGGCAACCCCTGTTGCTCTTTGCTCCTGTCTCCACCAGCTGAGGGTTCTTCTGAGAAAAGAGGCAGGATATGCACAGAAGCTGGTAATACTGGCGTGTTATGAATGTAATGTACAGAAGCTAGTAAAACTAGCTTGTTATAAAAAGTCCTTGTTATGAATTTCTAGCTGTGTGACCTTGGGAAAGTCACTTACCTAATCTCTAAATTTAAGCTTTAGTTTCCTCCTCTATAAAAGGGGGAGCTAATAATAGTACTTACTTTCTAGGGTTACTGGACGAATATAATGAACTCGTACATACAAAGCACTTAACAAGCAATCAGTAAACAGTAGGTTTATGTTTTTAGTTTTATTATCATTATTAACATAGAGCTCCAAGTGGGGCTGGATGGGAAAGCCCTATGTGTCCCTCACCCCCTACACAAACACACGCTCGTGCTCTTATACAGGCAACACGCACACACACATAACACTTCCAGGAAGGCGAAGTCCTGTTAGGCTTCGTTTGTCATATTTCCTCTGTCCTGGTGGAACTGTTGTTGCCTCAGGGAGAGTGACCAGGCAGTGACTACCTCCTGTCTGTTTCCACAATTCTCCACAATGCCCGGCACAGTGCCTGGCACATACACAGCAGACACTCAGGGAACATCGACTGGATGGAGCTGGAGGAGTTTCCAGAGCTCATATGGTTGAGCCTCAGGAAGGCCTTCCAGATGTCCAACCTCTCACCGTCTTCCTGTGGACCAGACCCATCTCCCCTTCTCCCTCATGGCCCTGGCTACAGCTGCCCCCGTCAGCTCAGATGTGGCTCCTTCAGAGCCTCACACCAGCAGGGCGTGAGTCAGAAAAGGGCTGCTGGGGCCCAGTTCCTGAAGCAGGACACAGAAGCTGGGCTTTGGTGATGGGCCTCTCTGGGCCTGTTCTCGTCACTGCCCAGGCCCCCCAGCAGGAGGAACAGCACGCTCTGGTCCCTTCTGACCAGCTGGCATCAGTGGGTGGCTGTGTCTGTGGGAACACTTCTCAGCTAGAGGTGCCCAGACACCCTGCTCACTGCCCAGATGAGCCAGTCCAAGGCAGCTGTGTCCTGGGCTCCAGGGAGTAATACTGACTAAGTGTGAGGCATGTATTGGGCATCCAGATGACAGGATTCAGCTCAGGGCTGCACCAGGCCAGGCATGGTTTGAGCAGAGTGCTGGTCAGTCAACCACAAATTTTATTTCCTCCTACTTGGCAGAAGACCAAGAGAGAAAAGCGATTCACATCATGTAGTGTGATCTAGTTACATATAATAAAAGTGCAAATTGTTGATTCATTAATAACCTGTGGTTGTTTACATGTATTTTGCATGTCATTTGCATGACACCTCCACAGGCTTGTGGCAATTTGATCCCCACTCCAGGGGGCAGGTTGTGTGGAGGAGTGCCAACAGGGGCTCCCTGCCTAAAATCCTCTCTGTGGAAAGGAAACTCTAACAAGGGGTGTCTATGGACGGATGGATGAGTTGGTGTGTGGTGAAGGGGTGGCAGGCGTTTGGGAGTCAGGCAGACCTGACTTTGAATTCTACTCTGTCGCTAACTAGCTGTGCAACCTTGGGCAAGTTATTTGACCTCTCTGAGCCTTTTTCTTTCTTTATTGGTTAAACAAAGGTAGGGATTGGATTTGAGGTCTTTGAGGTTCCTTTCAGCTCTAACACTGTGGTTCTTTCTTATTATGGTTCCTACAAGTGCTTTGCTGGGATCTTGGGAAGGTTTTGTTGTGTTGTGTTTTTTTAACTCCGGTGATTGTGTGCTAGGCAGGATACTGTGTGTTTTATATGCTTTATCTCATTTAATGCTCACAGCATCTCCTGGTAGAGGTTGTTGTTATCCCCATTCCATAAATAATTCTACAGATGAACTGAAGTCTGAGGCTCAGAGAGGTTCAATAATTTACCTAGACAAACAGCTTGTCAGGAGCAGAGCCCGGATTTGAATCCAGGCCTGTTTAGCTGATGTCTCAAGCTGAGTTGGAATCAACTCAAAGGCAATGGGTTTGGTTTTGGTTTTGGTTTTAAACCAAGAAGCCGTATGCATCTTGAGTCATGTCCCGGAAGCTATAGGATTTATGGAGGAGTCTCCCTAAGGCTGTCAGTGGGGTGACTTTTCTCCTCTGATCTTTGCCAACGACCTCTGTACTGCTCTCAGCCCATGCCTGCGGCTCCTCTTCCCTGCCCAGTCGGGGCACCTTCCCACCAGTGGGCAGTGGAGCGCCGGCAGGCCTGCCTCTGTCCATAGCTGTAAGCCTGCCCAGCTGGGCTGCCAGGCCCCGGGAAGCACAGAGGGAGTGGGTGAGGCCTGGCATGCAGGGCCAGAGCTGGGGCAGGGAGAGAAAGCTGTTGGATTAGGGCGTGTTTGACTTTAGGGCATCCATTTAGCCGTCCCCACTCTGGTTAGCTGGGCAGTTCTCTGCAACTACCCCAGAACAATTGCTCTCTAGTCCCGCTATCTGCTTTCAGGAGAGGTAGGCCATCTCCAGATCCTCTGTCTAAGGAGGCGCTAGTCATAGGACTAGAGTGTCCGAGGCAGGAGAGGAGCCTGAGGAAGCCTGGAAGCCTCGCCCCATTTCGCTTGCAGATGAGGAAACCGAGGCCCAGGGAGGGTACATGTTGGTTCATTGTTACTGTCACTCAGCCCTGAGCTCTTCCTTCCTCTGACCCCTGCCTTCTGCCTCCCACTTCTTATGCAAAAGCCTAGAGCAAGATTTTCTCAAGGAACAGAGAAGAAAAACAAAGTAGTTTAGAGGGGGAGTAGCTTTGTGTTTTGAAAATAATTTGTTTGAATTAGAGATAGCCTTTAGGGTAGGTTCTGCTAAAGAGTGTGTCTAGCCAGGGGGTTGTAGAAGGATATAGATTAGTTTGAAGGATGAAAGCTTCACCCAGCTGGCGTTGGAATGTTTCCAGGAAGTCTCAGTGTATGTTAGAAGCAAACTGCCTAGGTGTTAACACTTCTTGGTAGCGGGGGAATGGCCAAGATGCTGGGGGTCACTGGAGTGGAATCCATACCCTGACATTTGATGTTAACTTCTGAGCATAAAAGCAATCCATGTTTATTGTTAAAAATTTGAAAAATATAAGAAAGAATACAGATGATAAAATCACCAGCAATTTCACCACTTAACAGCTACTGCTGTGAACATTTGGAGTTCCAGAAAAATTTTCCAAACATATATATATATATATATATATATATATGTAGGGAGAGAGAGAGATGAATTATTTTTACACGGTTAAGAGAATCTATATATACACAGCACACATACCATTTTAGGAGCCCTGTTGGCAGAGTGGTTAAGTGCTTGGCTGCTAACTGAAAGGTCAGCGGTTCGAATCCACCAGCTGCTCCATAGGAGAAAGATGTGGCAATCTGCTTCTGTAAAGATTTACAGCCTTGGAAACCCTATGGGGCCGTTCTACTTTGTCCTATAGGGTCGCTATGAGTCGGAATCGACTCAATGGCAATGGGTTTATATCCCATTTTATTCACTTAATGTTACAAGTGTTTCCTCAAGTCCATAGACATTACTATGTAAGGACTGTTTATGATGGCATAGTATGGGATTGTATGCTACTCATCTTTTAGCTTTCAGCTAAAATAGCCCCTCCTTGGGGAGGCTTCCCTGAACCCCTCCCTGCTCCTGACTTGGCCCAAATTAGTTTCCTCTGTTAGGCGCTCAGGTGGGATCTGCTTCTTCCACATCACTCATTGCCAGGGTAGCTTTCTACTGAATATCTGTCTTTCTGGGCTTGGTAAGTGCTGACAGGGCCAGCCAGACCACACTGGCCTTCATACCCATGTATCCCCATGGCCGGCACACAGTAGGCCTGCATAAACATTGGGAGTAAAAGAAAATTTGGCTATCACGTTTTATTTATATTGGGCATTTAGACTGTTACCAATTTTTTATTCTTGCAAATAGCATGCAATGATACCCACAGTTCACGTGTTCATAGGGTCGGAGCCGAGTCTAGGACCCTGGGTTGTACCTCCTGGTAAACAGCACAGTCTCTATCTGTAAGAATTTTCTTATGAGGTTAAGTATTTCCCAACTCCTTTTATTCCAACTCCCCTCTTTGCCCCAGTTTCGCCGACTTTGTGAATTCCCAGAGCTGCGTCTGGCACTCCTCAGCTCATTTACCCTTCTGGCTTGGGAGGGCAGGACTTTATGGGCCCCAGGTCTCATCCTTACTGTCCAGTCACTATTCCCTGAGGCCTGGGCGTCCTGTTTCGTTGTGTCTTGGTGAGGAGAGCAGCTCCAGGATGAGAGCTTGGTGGGTAGGTGGTACTTCTTGGTTGGCCCTATTTGGCAGAGTGGGCACAGCGCACAAACAGAGAGGCAGGAGGCTGAGAGACACAGCTCCTTGGGCGGCATGAATAATGGCTTCAGCTTCAGCCTCCCTCAGTAAAGCCCAGAAGAGCCTCCCAGCTGCTGTGGAACAAAGAAAAGGCTGCGGGAGCGGGTGGTGGGGATGACGAGAGGAAGGGAAGGCAGGTGGGTGGGCCTTGGCGTCCATGTCCTTGGAAATACTGGCTTGGGGGTGGTCAGGAGAATGGGGGCAGCTGGCCAGGATTTTCTCTGACCCCAGAGAACAGGAAATCGGGGCACCTTCTCCTGCATTGTTCCTCACCCTGGTGGCTGTTCCCCTAGCAGGCTTGCAGAGAAGTGTGGGGATGGGGCTGGCAACATCCACTTACCTATTTCATAAACATGCTTTGAGCAACTGCTATGTGCCAGACACTGTGCTGGACCTGAGGATACAGAGGTGGACTGGCTGATCTGGTCTCTGCCTCTGTCTGGAAGCTCTTGGCCATTGCTGAAACTGTGGATTCCTAGAGACCAAGGTAACTAAGGGAGAAACTCCTAACATAGCTGGGGTGGGAGCTGGGGTGGCAGGAGGCTGGTACCTGACACCTGGCATTGCTTGGGCTGGACAGCTGGACCCTACTCCATACTCACTCTCTCAGCCCAGGTCATGTGGCAGCAGGCCCCTTGGGGCTGTCTTCCTGCCACCTACCTCCAGAACTTCTGTGTCCTTTGGGGGTAGAAGGCAACTGGCTTGTCCCCACCACAGCCCTAATATAGATGGTCACTATGAGTCAGAATCAAATTGACGGCAATGGGTTTTTTTTTTTAATTCATTAATTCATTCAACAAATACTTACTGAGTGCCTCACATGTGCCAGGCACTGTTATGGATTCTTGGAATATATTTATTAACAAAACAAAGACCCTTGAGGAGCCTGCATTCTAAGGGGTTAGAGGACCGATGCTAAATAATAAACACGATATGTAAATTATGCAGAGTATTAAAAGGTGAAATATACTATTGAAAGCAGAAAAAAAGAGCAGGGTAAACGGATTGGGAATGCCAGAACGGGGGAGGGTGGGGGGAGAAAGTGTTGCAATTTTAAATAGTGGGGATCAGTGAGGCTTCATCAAGAAGATGACGTCTGACTGGACTCTGGGACATAAAATAATACTCATGAAGAGTGTGCTTCTTAGCTCAAGTAGATACATGAGACTAAATGGGCAGCTCCCGTCCAGAGGTGAGATGAGAAGCCAGAGAGGGTCAGGAGCTGGTTGAATGGGCACAGGAAATCTAGGGTAGAAAGGAGAAGTGTGCTGTCACAGTATAAGGAGAGCAAGTAGGGTCACAAAACAATGTATATATAAATTCTTGTATGAGAGACTAACTTGAATTGTAAACTTTCACTTAAAGCCCAACAATTAAAAAAAAAAAAAAAAGATGATGTCTGAGCAAAACCGTGCAGAGGAGGGACTAGACCATGCATGTACTGGGAGATCACACCCTGCAGAGGAAGGAACCAGAGTGAAGGCCTCAGGGCAGGAACATCCCTGAAGTGTTAGGGGACTAGCTAGAAGGCCTGTGATAAGGGAGAGTGTGGTCCAATGGTACAGCTGAAAAGATAACAGGTTGCTGGCCCTTGTAGGGACTTGAAGCAGGACTTCGAACTGGTTCATTCTATAAAAGGCTTCGAATCTCTGCTGAGAATTTGTGTTTCCACCCTAGATACACTGAATCAGAATCTACATTTTAACACGATCCCCAGGTGATTCTTATGTATAATAAATTTTGAGAACCACTGCTCTACTAGTAAGGAGCTCTGGTGGTGCAGTGGTTAAAGCACTTAGCTGCTAACTGAAAGGTCAGTGGTTGGAACCCACCAGCCCCTATGTTGGAGAAAGATGTGGCAGTCTGATTCCGTAAAGATTACAGCTTGGAACCCCTGCGGGCAGTTCTACTCTGTCCTGTAGGGTCGAGGGAGTCCGAGTCGAGGGAGTCCGAGTCGACCAGATGGCAGTAGGTTTGGAACTTGTTAGAAATGCAAATTCTCAGCAGGGGGTTTGAACTGGAAGGAACTGCTTCCCAGCTTGGCCTTGAAGGCCACTGGAAGGGCTTTAGCTTTAGCGGAGGAGTAACATGACCTGATTTAGGTTTTAAGGGATCCCTGTGGCTCTTGGGTAGAGAATATGCTGTAGGGGGAAAGGGTGGAAGGAGGGGATTAATTAGGAACTTTCTGCAGGCATGAAAAGAGGGTGGCTTCAGAAGCAGAGGAGGTGTAAAAAGTGATTAATTCCAATGTGCATTCTTTTTTTCTCATGTAAACTCAAACTTTAAGGTTCCTTTTGTGGAGTAAAACAGGTTCTTCACTGTTTACAAGGTTATTTCTGAGTTGCAAAAATGAAGTCTCCCCCTTCCCCTCCCCCATTTTTAGTCATTCCTGTATTCCCCCATTCAGTCTTGGCTGCCACAAGCAAGCAGACAGAAAGCTCAAGGAAACCCTTTTCTTGCATCTTAGAAGCTGACATTAACTGCTCCAGGTCTGTCAGACAGATGCGTTGTATGTGTGTTTTAAATCTTAACTTTTTATTTCCTTTTGCTTGAGGTAAAATTTTCATAGATTAAGGTGCATAAATCTTAAGCATCTAGCTCAATAATTTTTTACAAATGTACACATCTATGTAACCGTTGCCTAGATCGATGTTTAGAACATTTTCAGCACTCCCTCGTGCCCCTCCCAAGAAGTACTCTCCCAAAGGTATCCACCATTCTGCCCTTTATCCCCTAGATTATTTTGTCTGGTCTTGAACTTTTTAAATGAAATCAAGCGGTATGCACTGTCTTGTCTGGCTTCTGAAGCCCAAGATTATGTCTGAGATTCATCCCTGTTACTGAGTGAAGCAGTAGATTTATTTTTTATTTTTTTATTGCTGTGTAGAATTCCGTTGTATAAGTCTACCATGATTTCTTCAAAGGCTGGCTATATTTTGAAGATAGAGCCAAAGGACTTGCTTATGGATTGGATGTGGGATGTGAGAGAAAGAGTCAAGGATGACTCCCAGGTTTTAGACTTAAGCATGTGGGAGGATGGAGTTGACACACTCCTAGGTGGGAAAGGCTGCAGGTGGTGCAGGCTTGGGAGCAAGAAAAGGAGTTCAGGTTTAGAAATGTTGAGTTTGAACTGTCTGTCAGATATCTCAGACAAGCAGGAAGTTGGATATACCAGGATGGAGTTCAAAAGAGGGATCTGGGCTGGGGAAATAAATGTGGGAGCCACTGGCCTCCAGATGGTGTTTCAATCCATGAGGCTGGCTGAGATCCCAAGACAGAAAGTATAGATAAAGAGAAGAGGACCGAGGACTGAGCAGTGAGAAGCTGGGGAGAAGAGGAGGCACCCCCAAATGAGACTGAAGGAGAACCAGGGATGTAGGAAGAAAGCCAAGAACCAAGAGTGTGGCGTCCTGGAAGCCAAGTGTAGGCAGTGGATTAAGGAGGAGCAAGAGATCAGCTGTTTGAAATGCTGCCAATGGACAAGTGAGTGAGGACTGAGAATTACCATTGGATTTAGCAAGGCAGCTGGTGACCTTGACAAGGCAGTTGTCAATGGAGTGGAAGGGTGGAAACCCTGATTGGAGCAGGCTCAAGAGAGAAGAGGAGTGGAATGGAAAGCAGCAGGGATAGGTTACTCTTTTGAGGAATTTTGTTGCAAAGATGAGCAAAGTAAGAGGGCAGTAGCTGGCAGGGGAGTGGGTACAAGGCATTTTGCTTTGTTTTTTGTTTTTTTTTTTAAGATAGGACAGATGTTACTGTATTTGTGTGCTGATTGAAAATCCAGTTGAAAGTGAAAAACTAATGATAGAGCAAAGGAGAGAATTTCTGGGGTGATGTCCTTGTTTAGGAGTTCCTGGGTAGTTCAAATGGTTAATGCACTTGGCAGCTAACTGAAAGACTGGAGTTCAAGTCCACGTAGAGCTGCTTTGGAAGACAGTCCTGGTGATCTAATTCTAAAAAATTAGCCATTGAAAACCCTGTGGAACACAGTTCTCTGACACACACGGGGTTGCCATGAGATGGAATTGACTCAGCGACAATTGGTATTGGTCCTTGTTTAGGCCAAGTAGGATCAGGATCTACGGCGTAAACGGAGGGAATAGCTTGAGAGAGGAGCATGGCAGTTCATCTGTGGTAACAGGCAGGAAGGCGGAGTATGTGGGTGCAGATGCTAGTAGGTGAACTTCTCTCCCGACTGTTTCACTAGGAAAATGAAGTAGGAAGCAAGGTCATCAGCTGAGAGTGAAGGTGGTGGAGGAGGTGTTGGAGAGAGTATGAAATAATTCTCTAGGAAGTAGGAGAGTGACTAGACTCAGGAAGATGAGTATGATGGGGGGCAGCACTAAGGGCCCCCTTGAAGTTCATGGTGATGAATTTAAAGTGAGACTAGGCAGCATGGTTGTATGTTTATCACTGGCCATGTTCAGCTGCACAGGTGTCAGCATGGAGGAGGTGGAGGGTCCGTTCCTTCTTTATTTCAGAAGGGCCAGATTGTGTGTCCGGTACTGGGCGCATTGGGCGCGCATCATGGTCAGTCAGCCGTGGCCCCTGCCCTCATGGAACGCAGAGACTAGGGGAGAGAGGGACAGTGCACGTGGAAACGAACAGATGACTGCAATTACAATTAGGGAAGAACATAAGGAAGAGGAAGCCGTCCTGGTATTCTCTGCCCAGTGTCCCCAGAGACCCACAATGGCCCGAGGACTTAGTAGGGCCTTACAGGCCTCGTGGTTCACGGTCAAGAGTTCGGAATTATTCTTCATGTACTGTGAAGCCTCGGAATAGTTTAAGCAGGGAATGACTATATAATCCAAATTACATTTTTAAAAGGTCAAAAATCCTTAACAAAATATTAGTAAATCAAATCCAGCGATGTAAAAAGGATAATACATCAGAACCAAGAAGTGTTTATTCCATGTATTCAAGGATGGTTTAACATTTGAAAAACCAATCAGTATAATTCACTGCATTAATATAAGGAGGTCACCCTGTTTGCTGTGTGTAGGAAGGATTGGAATGGGGTAAGAGAGGACGTGGGAGGACCGACGGGGGGGCATTGCAGATGGCCGGGGTGGGGGCCAGGCGGGGAGCGGAGGAGGCAGTGGAGATGGAGAGAACTAGGAAGATTTCCAGTACGTTAGAGTTAAAACCAGGAGGCAGCGGTGGTTCAGTGGTAGAATTCTCACCTTCCATGCAGGAGACCTGGGTTCAATTCACATGCACAGCCACCGCCCCTCTGTCGGTGAAGGCTTATGTGTTGCTGTGATGCTGAACAGGTTTTAGTAGAGCTTCCAGATTAATACTGGGCTAGGAAGAAAGGCCTACAGATCTATTTTTGAAAAGCAGTAATGGAAACCCTATAACTCACCAAAGTCTCATGGGCAACCGATCATGGGGATGGGGCAGCATTTTGTTCAGTTGTACACAGGGTCACCATGAGTTGGGGTGACTTGGTGGCAGCTAACAACAGCAACAACAGAGGTGGAACCAACTGGTAGTGGATTGGCTTCCTGGTGACACAGTGGTTAAAATGCTCAGCTGCTAACCGTAACCGCTGGCAGTTTGAACCCACCAGCCACTTTGCGGGAGAACAATGTGGCACTCTGCTTCCATAAATATTACAGTCTTGGAAACGCTATGGGGGCAGTTCTCCTCTGTCCTACAGAGTCGATATGAGTTGGGATCGATGCAATGGCAAGGGATTCTGGTAGTGGGTTGGATGTTCAAGGTGGGAGAAGTCAATCATGACTCTCCAAGTTTCTAGGGGCTGCTGTAACAAAATACTACAGAATTGTTCTGTCACGGTTCTGGAGGCTGAGAGTCTGAATTCAGGCACTGGCTGAGTTAGGCTGTGTCTCTGCCGACTCTAGGGGAAGATCCCTCCTTTCGGTGTCTGTGGCCCCAGGCGTCTCTTGGCATTCACTGGTTTGGAGATGCATCTTCACATGGCTTTCCCTGTGTGTGTTGCTCTATTTCAGTGTCTATCTTATTTTGTTAAGACTCATCTTGGAAGGGATTAGGGTTAGGACCCACCCTACTCTGGTATAAACTTGTTAATTTAACTGATAACATCTGCCAAGAAAACCCTTATTTTCCCAAATAGGGTCACATTCACAAGTACAGGTGTCAGGATTTCAACAGATCTTTTGAGGGACACAATTCAATCCATAACACCAGGTTTATGGCTTAAGCCACTGGGTGGATGGTGGTGCCGTTCCTGGAGATGGGTACAGATGGGGAGGGGAGAAACTGGGAGGAGGTTCAGATCCTGTTAGGTGCCAGGTACTCAGGTGGAGGTGATGTGATGTCAGGTCCACTTAGGGTCTTCTCTCTCGCTCATTTCCATCTTTCGTCCCCTCTTGTGGTCAGGCAGATGGCCCCTTTCTTGCCTTACACGGCCTCAAAGAAGGGGTCTCACAAACATCGAGAAGGCTTCCTGGTGTCCGCAGTGACTCTGTCCTCTCTAGTCCTTGGCTCCCAACTGCACATCTGAGGAGGCTGTTGGCTTTGTTGGGCTGGGAGCACCACAGTAAGAACGCATGGCTCTGAGCTCTGCAAAGTCTCCAGAAGATGACAGCAGCACAGGCGGCACTGAGCAGCCCAGAGCAGTGGCCTTTTCAGCGAATGCAACAAGAGGACGGCCAGTCAATAAACAGGCAGTTATCAAGTGCCAGTTCTAGCCCCGCCCGGACTGGGGAGCCCCAAGGCGGGCCTGGGGGCACGGCGGGCCTGGGGGCACGCTGGATCAGCTCTTCCACTCAGAAGCAATCTCCCTGGGCTTCGTGTATGGGAGAAAGCTGTGCCATGTGGGTCGGCAGGGTTGATGTGGGCGTAGAGAGCCAGGTCTCACAGCTCTCATCAGGCAGCCTGCTCTCGGAGCTAGGGTTTCCAATTCTCAACTCCCCACCCCTGGGAGAGCAGGGGCTGAGACCGCAGCATGGCAAATGCTGGTTCTCAACCCTTTTATTTTACCCCAGTGGCAGCAAGGAAAGAAGCCCTGGCGACACAATGGTTAAGCGCTTGGCTGCTAACCGAAAGGTTGGCATTTCGAACCCACCAGCTGCTGCATGGGAGAACAATATGACAGTCAGCTTCCTATAGATGACAGCCTTGGAAGCCCTATGGGGCAGGTCTACTCTGTCCTATAGTGTCTCTATGAGTTGGAATCAACTCAAGGCACACAACAACAAACAACAAGGGCCCTGAGGCATGCCCACCCAGCAGGGACGGTAACTCACCAGGCAGTGGTTCCCTGAGGGGCGGAAGTGGGGAGGGTGTGTTTCAAAAAAGCTCCTCTAACCCGGATGTTTTTAATGATTCCCCTTACTAGAGAGTTAATTCCTGCCTTTTGCACCCCCCACTCCATACTCCCTGCCCCGCTGTTGTGGAGATACACTACTGAAAAGAAGGGTAAGAGCTGTCTCCCCAGGCAGACTGAGGCAGGTAAAAATCCTACTTGTAGCAATTAGAGCTGTGTCGTCTTGGATGAGTTACTTCACCTCTCTGAGCCTCCATTTCCTCTTCTGCAAAACAGGTTTCTTAATACCTCCTCTCTATAGGGTCTCTATGAGTCAGAACTGACTCGATGGCATCTAACAACAACAATATCTCCTTCCTAGAGTTGTGAGGCTTAGTGATAATGTATGTTAAGGAGCTGGCACCAAGTAGGCACTCAGTAAATGGGGGCTGTTACTAGTATCAAATCATCCAAAGCACGTTTTTCATTTACCATTTGATGTTTTGTGACCGCAGTAATCCCACTGGGTTCAGGTCAATGTCAAAATGAGTTGCACGCACCAGGTTCTGTAAGGGTAGGGCGACGTTCTCTCAGTCTGTCTTGCTCATTTTCTTCCAGTACCAAACACGTGTCTATAGGACATTGGTGGTTCAGTGGTAGAATTCTCGCCTTCCATGAGGGAGACCTGGGTTCGATTCCCAGCTAATGCACCTCATGTGCAGCCACGACCTAGTGGAGGCTTGCGTGTTGCTATGATGCTGAACAGGTTTCGGCAGAGCTTCCAGACTAAGACAGACTAGGAAGAAAGGCCTGGCAATCTACTTCTGAAAATCAGCCAGCGAAAACCCTATGGATAACAATGGTGTGAATCACAACTGATCATGAGGATGGTGCAGGACCAAGCAGCTTTTCGTTCTGTTGTGCATGGGCTTGCTATGAGTTAGGGACTAACTCAACAGCAGCTGTGCCTGGCTGGCACTTAAAACCTATTGCCGTTTATAGTCGATCCCGACTCATAACGACCCTATAGGACAGAGTAGAACTGCCTCATAGGGTTTCCAAGGCTGTTATCTTTAAAGAAACAGACTGTCACATCTTTCTCCTGCAGAGTGGCTGGTGGGTTTGAATCACCGACCTTTCGGTTAGCAGCCAAGCACTTAACCACTGCGCCACCAGGGCTCCTTTGTTGTTGTTGTCACCTGCTGTCGAGTCGGTTCTGACTCATGGCGACCCTTAGTTGGTGCTTAATCGGTGTTTGTGGAGTGAAGGAACGAGAATGCTGTAATGGAGGAACGATACCTTAGTGGGAGAACCGAGTGGACAGGTCGGGAGGAAGTTGGAGAGCTCATAATTCACCTGCACAGAGCAAGAGCAGCCAATGGAGGAGGAAGGGTTAGTTAATGACAACACCCCAAGTGATCAGAGGAGGGGTCTGGGGCACAGAGAGGCGAAAGCACTCACCCAAGCTTACCTGGAAAGTTGGAGCGGTAGGTACCTGGTCTCCTGACTCCCAGCCCATCACCCTCCTGCCCCTGTGCTGCTATTTCTAGGAGGGGGAGAGAAATTGCACCCCCCCCCCCCACCATTCCAGGGTGTGAACAGGCCTTCCCATTGTCCTTATATCCTCCCAGGGCTTCTCCTGAGCGTCCTGAGCAGCTCCGGAGGCAGCTGGCACTTGAGGAAGACAAGGGCTCCCTGGGGGCTGTTGGCTTTATAAATTGCCTCCAGGGAGGAAAACATTCAGGGTGTTTGGGGGCGCTTGCTGTGTCTGGCAGACACGCCTGTGGCGTCGCCCTGGTCCTCTGCTGAGTAAACGCAACCTCCCACCTCCCCTTAAGAAAAACATCACATTATGGACTCCTGGGGCCATACTTGGGAGGGCAGGTGGAGCTGGCTTAATGACAATGGCACAGGTAACATTCAGAGCAGGCGTGTCTGGCCCCAGGGGCCTGTGACAGGTTTGGAGCAAAGGATGTGAAGGCATGAAATCCCCCCTACCGCAACAACCTTTAGTCATAACAGAAGGCCACAGTGGCTGCAGAGTCTTGGTAGGGTGTGTGTACTCATATCCATACGTGTGTGTATATGTACGTGTGCACGTGTGTATATGTGTGTGGGGGTGTTATAGTTCTTCTTTTTCTCAATAATAGTTTATTGTGTTTTTGGTGAAAGTTTACACAGCAAGTTAGGTTCCCATTTAACAAGTACTACACAAATTAGTAATTGTCGACCATTTGGTCTCATATAGGTGATTTTTCAAAGGTGCACAGTACTCACTGGTAATATTCTTTATTTTATGAGCCAATCTGTTGTTTAGTTAAAAGGTGCCCTTGGGGTAGTTTCAGTTCAAGGTTTAAGGAGTATCTCAGGGTGATAGTCTCCGGAAGTCCTTTAGTTTCAACTGGCTCTGTAAGTCTGGACTTAAGAATTTGAGTTCTCTTCCACATTTTTCTTCCCGTCTGTCTTAGTCATCTAGGGCTACTATAACAGAAATACCATAAGTGGATGGCTTTAACAAACACATTTATTTCTTCACAGTAAAGTAGGCTAAAAGTCCAAATTCAGGGCGTTAACTCCAGGGAAAGCCTTTCTCTCTCTGTCAGCCTTCTCATCAACGTTCCCCTGGACTAGGAGCTTCTCCGCGCAGGAACCAGGATGCGCTCTGCTCCTGGCACTGCTTTCTTGGTGGTATGAAATCCCCCTGTCTCTCTGCTCACTTCTGTCTTTTATATCTCAAGAGATTGCCTCAGGACACTATCCAGTCTTGTAGACTGAGTCCTGCCTTACTAACACAACTGCCACCCATCCTCCCTCATTAACATCATAGAGGCAGAATTTCCAACATATAGGAAATCACACAATACGGGGAATCATGGCCCACCCAAACTGCTACACACATTTTTTGGGGGGACATAAATCGAACCATGACACCTTCTATCAGGGTCCATCTATTGTGGCCTCGCTGAGAATGGTTGTTAGTGGTAGCTGGGCGCTATCTAGTTCTTCTGGCCTCAGGGTACAGGAGGCCGTGGCTCCTGTAGACAGTCCTTCTCTAGACTAGTTTCTGCTCTAGGTCTTGGGTTTCCTTCTTTCTCTTTTGCTCCAGCTGAGATGAGACCTATAGTTGTATCTTCGATGGCCTCTAACAATAGCTTTTCATTTTTATTTTTACAGATCAAAGGCTTCCAGACCTTTCCTTCAACTCTGCTTGCTTCACGCCACCCCCTCCACCACCCCACTTCACCCCCCTCCCTCATTCTCCCTGATCAAGACAAGAGTTCCAACCAAGCTTATATTTCCTGCTTGTGCCCCCTCCCCCTCTTTCCCCCATTAATCCTCCTTGACAGTACAAACACAGTTTACATGTTCAAGTTAACAAGTGTTTTCTGACGATACCAAGTCCTGTCCCCAAGGGTACAGACCCAGAGTCTAGTGGGGGAGGTGGACAAGTTACCAGCTGCCACGTTGAAAGGAGGCCTGAGCAGGCCTGGCCCACACCCAGGCACACAGGGCTCAATCTGGGATGCTCAGCCTGCACCTCCTTCTACCTGTGCTCAAACTCCCTTTCCCTGTCTCAAGCCAGTCACGTCTTGGCCTATCCAGGGCTTGGAGTTGAGAAGAAGAAAAGAAGAGATTTGACATCTAAGACCACCCTGTATACACACAGACACACAAACACCCCAGAAAGCTATCACCTTCCCTTGTTTCATTCCTACTCATTCTTTAACCCTCAGCTCAGATGATACCTCCTCCAGGAAGCCTTCCTTGCTTGGCCTTCATGTCCATACAGCTTCCAGTATTTCCGTTTAACACAGCCCTTGTCAGATTGCACTGTGATTCTGTCCCTCACTGGCCTGTGAATAATTTGAAGGTAGGGTCTAAGCCTATTCATCTCTATAGGCACAGTGCCCAGCCCACTTCCTGCCAGGTTCAGTATGCAATAACTTACCCAATGAATCACTGAATGAACAATAATGGTAGCAAGTGACTCTTTTTCAATGGAGTTTTTTTTTTTTTAAGTGTTTATTATTTTTTTAAATTTCATTTTATTTATTTATTTATTTTTTATTGTACTTCAGGTGAAGGCTTACAGAAAAAATAGTTTCTCATGAAACAGTAGTACACATATTGTTTTATGACATTGGTTAACAACCCCACAACATGTCAACCCTCTACCTTCTCAACCTTTTTTTTTTTTTGGTGAAAATACACATAGCCAAAGATACACCATTTCAAAAATTTCTACATGCACAGTTCAGTGACATTGACTACGCTCTTCCAATTGTGCTGTTATTCTCACTTAAGATGAAGGCTTACAGAACAAAATAGTTTCTCATTTAACAGTTACTATGAATGTTGCCCTATGACAATAGTTAACAATCTCACAACACATCAACAATATCCTTACTCAACCTTGGGTTCCCTATCACCAGCTTCCTTGTCCCCTTCTACCTTCTGGCCCTTGTCACTGGACTCCTGTACCTCGTTAGTCTCATCTGATTTTACGGGGCTGTCCACTCCCAGACTGAACGGTGAACCTTGGAGATAACTTCACCACTGAGCTAAAAGGGTGTCTGGGGGCCATGCTCTCAGTGGTTCTCCAGTCTCCTTTAGGCCAGTAAATCTGGTCTTTTTTTTGTGAGTTAGAATTTTGTTCTACATCCTTCTCCAGCTCTGTCCAGAGCCCTCTGTTGTGATCCTGGTCAGAGCAATCAGTGGTGGTAGCTGGGCACCATCTAGCTGTACTGGACTCAGTCCAGTGGAAGCCTTGGTAGCTGTGGACAATTAGTCCCTCAGACTAATCTTTTCCTTGTACCCTGTTCTCTTCATTCTCCCTTGCTCCGGAAGGGATGAGACCAGTGGAGTATCTTAGATGGCCGCTCACAGCCTTTTAAGACCCCAGACACTACTCACCAAGGTAGAATGTAGAGCATTGTCTTTATAAGCTGTGTCATGCCAATTGAGCTAGATGTTCCCCGAGACCATGGTCCCCACAGCCCTCTGCCCAGCAATTCAGTCCCTCAGGGAGTTTGGATGTGTCTATGGGGCTTCCTTGACCTTTCCTTGTACAAGTTGTGCTAGTTTGCCCTGTATTGTGTACTGTCTCACCCTTCACCCAAGATACCACTCATCTATTGCCTATGTAGTATTTCCCCCCCACCCCTCCCATCCCTGGTAACCAACAAAGGTTGTTACATTTTCTGTGTGAACTTTTTCATGGATTTTTACAATAGAGGTCTCATATAATATTTGTCCTTTTGTGATTGACTTATTTCACTCAGCATAATGTCCTCCAGTTTCATCCATGTTATGAGATGCTTCACAGATTCATTGTTGTTCTTTCTCGTTGCATAGTACTCCATTGTGTGTATGTACCATAGTTTGTTCATCCACTCTCTGTTGATGGGCATCTAGGTTGTTTCCATCGTTTTGCTATTGTGAACAATGCTGCCATGAACATAGGTGTGCATATGCCTATTTGAGTGATGACTCTTATTTCTCTAGGATATATTCCTAGGAGTGGAATTGCTGGATCGAATGGTATGTCTATTTCTAGCTTTCTGAGGAAGCGCCATATCATTTTCCAAAATGGTTGTATCATTTTGCATTCCCACCAGCTCAATGGAGTTTTTGGTGAAAGTTTGTACAGCAAGTTAGGTTCCCATTAGACATTTTCCACACAAATTGTTTAGTGACATTCGTTACATTTATCAAATTTGTCAACATTTTCTTTAATTGTGTCCAGACCCATCCATACATGCTCTAATGCTCATTTTTGGGAACAAGTGACTCTTGAGCACCTAGTATTTGCTAGGCCCTGTGCTAAATACTTTATATGGATTACTTAAATCCTTGCACAATGTTGTAAAAATATACAAATGGTATTTTATACTAACAGTATAATAGATCCCCATTTTTTCAGATGAGGAAACTGAGGCTCAGAGATATTAAATAGCTCACTAACATCAAGCAGGTGATAAATGTAACCCAAAAGTTGAATAAATAACTGAATGGATGAATAAAAAGGTCTATATTTGAGTCCAGCATTTACTGCTGGATGATCTTGGGTAAATCACTTACTTCTTTGAGTCTCAGTTTCCACATCTATACAATGGGCATGATTTCAATCCCTACATCAGAGGTGTCTGTGAGGCAATATTCTCAGATGGGAAGAGAGAATGGCTTCATTGTTCAGGAGTGAGTTGGCTCTGGGTGTGTACTGTGGGGCTGGGAAGTGCTGTGCCCTGGCCTGCTCCCACCAAATCTCGTCTGTGGCCTGCAGTTCAGAGCACTGCCCAAGGGCTGGCCTGACCATGTGGCTGGGAGGTGGCAGAAGGAGATGATGTTGACTCACTGTGGGTGTGTGAGGGGAGCAGAGACACACGAGGCAGAAGGAGCTGCTGGGAAGTGAGGAGGATCAGGAAGTTATGGTGACACACACCTGCCAGAGGGGCCAAGTTTGCCTTAGGAGCTGAGGTTGGAAGAGAAAGCCTCTTCCCTCCTGGGTGTCGTACCATGCTGCCTGCCATCTACTGGGAGCTGTAGACAGCTCTGGCTGGCAGGGAGCTGAGCTGTGCCACTGGCTGCGGTGTGATTCATGGCCGGCAGAACTGAGGAAGAACCAAGAACTCCCTGATCACACAAGGTGGTGAGGCGTGCCTTAGGGCTGGTAGGGAGGGAAGGAACAGCACTAAATATGCAGGCTGGCGCTGGGCTTTGAACCCTCGATGCTGGGCAGCTCCTGTGTTTCAAGGGGCCTGAACAGGAGTTGAACTGAGTCCGTTTCCCCTCCTATTGCTGGAGTCCATGTAGGCAGGTAGTGGACATTCTCTAGGCACCATTTTTCCTGTCGGAATGTGGCCCAAGTTTGAACTCAGTCCTGTCAAGACTTGAAAAAAAATGTTCAAGGGAAAAACCTGTGAGTAGAATCAAACACAAGGGAGCCTACCCCCTGCCCCCTACCAGAGAAGGTGGGGGAAGAAGTGACCCCTAATCTGCCTGGCGCAGAGGAGAGACTTGGGGCTGGGAACTAGGAAGCCTGACCTCCGGACCTGGTCTCCACCATGCCCACTTGGACAAGCCACCTTATTCCTCTGGACCTATCTCGTTCTCGGTAAAAGAGGACTCAATCCCTGCACTGCAGGGCAGTGGTAGTTCAGAGGTAGAATTCTCACCTTCCATATTGGAGACCTGGGTTTGATTCTCGGCCAGTGTACCTCAAGCACAGCCACCACCCATCTGTTGGTCAAGGCTTGTGTGTTGCTATGATGCTGAACAGGTTTCAGTGGAGTTTCCAAAGTGAGACAGAATAGGAAGAAAGGTCTGATGATCTACTTCTGAAAATCAGCTAATGAAAACGCAGTGGATCACAATGGTCCAATCCCATTGTGCATGGGTTCACCATGAGTTGGAGCCAACTTGACAGCAGGTAACAGCAACAGTTCCTGCCCTACTCCTCAGGACAAATGCAAGGACCCAGTGAGCAGTGTGGCAGAGCCTGACCAGAAGGAAGGGATGCTGAGAGGTGCTGGGGGCTGGGGGGTAGGGGAGCACAGCATGGGCTTTGAGTCCGGCTGGCTGAGTGTGGCCAATTTCTCTAAGCCTCAATTTATTTATCTGTAAAATGGGTATAATAATATAGACCTCATAGGAAGGATTGTTGAGAGGATTATATGTGAAAACAAATATGTAAGCCCAACATCTCCTCCCTCCAGTGTACCTGGGATTGATTCCTTCTCTTTCCTGTTGTTTGGTGGCAGGGAGAAGGACTGAGGGCGTGTGTGCGCGCTCACACCTTTCTGTCAGTGTCTGTTGTGGTTGGAGTGGACAATCGGCATGCCCATCCACCAGTGTGGCTTGAAGAGTTCCTTTACAAGCATGCCAGGGCCTTGGGGAGGTGGCTGTGGCAGGGCTGGGAGTGGTAAAAAACCCTACGCACAGTTAAGGTGTGTTATTGTCACTGTTCTGGGTTCAGTGCCTGGGGCACCTGCCTGTGAAATATCAGCTGGGTACCTCTCTCCCAGCTTCACGCTCCTCTGAGCCCAGGAGGCCACCTGACCCAGAAAGGATCTGGAGAAGGGGAGAAATGCAGCCCGTGGGGAGGGAGCACTGACCCACTGGGTGTCTCCCGAATGTCACGTGCAGTGTTGGGTGCCTTCCTTGGTGGCATATTAGTTTTATTTAGTCCTGCATGGCTGGTATCAACCCCCTTTTACAAATTAAAAAACAGAGAACCAGAAAGATAAAGTAACTTGAAAATTGCTCCCCAGCTAGTAAGTAACAAAATTGGAATTTGAACACGTGCTTGCCAGATTCCGAAGTGAATGCTATTTGTAATACATCCCACTCCTCCTGTGCCGCTGTCTTCAAGGGTTCCAGACTATGGAGAACTGTAGCCCCTGTCCTCGGGGAGCTTCTAGGCTGAGGGAGAAACACAGGGTGCTGGCCGAGCTAAGAGGGTTGAGACATCTGCAACAGAGGCTGCAGGTCGGCACAGGCCAGGAGTCTGGTTTCCTTTAGGCCCAGCCTGCTTTCTCTCAGGCACCAGGGCTGCATGTGCTCATTTGCATGGCTGCCTCAGTCACAAGGGAAACTAAATCAGGAGGTGTTGCTACCATCAGGGCAGCAAAAATAATCCCACGAGGTCCACGGAAGTAAGAGTGGTGGAGATGGGCTGGAGAGGCAACCAAGCAGACCCTGGGCCGGCTCCCAAGGAGGCCCATCCTGCCACTGTCCTGAAAGGTGGAGGGTGTCCTGGAAAAAGCACTGGACCTGGGGTCAGGTGAACCTGGGTCCAGGGGTTCAGTCTAACCAACTAAGCTGTGGCCTTGGGTACTCACTGAACCTTCCTGGGCCTCAATTTTCCCACCAGTAAAATGGTGACAATAAGCCCTGCTCTTCTTACCTTGCAAGCTGATGTGTGCATCCAGTAGGATACTTGGTGGCAAGCACTTTGTGACTGATGCTGTCCTCTGCTACCCTCGCTGTACTGAGCAGGGAGCCTCTTGCATCTCTCTCTTCCCCCATCCTGGCTTCTAACCTTTTGTCTCCCCATATAGGGGTGGAGAGTGGCTGCCCATTAAGAGAAACAGGTTAGACTGGTGGATTAGAGATGGACTCGCAGGGATTTGAATCCCTATTTCCTGCATGATCCAAGACAATGCCTTTCCTTTGTCTGGGCTCCCTCAGGCATCCTCCTCCCCAAACAAAGGTAGGGAGAACTACTAAAGTCCCAGATACTAGGCAGAGTGCCACTGGGCCTTGCTACTCCAAGTACCATCCCAGGAGCAGCAGCCTTGGCGTCTCTTGAGAGCCTGTCAGAAACACAGAATCTCAGGCCCCACCCTGGACTTGCTGACTCAGAATCTGATTTTTAACAAGACCTGCAGGTGATTCAAATGTACATTACAGTTTGAGAAGCACAGCTAATAAGGCGTGCAGGGAAATGTAAGGCCATGTGCCTTGTCCTCAAGTTCCTCCCAGGCTCACGGGAATATCAATGCAGGAAACACCAAACGCTGGCTTTGTTGCCTGCTTCAGGGTTGCAGTTCTAATTGTGGCCACTAGGTGTATGACCTTGGGCAAGTCCCTGGTCTTCTCATCTGTGGGGAGGATGCTTGTGAAGACAAAATGAGAGACTGTGTGCCAAACTCCATGTCCAAAGGTAGCTATGGAAACACTGGGAGGTGGACTGGGCCAATCTTAGCTCCACTTTACAGATAAGGAAGTGAAGGTTCTGAGAGGCGATGCCATTCACTAACACAGCAAGTCTGAGGCAGAGATGAGATTCTAACACGGGCCCTCTATGCCTGTTGTTACCCTGAGCCACTTGATTCCCTGACCAATCAGTGTGACTCCAGCAACGGAGGTCGGGGGAGGGAGAGGTGTGGGTGCTCAGGCCTTCACGAGACTTGAGAGTTGGAGCCCGCAAACGGACCTTCCAAATGGCCCAGATTGCTGTTATTTATATCAGGTGGGGGAGGGAAGGCACTTCTGTGCCTGTCACCCTGTGTATCCCCGCTGCCCCTGCTCAGGTCCCCTGCTGGCCGCGGGGCACGTCCTTTCTGACTCATGCCCAGCTCAGCTCCCCACGGGCCATCACTGCAGCTCTCTGCATTTTCTCTTTCCAGCTCTGAGCTCTGCACTTTGACGTTTTCATGAATGGTGGATGGAAAGGAAAGGCTTTGATTTAATAAGCTCCCTCCTCCCCCAAGCACATCATAATGCAAGATTCCCCCTTCCAGGGTCGTGGCATGGCGGATGCACACGATTTACACGGGCTTTGCAGAAGTGGGAGAAGTGATGGAAAATGGGTTTATTGAGAGCTTTCCTTAGGCCCCTGCCCTGGGACGCTGCCAGCCGCTCTATGCTGCTCCATTCTCTCTGTGCAAATGACAGGGACCCAGGCCAGCTTCCCACAGAGGAGGAGAACAGACTGTTCCTTAGTTCTACACAGGGCTGGCAGGGAGGAGAAGGGGCTGGTCCTGCAGCAGGAGGAAGTGTGGTTAAAACTACCTTGATGTGTTGGGGCTGGCGACTGAGGCAGGACCTTGGAATGGAAATCTTGAGCATTCTGTATAAGGTCCCTCAATGGTGTGAGCTGGATGTAGGACTTTTCTGCCTGCAAACAGAGAAGTTGTTGTTGAGCTCAGCAAGAAGCCTCAGACTGGCCTCCCCTGACCATCTCTCCTACTTTCCTTCCTCAAATATTATTGAGTACCTCCTGTACTGCCATTGAGTCAACTCTTGGCCATGGGTGTCAGAGTAGAACTGTACTTCTTAGGTTTTCAATGGCTGATTTTTCTAAAGTAGATCACCAGGCCTTTCTTTTGAGTGCCTGAGTAGACTTGAACAGCCAATCTTTTGGTTGGTAGCTGAGCGCGTTAACCCTTTACACTACCCAAGGACTCCAAGCGGTAGATATTAGAAGAACAACATCGAATAAGACATGGTCCTTTCCCTCAGGGTGCTTGCACTTACATGCGCAGGGAGGAAAACAGAGAATTTCACTGATTGTCCCCCATGGGGAGGAGGAAGATCCTACATCTTGGAGAGTCCTGGGAAAGGGATCCAAATCCTACCTGTATCCACCTGGGCAAGCCTGGGTACCTCTACACCTTCACTGTATCCTGGCCCCTCCTTCACCCCAGTCCATCCCTGGAGTTGGGGCAGAAGAGAGGGGACAGTCTTGAGCAAATGCAGGGGACCTGGGAGGGGTAGGGTGGGGGTGGGGCTCAGGGCCAGCAATTGTCGTTAAGCTCTTCTATGGGCTGCTGCCTTGTGCTTGGGTGGCTGCTGGCTGGGAAGAACTTGTTCCTGGTTGAGCCTAGCCTCCAGCTTCCTGTAAATGCTGCTGTAAACTGCAGGGCTCAGTGAATACACAGGCGGTGGGACATTAGGCAAAGAAAGCATCAGGAGACACCAGTAGGGACAATGGGAAACTTCTGGAGGCTGGGGTGGTTACAGCTGTCATTTGGGTTCAAAAGCCCACAGACCTGGGTGTAAGGTGGGAAGAAAGGCCAGAAACTGAGAGGACGTGACTGCAGCTTTTTCCAGGTCCTAAGAGTAAGCACCACCTTGGGATCTGATGCAGCGGGAGGGACTGAAGTTAGACCCTGTGAAGGACTTTCTGATGTAGAACTGTAGGCTGCGGAATGGAGATCTGAGGGTGGGGGTAGAGTCTTCCTTTGGCAAGATTTCCAAGGTGGAGATCTCTCCCTGTCCTTTCTGTTTTCCCCCCAACCTCCCACATCCTGCCATCTATCACGTCTTTTCTAGAGCAGAGGGCTAGAGGCTGCGGACTTTAGGGACCCCTGAAGGTCCAGGACAATGGGAACAGAGAAAGAAAGAACCCAAGTGCCTGTGAGAGCAATTGCCTCCTCAGAGCAGAGCATCTCCTTTCTTCCAGGCCCAGGACCGTCTGGGAAGGCAGCTCCTCTTATAATTCCTGACTTTCCACGCTAGGGCATCAGACCTGCCTCCTGGGTCCCAGCCCCGGGGACTGCCTTTGGGGTGATTTGGAGTCTGCATGGGGTACGGGGTTGGATTATGGTCCCTTGGTGGAAACAGGCCTTCAGGCAGATGCTGAGTACCCATAGTTTCAAACAGGCCAAGAGCTGCTCAGAGGGAGGTGAAAGAAAGGGTATAGGCTCCCCCTGAGTCTACCTTCCCCAGTCTCCAGCCTCCACTCTGGCCACCTACTTTGAGAGCTTTCCTTAGGCCATCCAGGGCTCAGAGCTGGGCTGAGCAAGCTCCTAAATGCCCACCAGTCCCGCCCTACACCCAGACTCTTCAGCAGAGACAGATCAGGGAATGTAGACTAATTCTGTACCTGGGTTGAATTAGGTGGGAGAGCTGACTGCAAAATAGAACCTAGAGCCATGTGACTGACGTTCCAAAGGGAAACAGAAGAAACTTTTTGTCTATCTACATCCCTGTACCCTCTTTTGTATCTATTGAAGAGCTGACTCAAGAGTATTTTCCAGTAGAATCAGGGTGTCCTCCCAGTGGTGATAACAGTAGGCACCATTTGCTACTATTTATTGAGTGCCTAGATACGTTACCTGCACCTAGCCTCCTCTTCACGGTGAGCCCGCAAAGCGAGTCTTCTTATCCCATCCCGCCAAGGAGGAAATGGAGGCTCAACGGATGTTACTTGCTCAAGGCCACGAGCTGTTAACTGATGCAGCCACAGTCTGAACTTAGATCTGACTCCGAAGTACACTTCTTTCATTCATTCACTTAACAAATACTATTTATTTCTCTTTCCACTCAGTGTTGCTCCCAATCTTTCCCTGGAGTGCACAGAGAGACCATGAAGTAATTATAGCAGGGACTCCCTTCTGGGGGAGTTATATGTGCCCCTTACGTGGTGCCCAGGGCTTCTCCCCATACTGGCGAGAGGAGTTTGGCTCTTTGTGTTCTGCCCTCCCTTCTGCCAGCGCTGAGCGCAGCTCTCTGTAGAGGATGATTCTGACACATTCCAGAAGAGGTGAACCCTGACCTGTCCAGAGCTTGGAAAACATGTCATTCAATCCCTCATCATCCAGTGAAGACATGGATGCCCCAGTGGGGAAGGGTCTCCCCCATGGCCAGTTTACGCCCAGCAGAGCCTGGACCAGAACCCAGGTCCTCTGATTTCTACAATACCAAAGTATCTCAAGGGAGCACTGCCCTTCTTTGGGGGTCCTGATGTTACCGCTTATGTACTCAGGCCCCCTCGATGGACAGTGTGGACCTCTCTGCACTCTCTCAGCCCGGGTGGTTCTGCAGGTTTCCAGCCCCTCCGGGCCTGCCCTCTAGGTGTGCTAGCCCGGCTGGGCTATTGGAGTCTCTGCCACCTCTTGTAAGGGGAACATTCTGCAAAGGCCTGAGAGGCCTGTTGGGAGCCAATGCTCCAGTCAGCCTCCCTTCCTCCGTAGCGTAAGGTCTTCCCACTTTGCCAGAAAGGAATTTTGCCTCTTTGACCACCGTGGTCATCCCAGGAAGGCCTCACTGCGCTAGCTACTCACAGGTCATTAAATCCGTAGGCAGATAGGATGTTTTTTTCCGTCCTACCAGATGAGTCAGAAAGGCATCCATGGCAGGTGGGGCTGTTTGGCCCCATATCTGAGAGCAGGGAGTGGCCAGGAATGCTGAGGTCTGGGTCTGCCTTCCCTGGTTACAGTTCAGGTCACATATTCTCCTCCTCCAGGGCCACACCTCTCCGGGATGTGGGGCTGCACTGGGCTCAGTGGCCTCTCCATGGGCTGTGGGGAGTGGCTGCATCTTAAATCACCTAGGGCATTGTTCCAAGGTGTACATAGCTGGGCCTCCTTCCTGTGCTAGAACTTTGATACCCCTTGGACTGGGGAAAAGGGGTGGGAGGTGGTAAGCAAATATACTTTGAAAATGTGCCCCCCAGACTCTGAAGATCTCCCTCCCTACACCCAATCCCCTGCAGCCTCCTCTGGGTCAGAACCATTGAGCAAACCAAACCCCTTTTTTATGGAGATGAGAGAAGAGATGCTTCATCCCCAGGTGTGCAGGTATGTGGCAGAACCTGTGATGGCAGTTATCTGTGTGGACTTTGGGCCTGGAGGTTTACACCAGAACTCTGACCCCATCTGTTTTAGCATATGCCCCTCTCCCTTCAGACTGGGAGTTCCCTTTGCTCAGGGGCCCTGCCTCCCCCATCAGACTGAGAATTTCTTGAGGTCAGAGCTGTTTCCTCTGCTCTCATCCAGAGCCCAGAAAGAGGGCTGTGAATCTGAACGAGGGTAAGTAGCGAGATGTTCAGATTAGGGACCTACTGAGTCACATAAATTAACTTAATTGTCTTTCCCACCACCTTGCAAAGTTATTTGTCTCAGTAAGCGACCAGGAGCTATCTCCAAGGCCCATTACACTAACAACCTGATCAATTTATCCAGCTCTTTTCTTTCAAGGAGCACAGAGCATCTGCCCATCCACTCTTTGTCCCTGCAGGCTGTCCTTGGGAGTACCAGACTGGTCCACCTTCTGGGGGCTGGTAGACACTGGTGTCCAGAGGTGGTGAGTGACACCACAGGGCCAAAGGGAGCAGGATTCCAGATCGGATGACTAGGACCCAGACACCCTGGCTCCCTCCCCAGAGCCCCTGAACCAGACTCCCCCCCCCCCCGCCACCCCAGCAAAGTTATTGTTAAATATTTGGCCCTGGAGTGTGCCGAGTGCCTTTGATGGTATCTGGTTTCCTGTTCTCCTTTGGGAGGAAGAATTTCTCTGTAGGAAGTAGTTTAATAGCCTGAAAAGCTTACTCTCCTGGCCTTGAGATGCAAGTTTCCAGTTACAAGTGGCTGAGATTCTTGATAAGAAGGGAGGCAGGAAGGCTGTGGGTCAGAGCTAAGAAATACAGCTGTTTCTCAGATGCCAAGGGCAAGGGCAGGGGAGATGGAAGGAGTCAGTCCCTGAAAGTCCAGGCGGCTGGACTCCCAGCGGCCCTCAGCCTCCTGCCCCACTGCCCAGGGACAGTCAGGCCTGAGGAGCCTGCCCTGACCCCAGTGGTTGACAGGACATTTCATTACCCTTGCCTCCGTACAGAATCATGATTTTAGCCTTTTCCAGACTCACCATGTGGATTATCTCTCTTCTCTTCTGAGTCACCTTGAATTTATTAAGACTCTGGGCAGTTCTCTCAGACCTCTGGCAGCAGTTCTTTGTGATAACTGCCCTCAATCCCTCCTGCTCCAGCTTTACTCCCAAACAGCCAGGGTCTAACTAACCAGTCACCCTGAAGTTGATTCTGACTCATGGGATCCCACATGTGTGTCTGAGTAGAACTGTGCTCCAAAGGGGTTTCAATGTCTGACTTTTTTCAAGCAGTTCACCAGGCTTTTCTTCCAAGGCACCTCTGGGTACATTTTAACCACTAAACTTTCAGTTAGTCAGTGCATACCTGTTTGCCCCAACCAGGGACTCCAGGGTCTAACCAAAAAATCCTTTGCCGTCGAGTCACTTCTGACTCATAGCGACCCTATAGGACAGAGTAGGACTGCCCCATAGGGTTTCCAAGGAGCGGCTGGTGGATTTGAACTGCTGAACTTTTGGCTAGCAGCAGAACGCTTAACCACTTGCACCACCAGGGCTTCAGGGTCTAACTAGGAGCACAGAAATTCTTTTAGGTGTCTACTCCTGAGGGTTTTTTATGCCAGGGATTGGTTACACGGTGATGAAGCAGCTGAGAAGGCAAACAGGGGACAATGAGGTAACCCAGCGATGAGCAACAACTGGAAGCTACCCCTTGACTGAAGAGGCAAAGAGAGAAGGTGGTGTTCCTGGAGCCCAGGGGCCTGAGTCAGCTGATGGCCGCTGGAACCATGCTGGGCCCTTCTGGTGGGGGCTGGAGTCAAGGAGGGGATGTAACCATGGCCTGAGGCATGACTGGGACAGAGAGAGAGAGAGACGAGAGAGTGGTAGAAATACTCTGGATTCTCTCCCCAGCCCTCCAGTCTCCCACCAATGCTTCCATGGACCCGGATGACCCGGAAGCTTGGGAAATGCAGCTTGCAGGGGTCTGACACAGAGCAGGGCAGGGCAGGGGTAGAAGCTGAGGACAAGTGGCTTCAGGACCAGCACACTGTCTTGTTTGTCTAGTGGCAGAGTGGTACCTCGGACTGTAGATCAAAAGGAGCTCTTTAGGGCCTCTACTCCCACCCACCCCCACCCCTTTTCTTTTCTCTGTCAAATGCTCCTGTGCCTGCCTCCGTCCCAGAGTCTGTTCATCTCTGACGGCACTCTGAGCTCTTCCTGCTCTAAGGAGGCGTGTTGTCCATGTTCTCAGAGTCAGCCCAAAACCTGCCCCCATGGTGTCGCCATGGGCCCTCCTCTGAGGCTGTAGCAGGGAGAAGCCACCCTCTGTGCAGTCGGGCCTCCACTGGAAGTGACCTCATCCCTGAAAGGGGACTATTCGTGAGGCAGAGGACCGGGTGAGAGCTGGGGCACATAGGATTCCTGCTGACATTATTAGCAGGAGGTGAAGACACAGCTTCTCTGGGCTGCCACCTGGAAGATTCTGGGAGGCTGGCTCTGGCCAGGGCTGCTGAGGACGTGTTAGTGGCTGACTGTTGTCTGCTGGCCCTTGCTCACACCTCTCATAAGAAGTCTTCATCACAGCAGCCTTATGTCACAGTACATAAGCAGGGACCAGTAGGCGCCTGATTCAGTAGCAGATTCCCTGCAGCTCCCAGCGCAGTGGGAGTGAACGAGAGGATTTTTCTCATCCACAGCATGCTGATTGCCGTGGGGCTGGGGCTGTTTGTTTTCAATCTGACTCTCTGTAATCGAGCACCTGCTCTTCAGTCCTCATCTCTCTTCCCTGAGGTGCACTCACATGGCAGGTCCTCCAATCATTTCTGAATAAATGGATGTACGGACTCGCTTAGCCATTTTTACATGTATTCATTCACTCATTCAACAAATGGTTGTTGAGCACTGTTCAAGATACTGGGGATGCAGAAGCACATACACAAAATCAAAGCTCTGTCCTAACGGAGCTTACTCTCTCCTAGAGAGAGATGGTTAATAAATGCATAAACCCATGTATGTTATATACATGTTGTAGGTGTGTTACACATGTATGTATTTGTAGATACATACGTATAGTTATGAAGGGATCCAAGCTCTGCTGAGAAAATTAAACATGGTAAGAGGATTCAGAGTGCAGGGGACTATTTCAATAGTCAGGGATCTTGACTGAGGAGGTGACATCTGAGTTAAGACCTGGACGAAACCTTCCCAGACATCTCGGGGACATGAGCAGGAACAGCAAAGGCTCTGAGATGGGAGGTGCCCAGATATGCACACAAAGGCGTTTCCACTAGTGTGAAGTGGGGTTCAGAGTAGGGGGCAGGAGAGACTCAGGGAGACTCGGGGGATGCCACCACCTTCCACTCAGTGGTCAGGATAACTGATTCTTTCCCTCACCCCAACATCCCAACTCAGCAGCAGGTTTTGTTGGCCCTGTCCCCAAATAGCTCTCAAAACCATACACTTCTTCCTACTTGCCTTGTTTCCCCCCTCCAGTCATCTCTTGCCTGAACACTAAAATAGCCTCCCAGTTGGTTTTCTCGCTTTTGCTCTTTCCCTTCTAGAGTGCTTCTCCACACAGCATCTTGAGTAATCTTTTTCTTCTTCTTTTTAATACACTTTTTTTTCAGAGCAGTTTTAGGTTTACAGAGAAACTGTGCAGTGAGTACAGAGTTCCCATATACTCTTTCGCCCCCTGAATGCTATTTCTCCGATTACTAACATATTGCTTTCCTGTGATATGTGTGTTACGATTGATCAGCCAACATGGATACATTACCAACTAAAGTCCGTAGTTTGCATTGAGATTCACTGTTTGTGTTGTGCAGTCCTGTGAGTTTTGACGAATGCGTCATGCTGTGTCCACCATTCTGTACAGCAGAGTTCCACTGCCCCCCAAATGCCCTGTGCGCCATCTATTCATCTCTCTCCCCTTGGAACCTCAGCATTCATTGATTTTTTCACTGTCTCTATAGCTTTGTCTTCTCCAGAATGTCATATATAGTAAAATCTGTGAAAGCTGGAACCTGTGTAAGGCAGAAACCTGTCAGAGAAGGAAAACTCAGATATTTTCCACTAACAGACAGCAATAAAAAGAAATGAGCTATCAAGCCACGAAAAGACATGGAGGAAGCTTAAATGCATATTGCTAAGTGAAAGAAGTCAGTCTGGAAAAGTTACATACTGTACGATTCCAACTACAGGGAAACCTCTGAGAGCTGGAATGCAACGGGCTGCCTTGCTTTTCTGGGTCTCACAAGTTTTCCACCTTTGACTTGGCACCTGAAAGGTGCTCAGTGAGTATGTCTCAGTGAAGGGCGCTCTGTTTAGTGAGTGAAACGGAGGCCTGAACTGCTTGGTTGCTCCCCGCAGAAGCCAACAACTAAATGGACAAGGTAGTCAACAACTAAATCCCTAGAACTCATGAACAGATCAGACAGATGGCTCACAAAGAGGTCAGAATTTAAGGGAAGAGTGAGGGTCCCAGGCAGGGTAAGACAGTGTCCTCTGAGCTATGTAGTCCAGGGAGGCTTCCTGGAGGAGATGAGGCTTCCCTTCTAGGCCCTAACCACAGCTCCCTTCTGCTCTGGGCCACTATTGTCCGATCCTTCCTCATCCTCCATCTTCCCAGAGTGGCAGTGCAAGGTCCAGCACAGGCTTTGGACTCGGACAGATCTCGATCTTAGAGATTCCTTCTCTGCCTCTTACCTGCTGAGTGACCTTGGGCATGTTTTTTAGTCTCTCTGAGTCTCAGCTATTGCAATTAGAAAATAGAAATAATGATAGTACCTAACTCACAGGGTTATGTTGAGGTATCTACAAAATCAGTGTCCCAAACATAGAAATCACGCAATAAATGTTAGTTATTATCAACATTATTGTGTTGTGATACATAGGGTTTTCACTGGCTAATTTTCAGAAGTAGATCAACAGGTCACCATGGGTGACCCTACTTGTAGTTGAATTGCTGGTGGCATAGCTTCCAGCATCATAGCAACGTATGAGCCACCTCGATACCACAAACTGGCAGACAGTGTAACAATATAAACAATTATCAACACTATTGTTATTATTATTATTATTGACTTGTGATTGTTGTTGTTAGCTGCTGTCGAGTTACCCCTGACGCATGGGGACCCCACGCACAATGGAATGAGATGCTGCGCCATTCCCGTGATTGATTTCGGATTGAACGATTGTGTTGCGTAGGGTTTTCTTCTACAGAACCTTCGATCAAAATGTTCAGTAGTGGTAGCCAGGCACCATTTAGTTCTGGTCTCCTGGCAAAGGAAGCAGTTGTTCATGGAGGCAATTAGCCAAACATTCCATATTCTCCTCCTATTCCTGACTCTCCTCCTTCCTCTGTTGCTCCAGGCAAATAGAGACCAGTTGTTGGACCTTGGATGGCTGCTTGCAAGCTTTTAAGGCCCCAGGCACTGTGCAACAAACTAGGAGGTAGAATAGAAGCACTAAACACGTTAGGCCAATTAACTGGTAGATTGCCAGGCCTTTCTTCCTAGTCTTTATTAGTTTGGAAGCTCCCGTTCAGCATCATAGCAACATGCAAGCCTCCACCGAGAGACGGGTGGTGGCTGCACATGAAGTGCATTGGCACGGAATGTTACCTGGGTCTCCTACATGGAAGGAGATAACTCTACCACTAAACCACCGCTGCCCCCATCCATACTATTGTCTAGTTAACTATTGTTTTTGGACTCCCTCCTCACTTAGCCTCTAGAATCTCTCTCTCCTCATTTAGCAGCCTGGCCAGGGCATCCAGGGAAGTCCCAATGGCTGCCTCTCCCCTATCCTATTTGGATGCAGAATCTGTAGACCTCTTTCCCTAATTTCCACTTTCTACCCCTAAACCAAACTTACTTACTCTTGCAGCAGCTAGGATATGAAATACTTTTCTTCTCAGTCAGGTCAGCTCTTGGCAACCCTGAGAAACTCTACAGTAGCCCCACTCCAACCTGTTTCCTCAAGCTCTCCCTTCCCCTCTTGGGGTTTCTGCCACCCCCTTACTGCAGGTACCCAGTCTTTGCGTGTTGCCATCACCAAGAAGAAGATATTGACTACTAAACTAATTCACACTCTGGTGTTAGTGTTCTCTCGACTTTTAAAGATAACACACAGAGACGGCAACTCTTAACCCAAAGGAATGTTTCCCCCGTGGTGGGATTTTACACACTGGGGAGGGAGAATCTGGAGGTTGTGGGGGTCTCCCTGTTCCTTCACTTACATCTTTGAGGAGCTGTATGCCTGCTTGCCTTGTGGGCAGGCCCCACTTGCCATTTTAATGTCTCTATTCTGTTGCTCTTCTCCCCCGTCTGAGACAGCACACTCCTGAGGCAGCCATCTCTCTGCCAGTCCCCAGCACAGCCCTGGGGATGGCGAGACCTAGGACTCCATCTTAGGGAGGGACATCCTCAAGTGTGGACGTGTGTTCAACACGGCCCACCCTGTGTGCGCCCCAGGTCTTCTAGCCTCTGCTTCTCTTTCCCACGTGTGGGGAGAAGAAAGTTTCTCCCCTGGCCCTGGGGGCAGCTCTTCCTGTGAGAGCCTGCCCCACCTCAGCCAAGGTCCTGCGTCCAGCCCTTTCCCACCAAGGAGAAAATAGCAAGAAAAACAGATGAGAACTGATACCCTAAGCCCCAGGGTCTGCTGGGACCTGGTCCTGGAGGAGCCCCAGGAAAGCTTTAACCCCTGGGCTCCAGGCAGACAGAAGGGGAAAGGGGGGAGGAGGCGGGGCTGGAGGAAGACACCTCTCTAGCTAGAAGTTGCCTCCTCCCTCTGACCACCTGGGTCACTGTCAGTGTCCAGCCCCTCTCTCTCAGTAGGTCATAATTGCCCAGATGTGGGTCCTGGGCCAGACACCTCCCCATCCTCTGGCTGGACAGCAGCACCAGAAGCCACCTCGCCCGTCTCCCTGCCTCCGGCAGTACCCTCTTTGAACAGGGTCTGTACGTTCCCATTTTAAAGCTGTTAGGTAAGAGCTATTCCCAGTCTGCCGATCATCTAAAAGCCCCCCACAGTCAGCCTGTGCTTGCCTAAAGGAGAGCTGGTCTTGGAGTCAGGAGACCCGGGTGAATTACTGCCCGTTTGTGGGCCTCAAGTCCCTAATCTGTGAAATTCCATTATCTGTGGTGCTCACCTCCAGGGTGGTTATGGGATTACCTGAGACCTGAATGTAAAAGCTCTGCAAATGATAAACGTGACATACATGTGATGGGCAGTGATGGGGGTGCCTGACCTCCTTCCTTCCTTTTGCAGCTGCAACCCCCTGTGGTCCTGGCGAGGTGACCTGGAGCTTGGCCCCACGCTCACCTTGGGACAGCTGTGGCAGTGCGCCTCAGCCTTCTTCTGTCTCCACAGAGAGATGTGTGTGCTCCTTTGCGCTTTCCCCATACACTCACGCCCAGAGCTTCTGAGAGGGCATGCGGGGCGCACTTCGTGGACATCAGGAAGCAAGACCGAAGCAAGAGGTTTTAATAGTCATTAGGCTGTGTTTGCTGAGCATCCAGAGATGCTGGAGTTTTCTCAGGTGTGAGTTTTTCTAGGGGCTTGAAGGGCCAAGAGCTCAGGCAAAGAATAGCTATAATAGCACCTCTCATTGGTGGAGTAGAAACCCTGGTGGCACAGTGGTTAAGAGCTGCAACTGCTAACCAAAAGGTCGGCAGTTCAAATCCACCAGGCACTCCTTGGAAACTCTGTGGGGCAGTTCTACCCTGTCCTATAGGGTTGTTATGAGTCGGAATTGACTCGATGGCAATGGGTCATCGTTTTGTTTTTTTTTTATTGGTGGGGTAAGGAGCCCTGGTGGTACAACGGTTAAGTGCTCGGCTGCTAACCAAAAGGTTGGCAGTTCAAACCCACCTAGCAGCTTGGTGAGAGAAAGACCTGACAATGTGCTTCTTTAAAGATGATAGCTTAGGAAACCCTATGAGGTGGTTGTATTTTTTTTTTTTTTACTACTTTGGAAATTTCTTTGATTTTAACTGGGAAGCAAAATATATGACCCTACAGATTATTTTGAAGGCAATGGTTTTCATTTGTACTTGCTCTATAACTTGATTGTGGTGTTGACTACATGGTCATATACAAGTATGTATCTATGTATCAATCTATGTTTCTATCTGTATCTATCTATCCATCATCCATCCATCCATCCATCCATCCATCCATCCATCCATCTATAGATTCCTGGGTGGCACAAACAGTTAGTACTCAACTACTAACCTAAAAGATTGATGGTTCGAACCTACCCAGCGACACTGCAAAAGAAAGGCCTGGCGATTTGCTTCCACAAAGATTATAGCCAAGAAAACCCTGTGGAGCAGTTCTACTTTGTAACACATGGGGTTGCCAATTCTGACTCAACAGCAATGGGTTTGGTTTTGGCTTTTTATATATATATGTGTATGTGTTTATGTATTTGTCAAAAATTTTCAAACTGACCCATGAAAAAGTTCACACACAAAATGTAACAATCTTTTTTGGTTACAAGGGATGGGAGGGGTGGGGGGGAAATACTAAATAGGCAATAGATAAGTGGTATCTTGGGTGAAGGGTGAGACAGTACACAATACAGGGGAAACCAGCACAACTTGTAAAAGGAAAGGTCATGGAAGCTCCATAGACACATCCAAACTCCCTGAGGGACTGAATTGCTGGGTGGAGGGCTGTGGGGATCATGGTCTCGGGGAACAGCTAGCTCAACTGGCATAACACAGTTTATAAAGACAATGTTCTACCTTGGTGAGTAGCATCTGGGGTCTTAAAAGCCTGTGAGCAGCCATCTAAGATACTTCACTGGTCTCACCCCTTCGGGAGCAAGGGAGAATGAAGAGAACAGGATACAAGGAAAAGATTAGTCCGAAAGACTAATGGCCCACAGCTACCAAGGCCTCCACTGGACTGAGTCCAGTACAGCTAGATGGTGCCCAGCTACCACTACCGACTGCTCTGACCAGGATCACAACAGAGGGTTCTGGACAGAGCTGGAGAAGGATGTAGAACAAAATTCTAACTCCCAAAAATAGATCAGATTTACTGGCCTTCAGGAGACTGGAGAAACCCTGAGAGTATGGCCCCCAGACACCCTTTTAGCTCAGTGGTGAAGTCATTTCTGAGGTTCACCATTCAGCCGGGGAGTGGACAGCCCCATAAAACCAAATGGGACTAATGAGGCACAGCAGTCCAGGGACAAGGGCCCAGAAGGCAGAAGGGGACAGGAAAGCTGGTGATAGGGAACCCAAGGTTGAGTAAGGATAGTGTTGATGTCTTGTGAGGTTGTTAACCATTGTCATAGGGCAATGTGTGTACTGTTAAATGAGAAACTATTTGGTTCTGTAAGCCTTCATCTAAAGTGAGAATAGCAGCACAATTGGAAGAGCATAGTTGATGTCACTGAACTGTGCATATAGAAATTTTTGAAATGGTGTGTCTTTGGCTATGTGTATTTTCACCAAAAGAAAAAAGAAAAAAGGTCGAGAAGAAAGAGGGTTGATATATTGTGGGGTTGTTAACCAATGTCATAAAACATTAAAATATGCGTACTACTGTTTCATGAGAAACTATTTGTTTTGTAAGCCTTCACCTGAAGTACAATAAAAAAAAAAAAAAAAAAAAAAGGTCCTCCAGGTTCGAGAAGGGAGAGTGTTGACTTGTCACGGGGTTGTTAACCAATGTCATAAAACAGTATGTGTAGTGACTGTTTAATGAGAAACTATTTGTTCTGTAAACCTTCACCTAAAGTGTGATAAAAAAAATTGAAAAAAAAAATTTCAAACTGTACAAATAAGATTTGTGTCTTGAATATATATATGTGTGTATATATATATATATATATAATTTTAAAACTTTACTTGCCCTGCAAAAATTTATGTAAGTCAATCATTAACAACTAATTTTTGATCTGTGTGTGTTTTAGTCTCCATGCCAGGCTGTATTCTAGGCACTAGGATACGGTAGTGGACTAGGGAGTTATAGGCCTTGCCCTTAAGGAACTTCCATCCTACTAGGATAAAACAGAAAAGAAACACATAGGAAATTAGCAAATTAGGTGGTATATAGTACTTAGTACTGTGAAAAAGTACCTGAAGAAGTGATAGGAGGGTTAAGATGTTAATGGAGAGAAGTAGAGAGGAGCATTCTAAATGGTAGGATGTGAGGTTCTTGGAGATGGTAGCATGTGTAGTACTTTCAAAGGAAAGAAAGTATACTAATGTGACTGGGGAAAAGGGAGTGAGAGACTGTGAGGATGAAGAGCTAGGCAGGGGCCAGATATGTAGGGTCCAGCATATATTCAGTGAATTGTAACCAGAAGTCTTGATTTAGTGAATTTTAAGTACTGGATTTTTCATCAAATAACAGCATGAATTCTATGTTTATTTGCCAACATTGATTTCCCTCACACCAGGTATTTTCGTACGTGCAGAATGCTAATTTTTTTACAGCGGCATGTAAAAAAATTAGCATAGTGCACTTACGAAAAGGGCGGGGAGGGGAGTTGGGGGGAGGAGGGTGTGGTTGGCGAACAAATGTAGAATGTGTGCGTTTTTGTTTTTTTTTTTTCTTGGAAAATATCTTTTTTTTAAATTGTCTTTTAGATGAAGGTTTACAGAATAAACTAGTTTCTCATAAACAGTACACATATTGTTTTATGACATTGGTTAACAACCATACATGTCAACACTCTCCCTTCTCGAACTTGGGTTCCCTTTTATCAGCTTTCCTGTCCTTGCCTTCTAGTCCTTGCCCCTGGGCTGCTGTGCCCCTTTAGTCTCATTTTGTTTTATGGGCCTGTCTAACCTTTGGCTGAAGGATGACCCTCGGGAGTGAATTTATTACTGAGCTAAAAGGGTGTCCAGGGCCACAATCTCGGGGTTTCTCCAGTTTCTGTCAGACCAGTAAGTCTCGTCTTTGTTTGTGAGTTAGGATTTTGTTCTACGTTTTTCTCCAGCTCTGTCCGGGATCCTCTATTGTGATCCCCGTCAGAGCAAGACCCTCTATTTTGATCCCTGTCAGAGCAGTCAATGGTGGTAGCCCGGAACCATCTAGTCGTACTAGACTCAGTCTGGTGGAGGCCCTGGTATGTGTGGTCCGTTAGTCCTTTGGACTAATCTCTCCCTTGTATCTTTAGTTTTCTTCATTCTTCCTTGCTTCCAAAGGGGTCAGACCAGTGGAGTATCTTAGGTGGCTGCTCACAGGCTTTTAAGACCCCAGATGCTACTCACCAAGATAGAATGTAGAACATTTTCTTTACAAACTATGTTATGCCAATAGAGCTAGATGTTTCCTGAGACCATGGTCCCCACAGCCCTCCGCCCAGCAATTCGGTCCCTTATGGAGTTTGGATGTGTCTATGGAGCTTCCATGACCTTGCCTTGTACAGGTTGTCCTGGCTTCCCCAGTATTGTGTATTGTCTTACCCTTTACCAAAGTTACCACTTATCTATTGTCCATTTAGTGTTTCCTCCCCACCCTTCCCCTCCCTCATAACCATCAAAGATTGTTTCTTTTTGTGTGTAAACTTTTTCATGAGTTTTTACAGTAGAGGTCTCATACAATGTTTATCCTTTTGTGATTGACTTATTTCACTCAGCATAATGCCCTCCTGATTCATTCATGTTATGAGATGCTTCACAGATTCATCAGTGTTCTTTATTGTTGCACAATACTCCATTGTGTATATGTACCACAGTTTGTTTATCCATTCATCTGTTGATGGCATTAAGGTTATTTCCATCTTTTTGCTATTGTGAACAATGCAGCAAAGAACATGGGCGAGCATATGTCTATTCTTGTGAGGACCCTTATTTCTCTAGGATATATTCCTAAGAGTGGGATTGCTGGATCATATGGTATTTGTATTTCTAGCTTTTTAAGGAAGCACCATATCATTTTCCAAAATAATCGTATCATTTTGCACTCCCACCAGCAGTGCGTAAGAGTTTCAATCTCCCTGCAGCCTCTCCAACATTTCTTATTTCCTGGTTTTTGTTTTTTTTTTGACTCATGCCAGTAATGCCGGGGTGAGATGGTCTCTCACTGTGGTTTTGATTTGTATTTCTCTAATGACTAGTGATTGTGAGCATCTCCTCATGTGTCTGTTGACCTCTTTAATGTCTTCTTTGGGGAAGTATCTGTTCATTTCCTTTGCTCATTTTTTAATTGGATTATTTGTCTTTTCTTTTGTAGAGGTGTTGGATTTTCCTGTAGATTTTAGATATTAGACCTTTGTCTGATTTGTAATAACCAAAATTTCTTTCCAGTCTGTAGGTTCTCTTTTTACTCTTTTGGTGAAGTCTTTTGATGAGCGTAAGTGTTTAATTTTTAAAACATCCCAGTTATCTAGCTTATCTTCTGGAGTTTTTGTGTTATTGGTTATGGTTTGTAGCCTGTTAATGCCATGTATCAGGGCCTGTAGTGTTGATCCTATTTTTTCTTCTATGAACGTCATAGTTTTTGGCTTTATATTTAGGTCTTTGATCCATTTTGAATTAGTTTTTGCGTACGGTGTGAGGTATGGGTCCTGTTTTATTTTTTTGCAGATGGACCTTCAGTTTTGCCAGCATCATTTGTTAAAAAGACTGCCTTTTCCACATTTGATGGACTTTGGGCCCTGGTTGAAGATCAAGAGACCATAGGTGAATGGATTTATATCTGGGTTCTCAATTCTGTTCCATTGGTCAATGTATCTGTCGTTATACCAGTACTAGGCTGTTTTGACTGCCGTAGCTGTATAGTAGGTTCTGAGGTCAGGTGGTGTGAGTCCTCCTACTTATTCTTCTTCAATAGTGCTTTACTTATCCGGGGCTTCTTCTCATTCCATATAAAGTTAATGATTAGTTTTTCCATCTCTTTAAAGTATGTTGTTGGTATTTGGATTGGGATTGCATAGTATTTGTAAATTGCTTTGGGTAGAATTGTCATTTTCACAATGTTGAGTCTACCTATCCATGAGCATGATATGTTTTTCCATTTATGTAGATCTCCTTTGGTTTCTTGCAGTAGTGTTTTGTAGTTTTCTTTGTATAGGTCTTTTACATCCCTGGTTAGATTTATTCCTAAGTATTATATTTTTTTTAGGGGCTGTTATAAATGGTATTGTTTTCCTAATTTCCTTTTGATTGTTCTCTTTATTGGTGTATAGGAATCCAACTGATTTTTGTATGTTTATCTTGTATCCTGCTACTCTGCTGAATCTTTCTATTAGTTCCAGCAGTTGTCTCATGCAGTCTTTTGGGTTTTCTGTGTATATACTGTATCATCTGCAAATAGGGACAGTTTAACTTCTTCATTACCAATGAGAATGCCCTTTATTTCTTTTTCTTGCCTTATTGCTCTAGCTAGGACTTCCAGCAGAACGTTAAACAGGAGTGGCGATAAAAGGCATCCTTGTCTTGTTCCTGTTCTCAAGAGGAATGTTTTCAGCCTCTCTCCACTAAGAATGATGTTGGACATTGGTTTTGCATAGATGCCCTTTATTATGTTGAGAAATTTCCCTTCTATACCTATTTTATTGAGAGTTTTTATCAGGAATGGGTGCTGGACTTGTCGAATGCCTTTTCTGCGTCCATTGAGATGATCATGAGATTCTTTTCTTTCCTTTTATTTATGTGGTGGATTACGTTGATCGATTTTCTAATGCTGAACCATCCTTGCATACCTGGTATGAATCCCACTTCGTTGTGGTATATATATACATATATATATATATATATATATTTAATGTGATGCTGAATTCTATCGGCTAGAATTTTGTTGAGAATTTTTGCATCTATATTCATGAGAGATATTGGTCTGTAATTTTCCTTTTTTGTGGTGTCTTTGCCCGGTTTTTGTATGAGGGTTATGCTGGCTTCATAGAATGAATTCAGAAGTGTCGCTTCCTTTTCTATGTTCTGAAATAGTTTGAGTATTACTGGTGTGAGCTCTTCTCTGAATGTTTGGTAGAATTCTCCAGTGAAGCCATCTGGGCCAGGGCATTTTTTTGTTGTTGGGAGCTTTTTTCATTTAGTTGCTATGTATTTTATTTCTTTTAAAAAAGTTTTTTTAAATTGTACTTTAGGTGAAGGTTTACAGAACAAATATTTTCTCATTAAACAGTCAGTACACATATTGTTTTATGACATCAGTTAACAACCGCATGACATTTCAACATGCTCCTTTCTTGGCCTTGGAGGACATTTTTTGTTTTTGGTGAAAATATACATAGCCAAAGATAAACTATTTCAAAAATTTTTACATGTACAATTCATTTATGTCAATTACGTTCTTCTAGTTGTGCTGCTATTCTCACTTTAGATGAAGATTTACAGAACAAAATAGTTTCTCATTAAACAGTTAGTACACATATTGCCCTATCACAATGGTTAAGAACCCCACTATATGTCAGCACTGTCCTTACTCAACCTTGGGTTCCCTATCACCAACTTTCCTGTCCCCTTCTAACTTCTAGTCCTTGTCCCTGGACTGCTGTGCCTCATTAGTCCCGTTTTGTTTTATGGGGCTGTCCAATCCCCAGCTGAACGGTGATCCTCGGGAGTGACTTCACCACTGAGCTAAAAGTGTGTCCTGGGGCCATACTCTTGGTGTTTCTCCAGTCTCTGTCAGGCCAGTAAATATGGTCTTTTATCTGTGTTAGAATTTTGTTCTACATCCTTCTCCAGCTCTGGTCAGAGGAGTCAGTAGTGGTAGCCGGGCACCATCTAGCTGTACTGGACTCAGTCAGGTGGAGGCCTTGGTAGCTGTGGTCCATTAGTCCTTTGGACTAATCTCTCCCTTGTATCTTTAGTTTTCTTCATTCTCCCTTGCTCCTGAAGGGGTGAGACCAGTGGAGTATCTTAGATGGCTGCTCACAGGCTTTTAAGACCCCAGACACTACTCATCAAGGTAGAATGTAGAACATTGTCTTTATAAACTGTGTTATGCCAGTTGAGCTAGATATTGCCTGAGACCGTGGTCCCCACAGCGCTCTGCCCAGCAATTCAGTCCCTCAGGGAGTTTGGATGCGTCTATGGAGCTTCCATGACCTTTCCTTGTACAAGTTGTGCTGGTTTCCCCAGTATTGTGTACTGTCTTACCCTTCACCAAAGATACCATTTATCTATTACCTAGTTAGTATTCCCCCCCCCCCAACCCTTCCCATCCCTGGTAACCAACAAAGATTGTTACTTTTTGTGTGTAAATTTTTTCATGGGTTTTTACAATAGAGGTCTCATACAATGTTTGTCCTTTTGTGATTGACTTATTTCACTCAGCATAATGTCCTCCAGTTTTACCCGTGTTATGAGATGCTTCGCAGATTGATCATTGTTCTTATCATTGCATAGTACTCCTTTGTGTGTATGTACCGTAGTTTGTTTATCCATTCATCTGTTGATGGCGAGGCAGTTGTGTTTTGTCACATGAGTCTACTATGAGTCAGAATTGACTCGAAGGCACCCAACAACAACAACACCGATAAGGTGTTTACAGAACATTTTAATATATGTTATCACATTTGGTCTTCACCCTCTGAAGCTGGTCCCACTGTCTCATTTCACAGCGAAGAAATTCATCTATTAGGTTGCAGATGTGGAGCCTAAATTCAGGTCTTCTGACTGGCTGTGTATGCACCAAAAAAAACCCCAAACCTGTTGCTGTTGAGTCTATTCCTTCCCATGGTAACCCTGTGTGTTACAGAGTAGAACTGCTCCATGGGGGTTTTCTTGGCTGGGTGGGTTCGAACTGCCAACCTTTAAGTTAGCAGCTGATGGCAAACCACTCGCACCACTCAGGCTCCACCAGACCCTGGCTATTGTGCTGAGGACCCAATGGTAGGGAATGGGCTTCAGTCACAGCAGGAGGGTGAGGATGAGGATTATATTTAAGGAAGGAGTTCAGTGAGGTACAAGTGAACTGGCCAGCTTTCCAGGCTCCCTGGTGGTTTGGGGACACAGGATCCTATGATCATGAGTGGGAGAGGAGCATCACAATGAAGGGGCTGGAGTTAGCTGGGGCCCTCAGTTTCCCCGTGGAATGATGACGAGATCAGAAATGAGGTTCCCAAGTCCCTTCTAGTGCTTGTCTTCTCTATGGGGTGGGTCAGAAGACGGCTGGTTTCTCCACCCTTCAGACAGTTCTGCTTACCATCCCTGTAAAGCCTTCACGGAGCAGGTGGGCTTTGATGAGGGATCTAGGAGAAATTTTGTCCAGGGTGAGGGGTGAGAGGACCCCTGAGAATCATCAGTGAAGGAGAAAGCGGCAGAACAACAGATAGTCGGGGCCTCTCCCTGCACACCGTGGGCCTCAGGAGCTGTTGACGTGCTCAGGAGGGCGCCCCATCCATCTCAGAAGCTGCATTGGAAAAACACAACTGGGGAGACTGCAGCCGCTGAGCCATTGCCTCAGCAGAGCTGGTCGGGCCCCCGCCTGCACACTCGCACCAAGGCAGCGCTTGGGCACAGGATGCGGTGTCTGTGGGCCGGTTTCATTTAAAGGAAGAGGGGAGCCCAGAGATACTGAAACCCTCAGCCCTCAGTGGGGTAAGGGGGAGGCAGGCAGGGCCTAGCTCTGTGGCCGGTCCCTTCTGGCCCACGGGCAGCCTCGCCTATTTACTGTGTGCTGTACAAATGTTTTCCAAAGGGTGGAAAGCTCTGCTCCTAGACATTATCCTGTTTATTTCCTTCAAAGTACACACGCCCATCTAATTGCCTGGTTTATTTCCTTTCTTTTAAAGTGTTATCGTCTCTTCTCCCAAAAGAAAAGCTACATAAAGGCAGGGATCTTTCATCTTATTCCCAACACGGAGAGCAATGCCTGACACGGAAAGCACTCCATAAATGTTTGTGGGATGAATGCATAAATGCATGCACGAGTGAATGAATGAAAGCGTCTAACATGTAATCAATGCTCAATGAACAGCAGTTTTCTTCCCTGAGAATCATTCCCAACTCACTTGCGGTTGCAGAGCTGGTTCCTAGTGTCCTTGAGACCAGCCCCTCAGGAGATAGGCACTGTCCGGTGATTCGAAGGGGTTAGGAGGGTAAAGATGGAGGTGTTAGATGGCACAGCGGCAGAGGAGTATGGGCCGGGGCCAAAAGAAGGGGAGTTGTGGGCAAGTTATGACAGTTGTGTTAGTTGGCCTAAATAAAGGAAGGGGTGGTTGTTAATCACCTGGCTGTTTGGGTCAGTGCAGACATGTGTTGGGAAGCACTGGACAGAGCTGCCACCTTCTGTGTGGCCTTGGGCAGATCATTTGACTGTTTGGACCTTAGTCCCCTCATCTGTCAAATGGGCACTCCCTCTGCCAATGCCTTCCTACCCCAGTGAGGTGATGATGATACCTAGTGGGGATGGGCCGAACACCTGTGAGCAATTTTAGGTGGCGCAGTAGTTAAGTGCTCTGGAGCTAACCAAAAGGTTGGTGGTTTGAACCCACTAACCACTCCTAGGGAGAAAGATGTGGTGATCTGCGTCCGTAAAGATGTACAGCCTTGGAAACCCTATGCAGCAGTTCTACACTGTCCTATAGTGTCACTATGAGTTAGCATTGACTCGGCTGCAGTGAATTTGGGTTTGGATTTTGGGATAGTGCCAACAGTTAACATGCTTGGCTACTAACTGAAAGGTTGGCAGTTCAAGTCCACCCAGAGGCACCTGGAAGAAAGGCCTAGTGATCTACTTCTGAAAAATCAGCCAGTGGAAACCCTATGGAGCACAGTTTTACTCTGACACACACAAAGTCACCATGAGTTGGAGGTTTATTAAAACTCCTAAAGGAGATCCTTGTTATTTTCTGTTACTGTTTTTGTTATCCCTAACCAGGCTTCCTTCCTCTGCAGGAGAAATGAACCAAGGCATTGCAAGATCTGGCCTAAGTCTTAGATCCTGAAGGCACATGTCTTTTCTAGAGGGCTGAGTCTCCCCTGGGTGGGGAGGGCCTCCTCCTACAGACCCACAGGGGTTGGGGGAGCTGCTCTCACACTGTCCTCCTCTCCCTCAGGTACAAGACAGTGGTGACCCCCCAGAAGGCTGCCGTGGCCATTGCGGGCTGCTGGATCCTCTCCTTTGTGGTGGGCCTGACCCCTGTGTTCGGCTGGAACAACCTGAGCAAGGTGAAACAGGACTGGTTGGCAAATGGCAGTGTGGGTGAGCCCGTGATCAAGTGTGAGTTTGAGAAGGTCATCAGCATGGAGTACATGGTCTACTTCAACTTCTTCGTCTGGGTGCTGCCCCCGCTGCTCCTCATGGTCCTCATCTACCTGGAGGTCTTCTACCTGATCCGCAGGCAGCTCAACAAGAAGGTGTCAGCCTCCTCTGGCGACCCGCAGAAGTACTATGGGAAGGAGCTGAAGATCGCCAAGTCTCTGGCCCTCATCCTCTTCCTCTTTGCCCTCAGTTGGCTGCCGCTGCACATCCTGAACTGCGTCACCCTCTTCTGCCCTTCCTGCCACAAGCCCAGCATCCTCATCTACATTGCCATCTTCCTCACCCATGGCAACTCGGCCATGAACCCCATAGTCTATGCCTTCCGTATCCAGAAGTTCCGGGTCACCTTCCTTAAGATTTGGAATGACCATTTCCGCTGCCAGCCTGTACCCCCCGTTGAGGAGGACCTCCCTGAAGAGAGGCCAGGTGACTAGACTGCACCTCCTGCCCCCACCAGCCCCACATCCAGCGAGTCTCAGCCTGGTTCTCACCTCCCCACTCTCCCACTTGACCCCCTGAGCCTTCCCCAGCTGGGCTGTGGGGTGTGGGTGCAGGGGGGTGCTGAAAGATGCCTACAGCGCAGGGGACTATCTACGAGGAGCTAGTAATTGCACTGCACCTCTGGGTCCTGGAGGAAGTGCAGATCTGGGGAAGGAGCCAGGCCCCCCGGGCGGAGGAAGAAGGTGGCTTGAGCCTCGCCACCTGCCTGACCCATGAGTAGTCCAGGGCTTCAGGGCCAGGCAGGCCCCGGGGAGGCTGAGGCTGTAAAGGAGCCATCTGGATGGGGAGAGGGTGCTGGGGTGTTGGTGGTGCAGCCCTGGGAACCAAGCTTAAGGAGAGGATTCCCTCCAAGATGGAGGGAACGGGGTGGGGGGAGGTCTTGGCCTTGCTGTCTCTCCTGTAGGAGAAGGTGGCCAGAAACAGCTAACGGGCAGGAGACAAGGAACTCAGTCCCCACCTCCAATTACTCAGCTCCCCACCCTGCTGGGTGCCTGCTCTCCTCACTCTGAAGGGGCCCAGAATTGGGCTATGGAGTGGCAGAAAGAGTGGGTCCAGAAATCGTTTCCAACATTTGCTTTATTCTCCACCAGCTCTTGGACCCTGACTGGGTACTTGAAGTGGTGCCCGGAAGGTCCCTCCTCTAGTTCTGGGGAGTGCAGAGAGGTGGATGCAGGCCTCAGAAAGCCACCAGGTGGCAGCACTGAGCCCTCATTCTTGCCCTGTGTGTCCCAAGGAGGTGCCTGAAGTGAAACTACCAGCCATCTCAGCTCCACCAGCCCCATGATGGGCCTGGACTCTCCTAGGGGACACCCATCTCTGCTTCCTCCGGCCAAATGGAGAGGAGCCTCCCACACATGCCAATCTTGGAACATTCTGCCTGCCTGGGGAGGGGGAGCATGACGGGGAAGGTCTGCCTCCAGAGGTTCCCAGTGCTGACCAGAGGCACCCCTGGGATGAGGTGTGACAGACTAGCCCAGCCCATAGGAGACCACCCGGGAGGTCTTGCTGGCACTTGGTGCTCCTGGCGTTTAGCACAGTTTTCAGGGGCATCAGAAGAGCACTTGCAGAGTCTGGGCCTTTAGGACACCTGGGGAAGGCTCAGCCCGCCCCTGCAAGCCTGGAGCGTCCTGTATACAGGAGGGTGGGGGGGCATGGTTGTCACGGCGACTGGGTTCTGAGTGTGAATTCCAGGTCTTTTCCTCTCTCAGAGCTGGGGTCTCCCCTGGCTCCTGTGGGGTGCCGTGTGACTAATAAAGACTGTGAACCTTCAATAAGAGCACAGTGCTGGCTACCCCCACCCACCCCAGCAGAGAAGCAGCCCTGGTGGGGGACAGGGGAGGTGCTGGGGAAGGGGGGATGTGGAGGCGTTCGGAGCTAGGAAGGTTTAAGAGAGGGGTGTCTGTTCCTATAGTGATACACTCGGGGTAGCAAGATCCTGAAAATCACAGCATCTGAGACCCCTCCCACTGGCACCTTCCTCAGGATGACACATTCGACATCTGCCTCATGGTGACACCGTGCCTCCCCCCTCGCAATGATGCTCCCTGTCACAGAGGCCCCCGCGCAGTACACCACACATCTTTATTGGAGCGCTTCTCGCCAGCGCGCAGCCCTCTGTCGGGGTCCTCCGATCTTGGCACCTTCCAGGCCCCCTTTGTGCCAGTGAAGCCTGGCCAGCACCTGCCAGGCCCACTCCTGGGTACCGGGCTCCAGCCTGTGGGGAAGGAGGCCAGGCTGGTACGGGGAGCTGTTCCATCAGCCATCGCTATGGAAATGGGCATCATGGGCATCTGTGGAGTTTGATCCTGGGCCTCAGAGGCTGGGCCCCTCAGGCCTGCAGCACCTGACAGAGAACATGGCTTCTGAGTCCCTTGAGTCAGGTGGAGCTGGGCTATACATGCCCTGCTGGAAGAGGTGCAGATGAGGGGAGGGAGGGTAGCACCCCTCTTCTCTTCCTAGGCCCCCACAGGGGCCCAGTGTCCAGGCCTGAGCTCTGCCTCCTCAGGTCCAGGATACTTCCTTCCTGCTCCAGAGCCTCAGAGCCCCAGGGAAGAGAGGCTGGCAGGGGTGGCTGTCCCCTGTTCTGGTGAGTGGCCCTTGTCCCAGGTCACTCAGTCAGGGCTAGACCCCTGTCTCGCAATCCACTGAGCCACCCCCCTGCCAGGCCTCACCAGGGTCGCCGGCTCTGCAGCGTCCCCCGCATGTCTCGGCAGCAAGCCCAGAGCTGCGCGTGTGTTAGTTTTCTGTGACTTGTACCTGGATCTGAGTCCCACGCCTTCCCCCAGCCCCAGTTTGCGGGCCTCCTCTCTGCCTCGGAACCACCCCCAGAGGGAGCAGAGAGGGTGGTCCAGTCACCTACCTTTCTCCTTATCATAGCCACCTCCAGTCACTCTTCAGTGCGTGGCTGATGCTGTAAGAGATCTGCAGGTTAGGGCTCAGGGCCCCGTGGGGTGGGGGCAGAGGAATAAGACAGGGTCACAATGACATGCCTTGACCCAGGCCATTTATCAGTCCCCGTGGCCGACTTCACTACCTTCTTCCCCACGCTGGGCTATGCCCACACTTGGAAGTCCTTCGGACAGCCTGACTTCCATCTTTACTAGTCCGTCTGTTGTGCCTTGGTTTTCAGTGCTCAGCCCTGTCTAGTCCACCTTCCAAAGGTGGTGCCTCCTGTTCTCCTGTCCATGGGAGGGTCCCTGAGAAGCGACCCTCCTCCAGCCCTCACCTTTGACCTCCAGGAGGCAGTCCACAGATGCCTCCCCCAGCACGTTGATGGCCTTGCAGGTGTAGACACCAGAATCGAAAGGGCTGGGCTTGCGGATCTCCAGGGTGCAGACACCTTGCTCAGAGAGGGCACGGTATCTGGGGTCCCCCTGGATGTCCATCTTGTTTTTCATCCAGATGATCTTGGGCTGGGAGAACAGAGAAGAGAGCTGGGAAGGTTGTGAGCTGGGACTGGGCACTTGAAGTTTCAGACTTAGGTGGAGATGTCTGGGAGGGGTCCTTAACCCGCTGTCCCCACCGACCCCAGCAGCCCAGAGCACCACGAGTCTGGCCCCCTCACCTTGGGTGACGCTCGGACGCTGCAGAACAGCTGAGTGCTGTAGCCAGGGGTGGAGGTGTGGTCAGCCAGGGGCTGGGTGAATGAGGGGGCTTCTGAAAAGTCTCGCTCAATAAACCCTTTAGATTTGGCAGCGATATCTGGGTTCAGGGGAGAAAGTGGGGTCAAATAGTGAATTTGGGGCTACAGGAGTGGAGGAGGCCTCTCAGGACCAGCCTCATCCATTTTCCTAAAATAGTCCCCATAGCTTACATCCATATATCACCGAATCTGCACAGCAGGCCTCTAAATTTTGCTGTCATCATCTGATAGATGAGAAACCAAGGCCCTTAGTGGGTGAGTACCTTGCCCAATATCACCTAGTGAGTTTGGGGCTTGAGGGATGGGAGGTCACATGAGGATTGTGGCTATCTGGGCAGAGAGCTGATGGTCTGAGGAAGATCTTAGCATCACGTAGGGCAGGGGATGATCAATTGCATCCTTGCCCCCCTCCTCGGGAGTACAGCGGCAGGACACCAGGTTCCTGGGATCTTTGGGAAGCAACCAACCAGTTGCCGTGGAGTCGACTCCGACTCAGAGCAATGCCATGTGTGTCAGAGTAGAACTATGCTCTGTAGGATTTTTATGGTTGATTTTTTGGAAGTAAATCACTAGGCCTTTCTTCTGAGTTACCTCTGGGTGGACTCGAACCTCCAACCTTTTGGTTAGCAGTGGAGCGTGTTAACCATTTACACCACCCAGGGACTACTTGGGAAGCACAGCATGGCCAATTTGTGGGAACTTAGAGAAACTCGTTCCCTGGGTGGCACAAATGGTTAGGCGCTTGACTACTAATAAAAAGGTTGGCAGTTCAGAACCGTCCAGAGGCACCTCAAGAGATAAGCCTGGTGATCTGCTTCTGAAAGTCACAGCCTTGAAACTCTATGGAGCAGTTCTACTTTGCACATATGGGGTTGCCCTGAGTCGCAACTGATGGCAACTTGCGACAACAAAGCGAAAGACAGTCTCAAAGAGGCATTGTTTCAAGGACAGCAGACACTGTGCTTCGGTGGGTCAGAGAGGTGAGATGAGATGAGCTCAGCAGAAGGTGCAGACCAGCAACCTGGAGATCAGATATCTCATTTTTGTCTTTGGAGACATTGCTGGCTTTCCTTTTTTAAACAACGTTTTCTTCTTAATTCTGTGCAGCCCAGGCTGGTGTTAAAAGAGAGTGTGCCTTCCTGAGTCACCCCGGACTCTGAGTTGGGGAGGGCCTGGTAGCACAGGGGTGACGGCGGGCGGGGGGCAAGAGGACTCGGGAGTTAACATGTGACGCAAAAGGGTCGGTCAGGCGCCTGGGCAGGGTCAGTAAACACCCTTATCTCTGTCCATCTGTGTGGTGTTCTATTAGGGCTGTGAGGGTCGGGATTTTAGCAAACTAGCCAGAGTCCACGTGCACACTGCCCTTCAGAGTTCCCTTGGGACGCTGCGCACGAGACCCGGTGACCACTAAGATGTTGGCAAGCATCTTTAGAATAAGTACACGGCCTCCCGAGGGGCGCCACTCGGCTCACGGTTTGCTCTGATGTGTTTGTGAAAATCAGTCCGCCACATCCGTTACGTTACAGTGCCAATGTGCCTGTGTGCAGAGCTGTGGAGTGGGCGTGGGAAATGCAGCACATGTTCCCGGGCGAATGCACCAAAAACAGGCCGGAGAGAGGGGTTGAAGAGAGAAGACAGCGGGGAGGCGGTGTGGCCAGCTCTGGATCTGTTTCCGGTCGGGGCCCAGACCCACCTGCCTTCTTGATGTGGGCGAGCTCCTTGGTGACGGCGGCCGAGGCGCTGAGTCCACACTGGTTTTCTGAGAAGACCCGGAAGGAGTAGGTGTTGCCAACGATGAGGTTGGAGATGGTGCAGGTGGTCGGGTGGTAGCGCTCCAGCACCGTGAACCATTGCTGCGGGACCCCATCCCATCAGCCTCACCTCCCTGCTGACCTGGCAGCCCCTTCCTCAGAGGGGCCATTCCATCACCACCCCCTCACAACCCTGGGTGGCTGAGCTGTCCAGCTTTGGCCCTGAGGGAATTTAAATTGGGAGGAGGGGCTGCGGGCTCACTCAGATGACCTGTCTGCAAGTTCTCAAATTTTAGAGGCTTACTGCTCGAAGGGAGCCTGGTGGGGCAGTGGTTAAGTGCTCAACTGCTAACCAAAAGGTCAGCGGTTCGAACCCACCAGCTCCTTGGGAGAAAGATGTGGCAGTCTGCTTCTGTAAAGGTTACAGCCTTGGAAACCCTATGGGAGCAGTTCTACTCTGTCCTATAGGGTTACTATCGGTCAGAATAGACTGGACGGCAACTCAAAGTGTAGCCAATGGACCTGCAACCTCAGCGTCACCTGAGAGCTTGTTAGAAATGCAGGATCTCAGCCCCCACCCTGGACCTACTGAATCAGAATCTGTATTTCAACAAGACCCCCAGGTGATTCAGCTGCACTTGAAGGTTTGAGAGGCCCTGGTCTAGAGCAGTGGCTCAAATGGTTGATGTAAATGGTTAAGCACTTGACTACTAACCAAAAGGTTGGTGGTTGGAACCCACCCAGAGGCACCTCGGAAGACAGCCCTGGCTATCTGCTTCTGAAAGGTCACAGCCTTGAAAATCCTAAGGAGCAGTTCTACTCTGCACTCATGGGGTCGCCATGAGTTGGAATCGACTCGATGACAACTAACAAGGGGAGGTTGAAAGGCCCTTGAGAGCCCAGGCCAGCTGCCTTTGCAGTCTTGATGAGGAAACTGAGGCCCAGAAAGGGAAGCGGTCTTGTTGAAAGCCACACAGGGAGTCAGGTTAGGGAAAGTTAGACTGGGACTAGGTCCCTAGACTCAGTCCTCCGACCCCACTCAGCACCCCAGCCTCCACCACGGCCGGCCTCACCCCTGTCTTTTTGTCTGCCTTCTGCACAGTGTAGCCCAGAAGCTCTGTGTTGCCCGTGTCCCGGGGCGGCATCCACTCAAGGGCAGCATTGCAGCCCCAGACGTCCAGTAGCCTGATGCTGCTGGGAGGGCCAGGTGGCTCTGCAGGACCAGAGTGTGAGGAGGAGAGGGGGTGAGGGTGAGCCTTGCCACAAAGCTTCCACCCCCAAGATTGGGCTTCTGTCACACTCCTCTGGCATGCTCCCATCAGCCCTCAGCACTGGGCTAGGAGGTGGGGGCTCCCCAGTGAGGCAGCCTTCCCTCCCCGGCACCATACCGATCACCAGGATGTCAATGGCCGCCTTGGCCTCCAGGCCTTTCAGCTGCAAGGTGAGTTCGTAGCGGCCTGAGTCGGAGCGCTGGGCCTTGCGGATGAAGAGGATGGAGTCTTGGTCCCCGGTGCGCACACTGGCCTGCCGGCTGTCCAGGGCCTGGCCATTGTGGGTCCATGAGGCCTGAGGCCTGGGCTTCCCCTGAGAGGGAGGAACCCTCAGGTTGGGTGCAAGAAGGGGCTGGCACCCCATGCCCACCCAACCAGGGGTCTCTGAGTCTGTGTCCAGGGCAGCCTGTCCCACTGGCCCTTCCCAGGAGGCACAGGAGAGGCACATCACAGGTAGTGTCCAGAGCCTTGTCCCCACAAGTGTCCAGCCCTGGTTGACCACCCGCCCTGTTCATGGTCTGGAGAATCACAAGTGAGTCATGTGCGTGGCTAGGGAAGAATGAGGTGGTCTCGATGGATCTCCAGTGGACACCTATGGGGTCCCGACCTTTCCTGGCCCCCTGACATACCTCAGATGGGGGCCCTTATTTCCACCCAGGAGGCAGGCGCTCACTGTGGGCAGGAGGCTCACCCACCTGGAATGGGATTTGCAGGTTGACCGCCTCTCCCACCTGGCGGATGTAGGTCTGACGAAGGTGGCGGGGAACACGGATCTTTGGGGCCTCTGCATCAAAGTCAGAGTCTAGACTTAGCACAGCAGAGGGGTATCTGGTTGGGGGCTTCGGAGTCAGGGGGAGGGGGCAGCTGATGAGGGCTGTTAGCCTGGCAGGAGGGCCTCTGAGTGTGTTTGGCCATCAGGGGCTGCCTCCTTGTGAGAAGGGCAAAGCTCACTCTTGAGATCCAGGGGCCTGAATCCCGGAAGGTCCTTGGGGAGCGAAGAGCCAGGAGGTCCCAGGAGGGCATGGCCTCCATGCTGGTGTGAACTGGTAAGCATCTCGTGCATTCCCTTGGCACCTCCACCCTGCCAGGCTGGGATTTGCCCCGCAGCCCTGGCATTCCCAAGCTCCAAATGGGCCTGAGTGGCTCCCTAGCTCCCCCTAGTGGGGAACAGGTGCTGCACCTGTCGGGACTGCACTCCTGCGGCAGGGAGGCAATGCTGGCTTCCACCTAATCCAGCAGCAACTCCATCCCCACCCCTCCCACCCCGTGCCCCACGAGCTTCAGAGAAGCCCCCGCGAGACCCTGTCACCCATTCCTCTGTCTCCAGATCGTGTTGGATTAGGATTTCTCCTTAAATGAGGCTAGAGCAGGGATACTGCCTCTTCTTCTGTCACCCCTCCCACAGTCTTTCAATCTCCCAGTTGAGAAGTCCTTCCTGAAGTCTTCCTGCTACGGTAGGGAACCTATTTCCTGACCATCATCTAATCAGGTGTGACCACTGGAGCTGCTGGGCATTCCAAGGGAAGCTGTAGCTGCCACTGCCCTGTCCCCAGCCCCTCCCCAGACAGGGACTGGGGCCGGGGCTGGGGACTGAGGCTCCTTAGTGGCAAACAGGTGGCAGCAGTTGGCACGCAGGACGGAGGAGGAGGAGACATGAGAAGGAACACTGTGTCTCCAAGGATTAGATGTGCAGGCACTTGGCTTTGGAAGTGTCAGGCGTGGAATGCTCCAGGGGCAGCTGCAGGGGGCCAGGAATGCTTGGCAGCTCCAGGTGGCCAAGGAGGGACAGCTGAGCAGCTGAGGATTCTGGACACAGCCCCCACCCTGCCCTGCCCTGCCCATGAGGAGGGCCTGGCTGTTCCCCGCTTGCTCACGGCCTCCTCCCCCTCTTCTCTCCAGGAAATCCCCCTCTCTTCTGCCAGAAGAATTTTAATGGAGGAGTGGATGCACAGGCTGGTTGACTTCTTCAGCCTGGGGCCTCTGATGAAAGGGCCCAGGATCCTCCCAACCCAGAGTTAATTTGCCCATAATGAAGTTGCCAGGTGTGGCTGGGCCTCACCCAGACCCAAAGTATAGAAATGTTCTTGGGTTTGAAAATGACCAGACAAGACTGCGCCTAGGCCTGGGGAGCTGGAGGTGGGCATGAATGGTCTTGAATGGGAGTCAGGTTCTGCCACTCACAGGCTAGGTGACCTTCAGGGATCCCCTGGGTCCCATGGAGTATGTTTCTTCACCTGTAAGATGAGGTGCTTGGCTCGGATGGACCAGCTGTGATAGTCTACAATTCTAAGATCCCTAACTCAGTGGTTCCCACCTCTCTCAGGCCTCAGAGTTGAGAGAGATTTTCTTGAATCCAAACTTGACGCCTCCTGTGGCCGTGAAGCTCCCCCTCTCTGCAGTCCTTGCCCAGAGCTGCGGGGTTCTGCCCTAGCCTCTGCCAGGAACCATCCATCCCCTTGGTGGGGGAGCAAGAAGGAAGGTGGAGAAGGCCTCAGGCCATCTGCTTGCCTGTGTCTCTCTTCACCCTGGGGCCCTGGGCTGTCCCCAGAGACCTCAGATCAGACCAAATGACTCACTGCCATTAACAGATTGAAACCTGATCAGCCCCGGGAGGGGACAGGGGTAGGACTTCGGCTAATGCACCCTGCAAATAGAAATATTAGCAACTGGGGCAGCAGCTGGCCTCATGGGTCTCCAGCGTGGCCCTGCCCTCTGGGGATGGGGAAGCCTTCACAGGCCTTTTGCAGGCCTTCTTCTTCCTCCCATCAGGGACAAGGTGCAACAAGGGGTGAGCAAATTCTTCCCTGTGTTGGGCCAATCTGGATCTCAGGCCATAGCAAATGAGCAGCAAATAGCTAGAAAATGAATTTCCATGGCTGCTGGAGAGATTAAGATTAGGTAGGAGGAAGAGCGGACTCTTAGCACTGGGACCCTGAGTCTGATGTCCTGGGATGCTTGAGCTTTCATTTCTGGGGGTCAGGAAGCCCCTCCCACAATGTTTGGGGGCTTGACCACTCATAGAAATGGCCCCTTTGACCTCTAGAGGCCGCTTACTGCTGGGGAACCTGGGACTTTCTTAAGGCAAGATGGGGAGAGCATGGGGCTTGTTCATGTGAGTGTGGGATAAGGAAATGGCTGCCCAGTTGGCCTCAGTTTCTCCATCCATAACTTAAGGTGTCTGGGAAGGGCTGGGGAGCAGGAGGCGAAAGGACAGGCTTTTACCAATGATCTCTTGGATGTGGATAGGCTGGTCCAACACAGCCGGCGGGCCGGCCCCCGCAGAGCTGACCGCAGCCACACGCAAGAAGAATTTGTCTCCCAGAGTGAGGTTCCGCATGGTCTGCTGGGTCACCATCATGGGCCGGTCGTTCACAGGCACCCACTCCGAGGCTGAGGGAAATGGAGAGAGTGTGAGGTCTTGGGCTGCGTGGTCATGGGCACCAGGCCCCGGGCCCCTTCTAACAGGGCTTCCCTTCTTGCTGGTGATCCGTTCTTTGCTTTATCACTGACAAGTGGCATCAAAGGGACCTGATCTTAGATCCCAGCTACACCCTGGAATCATGGCCAAAACGGGGCTGCTGAAGCCCAGAGAGGATTAGACGCATTTGCAAAGGCACACAGCAAGGTAGGGGCAGAGGCAAGAGGCCAAGCTGAACCTGGCTGCCATGGACGTGGGCAGTGGCAACAGTAATTTGGCCAGAGGGCCCCCCTTTCTCCTCACTGCCTGTCACTCTGTCTTTCCCCTCTCTAGCTTCTCTGCGCTCCATCTATGCTTTGTCCTCCCCAAGCAGGGTGCTCTGAGATTCAGCTCCTCCTTAACTTCTCATCAGAGCAGAGCCCCAGTGTCCCCGGCCCTTCTGTCTCTGTCACTCAGAGGCTCCCAGGAGCTGGAGGACCAGGGGCCTCCTGAGGTCATTTTGGACATCCCCCTGGCTTTCAAAATACATTGGTGGAGCGGGGGCAGATTAACCAGTAAGCAAGGTACGCGTGGGCTTATATTAAGCAAAATGTGCACAGATTTACTTGTGATTACTTACTAGTCTGCAGTGCACAGTTTCACATGCGTTTCACCACATCTTTACTGTGAAGAAAAACAGGTGAAATTGTGCACTACAGATTAGTAAGTAAATACAAGTAAGCTGGTGTGTAACTTGCTTATTGGATAATCTGTTCCTGGGTGGGGCAAAGGGACCACCTTATGTATCACCCCCAGGGTGTGTGGACGTGTCCCGGCACCCCTCAAACCCGTCTCCCCTGGGTGTTTGCAGGGCTTAGCCCAGAACGCACCTCCCTCTTGGCAGACCTCCAGCACATAGCCCCGCAGTCCCAGCCTCCCAAGCTTCTCTGGGGGCTCCCAGCTCACAGTCACCGAGCTGTCGCTCACATCCTCCACGGTCAGCTGCAGTGGGGCACTGGGAACATCTGGGGGAAAAGCCAGAGTGAGACAAAGGGTTCATGGTGCAGACCTCCCAGACTCCCTGCCATGGCTGCCTTCCCTCCTCCACCTGCCCCATCTCTCGTCACCTTTGCTTGGGGGTGCAGGCTTAGCAGCCGTGGGGGCAGCTGGGGCAGGTGCCTCGGGGACAGGCTCCTGTGGCTGGGGAGCCTGCTCCTCCCTGGGGGGCTCCAGTGCCGCCATTTCTCCAGAGGCCTCTGGGGTGGGCACCTTGGCAGGCTCAGAAGCTGATTCCTCTGGACCACTGGCGGGGGCCTCGGAGGTGGCTTTTCCTGTCATTGCTGGGTTGACTGAGGGTCAGGCGGCAGTGTACAGGGGTCGGCAGTGGAGGATCTGGGCCTCCGGGGTGCTGGGACACCTAGGTCCAGGCATATATAGTCAGGGGCTGCCCCACCCCCAGCCAAATTATTCCCAGCTGTGGGGTCAGGTCAGGCAGGGGGACTGGGGGATGGGGAGGCGGCTAGGCCAGGAATAGCTCTGGGGGAGGAACTACAGGGCCCCTGGAGGAGCACACTCCCTCCTCCATCACCCAGTTGGGTCTTGGCAGCCAGAGTGTTGGTGCCCAGCTGGGGGGAGGGCACAGATGAATAAGATGGGACATGGCTGGGGGTCTGTGCCAGGGGTCAGGGTAACGTCGGACAGTACTCATCTAAAAAACCAGCCCAGATCAGGCCAGGTGTGTTTGGCTTCTATGGGGTCACCTGTGTCTGCGGCTTCGCAGAGTGGATGCGGGGCTCAGGCACTCTGACACAGCCCTCTCTGAGGGGCACTCCCAGGTTTGCCTCGGGGTCCCTCACTCCCCCACCCCCACATTTCCTGGGGACTCTCTCTTGTGTTTTGTGAGGTTGAGGGCACCACAGAGCGGGGGAAATTGGGATGCTCAAGGCAGGGTTGGAGCCCTGGTGGTACAGTGGTTAAAGAGCTCGGCTGTTAACCGAAAGGTCAGCAGTTCGAATCCACCAGCCGCTACTTGAAAACCTTATGGGACAGTTCTACTCTGTCCTATGAGTTGGAATTGACTTCACAGCAATGGGTTTGTTTGTTTGTTTGTTTTAAGGCAGGATTGGCTGGAGAACAACCCTTCAGCAGTGGGACTCCAGGTAAGAAGACTTCTGAGTACTGCTTCTGTTGGTGAGTGTTCGAGACCCCAGCCCCCTCTTTCCCTGCTCTGGACCTCAGTGTTCCCATCAATCACAGAGAACTCGGTGTACAGTCTGCTAGCGCTAGGGAGTGCAGTGAAGTCATAAGGCAGATCCTGAAAAGACCCTGGAGGAGGACAGCCCTCGGAAACTTCTAGACTCTTTGAAGTAAAACACGGGCGTGGGCATTTGCAGTGGGGGACATGAGGCAGTTATGACCACATTTTTCATCACTGATTCATTGATTTATTCCTTCATTCAGTAAAACTTTAAGTCTGGTAATAATTTAAAAGCCTGATAATACAATGTGTAGGGGAGGAAGTGGAGCAATAAGACCTGTCATGGCTGGTGGGAGTGCCTATTAGAACAACCATTCTGGAAAAACTAGACAGTATCTAGCAAAGTTGAAAATGTGCATACCCTACAACCCAGCAGTTCCTTTCCTGGAAACACACACACACACGGAGAGAAATTCTCACATATGTGTCCCAGGAGACATAGGGTTTATAATAGCCAAAATCTGGGGGAAAACAACTATCCATCAACAGTGGAACGGGTAATAACTGCGGAGTAGCTATGCAACTGTAAAGTAAAATATGGACTACAACGAACAAACTTCAGCCACACACAATAGATAACACCGATGATCTTCCAGACATGATGGTGAGCAAAAAAAGCAAGACACACAGAAGGGCCGATGGTGTAATTACGGCTACATTAAATTCAGAAACAGGCCAAACCAAGCTGTCTTCATCAAGGTGCATTCATAGCTGGTGAGACTGTAGAGGAAAGTGTGCACAGGTTATCTCAAAAGTCAGGAGAGCGGCTGCCTCTAGGCCAAGGGGCAGGGATGTATGTGATTGTGCTGGCTTCCAGGGTGCTAATGATGTTTCATTGCTTGCCCTGACTGGTGGTTATACAGGTTTTCACTATAACAATTCTTTAAAGGAAGCAGATCCATTTTATGTACTCTTTAGCATGTGTAAAGTACAGTATTCTTGTTAGCTACTTTTGAGTCAACCCCTGACTCACGGCGACCCCATGTGTTACAGAGTAGAACTGCTCCGTAGGGTTTTCTTGGCTGTAATCTTTATGGGAGAAGTTTGCCAGGTCTTTCTTCCATGGAGTCACTGCATGGGTTCGAACTGCCCACCTTTAAGTTACCAGCTGATCGCAAACTGCTTGCACCACCCAGGCTCCTCAGCATGTATGATTTATCCCACTATTTTAAAACAAATAAATAAACAGGTAATGAGCAGCAGGTCCTCAGCCCTGAGTAGGGGGCACAGGAGGGGCACCGTGTTGCAGGAGTCTGGCCGCCTCTCACCCCTGGCTATTGAGTTGGGGAGTAGCAGTGGAGGGCCTGGGGAGCTCCTGGGTTGAGTCCTGCCTGGGTGCCCGTGCCCTCTGCGAGGTAACTCAGTGTCCTGCCGGAGACCCGATCCTCATCCCTGGCCTCTGATTCTGCAGCTATAAGTGAAAGTGACTAACCCTGCAGGACCCTGAGTCAGCCCTGGGGAGCCTGTCCCAGACTGGGGGAGGGGCGCCTGGAGGGGGGCGGGGGTGGGGGCTGCCCAGGAGGGCTCACAGCCATTGAAGTTTCAAAGCCCCTTGCGGGGTTGGGAGGGCAGTGGGCAGGGATTAGGAAATGCTTGATCCTACCGGTCAGCGTGAAAAGCCTGGTTCCCCCTGGCAGTGTTCTCAGTTTCTTCTCCTGTGACCTTGGGATCGGTTGCCTCTGGCCAGCTCCAGCTGGTTCAGATTTCAGATCAGCCACCTCACCTACACCTCAAACCAGTGTCATGAACCATCAGGCCAACTTGTGATTATTCCAAGTCACAGATCACCCAAACACCGGGGAACCTAGAAGGAAGTGCTCTTTGGTTTTAGAGTGAATGCCTGGACTCTCTTTGGATCAAGATGTATCCAGGAGCGCAGGAGTTCACTGGTGAGAGGACCCCCAATCACAAGGGCTGGGAGACAGATCGGTCTTCATGCCCATCCTGCCCCATCCCCTCACCCCCACTTCATGTCTCAGGCCACCTGAGCAGAGGTGCCTTGGCCTCTGCAGGGACTGTTACAGGAGTGAGGGATGAGTGGCCTATGTCCCTCCAGAGGGCCATGCTGGGACTGCTGGTCTTTTTCAGCCCAGCAATGGTAAGCTAGAGAGCTGCCTGGCATTGGGTTTTTGTTAGCTACTGTCGAGTCGATTTTGACTCATGGTGACGCCATGTGTGTCAGAGTAGAACTGTACTACATAGGGTTTTCAAGGTCCTAGCCTTTTGGAAGGAGATTGCCAGGCCTGTCTTCTGAGGGCCTCTGGGTGGATTTGAACTGCTGACTTTTTGACTAGTAGTCGAGCACTTAACCATTTGCACCACCCGAGGACTCCTGGCACTGGGAGTGTCTCTCAAGTGCCCTACAGAGACTTCAGCCCTGGGAGGGAGGGAGGGCGCTCGAGATGACTTCTACTTTCCTTCTGGTCCTGAGAGTCCAGGGTTCCGGGCTTTCTAAGCTGGCCCTGTGGTTGGCTTCTACCACCTTCCGGGGAACAGAGGAGATGAAGAGATGGGGTTAAAGGGCTTCCTTCCCACCACCTGCTGGACTTCAGGAGCAGAAAAGTTTTGTTTCAACAAGGAACTTAATTAAGAAGCTGATGACAATGACTTTAAGATCTGGAAGGCCACCAGCCCTCTTGAGTTAATTCCAAGGTAGATGAGGTGGAGGGTTCTGGCCTCCCACTGGGCCTACTTGGGCCCCATAGAGACGTGGTGGCTTCACCCTCTGCCAGCTTAGGCCACCATGCCTCAGAGAGAGGGATCCAGAAGAGATGGGGGAGGTGAATCGAGTAAGTCCAGGAAGGCCGCAAAGATGGGCTGAAGCAAGTGCCGCGCACTGTTAATCTTTTGTATTTTATTGAGCAGCTGCAGAATTAGGAAAGGGAAGTGGGATGGGACACATGATTGTGTTCTTGGGGAAAGGTTTCAAATTGGGCTTTGCATAGAGTATAATTAGCATGGGCCCAGCTTCTTGTAAGATGTCTGGCTACTTGAGGTAGAGCTACAGATGGTATCTTTTGGCAAGTAGGCTGCGGTAAGGGAGTTGAAATCCCCTCGTGCCGGGCTTGGGGTCAGTAAGCATTTTCATTAATCAGCAAGTGTGTGCTGATCCTGTGCCTTAACGTGCTGGCCCTGAGGCCCTCGCTGTCCCATAGCCGCACCCTACCTCCTTGTTCCCCAGAGCTGAGCCCAAATCTCAGAGCTGTGGCTCTCTGCACAGGCTCCAAGGAAGGGAGACTGAGGCTCAGCCTGGGACTCAACAGGACAGTGATCAGGCTCCTGGCCAGCTGCCATCAAGGGGTGTGGCATCGCTGGCGCCACTGTGTGCAGAGGGAAGGGGCAGCAGAAGGACGGGGAAGGGAGTCTAAGCTGCAAGGAGCACATCCTTGATGGTGCTCGTGAGTGGGAAGCGCTGATTCTGGCCACAGAAGGAGCCCCGGAAGTCATCCAAGTCCAGGGCCCACACCATGGCACCTGCCAGCTGCCTGTTCCTCAGGTACTGCACCTGGCAGGGGAGGCCCAGATGGGGCAGTGTTGGGTTACCAGGGGCGGGGGGCGGCTCTCTGTGGGCCCCTCCCCAGGGGAGGGAACAGCAGGCACCTGAGACCCACAAGACCCCCTGCCCTCGGTGCTGTGGAGTCAATTCTGACCCTATAGGACAGGCTAGAACTGTCCCATAGGGTTTCCAAGGTTGTAGTCTTTACAGACGCAGACTGCTACATCTTTCTCCCAGGGAGTGGCTGGTGGATTCGAACTGCCAATCTTCTGGTTTGCAGCAGAGCATTAACCACTGCGCCACTGGGTCTCTTCCCTGAGTGCAAGGGGGCCCAAATCTGGCTGCTTGGGACAGAGCTTCCCTCTCCCTCCTTTTCTTCTGGGACATGGCGTTGGGGAAACCTACCTTGCTTTTGACACTTTCCTGGTCATCGTACCCCACCCACTGGTTGCCCTTGGTGGCGTAGGGGACCTGCTGGTCAATGAGTCTGTGGACTGTGGCTCCACTGAGGAAGTCACAGACCTATGCAGAGAACAGGCCAGGGGAAGTGTTAAGGTGTTGTGCTGAGACTGCAGGTCCCAGGGGAGAGACTCAGATCTAGCCCCGCCCCTGGCTTCCTCCTGCAGCCTCTCTCTTCCAGTGCTGCAGGGGCCTCATCTGCTCCTAAAGACTGTAGGCTTTATGCAAATTTATGTAAAACAGACGCAAATGTCCAAGAAAGTTCTCCTTGACTGCTATAGCCCAGAGCTTCCTCCATCTTAAATGAGTATGGGAAATGGTGAGCTGACGCTGAGGACTGGCCCGCAGTCGATGTACAACCAAAGCAGCAGAGGCTGCACTGAAGCAAACGGGCCTGCCCTTGGCCACTGCTGTCTCCTCTGCCAGAGGGAAGATCGGCCAGAGGGAAGCTTCTCACTAGGGTGGTTTTGGAAACCGGAGTGTCTGCGGGAGACCGTTAACAGCAAAAGGTCTGCCCCTTCCTCTTCTTCAGGGTGCTAGGTCAGTGGGGACATTGTTTATTCCCAAAGGAGCTAAAGTGGTGATGGGAGGATTACCTTCCCTAGGGCTGCTGTGGTGTTTGGGAAACTTACCTCCTCCCCTAACCCCATTACCTCATAGTAGGCGAGCATGCCTTCCTCCCCGGTGAAGGGGCCTGCTGTTCCTGGCCCTGAGATTGGTGCTCCAACCCCTGTCTCAGAGGAGGCCAGGGTGAAGCTCTTCCCGAAGGTGGGGATGCCCATTACCAGCTTATTGGCTGGGGCCCTCAGCCTCAACATGTACCCCACAGCGTAGTTCTGGGTGGGAATAGGAGGGAACAGTACCAGAGAGACTAGTTAGCTGGGCTGGTGGTACGTGGATGGGGAAGGTTGTACAATTAATCCTGCTGCCTTGAAAGGTGAAGTTATAGGTATATGGTAAATCTGGGGTTTCCCTTCCCTCCAGGTACCAATAATGTCACTTTAAAACGCACTTTATGGTTTCATTCTCCAAAAAAATCCTATTAGGTATGTTATTGTTGTTAGCTGCTGGGGAGTTGGCCCCCGACTCATTGTGATCCACAGGGTTTTCAATGGCTGATTTTCAGAAGTAGATCTCCAGGTCTTTTTTCCTAGTATGTCTCAGTCTGGAAGTGCCACTGAAACTTGTTCAGCATAAAAGCAACACATAAGCTTCCATTGATAGACAGACGGTGGCTGTGCTTGAGGTGCACTGGCCAGGAATTGAACCTAGGTCTCCCACATGGAAGATGAGAATTCTACCACTGAACCACCACAGCTATTAGGTATAGGAAGGGCTTCTTACTATTTGACAGATGCAGAAATAGGTGATTTGCTCTGGTTACACAGTAAGTGAATGGCAGGTCAAGACTAGATGCCTGTCTCCTTAGCCTCCAGCCTCCTCAGCCCCTGCTTTCTCTACTCTGCCCCCTGCCTTCACTCTGTCCACCCTGCATATCTGTCAGGAGATGTCCTGGTCCTTTATGGAGGTATAACCTCCTTTACTGGAGGAGCCATGGAGAATGCACAGACTTTGGGCCTCAGTTTCCTCATCTCTGAGTGGGCCTCATAACCCATCCCTTGCAGGATGGTACTGAGGAGTAGATGGGTGGTGTGTGAACAAGGTAGGTCTCATGGACCTCCTCCTAGCTCTCGCCCCTTCCAGGTACTCACAACATTGTTGAATCGGTCAGAACTTGCGTCCTTCTGGCCTTTGAACAGGGGGCTGTGATGTCCTGTGGTCTGATGCCAGGCCCCATGAAACTGGTAGGTCATGAGACTGATAAAATCCAGGTGTCTGTGGAAGAAGAGGATGAAGGAAGGGCAAGGTAGGAAGTTAGAACTGCTCATGGTCTCCACTCTACCATCCCAGTGGGATGTGAAGTAGGACAGGCAGGCAGCTGAGAGAAAAGCCATGAACCCCCAAATCCCAGGGTTTTCTGTTGTTATCTGTTGTCCTAGCTATTGGGCCTCCTCCTCTGTACCACAACAGGGTGTGGGCTCAAGGTCCGACAAATGCATTTAATGCAAGAACAAGGTTCTCCCTTTATGCCTCCAGCACACATTTGGGTGTGGGACTCCACCTCGCTGTCCTCCCTCCACTGGTGCCTTGATAAAAGCAAATTGAAAGTAGCATCGACAGGTGCCAAAGGTTAACCTGAACCCAAGGATACAGTGGAATGGGGCAGACATTTTCCACATCCATACTGGTAAGTCATGGGAGCTGTGGGCTGTAGGTGGATTTTGTATATATAAGCTTTGGATGTTTGGAGCAAATGGTTGAGAGCAACCCGTTTCCACCCTTTAAATGGTCAAGTTACGCACTGAGTCTATACCTTCCTAAGACCCTACAGGAGATTCTAAGGTCAAATTGAAGGGCATTTGTTCCTTATTTCTGGGTTTCCCAAGATCCATCCATGCCTTTGTTCCAGTGACAGGCCGTTGGCTTGGCTGTTGACCACTCACATGCACATGTACGGGGGCAGGGTGAGGAGGGGTGGCTGAACTGGGAGGGGTTGCCTGTGTGTGAAAGCACCTTGGGATGCCCCAGTATCCCAGAAGTGAAAGGTACTATTACTGCTGTGCTCCCTTTCCAGAGTCTAGCACTCTGCTGGACCGGGCATGGAGAAAATGCCCACTGGTGGTAGGCTGGCTTGTATAGCTTTTCCTACTTGCTTTTCTAAAACATATTTATAACAACTTTCTCAGCTGGTCAACACAGAACCCCAAGTGGAAAAGGCAGGGAAGAGATTATTATCCTGTGCTTGACAGATGGGGAACCTGAGGCCCAGAGTGGGGAAGTGACTTGCTCAAGGTCACACACTGAGCTTCTGGAAGCACTGGGACTAGAAGTCCAGTGTCCTGACTCTGTCTACATGGAGTTCTAGGGCAGGGCAGGGGAGAGAAATTGTGTGCAGAACGCTGCTGGGGGTGCCTGAGGCAGACTTACTGGGATATCTGGGGAATGTCATAGCCACTGTCAAGGGTGACCTTCCCCGCGGACACTGCTGCGCTGAGCAGGAGCATCTGTCTTCCCGACTGGGCTTCCCTTGCAAACTCAGCCTTCATTTCCTGGATGGGAGACAGGCAGGTGAGTAAAGAGGGCCAGGTCCCCCTGACCCAGACCATGTGAAAGGGAGACTTGTGGATGGAGGCTGAGGTCTGGGGCACCTCATTGGCTTTCCCCATTTGCTGTGATCCCCAACCTCTCTGGGGCTCAGTGGAATAATAAGATGGCCCATCAGTGGTCCCACCTTCAAGGTCACCCATCCTTTTCCCAAAAACTATTTGGGCCTATCTCCTCCCCCATACCCCAGCCACACCTCATGAGCATGCATTGTTCATGCCGGTACGTGAAATCACAAAATGAAAGTGATTTATAGTTGGTATTGTGGGCAATTTGCTTAGACTATTCCTCTGCCCCTGGGTTAACTGAAGAGGCCTGGGCTGCCCCTAGATGGGGCTGAATGCCCCTGGATGCAGCACATGCTGGGCCTTGAAGGCATCAGTATGGCACTGAACAGTGGACAATGATGCACCACTAAATGGACAGTCATCACCTTCTGCCTCTTAGGATCTCAGCCCAGCTCCCACCACAGTCACAGATGTCTTCCTTGCCGTGTAAGGTCCTGGGGCAGCTTGTCTTGTTCCTGGTCCCTCTTTGCCTCTCCTCAGGAGGCCATCAGCTGAAGACAACTTCTAACCCACCCCACTCCCGATGCCTGCCCACCTCTCCCCTCCCTTCACTCCCCACTGAACCAGCACCTTGACCAGGGTGGTGAAATGCTCCTTGTCTCTCCGTCCAGGGTAGAGCCAGGCCAGGTCCAACCCATCAAAGCCGTGGGTCCGCAGAAATGGAGGCACCGACTTGATGAAAGTCCTGCGGTACTGGGTGTTGGAGGCTATTTTGGAAAATCTAGGACCAAAATCACCCCGTAGTGTGCTTAACACCAATAAGCTGGGGCCTTGGCCCCCTGGCGAGTTTTCCGAGGCCTGGGGGTCAGGCGCCTGAGTCCACCCAGCTCTAGGAGGGCATGGTGAGACAGGACCCACCCCAAGGCATCTTAGAAAGAGCATGGGCTTTGGAGCCAGACATTTCTGGTTACCAAGCCTGGCTCTATCACTCACTAAACCACTTTGGTAATGTTATAACCTCAGTCTCAGTTTTCCCATGTGTAAAATAAACCAAAACCAAACCCGTTGCCATCGAGTGGATTCCGACTTATAGAGACCCTACAGGACAGAGTAGGACTGCCCCATATGGTTTCCAAAGAACAGCTGGTGGATCTGAACTGCAGACCTTTTGGTTAGCAGCTGAACTCTTAACCACTGAGCCACCAGGGCTCCTTATGTAAAATGAGGATGATTATAATACCTCACAGTGCTGTTGTGACAATTACATGCGATAATGGCTGGAAAGGGTGCCTGACACATACCTAGTAAGCACTCAATAAACGGAAGCTGTCATGGTCATATCCCACTCCCTTTTCAAGCCTTGCTCCAACTCTACCCACTGCCGGAAGTCCTCCCAGCATCTCTACACCCCCAAATCTTCCCAGTCATTTCCATCCCTCTCCTTCCAGCCCCTGTGGCAGTAGCCCCCAGCTGTTCTTTGTTCTCAGGTGTGAGGAGTAGTAAAAAGACCGCTGTCAGGGGACCAAGAGATCCACTGTCGACTTGCTGTATGATTCTTGGCAAGTCACTATCCCTCTCTGGGCTCTGGTTCCTTGGTTGTACCTGAGGCCCAAGGCCCCTGACAACCATTTAGGCCTCTGTGCCCAACCAATCTGGGTCCTCTGTGCCCCCATACAGTGGGTGAAGTAGACCATCAACCTCTGTAGTCCTGCCCTGGGGAGTGGGTCCTACCTCTGAGAGCCAAAGCTCCATCCTCCAATAGACAGCAGGGTCTTCAGGTTGGGGTTCCTGCGAGGTACAGAGGAGGGGAGGGTAGTAGTGGAGCGAAGCTGTTGTGACACATGGTGGCCCCATGTCTGGGAGGTCATAGCAGGTTTCTAGCTCGGGGTGGGAGGCTGGATTAGGTCTCTGAGGTCCTTCTAGCTCTGAGATGCAGTGATTCTAAGAGGTTATAGACTGTGGCAGTTACTCTGAGGCATGCTGCCCTTTCTCACTCTCCTTAGTGGAAAGCTAGGGATGGCAGAACGGAGTGTTGAGCAGTCTCCGTGCTCTCTGTAGAGGCTCCCCTGGGGAAGAAGAGGGTCCCCCACCTCCCAGGAAAGCTCAGCCCCTGTCTTCTTCTAGAGTCTGCCTCTGTCAGCACCCCAAACACTTGCCAACGCCACCCTCATCACCTCCTCCATAGAAGCCCAAGCCCTTCCAGTTCTCCACCCAGAGGTGGTGCAGTGGGCCCTCACCCATCCTCCTGGGCAGAACTGCCCCACCCTGCTAGCCTGGCTAACCCTCTATCCCGTCCTGTCCTGGCCAGCCACTTGTCCAACCTGTTCTTGAGTGAGTTCAGCGTGTCATAGAGCGTCACGTCATTCCACTCCCAGGTGTCGATCTCATTGTTGCTTATGTTGGCAAAGCTGTAGATGACGTGGGTGCAGAGAAAGGGATCAATGTTGTCTGGGAAGCAGCTCGCATCTCCCTTCCGGTACTGGGACCAGCTGGTATAGTAGCAGACCAACTTGTAGGTGGAGCCTGAGGGAGAAGTCTGAGGTGGGGCCTGGGCTAGGATTCAGCCAGGGACCCTCAGACTGAGAGGTGGGCTAAACTTCAAGGGGGTGTGGGTAGGGGGCAGATTTGGGAGTGAAGACAGAATTCTAAATGAAAGGGGCTGGCTCAAGCACTCCTGCCTCTGCGGAGTTCCCAGTCTGATGAAAATCAGGCACACTCCAAAGGTGCTTAGAAAACATCAAATGGAGTGGATGAATCCACTGCAGACTAAGAACAGGGTGCTGTGTGGGGTGAGGGTGGGGGCTGACGAATAAAGGTGAAATAGAGGTGACTCCATGCCAGTAGAGAAGGCTTCCCAGAGGCAGTGGCTTTGAGGGAAAGGACGGACTCAGGCAAGGCAGCCAGCGTTGGAAGATGGCCTGGCCCTCAGGGGACAGCCTTGTAGGACTTGCAGTGGGGTTGTTGATCCAAGAGGCTCTGACCCATCTCCTTAGTGCTCCTAACTCGTAACCCACTGCCCAGCGATGGGTAAGCTGGGGCATAATATCACAACAGACTAGGAAGTTCTTCTTCTTCTCTGACTTTAATAACTCCTGCTGCAAATTAAGCTCCTTCTGCCTCTTGGTTATAGAGAAAGAACCAAAACCAAACCAAGCCCATTGCCGTTGAGTTGATTTTGACACATAGCGACCCTATAAGACAGAATATAACTGTCCCATAGGGTTTCCAAGGAGCTGCTGGTGGATACTAACTGCCGATGTTTTGATTAGCAACCGAGCTCTTAACCACTGTGCCACCAGGGCTCCAGAGGAAGAATGGGGAGTGGCAATCATCCACGTGGCTCCTGGACTTGTGGTAGTGTTCCTACCAGGGCCATTACTGAACCTGAGCCTTTAAAATATTTTTATTTAAAAAAAAAAATTTCAAATGTACAGAAAAGTAGAGAATAGTATAAAAATCATTCATATACCCACCACCTTGGTTTAACAAATGTTAGTCTCTATGAACCATTTGAATCACAGAAAGAACTGGAAGTGCCAAGACCTCTACCCCACTCCCACCTCTCATGACTTAAAAGCAGGTGACAGGTTACTCACAGCACTGGAGCAGCACCAGGACTGCAAAGCCTGCAGGGAAATCCAAGGTCAGACCACCTACCAGTGCACCCTGCCCTTCCTCCCCCTCAATCCCCTAGGCAATCAAAGGTTGACAGCAGCCTCCTCCCTCCCCAGTCCCTCCCCAGTCCCTCCCCAGGCTCTGTCTCTCCCCCCATTGTATCTTCCTCTTATCAGGGGCATAAAGAGGGTAACAAGCACCCAGGGGCAATCTCCCAACTTCAAGATGAGTAGATGCCTTCCCCTCTCTTGTCTGACTGCTTCAGTCAGATGCCTTTCATGTTTGTGGCACCTTGTCTGGTGCCCCCTTGGACTTGCACCCGGAGACAAGTGCCCTATCCTGCCCCAAATCGCTACTGCCTCTGCCTCTTATCCCCCCACCAAGCAGGTGGGAGGCCAGGCACCACCCTCCAGTGGCTCTGTGGGCCGCCTGGACCCTTCAGCCTGAAAATCACAGCCCCAATCCATCTGGGCCAGCCCAGAGACCCGTCTGAGCCACCCTCAGCCGCATTCTGGAAGCAGCAGAGCAGGTGGCCTCTTCCTGCACTTCCCCGGGCTCCTGGTGCTCAGCTGCCTGACAGGGCCTTGTCCCCAGACCTCCAACTTCCTTTTTATACCTGTCCCATGCCACTCCCCCGACACCCCCAAACCATCCTGTTTACCAGATCTGAGCTGTGTGTCAATTAAGGAACTGTGAGGCTGAGGAGTGGAGGGGGAGGGGCACTTTGGGCCACAAAGGAGGATTGAGAAATTCTGGAGTTTTGAAATGTGGGTGCAAGTCTTCGGGAGGCACCTCCCAGCAGAGTAGCCTTCAGCGCCAGGATCTGGGGCTTCCTGGGGTATGTGGCTCGGCCTCATTTCCAAGGGCTTCATCCCCTACCCTTGCTTTCCTAGCCCACAGTTTCCCGGGCCACCCTGGCAGCCACGACTTCTGTATCTCCAGCCCTCAGTCCAGGTTGAAAAGCGGCATAATCGAGTTATGAAACCCTCAGTGCCCTGAACAAGGCTGTTCTTTTTCTCCCCAGCCCAGCGTCACCCTGCCTGACCTAGCCTCCCCTCAAACTCTCTGTCTCCAGGCCGTTTTCCACAGCCTGGTTGAGAATCTAGGTAAGGGCAAGAGGGCATTGTGGGGAGGAAAGCAAAGAGCCCTGAGCTGAGGGCCTCCTTTCAGATCCACGTCCCTCCTTTCATGTGCCGGGTATTTAAGGGAAAAGCCAGGAGAGGAGCAGGAAATTCCCCCAAAGAGCTCTGAGGCCTCTTGTTTGTGAAGAATGAGGAGGCTCTGCTGCAAGGCCTGAGGTAAATGCTGAGTAAATGCTGCCGTCTGTTGATTTCTCTTGAGAAGTAGTGACACAGAGAATCTCACAAGATGGATAATCTCTAGTCCTCTGCGGTGAGGCTTTGAACCCAAGTCTACTGCCCTCACCTTCTTCAAATCCTTCAGTGCCTTCTCATCATTCTTGGGATGAGAACACAACTTCTTAAGGCCCCTCTATTGCTTGGCCCTTGTTTGTGATATATTTTTGGCCAAAGATCCAGGACAATTCCATTCTTTGCATGTTATAAATTAATTAACAGGCAGCAAGTGAAACGGTCAGAATTCTAAGAGCCAGAATGGGTCAGAGGACTTCTCAACAAAGTCCTTTTATTTTTAGGATAATATTGGGTATTAAGCATATGTTATTCACACTGGCTTCGAAGCCCTCTCTTGGTGAGGTCTCTTTCCTCTCTCCTTCTCTTCCTTGGCCTCTCTTCCTCCAAAACTGGAACAGCCCTCCGGTTCGTTGTAAGAGGAGTGGATAAAAAGCTGTTTATCCAGAGTCATGCTCTGTGAATATTAAAGAGTCGCCACTTCTCCCTTCTAAGGTGACTGCCTCCTTTTGTACCCAAGATGATTGACAGGGATGACAGCCAGTGATAATTTTTCCTTGTTCATTTGGGGCACTGAGAGGTGGACTTCAACTAATCTCTAATAGAGGTATTACAAAATAGCAAAAATTTTCATAACAGTGTTCAGGATGTTAAGAAATCACCTATTTTCATTCTCTTCCTTTGTTAAAATTATCTCATAGGCTCAGTCTGGCCCAAACCTTGCCGTCCTGCACTCCCCCAGCTCAGTTTATTAGTTCCATATGTTCTTACACGACAGCAGCATTATCACAACAAATGGCCAAGATACTTCCTAGGCCTCAGCAGGATCGACCAAGGATCCCACAGCTCACTGCCTCCCATCCTTATCTCACGCCATGTCCCCCCTACTCCCTACACTCCAGTCATGCACGCCTTCTTTCAGATCCTTATACTTGCTATACTCTCTCCACCACAGTCTTTGTATGTGTCATCTACTTGCCTGTCAGTAACTATGAAGAGTCTGAGATTTTACCCTACTTGCAGCTAATGAGATAGTCAGCCACAGTTTCCTGGATGCTGGGAGAAGACACGAGACTCCTAGGTCAGATATAAAGGACTTTTATTCCTCACGGCACAGCATGCAACATGAGCTTCGTGTTCTCATCAGTTCCCCTTGGCCCCCAAGTCCCACAAGTGTCCTGTTAGAGCATCCCAGGTGAATGCTGCACACCAATGGTTGCATCACGGCAGAGGAACCCTGCGTTTAAGGAATCCAAATCTTTTATATTGAGCAGTAAGCCTCCCTCTTCTTTGCCCTGGAGGGAGACATTATCTTTATTATCCCAGACAGTAAACGAACCTGTTGTTTGCTCCAGAGAAACATTATCTCTATCTTCCAAGGCTGTGTGCTGTACACACATCACTGAAAAGGTAGTCTAGAACAAGGGCAGTCAGTGTCTCTGTTCATAAGACCTACAGAAATGCAAGAGACCCGTGGAGAATTGTCTCCCAACACTGCCCCTTTTTGGCCAGTTTATTACTACTCATCCTTCAGATCATAGCTCAGGCAGGCACCTCTTCCATGGAAAAGGCAGACTCCCTGATGAGGGAAAATCCCTACTGTGCCTGTCAGAGTACTGTGTACCTTTCTTAACACCTGACTCAGGTATAATTTTACATTTTCTTGGGAATGCGGATGTTTTATTGAAATCTGCTTCCCTCACTAGACTGTAAACTCAATAAAGGCAAGGACTAGGCCAATTTTATTCATCTTTGTGTCTGACACATAGTAGGTGCTTAGTAAAGTACCCACTGAATAAATGAATAAATGATCTCAAAATGGTACATAATTTCAAAATCTTATGTATTGAGTTTGGAGCCTGGTGTCCTGAAAAATTTCATCTCATTTCATGGTTCTTGCCATTCTGTGAATAACCGACTCAAGAGGTACCACAGAAGTGACAGGAATCCTGACTTAATTGTCCTGCTTCAATCTTTCTAAGTCCCCATGAGATACTGGCCATTCATTTACTCATTCAACAGATGCTTATGGAGCACTTACTAGTTCCTGTGCACTGTGGTAGGTGATAGGACAGAAAGGTGAGTGAAACATAGCCCGTTCTCATCCTCATGGAGTCTACAGTCTGGCATAGAAGATGGGCATTAAACAAAGAATTACATAAATAATTTATTACACCTGTGAGAAGTTCAACAATGAAATTCCAAGTGTTATGAGAGTTTATAACAGGGTGTGAGTGGTCAGGGAAGGCTTCTTTCAGACATGATGTTTAAGCTGAGATGGGAAGGAAGGAGGAATCCCTGGGTGGTGCAAACAGTTAACCACTTGGCTGCTAACCAAAAAGTTGGCAGTTTGAGTACATCCAGAGTTGCCTTGGAAGAAAGTCCTGGTGATCTACTTCAGAAAAATCAGCTATTGAAAATCCCGTGGAGCAGTCTACTCTGACTCACATTGGGTCACCATGAGTTGGAATCAATGTGACAACAACTGATACTGGTTGGGAAGGAATGGTAGGTGTTAGCCCTGCAAAGGAGTGAATGAGACAGGGCAAATAGCAAAGGCCTAGGGTGGGAGAGGCTTCATGGTCCAGTAGCCTAGGCCCGGAGAGATGAGGCTGGATCATGAGCCTGTGGGTGGACAGAGCCACCTTTCAAATGACAAGTTCCCAGAACCTCTGGGGTTGTTTTAGAAATTCCTTCCTTTGGCCAGAATAAACAGAGGTGGAGGTAATGTGTCAATGTACTTCAAGTATTTGAGGGAGAAGTTATCTTTTTATAGACAGGCCTCTTCCCCCACACCACAGCCACAGTGAACTTCTGCCAGGCAGGAGTTCATGTTCATTTCCAAATCCTCAGCCCAGGCGTGGTGGTGGCACATAGCAGATACTGTCAAAAAAGACTCAGAGGCAGAAGCATTTGGACAAGAAAAGTTGCAAGGGAGTCAGACGTCAGAAAGACTGGCTCACCAAATACAAAACACAACAAGTACTTAAAGGGAGGGAAAGAAAAGACCAAGGTCACCGTGTTCCTAGGAGTCCCTGAGTGGTGTAAATGGCTATGCTCGCTACTAGTAACCAACAGGCTGACGGTTTGAATCCACCCAGAGGCACCTCAGAAGACAGGTCCGCTGATTGGCTTCTGAAGGGTCATAGCCTTGAAAATCCTATGGAGTAGTTCTGCTCTGCACATGGAGGGTCGCTGTGAGTCAGAATCGAGTCAATGGCAACTAACAACAATAACAACCACATTCATACAAGTCAACAGCTTTCTCACATGTCCATCATATTCACCAACTACCTTCACTCATCGGAAGAGCGAAAAACAGGGATGAGATTGTTTTTGTCAGGGAGTCTGTTCCAATGGGAATTAGTTGAGATTTGTTATTTTGGGGACCAGAATCAGTCAGATGACCCTGCTATTTTTGGTTTGTCTCCAGATGCAAAGTGTCCCCCACCCTAGCGGCGCTTAGTCATGCTGGAAGCAGAGCAGGGTATCAGTTTTTACTTTTCCATTTTTCCTGCCATTGAGGCTTGGATTTGCCCACATAAGCTTCCTAATGATTTTCTGATTCAACGTTGTTAAACTGATATTTTGTTTGACTTCACTAATTTGTTTACATAGGCATAACAAGAGCTGTTGATTAATATATATAAGCATAGATATTAATATATAGAAATTCCTCCTTTTTCTGTGGTTAACAAAACTAGAGCCATGTGATATTAAGGCTTTACAGTTAATTTGTGTGTGGAGGCTTTTATTTTCATGTCTCAGAAAAATTTTTATCATCCTTATCCAAACTATTTTCTCTAAAATTCCCATATTTGTTAATATTCCTGCCTTGCCAGGAAATGAAATTCTTTAGTGCCTGTAAGTCCAGAATTTCATAAAGTCATGCACCTGTAGCAGACATGTTTTCCTGGGAGGGCTTCAGAGGTGTCACTCCCACGTATAAAATGGAGTCTTTGTTCCGTAAGATGGGCTTATCATACCTAATTAATGGAATTGTTAGCATAGCCAGTGATAGTCTGGTGAGAAAAGGGACACATTGTTACTGAGCTATGTAAATAACCTACATGGTTATTCACTCCCTCTGGAAGAGGATACTCTACTTAGTTTGGTTACTATTATTATTATTTTTTCAAATTTATAAAATACAAATTTTTAAAGTTGTGGTAAAAATATATATGACATCAAAAAACACAAACCTAAAGGTCATGGAAGCCCCATAGACACATCCAAACTCCCTGAGGGACTGAGTTGCTGGGCGGAGGGCTCTGGGGACCATGGTCTCGGGGAACATCTAGCTCAACTGGTATGACACAGCTTATAAAGACAATGCTCTACATTCTACCTTGGTGAGTAGTGTCTGGGGTCTTAAAAGCCTGTGAGCGGCCATCTAAGATACTCCACTGGTCTCATCCCTTCGGGAGCAAGGGAGAATGAAGAGAACAGGATACAAGGAAAAGATTAGTCCAAAGGACTGATTGTCCACAGCTACCAAGGCCTCCACCGGACTGAGTCCAGTACAGCTAGATGGTGCCCGGCTACCACCACTGACTGCTCTGACCAGGATCACAACAGAGGAGTCTGGACAGAGCTGGAGAAGGATGTAGAGCATAATTCTAACTCACAAAAAAAAAAAAGACCAGATTTACTGGCCTAAAGGAGACTGGAGAAACCTCGAGAGTATGGTCCCCAGACCCCTTTTAGCTCAGTGGTGAAGTTACCTCCGAGGTTCACTGTTCAGCCTGGGAGTGGACAGCCCCGTAAAACCAAATGAGACTAACGAGGTACAGGAGTCCAGTGACAAGGTCCAGAAAGCAGAAGGGGACAAGGAAGCTGGTGATAGGGAACCCAAGGTTGAGGAAGGATATTGTTGATGTGTTGTGAGATTGTTAACCATTGTCATAGGGCAACATTTGTAGTAACTGTTAAATGAGAAACTATTTTGTTCCGTAAGCCTTCATCTTAAGTGAGAATAACAGCACAATTGGAAGAGCGTAGTCAATGTCACTGAACTGTGTATGTAGAAATTTTTGAAACGGTGTATCTTTGGCTATGTGTATTTTCACCAAAAAAAAAAAAAAAAAGGGTTGAGAATTTAGAGGGTTAATATGTTGTGGGGTTGTTAACCAATGTCATAAAACAACATGTGTACTACTGTTTCATGAGAAACTATTTGTTCTGTAAGCCTTCACCTGAAGTACAATAAAATATTAAAAAAAAACAAAAAAACCCCACAAACCTATTGCCATCAAGTCGAGTTAATGACTCATAGCGGCTCTGTAGGACAGAGTAGAATTGCCCCATAGGGTTTCCAAGGCTGTAAATCTTTACAGAAGCAGACTGCCACATCTTTCTCCTGTGGAGCGGCTGGTGGGTTCAAACCACTGACCTTTTGGTTAACAGCTGAGTGCTTTAATGACTGCACCACCAGGGCTCCTTATATATAACACAATATTTGCCAATTTAACATTTTTTACATGAATAACTCAGTGACATTGATTACATCAATTATGTTGTGGATCCATCACCTGAATCCATTGCTAAATTTTCCATCACCGTAAACAGATATTCGATGCTTCCTAAACAATGAACAGATACTCAATGCTCCCTCCTGACCCTGGCAACCATTAATGTTACCTTTCGCCTGTATACGTATATAAAATATAAAACAGGAAATTTTGTCATAAAAATAAAGAAATTTAGCAAGGCACTTTCAACATTATTTAACTTTTCCTAGCTGTCTTAGTCATCTAGTGCTGCTGTAATAGAAATACTACAAGTGGATAGCTTCTAGTAGGTGACAAGTCCAAATTCAGGGCATCAGCTCCAGGGGAAGGCTTTCTCTGTCGGCTCTGGAGGAAGGTCCTTGTCATCAGTCTTCCCTTGTTCTGGGAACATCTCAGTGCAGGAACCTCAGTTCCAAAGGTTGCACTCTGCTCTCGGCACTGCTTTCTTGGTGGTATGAGGTCCCCAATTCTCTGCTTGCTTCCCTTTCCTTTTATCTCTTGTAAGATAAAAGATGATGCAGGCCACACCCCAGGGAAACTCCCTTTATATTGAATCAGGGATATGACCTTAGTAAAGGTATTACAATCCCACTCTAATCCTCTTTAACATAAAATTACAATCACAAAATGGAGGACAACCACACAATACTGGCAATCATGGCCCAGCCAAACTGATACACACATTTTTGGGGGTATGTCTTAGTCATCTAGTGCTGCTATAACAGAAATACCACAAGTGGATGATTTTAACTACGAGAAGTTTATTTCCTTACAGTAAAGTAGGCTAAAAGTCCAAATTCAGGACGTCAGCTCCAGGGGAAGGCTTTCTCTCTCTCTTGGCCTTCTCATCAGTGTTCCCCCGGAACTAGGAGCTTCTCAGCGCAGGGACCCTGGTCCAAAGGATGCGCTCTGCTCCTGGCACTGCTTCCTTGATGGTATGAGGTCCCCAACTCTCTGCTTGCTTCCCTTTCCTTTTATCTCTTGAGAGATAAAAGGTGGTAGAGGCCACACCCCAGGGAAACTCCCTTTACATTGGATCAGGGATGTGACCTAGGTAAAGGCAGTGTTACAATCCCACCCTAATCCTCTTTAACATAAAATTACAATCACAAAATGGAGCCCAACCGCACAATTCTGGGAATCATGGCCCAGCCAAACTGATCCACACATTTTTTGGGGGACATAATTCAAACCATGACAGGGCAACATAATTCCATCCATGACACTAGCATTTGGCTAGCCTTGGCTGCTAACCAAAAGGTCGGTGGTTACAACCGACTTCTACTCTGTCCTACAGGGTCGCTATTACGTTTAGCATTGCTTTGCGGAGTTCCTGGGTGGCGTAAACAGTTAAGCACTTAACTACTACCAGAAAGGCTGGCAGTTTGAACTCACGCAGAGGTGCCTCAGAAGACAGGCCTGGCGATCTGCTTCTGAAAGGTCATAGCCTTGAAAGCCCTATGGAGTAGTTCTACTCTGCACAAATGGGGTTGCCATGAGTCAGAATCTACTCAACGGCAACTAACAACAGCACTGCTTTGTAGGCAAGGCCAATCAATGCATGTCATTATAATCTATAAAATTATTTTAAATTGTCCTGATGATATATAAACTGATAACCTACATTAAGATCGTTCTTTTTTTTATTTAGAATTTTGCAGGTTCATTTGGGAGAAAATGCCATTTAAAGAGTCCTTCATTCTGGTTTGTGTAGGTATAAATCTGTTAAACTGAAGATGAGAGATAGATTAAAACGAGTTTTTTCCTTACAGCAATTAAAACAAAATATAAATCACAATGAAATCAGTTCATTTAGTCCATAGGAGCTGAGCACTTAACCCCTGCACCACCAGGGCTCCTCATGTAGTTCTAGGTAATTAATTTTTGTTTTATTGATCTTGGGCTAGGCAGTCTACTTCCACAAATTTGTGTGCTTTTAGATCAGGAGTCGGCAAACTTTCTTTGTAAAGGAGGAGATAATAAATATTTTAGGCTTTGCTGGCCATATGGTCTCTATCACAACTACTGAACTCTGCCATTGTAGCATGAAAGCATCCATAGCCAACAGGTAACTGCGTGAGCATGGCTATGTTCCAGTGCCACCACCCGTCTTGTCAGCTTGTTGTACTGTGGTGGCTTCTGTGTTGCTGTGATGTTGAAAGCTATACCACTGATATTCAAATACCAGCAGGATCACCTGTGCTGGCCAGGTTTCAGAGGAGCTTCCAGACTAAGACAGACTAGAAACAAAGCTTGGTGATCTAGTTCTGAAAAATCAACCAATGAAAACTTTTATGAAGTACAACAGAACATTGTCCAATTTGCTTGCTTTAGACACATCATCAGGAGGAATCATTACTAGAGGAAGGAAGACATCATGTTTGGTGAAGTAGAGGGCCAGAGAGGGCAAGGAAGACCCTTGGTGACATGGATGGGCACAATAGCCCCAATAACAGAGCTGGACATGCTGGCAATTTTGAGGATGATGCAGGGCCGGGCAATGTTTCATTATGTTGTACAGAAGGTTGCCATGAGTCTGAGTTGACTGGATGGCATCTTATCTATCTCTCTATCTGTCTGTCTATCTATCTAGCATCTGTGTTTCATTGGAATGAAACTTTATTTACAAAAAAGATGGCTGGTTGGAATTGGCCTGAGGCCATACTTTGCTGACCCCTAAAGAATCTAGACCAGAACTGCTCTAGAAATGCTGACTCAATCACCTGGCTCCGTCTAACAGGTCCACGATGATGATGTTAACTTATACTGGGAAACCAGTAGCCATGGGTATACAGGCTGGGGTGTTATTAGTCAAGAGGCCCAGGTTCAGTCCTCTATTGTTGTTCTTTTGATGCTTCTAATTCTTCTAACATTCAGTTCCTGAGGCTTGTAGCACAACTGACTTAAATATTTTGGCAATTGTGGATTGAAAAGAGAAATGGATGCAAATGGATGCAAAGAGAAAGGAGATATTATCTGTGATTGATAAGATTAAATGGTTCTGGTTAATCAGCAAGAATGGAGGAAAGTGGAGTCCTTTACCAGGGTATAATACAGGACTTGTGAGAGAGAGTGAGGATGTGAACAACTCTCTAAGGCCTTTATTTTATCACACAAACTAAACATGTCAGCCATTGACAAGAGTATTTAAACGGAGAGAGATGATTTTGTTTTAAATGAATGTGTTGACAATTATTGTGTCAGTCTTTGTACATGAACATCAGAATGTTTCTTTTCAACCTGAAATCTACGATTCTTTTCAATACAATCACTGAAATATTTATATTAATACATTTTACTTATGTCTACTTAACCTAGTAAAGCTGAATGTTTCTTTTGATAGGCAGGAATAAAAATTGTTACCTGCCATTGAGTCATCCCCTGACTCATGGTGACCCCATGCACAATGGGATCAGTCCATTGTTATCCACAGGGTTGTCATTGGCTGATTTTTTGGAAGCATATTGCCAGGCCTTTTTTCCTAGTCTGACTTAGTCTGGAAGCTCTGTTAAAACAGCATCATAGCAACATGCAAGCCTCCACTGACAGATGAGTGGTGGCTGTACTTGAGATGCACTGGCCAGGAATTGAACCCAGGTCTCCCTCATGGAAGGTGAGAATTCTACTGCTGAATGTTTCTTTTCGATAAGCAGGAATAAATAGGATGGCTCTTATAATAGTGTTGAGCTAATCAATCACCTGGAGAATGTCAAATACAACTAACTATTTTTAATAGCTCCACTTTTATAAGATGCAAGAGTAAACCATTGTGTTATTTAAGGGCATCTAAAAACCAATGGCTACTTTAGGTGTTAAAGGCGTCTTAACAACTTTATTATTCTGAATATGGGGACTGAATTTGAGCAATGTAAAATCTAGAAATTCCTCAGAGGATACACTATATGAACATACAGCATAAGAATTTAAATTCAATAAAAAGTTACAATGTGAGGAGTTCCGGCAAAATGGCTCTCTAGGCAGAAGCACCATGCCGTCCCTCCACAGCAAAGATCCGAAAAACTAAGCCAAACAGAGAATACAACAATCCTGAAACCCTAAAACATCAAAAGAAGAGATAAAGAACTCAGCCAAGCACCAAATGGAGTGAGAAAACTGACAGAGAACGGAGAGCGAGGAGAGATTCATGCAGAGGTCCCCTACCAGCTAACGCAGCACGGATCCACCATCTTGGACTCCTATCGGAGACCAGCAAATGGTGGTACAAGAAAGCAGCCTCACGGAGCGTCCAGCGGGAGACAACACAACCGGTAATTTGCAGTGTGCGCTTTCCCACCCCCCACCCCTCTTTGCCCTGGCTCAGCCTCCTCTGCTTCCCGCGGCCATGGTCTCTTGACCGGGAAGCGCCGACTGCTTGGATTCCACACACCCAAGCGGGTGGCTCTCTGGGTGCCATTTGTTGGCTGCTAGTGTTGCTTTTTTTTTTCTGCTTCTTTTGATTTCTTCCTTGCCTCTCACCATCTCCCCCTCCTTTCGCTTGAGTGCCTCACTCCGTGCGCCACCTTTGCTTCTTCCTGAGGGGCTGCAGGGTGCCGGCAATTTGTGATATACGCTTTCCCACTCTCTACCCTTCTTCACCCACACTCGGCCTCCTCTGCTTCCCGCAGACACAGTCTCTTGTCCAGAAACAGCAGCCCGCACTAGCTGGCTCTCTGAGTGCCATTTGTTGGCTGCTGGCATTGCTTTTTTTTTTTTTCCTCTGCGTCTTTCGATTTCTTGCTTGCCTCTCACCACCTCCCCCTCCTTTCGCTCGAGTGCCTGGGTACCTGTGCCATCTTTGCTTCTTCCTGAGGGGCTGCGGAGCTCCATTCGAGTGTGGAGCTGCTTCCTGGTCTGGGCTACCGCACTGGTGGGATCCCAGGGCTTTTATTTATTTCTTCATTTTGAATTGTTTGTTTGTTTTCTTTTCCTTTTATTGAGTTGGGAGCCCTTTCTGGACAGGCAGTACTGCGTGGCAATGAGACTTCTCTCTCGGCTTCCACAGACGTGCACAGGGATCCCTGAGAGCATTTCTTTTTTTATTCTTTTTTTTTTTCCTTTCTGTTTTTTGGGGGGCCTTTCTTGTTCTTTTTTTTTTTTTTAATTTGTTTTGTTTTCTTTTTCCTCTTATTCCCTTTTTGTCTTTCTTCATTACTCAGTTTCTCTCTCTCTCTCTCTTCCTTCTCTTTCTGATCCCTGAATACCTGGCATTGTATACCTCTACGCCTTCTAGCCAGGCTGTACTGCAACACCTGAGAGCGAATTCCCCAGACCTCATAGCTGCATTGGTAGGATCCCTGGGAACTTCGCGATTCTTCAACCTTTCTGATTTTTATTTATTCATTCTTTTCTTTTCTTCCTCTTTCCCTTTCTATTTTTCTCCATTTCATAGTCTCTCATCTCTCCATTCCAATGGCAAGCTCCCCTAGCATTCTTTTTTGTTTGTTTGTATGCTTTTGACTCCTGTTCCTCTCTCCTCTCTCCCATACCCATCTTAGCTCCGCACAGAACAATCTCCCCACTGCATCCTGCCAACCCACACCATGCACTTGACATCACACCACCAAGCAGCACAGGCACGGCCTACTGGAACCTGCCCTGCACTGATTACCGACCCGCCCTAGTGGATGTAGTAAGTGCCACAAACAACCCGTCCCAGTAACTCCTCTTCAGCTAGACCTGCCCTGCTGTACCATATCCGAGTGACTGACCCTGCCAGTTGGAGAAGGAGGCGAAAAGTATTCAGCGCACAGAGGAGCAAACAACAAAGAACATGCAGTCTGCCTGCTCAGACATAGTCAAATTTTTTTTTAAAAAAAAGGGACGAAACAAACAAATCTACAATCAATAAATGAGAAAAATAACTACTGAATGCCCCGAAAACAGCAGACAATATCAAAACATTTACAAAAACAGGACAGGATGGCTCCAGTAGGCATCCAAAATAAAATACCAGATGACTCTCTTGTGGACGAAAATGCACTAGAACTACCTGATAGGGAATTAAAATCTCTAATACTCAGAATTCTCCAAGAACTGAGGCAAAAAGCTGACAAACAGGAGGAAAAAATAGACAAATTCATGGAAAATACAGAGAAAAAATTGGAAGAATTCAGGAAGATGATGCAGGAACAAAATGTCAAAATAAATTCATAACCAGAAATTATACAAAAACAACAATTAGAAATCCAAAAGATAAAAACAAGCTTTCAGAAATGGATGATGTCATAGAAGGGCTGAGAAGCAGATTTGAAACGGTGGAAGACAGGATCAGTGGAATTGAAGACAAACACTTGGATACAACTCTGTTTGAGGAAAACTCAGAAAAAAGAACAATGAAAAATGAAGAGACCCTGAGAGTTATGTGGGACTCAATTACAAGCAAAACTTTACGAGTGATTGGAATTCCAGAAAAGGGGGAGAAAACAGAAAACACAGAGAGGATCATTGAGGAACTGCTGACAGAAAACTTCCCCAATATCATGAAAGATGAAAAGCTGGCCATCCAAGAAGCTCGACGAACCCCATACAGAAGAGACCCCAAAAGAAAATCACCAAGGCATATCATATTCACACTCGCCTAAACCAAAGACAAACAAAGAATCCTGAGAGCAGCTCATGAAAAACAAGAAGTCACATACAGAGGAGAAACAATAAGACTAAGCTCAGATTATTCAGCAGAAACCATGCAGGCAAGAAGGCAATGGGATGACATATATAAAATCTTGAAAGAAAAAAATTGTCAGCCAGGAAAAATATATCCTGCAAAACTCTCATTCAAATTTGATGGTGAAATTAGGTCATTTCCAGATAAACAGAAATTAAGGGAATATGTAAAAGTCAAACCAAACTTACAAGAATTATTAAAGGGAGTTCTTCGATCTGAGGACAAACAGCTTCAGCTCACAGGCAGAACCTAGGACGCAGGATCGTACGATCCAGATACCAATCTAGGAAATGAACTCTCGAGGACTATCCAAAACCAAAAGAAATACAACAGGGAATCAGAGCAGTTAATCAATAAATGACAACAACATCAAAACAATAAAACAGGGAATAAACGGCATAGGTATAGACCTTCTAATGGAGAGGAAGGCAGGTGATACCAAGTTTTGGTAGACTGCTTCAAACTTAGAAAGATAAGAGTAAAATTCATGGTAATCACAAAGAAAGTTAACAAACAAACTCATAAAAATAAAGACGAAAAACATAAAGTCTCGGCAAAAACAAAACCTACAAAAACAAAAGCAATGAAAAAAAACCACAAACAAAAGTAACTCAGCACGAGAGAGTAAGAAGAACAAATAAAACTTTAGCATCACAAAAAAAAGCACTACAAAATGACACCAACAAACTCACATCTATCAATAATTACACTGAATGTAAATGGACTCAATGCACCCATAAAGAGACGGAGAGTGATACAATGGATAAGAAAACAGGATCCATCAATATGCTGTCTACAAGAGACATACCTTAGAAACAAAGATGTGAATTTATTAAGTCAAAGGTTGGGAAAAAACATATAAAGGTAACAACTATCAAAAAAGAGCAGGAGTGGCAATTCTTATCTCAGATAAAATAGACTTTAAAACAAAATCTACCATAAAAGACAAAGAAGGACACTATATAATGATTAAGGGGATGATCCATCATGAAGACATAACCATAATAAACATCTACGCACCCAATGACAGGGCTCCAAAATACATAAAACAAACTCTAACAACACTAAAAAGAGAAATTGACAGTTCCACAATAATAGTAGGAGACTTCAACACACCACTCTCAGTAAAGGACAGAACAGCTAAGAAGAAACTCAGCAAAGATACAGAAGACCTAAAGAGCACAGTCAGCAAACTGGACCTCATAGACATATATAGAACACTCCATCCAACCACTGCAAAGTACACATTCTTTTCCAATGCACATGGAATGTTCTCCAGAATAGACCACATTTTAGGCCACAGAGCAATCCTCAACAAGATCCAAAACGCTGAGATAATTCAAAGTATCTTCTCTGACCACAATGCCATCAAGGTAGAAATTAACAACAGAAAGAGCAAGGAAAAGAAATCAACTACATGGAAACTGAATAATACCCTGCTTACACATCAGTGGGTAATAGAAGAAATCAGAGATGGAATCAAAAAATTCCTAGAATTAAATGAGATGAAAACACATCATACCAAAACCTTTGGAACACAGCAAAGGCAGTCGTCAGAGGACAATTTATAGCAATAGATGTACATATCAAAAAAGAAGAAAGGGACAAAATCAAAATATTAACTGCAGAACTCAAACAAATAGAGAACAGCAAAAAAAGCCCACAACTACTGGAAGAAAGGAAATAGTAAAGATCAGAGCAGAAATAAATGAAATAGAGAACAGAAAAACAATAGAAAGAATCAACAAAACCAAAAGTTGGTTCTTTGAAAGAATCAACAAAATCGACAAACCACTGGCCAGACTGACAAAAGAAAAACAGAAGAGGACACAAATAACCCAAATAAGAAATGAAATGGGGGACATTAAAACAGACCCAACTGAAATGAAAAGGATCATAACAGAATATTATGAAAAACTCTACTCCAACAAATTTGAAAACCTAGAGGAAATGGATAAATTTCTAGAAACACACGGCCTACCCAAACTACAACAAAGTGATGTTGAAAATCTGAACAGACCCATAACAAGAGAAGAGATTGAAAAGGTAATAAAAAAACTCCCAACCAAAAACAGCCATGGTCCAGAGGGCTTCACTGGAGAATTCTACAAAACATTTACAGAAGCGCTTGTAACTGTACTACTCAAGCTATTTCAGAGCATAGAAGAGGAAGCAACACTTCCAAATTCATTCTATGAAGCCAGGATAACGCTGATACCAAAACCAGGCAAAGACGTCACAAAAAAAGAAAATTACAGACCAATATCTCTCTTGAATATAGATGCAGTGATTCTGAACAAAATTCTAGCCAATAGACTTCAGCATCATATCAAAAAAATAATACACCATGACCAAGCAGGATTCATAGCAGGTATTCAAGGATGGTTCACCATTAGAAAATCAATCAACGTAATCCACCACATAAATAAAAGGAAAGAAAAGAATCACATGATCATCTTAATTGATGCAGAAAAGGCATTTGACAAAGTCCAACATCCATTCCTGATAAAAACTCTCATTAAAATAGGTAGAGAAGGGAAATTTCTCAACATAATAAAGGGCATCTATGCAAAACCAACGGCCAACATCATTCTTAATGGAGAGAGGCTGAAAACATTCCCCTTGAAAACAGGAACAAGACAAGGATGCCCTTTATCACCACTCCTATTTAACATTGGGCTGGAAGTTCTAACTAGAGCAATAAGGCAAGAAAAAGAAATAAAGGGCATCCAAATTGGTAATGAAGAAGTTAAACTGTCCCTGTTTGCAGATAATATGATACTATACATAGAAAACCCTAAAGACTCCACGAGAAATCCACTGGAACTAATAGAAAGATTCAGCAGAGAAGCAGGATACAAGATAAACATTCAAAACTCAGTTGGATTCCTATACACCAGTAAGGAGAACGCTGAAAAGGAAATCAGGAAAACAATACCATTTTCAATAGCCCCTAAAAATATAAAATACTTAGGAATAAATCTGACCAGGGATGTAAAAGACCTATACAAAGAAAACTACAAAGCACTACTGCAAGAAACCCAAAGGGATCTACATAAATGGAAAAACATACCATGCTCATGGATAGGCCGACTCAACATTGTGAGAATGTCCATTCTACCCAGAGCAATTTACAAATACAACGCAATCCCGATCCAAATACCAACAGCATTCTTCAAAGAGATCGAAAAACTAATCATTAACTTTATATGGAAAGGGAAGAAGCCCTGGATAAGTAAAGCACTACTGAAGAAGAAGAATAAAGTGGGAGGACTCACACTACCTGACTTCAGAACCTACTATACAGCTACAGTAGTCAAAACAGCCTGGTACTGGTACAATGACAGATACATTGACCAATGGAACAGAATTGAGAACCCAGATGTAAATCCATCCACCTATGGTCACCTGATCTTCAACAAGGGCCCAAAGTCCATCAAATGGGGAAAAGACAGTCTTTTTAACAAATGGTGCTGGCAAAACTGGATATCCATTTGCAAAAAAATGAAACAGGACCCATACCTCACACAGTATACAAAAACTACTTCAAAATGGATCAAAGACCTGAATATAAAGCCTAAAACTATAAAGTTCATAGAAGAAAAAAATAGGACCAACACTTCAGGCCTTAATACATGGCATTAACAGGATACAAACCATAACCATCAATGCACAAACCCCAACAGATAAGCTAGATAACTGGGATCTTCTAAAAATCAAACACCTATGCTCTTCAAAAGGCTTCACCAAAAGAGTCAAAAGAGAACCTACAGACTGGGAAAAAATTTTTGGACAGTAGAAGTCAGACAAAGGTCTAATCTCCATCATCTATAAGAAAATCCAATACCTCTACAACAAAAAGACAAATAATCCTATTAAAAAATGGGCAAAGGAAATGAACAGACACTTCACCAAAGAAGACATTCAAATGGCCAACAGACACATGAGGAAATGCTCGCAATCACTAGCCATTAGAGAGATGCAAATTAAAACCACAATGAGATACCATCTCACCCCAGCATTACTGGCACGAATCAAAAACACTGGAAATAACAAATGTTGGAGGGGCTGCAGGGAGATGGGAACTCTTATGCACTGCTGGTGGGAATGCAAAATGACACAACCATTTTGGAAAATGATATGGCGCTTCCTCAGAAACCTAGAAATAGACATACCGTTCGATTCAGCAATCCCACTCCTAGGAATATATCCTAGAGAAATAAGAGTCGTCACTCGAATAGACATATGCACACCTATGTTCATGGCAGCATTGTTCACAATAGCAAAACGATGGAAACAACCTAGATGCCCATCAACAGATGAGTGGATAAACAAACTACAGTACATACACACAATGGAGTACTATGCAACGAGAAAGAACAATGAATCTGCGAAGCATCTCATAACATGGATGAAACTGGAGGACATTATGCTGAGTGAAATAAGTCAATCACAAAAGGACAAATATTGTATGAGGCATCTATTGTAAAAACCCATGAAAACGTTCCCACACAAAATGTAACAATCTTTGTTGGTTACCAGGGATGAGAGGGGTGGGGGGGAAATACTAAATAGGCAATAGATAAGTGGTATCTTGGGTGAAGGGTGAGACAGTACACAATACAGGGGAAACTAGTACAACCTGTACAAGGAAAGGTCATGGAAGCCCCATAGACACATCCAAACTCCCTGAGGGACTGAGTTGCTGGGCGGAGGGCTGTGGGGACCATGGTCTCGGGGAACATCTAGCTCAACTGGCATGACACAGCTTATAAAGACAATGTTCTACCTTGGTGAGTAGTGTCTGGGGTCTTAAATGCCTGTGAGTAGCCATCTAAGATACTCCACTGGTCTCACCCCTTTGGGAGCAAGGGAGAATGAAGAGAATAGGATACAAGGAAAATATTAGTCCAAAGGACTAACGGACCACAGCTACCAAGGCCTCCACCAGACTGAGTCCAGCACAACTAGTTGGTGCCTGGCTACCACCACTGACTGCTCTGACAGGGATCACAAAAGAGGGCTCCAGACAGAGCTGGAGAAAAATGTTGAAGAAAATTCTAACTCACAAAAATGGACCAGATTTACTGGCCTGACAGAGACTGGAGAAACCCCAAGAGTATGGCCCCCAGATACCCTTTGAGCTCAGTAACGAAGTCACTCCTGAGGTTCACCCTTCAGCCAAAGATGAGATAGCCCCATAAAAGAAAACAAGACTAATGGGGCACAACAGTCCAGGGACAAGGACTAGAAGGCAGGAGGGGACTGGAAAGCTGGTAATAGGGAACCCAAGGTTGAGAAGGGACAGTGTTGACATGTCGTGAGGTTGTTAACCATTGTCATAAAACAATATGTGTACTGTTGAATAAGAAACTATTTGTTATGTAAACCTCCATCTAAAGTACAATAAAAAAAACTCTTAAAAAAAAAAAAAAGGAAAAGTATGCCAAAAGCACAAGTGTTAACAGAGTATGTTAGTGATAAAAAGGAACCTGTGTTGTTTAGGAAGAGGTTAACTTGGTTATATAAACAGACCGAAAATTCAAATTCTTGTTTTACTCTTTTGTGTATCATTTGTGTAACAATTTGCAGTAAAGAATATAATACTAATGAATAAATATCTTTGCACCAACTTTACCAAAAAAATTTTAAATTTGTCATTGCTCTTTTCAAACTCATTATTTGTAACTATTATTTTCCAGTTTCTGTTGAGTTGGTTTTGACTTATGGCAACCTCATGTGTGTTAGAGTATAACTATGCTCCATAGGGTTTTCAGTGGCTGATTTTTCAGAAGTAGACCACCAGAACTTTCTTTTGAGGCACTTCTGAGTGGAGCCAAACCACCAACATTTTGGTTAGCAACCAAACACGTTAATCATTTGTACCACCCAGGGACTCTGTAGCTATTATAGTGAAACCTGTGAGAGCCACAACTTTACGGGACTGCCTTGGTTTTCCAGGTCTCACAAGTTTTCCATTGTTGACAGGGTACATGCGGTCTTATCACTTTTCTATTGCTCTCGTTATGTAGTGGAAAATATTTGAGTTTTCCTTCTCTGACAGGTTTCTGCCTTACACAGGTTCTAGCTTTTGCAGGTTTTACTGTATAAACTCATGAAAATAAATTTTGCTTCCCATCAGACCTTCTATACTTACAGTACAACTTCAAATTTGTCTTTTATTATATTCTTTTATATATTGACACGGAGCCCTGGTAGCACAGTGGTTAGGACCTACAATTGCTAACCAAAAGGTCAGCAGTTCGAATCCACCAGCCACTCCTTGGAAACCCTATGGCACAGTTCTACTCTGTCCTATAGGGTCACTATGAGTCTGAATTGATTCAACAGCAATGGGTTTTTTGATCATATATTGATACAACCAGAGATTTTTAGTTAAAGATAAAATTATTCTTTTTTTCCCTTGATAAACAAAAATATACCCATTACCTTGCAAACATATCCCATTATTGTCACAGACATTATTTTACATTTCTTAAAAAAATAGTATGTACATTAACATAACCCAAAAGTATTGTACAACTCTTCAACCTTTTAGCTGATGGCTATGCTGTTTTGAATTAAATAACTGCAGGGGTATTGTAAAATTATATTGTTTAAGTATTTAAAGATTGTTTATTAATTAACCCAATTAATATTAGTTTGGTCTTAAAGTTAACTAAGGATCTGGAAATTACAATTTAAGTTGACACATTAAGTCCGTATGATTTTTAGCATCATAAGAAATAATCACTTTTTATAAAGATACTATTTTTTATCATTAATTTAGCTGAAAACTTTATTTTGCAATTTTATAATCTTAACTAAATTAGTTTGTCTGACTAGCAAAAGCAGTAGAGGAAATTTTGAAATTTCAAAATAATTGGGATTTTTATGAGAAAATAAACCCGAGAGCTGTGTAAACTAGAATATTGTGCTCACTTTGTTTTTACATGGTGGTAAAATCAGGGAGAAGGCAGAGAGCAATTTTTAAAACCAAAATGAGTAAATCCATCTAATTTTTCAAAAGAGTTAGCTTGATTAGAATATTACATCAATATTTCTTCTTATGTAATTACATATGTTACCTGACCATATGAATGCCAATAAATTTCCATTTGTCAGAAAAGATTGCCTCAAACTAGTCCAAGCCAGATTTGGCCTGCCCCACACACAGAAGGGCCAGCTCTGTTAATTGACCTCAACAGAGGATGCAGCAACAGGTGGAATGAATGAAAACGAAAATCATCACCCAGACCCAATTCTGAAGCGAGAGGTCCAACAAAAACCATGTCACCTCCTGTTTCCTGGCCTCCATAATTCGTGCAATGTCTTCCTTCTAGAATTCCTCCTCCCCCACCAGTATGCCTGTGCAGCCGCCATCTTGCTGCCCAAATTGTATATAAGCCCTGCTTCCCCGTAGCTCGAGGAGTCCAAGCCGAGGAACTTCCTGCTGGCTGCTTGCTCTGCTCATTGCGATACTTTCTGTTTCTCAAAGACCAGTGTCCAGATCATTGGCAAGTCTGAGTGTGCTGGACAAGGACCCACCTTCCTGGGTTCGGCAACAATTTTGGCCCCCAGTGTGGGGCCAGAGGGTCGCACAGACCCTCTATTCAGGGCCTGGCACCCCTCTCAACTGCAAGTGGACCCCCCACTGACCCTCAGTGCGCACGGAGCCTCTTCTTCGGGAGGATCGGGTGCTGAGGTGGCGACCGGCCCGAGGCGCTTTTACTTTGAGAATTAGAAACTAACTCAGGTATGGGCGTCCGCTAGGTAAGTGCCCTCGAAATTTCTCTTTTTAAGTGTAGGTGCTTGGGATTGGAGGACGGGAGGTATCTGGAGGATTGAAAGTAGGACTAAGACATCCCCATTAAGGGGGATTGAAGCCTTGCTAAGACATCCTTGTTACTTTCCCTGACACTCCCCCTAGTCGACAGCAGAGAATGGGCACCCTAATTTCTGGTTGATCACAGTCCAGGTTCTGGTTCAGAGGTGAGGAGGTATCTGGAGGGTTGCAAGTGGGGATAAGACATCCCCGCTGGGGGGGGGGGGGGAATTGAAGCCCTGCTAAGACATCCTTGTTACTTTCCCTGCCACTCTCTTTTTAAGCTTAAGTGCTTGGAATCTGAGGTGGGAAGGTCTCTGGGGGGTTGAAAGTAGGTCTAAACATCCCCATTAAGGGGGGCATTGAAGCCCTGCTGAGGCAACCCTGTTACTTGCTCTGCCACTCCCCCTAGCCGGCTCTCCGTAGCTGACGACAGAGAACGGGCAGCCTACTTTCTGGTTGCATACTTAAAGACTGGTCCTCTTTTAGTTCTTTTGTAACATTGCCTGGCCCCAGTACCATCTTACAGTTAGATCTGTTTTGCAAATAGAAGAAAACAGGATGAAATCCCCTAAGTATGTCTCTCTGGCAAAATAAAAACAGTATAAGCTAATGGTGCAGGGGAGAAAGGAAGGAGAGAAAAGCTCCACCTGGCGAGGCCTGGGGCCAAAGCCTGGCCCGAGGAGCAGATGATGGACAGGGGCCAGGGTCTTCAGGTTCCATCCAGCCAGAGGCCCAAGGCCGTGTGCTTATGAATGGGAAGGTAGTTAAGGTGTTGAGAAGACAAAACGGGAATATTTTAAAAGCGTTGTGTTTAGGGTTATGCATTTATCTGAATGTATTACGGATATTGAATGTTTCAGAGTGAGTGTATGATAGAAATATTGAATATTGGGTATTACAGATTACAGAGAGCATGTAACTCTGCCTTCAGCCAATACTTAATTTGATATGCTAGAAGGGGAACTGGGATTTGCCTGGGAGAAACACACACTTTTTGCTTCAAGCTAGTAGTAGATTTGCATTTATCTCGCCAGTGTCCCCTTCTCCTTATCCGCCTGGAAGTGTAAGCCTGGTTCCTGGCTGGCACCGGCCCCAGCCTCGGCACGGGTGGCCCTTGTGCCCGCTGCAGCAGCGGCGACCGCTACCCCTTTGGTGGAACCCTCCACCTTCTCTCTGGCGAATTGCTTGCCGGCCCCTAATGAGTCAGAAACTCCCGGTCCTGCCCAGGAAATAGTCTTCCCAGCACATACCCATAGTGGGGTGCAACTTGGCCAGGGATCCACCCAAGTATCCTTAGGGCAATTTCCACTGAGACAAATGCCTGCTGGACTGGATCACAAGTGCCTGCCTAGAGGGTTTATCTGGGTCCATACACCATTCTCCACCTCTGACCTGTATAACTGGAATATTCTTTTAACTCCAGAGGAACGGAAGATGGTCTTAGAAAAGGCATGCCAAGAGGCCGACAGGTTGCATAACCTCAACCCTCAAAATGGTATTAGACTCCGGGCATCCCAGGCTGTACCTGCCACAGATATCGGCTGGGGGCAGGACAGCTGGATAAAAACTGTTTGATAGCTGGTTTACAGCAAGGGGCTGCAAAACAGAAGAAAAGTTCAGGACGTACAACAAGACCCCAGGGAAAATCCCTCCAGCTTCCTAGAACGGGTGTATGAAGCCTATCGGCAGTTGAGTGATACAAACCCTGAAGACCCAGAAAAAGCTAGGTTAATAAATATGACTTTCATCGGCCAGAGCGCCCCCAGCATCAGGCACAACTTGTTGAGATTGCCTTTAAGGTCGTCAGTAATCGGGACCAGGTACAAGGGAAAAAGGAAAATGAAACAGCAGGCCATGCTCCTGGCAGCAGCTCTCAGAGGTACCAGCCACCCAGGCAGACCTCGTGCGGGGTAAGTCCTCGTGGGCCCCAAAAGGGCCAGTGGCCAACCCAAGGCCCCCTAAACTAGCAGGATGGAGAGCTTCTAGACACAGGCAGAGGTGGCACATAGCTTCAGGGCCTGGTGAGATGGTCACCATCCTTACCTCGCTCCAAACCCTGGCAGGCCTGTGACAGCAAAGAGCATCTCAACTGGTGGGGCTGGAGGAAAGAAAACCTACTAGAGATGCCTTTTCTGAATAATGTACTATGGTCAATAGCGGTGGCAGTTATACACTGCCTCGGGCACCAGAAGGGAGAGTCTCACAATTAAAGGATCAGGCGGCCAAACAAGGCACTAGAAAAACCCCTGCCACTTGCCTTGCTTTAATTGTTAATCTTCAGCTACCAGAAAACCCCTAGTACACCAAATGTGATATAAACAGAACTTGTGAATGGGGCTTTGACCTTAATAACCGAGCAGAGACGGGTGGTTGTATAGTTCCAAGGACAGGTGTTAATATGAGAACATCTGATAATAAAGGCAGCTCATGAGAGCACACGTTACTGTCGGGATGCTATGTTTCACTGGCTAGCCAAACTGATTAATGGGCCTAATCTACAAAAGAACTATCCAGAAAGTAGTGAACAATCCAAAAGCAGGCCTACCACTTCCTGTGCCTGGGGTACAAGCCTGTGGGACCAGACCCGGAGAAGGCTGGCAAATAGGCTTCACAGTTATACCAACAGCTGCAGAAGGTTTTAAATATCTCTTATTATTTGTAGACACCTTTACTGGATGGGTAGAAGCCTTCCCCTGCCGAACAGAAAAGGCATCAGAAGTAAGCGAAACTCTTTTCAATGGAATCATCCCTGGGTTTGATCTACCTTAGTTAATTCAAAGCGATAATGGAGGAGATTTTGTATCCAAGGTTTCCCAAGAAGTTTCAGGATATTTAGGAATCTGGTGGAAATTACATGCTTCCTGGAGACCATAGTACAGAGAAGATGGACCATACCCTAAAGAAGACAATAGCTACATTATGCCAAGAGACCAGCCTGCCCTGGATCAGACTGCTACACACTGCCCTGTTGAGAGTCCAGGTTGCCCCTAGAAGCAGGCTCCAGTTGAGCCCTTGTGACATGCTATATGGGGGACCTTTCCTTAAGGCAGCCTGGGGATGTAGTGCTTCAGATGATCCTCAAGTAGTCCAGGAACTTAGTGTTTTCAGGTATCTTAGGTCACTATATGTAACTCTGAAAGCTATTAACCATTATGTTTCCAGTCATTATGTTCTTTCCCACAGCTACCCCTCTTCATCTCATAAAGAAGAGAGACTACCATCATCCTCGCAGCCAGGTTCAACCCAAATGGACTGGTCCTTACGAACTTCTTCTAGTCATCCACTCTTTGGTGAAGGTAGCCAGAGTGAAGCCTTGGCTCCACTACACCAGGGTGAAATATGTGCCCACCGTTCCAGTTGATCCCTTAAAGACTTCACCCACCGGCACTGGTCACCAAAGTGCAGACTATTTGTGGGACCGCAAAGACAGCCAACTCCTGGAACCCTTAAAAAAGAAGTGGGAGCGGGAGCCTCTGGAAGACTTAAGACTCAACCTACAGATAAGTGACCTCTTTCTGCTAGTAGCCTCTTCCACCTTTTAAGTCTTCATTGCCTGCTATGAACCTAGGTCCCTAAAACTCTGCCCCATGTCAGCAGGAAGTAGCCAGATGAGTCTCTTATCCCTTAAGAATAAGGAATTGCCACAACTCAGTGGGTCATTGTAACCTGACCCTACAAATGCCAGTAAATTTCCATTAGCCTTAATCTAGCCCAAACCGGATTTGGCCCTCCCTGCACCCGCAGAAGGGCCAGCTCTGACTCTTAATTGACCTCAACAGAGGATGCAGCAACAGGTGGAACGAATCAGAAGGAAAATCATCACGCGGACCCAATTCTGAAGCAAGAGGTCCGACAAAAACCAAGTCACCTCCTGTTTCCTGGCCGCCATAATTTCTGCAACATCTTTCTTCTTGAATATTCCCCCTAGTACATCTGCATGGCCGCCATCTTGCTGTCCAAATCATATATAAGCCCTGCTTCCCCATAGCTCGGGGAGTTGGATCTGAGGAACTTCCTCCCGGTCCTTGCTCTGTGCATTTCGACAGTTACTTTCTCTTTCTCAAAGACCGGTGTCCAAATCATTGGCAAGTCTGAGTGTGCTGGACAAGGACCCACCTTCCGGGGTTCGGCAACGTATATAAGATATTAAAACTTCTAAGTTGTTTAACAGTGATGTTTTGCTTCTTATTTTGTAACCTAGTAATCAAGGTCTGGTAGCACAGTGGTTAAGTGCTACAGCTGCTAACCAAAAGATGAGCAGTTCAAATTCACCAGCTGCTCCTTGTACACACTATGGGGCAGTTCTACTCTGTCCTATAGGGTCGCTATGGGTTGGAATTGACTTGACAGCCATGGGTTTTTTTTGGTTAACCAAGGTCATTAAAGTCACGTTCAAAACCTTTTCCTTTTCTGCCTTTTTTCCCCTGAGTTACAGTTTTAGCATGAAAACATTCTTAAAGAGTCAACATATTTAACGTACAAAAGCAGAAAATTTTTAAAAGAAATCTTTGAATTTCTGTTACTGTACATTTATACAAGTACTTAATTTGATAATACTGCTTATAGGAAAAATTCATTTGGAGCAGGAGTTCACTCCATTATATCTTAAAAGATCTTATAATCTGATTAATTAATTCCCTCCAGAAATGGATAAACTATGTCAATTTGTTTGCTCAATTTTTTTTTCTTTCTTTTTAATGTACTTCAGGTGAGGGCTTACAGAACAAATAGTTTCTCATGAAACAGAAGTACACAGGTTGTTTTATAACATTGGTTAACAACCCCACAACATATCAACCCTCTAACTTCTCAACCTCTTTTTTTTTTTTTTTTTTGGTGAAAATACATATAGCCAAAGATACACCATTTCAAAAATTTCTACATGCACAGTTCAGTGACATTGACTACACTCTTCGAATTGTGCTGTTATTCTCACTTGAGATGAAGGCTTACAGAACAAAATAGTTTCTCATTTAACGGTTACTACAAATGTTGCCCTGTGACAATGGTTAACAATCTCACAACACATCAACAATATCCTTCCTCAACCTTGGGTTCCCTATCACCAGCTTCCTTGTCCCCTTCTGCTTTCTGGCCGTTGTCACTGGACTCCTGTACCTCGTTAGTCTCATTTGGTTTTACGGGGCTGTCCACTCCCAGGCTGACCAGTGAACCTCGGAGGTAACTTCACCACTGAGCTAAAAGGGTATCTGGGGGCCATACTCTCGAGGTTTCTCCAGTCTCCATTAGGCCAGTAAATCTGCTCTTTTTTTTATGAGTTAGAATTATGCTCTACATGCTTCTCCAGCTCTGTCCAGACCCCTCTGTTGTGATCCTGGTCAGAGCAGTCAGTGGTGGTAGCCGGGCACCATCTAGCTGTACTGGACTCAGTCCGGTGGAGGCCTTGGTAGCTGTGGACAGTTAGTCCTTCGGACTAATCTTTTCCTTGTATCCTGTTCTCTTCATTCTCCCTTGCTCCCGAAGGGATGAGACCAGTGGAGTATCTTAGATGGCCGCTCACAGGCTTTTAAGACCCCAGACACTACTCACCAAGGTAGAATGTAGAGCATTGTCTTTATAAGCTGTGTCATACCAGTTGAGCTAGATGTTCCCCGAGACCATGGTCCCCACAGCCCTCCGCCGAGCAATTCAGTCCCTCAGGGAGTTTGGATGTGTCTATGGCACTTCCATGACTTTTCCTAGTACACGTTGTTCTAGTTTCCCCTGTATTGTGTACTGTCTCACCCTTCACCCAAGATACCACTTATCTATTATCTATTTAGTATTCCCCCCCCGACCCCTCCCATCCCTGGTAACCAACAAAGATTGTTACATTTTGTGTGTGAACTTTTTCATGGGTTTTTACAATAGATGCCTCATACAATATTTGTCCTTATTTCACTTAGCATAATGTCCTCCAGTTTCATCCATGTTATGAGATGCTTCACAGATTCATTGTTGTTCTTTCTCGTTGCATAGTACTCCATTGTGTGTATGTACCATAGTTTGTTTATCCATTCATCTGTTGATGGGCATCTAGGTTGTTTCCATCATTTTGCTATTGTGAACAATGCTGCCATGAACATAGGTGTGTATATGTCTATTCGAGTGACGACTCTTATTTCTCTAAGATATAGTCCCAGGAGTGGGATTGCTGGATCAAATGGTATGTCTATATCTAGGTTTCTGAGGAAGCACCATATCATTTTCCAAAATGGTTGTATCATTTTGCATTCCCACCAGCAGTGCATAAGTGTTCTGATCTTCCCGCAGCCCCTCCAACATTTGTTATTTCCAGTGTTTTTGATTCGTGCCAGTAATGCCAGGGTGAGATGGTATCTCATTGTGGTTTTAATTTGCATTTCTCTAATGGCTAGTGATCGCGAGCATTTCCTCATGTGTCTGTTGGCCATTTGAATGTCTTCTTTGGTGAAGTGTCTGTTCATTTCCGTTGCCCATTTTTTAATAGGATTATTTGTCTTTTTGTTGCAGAGGTATTGGATTTTCTTATAGATGATGGAGATTAGACCTTTGTCTGACTTCTACTGTCCAAAAATTTTTTCCCAGTCTGTAGGTTCTCTTTTGACTCTTTTGGTGAAGCCTTTTGAAGAGCATAGGTGTTTGATTTTTAGAAGATCCCAGTTATCTAGCTTATCTGTTGGGGTTTGTGCATTGATGGTTATGGTTTCTATCCTGTTAATGCCATGTATTAAGGCCTGAAGTGTTGGTCCTATTTTTTCTTCTATGAACTTTATAGTTTTAGGCTTTATATTCAGGTCTTTGATCCATTTTGAAGTAGTTTTTGTATACGGTGTGAGGTATGGGTCCTGTTTCATTTTTTTTGCAAATGGATTTCCAGTTTTGCCAGCACCATTTGTTAAAAAGACTGTCGTTTCCCCATTTGATGGACTTTGGGCCCTTGTCGAAGATCAGGTGACCATAGGTATATGGATTTACATCTGGGTTCTCAATTCTGTTCCATTGGTCAATGTATCTGTCGTTGTACCAGTACCAGGCTGTTTTGACTACTGTAGCTGTATAGTGGGTTCTGAAGTCAGGTAGTGTGAGTCCTCCCACTTTATTCTTCTTCTTCAGTAGTGCTTTACTTATTCAGGGCTTCTTCCCTTTCCATATAAAGTTAATGATTAGTTTTTCGATCTCTTTGAAGAATGTTGTTGGTATTTGGATCGGGATTGCGTTGTATTTGTAATTGCTTTGGGTAGAATTGTCATTTTCACAATGTTGAGTCTGCCTATCCATGAGCATGGTATGTTTTTCCATTTATGTAGATCCCTTTGGGTTTCTTGCAGTAGTGTTTTGTAGTTTTCTTTGTATAGGTCTTTTACATCCCTGGTCAGATTTATTCCTAAGTATTTTATCTTTTTCGGGGCTATTGAAAATGGTATTGTTTTCCTGATTCCTTTTCATTGTTCTCCTTACTGGTGTATAGGAATCCAACTGAGTTTTGAATGTTTATCTTGTATCCTGCTACTCTGCTGAATCTTTCTGTTAGTTCCAGTAGATTTCTCATGGAGTCTTTAGGGTTTTCTGTGTATAGTATCATATCATCTGCAAACAGGGACAGTTTAACTTCTTCATTATCAATTTGGATGCCCTTTATTTCTTTTTCTTGCCTTATTGCTCTAGCTAGAACTTCCAGCCCAATGTTAAATAGGAGTGGTGATAAAGGGCATCCTTGTCTTGTTCCTGTTTTCAAGGGGAATGTTTTCAACATCTCTCCATTAAGAATGATGTTGGTGGTTGGTTTTGCACAGATGCCCTTTATTATGTTGAGAAATTTTCCTTCTCTACCTAATTTATTCAGAGTTTTTATCAGGAATGGGTGTTGGACTTTGTCAAATGCCTTTTCTGCGTCAGTTGAGATGATCATGTGATTCTTTTCTTTCCTTTTTTTTATGCGGTGGGTTACATTGATTGATTTTCTAATGGTGAACCATCCTTGCATACCTGGTATGAATCCTACTTGGTCGTGGTGTATTATTTTTTTGATATGATGCTGAGTTCTATTGGCTAAAATTTTGTTGAGAATTTTTGCATCTATATTCAAGAGAGATATTGGTCTGTAATTTTCTTTTTTTGTGGTATCTTTGCCTGGTTTTGGTATCAGCGTTATGCTGGCTTCATAGAATGAATTTGGAAGTGTTGCTTCCTCTTCTATGCTCTGAAGTAGCTTGAGTAGTACAGGTACAAGCTCTTCTGTAAATGTTTTGTAGAATTCTCCAGTGAAGCCCTCTGGGCCAGGGGTTTTTTCGGTTGGGAGTTTTTTTATTACCTTTTCAATCTCTTCTCTTGTTATGGGTCTGTTCAGATTTTCAACATCGCTTTGTTGTAGTTTGGGTAGGCCCTGTGTTTCTAGAAATTTATCCATTTCCACTAGGTTTTCAAATTGGTTGGAGTAGAGTTTATCATAATTTTCTGTTATAATCCTTTTTATTTCGGTTGGGTCTGTTGTAATGTCCCCCATTTCATTTCTTATTTGGGTTATTTGTGTCCTCTTCTGTTTTTCTTTTGTCAGTCTGGCCAGTGGTTTGTCGATTTGGTTGATTCTTTCAAAGAACCAACTTTTGGTTTTGTTGATTCTTTCTATTGTTTTTTTGTTCACTATTTCATTTATTTCTGCTCTGAGCTTTACTATTTCCTTTCTTCTGGTGGTTGTGGGCTTTTTTTGCTGTTCTCTTTCTATTTGTTTGAGTTCTGTAGTTAATGTTTTGATTTTGTCCCTTTCTTCTTTTTTGATATGTGCATCTATTGCTATAAACTGTCCTCTGAGGACTGCCTTTGCTGTGTCCCAAAGGTTTTGGTATGATGTGTTTTCATTCTCATTTGATTCTAGGAATTTTTTGATTCCATCTCTGATTTCTTCTATTACCCACTGATGTGTAAGCAGGGTATTATTCAATTTCCATGTAGTTGATTTTTTTTCCTTGCTCTTTCTATTGTTAATTTCTACCTTGATGGCATTGTGGTCAGAGAAGATACTTTGAATTATCTCAGCGTTTTGGATCTTGTTGAGGATTGCTCTGTGGCCTAAGATGTGGTCTATTCTGGAGAACGTTCCATGTGCATTGGAAAAGAATGTGTACTTTGCAGTGGTTGGATGGAGTGGTCTATATATGTCTATGAGGTCCAGTTGGCTGATTGTGCCCTTTAGGTCTTCTGTATCTTTGCTGAGTTTCTTCTTAGTTGTTCTGTCCTTTACCACGAGAGTGGTGTGTTGAAGTCTCCTACTATTAGTGTGGAACTGTCAGTTTCTCTTTTCAGTGTTGTTAGGGTTTGTTTTATGTATTTTGGCGCCCTGTCATTGGGTGTGTAGATGTTTATTATGGTTATGTATTCATGAGGGATCATCCCCTTAATCATTAAGTAATGTCCTTCTTTGTCTTTTATGGTAGATTTTGTTTTAAAGTCTATTTTATCTGAGATTAGAATTGCCACTCCTGCTCTTTTTTGGTACTTGTTAGCTTTATATATTTTTTTCCAACCTTTGACTTTTAATAAATTCACATTTTTGTTTCTAAGGTGTGTCTCCTGTAGACAGCATACTGGTGGATCTTGTTTTCTTATCCATTCTGTCACTCTCTGTCTCTTTATGGGTGCATTGAGTCCATTTACATTCAGTGTAATTATTGATAGATGTGGGTTTGTTGTTGTCATTTTGTAGTGCTTTTTTTTTTTGTGGTTCTGAAGTTTTATTTGTTCTTCTTACTCTCTTGTGCTGAGTTGCTTTTGTTTGTGGATTTTTTTTTTCATTTCTTTTGTTTTTGTAGGTTTTGTTTTTGCTGAGACTTTATTTTTTTCCTCTTTTTTTTATGAGTATGTTTGTTAACTTTCTTTTTCTTTATGTTTGTTAGCCATAAATTTTACCCTTATCTTTCTAAGTTTGAAGCAGTCTACCATTACTTGGTATTGCCTTGCCTTCCTCTCCGTTAGAAGGTTCTATACCTATGCCGTTTATTCCCTCTTTTATCGTTTTGATGTTGTTGTCATTTACTGGTTAACTGCTCTGATTCCCTGTTGTATTTCTTTTGGTTTTGGGTAGTCCTCCAGAGTTCATTTCCTAGATTGGTATCTGGCTCCTACGATCCTGTGTCCTAGGTTCTGCCTGTGAGCTGAAGCTGTTTGTCCTCAGATCGAAGAACTCGCTTTAATAATTCTTGTAAGTTTGGTTTGACTTTTACATATTCCCTTAATTTCTGTTTATCTAGAAATGACCTAATTTCACCATCAAATATGAATGAGAGTTTTGCAGGATATATTATTGTTGGCTGGCAAGCTCAATTTTTTTTTTTTTTGTATTTATAAAATAAGAAATTTTATCAACCCTTGTATAAGTTGGAGGAGCTAAGTGTGATGAAGCAATAGAATCTAAGGAAAAAACAGGAACCACCGGTATCTTCAAGAAAGTTAATCGGTTAAGACAGATAATTAAGCACCATTAGGTCTTGTGGTGGGGAAGCATCATTGTTGAAAATACTAATAATTTGGGGAATTTCCTTCTGAGTTTAGTAGGGCAATCTCTCAATGTCCATATTCTTTACAATAATAATCTCTTTTTTAACCCTATATAAAAATTTCTGTAGAGGCATCTTATTTTGAATTATTAAATTACTTAGAGGAATTAAAGAAAGGTGATTTGTCTCCTTTCATCTTTGGCATAGGAATTTTACTTTTGCAGTAATCAATGGCTATTGAGATCATAATGAGTAAACCTTAAAAGCCAGAACTTTGTTATGAGGAAGGAGGCTCTGAGCTTAGAGTTAAAATTTAGGACAAACACGAAACACATAAACATAGAAGATTCTATCAACAGTCATTGTTAGAATACCCAAAACTTGTCCACTTTGTATTCTCAAATGCCAGGAAATCTCAAAATCCACAGACAAACACATTCTCCAAGGGGAGCCAGATTCCAGATACCCATTGCCGTAGACTCAATTCTGACTCATAGCAACCCTATAGGACAGAGTAGAACTACTCCATGGAGTTTCCAAGGCTGTAATCTTTGTTGCTGAGAATATACACAGCAAAACATACACCAATTCAACAATTTCTACATGTACCATTTAGTGACATTGATTACATTCTTCAAGTTACGCAACTATTCTCACCCTCCTTTTCTGAGTTGTTCCTCTCTCATTAACAAATTCACTGCCCCCTAAGGTTCCTATCTAATCTTTCTGGTTGCTGTTGTCAATTTGATTCCACATAGATAGATCTTAAAAGAGCATAATGCTCAAGGCAGACATTTTTTACTAGTTAAGCCTAAACTACTGTTTGGTTTTAAGAAGACTTCAGGGAATATTTTTGGTTTAAGATTTAAAGATGATCTGAGGGTAATAGTCTCAGGAGTTCATCCAACCTTCATGGCTCCAGGAAGTCTGGAATCTGTGAAAATTTGAAATTCTGTTTTGCATTTTCCCGTTTTTGATCAAGATTCTTCTATAGAATCTTTGATCAAAATGTTCAGTAATGCCAACAACAACAACAAAAAAGAAAACAAATTATCTTTAAAAAGAGAGTGGGAGATCTCTCCCGTCTCTTCACAAATACATCTTCAACCTAAATTCTTATTTTTCACAGCAGTTTTATGCTCCATCCAAAATGATGTTCTTTCTTTCAAAAATACATCTTATACTTTGTTCTTGCCTCTCCCATCCCCTTGAAATGTTGTTGTCATCACCCTACTTCTGCCATTCCATCGTTCTTCAATTCCCATCTTTTCTCTGAAAATCTTTCCTGGACTTTCCCTCTTTAGCTGAATTTTCATAGAAATCATTGTACAAATCACATGGCAATTGGTCACATTCTATAGTTTGTCATTTCTTTTATTCTTTACTAAACTATGTGCAGCATTTTTATTAAACTTGTGTTTACAACCACATTGTAAGCTGCAGTAAGAGTTAGGATGGGACCATGTCTTAAATTTTGTAGTCTCTTCCTTCAGTCAATTGACTACATGGCAGATTGTCAGTGTTTCAGCTGCTGATGTTGATAGAAAGCTTATATGTAAGGTAATTAAAGATGTACATCCTTAATTTATATAGCCATATAATCACATTTAGGCAAGCTTATATCCTGAGCATTTCCCCACATTTTCATAGTGCTGTTGCTTACTTATCCACTGTTTATGTATCTACTATGTGTAATTATTTTATATTAAGAACAGTTTAAAAGTCATCCTTAGTATATGTTAAACAGAAATTTAGGGTTATTAAAAATGTCAATATGTTATTTGGAGTAAAAACAACCCACTTTCTTGAGAAACCAAGAAATTCAGCAAGGTATAATGAAGTACAGGGTTGCATTTTGAAATACTGGAGGGAATGGAGTACACTTCTATAACTAACACTTCTAATAACTAACAATCAGTAAGTATCTTCTCATCTTATTTCCTCCAACCATGGTACTGAATGCTATGTGGAACCCATAATCTAGCTGAAGAGGTAAAACTCTCCCCACTCTGCCTCCTAAGTTGCCATCACCTTTTTAGTTATGTCAGCATTCCCTTGTTTGATTTAGGGTTCTCTGAATGTATCACATAACATACTTATTTTTAATTAATTTTTAATGCCTTGGATATAATTCTTAATACTTTGAGGTACCTGCCACAGAAGAGACTCAGAATTACTGCTCTAGACCAAGATATAAATTATTAGCAATATACAGTATCATTTTTATTCAGCTCACTAAAACTTTACCATATGTCTGTCAGTTTGTTGTACTGTGGTCGCTTGCATGTTGCTGTGATAATGGAAGCTTTGCCACCGCTATTTCAAATACCAGCAGGGTCACCCTTGGTGGACGGGTTTCAGCAGAGCTCCCAGACTAAGACAGAAGAGGAAAAAGGACCTGGAAGTCTACTTCTGAAAAAATTGGCCAGTGAAAACCTTGTGAATAGCAGTGGAATATTGTCTGTTATAGTACTGGAAGATGAGCCCCTCAGGTTGGAAGACACTGGGAATACGACTGAGGAACAGCTGCCTCCTCAAAGTAGAGTTGACCTTAATGAAGTGGATGGAGTCAAGCTTTCGGTACATCCATTTGCTGATGCGGCACAACTCAAAATGAGAAGAAATAGCTGCAAACATCCATTAATAATCAGAATGTACAAAGTATGAACCTAGGAAAATTGGAAGTCATCAAAAATGAGATGGAATGCATATACATCAATATCCTAGGCATTAGTGAGCTGAAGTGGACTGCTATTGGTCATTTTGAATCAGACAGTCATATGGTCTACTACGCCATGAATGACGAAGAGGAATGGCATCAAGTTCATCATCAAAAAGAAGATTTCAAGACCTATCCTAAAGTTCAGTGCCCTCAGTGACAGGATAACATCCATACACCTACAAGGAAGACCAGTTAATACAACTGTTACTCAGATTTACACACCAACCACTAAGGTGATAGATGAAGAAACTGAAGATTTTTACCAACTACTGCAGTCTGAAATTGATCAAACATGGAATCAAGATGCATTGATAATTACTGGTGATTGGAATGTGAAAGTTGGAAACGAAGAAGGATTGGTAGTTGGAAAATATGGCCTTGGTGAGAGAAACAGTGCTGAGATCACATGATAGAATTTTGCAAGACCAAAAACTTCATTGCAAATACCTTTTTTCAACAACATAAACGGCAACTATACACGTGGATCTCGCAGGATGGAATACACAGGAATCAAATTGACTACATCTATGGAAAGAGAGCATGGATAAGCTCAATATCACCAGTCAGAACAAGGCCAGGGGTTAACTGTGGAACAGACATTCAGTTACTCATATGCAAGTTGAAGTTGAGGTTGAAGAAAATTAGAACAAGTCCATGAGAGCCAAAGTATGACCTTGAGCATATCCCAATTGAATTTAGAGTCTATCTCAAGAACAGATTTGATGTGTTGAACACTAATGACCGAAGACCAGATGAGTTGTGGCAAGACATCAAGGACATCATACATGAAGAAAGTAACAGGTCATTAAAAAGAGAGGAAAGAGAAAAGACCAAAAGGGATGTCAGAAGAGACTCTGAAAGTTGCTCTAGAATGTAGAGTAGCTAAACTGAACAAAAGAAGAGATGAAGCAAAAGAGCTGAACAGAAGATTTCAAAGGGCAGCTCAAGAAGACAAAGTAAAGTATTATAATGAAATGTGCAAAGACCTGGAGTTAGAAAACCGAAAGGAAGAACACGCTTGGCATTTCTCAAGCTGAAAGAACAGAAGAAAAAATTCAAGCCTTGAGATGCAATATTGAAGGGCTCTATGGGCAAAATACTGAATGAAGCAGGAAGCATCAAAAGAAGATGGAAGAAATACACAGAGTTACTGAACCAAAAAGAATTGGCCAATGTTCAATCATTTCAGGAGGTAGCATATGACCAAAAACTGATGATACTGAAGGAAGAGGTCCAAGCTGCACTGAAAGCATTGGCGAAAAACAAGGCTCAGGGAATTGACGAAATACCAACTGAGATGTTTCAACAAACGGATGCAGTGCTGGAAGCACTCACTCATCTATGCCAAGAAATTTGGAAGACAGTTACCTGGCCAACCAACTGGAAGAGATCCATATTTGTACCCATTCCAAAGAAAGGTGATCCAACAGGAAGCAGAAATTATAGAACAATATCATTAATATCACATGCAAGTAAAATTTTGCTGAAGGTCATTCAAAAGCAGTTGCAGCAGTACATCGACAGGGAACTGCTAGAAATTCAAGCTGGATTCAGAAGAGGACGTGGAACAAGGAATATCATTGCTGATTTCAGATGGATCCTGGCTGAAAGCAGAGAATACCAGAAAGATGTTTACCTGTGTTTCTTTGACTATGCAAAGGCATTTGATTGTGTGGATCATAACAAATTATGGATAACATTGCAAAGAATGGAAATTCTAGAACACTTAATTGTGAGCAAGAGGAATCTGTACTTAGTCCAAAAGCAATTGTTCGAATAGAACAAGAGGATACTGGGTGGTTTAAAGTCGGGAAAGGTGTGCATCAGGATTGCATCATTTCACCATACTTATTCGATCTGTAAACTGGGCAAATAATCCAAGAAGCTGGACTATATGAAGAAGACCGTGGCATCAGAATTAGAGGAAGACTCATTAATAACCTGTGATATGCAGATGACACAACCTTCTTTGCTGAAAGTGAAGAGGACTTGAAGCACTTACTGATGAAGGTCAAAGACCACAGCCTTCAGTATGGACTGCACCTCAACATAAAGAAAACAAAAATCCTCACCACTGGACCAATAAGCAACATCATGAGAAACAGAGAAAAGACTGAAGTTGTCAAGGATTTCGTTTTACTTGGATCTACAATCAACACCCACGGAAGCGGCAATCAAGAAATCAAACGATGTATTGCATTGGCCAAATCTGCTGCAAAAGACCTCTTTAAAGTGTTAAAAAGCAAAGATGTCACTTTAAGGACTAAGGTGTGCCTGACCCAAGCCATGGTATTTTCCACTGCCTCATATGCATGTGAAAGCTGGACAGTGAATAAGGAAGACTGAAGAAGAACTGATGCCTTTGAATTATAGTGTTGGCAAAGAATATTGAATATACCATGAACTGCTAGAAAAACTAACAAATCTGTCTTGTAAGAAGTACAGCCAGAATGTTCCTTAGATGCAAGGATGGCGAGACTTTCATCTAACATACTTGGGACAAGTTATCAGAAGCAACCAGTCCCTGAAGAAGGATATCATGCTTGGTAAAGTAGAGGGCCAGCAAAAAAAAAAAAAGAAAAAGGAAGACCCTCAATGAGATGGATTGGCACAGTGGCTGCAACAATGGGCTCAAGCATAACAAAGATTATGAGGATGGTGCAGGACCGGGCAGTGTTTTGTTCCATTGTACATAGGGTCACTATGAGTCGGAACCGACTCGATGGTACCTAACAGCAACAACAAAACTGTACTACTTGTAAAATTTTCCATTTCACCAGGATATTTCTGTTGTTAAGAAAAAAATTATTTGATACCACTATGCAATAATGAATCTTGGGAAACAATGCAATTAAGGTGATATATAATTTCTACTCTGTGGCTGCTATATCTCTCAAGACTGCCAAAGAAGCTGGAGACTTGAATGGTGACCTTCTTTCTTCTTAAAGAATTTTATTAATAAGTTTTGCTCCCTTAAAGCTTTGAAGCATACATGTTAAAAATTAAGTTATTCATTTATAGATGTCCAAAAACTTGAAAATTCTAAGATGAAATACTTATCTGAATTATTGACTTTGAAATTTAGGGCAATAAATAAAAACAGAGGAATAAAAAACACTGTGTTGTCTCCTAGTCCTGGTACTAAAACAAAGCAAAACTTATATAGACAAATAGCTGAGCAGTATATCAGTATTTCTAAGGATAGCATTATGAAAGGTAAGGGGAAAAATGGCTTAGCTCTGATGAAGCACAGGAGGGTACAACAAAAATAGTTATCTCAGTTCAACATTCTCATACTCACAAAAATATTAGAAGTATTTTTATTTGAATAGTACTAGAAGTTATCCTTTAGGTATTCAGCTGGGCACACAGGGACACTGAAAGGTCTAGTCTTTAAAATAATAACTCACTGTGATGGTTAAGGTTGTGTGTCAGCTTGGCTGGGCCATGATTCTCAGTGGTTTGGCAATTATTATGTAGTTTGGCATCTATGTAATCATGTAATCATCTCCATAATGAGATCTGATATAATGTAATCAACTCCATGATGAGATGTGCTGTGAACAGCCAATCAGTTAAAAGGGAGTTTTCTTGGGGATGTGACCTATATCCAATATAGGTAGCTTTCTGGCAGAGTTTGCTGGCTTTTGCTCGCTCTGGATCCTGCAACTGGCTCCTGTATATCTGACCTATGGTTTTTGGGACTTGAGCTAGCAAATTACCTGATGATCTTGGGATTCAGTAGCCACTGTAGCCTGTGAGCCAGTGGATAATTATTGTCTTAAGCTGGGTTCTCTAGAGAAGCAAAACCGGTAAAGCATGTGTGTGCGTGTGTGTGTGTGTGTGTGTGTGTGTATGTAGAGAGAGAGAGAGATTTATATCGAGATTTATATCACGTGGTTTTTAGAGGTTGGGTAATGTCCTAAGTCCTTGGTCCAGGAAAGAAGATCCTCCTAAATCATGTAGTTGCAGGGGCTGGCGAACCTACGATCGGCAGGCCAGAGAGCATGTTTGTAGCAGGCTGTGAAGATTGACAAATTTCAAGATCAGCAGACAAGCTGCTAGCTCAGGTCCCAAGAACTGGAGGTCAGGTGAACAGGAGCCAGCTGTCGGATCCAGAAGAAGCCAAAAGCCCCAGCAAGGCAAGCAGGAAGGAAGTAGAGGGCAGAGGGATGAAGGCTGAGGGGGCGGTGAGCTGCCACAGGTCCCGTCCTTGCTGGTGCCACTCAGCAGATTCCATCATGGGGGTGATCATGTATCAAATTTCAACAGGGAAGCGATTATGTTTTACAGCTGCCAAAACACTGAGAGTCATGGCCCAGCCAAGTTGACAGACAGTCTTAACCATCACAACCATCTTACCTGTTGATCTTAGGATTCACTGGCCTCCACAGCCTGTGAGCCAGAGGCCTGCTGTCTGATCTGCTGATCTTGGGTTTGCCAGCCCCTGCAACTATGTGATTCAGGAGAAGCCTCCAGCCTGACCCACAGACTTAGAATTTTCCAGCCTCTACAACTGCATGAGCCATTTCCTTGATATAAGTCTCTCTCTATGTATATTTGTACGATTCACTGGTTTTGCTTTTCTAGAGAACCCAGCCTAAGACATTTGGTACCTAGAGTGGTTCTAGAGAAACAAAATTGTAAGGATGAGTTTTCTAAATTGGTTCTCTAGTCTGGTTAGTCTCAAAGATGTTGATGACTTTGCTTCCAGTAGTAAAGAGGGCACTGCAATCCATGGCGTGAGGTGGCAATAGAAATATGCAAATATCACCAGCAATAGTTCAGGTATTGGTGAGAGGTGAGGCTCTGGGTGATTGCATGTTTGATATCTTTCCACAATTTTGCCAGAGTGAGAAGTATAAGGAAGCTGGTTTGTTGGTCTTACTTTTGCTAGACAAAGTGGTGAAAGAAAAAGATGAGCTCAGGGCTTCAGAGTCACAGCTCAAGTGCCACATAAATGACCTCAAAGTTTCCACTTGTGCCTTGAAAGAAAGCCTTATTTCTTGAGGTAACAGAGCTGATGTGGCCAAAAACCAAACCCACAGTCTTATTATAAGAGTGACTGAATTACAATGTCAAATAATTCCAAACCTTGAGTGGTGTCTGAAATTAAAGTGAGGGCTTTTGATTGGGAAGAAATGGGATCCTGAAACTTGGGATAGGGATGTATAGGCAGATAATGAGGAAACTGGGGACACTGAGTGCCTAAATTCCATTGAATCACTCTTGCCAACAGAAACAGCCGTCTCCCATCTGAAGAGATTACTGCATCTTTGTGTGCTAAGCCACCCTCCCCACTAAAGCCATTAGCCTATCCACCCCCATCTGATGAGATTAACCCAGCTGTATCTGAATAGCCTTTGTTTGAGTCATCCCCTGGGGAGGCATCTGAGTCATTGCCTGGGACATCACCTGAGGCAGATATCTTACAAGATGTTACTGAACATTCTCAGAACACATCCCCACCACCCATTTTTACCTCTAGACCTATAAATAGACTTAAGTCCCAGCGAGCTCCAAACGATGAAGTAAAAGTGTGACCCAGGAAGAGGTACGCTACACTTCAAAAGAACTGCTTGACTTTTCTAATATGTACAAACAGAAACCTGGGGAATATGTGTGGGAATGGCTATTAAGGGTATGGGATAGTGGTGCAAGGAACATAAAGTTGGATAGGCCTGAGTTTATTGATGTGGGCCCACTAAGCACAGATTCTTCATTCAGTGTTTGAGCTTGAGAGGATAAGAAAGGATCTAATAGTTTATTTGGCTGGTTCGCTTAAGCATTGGTTATGTGATGGCACACACTAAATCAAGTGGAAGTGCCAGACCTGCCTTGGTATACTGTAAAGAAGAAGTTATTCAAAGGCTTAGGGAAATTAGCATGTTAGAGTGGATTTATCAGGTTAGACCCACAGACCCACACATGGAGTGCCCAGAGGACATACCTTTTACCACAATGGTGAGGAACAAATTTGTGAAGGGAGCCCCAGCATCCCTGAAGACTTCCGTGATTGCTTTTTATGTAAGTCAGATTTGACAGTTGGAACTACCCTAACTGAATTAAGACACCTAACTACAATGAGGCTGATTGGACCACGTGGTGATAGGGTCCAAGTGGCCACACTCAATCAACAAAGACAATACAGATGTGGTCAGCATAATAGACTGTGGAGTTAAAGCAGTGACAGAATAGTCTGACTCGTATGGACTTACAGCATTGGCTACTTAGTCATGGTGTTCCTAGGAGTGAAGTGGATGAGAAATCTTCTAAATATTTGCTTGATCTGTACAAGTGGAATAATTCTAGTTCAGGTGAACAACAGTCTAACTTGAATCGCAAGAATAAAGAGTCTCGGCCCCTCAACCAAATCCCAGACTTGGGCGAGTTTACAGACCCACAACTTGAATGAAGGGGAGGCCAGGTCCCTTTGAGGAAGGACCCTACTACACTGCCAAAATTTATACTGTTAATCTTTCTCCCAGCCTTCCCCAAAGGGAGCTACGGCCTCTTACGAGAGTGACTGTTCATTGAGGAAAAGGAAATAATCAGACTTTTCAGTCATTACTGGATAATGGCTCTGAGCTGACACTAATTCCAGGAAACCCAAAACATCACTGTGGCCCACCAGTCAGAGTGGGGATGTATGGCGGTCAGGTTATTCATGGAGTCTTAGCTCAGGTTTGCCTCACAGTGGATCCAGTGGGTCCCTGAACTCATCCTGTAGTGATTTCCCCAGTTCCAGAATGCATAATTGGAGTAGATACACTCAGCAACTTGCAGAACCTCCACATTGGATCCCTGACAAGTAGAGTGGGGGATAATATGGTAGGAAAAGCCAAGTGGGAGCCATTAGAACTGCCCTACCTAGGAAAATAGTAAACAAGATGCAATACTGCATTCCTGGAGGGATTGCAGAGAATACTGCCACCATCAAGGAATTGAAGGATGCAGGGCTGGTGATTTCCACCACATCCCCATTCAACTTGCCTGTCTGGCCTGTGCAACAAACAGATGGATCTTGGAGAATGACAGTGGATTATCAAAAACTTAACCAGATGGTGACTCTAATTGCAGCAGCTGTTCCAGATGTGATTTCATTGCTTGAGCAAATGAATACATCTCCTGGTACCTGGTATGCACCTACTGAGCTGGCTAATGCTTTTTTCTCTATACCTTTTCAAAGGACCACCAGAAGCAGTTTGCCTTGAGCTGGCAAGGCCAGCTATACAGCTTCACTGACCTACCTCAGAGCTATATCAACCTCTAGCCCTGTGTCATAATTTAGTCCACAGGGAGCTTGATCGTTTTTCCCTTTCACAAGATGTCACACTGGTCCATTACACTGATGACATTATGCTGATTAGACCTAGTAAGGAAGAAGTGTCAGTGACTCTGGACTTATTGGTAAATAGTTTGCATGCTAGAGGGTGGGAAATTAATCCGGCAAAAGTTCAGGCACCTTCCACCTCAGTGAAATTTCTAGGGGTCCAGTGGGGTGGGGCATGTCGAGATATTCCTTCTAAAGTAAAGGATAAGTTACTGCATCTGGCCCCTCCCACAACTAAAAAGGATGCCCAATACTTGGTGGGCCTCTTTGTATTTTGGAGGCAACATATCCCTCATTTGCATGTACTACTCCAGCCTATTTATCAAGCGACTGGAAAAGCTGCTAATTTTGAGTGGGGCCCAGAACAAGAGAAGGCTCTGCAACAGGTTCAGGCTGCTGTGCAAGTCACTCTGCCAGTTGGGTCATATGATCCAGCTGATCCAATGGTGCTTCAAGTGTCCGTGACAGATAGAGATGCTGTTTCGGGGTTTTTGGCGGGCCCCCATTGGTGAATCACAGAACAGACCCTTAGGATTTTGTAGCAAAGCCTTGTCATCCGATGCAGATAACTACTCTCCTTTTGAGAAACAGCTTTTGATTTGCTACTGGACCTTAGTAGAGACTGAATGCTTAACAACGAACAATGAATGGAACAATGGAATGGTCTTCTGAAGACACAATTACAGTACCAGCTAGGTGGCAATACCTTGCAGGGCTGGGACAGTGTTCTTCAGGAGGCTGTATAAGCTCTAAACCAGCAACCAATATATGATACTGTTTCTCCCATAGCCAGGACTCATGGGTCCAAGAACCAAGGGGTGGAAATGAGAGTGGCATCACTCACTATTACCCCTAGTGACCCACTCACAAAATTTTTGCTTCCTGTCCCCATGACCTTATGCTCTGCTGGTCTAGAGGTCTTAGTTCCAAAGGGAGGAAAGCTCCTGCCAGGAGACACAACGCTGATTCCAGTGAACTGGAAATTAAGAAAGCCACCCGACCACTTTAGGCCCCTCATCCCTCTAGATCAACAGGCAAAGAAGGGAGTTACTGTATTGGCTGGTGTGATTGATCCTGATTACCAAGAGGAAACTGGATTGATATTACATAATGGAGGTAAAGAAGAGTATGTCTGGAGTACAGGAGATCCCCTAGAGTGTCTCTTAGTACTGCCATGCCCTATCATTAAAATGCATGGAAAACTACAGCAACCCAATTCCAACACGACTACTAATGGCCCAGACCCTTCAGGAATAAAGGGTTGGGTCGCCACACCAGGCAAAGAACCACAACCAGCTGAGGTGCTTGCTAAGGATAAAGGGAATATGGAATGCTTGGTGGAAGAAGGTATTTTCTAAATACCAGCTATGACCATGTGACCAGTTGCAGAAATGAGGACCATAATTGTGTTGAGTATTTCTGTCTTGTATATGTGCATCAAATTTTTTTTTCACTTGTAAAATATAAGATGTAAACAGGGCTAGTGCGTTTTCTCTTGTACACGTGTTAGTTGTACAACTAACTACTTGTTAGGTGCAAGTATGACTTTATAATTGTCTTTATTTAGATATTGTGTATAATTTAGGGAGATGTATACAGAAGCCACGTTGACAAGAGGTGGACTGTGATGGTTAACCTGGCTGGGCCATGATTCTCAGTGGTTTGGCAGTTATGAATTAGTTTGGCAGCTATGTAATGATGTAATCACCTCCATAATGAGATCTGCTATAATGTAATCACTTCCATGATGAGGTCTGTTATGAGTAGCCAATCAGTTAAATGGTAGTTTCCTTGGGGGTGTGGCTTGCATCCAATATAGGTGGACTTTCTGGCAAAGTGTGCTGGCTTTTGTTTGCTCTGGATCCTGCAACTGGCTCCTGTTCATCTGACCTCAGGTTCTTGAGACTTGAGCTGGCAGCTTACCTGCTGATCTTGGGATTCATCAGCCTCAGTACTCTGTGAACCAGAGGCCCGCTGTCTGACTTGCCAATCTTGGGTTTTCCAGCCCCTGCAGCTACATGAGTCAGGAGAAGACTCTAGCCTGATCCATGGACTTAGAACTTTCCAGCCTCTACAACCATGTGAGCCATTTCCTTGATATAAATCTCTCTTTATATATATTTATGTGCTTCATTGGTTTTGCTTCTCTAGAAAACCCAGCCTGAGACATTCACTATCACTAACTTCTGCTGATGATTGCAGCCTGCTGGAAAAGAAATTGAGATGTTTAAAAGCACATTCTTGCCTCAAAATTAAGATTTAACCAAAACCAAACCTGTTTCTGTTGAATCGATTCTGACTCACAGCAACCCTATAGAAGAGAATAGAACTGCCCCATAGGGTTTCCAAGGAGTAGCTGTTGACATTTTGGTTAGCAGCCAGGCTTTTAACCACTGCACCACCAGGGCTCCTTAATATTGTAAAATTATTTAAATGCTTAGGAAATAAAACACAACCTACTCCATCCAAAAAAAAAAAAAGTTTAGTAATGGTAACCAAGGCTGTAATCTTTATGACGCATACTGTCACTTCTTTCTCCTGAGGAGTGGCTGGTGGATTCAAACCACTGACCTTCTGATTAGCAGCCAAGAGCTTAACCACTGCACCACCAGGGCTCCCTCTGTGGCCACTGCCACCTGAGAAATCATTTAATGGTCAGATCATCACACCAAAACCCAGATTCCACTCCTGCTGCCACCAATGTGGGCACCACTGGCCATGTGCAATCAGGATCAGAGCCAGAAACTTGGCCAAGAATCAGATTTAACTCTGCAATGTCAGGGGGCAGTAGTCCAAAAGACCACCCTTACTTATGACACCAATTGAAAGTTTAGGGGGGGTCCCCAAAACTACTTTTATGTTTGATAATTGGCTAGGGGGACTCACAGAACTCACTGAAAGCTGTTATATTCATGGTTGTGGTTTACTACAGTGAACGAAAACCAGTTAAAATCAGCCAAGGGAAGAGATGCATACCACAGAGTCCAGGAAAGTTCCAAGCACAGAACTTTCAGTTGTCCTCTCTCCATGGAGTCATAGACAGTGCTACTTTCCTGGAAATGATGTGTGACAATACGCACAGAGTATTGCCAACCAGGGAAGCCCATATGAGCCTTGGTGTCCAGAGTTATTAATAGGGGTTCCTGTATGGCTGATATTTAGTCTCCTACCCCTATGGAGGTAGAGCAGATACTATGTGACCCAAACCCCCACCATAACTTGCATCATAAGGATAGACTATCTGGCATGGCTTAAGGCCCCTAGGTAAACAAAAATACTCTTATCAGGCAGGACATTCCAAGGGCCTAGAGATCACCTCCCAGTAGCCAAAAGCAAAGGCCAGACCTATCTTTAGGTCAGGTTAATTCTTTACTATACAAGCTCCATCACCACACACAAGACTCCCCAGAGGAGCAAGGGGAGGAGGAGTCAAGGAATTAGGGGTCCAGGTCTGGACAAGGTGCACTTAAGGCTGCATTGTTAGGACGCAGGTGGCCAATAGCTTGGTGGAACTTCCAAGAATAATTAGTCAAAGAAAAATGGATACAAAAGTATTTAGAAAAGGAAAGAAAACATTTATCTGTGAAGAGTGTAAGGGAGTCAGTCTTCAGAAGGACTGGCTCACCAAACACAAAACACAAGTATTCAAAGGGAAAAATCTCACATGGTCAAGATTATCATGTTTACATTAGTTTATTCATGGTGGAAAACAGCAGCTTTCTTACATAATCATATTTAAAACATTTCCTCGGGTTTTGGTATAGCAAAAGTCAAGAATAAAATTGTTAGAGAGTCCAGATTTATGGGAAATATTCAAGGCTAATTATTTTGGTGACCAGAACCAGTCAGAATGACCCTGCTGGTTAGTTTTTTTCCTGACTGTGGTAAAGCACTTAGTCATATTGGAAACAGGGCAAAGTGTCAGTGTTTGTTTCTGCAATGCTCCACACATGCTTGTTAAACTGAACTCAACTGAAGTGGATGGTCCCTCATTGGACTGTAAGAACTAGAAGGCTGAGAGAAATTTCAGAGTAATCTCTTGCGGTAAGCCATGTGAGGATTGTTGTTGTTGTTATTTGCCCTTGAGTTGATTCCGACTCATGGCACACCCATGTGCGCAGAGTAGAACTGTTCCATAGAGTTCTCAAGGCTGTGACATTTCAGAAGTAAATTGCCAAGCCTTTCTTCTGGGGTGCCTCTGGCTGGGTACAAACTACCATTCTTGCAGCTAGTAGCTGAGTGCTTAATTGTTTGCACTGTCCAGAGACTACCACCTGAGGATAATGGACTTGGAATAGGTTCCTTGGTAAGTAGACAGGGTGGGAAGTCACCTCAGGCCCCATTTCTGCCTGGATAGGTGGGATGACCATGTCTGGTGGCCTCGTTGGTAAAGGAGAACTGGCTCCCTATACGTCTGTGTTCTCTGGACATGCTAGCACACATGGGCAGTAGACTGGGTAGATAAAGCTGGGTAAGGACCCACTCAAGGCCAGCCAGGTCTCACTGACCCAACGGCTATGTTATGGATTGAATTGTGTCCCCCCAAAATATGTGTTGTAAATCTTAACCCCTATACCTGTGGGTTTGGGGCCCTGGTGGCACAATAGTTAAGAGCTTGGCTGCTAACCAAAAAGTTGGCAGTTCGAATCCACCAGCCACTCCTTGGAAACCCTATAGGGCAGTTCTACTGTCTCCCATAGGGTTGCTATGATTCAGTAATGGGTTTGGTTTTTTCTTTTGGCATACCTGTGGGTATAATTCTATTTGGAAATGGGGTTTATTTGTTATGTTAATGAGGCACTGTCAGTATAGGGTGTGTCTTAAGTCAACCTCTTTTTTTAGATATAAAAGAGCAGATTGAGCAAGCAACAAAGGAAGCATGCAAGAGAGGGGGGATGGTAGAGGCCATGCCACATGAGATCTCCAAGGAACGAAGAAACAAGCTGAAAAGAGACAAAGAGCTTCCCGGTGCCCTGAATTTGGACTTCTAGCCTCCTATAGTGTGATAAAATAAATTTCTGTTTGCTAAAGCCACCCACTTGCGGTATTTCTGTTACAGCAGCACTGGATAACTAAGGCAGAATTTGGTACGAGAGAGTGAGGTGCTGCTCTAACAGATACCTAAAATGTGGAAGTGATTTTGCAATTGGGTAATGGGTAGAATCTAGAGGAATCTTGACGTGCTTCATAGTAAGGCCCTAGATTGCCCTGAAGTGACTGTTGGTAAAATTATGGATGTCAAAGGCAATTCTAGAGAGCTGTAGAGAAAGTCTCTATTGTCTTAGAGAGTACATGTAGCCCCCATCAACAGAATGTTGCTAGAAATGTGGATGTTAAATGAGCTCCTGGTGAGGCTTTAAAAGAAAATGATGAACGTGTGATTGGACAATGGAAGAAGGGCAATGTTTTTTATGCAGTGGCAAAGAACATGTATAACTTATGTTCAAATGTTTGGTGGAAGATAGAACTTGTAAGTGATGAACTTGGGTATCTGACAGAGGACATTTCTAAGCAAGATCTTAAAGGGGCAAAGTGGTTTCTCCTTGCCACTTACAGTAGAATGCAGGAGGAAAGAGATGGACTTAAAAATGACCTGTGCAAAATGAAACCAGAACTTAAAGATAATGGAAAATTCTGTTGTACAAACTAAGGACATGTGCCCTAAAATTCTCACCAAGGTGACTCAATCTGTTGTTAAAGACATCAAGCCTGTGACTGATGGATCTAACCATCAGCTTAGAATGAAGGCAGAAACAGGACAAAAGGAAGGAAAACTGTCTGCCTCTTGGAATTCTACAGGCAGGAAACAGGCCAAAGGAGCTATACCTGTTGTACTGCAAGCAAAGAAAAGGATCATTCCTGAAGTGTCTCAGAGATCAGCAGAACTGTTGGAAGGAACACTGGAAGCAGGACTGTTTCAAAGGGTACAGCCACGACCTCTTAGGTTTCAAGGGTGGAGCCAAGGCTTCCTAAGTTTCAAAGAGTCAGATCTCCACCAACCGGATTTCAGAGCGTGGGCTGCTGTTTAGTTAGGCAGGGAGGATGGAGCCGTAGCCCAAACCTGAGGGCATGGGGCTGTCATGCCGAAAGGCCAAGAGAATGGGGCTGATGCCCAAAACTGAGGGGGCAGGGCTGCCATGCCCAAGGGGCAAGAGAACAGAGCCTACCGAGGCTGAGGGAGTGGTGTCACCACTCAGATGGACTAGGAGAATGGGGCCACTCAAAGCCAAGGGGGCAAGGTTTTCCATACCAGTGAGTCTGGAAGGTGGAGCCTCCGTCCAGGGTCAGGGGGCCTACAGCCAGAATCCAGAAAGCATTCCCAAGACCCAGAGTCTGGAGGGTGGAGCCCTTGCCCAGATGATCCAGGAGAACAGATTATTTTCAAGCCTTGAGAGCTGATGTAGTTTGTTCTGTTGGGTTTTGGACTTGCTTGATGTCCATTATCCCTTTTTTCCCTCCAATTTCTTCCGTTTGTAATGGAAATGTCTACCTTGTGCCTGTTCCACAATTGTACTTTGGAAGCAGATAACCTGTATTCTAGATTTCACATGTTCACAGATGAAGAGGGATTTTGCCCCAGGATGGAATACACCTAACGTCTCACCCATATTTGATTTAGATGATTCAGAAGATGAGATTTTGGACTTGAGTTAAGACTTTGGGGACGATGTGATGGGATGAGTGTGTTTTGCATGTGGCAAAGATGTGAATTTGGGGGGGGCCAAAGGGTGGAATGTTATGGATTGAATTGTGTCCCGCCAAAATATGTGTTGTAAATCCTAACCTCTATACCTGTGGTTATCATCCTACTTGGGAATGGGTTTTCTTTGTATGTTAATAAGGCAGTATTAGTGTAGGATGTGTGTTAAGTCAATCTCTTTTGAGATATGAAAAGCAGATGAGCAAGTGAGGAGAAAGCAAGCAGAGATGGGAGAAGATAGATGCCATGCCACATGAGATCTCCAAAGAACAAAGAAACAGAAGCTGAAAAGAGACAAAGACCTTCCCCCAGAGCCAACAGAGAGAGAAAGCCTTTCTCTAGAGCCAGTGCCCTGAATTTGGACTTCTAGCCTCCTACAGTGTGATAAAATAAATTTCTGTTTGTTAAAGCCACCCACTTAGAGTATTTCTTTTATAGTAACACTAGATAACTAAGACATGCTCCTAGATCAGTGCTGTGTGTATTTATTTTCCTACAGGACACCTGAACTTGGCCCATCTTGTTGAAGAAGTGATGCCCACTCCAGTTGATCCAGGCCATTCTCCATCCTAGGGCTTGGTTTTGCTGGTGTTATGGATTTAATTGTGTCCCCTCAAGATATGTATTGAAGTCCTAGCCCCTATACCTATGGATGTGATCCTGTTTGGGAATATGGTTTTTCTTTTGTTATGCTAATGAAATCATACCAGTGTAGGGTAGGTTCTAAACCTGATCACTTCTGAGTTATAAAAAGTGCAGAATAGACACAGAGACATATGCAGGGGGAAAAAGGAAGACAGACTATGGAGACAGATGTATGTACAAGCCCAGGAACACCAAGGATTGCTGGTAGCTACTGCAAGCTGAAATAAGACAAAGAAAAACCTCCTCCTAGAGCCATATTCTGAATTCAGACTTTTAGCCTCTTGAACCAGGAGAAAATGAATTTCTGTTCTTTGAAGCCATCCACTTGTGATGTTTGTGTTACGGTAGCACTAGGTAGCTGAGACTTGCTGGCTTTCTCCAACCTGTCTTGCCTTCAGAGAGCACTGAGACTGAGTGAGCTTTACTATACAAGCTCCATCACGGCCAGAGCAAACTCGCCAGAGGAACCAGGAGAGGGTGAGCTGGGGACTCAAGCAGTCCAGGTGCTCCCCGCCCTCTCCCACTCTGGTGCCAACCCCTCACTTAAGTTATTGTCTCCTTGCTTCCAGATACCTCCTCCTGGAACCTCCCCTCTTTCACCAAGCTCATGTCTAATTGCTCTTTCCTCTGGCTCTGGTTTTACAACCACTGAATCCGTATGCATTTGAACACATGCCTCTGTGGTGGTGTTTTTAGTGCTTGCGTGTTTTATCTTTCCTCTGCTACTGAGAGCTCCCCTAGGGCAAAGGCTGACACTTTCCCATCCCCTACACAGGGATCTCCCTGAAAGAGGGGCTCTGTCCCCCTTTCCTTCTCAGATCTGGTACCTCCTGAGGACAGGGGTTGTGTCTCCTTCTCTGCACTTTGCCACCACTGTATTTGTGCAGGAGCCTGACGCAACGGATCTCTTCAGCCCGAGGACTAATGTCTCTGACAAATCTGTTTGGATTGGATGGTAGTGATTTCACGCCACTGTTTTGAGGAATACCTTGGACACATCTACAGTGAATACAAAGGTGATTTTAGTGACCCTTAATTGGGCCTCCCTCCCTGTCCGGGTGATTATCTTAAACTCCCATCCATGGGTGTCCTCCCTGTCTTAGTTATCTAGTGCCGTATAACAGAAATACCACAAGTGGGTGGCTTTAACAAACATAAATTTATTTGCTCACAGTCTAGGCAACTAGAAGTCTGAATTCAGCATGCCAGTTCTAGGGGAAGGCTTTCTCTCTGTGTTGGCTCTGGGGGAAGGTTCTTGTCTCCTTTCAACATCTGTGGGCCTGACATTCCTTGGAGATCTCTGTGTGTCTTGGCATAACAGGTTACAATTCAGGATCAGAAATGACTCAGAATACAGTTTTTTTGCCCACAGGGGATGACATCATGAGTTACTGCACCAGGTGACACCAACCGTAGTGATGCCCCTGCTGCTCAGGCAAGTGTTACAAAGCTCTTCAGCTCTATCAATAAATGCCAAAAGGCACCTCACTCCATCAGTAAGCCTCATCCTGAAAGTGCTCAGCTCTCTTGCTCTGTGGGCCAACACGCCCACTGCGCTGCCTCCTGCCGGTGTCCTGTTTCTGCTACTGCCATTTCTCTGCTGCCGCTTTTCACCATCTTATGCTGTCTCCGGTGTTACAGCTCTCTGTCTCCTGAGTCTAAGAGGTTCTCAGTGCAGGGACCCTGGGTCCAAAGGATGCGTTCTACTCCCAGCTCTTCTTTCTTGGTGGTGATGGGGTTCCCTGTCTCTGCTTGCTTCTCCTCTTTTTATCTCTTGTAAGATAAAGGTATGACTCAAGTAAAGGTGTGACTCATATAAGGGTAAGGGTATGACTTGAGTAAGGGCATGACTTGAATCACACCCTCTTATAAGGTGGTGATTCAAGATACATGCCACCCTTAACCAGCCTCATTAACATATAGAGGTTAGGATTTACAACACATCACAAAATGGAGGATGATTATTTCAGCTCACAAAATAGAAGACAACCACACAATACTGGAAATCATGACCTAGCCAAGTTAACTTTTTTTTTTAAATTTTATTGTGTCGTAGGTAAAGTTTACAGTGCAAATTCATTCTTCACTCAAAAAGGTATACACAAATTGTTTTGTGACATTGGTTGCAATCCCTGCAATGTATCAGCACTCTCCCCCTTTCCCTTTCCACCCCTGGTTCTCCATGTCCATTCATTCAGTTTTCTTGTTCCTTCCTACCTTCTCGTCTTTGCTTTTGGGCAGGTGTTACCTATTTGGTGTCATATATTTGATTGAACTAAGAAGCACGTTCCTCACATGTGTTATTTTTTGTTTTATAGGCCTGTCTGATCTTTGGCTGAAAGGTGGACTTTGGGAGTGGCTTCAGTTCTGAGTTAGCAGGATGTGTGGGGGCCATAGTTTCAGAGTTTCCTCTAGTCTCTGTCAGACCAGTAAGTCTGGTCTGTTTTTGTGAATTGGAATTTTGTTCTACACTTTTCTCCTGCTCTGTCTGGGACCTTCTATTGTGATCCCTGTCAGTCGGTGGTGGTAGCCAGGCACCAGCTAGTTCTTCTGGGCTCAGGCTGGTGGAGGCTGTGGTTTATGTGGTCCATTAGTCCTATGAACTAATATTTTCCTTGTGTCTTTGGTTTTCTTCATTCTCCTTTGCTCTGAATGTGATGGGACCAATAGATGTATCTTAGATGGCCACTTGCAAGCTTTTAAGACCCCAGATGCTACTCACCAAAGTAGACTGTAGTATATTTTCTTTATGAATTTTGTTTTGCCAATCGACCTAGATGTCCCCAGATACAGTGGTCCTCAGCCCTCAGCCCCAGTAACTCGGTCCCTCAAGGTGTTTGGATGTGTCTAGGAAGCTTCTATGACTTTGCCTTGGTCAAGCTGGCTACCTTCCCCTATACTGTGTGTTATCTTTCCCTTCACCAAAGTTAACTTGTCTACAATTTAGTTAGTGATTTCACCTCACAATCCCTCCCCTCCCTTGTAATCATTAAAGATTGTTTTTTTTCTGTGTATAAAACTTTTCTTGAGTTTTTATAATAGTGGTCTCATAAAATATTTGTCCTTTTGTGATAAACTTATTCCATTCAGCATAATGCTCTCCAAATTCATCCATGCGGTGAGATGTTTCACAGATTCATTATTGTTCTTTATAGTATTCCACTGTGTGTATGTACCATAGTTTATTTATCCATTCATCTACTGATGAACACCTAGGTTGTTTCTATCTTTTTGCTATTGCAAATAATGCTGCAGTGAACGTGGGTGTGCATATGTCCATTTGTGTGACAGCTCTTATTTCTCTAGGATATAGTCCTAGGAGTGGGATGACAGGATCGTATGATATTTCTATTTCTAGCTTTTCAAGGAGGTGCCGTATCATTTTCCATAGTGGTTGTACCATTTTACATTCCTACCAGCAGTGAATAAGAGTTCCAATCTCCCTGCAACCTCTCCAAAATTTGTTATTTTCCGTTTTTTTGATTAATACCAGTAATGTAGGGATGAGATGGTATTTCCTTGCAGTTTTCATTTACATTTATCTTCGGAATCAACTCGACAGCAACGAGTTTTGTTTAATGGCTGATGATAGCGAGCATTTTCTCAGGTATCTATTAGCTGCCTGAATCTCTTCTGTTCATATCCTTTGCCCATTTTTATATTGGATTATTTGTCGTTTTGCTGAGGTGTTGAAGTATTTTATAGATTTTAGAGATTAGACTGTTGTTGGGTGTGTCATAGCAAAATTATTTTTCCCCATATGTAGGTTCTCTGTTTACTCTTTTGATGAAGTCCTTTTTATTGTTTTTTTTTTTTTTTAATTTTTTTTTATTTTATTGTACTTCAGGTGAAGGCTTACAGAACAAATAGTTTCTCATGACAGTAGTACACATGTTGTTTTATGACATTGGTTAACAACTCCACAACATATTAACCCTCTAAATTCTCAACCTTCTTTTTTTTTTTTGTGAAAATACACATAGCCAAAGATACACCGTTTCAAAAATTTCTACATACACAGTTCAGTGACATTGACTACGTTCTTCCAATTGTGCTGTTATTCTCACTTAAGATGAAGGCTTAAAGAACAAAATAATTTCTCATTTAACAGTTACTACAAATGTTGTCCTATGACAATGGTTAACAACCTCACAACACATCAACAATATCCTTACTCAACCTTGGGTTCCCTATCACCAGCTTCCTTGTCCCCTTCTGCCTTCTGGCCCTTGTCACTGGACTCCTGTACCTCGTTAGACTCATTTGATTTTACAGGGCTGTCCACTCCCAGGCTGAACAGTGAACCTCGGAGGTAACTTCACCACTGAGCTGAAAGGGTGTCTGGGGGCCATACTCTCGAGGTTTCTCCAGTCTCCTTTAGGCCAGTAAATCTGGTCTTTTTTTTTTTTTTTTTTTTGTGAGTTAGAATTATGCTCTACATGCTTCTCCAGCTCTGTCCAGACCCCTCTGTTGTGATCCTGGTCAGAGCAGTCAGTGGTGGTAGCCGGGCACCATCTAGCTGTACTGGACTCAGTCTGGTGGAGGCCTTGGTAGCTGTGGACCACTAGTCCTTTGGACTAATCTTTTCCTTGTATCCTGTTCTCTTTATTCTCCCTTGCTCCCGAAGGGATGAGACCAGTGGAGTATCTTAGATGGCCGCTCACAGGCTTTTAAGACCCCAGACACTACTCACCAAGGTAGAATGTAGAGCATTGTCTTTATAAGCTGTGTCATGCCAGTTGAGCTAGATGTTCCCCGAGACCATGGTCCCCACAGCCCTCCGCCCAGCAACTCAGTCCCTCAGGGAGTTTGGATGTGTCTACGGGGCTTCCATGACCTTTCCTGTAAAGGTTGTGCTAGTTTCCCCTGTATTGTGTACTGTCTCACCCTTCACTCAAGATACCACTTATCTATTGCCTATTTAGTATTTCCCCCCCACCCCTTCCATCCCTGGTAACCAACAAAGATTGTTACATTTTGTGTGTGAACTTTTTCATGGGTTTTTACAATAGAGGTCTCATACAATATTTGTCCTTTTGTGATTGACTTATTTCACTCAGCATAATGTCCTCCAGTTTCATCCATGTTATGAGATGCTTCGCAGATTCATTGTTCTTTCTCGTTGCATAGTACTCCATTGTGTGTATGTACCATAGTTTATTTATCCATTCATCTGTTGATGGGCACCTAGGTTGTTTCCATCGTTTTGCTATTGTGAACAAAGCTGCCATGAACATAGGTGTGCATATTCTATTCAAGTGACGACTCTTATTTCTCTAGGATATATTCCTAGGAGTGGGATTGCTGGATAGAACAGTATGTCTATTTCTAGGTTTCTGAGGAAGCGCCATATCATTTTCCAAAATGGTTGTATCATTTTGCATTCCCACCAGCAGTGCATAAGAGTTCCCATCTCCCCGCAGCCCCTCCAACATTTGTTATTTCCAGTGTTTTGATTTGTGCCAGTAATGCCGGGGTGAGATGTATCTCATTGTGGTTTTAATTTGCATTTCTCTAATGGCTAGTGATTGTGAGCATTTCCTCATGTGTCTGTTGGCCATTTGAATGTCTTCTTTGGTGAAGTGTCTGTTCATTTCCTTTGCGCATTTTTTAATAGGATTATTTGTCTTTTTGTTGTAGAGGTGTTGGATTTTCTTGTAGATGATGGAGATTAGACCTTTGTCTGACTTGTACTGTTCAAAAATTTTTTCCCAGTCTGTAGGTTCTCTTTGACTCTTTTGGTGAAGTCTTTTGAAGAACATAGGTGTTTGATTTTTAGAAGATCCCAGTTATCTAGCTTATCTGTTGGGGTTTGTGCATTGATGGTTATGGTTTCTATCCTGTTAATGCCATGTATTAAGGCCTGAAGTGTTGGTCCTATTTTTTCTTCTATGAACTTTATAGTTTTAGGCTTTATATTCAGGTCTTTGATCCATTTTGAAGTAGTTTTTGTATACGGTGTGAGGTATGGGTCCTGTTTCATTTTTTTTGCAAATGGATTTCCAGTTTTGCCAGCACCATTTGTTAAAAAGACTGTCGTTTCCCCATTTGATGGACTTTGGACCCTTGTTGAAGATCAGGTGACCGTAGGTATATGGATTTTCATCTGGGTTCTCAATTCTGTTCCATTGGTCAATGTATCTGTCGTTGTACCAGTACCAGGCTGTTTTGACTACTGTAGCTGTATAGTGGGTTCTGAAGTCAGGTAGTGTGAGTCCTCCCACTTTATTCTTCTTCTTCAGTAGTGCTTTACTTGTTTGGGGCTTCTTTCCTTTCCATACAAAGTTAATGATTAGTTTTTCCATCTCTTTGAAGAATGTTGTTGGTATTTGGATCGGGATTGCATTGTATTTGTAAATTGCTTTGGGTAGAATTGTCATTTTCACAATGTTGAGTCTGCCTATCCATGAGCATGGTATGTTTTTCCATTTATGTAGAGCCCTTTGGGTTTCATGCAGTAGTGTTTTGTAGTTGTCTTTGTATAGGTCTTTTACATCCCTGGTCAGATTTATTCCTAAGTATTTTATCTTTTTCGGGGCTATTGAAAATGGTATTGTTTTCCTGATTTCCTTTTCAGCGTTCTCTTTACTGGTGTATAGGAATCCAACTGAGTTTTGAATGTTTATCTTGTATCCTGCTACTCTGCTGAATCTTTCTATTAGTTCCAGTAGATTTCTCATGGAGTCTTTAGGGTTTTCTATGTATAATATCTTATCATCTGCAAACAGGGACAGTTTAACTTCTTCATTACCAATTTGGATGCCCTTTATTTCTTTTTCTTGCCTGATTGCTCTAGTTAGAACTTCCAGCCCAATGTTAAATAGGAGTGGTGATAAAGGGCATCCTTGTCTTGTTCCTGTTTTCAAGGGGAATGTTTTCAGCCTCTCTCCATTAAGAATGATGTTGGCCGTTGGTTTTGCATAGATGCCCTTTATTATGTTGAGAAATTTCCCTACTGTACCTATTTTATTGAGAGTTTTTATCAGGAATGGGTGTTGGACTTTGTCAAATGCCTTTTCTGTGTCAATTGAGATGATCATGTGATTCTTTTCTTTCCTTTTATTTATGTGGTGGATTACGTTGATTGATTTTCTAATGGTGAACCATCCTTGAATACCTGCTATGAATCCTACTTGGTCGTGGTGTACTATATTTTTGATATGATGCTGAATTCTATTGGCTAGAATTTTGTTGAGAATTTTTGCATCTATATTCATGAGAGATATTGGTCTGTAATTTTCTTTTTTTGTGGTATCTTTGCCTGGTTTTGGTATCAGCGTTATGCTGGCTTCATAGAATGAATTTGGAAGTGTTGCTTCCTCTTCTGTGCTCTGAAATAGCTTGAGTAGTACTGGTACAAGCTTTTCTGTAAATGTTTTGTAGAATTCTCCAGTGAAGCCATCTGGGTCAAGGCATTTTTTGGTTGGGAGTTTTTTTTATTACTTTTCAACTCTTCTCTTGTTGTGGGTCTGTTCATATTTTCAACATCCCTTTGTTGTAGTTTGGGTAGGCCATGTGTTTCTAGAAATTTATCCATTTCCTCTAGGTTTTCAAATTTGTTGGAGTATAGTTTTTCATAATATTCTGTTATGATCCTTTTTATTTCAGTTGGGTCTGTTGTAATGTCCCCCATTTCATTTCTTACTTGGGTTATTTGTGTCCTCTTCTGTTTTTCTTCTGTCAGTCTGGCCACTGGTTTGTCGATTTGGTTGATTCTTTCAAAGAACCAACTTTTGGTTTTGTTGATTCTTTCTATTGTTTTTCTGTTCTCTATTTCATTTATTTCTGCTCTGATCTTTACTATTTCCTTTCTTCTGGTGGTTGTGGGCTTTTTTTGCCGTTCTCTTTCTATTTGTTTGAGTTCTGTAGTTAATGTTTTGATTTTGTCCCTTTCTTCTTTTTTGATATGTGCATCTATTGCTATAAATTGTCCTCTGAAGACTGCCTTTGCTGTGTGCCAAAGGTTTTGGTATGATGTGTTTTCCTTCTCATTTGATTCTAGGAATTTTTTGATTCCATCTCTGATTTCTTCTATTACCCACTGATGTGTAAGCAGGGTATTATTCAGTTTCCATGTAGTTGATTTTTTTTTCCTTACTCTTTCTATTGTTAATTTCTACCTTGATGGCATTGTGGTCAGAGAAGATACTTTGAATTATCTCAACGTTTTGGATCTTGTTGAGGATTGCTCTGTGGCCTAAGATGTGGTCTGTTCTGGAGAACGTTCCATGTGCATTGGAAAAGAATGTGTACTTTGCAGCAGTTGAATTGAGTGTTCTATATATGTCTATGAGGTCCAGTTGGCTGATTGTGCCCTTTAGGTCTTCTGTATCTTTGCTGAGTTTCTTCTTAGTTGTTCTGTCCTTTACCACAAGAGTGGTGTGTTGAAGTCTCCTACTATTAGTGTGGAACTGTCAGTTTCTCTTTTCAGTGTTGTTAGGGTTTGTTTTATGTATTTTGGTGCCCTGTCATTGGGTGCATAGATGTTTATTATGGTTATGTCTTCATGAGGGATCATCCCCTTAAACATTATATAGTGTCTTTCTTTGTCTTTTATGGTAGATTTTGTTTTAAAGTCTATTTTATCTGAGATTAGAATTGCCACTGCTGCTCTTTTTTGGTACTTGTTAGCTTGATTTTTTTTTCCCAAGCTTTGACTTTTAAGAAATTCATGTCTTTGTTTCTAAGGTGTGTCTCTTGTAGACAGCATATTGATGGATCCTGTTTTCTTATCCATTCTGTCACTCTCCGTCTCTTTATGGGTGCATTGAGTCCATTTACATTCAGTGTAATTATTGATAGATGTGAGTTTGTTGCTATCATTTTGTAGTGCTTTTTTTTTGTAGTGCTGAAGATTTCTTTGTTCTTAGTCTTTTGTGCTGAGTTACTTTTGTTTGTGGTTTTTTTTTTTTTCATTTCTTTTGTTTTTGTAGGTTTTGTTTTTGCCGAGCCTTTATGTTTGCGTCTTTATTTTTATGAGTTGGTTTGTTAACTTTTTTGTGGTTACCATGAATTTTACCCTTACCTTTCTAAGTTTGAAGCAGTCTACCACGACTTGGTATCGCCTTGCCTTCCTCTCCATTAGAAGGTTCTATACCTATGCTGTTTATTCCCTCTTTCATTGTTTTGATGTTGTTGTCATCCATCGATTAACTTCTCTGATTCCCTGTTGTATTTCTTTTGGTTTTGGATAGTCCTCTAGAGTTAATTTCCTAGATTGGTATCTGGCTTCTACGATCCTGCATCCTAGGTTCTGCCTGTGAGCTGAAGCTGTTAGTGCTGAGATCGAAGAACTCACTTTAATAATTCTTGTAAGTTTGGTTTGACTTTTACATATTCCCTTAATTTCTGTTTATCTGGAAATGACCTAATTTCACCATCAAATTTGAACGAGAGTTTTGCAGGATATATTATTCTTGGCTGACAAGTTTTTTCTTTCAATATTTTATATATGTCATCCCCTTACCTTCTTGCCTGCATAGTTTCTGCTGAATAATCTGAGCTTAGTCTTATTGTTTCTCCTCTGTATGTGACTTCTTGTTTTTCACGAGCTGCTCTCAGGATTCTTTGTTTGTCTTTGGTTTAGGCGAGTGTGAATATGATATGCCTTGGTGATTTTCTTTTGGGGTCTCTTCTATATGGTGTTCGTCGAGCTTCTTGGATGGCCAGCTTTTCATCTTTCATGATATTGGGGAAGTTTTCTGTCAGCATTTCCTCAATGATCCTCTCTGTGTTTTCTGTTTTCTCCCCGTTCTGGAATGCCAATCACTCGTAAAGTTTTGCTTTTAATTGTGTCCCACATAACTCTCAGGGTCTCTTCATTTTTCATTGTTCTTTTTTCTGAGTTTTCCTCAAACAGAGTTGTATCCAAGTGTTTGTCTTCAATTCCACTGATCCTGTCTTCCACCATTTCACATCTGCTTCTCAGCTCTTCTATGACATCATCCATTTCTGAAAGCTTATTGTTTATCTTTTGGATTTCTAATTGTTGTTTTTGTATAATTTCTAGTTGTGAATTTATTTTGGCACTTTGTTCCTGCATCATCTTCCTAAATTCTTCCAATTTTTTGTCTGTATTTTCCATAAAGTTGTCTATTTTTTCCTCATGTTTGTCAGCGTTTTGCCTCAGTTCTTGGAAAATTCCGAGTATTAGAGATTTGAATTCCCTATCAGGTAGTTCTAGTGCATTTTCTTCCACAGGAGAGTCATCTGGTGTTTTAATTTGGACGCCTACTGGAGCCATCCTGTCCTGTTTTTGTAAATGTTTTGATCTTGTCTGCTGTTTTCGGGGCATTCAGTAGTTATTTTTCTCATTTATTAATTGTAGATTTGTTTGTTTCGTCCCTTTTTTAAAAAAAAAAAAATTTGACTATGTCTGAGCAGGCGGACTGTGTGTTCTTTGTTGTTTGCTCATCTGTGTGCTCAATATTTTTCACCTCCTTCTCCAACTGGCAGGGTCAGTCATTCAGATATGGTACAGCAGTACAGGTGTAGCTGAAGAGCAGTCACTGGAATGGGTTGTTTGTGGCACTTACTACAGCCACCAGGGCGGGTCGGTAATCAGTGCTGGGCAGGTTCCAGTAGGCCGTGCCTGTATTGCTTGGTGGTGTGATGTCAATCGCACGGTGCAGGTAGGCAGGATGCAGCGGGGAGATTGTTATGTGTGGAGCTAAGATGGATATGGAAGAGAGGAGAGAGGAACAGGAGCCAAAAATCATACAAACAAACAAAAAGGAATGCTAGGGGAGCTTGCCGTTGGAATGGAGAGATGAGAGACTATGAAATGGAGAAACACAGAAAGGGGAAGAGGAAGAAAAGAAAAAAATGAATAAATAAAAAAATAAAATAAATGAGGAAGGTTAAAGAACCGCAAAGTTCCTAGTGATCCCACAGATGCAGCTATGAGGTCTGGGGAAGTCGCTCTCAGGTGTCACAGTATGGCCTGTCTTGAAGGCATTGAGGTATACAATGCCTGGTATTCAGGGATCAGAAAGAGAAGGAAGATATAGAGAGACGAGACACTGAGCAATGAAGAAAGACAAAAAGGGAAAAAGAGGGAAAAGAAAAAAAAACAAGTTAAAAAAAAAAAAAAGAACAAGAAAGCCCCCCCAAAAAAAAACAGAAAAAAAAAACCTAACTAAAAAAGAAATGCTCTCAGGGATCCCTCTGCACGTCTGTGGAAGCTGAAGGGGAGTTCCTTGCCACGCAGCTCCGCCTGGCCAGAAAGGGCTCCCAACTCAAGAAAAGGAAAAGAAAACAAACAAACAATTCAAAACAGACAAATGAACAAAAGCCCCGGGATCCCACCAGCGCGGTAGGCCAGACCAGGAAGCAGCTCCACACTCGAATGGAGCTCCGCTGCCCCTCAGGAAAAAACAAAGATGGCTCACAGAGCCAGGCACTCTAACGAAAGGAGGGGGAGGCAGCGAGAGACAAGCAAGAAAGCCAAAGAAGCAGGAAAAAAAAAAATAAAGCAACAGCAGCAGCCAACAAATGGCACTCAGAGAGCCAGCCAGTGCGGGCTGGTGTTTCTGGATAAGAGACTGTCTGTGGGAAGCAGAGGAAGCCGAGTGTGGGTGAAGAAGGGTGGTGAGTGGGAAAGCGTATATCACAAATTGCCGGCACCCTGCAGCCCCTCAGGAAGAAGCAAAGGTGGCGCATGGAGCCACGCACTCAATTAGAGGGGGAGGTGGCGAGAGGCAAGTGAGAAATCAAAAGAAGCAGAAAAAAAGAAGCAACACTAGCAGCCAACAAATTGCTCCCAGAGAGCCTCCCGCTTGGGGGTGTGGAATCCAAGCAGCCAGTGCTTCCCGGTCAAGAGACTGTGGCCACAGGAAGCAGAGGAGGCCGAGCCGGGGTGAAGAGGGGTGGGGGGTGGGAAAGCACTCACCACAAATTACCAGTTGTGTTGTCTCTCGCTGGATGCTCCGTGAGGCTGCTTTCTCGTACCCCTGTTTGCTGGTCTCCGATAGGAGTCCAAGATGGTGGATCCGCGCTGTGTTAGCTGGTAGGGGACCTCTGCATGAATCTCTCCTCACTGTCCGTTCTCTGTTGGTTTTCTCACTCCATTTGGTGCTTGGCTGACTTCTTTATCTCTTCATTTGATGTTTCAGGGTTTCAGGATTGTAGTATTCTCTGTTTGGCTTAGTTTTTCAGATCTTTGCTGTGGAGGGACGGCATGGTGCTTCTGCCTAGAGTGCCATTTTGCCGGAACCTGTGATGAAGTCTTTTAATGAGCATAAGTGTTGAATTTTTAGGAACTCCCAGTTATCTAGTTTCTCTTCTGGTGTTTGTGCATTGTTAGTTATGGTTTGTGTTCTATTTATGCCTTGTATTAAGGCCCCTAGCATTGTCCCTATTTTTTCTTCCATGATCTTTACCATTTTAGTTTTTATATTTAGGTCTTTGACACATTTTGAGTTAGTTTTTGTGTATTGTGTGAGGTATGGGTCCTGTTTCTTTTTTTTTTTTTTTTTATGGATGAACATCCGGTTTTGCCAGCACCATTTGTTAAAAAAACCTGTCTTTTCCCCATTTAATGGACTTCGGTCATTTGTCACAGATCAGCTGACCTTAGGTGGATGGATTTACATCTGGTTTCTTAATTCAGTTCCACTGGTTTATGTGTCTGTAATTGTACCAGTACCAGGCTGTTTTGACTACCGTTGCTGTATAGTAGGTTCTGAGATCAGGGAGTGTGAGGCCTCCTACTTTGTTCTCTTTCTTCAATAATGCTTTCCTTATCTAGGGCCTCTTTCCTTTCCATATAAAGTTGGTGATTAGTTTTCCATCTCATTAAAGAATGCTTTTGGGTTTTGGATTGGGGTTGCATTATATCTGTAGATTTCTTTGGGTAGAATTGACATTTTCACAATGTTGAGTCTTCCTATCCATGAGCATGGCATGTTTTTTCCATTTATGTAGGTCTCTTTTGGTTTCTTGCAATAGTGTTTTGTAATTTTCTTTGTTTAGATATTTTACATCCCTGGTTTAGATTTATTCCTAAGTATGTTATCTTTTTTAGGGGCTATTATAAATGATATTATTTTCCTCATTTTCTTTTCAAAGTTGTCTTTGTTGGTGTATAGGAATCCAACTGATTTTTGTATGTTGATCTTGTATCCTGCTACTCTGCTGAATATTTCTATTAGTTTCAGTAGTTTTCTTGTGGAATCTTTGGAGTTCTCTATGTCTAGGATCATATCATCTGAGAACAGGGATAGCTTTACTTCTTCCTTGCCAATTTGGATGCCCTTTATTTCTTTTTCTTGCCTTACTGCTTTAGCCAGGACTTTCAGCACAGTGTTAAATAGGAGTGGTAATAAAGGGCCTCCTTGTCTTGTTCCAGTTCTCAGGGGGAATACTTTCAGCCTCTGTCTGTTGAGGATGATGTTGACTCTTCGTTTTGTATAGATGCCCTTTGTTATGTTGAGGACTTTCCCTTCTATTCCTATTTTATTGAGAGTTTTTATCAGGAATGGGTGTTAGACTTTATCAAATGCCTTTTCTGTGTGATTGGAGATGATCATGTGATTCTTTTATTTCATTTTATTTATGTAGTGGATTACATTGATTGATTTTCTAATGTTGAACAATCCTTGCATACCTGGTATCAATCCCACTTGGTTGTGGTGTATTATTTTTTTATATGATGCTGAATTCTATTGGCTAGAATTTTGTTGAGACTTTTTGCATCCATATTCCTGAGAGATTTTGGTCTGTAATTTTCTTTTTTGTGTGTGTGGTGTCTTTGCCTGGCTTTGGTATCAGGATTATGCTGGCTTCATAGAATAAATTCAGAAGTATTCATTTTCTATGCTCTAAAATAGTCTGAGTAGTACTGGTGTGAGCTCTTCTCTGAATGTTTGGTAGAATTCTCCAGTGAAGCTGTCCAGGCCAGGGTTTTTTTTAGTTGGGAGTTTTTTATTATTATTATTATTACCTTTTCAATCTCTTCTCTTGTTATAGGTCTGTTCAGATTTTTTATCTCAGCTTGTGTTAGTTTAGGTAGGTAGTGCGTTGCTAGAAATTTGTCTATTTCCTCTAGGTTCTCTTAAAACATATTTTTGGGGGACACAATTCAACCCATAACACTCCCTTTCCCTCCATCCAGATATCCAGAGGTAAGTAATAGTTAATGAATGTGCATGCATGTGTAGGCACATGCATGCACATGCATGCGTGTGTACATGCACACACACTGTCTCTCTCTGTCTCGCATCAGCTCCTTACGATTTAAATCTCATCTATAAATGTGTAGCCCTAATCTATCTAAACCATCCTGTTCACCATAAACAATGATGTTCTCTCATTAATATTGTTTCTAATGCCAGAAGAAAGAAACCCTAGCAATTATAAAGCCAAAGTTTTGGTGACCTCAACCCCACACTATGCTGTGGGGGGATCAGAAAGAGCTCCCCACCACCTCCATTCAGCTCTGCCACTTGCTGACCTTGGGAACTTTACTCAGCCTCAGTTTCCCACTAGGATTGTTGCAAGAGTTAAATGAGATGACTGTATATAAGTATCTGACATGCAGCAGGTGCTCTATGGCTCCTAGGTCCCTCTTTTCTTCACCCACCACCCTTAATTTCTGGCTCTTCCTTGGGACTTCCTTCTTTTGCAGTCAAGAAGTTCCTGTGGCTCCTCCATTAAGTGCAGAGTTTGTGGAGCACAAGGATCTCTCCTGCCATAAACAGGAGATGAAATAGATAGTAGTAAGAACTTCCTTTAAGGGTCTGCAACACTGAAACAGACAAGTAAAGGCATCCACAGACCCTCTATCCTTAGGGATTCTTAAGACTAGACCCTTGGTCTGAGATGAAATGAGAAGGTCCTTTCTAGCGACCGGGAAATGGATAAGATTTGAGGAGAACAGCTTACGTACAGGTAGCCACTGACTTATGATGTATTTGAATTATGATGAATTGCACTTAACAACCGTCCATTTTTTTCTGTACGTCTTATCATTAGTAATATGTACTACCTTTGATGATGCTGTCATTCTCAGATGTTCACTTGCAGATGTTCAATTTTATGATTTACTATTCAAATCACTGCTGTATAGATTATGCTTTCTAAACTAAATCAGGGCCTTCAGTTGCTTGAAAACACAGGCCCAAATGCTGATACCAAAACCAAACCAAACTCTTTGCCGTCAAGTCCATTCTGATTCATAGTGACCATATAGGACAGAGTAGAACTGCCCCAGAGAGTTTCCAAGGAGTGCCTGGTGGACTGTAACTGCTGAACTTTTTGTTAGCAGCCGTAGCTCTTAACGACTATGCCTACACCATCCCCATTCCCAGGGATAATCCAGATAATCCAGAACCTTCCACAAATGGAGTTATTACCACAACTGACAAAATGCCAACATTGTCCAACTCTTCTTCATTGTCAGAGTAAATTTTTATGATTTGTGTATTTTTTCATGTATGTATGTATTAAAATATATCTGTAAGTTAATATGTAATGTTTTCAGCCCCCAAAGACAAATAGATACTGGTGATAAAAGGCAATAATAACGAAAACTAAAAAAAAATGAGGTATTCAACTTACATCAGAACTGATTTACAACAGAGTCATCGGAATGTAATCCATCATAAATTATTATAAAGGAGATTACGGTAGACAGAATAATCCCCCCACCCCAAGATGTCCATGTCTTAATCTCTGGAACTTGTGAATATGTTACCTTATTTGGCAAAAGGGACTTTGCAGATGTGATTAAATTAAGGATTGTGAGATGGGGAGATTATCCTGGATTATCCAGATGGGCCCAATGTAACCACAGGGTCCTTATAAGAGGGAGGCTGGAAGGTTAGGCACAGAAAAGAGGATCTGACCACGGAAGCAGAGGTGAAATGATGTGCTTGGAACATGGAGGAAGGGACCTCAAAGCAAGGAATACAGGTGGCCTTTGGAACGTGAAAAAGGCAAGGAAATGGATTATTCTCCTGGAGTGACCAGAAGGAACGCGGCCCTGCTGATACCTTGATTTCAGCCTCATAAGACTTATTTTGGACTTGTGACCTCCAGAACTGTAAGAGAATATATTTGTGTTGTTTTAGGCACTCAAATTTGTGGTAATTTGATACAACAGCAATAGAAAACTAATGCAGAGATTGTTCTTTCCTTCATCTGACAATAAGGAAGCAGAGAGTAGGTGCCCTGTCTAGGGCACTCAGCTGCTAGTGACAGAGCCTGCGTTAGAGCCCAGGTCCCAGTCTTCCTTTCACCAGGATGGCCCAAAGTACAGCCAGGCTCAGGAAGTGTGAAGACACGCCAGAAAGTGACCTTTCTCCTGCTAAGTAGGTGCCTCAGGGAGGTGAAACCTGCATGGTCTGGAATGCCCATGAAATGTTGAAAGGAAATGTCACCTCCCTTAATAAAAATTTTAAAAAATAGGATTCCTCAAGTTGGCACTGGAAGAATTCCCACATGGAGAGGGACAGCTAGACCACATGATCCCAACCCTGTCCTCAAGGTTCACCAAGATACACCTTCCCGTTTAGGGGCTGTCTTAGCTTTGTAGTGCTGCCATAACAAAATACCACAAAGTGGGGGGCTTTAAAGAGCAGAAATTTATTATTTCACGGACCCAGAGGTGAGAAGTCTGAATCAGGGTATCGGCCATGTTGATTCCTTCTGGGGGTTCTAGGAGAGGAACTGTTCCATGCCTCTCTCCTAGTTTCTGGTGGCTTTTGACAATCCTTTGGGTTCCTTTGCTGCTTATAGATGCATCTGCCTCTGTCATCACATGGCGTCTGTCTTCCACTTGTGTGTGACTCTGTTTCTGTGCCTCTCCTCTTTTATAAAGCATTTACAAGGGATTAGGATTAGGATCCATTGTACTCCAGTATGACTTCCCTAATTTAACTGGTAACATCTGCAAAAAACCAAAACAAAACCCTACTTCCCCAAACCAGATCACATTCACCAGTCCAGGATTAAGACTTCAACATATCTTTTTGGGGGACACAATTCAATTCATGACAGGGACCATCACCACGGTGGCCTTGGGGGCTCTAGTGGTCCTTTAACGTGCTGGCCCAGGAGGTGGTACAGCTCTCCCTCTGCCGTGCTTAGTCTGAGCACTCAAATAAGATTTCAGGGGAGGATCAGAGTTAACAAAGGGGAAATGCACACTGAGAGGTGGATGTCAGATAATCTGACCTCCAGGCTATGCTCTACCCAGGCTTCCTCTTTGCTAACCCTTGGCTTGAGTCCACTGCCCTGATTTCATATGGAGGGTGCTGTATTACAGCCTTCTGCCCAGGCCCCTTCCCAAATCCAGGCGTAAAACAACCAGGCTCCAAGGATGAGAAGCCCTCTCCCACCTGTCTCAGGCCTGTCTTCTGAGTTCTAGTTTGCAATAAAGATTTGTCCTTTCCCAGTTGCTGGTGCTGGAGAACTCCGTCTTCATGGAGACAGAGTGATTCAAAGTGTCATTGTAATTGGGTAATAATGACAGCTCTGACCAGAGTACCTTAGAAGGTTCAATAGGTAAATTAGCATAGAGTTTTAGCCTTGTAGGTATATTGATACATGTAAGCTGGACTTAAGAAAAATGTTTGTGTTGTTTGTTTTAACTAACTACAGGGATATTTTATAAAAAATAATAAATTTCTGCTGAAACACTGCAAAAAAATTTATAGACAGTGATTTTGGCGTAACCCCCTCTGACAGCATCACCTGGTGTGGTCCTCGCCCCCAACACTCTCATACTAACACTACTGGTAGTAATTGGGACTGTCCTAGATAACTGGAATGGATCTTGCCAAGAAAGGAAGTCAGGAGCTAACTATAGACCAGCAACCATGACCGTAAGAACTCTGTACGTGCCTGGACTCTGACACTTCTCCCCTTGTTTATTTTTCATTCTCCCCACTGTACCCTGCAATGACTAACTTTTAAACCCTGCAGCTGAAAGGGACAACTAGGGAGCGGGTAGCCAAGGAGTCTTTGTCCAGCTTGGCAGTTAGTTCTGGAGGAGGAAGAAACTCCACAATCTGGTGTTTGTGTGGACAGTTTTGAGAAAATTAAAAAATAAGGGAGAGATAGGCTGAGTGATGACTTGTTATTATTGTTAGGTGTCTTCCATTTGGTTCTGACTCATAGTGACTCTATGTACAACAGAATGAAACACTGCCCAGTCCTGCGCCATCGTCACAACTGTTGCTGTGTTTGAGCTCATTGTTGGCAGCCAAGGTGTCAATCCATCTCATTGAGGGTCTTCCTTATTTTTTTGGCTGACCCTCTACTTTACCAAACATGGTGTCCAGGGACTGGTACCTCCTGATAACATGTCCAAAGTACATAAAATGAAGTCTCACAATCCTTCTAAGGAGCATTCTGGCTGTATTTCTTTCAAGACAGACTTGTTTGTTCTTCTGGCAGTCCATGGTCTATTCAATATTATTCACCAACACCATAATTCAAAGGTATCAGTTTCTTCTTTGCTCTTCCTTTTTCATTGTCCAGCTTTCGCATGCACATGAAGCAATTGAAAATACCATGGCTTGGGTCAGGCGCACCTTAGTCCTCAAGGTGACATCTTTGTTTCTTAACATTTTAAAGGAGTCTTTTGCAGTGAATTTGGCCAAAGCAATATGTAGTTTGATTTCTTGACTGCTGCTTCCATGAATGTTGATTATGGATCCAAGTAAAATGAAATTCTTGACAACTTCAGTATTTTTTCATATTTATCATGATGTTACTTATTGCTCCAGTTGAGAGGATTTTTGTTTTCTTTATGTTGAGGTGTAATCTATATTGAAGGCTATAGTCTTTGATCTTTATCAGTAAGTGGTTCAAGTCCTCTTTGCTTTTGGCAAGGAAGGTTATGTCATCTGCATATTGCAGGTTGTTAATGAGCCTTCCTCTAATCCTGATGTCACGTTCTTCTTCATATAGCCCAGTTTCTTGGATTATTTGCTCAGCATATAGATTGAATAAATATGGAGAAAGGATACAACCTTGACAGAACCTTTCCTGCTTTTAAATCACACACTATCCCCTTGTTCTGTTGAAATGACTGCCTCTTGGTCTATGTACAGGTTCCACATGGGCACAATTAAGTGTTCTGGAATTCCCATTCTTCACAATGTTATCCATAGTTTCTTATGATCCACACAGCCTTTGTATAGTCAATAAAACACAGGTAAAGATCTTCCTGATATAAACTACTTTCAGCCATGATCCACCTGACATCAGCAATGATATCCCTTGTTCCACGTCCTCTTCTGAATCTGGCTTGAATTTCTGGCAGTTCCCTGTCAATGTACTGCTGCAACCGCTTTTGAATTATCTTCAGCGAAATTTTACTTGTGTGTCATATTAATGATATTGTTCAATAATTTCCTCATTCAATTGGATCACCTTTCTTTGGAATGGGCACAAATATAGATCTCTTCCAATTGGTTGGAAAGGTAGCTAGCTGTCTTCCAAATTTCTTGGCATGGACAAGTGAGCACTTCCAGCATTGCATCTATTTGTTGAAACATCTCAATTAGTATTCCATCAATTCCCAGAGGCTTGTTTTTAGCCAATGACTTCAGTGCAGCTTGGACTTCTTCAATAACATTGGCTCTTGATCATATGCTACCTCCTGAAATGGTTGAGTGTTGACCAGTTCTTTTTGGTACAGTAACTCTGTGTATTCTTTCCATCTTCTTTTGATGCTTCCTGCTTCATTCAGTATTTTGCCCATTTAAAAAAAAAAACACACACACACACACCAAACCCTTTGCTGTCTAGTCGATTCTGACTCATAGTGACGCTATAGGACAGAGTAGAACTGCCCCATAGGGTTTCCAAGGAGCGGTTGGTGGATTTGAACTACCGACATTTTGGTTAGCAGCCAAGCTGTTAACCACTGCACCACCAGGGATCCTTCAATAGTGCAACTCGAGGCTTGAATTTTTTCTTTAGTTCTTTCAGCTTGAGAAGTGCTGAGTGTGTTCTTCCCTTTTGGTTTTCTAACTCCAGGTCTTTGCACATTTCATTATAATACTTTACTTTGTCTTCTCGAGCTGCCCTTTGAAATCTTCTGTTCAGCTCTTTTACTTCATCATTTCTTCCATTCACTTTAGCTACTGTAGGTTTAAGAGCAAGTTTCAGAGTCTCTTCTGACATCCATGTTGGTCTTTTCTTTCTTTCCTGTCTTTTTAATGACTTTTTGCTTTCTTCATGTATTATGTCCTTGATGTCATCCCACCAACCACTTGTCTGGTCTTCAGTCTTTAGTGTTCAACACATCAAATCTACTCTTGAGATGGTCTCTAAATTCAGATATGATAAACTATAAGGTTTCTATGAGTTGGAGTTGACTTGAAGGCAACAGGATTTATACTTAAGGTTTACTTTGGCTCTTCTGGACTTTTTAAAATGTGCTTCAGCTTGAACTTGCATATGAGCAATTGATGGTCTGTTCCAAAGCTGGCTCCTGGCCTTAATCTAACTGCTGACTTAGAAGAAGGAAAAACAAGCCACAGGAGTCAGCCTGGGAGTAGGGGCTGCATCCATCTATTCTTTTAGAAAATAGTTAACCAGTAACCAGGTGCCGTGGAGTTGACCCCGACTCATGGCACCCCTATGTGTGACAGAGTGGAACTGTGCTCCATAAGGTTGTCAGTGGCTGAGTTTTCAGTAGATTGCCAGACCTTTCTTCCAAGGTGCCTCTGAGTGGACTCAAACTTCCAACCTTTTGGTTAGCAGCAGAGCTTATTGACTGTTTGCAGCACCTAAGGACCCCAGAAAATAGTCACTGAGCCCTTATATGTGCCAAGTCCTGGCCTAAGTTGGGTGGGATGAGGGGTGAGGTGGGAGGACCTATTTAGTTAAGATGGCCAGGGAGGCCTCTCTGAGGAGTGTGACCTAAGCTGAAATCTGAAAGATGAGAGGCAGTTAGTTATGTTAAGAAAGGACGAAATGATCTAAGCAGAGAACAACATATGCAAGGTCCCAGAGGTGTGAAAGAGTTTGGGGGTATTAAAAATAAAAAGAATAACTGGTCTGACATACTGGAGAAACACCGAGATTATGGCACCCCAGACACCCTTTTAACTCAGTACTGAAGTCACTCCTGAGGTTCACCCTTCAGCCAAAGATCAGACAGACCTATAAAACAAACAATAGTACACATATCTCAACCATGCATATGAGACTAAACGGGCACACCAGCCCAGGGGCCAGGACGAGAAGGCAGGAGGGGACAGGAAAGCTGGACGAATGGAAATGGGGAACCCAAGGTAGAGAAGGGGAGAGTGCTGACACGTCGCGGAGTTGGCAACCAATGTCACAAAACAATATGTGTATTAATTGTTTAATGAGAAACTAATTCTGTAAACTTGCATCGAAAACACAATAAAAAAATAAAATAAAAAGAACAAGACAAAACAAAAACTATGAGAGAAGGCCAGGGTGGCTAGAGCAGGTTGTCAACTGAGCAAGGGGGAGAGAGGCAACATGCAAGGGACAGAGGGAGGCAGGGTCTGGGTTTGTTCTAAATGCAGTTGGAAGCCACTGAATTTAAGTTTAAGCAGTGGAGTACAGGATAAGATTGATGTTTTGAAAAGTTGGCTCTTGCTTCTCTGTAGAGACTAGATTTGGATTGGGCAAGAGTGGAAGAGATAAGAGCATAAACAGCTATTAAAGATGACCAGGCAAGAGATGCTGGTGGTCTGGGCTGGGTTGGTGGGGGAGATGGAGAGAAATGATCAGACTACACAGTTGTTGGAGGGAAAATCAACAAACTCACTGATGAATTGGATGCAAAGGAATGAAGGAAAAGGGAGCAACCACGAACAACCTTAAGGTTCTACCTTTAGCAACGTGGATGGGGTCGTGATAATTTACTAAGAGGAGGAACTCTTGGGTGTGGGAATGGGTTTTAGAGTAAGGAGTCCTGTTTTAGGCATATAAAGGATGAGCTGGTCCTGCTTCATCTGTGTGGAGAGAGCACGTACGCCAGTGGATATATCATATGGAGGTCTGGGCTGGAGGTACGTAAATGTGGGGTCATTAATATAAAGATGCTATTTAAAGCCATGGGGATGGATGAGATCATCCAGGGAGAGAAGGGCAGAAAGAGCATGGCTAAGCCCTGAGGCAGTCTGACATTTAGAGACCAGGTGGAGGCGGAGAAGACTTGAGGAGACACGGCTGGAATGGCTTCATTCAACAGCTCTGGATACTCCAGTTAGTCGCTGGAGACACCAGGGCAGCAGGGCAAGGTCCTTGCCTTCAAAGGGCTCACAATCTAGTGCAGGAGGCAGTCATAGGAGCTGTTAGTGACACTACAATGTGGTAAAAGTTCTTATAGAGATGGGCCCAGGAGAAGAGATGATCTAGGTCAGCATGGGTCCTTGGAGCTAGGGGAATGGCTGAGTCTATGGGAGGGACTGGAGCCCCTGGTTGGTACAAATGGTTAAGTGCTTTGCTGTTAACTGCAAGGTGGATGGTTTGAGTCAGCCCTGAGGCACTTTGGAAGAAAGGCCTGGCAATCTACTTGGGAAAAATCAGCCACTGAAAACCACATGGAGCACAGTTCTACTCTGATACACAGGGATCGCCGTGAGTTGGAATAGACTCGATGGCTACTGGTATGGGAGGAACCATTAGCATTAAAAGAATAGAGAGAAGGAATGCAGAATGGGAACTGTTCTGGATCTGGCATCTTTGAACCAGCTTCCCCTCTCCCCCCACCCTCACCCCAACACGCAACACAACTAGTAGGTCTCCTGTTTTCCCATATACCCTGGTCTTCTTCCACGGAGCTCTGTTTGTGCCTCATCTCCACACCCTTCCCCCAAAGGCTTGCATCTTTAAGAGAACTGTTTTTTGAAAACAGGATTAACATGACAGGAAAATGGTCATGGCCCGGAGCCTTGCCCTCAATCAAGGCAGGATTCTGTCTCAAAAACAGTTGCTTCATTTCCTGCTGTTGAGAAATCAGATGTGTTGACCAGCTTGTATTTCTGACAGCTTGGAGAAAAGAGAGAAATCTGCCCCAAGTTGCTTCTTAGAGAGAACTGAGGTTAACCCCCTCACGTCTGCAAGCCACGGCCCTCCACCGGCTACCCTCCCGCCTCCCCTCAGCTGGAGGGAAGTGGTGGGCGGCAGTGGTGCACTTTGTGGCTTGGGTCACTGTGCTTACGTGGCTCCTTCTCTCCCGTGTCTGTGTTCGATCCCCAGACCACACAGTCTGGCCCCAACCTCTCCCCCTGTCTGTATCCCGCATGGCCTCCCTCCTGGACCCTGAGCCTGCTGCAGTCTGGCCGTGTCCTGGGGGCCCTGGACTAACACTCTGCCTCTGAGACCGCAGGAAGGTCTTACCCCCCATTCACGGCTGATTCAGGTGCTGACTCTTCTATCTGTTAAAGCTCTCCCTATCAGCCAACCAGAAAGGGCCTCTCCTTCCCTTGAACATGGTTTGTTTGTTCCTTTTTCACTTCGTACAGCTCATTTCATCTCGAATTATAAAGATTTACGGGCCTGCCTTATCGCCTCTCTTGGAATCTATAAACTCCAGAAGATCAAGACTTGAGTCTGGGGTTAAAGCTTATTTATCTCCATCCACAGCTCAGCAAAGAGCTTTGGCACACTTGCGAGACAGATAAATTTTTTTAGAGCAGTAGTGAGAGACCTTGAGGTGATACGGGAGATGCAGCCTGGGGCTTGATTTTATTGATCTCCTGGGAAAACACGCCTCTGACAGTCAGGAGCAGAGTCTATAAAGGGATAGAGAGTAGTTCATTCATTCATTCAACAAACACTTATTAAGCATCTACTATGGAGTCCCTGGAGACCTGGTGGCATAGTGGTTTAAGACCTGGGCTGCTAACCAAAAGGTCGGCAGTTTGAATCCACGAGCTGCTCCTTGGAAACCCTATGGAGCAGTTTTACTCTGTCCTCTAGGGTCACTATGAGTTGGAATTGACTTGACAGCAACCGATTTAGTTTGGTTTGGTTATGAAGTCCCTGGTGGTGCAAATGGTTAATGCACTCAGCTGCAAACCAAAACATTGGAGGTTCTAGACTCCTGAGAGGTACCTCTGAAGACCTACTTCTGAAAAAGTCAGCTGTTGAAAACCCTGAGGAGTGCAGTTCTACTCTGACACACATGGGGTTGCCGTAAGTCTAAATCATCTCCATGGCATCTGGTTTGGTTGTTTTGGTTATGTGCCAGAAATTGTGTTAGATGCTGGGATATAGTAACAAATAAGACTCATAAGGTCCTGCTCACAAGGAGATTATATTCTAGCCCAGGAAGACAGATAATACAAAGGAAGACATCATGTAGCAATTTTAAGAGTCATGGCGGAAAAAAAAAAAAGTCAGAGTGAAGTGATTGGGTGACTGGGAGGTGGTCAGGAGGCCCCTCTAAGAAAGTGACCCTTAAGCGGAAACCTGGAGGATAAGATGGGCAACCACGGGAAGATCAGGCATGAACAGTCCCGGGAGGCAGAACAGTGGGACACAGCTTTGAGGCTGGGAAAGGTAGGTAGAATGGGTTTAATGAGTTGAAGGAATAGAAGGAAGGAACAAGTGTCTGAATTAAGACAAACAGTGGAACAAAGGTAACCAACCGTTCACTCGGGATAACGGTGAGACAGTAAGAGATGGTGTAGTCTACAGAGCATAAGCTTTGGACTAGGGTATGGATTCAAGTCCTCATTCTGTTAATTATTAGCTTCATGAAGTTGGAAAACTTTCCTGGATCTTAGTTTCCTCATCTGTAAAATATCTAATTTTTAGAGTTGTTGTGAAGATTAAATTAAATGATAAAATAAACACCCAGCTTATAGGCTCTGTATAAATAGTAGCCTGTAATCAAGGGAATAATCTGATAACCAGCATTCTAAGGTCAGGGGTGACGCCAGAAGCACAAAGCCGAGTGAGTTATGAGTTAGTAGTCGGACTATGGAAACCCTGGTTGTGTAGTGGTTAAGACCTACGGCTGCTAATCAAAAGGTCTGATTCTTTCCTAACTTTACCTCCGTCTGGCTCCCTCCTTTCCACTACTGTATTCTGCCTTTTCTCTCCGCTTTACCTTTTCTTATGTCCCTGGGTGGTGCAAATGGTTTGCGCTGGGTTACTAACTGAAAAGTTGGCAATTCGCACATACCCAATGGCCCCTTGGAAGAAAGCCCTGCTGATCTGCTTCTGTAAAGATTGCAGTGAAGAAAATCCTATGGCACAGTTCTGCTCTGACACACATGGGTCACCATGAGTCTGAAATGACTTGATGGCACAGGTTTGGCTTTTTTTGTTTTCACCTTTTCTTACCTCTTTGTCGTTGTTCTCTTTTCCCTACCACAATTTCTCACTCTCTTTCCTTCACGTTCTTTCAAGTCACCTCATCTTGAGTGCCCAGGACTTGGAATAAAAACATATTTTAAAATATTGATTATATTTAATATGATCCTGTCTTCCTTTTAAAATACCATGTGTTTACTATTTTATACATCTCTCTTAATTAAAAAGAAAGAAGAAGAAGAAGAAGCACCTCTACATCTGAGTTAGTAGTTTTATATGATTCTGTGGCCCTTGATCATTACTTTTTTCCACTGAAGTCACTGTCCCTTAATAGAAAATGGCTCCCACCACTGGATTAAAGGATTAGAGAGAGACTGTCTCAAGGTCTGTCCACTGGTTGGGGAATTGAGAGCTGGATACTCACCAAAGGCCACTGATCTCTGAGTCATCCAGGGATGCTCTGGAACGCAGCTAGGAGCCATGCTAAGCTGTGGATGTGGAGCAGGGCTGACTGTAGGGCAAGGAAGGCTGCCTGGGTCAGCAGTGGAGACTGAGGCCCTCAGTAATCGGTAAAAATGGGCTCTGAGGTAAAGTGTAACGTAAGACACCCCACCCCACCCACCTTGTAGGCCCCGTGCTTGACCAAGAAAGGACAAGTTGCTCATGTGCTTGTGTGTGCTTGTGTGTCTCTCTGTGTGTGTGTCTGTGTGTATGTGTGTGTGTGTGTGTATGTGCACGTGTGTGTGTGGTGGAGGAGAGAGCTACAGAGCAAGCCCCCCACGTTCAGCTGAAAGCAGATATTGAAAGGGATCTTCTGGTCGGATGGCAGTGGGAGGGCAATACTTGATGCCAAGTTGAGGGGTGAGCTCTCCCTTGCTTTCCTTATTTTCTGGAGGCATCCCAGTAGTTGGCTGTGACTGGCTGTGTAACCTGTAGATTATTTGTCTTTGTTTTTACGGCTGCAATAACAAAGTACCACAAGCTGGGCGGCTTATAAGAACAGAAATGTATCATCTCAGCCCTTGAAGCTAGGAGTCCTAAATCAGGGTGTCCCAGATCTGAGGGCTCTGAAGGAGCATCTGTCGCTTGCCTCTCTCCTAGCTTCTGGTGACAGCCAGTGGTCCTTGGTGCTCCTTGGCTCCCAGATTCATCTGCCTCCACTGTCACACGGTCTGTTCTTTGTGTCTCTCTGTATCTCATCTCTTCTATTTGGACATCACTGATATTGGATTAGGGCCCACTCTACTCATATTAACTTATTAATAACATCTTCAAAGACCCTATTTCCAAACCTGGTCACATTCACAGGTACTGGAGGTTAGGACGTCAACATATCTTTTGGGGAACATACAGTTCAATCCATAACATAGTCCAAACTGCCCACTGTAGGGCGGGAAACTGAGGACTTGGGATTAGAAGTGACTTGCCTGAGGTCACACAGGGAGGCAGGGGTGAAGGCCTAGTGCACTTTCCTTTGTACCAAGTTGCCTTGTGTCTGGGTGGTGGTAGTAGGAATAAGGGTGGGGTGACGTTCTTTCTTAAGGCCCTGAGCTGGCTCCTGTTACAGAGTCTGAGTTCCTGTATCCTCAGGGTCTGCCTTACAGTGACATGAGTAGAGTGAGGAAACTCTGGATCGTGCACCAGAAGGCAGCCCAGGGCTCAGCCATGGACGCAGACAAGCCATATACAGCAAAGTGAGAGCTTAGATTCACTTAAAAAGTGAACAGGGTGGAGATTTCCGTCTCTTTAGATGCCAGAAATAAGGTCATATGAACTATTGCTACAGCTTGAGGATCTGAAATTAGATGCCAGGAAGAAGTTTAGAGAAAACAAGGCCGCTAGCCTGTGGGTCTGGGCTGGTCTGGACAGGCCTGGCTTCACAGTGCCCCAGCTGTCTGCTTCAGAGGAAGGTCACGCTGTAGTAATAGTAGTCGTTACAAGCACTGAGTCCTTCTGCCTTTTTCTCTGGAGGCCTCCCCCTTCTCAGGTGGCACGTTTAGGGTCCCTCCTCAGAGTGTGGTCTCCAGGGAATGAAGGGGCTGAGGGGTGGGGGGGATGACGCAGGTGTTCCCAGCTTCCTCTGTTTATTACTGGCCTGGGCGACAGCTGGGAATTGCAAGGACACCCTGGAGGAGGGCATGGGGTGGGGCCGGGACTTCGTCTCATGCCATCCTAAGCCCCTGAGATCTCACATGCCATGTGGTGGGGACCAAGGAGCGCAGGGGAATGACAGGAATGTCCATATGCTCTTTCTTCCCACTCCCACACAGAATGAATGGAGGCAAGGCCTAAAGGGAATTTAACAGTGGGCCTTTGGAAGGAATGCCTCTCTCTCTCACTGAGACAGGCTCAAAAACATGTTGCTCAAATGACTGAATTAATTAAAAGGGAGCTGGCTATTTCTCTTTGCACCAAGCTCTGAACAAAGGGGACATGGGCTTCACCTAGAGCAAGAGCCTAGTTGAATCAGCATGAGTGCTTCTTGGTGGTAATTCCATGGTGGGCCAGGTGGTGGCAGCCGGAGAAGGTGCTCAGAAAAAGTAGCTGCTGAGGCAGCAGGACATGGAAGTATAGAAAGCAATCAACATGTGTTGAGCTCCTAATAATGTGCTAGGTGCTTTCCTGTATATTGTTTGATGATTCCATTTAGTTCTCACAGCATTTATTAAGCACCTACTACATACAGGTGCTGTGTGAGGTGCTTTATATATGTAATTTCAATTTCTTTCAAGATCCTGTATCAGTAAAAATAAATAAATAAAATATGAAAAGGACCTGTTAGCCTCATCTCACTCCTGATAAAATACTGCCACCAACCTTTCACAGGTGGCTTCGTCTAAGCTGCTCTGCCATCCTTTTCCATTCAGCTTCTCTGATGGTGCTGCTTCCTCAGCCAGGATCCCCTCTGCTTCCCTTGCCATGCACGGCTCAGCAACACCATCAGCTTGATTCCCTCACTCTGAATGAACGCCATCTGCCTGTCCAGGCGTCTTGTTTTTGGTCAGTGATGTGTGAGCCTAAGAAGTATGTACCTGAGAGCCTGGAACCTGGCTCCCAAGAAAGGTGTTCACTCATCTAGAGAAAGGGCAAAAAGAGATGTGCTCCAGGACCCAAGTCATTGAAATGTGGATCCCAGGATGCTGGGAGACTGAAGGAAGTTGGGGACCAGACAGAGTGGGTAGTGAAAGGGACACTGATGGTCTTATAGTCAGCTGACCTGAGGTCTAATCTCATGTTCTACCAATTGAAATTAATATCCAACCATCCATCCATCCATTCATCCATTCGTTTATTGCCAGCTCTACCACTTAGTAGTTGTTTGACTTGGGCAATCTTCTTAATCTCGCTGAGCCTCAGTTTCTTCATGTACAATATGGAGACAACGATACCTATGTACAAGATTCCTTTTTCTATTTTATTTATTTATTTTTATTGATACTAGGTCTTGAAAGAAATTGAAATTATATATACAAAGCACCTCACAGAACGCCTATATGTAGAAGGTGCTTAATAAATGCTGTGAGAACTAAATAGAATCATAAAACAATATATAGGAAAGCATCTAGCACATATTAGGAACTCAACACATGTTGACTTCTTTCTGTACTTGTCTCAGTTTCCTAGTGCTGCTATAACAAAAATACCACAAGTGGGTGGTTTTAAGGAACAGAAATTTATTGTCTCACAGTTTGGGAGGCTAGGCATCCAAATTCAGGGTGTCACAGGACTATGTTCTGTCCACTCTAGAAGAAGATCATTCTTGTCTCTTTCAGCTTCTGGCAGCCCCGGGTATTCCTTGGCTTATAGATGGATCCTCAAATGGCCTCTTCCCCTGTGTATATGTCGCTGTTTGTGTCTTTTTTCCCTTTTTATAAGACATTACTCAGAAAGGATTAGATTTAGGACTCACCCTACTCTAGTATGATGTCATTAACATAAAAATAGAAAAACCTGCTTCCAAACAGGGTCACATTCACAGGTACTGGGGTAAGGACTTCAACATATCTTTCTTGGGGGACACAACTCAATCTACAGCAGTAGAATTGTTGTGGAACAGAGAGAGGCTCAAATATTCTGAAGGGCACAGGTGCATTCTACTAAAAAGAGCCTAAAGGAGGAATTTCCTTGAGTGTGGTATGGGGCGCTGGCCTGTGCCTCACCTCAAACTCAGCAAGAGCATGCCCTGGAGTCAAGGGACATGTGTGTCTTTTCCAGGTGAGACCCTTACAATGGAAAGTGACATTCTGAGGCTGTCACCTGGGGAAGGAGTCAGGGCAGAGGAAGGAAGGAAAGGGGAATGGAGAGAGCTGGTTTGCTGAGCCTGGGTCTCCGAGAGATCTCTGGGGGAATCTGTGGACTCCCCCAGTGGGAGGAGGTGAGAGGGCTGCCTCAAGATGAACAACTTCTCAAGGAGGCTTTTAATGTACCCAGGTACCCTCAATGACCTGGGTCCACCCCAGTGACCTCTGGGAAAATTGTAGGTTTATGGCATCTGATCCATCCCTCTTTAGGGCCACTTGGGAAGGACAGATGGAAGGGTGAGATAACCAGCAAACTTCCTCAACTTCATCTCAATTAAGGACTCTTATAGAGGGTTCTGAGTAAAACAAAGTAAGTTTTAATGTCACCTCCTATCACCTTCAAACCCATTTGAGGAAGATCTTTGGCCTAGGGAGGGATGAGGAGTTTCAGCTCTCAACTGACTCAAGGAAAAACAGAAAACAAAATGGTCCTGCAACGACTAAAGACACGAATCAGCAGTTACAAATCATCCTCAAAAAAAAAGCACCAAGCCAAGATGGCTTTACTGGTGACTTCTACCAAACATTCAAGGAACAGATAATTCCTTTTGACACAACTCTTCCAGAAACTGGAAGAGGGAGCTGCCCCGGCTCATTTTATGAGTCTAGCAAATGTTTGGCATCCAAAAGTATTTTATTATTGGCCTGGGCAACAGCTAAGAATGGTAAGAACATCCTAGAGTGGAAGAAAGAAAACACACAGGCCCTTCTACTCAGTAATATATAAACACAAAAACGTGAAACAAAATATTTACCAATCCAGCAGTGTACAAAAAAGATAATCTATCATGAACAAGTTGAAGTAATCCTAGGAATGTAAAATGAATTTAACAGGGGAAAGTTGTTTACTATAGTTTACTTCATTACAAAATAACGGCAAAAATCTATAAATAATCTAATAAATACATAAACACCATTCAAAAAAAATTCACATTCATTCTTATGAGAACTCCTAGCAAACTAGGAATAGAAGGAAATTTCCTTAGTCTTATAAATGGCATCTGTGAAAAACCTACAATAAATAGTACACCTAATGTTGAAAACGTCCCCTCTGAGGCCAAGAACAAGGCAAAGATGCCCACTCTTACCGCATGTATTCACCATGGTAGTGAAGGTTTTAGCTAGTGCAGTTAACAAGGAAAATAAACAAAAGGTGTAAGGTTTGGATTAAAGGAAACAAAACTTATTTATGCAGATGCTCCGATTGCCTGCGTAGACCACTCTGCAGAATCTGTAGAATAACTGTCAGAATTAACAAGAGAGTTGAAAAAGTTGCTGGACACAAAATCAATACATAAAAGGCAATGGCAGTTCCAGCAAAATGGCGCTCTAGGCAGAAGCACCATGCCGTCCTTCCACAGCAAAGATCCGAAAAACTAAGCCGGACAGAGAATACAACAATCCTGAAACCCTAAAACATCAAATGAAGAGATAAAGAACTCAGCCAAGCACCAAATGGAGTGAGAAAACTGACAGAGAACGGAGAGCAAAGAGAGATTCATGCAGAGGTCCCCTACCAGCTAAAGCAGCATGGATCCACCATCTTGGAATCCTATCGGAGACCAGCAAACGGGGGTATGAGAAAGCAGCTTCACGGAGTGTCCGGCGGGAGACAAAACATCCGGTAATTGGTGATATACGCTTTCCCGCCCGCCACCCCTCTTCACCCCTTCTCAGCCTCCTCTGCTTCCCACGGCCACAGTCTCTTGACCGGGAAGCGCCAGCTGCTTGGATTCCACACACCCAAGCAGGACGCTCTCTGGGTGCCATTTGTTGGCTGCTAGTGTTGCTTTTTTTTCCCTGCTTCTTTTGATTTCTCACTTGCATTTCGCTGCCTCCCCCTTCTTTCACTCGAGTGCCTGGCTCCATGCGCCATCTTTGCTTCTTCCTGAGGGGCCCCAGAGTGCCGGCAATTTGTGATATACGCTTTCCCGCTCTCTACCCTTCTTCACCCACACTCGGCCTCCTCTGCTTCCCGAGGGTGCAGTCTCTTGTCCAGGGTGCCAGCCCGCACTGGCTGGCTCTCTGGGTGCCATTTGTTGGCTGCTGGTGTTGCTTTTTTTTTCTGCTGCTTTTGATTTCTTGCTTGCCTCTCGCTGCCTCTCCCTCCTTTCGCTCAAGTGCCTGGCTCCGTGCACCATCTTTCCTTCTTCCTGAGAAGCTGTGGAGCTCCATTCGAGTGTGGAGCTGCTTCCCAGTCTGGGCTGCTGTGATGGTGGGATCCCAGGGCTTTTGTTCATTTGTTTGTTTTGAATTGTTTGCTTGTTTTCTTTTCCTTTTCTTCAGTGGGGAGCCCTTTCTGGCCAGGTGGGGCTGTGTGGCGAGGAATGCCCCTTCAGCTTCCACAGACATACGGAGGGATCCCTGGGGCATTTCTTTTTTCGTTGATATTTTCTTTCCCGTTTTTTTGGGGGGGGGGCTTTCTTGTTTTTTTGTTTAATTTTTTTTGTTTTCTTTTCCCTGTTTTTCCCTTTTTGTCTTTCTTCATTGCTCAGTTTCTTGTCTCTCTATATATTCCTTCTCTTTCTGATCCCTGAATACCAGGCATTGTATACCTCTATGCCTTCTAGCCAGGCTGTACTGCAACACCTGAGAGCGAATTCCCCAGACCTCATAGCTGCATCGGTGGGATCCCTGGGAACTTCGTGATTCTTTAACCTTTCTGATTTTTATTTATTCATTCTTTTCTTCCTCTTCTCCTTTCTGTTTTTCTCCATTTCATAGTCTTTCATCTCTCCATTCCAATGGCAAGCTCCCCTAGCATTCTTTTTTATTTGTTTGTATGTTTTTGGCTCCTGTTCCTCTCTCCTCTCTCCCATATCCATCTTAGCTCCACACATAACAATCTCCCTGCTGCATCCTGCCTGCCCGCACCGTGTGCTTGACATCACACACCAAGCAGTACAGGCACAGCCTACTGGAACCTGCCCTGCACTGACTACTGACCCGTCCTGGTGGCTGTAGTAAGTGCCACAAACAACCCGTCCCAGTAACTGCTCTTCAGCTAGATCTGCCCTGCTATACTATATCTGAGTGACTGACCCTGCCAGTTGAGAAGGAGGTGAAAAGTATTGAGCACACAGACGAGCAAACAGCAAAGAACACACAGTCTGCCTGCTCAGACATAGTCAAATTTTTTTTAAAAAGGGACAAAACAAACAAATCTACAATCAATAAACGAGAAAAATAACTACTGAATGTCCCGAAAACAGCAGACAATATCAAAACATTTACAAAAACAGGACAGGATGGTTCCAGTAGGCATCCAAAATAAAACACCAGATGACTCTCCTGTGGAAAAAAATGCACTAGAACTACCTGATAGGAAATTAAAATCTCTAATGCTTGGAATTCTCCAAGAACAGAGGCAAAAAGCTGACACACATGGGGAAAAGATAGACAAATTCATGGAAAATACAGTCAAAAAATTGGAAGAATTCAGGAAGATGATGCAAGAACAAAATGCCAAAATAAATTCACAACTAGAAATTATACAAAAACAACAATTAGAAATCCATTAGATAAACATCAAGATTTCAGAAATGGATGATGTCATAGAAGGGCTGAGAAGCAGATTTGAAACGGTGGAAGACAGGATCAGTGGAATTGAAGACAAACACTTGGATACAACTCTGTTTGAGGAAAACACAGAAAAAAGAACAACGAAAAATGAAGAGACCCTGAGAGTTATGTGGGACACAATTAAAAGCAAAACTTTACGAGTGATTGGAATTCCAGAAAGGGGAGAAAACAGAAAACACAGAGAGGATCATTGAGGAACTGCTGACAGAAAACTTCCCCAATATCATGAAAGATGAAAAGCTGGCCATCCAAGAAGCTCGACGAACACCATATAGAAGAGACCCCAAAAGAAAATCACCAAGGCATATCATATTCACACTCGCCTAAACCAAAGACAAACAAAGAATCCTGAGAGCAGCTCGTGAAAAACAAGAAGTCACATACAGAGGAGAAACAATAAGACTAAGCTCAGATTATTCAGCAGAAACCATGCAGGCAAGAAGGCAATGGGATGACATATATAAAATCTTGAAAGAAAAAAATTTTCAGCCAAGAAAAATATATCCTGCAAAACTCTCGTTCAAATTTGATGGTGATTAGGTCATTTCCAGATAAACAGAAATTAAGGGAATATGTAAAAGTCAAACCAAACTTATAAGAATTATTAAAGGGAGTTCTTCGATTGAGGACAAACAGCATCAGTTCACAGGCAGAACCTAGGATGCAGGATCATAGAAGCCAGATACCAATCTAGGAAATGAACTCTCGAGGACTATCCAAAACCCTGAGAAATACAACAGGGAATCAGAGCAGTTAATCAATAAATGACAACAACATCAAAACAATAAAACAGGGAATAAACGGCATAGGTATAGAACCTTTTAATGGAGAGGAAGGCAAGGCGATACCAAGCAATGGTAGATTGCTTCAAACTTAGAAAGATAAGAGTAAAACTCATGGTAATCACAAAGAAAGTTAACAAACAAACTCATAAAAATAAAGATGAAAAACATAAAGTCTCGGCAAAAACAAAACCTACAAAAACAAAAGAAATGAAAAAAAAATCCACAAACAAAAGCAACTCAGCACAAGAGAGTAAGAAGAACAAAGAAAACTTCAGCACCACAAAAAAAAGCACTACAAAATGATAGCAACAAACTCACATCTATCAATAATTACACTGAATGTAAATGGACTCAATGCACCCATAAAGAGACGGAGAGTGACAGAATGGTGAAGAAAACAGGATCCATCAATATGCTGTCTACAAGAGACACACCTTAGAAACAAAGATGTGAATTTATTAAAAGTCAAAGGTTGGAAAAAAATTTATAAAGCTAACAAGTACCAAAAAAGAGCAGGAGTGACAATTCTAATCTCAGATAAAATAGACTTTAAAACAAAAGCTACCATAAAAGACAAGGAATGACACTATAAAATGATTAAGGGGATGATCCATCATGAAGACATAACCATAATAAACATCTACGCACCCAATGACAGGGCTCCAAAATACATAAAACAAACCCTAACAGCACTAAAAAGAGAAATTGACAGTTCCACAATAATAGTAGGAGACTTCAACACACCACTCTCAGTAACGGACAGAACAGCTAAGAAGAAACTCATCAAAGATACAGAAGACCTAAAGGGCACAATCAGCCAACTGGACCTCATAGACATATATAGAACACTCAATTCAACTGCTGCAAAGTACACATTCTTTTCCAATGCACATGGAACGTTCTCCAGAACAGACCACATCTTAGGCCACAGAGCAATCCTCAACAAGATCCAAAACATTGAGATAATTCAAAGTATCTTCTCTGACCACAATGCCATCAAGGTAGAAATTAACAACAGAAAGAGCAATGAAAAAAAATCAACTACATGGAAACTGAATAATACCCTGCTTACACATCAGTGGGTAATAGAAGAAATCAGAGATGGAATCAAAAAATTCCTAGAATCAAATGAGAATGAAAACACATCATACCAAAACCTTTGGGACACAGCAAAGGCAGTTGTCAGAGGACAATTTATAGCAATAGATGTACATATCAAAAAAGAAGAAAGGGACAAAATCAAAATATTAACTACAGAACTCAAACAAATAGAGAACAGCAAAAAAAGCCCACAACTACTGGAAGAAAGGAAATAGTAAAGATCAGAGCAGAAATAAATGAAATAGAGAACAGAAAAACAATAGAAAGAATCAACAAAACCAAAAGTTGGTTCTTTGAAAGAATCAACCAAATCGACAAACCACTGGCCAGACTGACAAAAAAAAAACAAAACAGGAGAGGACACTAATAACCCAAATAAGAAATGAAATGGGGGACATTACAACAGACCCAACTGAAATAAAAAGGATCATAACAGAATATTATGAAAAACTATACTCCAACAAATTGGAAAACCTAGAGGAAATGGATAAATTTCTAGAAACACACGGCCTACCCAAACTACAACAAAGGGATGCTGAAAATCTGAACAGACCCATAACAAGAGAAGAGATTGAAAAGGTAATAAAAAAAAACTCCTAACCAAAAAAAGTCCTGGCCCAGAGGGCTTCACTGGAGAATTCTACAAAACATTTACAGAAGAGCTTGTACCAGTGCTACTCAAGCTATTTCAGAGCATAGAAGAGGAAGCAACACTTCCAAATTCATTCTATGAAGCCAGGATAACGCTGATACCAAAACCAGGCAAACACACCACAAAAAAAGAAAATACAGACCAATGTCTCTCATGAATATAGATGCAAAAATTCTCAACAAAATTCTAGCCAATAGAATTCAGCATCATATCAAAAAAATAATACACCACGACCAAGTGGGATCCATACCAGGTATGCAAAGATGGTCCAACATTAGAAAATCAATCCATGTAATCCACCACGTAAATAAAAGGAAAGAAAAGAATCACATGATCATCGCAAATGACGCAGAAAAGGCATTTGACAAAGTCCAACATCCATTCCTGATAAAAACTCTCAATAAAATAGGTAGAGAAGGGAAATTTCTCAACATAATAAAGGGCATCTATGCAAAACCAACCACCAACATCATTCTTAATGGAGAGAGGCTGAAAACATTCCCCTTGAAAACAGGAACAAGACAAGGATGCCCTTTATCACCACTCCTATTTAACATTGGGCTGGAAGTTCTAACTAGAGCAATCAGGCAAGAAAAAGAAATAAAGGGCATCCAAATTGGTAATGAAGAAGTTAAACTGTCCCTGTTTGCAGGTGATATGATACTATACATAGAAAACCCTAAAGACTCTACGAGAAATCTACTGGAACTAATAGAAAGATTCAGCAGAGCAGCAGGATACAAGATAAACATTCAAAACTCAGTTGGATTCCTATACACCAGTAAGGAGAACGCTGAAAAGGAAATCAGGAAAACAATACCATTTTCAATAGCCCCAAAAAGATAAAATACTTAAGAATAAATCTGACCAGGGATGTAAAAGACCTCTATACAAAGAAAAATATAAAACACTACTGCATGAAACCCAAAGGGATCTACATAAATGGAAAAACATACCATGCTCATGGATAGGCAGACTCAACAGTGTGAAAATATCAATTCTACCCAAAGCAGTTTACAAATACAACGCAATCCCGATCCAAATACCAAGAACATTCTTCAAAGAGATGGAAAAACTAATCATTAACTTTATATAGAAAGGGAAGAAGCCCCGAATAAGTAAAGCACTACTGAAGAAGAAAAATAAAGTTGGAGGACTCACACTACCTGACTTCAGAACCTACTATACAGCTACAGTAGTCAAAACAGCCTGGTACTGGTACAACGACAGATACATTGACCAATGGAACAGAATTGAGAACCCAGATGTAAATCCATACACCTACGGTCACCTGATCTTCGACAAGGGCCCAAAGTCCATCAAATGGGGAAAAGACAGTCTTTTTAACAAATGGTGCTGGCAAAACTGGATATCCATTTGCAAAAAAATGAAACAGGACCCATACCTCACACCGTATACAAAAACTACTTCAAAATGGATCAAAGACCTGAATATAAAGCCTAAAACTATAAAGTTCATAGAAGAAAAAATAGGACCAACACTTCAGGCCTTAATACATGGCATTAACAGGATACAGACCATAACCATCAATGTACAAACCCCAACAGATAAGCTAGATAACTGGGATCTTCTAAAAATCAAACACCTATGCTCTTCAAAAGACTTCACCAAAAGAGTCAAAAGAGAACCTACAGACTGGGAAAAAATTTTTGGACAGTACAAGTCAGACAAAGGTCTAATCTCCATAATCTACAAAAAAATCCAACACCTCTACAACAAAAAGACAAATAATCCTATTAAAAAATGGGCAAAGGAAATGAACAGACACTTCACCAAAGAAGACATTCAAATGGCCAACAGACACATGAGGAAATGCTCGCAATCACTAGCCATTAGAGAAATGCAAATTAAAACCACAATGAGATACATCTCATGCCGGCATTACTGGCACGAATCAAAAACACTGGAAATAACAAATGTTGGAGGGGCTGCGGGGAGATGGGAACTCTTATGCACTGCTGGTGGGAATGCAAAATGATACAACCGTTTTGGAAAATGATATGGCGCTTCCTCAGAAAGCTAGAAATAGACATACCATTTGATCCAGTAATCCCACTCCTAGGAATATATCCTAGAGAAATAAGAGTCGTCACTCGAATAGACATATGCACACCTATGTTCATGGCAGCATTGTTCACAATAGCTAAATGATGGAAACAACCTAGATGCCCATCAACAGATGAGTGGATAAACAAACTATGGTACATACACACAATGGAGTACTATGCAACGAGAAAAAACAACAATGAATCTGTGAAGCATCTTATAACATGGATGAAACTGGAGGACATTATGCTGAGTGAAATAAGTCAATCACAAAAGGACAAATATTATATGAGACCTCTATTGTAAAAACCCATGAAAAAGTTCACACACAAAATGCAGCAATCTTTGTTGGTTACCAGGGATGGGAGGGGTCGGGGGAGAAATACTAAATAGGCAATAGATAAGTGGTATCTTGGGTGAAGGGTGAGACAGTACACAATACAGGGGAAACTAGCACAACCTGTACAAGGAAAGGTCATGGAAGCCCCATAGACACATCCAAACTCCCTGAGGGACTGAATTGCTGGGCGGAGGGCTCTTGGGACCATGGTCTCAGGGAACATCTAGCTCAACTGGCATGACACAGCTTCTAAAGACAATGCTTTACATTCTACCTTGGTGAGTAGTGGCTGGGGTCTTAAAAGGCTGTGAGCGGCCATCTAAGATACTCCACTGGTCTCATCCCTTCCGGAGCAAGGGAGAATGAAGAGAACAGGGTACAAGGAAAAGATTAGTCTGAGGGACTAATTGTCCACAGCTACCAAGGCTTCCACTGGACTGAGTCCAGTACAGCTAGATGGTGCCCAGCTACCACCACTGACTGCTCTGACCAGGATCACAACAGAGGGTTCTGGACAGAGCTGGAGAAGCATGTAGAGCATAATTCTAACTCACAAAAAAAAGACCAGATTCACTGGCCTAAAGGAGACTGGAGAAACCTCTAGAGTATGGCCCCCAGACACCCTTTCAGCTCAGTGGTGAAGTTACCTTCCAGGCTCACTGTTCAGCCTGGGAGTGGACAGCCCTAAAACCAAATGAGTCTAACAAGGTACAGGAGTCCAGTGACAAGGGCCAGAAGGCAGAAGGGGACAAGGAAGCTGGTGATAGGGAACACAAGGTTGAGTAAGGATATTGCTGATGTGTTGTGAGATTGTTAACCATTGTCCTAGGGCAACATTTGTAGTAACTGTTAAATGAGAAACTATTTTGTTTTGTAAGCCTTCATCTTAAGTGAGAATAACAGCACAATTGGAAGAGCATAGTCAATGTCACTGAACTGTGTATGTAGATATTTTTGAAACGGTGTATCTTTGGCTATGTGTATTTTCACCATAAAAAGTAAGGTTGAGAATTTAGAGGGTTCATATGTTGTGGGGTTGTTAACCAATGTCATAAAACAACATGTGTACTACTGTTCCATGAGAAAATATTTGTTCTGTAAGTCTTCACCTAAAGTACACTAAAATATAAATAAATAAATAAATAAATTTTAAAAAAAATAAAAAGGCAATGACAACAATTAAAATTTTAATTTTTAAAAGGACAAAATTTACAACAGGGATCAAAAATATCTAGTAGTGAGTCTAATAAAAGTTGTATGAGACCTTTAAGGAGAGAATAATCAAATGTCATTAGAATGTATTTCAGGAGACATGACTAAATAAGGAAATACACCCTATTTTAAGATAGGGAGACTTAGTATTGTTAAGATGTCACTTCTCCTGAAATTGACTTGTAGATTCTATAATCCAATTCTAATAGAAACCCAAACAGAGTTTTTCATGGAATTTGACATGATTCTAACATGTATATGAAAGAATGAAGGACTAAGAATAGTCAAGACATTTCTGATAAAAGAACATAGTAGGAGGACTTGCCATACTAGATAGCAACTTATTATAAAACTCTAGTAATTAAGACAGTGAGTTACTGGGGTAGGAATCGAAAAATAGATCAATGGAACAGAAAGACACCCATCTATATATGGAAACTTGATTTATTTCAGAGCTAGAGTCTTAATTTCCTGTGGCTGTGATAATGAACGGGCGGCTTAAGACAACAGAAATTTATTGTCTTGTGCTCTGGCGGTCAGAAGTACATTAGTGTTGGTAGGGCCACACACCCTGCGGAGGCTCTAGGGGGATTCCATTCTTTACCTCTCAGACTTGCTGGTGGCTGTTGGCATCACTCCAGTCCCCACCTCCATCTTCACTATGACTCCTCCTTCATGTCTCTGTTTCTCCCCCTCTTCTGTCTTTTGTAAGGACACATGTTATCGGCTTTGGAGCCTGTCTGGATAAGTCAGAATAATCTCATCTCAAGATCCTTATCTAAATTACATTTGGAAAGAATCCAAGTCAGGTCATAGTCATAGATTCAGAGAATTAGGTTTGGATATATCTTTTTGGGAGCCATCATTTGATTCACTACATATGACAGGTTAGTATGAAAAGGATAGATGATTCAAATAAATGGTGCTGGGACAACTGGTTATCTATGTGGAAAAAAATGAAATTGGATCCTATCTCATAGCATACTCAAAAGTCAATTTCAGAAAAATTAAAAACGTAAAGGAAAAAGAAAAAACTTATAAAACTTTTAGACAACAATACAGGAAAATACCTTTTTGACCCAGGCTAGAGACAGATTCATTAGACAAGGCACAGAAAGCACAAGCCATAAAGGATAAGATTAATAAATTTGACCACATGAAAAGACATTAAAGAGAAAGAAAAGTCAAGCCACAAACCAGAGAAGATACGGCCCAATTTGGAACCATCAAAGGATTAGTGTTCAGAATGTATAAAGAACTCCTACGTTTCAATAAGAAAGAGACAAAACAATACAATAGAAAAAAGGGCAAGAGACATAAATGGACTACTCACAAAAGAACAAATACAAATGGCATATAGGCATGAACAAATGCCGGAACTAATGAGTAATTTGGGAGATGCAAGTTTAAATCATAATAAGATACCGCTTTACACCTCTCAGATTGATACGGAGTATGTGGTCCAGTAATGACGAGGATGGGGTACAGTGGAAGCTCTACTAATGGGAGGAGAAACTTTATTTACAGAAAGTTCAAAACCAGGCTAAATGAAACAGGACCTTGTTTAGGAATGCACAGAGTTGATAAAACTGTAAGAAAAATGAGGAAAGGAGTAACCAAAATGTAGCTAGAGGAGTATGAGGCAAGAGGGGCACACATCAGGAAGACATTGGTCATGTTCTGCTTTCTTACCTTGATGATGGCTTCATGGGAGTTCCTGAGTATATATATATTCAAACAATCTTTTGTGTAGCTGATATATTTCCTAGTTAAAGCAAAATAGAAATAATAGGTTCAGCTCTCACTACTCCAGGTAGGGTATGGCACATAGGGAAGTGGGGGTGGGAGCAGGGAGGGGCGTGCCGGCAGCCTGTGGGCCCACCAGGAGAGCTGGGTCCTCCCATCCAATCAGTAGTAGTAGTATTGTATGTGTGAGGGGGAGATTTTCCTGGGGTTCCAGCAGGTGTAACCGATGAGCAGGTGCATGCTGTGAACGTGTTCTTACGTCAAGCCATCTCAGAGAGGTGGCTAGAGGGACCTCTCCTTTATAGGACTGCCTGAGGGTGTTTCCTGTGGGAAGTGACCCATGAGCTGACTCTCGAAAGGTGACTAGAAGTAACCTGCTAGGGAAGAGGAAGGACAGCTAGGGCAGCTGACATGCCCCGGGGTGGAGAGGTGCTCCACCAAGGGTGTGTCTGTCTGGGGACACCTGAAGAGTCCACTGGGCACCTATCACAACACGGGGTGTGTGTGCATCACACAGGGTGTTCCTGGCGGTGGTCTGGAGCAGAGGGGAGGGGAGGGCACTGGACCTGACCATGCGGACTGCTGGGCACCGAGAACTTGAGGCTGGGGGAGCAGCCAAGGGCAAAGGCTGAAGGTACAGTCACATGAGCCAGGACGGTGATCAGGCGGCCCTGGCCTCAGTATTCAGGTGAGAATTGAGGCAACAGTTGGCCTGAGGGACAGGGGAGTGGGCGTTGTTCTGGGAGACCTGTCCATGAGGCCATGATAGCAGCTTCTGGACTTGGGCCCTAGACAAGGCACCCATGCTGGAGAAGGGATGGGGCAGAGTAGGGTCACTGGGAGCCATGTAGGAGAGGGATCAAGGTAGGATTCCTGTCCTATACGCTGGGTCAACAAAAGAGGCCAGGGAAGAACTGTACATGGACTCACACCTTGGGATCCTGGATTCCAGAACTGCCTGGGTGGCTCTTAAAGATCTCAGCTCTAATGTGACCCCCCAAGAGGCCTTCTTTGGCCACACTGTGTAAATTAGTCCCCTCACCCCCATCCTCTCACTCTCTAGCCATGCACTGCTTCCCTTATAGTACTCATTACTGCCTGGAACTGTCTTATTTGTACATTTGTTCATTGTCTATCTCGCCTAGTCCCCCAAACCAAACTCATTGCTGTCGAGTCAATTCCAACTCATAGCGACCTATTAGGATGTAAACCACAGGACAGCAGAGCCCTGGACTCTCTTGGCCTTCTGTGTGCAGCCGGGCACCAGGCCTGGCATGTGGGAGACACTCGTGTGTGTTGAGTGACTCAGTGACAGCAGGAAGGCTCAGAAGCCACATGGAGTCCAGAGCCTAGGTGGAGTCAGAAGCACAAGTGGGCTTTAGGGTGCAGTTATTGTTCCTGCCTCAGGGAGTTGTTCAGAGAATGGGATGGGCCTGGGCCAGCAGGGTGATGGCAGACATCGGGGTGTCCCAGAGGTGGAGCTGGCATGGCTGAGGTTAACACTGACAGCTGGGTTATCAGGCCACTGAAGTGGGGTGGGAATGACAGAGATGAGGCCAGGGGAAGAGACTGGGGCGTGATAAAGGGTTTTGACACTGTGCCGGCAGGCAGGGACCTCATTCTGTGGGCAGAGGAAGCGGTTGGAAGCCCTGAAGCAAGGGAAGTGCTGAGATTCCACCCCTAATTTAGGGAGATTCATGTGTTCGCAATGTGGAGGCCAGATTGGAGGAGGGATGGGCAGAGGCCCAGAAGCCATCAGAAGACTGGTCCAGGTGAGGGTACCAGTGAAGCAGGGACCAGAGTTTGGAGAGGAGCAGGGGTGTTAAGACCTGAGGGGGCCAGAAAGCTGCCGTGGGCAGCACTTTCCTGAGGATAAAAGTAGCACAGGTGCTTAGGGGGACTTTGGCTATTTGGACATCACGTGAGTTTAAATTGACTTGACGGCAGCTGGTTTTTTGTTTTGTTTTTTTCAAGATGGACTCATTCTGCTAAAATAAAAGTCAAGCTATTTGTGAAATACTTGAGTTATCCAGCTAATAATAATTTAAGCTCACAGAAGGTAGAGAAAGCAGTGAGAAGGGAAAGGGGAGGAAAAGAGCGAGTGTTTACTACGAGTTAGACAAGAGCCTACTGTGAATGGTTTTACACTCACTACCCCATACCCCACTGCCCTCAAGTCAATTCTGACTCGTAGTGCTCCTATAGGACAGGGTGGAACTGCCCCATACGGTTTCCAAGTAGAGGCTGGTGGATTCGAACTGCCGATTTTTTGGGTAGCAGCTGAACTCTTAACCACTGTGCCACCAGGGCTCCTCATACTCACTACTTCACTTAATCCTCACAGTTGCCCCGAGAGGGAGGGGCTAGGCCTATCTGACAGGTAAGGAGACCAAGGTTCTGTTTCTTTGCCTGAAGTCACACAGCAAGTACGTGGTGGGACCAGAAGTCAACCCGGTGCCTGTCTGGGTCTCAGGCGCTCCCTCATATGGAAACTGCCATCCAGACTCAATTCTGAACAAGGAACTCTTCTTGGGACGTGGTAGATCTGCTTCCGGGTTGAGACCTCAGAGGAAGGGAAAGTGGTGCTCTGGACTGAAGAAAGGCAGATTTTACAAGGCCCAAGAGAGGCAGGGTATAGAACGGGGAAGGCATAGTTAGAGGGATCTGGTGCTGGCTGTATTCACGTGAAGGGCCATGTCACCCACCACCCTCTCTCCCCACCTGTCCCCATCCTCAGGCTTGGGGTGGGTGATGACAGACTGGACCATTAGGTTATGTGCAGATTTTCTTAAAATAGAATGACCAAGATGCAAACGAAAGCTGCTAGGAATATTTCCATTGCTCTTTGTTGATCCAGGAACCTGTTGTATAAATGCTCATCAGCTTCCAAAGTCCCTGACATAAGACTCTGGTCCATCCTGGCCCATTTAGGTGTTGGTTCTGGACTCAGAGTCAGCTGGGTTAGAATCAGTCTTCAGTTTAAATACCTGTAAATGAGGATAATTGCTCCTGCCTTACTTGGCTACAGTAAGCAATAGGTGCAATAAGGCATTTTTGAAGGGGCTAGTACGGAATTTGGGGCCCTGGTGGCCCAGTGGTTAAGAACTTGTCAGCTAACCAAAAGGTCGGCAGTCTGAATCCACCAACCTCTCCTTGGAAACTCCATGGGGCAGAGTTACTCTGTCCTATAGGGTCACTATGAGTTGGAATCCACTCGACGGCAATGGGTTTTTTTTTTTTTCTTTTTCTTTTTTTTTGGTTAGTACAGAATTTAGGTCAAAGATCCCTGGGTGGTGCAAACAATTCACATGCTTGGAAGTTCCAATTTGGAAGTTCCAGTCCACCCGGAGGCACCTCGAAGGAAAGTCCTGGTGATCTATTTCAGAGAAATCAGCCATTGAGAACCCTGTGGAGCACAGTTCTACTCTTACACACGTAGGGTCACCATGATTCAGAGTTGACTCAAAGGCAATTGTTTTTTTAAGTGCTCATACTTACCAACCAAACCCATTGCCTTCAAGTGGATTCTGATTCCGACTCATAGCGACCCTATAGGACGGAGTAAAACTGCCCCGTAGGGTTTCCAAGGAGCGGCTAGTGGATTTAAACTGCTGACCTTTTGATTAGCAGCCAAACACTGAACCACTGGCGCCACCAGGGCTCCAAGTGCTCATACCAGGAATCTGTATTTTCATTTTAATGCTGAGATTAATGCAAGCTGAGCCCTTAGGGCAGGGAAACGCTCATCTCTGCTGCCGTCTAGTGTGCGTGTTGGGAATAACACCTGCAGAGAAGTCAGCAGGACAAGTTCTTCCTCCAAAGGCTTCTGAGACAATGAAAAATGTGTCTAACAGGGCCATGCCCTGGATGCAGTCACATGTGCCCTGGGAGCTGCCTACTGGGCTGTGGACTCCTTGAGGCGTTACCTGGCCTGGGCCTTGCACATGCCACCTTCTCACCTAGCTCTGACCTGTGTGTGCTTTGAATCCACCCTCCCCTCCTTGTTCCCCACCTTCCCCAGAGCAGTTTTTGAGCCAGTAGAGTTCTTAGAGAGCCTCTGGAAGTCACCACACCTGGGGGAGGGGTGCAAACCAAGAGGTTTATTTTGCAAGTGAGAGAGGCAGCCCAGGAGACCCAGAAAAGAGGAACCCAGGGTTGAGCACAAAGCCTGGTTGGTAAGACCCCAGAGAGGCCTGCAGGAGTTAGATAACAGCTCCCAGGGAAAGCTGGGGAGACAGACTGTGGAGGGGTCCTGGGGGCTGGGACTGAAGGGGTCTGGGACTCAACTCCAGGTACAGCATTGGCAGGAGGTGTTGAACACCAGGCCTGCTGGGCAGCTCTGCAGGAACAGCCTTCCCCACACACAGAGGTAGTAGCTGGACTGCTTCTGAGGGATGGGGTAGAGGCCATCAGCTTTGCCTTGGCAGAAGGTGTCTTCTCCAGGGCTGTGCCCCCTCTCAGGTTCAGATGGCTGGTCTGCTGTGAGAACTTCAGGCTCTCTGGTACCTGACAGCACATATGGGAGGCCTGTGAAGACAGTGAAGAGTCAACCAAGGGTCCCCAAGAGAACCCAAATGCACAGGCAGCAACCACGGGCAGGTGGCAGCCCCACACCTCACACCCTGCAGGCAGAGAGCCCAGGCATCCTGGGCAGAGAACGGCCTGACAAGAGCCATGCCTACAGCTGGAGCACAGCTCAGCAGAAAACACCTGGCCTGCTCATGTAATGGAGTCCCTGGGTAGTGTAAATGGTTAAGTACTCAGCTGCTGTCCCAAAGGTTGGAAGTTCGAGTCCACCCAGAGGCACCTTGAAGAAAGGCCTGGGGGTCTACTTCTGAAAAATTGGCCATTGAAAAACCTGTGGAGCACAGTTCTATTCTGACACACACGAGGTCACCATGAATTGGAATCAACTCAACGGCAAGTGGTTTGGTACTCATGTAATGGGCAGAGAAGAGTCAATCAGTAGCCGTATGCCATAACAAAGCCCAGCCGTATACTAGCAGGGGACGTGGGAACCCCACACGTAAGCCCAGTCAGCCTTTCTCCCTGAAGAGAGGAGCAGCTGCTGCTCCTGGGCTGAGGGCCCTCTGAGGAAGCCCTGGTTACAACATCCTGGGCAGGCATTGCTGCAGCCGGCAAGAGGGAAGAGGAGGATGAGAAAATGTTTCAACAGTTTCCTCAGCTCCTGGGGTTGGATGAAATTTGGGAAATCTCAGTACTGAGGCAAAGTCAGTTCCTCAGGAGGACCCAGGACCCGCGGTTTAGGGGCGAGGCTTTATACCCCGCCCCGGACTTCTGCCTCTGCCTCTGGGCCCCTCACTTACTCAGCTCCTGCCTCAGCGTCTGGATGAGTGGGTGTCGGCCCTGGTTGCAGAAGGAGCCTGTGAAGTCGTCCAAGTCCAGTGTCCAGACCATGGCCCCGCCCAGGCCTTTCTGCTTCAGATAGCTGACCTGTTGCGGGTGGGGTAGGGGTAGAGGAAAGCCAGTAAGTCCAGCCAGCCCAGCCCAGCTTCCTGCTTCCTCATCAGGATGGGAGCCTTTTTTCTCCAGCAACCCCAGGCCCATGAGTGGTTGGGGCTTCTGGAGACAGACCTGGGCTGAGAGTCTGGATGGCTGAGTCTTTGATCCCCGTGGGTACCAGTCACTTGAGAATCCCCCTTGTCCTGGCACAAGCCTGGGGTAGGGGTGAGGGTGAAGGTGGAGGGGTGGGGAATGGATGGGTGTGTGGATCTCCCTAGGCTGGAAACCTTAACATCTCTGCCTTTTCTGGGCTGAGCTGCTGTGTTTGGAGTTCTGTCTGCTGGTTATGTTGAGTTCAGTTACCACAGGGAATGACCACGCTTCCCAAAATATCTGAATCAAGTTTTGCTTCCTTGTCTTCATGTCTTCAGTCTCCACAAGGGCCTTCTCTGCTCCACCAGAGGAGAGGTTTCCTGAGGGTATGACTGTCTGTCCTCTCAGACTGGGTTTCTCTGTTCCCTGACCTGGCCAGGGGGCCATGGTACTCCCACCAGGATTGTATGGGTGCTGGAGGGTAGGAATGGTCTAGAACCCGAGCCCCCAATCTCCATCTCCTGATACCTCCCCTTCTATACCTGCCCTCCTTCAGAGTTCCAGCTACACCAGCTACACCTTGTCCTCAGGGTCCGTCTGCTATTTTCCTCTCTGCCATGTCTTTGCTTGCAGTTTCCTCCCCAGAATGCCCTACCCCTACCCGCCTTCTCTGCTTTAAGACTCATCTCAAACACCTTTCCATCATGGCTCCTTCCCCATCTCCCCCATCAGGCTCTTCCTCGGCTCTCCCAGAACACTTTGTCTGCACTTCTAGAAGAACCTACCACTGTCTGCCCTATATGACGATCAGTGTGGGTAAAACTGCTAAACAAATGCAGCAACTCTCTTCAGAAGCTAATGATCTCATTGGGGACAAAGACATGGAGCCCAATAAATGTGCTGAAGCCACTGATGTTGGGCAGAGGAGGGGAGCATATAAGTGAATCAAGAGGTCTATCATTTGGACACGCACCAAATGTTGCCAGTGGGGGGAATAAAATGATGTGTCTCCCATACATATTTCTCCTATTCATATGTCTATAAAATCTGTTGTATTTAATGAAATACAAATGCTTTCCAAAGCGTTACTGAATATAGAACAATTTTTGTCATTATGTCCTTCCTGAACTGATAGATGGCAAATGTACAAACGCTATCATATGGGGAGCTGAATATTAGGGTATTTAGAACGAGGCTTATCCTTGAAAAGGTTCTGAATGCTGTCATTTGTTGTTATTGACATGCCTTGGGCCCACCTGGGACCACCCCCCTCCCAGCAGGGCTGGGCCTCACCTTAGTTTTGAAGCTCTCCACATCATCGAAAGCCACCCACTGGTTGCCCTGGAAGGCGTAGGGCACCTTCTGGTCCTGGATCCTGACCTTGGTGGCCCCCTTCCAGGAGCAGACCTGCAGGAGCAGAGGGTGAGTGCTGGGGAGGAGGAGGGAGGCATCTGGCCAGGAGGAGACCAGGAACCGGAAAACTGTCTGAGGGAGCCTGGAGAACCTAGGAGATTCTAGATGGAGTGTCCCAGACCCTGGGTCCATCTTGGAGCATCTGGGCTTAAGGAGAAATCCACGATGACAGGGATGGCATGGAATTCACCATCTCTGGCATCTCTACTCAGAAATGGTGGGAGAAGGAGCCCTCACCGCTCCAGGCAGCCCCTGACCCCCACAGTACTCAGGGTGGCTGGGGGTTTTCCCACCTCATAGTAAGCCAGCACCCCTCCCTCCTTGGTGAAGGGGCCGGGGGTCCCAGGCCCTGTGGCTGGGGCCCCCACTCCAGTGTCTGATGAGGAGGCCAGGGTAAAGGTCCGTCCATAGGTGGGCATGCCAAGGTTCAGTTTGTTGGCAGGGGCCCCTTTCTGCAGCCAGTATCGCACGGCAAAGTCCTGGTGGTGGAGAAGGAGGGACAGGGTTAATTTTCTTTGGCGTCAGGTCTGATTCTGGCTGCCAAGACTGAGGGCCCCAGAGGCGGAGCTAGAAGGGTCGGGAGTCCTTAAAACAGAGCTTCAAGGATCTTCACTGATGTTCCAACCCTTCATCATCTCCTTTAGATCCTCAGACCCCCTACCCTAGTGAGAGAAGCCAAGAGCACGGGCTTTGGAGTCAGACAGCCCTTCACTGAACAAATATTTAGTGATGGACTACTGTGTGGCAGGCACTGTCCTGGATGCTTGGGGTGCATCAGTGAACAAAGCAGACAGGGATCCCTGCCCACAGAAGGCTCACTCCGCAACTTATATAACCTCGTTGAGCCTCAAGTGTCCTGTCTATACAATGGAAATAAAAGTAGAGTAGATTCTTATTATTTGCAATACTCATGTTCTATAAAGTTGCCACAAACACTGAATTAGCAAATCCTGAATCATTGCTCCTAGGGGAAATGCAGGATTCTGTATGAGTCAATGAGGTAATTAATGAGCACCTGACTCACCAGCCCAGAGAGGTGCGTTTTATTCGTGAGAGTGCCACAGAAGTCAAAGATGTCCCACCCTAGCTAACACACAGAGATACAGGCCCCCAAAATTAAAAAGCATCTTAATTTAGGGCTTTTTGTGGTGGTGGTGGTGGTTGTTTGTTTTAAGAAAGAGAAAGAATATGGTCATTTCTGACTTAAAAACAAACAAGAAAAAAAAAAAACAGTTGCTGCGGAGTTGATTCTGACTCACGGTGACCCCATGTGTTACACAGGAAAACTGCTCCATGGGGTTTTCTTGACTGTAACCTTTATGGAAGCAGATCTCCAGGCCTTTCTTCTGTGTCATCGCTGGGCTGATTCAAATTGCCAACCTTTAGGTGGAGCGCAACCCCTTTGTGCCACCCTGAGACGTCAGCTCAGCCCAGTCTACAATGAAGCCAGCCATTTTCTGGGGCTTGCAGGGGGTAGTATTGCCCTGAGTGACATCCCCTGAGTTGTTACCAACTTCATAAAGCTTCCACTCCCAGGAAGCACCTTCCAGAAGGTCTACCAGCAGCCAGGGAGCAAAAGTATGCCCACTGTGTTGAAGAAAACGTGGTGGAGGTGGGGGAGAGTGAAAGAAGCAGGAGTCATTTTGGCTGGAAGCTCAAGCTCAAAGAGGGCTCCCAACCAGACATTGTTTGGTGCCATTAAATTGGTTTATTGTGTCTAATACAGCATCACTATGAGTCAGAGTCAACTCGGCGGCGATGGGTTTGGTTTTTCGGCTTTAATATCAGCCAAGACACTACACAGAAGTGAGGTTTCCCCTCAGCAGTGGCCCGGAGCAGAAAAAGAAAACAAGCAAGCAAAGAAACAAAAATCGTCGGGTTTCCTGGTGCCTTGCTTGGTTTCCCTGCGTTCTGTTCCGTGAGAGCCTCTAGGCTCGGAAGGGCCACCCGACAGAGGCTGATGGGTGGGGGCCCTGCCTCACGGCTCTCACCACTCACCACATTGACCTCGGCCGCCGCACTGCTCCTTGCCTCTTGTAGAGAGGGCTGTTGTGTCCTGTGATCTCCCATGTGCCGTGGAAGTCGTAGGCCATGAGGTTGATGAAATCTAGGTTCCTGCAGGAGGCATGGAAAGATGGGGTGAGGAACTCCACTTTCAAGGCCAGGAGAACAGGGGAGGCCCTGCTTCATCCTAACACCCACACACAGTGGCTTTGTGGAAGGTGACACGGACACCATTCCCCAGGCCCCCATTATCAAGGCCACTGTCATTCAAACCGTGAGGTTGGCAGCTCCTGTCTTTTGCACCCTTCCCCACTGTGCCCTCAGCTCCTCAGGCCCCATCCCACTCAGGAACCCTGGTGTTATTTTGGTACTGTGGAAGGAAACCTAATTCAGTGTTTCTCAGACTTCAGTGTGCACACAGACTACCTGGGAATCTCATTAAAACGTAGGTACTGATCCAGGAGGCCTGGGGTGGGGCCTAAGAGTCTGCATTTCCAACAGGCTCCCAGGTGGTGTGGGTGCAGGGGTCCCCAAACCACCCTTTGAGAAGCAAGGATCTGGATGGCTTATTCCCTTGGAGATACTAGGGGCTTCACTCCTTCCCCTCTTGGGGTGTTTTCATTTGAAGAGTGATTTCCCAAGGAAGGATCCCAAAGATCCCAGAGAAGGAATCTGGAATGTGGCATCACAGACACAGTGAGCCTTCCTGGCGTTGCTGCTGGAGGGTGGGGCTTTCCCAAAGTGCTACCTTGCAGGTGGCCACCTGCTCCATTCCCAGGAAGCCCAGACAACATCTGCCGAGACTCACTGAGCAATTTTGTCCACCTCGTATCCAGCGTCCACGTAGACTCGCCCTGCCGGGACAGCTGCACTCAGGAGGAGGCGCTCCTTCCCTGAGCTCTGAGCTTCCTGCCTGAAGGTGTCGCCCAGCTCCTGCAGGGCAGCTCAGAGTGAACACAGACGCAGGGACCAGGACCCCATGAGCCCAGGTAGATGCTCACTCTCAAGAGTCAGCAAACTGATCACAGGCTGGCCTGTGCTACACACATACATGTAGCCACTGACCCTGTGGGCAGACCAATGTCCACGCATCATGTGGGGCCGCGGCTCTGACCCCCTGGCAGACTGGGCCACCCCTTCCCCACCCAGCCATGCCTGCACCAGTGCTGTGAAGCGCTGCTTGTCCGAGGCGGGGCTTCCCCGGCTTCCTGGGCACTCCCAGTCGAGGTCAAGGCCATCAAAGTCGTATTTACGCAGAAACTTGATGGCTGAGTCGATAAAGGTCTGACGGTTGTTGGCTGTGGCCACCATACTTGTGAACCTGTGGGTGATGAAGGGGCACATGGGCCCGCCTTGGGCAGACTGGGGACCACCCACTCCCTCAGAGACAAGTTAGAAAGGACTCAGGATAGGGGTGCTGGTGTCTAGGGCAGGAGGGCTGCTTCACAGACTTCTGGGATGCTTGCTGGTGAGTCTGGGGTCTGGCTAAGGAAAAGGGACAATTTAGAAGTTCTTCCTGCTCCTGAACATTGACATCATGAGGAACACCAGACTCACTAGTAGTTTTGCTTCCCAAATTCCCCCAGAGGCCTACTACCACGCCCCTGCTCAGAGAGCTGCCCTCCCTGAATCAGATGTCACCCTGGCATGAAGGTTTGGAAAAGAAAAGAAGTTTCAAAGAGGAAGAGAGAAGCACAGCAACATCAGTAGAGAGCAGGATGCGCGGGGAGCCTGCTGGTCTACTTCCCCGGCACCTTAACCGTCCTTCTAACTCATTTTCTAGAATGCTTTGTGCTGCTGCCATGGCTAGACCAGAGCACTTCCAAATCCCCAAGTGCCCATGCCTCCTTCTCAGTGTCCCTATAACCCTGGCAGTCCTGGGGTCTCAAGCTTTTTATAGACTCACTCTGTCGCAATTTGCATAGCAGCTGGAGTCTGTGGGCCTGGGGACCCCAAGCTAAAAACCCCTACATTTCACTGAAAAAACTCTGTAGATAAACATCATTTTAGGAGATGAATCATCGGACTCTCTTATTTTAGGAGCTTTCATCAGACCCTCAAAAGCACATGATCCAAAAAAAGTTTTAGAAAGACTGATTTAGAGCTTTGAGAACCATATATTCTGGATTTTCTAGGAAAATTCTAGTTTCAAATATGCTTTTTCATTATCTTCATAAATCGACAGAATGTCCCAGAAATGCCAGTATTTTGGCATCCAAACTCAATCGCACAGATTGCCTTGTATACCCAGAAGTGGAACAAAATTCTTTCTCAGACAAGACATTCTGTCTCAGCGCTCAGAAAATACAGACACTGTGCGTAGTTGGGATTAGATGGGACTCCTCCCTCCTCTCCTTTGTTACCCCATTTCACGGAGGAAGAGACTGAGGCCTGGAAAGAGGTCAGAACTTTGTGCTACACTTGGGTCTTGTGCCTCTGGGAAGACTGGATCCATTGCAGCCTGGAGCTAGCCCACCCCTTTGCCCTCCAGATGGGGCATCCAAGAACCCAGAGTCCAGGCTGCCTTCCTGCCCCACCTCACCTGGGCCACACCCTAGCCTGGCCCTGGACTCTCTGACCACGGCTCTCTCACACCAGTGTGCCGGGTTCCCCCACACCTGGGCCATAGTCAACTCACTTTTGGGTGTCGAAGTTCCAGCCCCCGATGGCCAGCAGGGTCTTCAGCTTGGGGTTCCTGGGAGAGACAAGATGCACCAGAATTTACCCAGTGAGCTCCCAGGACTCACTCACTGACTGGGAAAGCAAGGGGCCAACAGGTGCCTTGGCAGGGCCGATGGGGTAGGGGGGTGGGGGATGGAAGGTAGGCACAAATCCCTGTGAGCCCTGACGGAGCACTCTAGGGGAAGCTCTAGATGAGGAAAGAAAAAACATATTCCTGCCTTCAAAGACCTGACAGTCTGGCTGGGGAGACGCAGTCAGCACAAGTGCATACACAGGGAATTCAGGAAGAGAGAGATCAGGGCGCGCAGTCAGAGAGGCTTTGTGAAGGTGGTGATAGGACTCAAGCCGAAGAGGGAGATTTTAGGAGGAGGAAGGGCCTTGCCAGCAGAGGGAACAGTTTCATAATCCTGATCCCACTTAGACCTAAACTGGAAAGGTCCTTAGGAATCCCCTAATCTGTTAAGAGTGCTGGAATGATTTGGAACAGGATAGCTAGAATATTTGTACATCTTGAAGAATGTAATCAATGTTACAGAATTGTACTCAGTTATCACTGAGATCTCTTCGATATAAGGTCAGAGAAGGGATGCAGCTTGCCCAAAGCCACACAACGGGTCTGTGGTGGGATTGCTGGGCTGGAGAAGGTTTCTGGGTCTGAGAAGAGAGGCCCTTCCTCTCCTCCTCCCCACTCCCTGCAGCAGCTCACATCTTCTTCAGGCCATTGAAGTCCTTGTAGAGAGTCTCGTCATTCCACTCGATGACACTGAGCTGGTGATTGTTGTCCATGCCGGCAAAGGCATAGATAAGGTGGGTGCACAGGTTGGGGTCCACGTCCTTGGGCAGGAAGCGAGCCGCACCCTCTCTGTCCTGGGACCAGTTGGTGAAGTAGCAGACCAGTTTCGAAGCAGAGCCTGGCCAGTGGGGCAAAGAAGAAAAATGGCAGTCAGACGCCGTCTGGGAAGCCGTGCATTTGGGTGTTGGGTGTTGAAGTAAGTCAAGGGATCTGACAGTTGGAAATGGGTTGTTTTTGTTTGGGCAGCACCTTGCAGTTAACAGCGCCTTTTCAGAGGCTGACCTTGTTATCCTCAGGACACCTGTGAGTGAGCAGGACCATCAAGGGAATCCTCATTTGATACAAAAGTAAACTGAGGCTCAGAGAGCTTGGGACCTCTGCCTTCAGCTCGGCTACAAAGAAAGCAGAGGCTGAGGGACCAGGACCCCTCAACATCCTTGAAAGTCACTGGGCTCAGAGTCTGGTCCCCAGGCCAGAGTCTGGCAGGTAGGCCCCCCAAGTTAGACCCTCTCCTCCGGGCCCTGAAACCTCATAGAAGGCAGCCCCAGTATGCCCAAGCATATCATTTAAAGGGAATTAAGCATGGCACATTCTTACGCTTAAAGGAGGGAGACGCTTTGGAAACAAGACTCGGAATATCTCCGAAGGTTAATTAAAATGCAAATGAACCAAACAGCAGAGAGGAGGCCCCAGCTGTAGGCTCCAGTTTATGTTTCTTAAGTCTTGCTTTAAAGCGGGTTTACGCGGACTTGTTATTCCTTGTAGAGAATCTAAGTTTATTCATATCATTGCTAAGCTTCTAGTAAAAAAAACACTTACTTTATTTAGGAAAGGCAGCTTGTCTCTGGCATCCCCTATAGTGTGAGAGAAGACTTTGCAGCGGGGAGGTTCTGCTCGCATAGGGGTTACCCACGGATGGTCAGTGCTGTGCTGGCTCGACCAGGACACCAGAAAGCAAGAAGGATGGTCTTCATCCCCACATCTGCCGAAAATGACTTTGGGCCCATCCCTTCTTTAGCCTTGGCCCCAGAGTCCCCATCTGAAAATGATCACGTGGTCTCTGAGGTCTCCTCCAGCCTCACATTCTATGATGCGTGGCTTGTACATCAGGGACATGGTGGAATGGCCAGTTTGGACTGGAGTGTGTCTGTGGCAGACGTCTGAACCCTGGGACTTCCCTCTGCTAGACTGGGGGGTGGGAGTGTGGGGGTCAGAGGGAGGGTGGGAGGGGGTACAAAGTACGTACAGGAGGGAGTATAGGAAGACACAGCACCTGTCTCCACTGGAACCCAGGAGCAGGGAGGGCTGGGGCTCCCCTGGGCACGTGCATTGTTCCTGGGCAGGAGTTGGGGCTCTTGGGCATGGCCTCAGCCCTAATCAGAGGCCATTCAGGAGTGGAGCCTGCTGGTGGGGGCTGGAGGTGCAGCTGCTGTCATATATGTGCTATAGATGGAGGATTGGTGAACCTCCCAAAGCAAAAGAAGGAAGCAAGGGGTTAACCTAGAGAACACATCCCCAGGAGCATCTAGGGAGGAACCTGGAGGTTCTTTTTACATCATATTTTATCATATGAAATATCACATATAGGTTTTTGTATTATAGAGGCAATACAGTGTGGTGGTTAAGAACATGGACTCTGGAGTTTCAATACCTGGGTAGAAATCCCAACTCTGACTCAGTTTCCTCCTCTGTAAAATGGGGATGATCATTGTACCTACCTCATAGGGTTGTCGTGTGGTCTGAGAATTAATGTATGTCTAACACTTAGAGAGTGCCTGGCATAGAGTAAACTCTGTTCTAAGTGCTTTATACATACTAACTCTTAGTCCACATGAAATTCTATTATCGTTACTATACTTCAATAAAGCCCAGGGCTAGCCTGGACTAAAGCTCTTTCAGAAACCATCAACCTGTCTCTCTCCCCCATGTTTGTTACTTCTGTGGCCCCCAGGCTGTCCCCTCCTGTGAGACCAAGAGGGGCAATGAGTATCCAATGCCTCAGGACGAGGGTCTAAAAGGCCAGCATTCCTGGGGCCACTGACAAACAGGAAGCCTGTGGAACGGGAAGGGAGTGTGGGAGTCTGAGGAGCTGATGATGTAGGAAGACAAGAAGGAGCCCCTCCTGCCTCTTCCAAGGTCCACACCCCATCAGTGCAGCAGATACGGGGGCTAATGTGTTCTCCTTGCTGAGCTAAGGGGCTGGAGACTCAGAGCTAAATAAGAACTTAGACTCTAACTCTGGGAGTACCTGGGTGGTGCAAACGGTTAACATGCTTGGCTGCTAACCAAAAGGTTGGAGGTTTGAGTACACCTAGAGGCGCCTCGAATGAAGGCCTGTGATATACTTCTGAAAAATCAGCCATTGAAAAACCTATGGAGCACAGTTCTACTCTGACACATGTGGGGTCATCACAAGTCGGAATCGGCTCCACAGAAGCTGGTCCTTACCTCCAGTAGCTCAGAGTCTGGTGGAGGAGAGACATAGAACAATAATTACAAACACTGTTCTACATCCCACAAAATGTGCTTAAGTACGAAGAAAGCACAGAGATGGGAGCAAGTGACCTCCAGAAAGACCCAAGGGAGGCTGACATTTAAGCTCACCCCATGGGCAGGCAAAAGTTCAGCTAGTGCATAAGGAAGCAAGCACCTCTAAAAAGGCTGTTAGGGGGATGAGGACATGTGCAGGGGGCTGAGCTTTGGAAGAAAGTCCCCACTGACACCGGGAAGGAGCTCTCTGTGCATGTGTGTGAGCACGTGTGTGTTCTCGTGTGCGTGCACATGTGTGAGCGCCCACGCACACGTGAACCCTGCAGTAGGGCTTGGGGTGTGTGTGTAGCAGAGCTCAGGAAAGGGGGTGGGAGAAATCAAGGGTTGGCTTCAAGAAAGTTGCCACTTACCCCATTGGATCATCAGCAGAACTATCAAACCTGAAGCAACACGAGAGAAAGCAGAGGGTTGAGATGTCATTCTCACTTCCCCAGGCCCCCTAAGCTTATTGAAATGCAGGGGGCTCAGGTGAACAGGGAGAGGTAGTTTCAGGGTGGTCTCATGCAAATATCCCCCTGACACATTCAGAAGGGACCTAGGCGGACACTGTGTCCACCCTTTACCCAGGCCAGACAGTGGGGCCCCTCCCTGGCGTGGACTGGCCCCTGAAGTTGGTGAACCCTCTCTAGAGGGTCAGTGGAGGGTAGTGTGGAATTAGGAAGATGTAGAGAAGAATTGTGACTTATTCTGACTTGTGACATATTCAGAAAGAAAGCTTCCCTTCTGGAACAAGAAGAAAACTTGCCCTAGGGCTGGAAAGAACCAATCTGGAAGGGCTAGGCTGGGAGGCCACAGAAGGCCTCTGCTCCCCACTCTGCTTCCACCTGGTGCTTTCCCGCCACACCCACAAGAAGCTGGCTGTGCTACCAGCATCCTTGAAGGCCCAGGACCCAAGGCTCCTGGAATGGAGACGGGGTAGGGCAAGGGGAAAAGAACAAAGCAGCACTGATTCTCTGAGGTCTGATGGGCAGGGCTGGCTGGAGGAGAGGGAGAAGGCTGGTTGACCATGGAGGGTGGGGGTATGACCCAGGAGGTCAACACCAGCATTCCAAGCTCCTACTATGTGCTGGGTGCTTTATGTAGGTCATCTCATTTTGTGCCTCCAACGGCGTGCTGAGTGGAAGGTATCATTTTCTCTGTTTCACAGTGTGGGAAGCCTGGAGTTCCGTGATGTTTAGCTGCTTGCCCAAGGCTCCCAGGGATTACGTGGTGAAGCCAGGCTTAGAACCTGGTCTGTCTGACTCCAGAGGCAAGAGCTGGGCCTCCTGCCCCTCAGCATTTTGTAACCCTATGACCTTTATGATCTTTGTTGTTGGAAGGAGTTAAGTTAAAGAACCCTAAAATCCTGGGGGCCATGAGACGGGACAGAGGGAGAGTCCGAGGGCCCCGGCCTGAGCTGAGGACCTCTGGCTCAGGCTGGACCTCTGTGGGTGGGAGGGGCCTGGAGTGGAGCCAATGGGAGGATGGGAGCTCTAAGGTCCAGCAGAGGCTCTGATAATCCACCTCTCCCCCCATCCCTGTCACTTTGGGCTCAGCAGGCTTCCTTAAAAGAGATTCATAGCACCTTTCTGATGACTTGGGATGTTCCTGTTCCTAATAAAGCATGCAGGGAAATTTGGGAGGACCCCAGGGTGGATGGCTCCCAGGCTGCCCTCTTGCAGGACGACCTCCATGGCACTGGGGTTGGGGCAGAACCCTTGGTGGTGGACACTTTCTGAATAAGGCCAAAAGCAGGGACCTATGAACACAGGGAAAACAAAAACACCCCATGCAGGAGGGGCCACTGTCCCTGGGATTCCAGAACAGAAGGAAGAAAACTCATTTCGGCCCAAAAGCAGAAAGGTCCTGGTGGGTGGGGAGGAGTGAACTGAAGTTCTCCTGAGCCCTCTTGTTTACTCTACCTTCCAGGGGATGTCCCCATGCCCCCCTTCCCCAAGGCTCCAAAGGCCCAGCCTGCTGTCCCTCGCAGTGCCCACTCACCTGCCCAGGCCACGGGTCTCACCATGATGCTGTCTCAGCTGGAGACTCCCTCCAGGTGCGACCAGCTCTCCAGGTCCTGCTTTTTTATGTGGCCACCCTGTCCAACCCCAGCTGGGAGTGTTGAAATCAGGAGGGCAGAAGGAGGAGAGCAGAAGAGACGGGGTGGCTTGCAGGGGGGCTGTTAAGTGGCATGGATTGGGCAAACCTGACACAATCGCCTTTAGCAATTCTTGCTTTTCTGGAACCATCACAGGGCATAAACTGGGCTCTTGGTGTTGCCAAACTGGAAGGAAGAGAGAGGAAAGCAGGACTTGTTTCTAAACCTGCTGGACAGCATGACTTGATTTTCTCTGTGTGGGCTGAGAAGGACCATGAGCAGCCCCAGACTTAACGGGGCTTTGGAGGAAGAGAAATGACTCAAGAGCCAGGGAAGCCAGGTTCCAGACCATTTCTCTTGCTTCTCCATGATGCTCTCTGGAACTCAGTTTCCCCATCCATCAGATTTTTGATGGATGATCTTATCCATGATGATGATGTTGGAAACAATATAGATTTCATGGCCTCCATATGATAGTAATATTTTTAAGATCCATTAACGGAGAAAAATCCATAATGATAAACAGTGACCGCGAGTTTAGTAATAGTTTTAAATGCCTGTGTTTCTTAGGAAGGGACCTAAGTGGGTGCGTATTACTTATTCTGTCTGCAGACAGTGTCTACTGCGTGCACTAACTCCAGGGCCCGTGGAAAAACTCTGCAGCCTCTAAGGCATCTGGTCCTTGGCTTAAAATGAGTGGCCTGGATGGCTGAGAGGGACTCTCCAAAGGTGGCAGGAGAGGCACCCAGCTACAGGGGGGTGCAGGAAACCAGGAGCGGTGATGTTTGAGTGGAACTTTGAGAACAAGTGGTTGTTGCCGGGCAAAGAGAGAATGGGCTTATGACAAGCATGCTAGGTGGCCACTGACGGAGCACCCCGGCCAGGAAACCACCATCACACCTGCAGGGACAGTGAGGCATAATTAAAAACCCTATCTCCCGTCGGTGGAGAACCATGAATTGAGGGCAGGCTGGGGTGGCCTTCAGCCAAGGGGTTTTGAGCAGGAGGGGGCTGGACATGGCTGGTGGGAGAGGAACGAAATCAACGCTTTGATGATCTGGACTTAGCTATGTCTTATGCCAGGCAAGGCTCATCCCAGGTTGACCTGACATCCAGGCCTGAACTGTAAGGTATTAAGGAATAGTAAGTCCCTCCCTGGCGGCTGAGGCCTGGGGAGCAGGAGGCAGGCCCATCTCCCTCAAAGCCAGCAAGGAACCTTCTCCAGGGACTGAACCCGAACGCTCAGCCTGAATTTCTAACGCAAGTGAGCCAGTCTCAGCCCTCAGGACAGGTCGCCCATGTATAGAGCTGGAAGATCATAATACTTCCAGCAAGCTCTGATCGACCTCCCCCGTACCCCATGTCTTTGCTCCTTAACCCTATCCCACCAGGGGCTGCCCTTCCTGCCCCCCAAATTTTATAGAAGCCTCTCCAATTCAAGCCTTGCCTCTCCCCAGTCACTCCAGTCCACAACATCTTCTGTGGTCTCTGAACAACTCCTTCAGTCCAGAGCAGGAAGGCCCCAGCTTGGAGTCAGACAGACCTGGTGTGCCTCAGTGGGCACCCCAAGGAATGGCTTTGGGAAGCTTTATCCTTTCCCTTCCATCCTCATCACCTTCTCTCAGACCTCTTCCATCCACCCCCCAAACCCAAATTGAAGTAAAACCAGCATGCTTGATATACAAATGACACTTCAAGACAAGTCCTCAGCCCACCCCCACCCCAGAGCAGACCCCTATATGGAAATTGTGGAGCCCTGTGGTTTGCATTCATCCTGGCTGGATCTTGGACTTGTCCTGACATCTTCAAGCCTTGATTTTTAGCATCTGTAAAATTGAGATAATAATACCCATCTTATTTGACTGTGGTGTGGATTAAATAGATGAGTGTTGTTGTTGTTAGCTGATGTTGAGTCAGACCTTGACTCGTGGAGACCCCATGCGCACCAGATGAAATGCTGCCTGGTCCTGTGCCCTCCCCATAATCGGTTGTGGATTGCACCATTGTGATCCATAGGGTTTTCATTGGCTGATTTTTCAGAAGTAGCTCACCAGACCTTTCCTCCTAGTCTGTCAGCCTGGAAGCTCTGCTGAAAACTGTTTGGTCAATCATAGCACGACGGATGGGTGGTGGCTGCGCATGAGGTGCATTGGCCAGAAATCGAACCCGGGTCTACTGCATGTGATTTAGGAAGTAATATTGGAGTTATTATTCCCCTTCTTGAGCATACAGAATGTGACCCAGTTGGAGCTGAGCTCACAGGGGCTCACAAGGACTCTCAAGGACACATCAACTGGGCCCTGAGGTATGGAGACAATAGCTAGGATAATCTTGGAAAGTATCTTTTAGGGAAACTTTTACATAAATCCCATCAAACAGAACACAAAAGACTTTCCACTCTTATCTTTTTCTATTAGCATTTAGTGAATAGGAATTTGTTGGACCAATGAGGATCCTCCTGATTCTCATTGCTGAAACCAGTACCAATGATTGTTAAGAAAGATGATTCAAAATGTAAGATTACAATTTCTAGCCAATCAGTGAAAAAGTGACGCTTTCAGTGGTTCTGCCCATTTTGTGATGTTGATATATACCGATGATTCTGTAACCTTCCTTGGATTTAGGCAGACATGGCTGTGGCAGCATGCTCGTCCATTTTCCCATTCTTGCCTGTTCGGTGATATTCTTTGGATTCAGGCAGACATTCTCGCTCTGGCAGCATGCTTGTCCGCTTCCCACTTTTGTCCTTTTGAATATATGCCAAATAAAACTCTTTTTACTTTACTAAACTTTGTGATGTTTTTCCCCTACAATACATGTAAGGTGAGAATTCTACCACTGAGCCACCACTGCCCTCAAAGTGTGGAAGGGCTTTGTAAACGATGGGCCCCAGCCAGGTCTTATTATTGATACTGTGACTGTGATGGCTGTATCACACTGCTCTCCCTTGCTTCATGGCTACTGTCATGGATTGAATTATGTGCCCCCAAAAACGTGTGTATCAGTTTGACTGGGCCATGATTCCCAGTACTGTGTGGTTGTCCTCTATTTTGTGATGGTAATTTTATGTTAAAGAGGATTAGGGTGTGTCTTAGTTATCTAGTGCTGCTGTAACAGAAATACCACAAGTGGATGATTTTAACAAAGAGAAGTTTATTTCCTTACAGTAAAGTAGGCTAGAAGTTCAAATTCAGGGCGTCAGCTCCACGGAAAGTCTTTTTCTCTCTGTCGGTCTTCTTCTTTTCAGTGTTCCCCCGAACTAGGAGCTTCTCTGCGCAGGAACCCTGGTCCAAAGGATGCACTCTGCTCCCAGAACTGCTTTGTTGATGGTATGAGGTCCCCATTCTCTGCTTGCTTCCCTTTCCTTTTATCTCTTATAAGGTAAAAGGTGGTACAGGCCACACCCTAGGGAAACTCACTTTACATTAGATCAGGGATGTGACCTGGGTAAGGGTGGTGTTACAATCCCACCTAATCCTCTTTAACATAAAATTACAATCAGGGGACATAATTCAAATCATGAAAGGGTGTGATTGTATAACACCCTTACTAAGGTCACATCCCTGATCCAATGTAAAGGGAGTTTCCCTCGGGTGTTGCCTGCAACACCTTTTATCTTACAAGAGATAAAAGGAAAGAGAAGCAAGCAGAGAATTGGGGACCTCATACCACCAAGAAAGCAGTTCTGGGAGCAGAGCACATCTTTGGACCCGAGGTTCCTGCGCAGAGAAGCTCCTAGTCTGGGGGAAGATTGATGAGGAGGAGGACCTTCCTCCAGAGCTGAGAGAGAAAAAGCCTTCCCCTTTAACTCATGCCCTGAATTTGGACTTCTAGACTATTGGACTGTGAGAAAATAAACTTCTCTTTGTTAAAGCCATCCACTGTGGTCTTTCTGTTATAGCAACACTAGATGACTAAGACAGCTACCCTGGATGGTCCCATAGACACGCTCCTCTACGTGTCCCTCTGTGCCGAGCACATGGTGAACTTTCAATTAAGGCCGGCTAACTACTTCTCCCCACACCCCTGGCTGCCCCCTCCCCCAGTTCTTCCCCATCCCAGTTCCTCAAGTCACTTGGGAATCACCCTTGATTCTTCCCTCACAGGAATGCCCTCACAGGACCAGGCACGACCAGAAGTCCTCCTTCCTCTTCCATGTCCACCACCTCCTCCAAACCACCATCATCTCTCTCTGCATTCTCCTAACTGGCCTCTCCCACTGCTTCCCCCACCTCTGTTGCCCCCTGCAACCCACTCTCCACACAATGTGTGGAGTGGTCTTTGAAAAGCTTAAATCAGATCCTGTTACTCTCTGGCTAAGACCCCTCAATGGCTTCCCACTACACTTAGAATAAAATACAAACTCCTTAACTTTGTCTCTTGAAAATTCCAAGTCAGTTCTTTCATAAAGGCCTTTGCACCTGCCATTGTCCCCACCTGGAATTTTCCTCCCTGTGATGGCCATGTGCTGGCTCCTTCTCCCCATTCAGGTTTTCATGACCACCCCGTATAAAGTTGCTCCTTCCCTCGAGTCATTCTCTGTCCCATTCTGCTGATTCATTTTCTCCTAAGTACTTTTAATGGTCAAAATCAGTCAATCTATCCATCTATCTGTTGTTGTTTGCCATTGTTATGGATTGAATTGTGTTCCCCAAAAATGTGGGTCAATTTGGCTATGCCATGATTCTCAGTATTGTGTGGTTGTCTTCCATTTTGTGATCTCATATAATTTTCCTATGTGTTGTAAATCCTAACCTCTGTGGTGGTAGCGAGGCAGGATTAGAGGCAGTTATGTTAATAAGGCAGGATTCCAGCTACAAGATTAGGTTGTATCTTGAAGTCAATCACTTTTGAGATATAAAAGAAAGAAATCGAACAGAGAAGGGAGGGACCTCATACCATCAAGCAAGAAGTGCTGGGAGTGGAGTGTGTCCTCTGGAGCCAGTGACCTTGTGCTGAGAAGCTCCTTGACCAGGGTAAGATTGATAACAAGGATCTTCCCCCAGAACCAACAGAGAGAGAAAGCCTTCCCCTGGAGGTGGCACCCTGAATTCGGACTTCTAGTGTCCTAAACTGTGAGAGAATAAATTTCTGTTTGTTAAAGACATCCATTTGTGGTATTTCTGTTATAGCAGCACTAGATGACTAAGACAACCATTGAGTCGATTCTGACTCATAGCGACCCTGTAGGAAAGACTAGAACCTCCCCATAGGGTTTCCTAGGCTGTAATCTTTATGGCTGGAGCTCTGGCAGTAGAGCTCAGCTTCTAACCAAAAGGTCAGCAGTTTGAATCCACCAGCTGCTCCTGGGAAACCCTACGGGGCAGTTCTACTCTGTCCTATAAGGTCACTATGAGTCAGAATCGACTTGATGGCAATGAGGTTTAATCTTTACGGGAGCAGATTGCCAGGTCTTTTATCCTGTGGAGCTTCTGGTCAGTTTGAACCATGAACATTTCGGTTAGCAGCCAAGCGCTTAACCATTGTGCCACCAGGGCTTCTTTATCTATTATCAAGTCTGTTTCCCACCACTAGAATCCAAGCTTTGTGAGAAGAGGAACTTTCTCTTGTTTATTCCTCTAGCTCCAGTGCTTAGAACATTTCTTAGCACACAGTAGGTGCTCCTTTTCTAGGGATCAAACCCTAGAAAAGGACATTATGTTTGGTATAAGGAGAGGATCAGCGAAAACGAAGGAAACCTTCAATGATAAGGATTGACACAACAGCCACAACAATGGACTCGAACATATCACGGATCATGAAAATGGCACATAAGGTCACCATGAGTGGGAGCTGACCTGACAACAGCTAACAACAACAACAGTAAGGGTTCAACACATACGGATGAATGAATGAATGAATATGGCCTCCAAAGCTCTGCATGTTTTGGCCTTGAACACAGCCTACGTTTCAGCCTAATGCTAATCACTATACCCTGAGTGCTCTGGTTTTATTTCAGGTCCTTGACTATGTCAAGCTCCTTCCAGCCTCAGGGCCTTGGCAATTCCTATTCCCTCTGCCTGGAATGTACTCTTTTCCTTCACAACTTACCTTAGCTGTCAGCTCCTCAAGAGGCTCCCCTGACTACTTCTGTGAGGTAGGTCACTCCTGCTGCTCTCTACTGAATCAGTATATTCTTTTCCTTAGTCTTCCTTAGCCTAATATGTAATTACATATTTATTTTATTTTGTGAGTTTACATATTTAATGTGTGTCTCTCCCGCTGGACTGGAGGCTCCAAGAACAGAGACTATGTCCACCACTGTGCACCAAGGGCCCAAGTGTTCAGCACATAGAATAGACTTCAGTAAATATCTGTTGAGTGAGTTGATTATTGAATGTTATTTCTTCACTTCTTTAGTTCTGGCATCCACTGCATGGGTGTTTTGGGCAACGGGCTCACACCTGTTATTGGTGAGAGAAGCAGCTTCCCGTGGGATATGGTCCACCAGGACCAAGACACAAGCTGACATCTGTACAGGCCGGGCCACAACCTGCATGTGCAGAGAAGACTCAATGTTCCTGCTGTCCCTAGTGGGGACTCACGACTCCATGTCATGTGCTCAGTAAGTGGCTGATTGTTGTGAGAAGTGCAAAGCTTCCCATAAAACCTTTTGCTGTATGAACAAAGCCATTCTCTACACATTGTAGCTAAGGAAAAAGGAGCCAGAGAATTTGCAAACTTGCTCAAAGCTCGACAAAAAGGAGCTGGAGCTGGCATGGAGATTCCCTCTCTGATTGGACAGGAAAGGGGCGGGAATCATGGCTGCTGGCAGATGTGGACTTCAGTCATGCTGAAGCTCACATCCAGGGTCAGGGCATCCTCTGGGGACAGTAGGAACATCGAGTCCTCTCTGGACATGCAGGTCGTGGCCCCACCTGTACAAATGTCATCTTCTGTTTTGGTCTTGATGGACCGTATCCTGGGGAAAGTTGCTCCTCTCACCAGTTAACAGGTGTGGGCTCATTGCCCGAGGCAGTTGACATGTAGTTAAGTACCAGAATTGAGTGGGATGGGTCAAACTGAGATAGCGGGGGCTGAGGCTGGGAGTACAGCCCATTCCACACCCAGGTCCCTGCCCCCCAATGCCTTCTTCAGATAACTTATATCCCATCATAGATTGCTTTCCTCCTCCTTCCTTCTCTCTCTCTTTCTTGCCTTCTCTTCCTCATCCTCCCTCTCTTTTACCCTCCTTTATTTCTCTCTGCATGTAATTATTGATGTACAATAATGTTCAAAATAACGTAAACCTAAAACCAGCTTAAGTGTCCTCAATTGAAGCTTGGGTAAAGTAATTATTGGTTCATCCCTAGAGTGGAATACCATATCCCATGAAAAAGAAGCAAAGATTTTCTCAATATACTGTTAAAGGGAAAAAGCAAGGCAGACCCATTGCACATGGCAGATTGAACACAAGTATATATTCTGCTCTCTCCTGAAACGCCACTAAATGTACAGCTGAAGGAATAAAACAGTAGAAATCTACTAGCGTAAAGCAAATGCTGATCATTTTTCCAACAAAAGTTTGGAGGATGGAAAGAGGATGCACAAGTGGCAACTGACTTGGATCTGAAAAGGTGGAAACCTGAGTTTGCAGGTGGTGAAGAAAGGGGACTCATGCCAAAGGACCTTGGAAAGGTGCAGGAATTAGTAGCGCCTGTGACCTCTGAAAGTTGAGAAGTGGAGTGGAGCTGACATCAGCAAGTTTGGGTGAACTGTGAGACCCCCAGGTCTTCTTCTTCTTCCCAATAAAATATGGGAGCAAAGAGGAGATCGCCTGAGTGGCTCTAGACTTGGAGACGTCTGGCCCAGTGGAGGGTGGAGTGGTGGGGGTGGGGTAGAGATGGATTCTAGACTGAAGATTGGGGAAATAAATGGAAATTTACACATGGGATGATCATACCCACCAGCCCCTTCCCTTCACTAGGTTGCAGAATCTGGCAGCTAGGCTCAGAGCCCCAAGTTGGGGATTGAAAAATTCCTCTCTGGGAATGTGACCAGCCCAGCAGAACAGACTGCTGTTTGGGGGCCCCAATGGAATAACCCACCCAATCACCCAAGGTGGGGCCCTCAGATAAGAAGCCACCCAACCCCCGCGAGCTGCCAGTCGGCCTTTGGTGACTCACTATTACATACGGAAGGCCAAAGATCACCAGACATTTGAGGAAAGAGTTCCCATGGGAAAGACAGACCAAAACAAACAGAAAGAAGGGATTTGGAGAAATTAGGGTGGGTCGAAGGGAGGGATTCCAACTTTGTAACCTCAAGCAATTGTATTCTACTCTTTAACCATAGTATACATTACTTTTATTGTTAAAAAATACTTTAATGTACCTATTGTGGCACTGGAGCCCTGGTGGCTCAGTGGTTAAGCGTTAGGCTGCTAACCAAAAGGTTGGCAGTTTGAATTCACCAGCCTATCCTTGGAAACCCTATGGGGCAGTTCTCCTCTGTCCTATTGGGTCACTATGAGTAGGAATCAACTCAATGGCAGTGGGTTTTTGGTTTATTTGTTGCACCTTCTAGGTGACAGGTACTGTGCCAGGCATTAGAGACAGAGATGAATTCATGGTCCCTGGCCCTGTGGAGCTTACAGCCTTCAGGGTGAAACGCTGCTTTTCCCTGGGGTCTTTTCTCAAGATACAAATCCCCCTGAGAGTTGCAAACTCTGAGTCACACGTCAGAGTGAGACAGACAGTCAGCCTCTTCTGACTAGTAGGGAGAGTTTTTGATCCCCACCACAGGCCCAAGGCTTTTCTTGTTGTTAGCTGCCATTGAGTCAGCCCCCAACTCATGGCGACCCAGTGCACAATGGACTGAAAGTCTGCCAAGTCCTCCACCATCCCCAGGATTGGTTGGGAACCAGACCGTTGTGATAAATAGGGTTTTCTTTGGCTAATTTTCAGAAGTAGTTAACCAGGCCTTTCTTCCTAGTCTGCCTTAGTCTGGAATCTCTTTTAAAACCTTTTCAGCATCACAGCAACATGCAAGCCTCTGCTGACAGATGGGTGGTGACTGCACATGAGGAGCATCGGCTGGAAATCCAACCCAAGTCCCTTGCATGGAAAATGAGAATTCGACTACTGAACTACCAATGTCCACCGAGGCTTTTTTCCCCCAAACTTGTTGAAGCTGAGCCATCTCATCACTCAAGGGACTTGATCTTAGAGTCTTGGGCCAGGGCCCACTGGTTCCCCTGAGATGGGGTCAGGTCAGGCCAGCCCCTGGGGAGCTAGAGGGGAGGGCTGGTCTAAGAAAGGCTCCTTGTGGTCACATCTTGGCCCTGGTCAGGTTTCCTCAGCTCCGCCACTCAGGGGCTATGTACAGGCTTCAAAATCTGGTCTTTCCACCCACTCCCTGCCCACTGACTGAGGGACTCTGAGTAAACTGCTTCGTCTCTTGTGGGCTCCTCAAGATCATCATGGGATATTTTATCACAGGCTCTGAATGGAGCTTGGTGGGTTGGGCCTGGCAGAACATGTTGTACATCATGCCCTTGTACACTTGTTTATAGCTCTCAGTCCTAATTCTAGGCATTTGAGGTGCTGACGTTTTCTTTGTTCCTCTTACTGTCCTGTGCTGAATTCCTTTTGTTTGTGGATTTTTTTTTTCATTTCTTTTGTTTTTGTAGTTTTTGTTTTTACTGTGACTTTATGTTTTTCCTCTTTATTTTGATGAGTAGGTTTGTTAACTTTCTTTGTGGTTACCGTGAAATTTACCCTTATCTTTCTAAATTTGAAGCAGGCTATTATTACTTGGTATTGCCTTGCTTTCCTATACCTACAAGATTTAGTCCCTCTTTTATTGTTCTAATGTTGTTGTCATTTACAGATTAACTGCTCTGATTCCCTGTTGTATTTCTTTTGGCTTTGGATAGTCCTTGAGAGTTCATTTCCTCGATTGGTATCTGGCTGGTATGATTTTGCATCCCAGGTTCGGCCTGTGAGCTGATGTTGTTGTTCTCAGATCGAAGGACTCCCTTCAATAATTCTTGTAAGTTTGATTTGGTTTTTACATAGTCCCTTAATTTTTGTTTATCTGGAAACATCCTAATTTCACCATCAAATCTGAATGAGAGTTTTGCAGGATATATTAATCTTGGCTGGCAATTTTTTTCTTTCAAGGTTTTATATATGTCATCCCATTGCCTTCTTGCCTGCATGGTTTCTGCTGAATAATCCGAGCTTAGTCTTATTGTTTCTTCTCTGTACGTGACTTTTTGTTTTTCTCGAGCTGCTCTCAGGATTCTTTGTTTGTCTTTGGTTTTGGTGAATGTGATTATGATATGCCTTGGTGATTTCTTTTGGGGTCTCTCCTATATGGGGTTTGTTGAGCTTCTTGGATGGTCAGCTTTTCATCTTTCATGACATTGGGGAAGTTTTCTGTCAGCAGTTCTTCAATGATCCTCTCTGTTTTCTGTTTTCTCCTCCTGTTCTGGAACTCTGATCACTTGCAGATTTTTGCTTTTGATTGTATCCCACATAATTCTCAGGGTCTCTTCATTTTTCTTCATTCTTTTTTCTGAGTTTTCCTCAAACAGAGTTGTATCCAAGTGTTTGTCTTCAAGTTCGCTGATTCTGTCTTCCACCATTTCAAACCCACTCCTCAGCCCTTCTATGACACTGTCCATTTCTGAAATCTTGTTGTTTATCTTTTGGATTTCTTATTGTTGTTTTTGTATGATTTCTAGTTGTGAATTTATTTTGCCATTTTGTTGCTAAATTATTTTCCTGAATTCTTCCATTTTTTTGTTCTGTATTTTGCATGAATTTGTCTACTTTTTCCTCATTTTTGTCTGCTTTTTGCTTCAACTCTTGGATAATTCTGAGTATTAGAGATTTCAATTCCCTTTCAGGTAGTTCTAGTGCCTTTTCTTCTACTGGAAAGTCATCTGGTGTTTTATTTTGGACGCCTACTAGAACCATCCTGTCCTGTTTTTGTAAATGTTTTGATATTGTCTGCTGTCTTCGAGGCATTCGGTGGTTATTTTCCTCATTTATTTATTGTAGATTTGTTTGTTTCATCCTGCTTTTTTGTTTTATTTGGCTATGTCTGAGCAGGCAGGCTGTGTGTTCTTTGTTGTTTGCTTGTCTGTGGGCATGATACTTTTTGCCTTCTTCTCCAATTGGCAGGGTCAGTCACTCAGATACGGTACAGCAGGGCAGGTCTAGCTGAAGAGGAGTTGCTGGGATGGGTTGTTTGTGGCACTTACCACAGCCACCAGGGTTGGCTGGTAATCAGTGCAGGGCAGGTTCCAGTAGGCCATGCCGGGACTGCTTGGTGGTGTGATGTTCAGCCCATGGTGCAGGTAGGCAGGATGGAGGGGGGACATTGTGATGTGTGGATCTAAGATGGGTATGGAGAGAGGAGAGAGGAACAGGAACCAAAAACATACAAACAAACAAAAAAGAGTGCTGGGGAGCATGCCATTGGAGTGGAGAGATGAGAGACTATGAAATGGAGAAAAACAAAGAGGAGAAGAAAGAAAAAACAAAAGGAAAGAAAAAATGAATGAACAAAAATTAGAAAGAAAAAAGAAAAGAAAAGGTCCCAGGGATCCCACTGGTGTGGCTGCGAAGTAGGGGGAAGTTGCTCCCAGGCTGGGAGGCACAGCTTGGCTAGAAGGGGTGGAGGTGTCACTCAGCACCAGGTATTCACAGGACAGGAAGAGAAGGAAAGTATAGAGAGATGAGAAACTGAGTAATGAATAAAGACAAAAAGGGAAAAAGAGGGTAAAGAAAACAAAACAAAAAAAGAACAAGAAAAATCCCCCCCCAAAAAAAGGCAGGAAAAAAAAAACAAGAAAAAAGCAATGTGCTCAGGGATCCCTCTGCACGTCTACGCAAACTGAGGGGGTAGGTCCCAAACCGTGCAGTACTGCCCAGCTAGAATGGGCTCCCAATTCGAGAAAAGAAAAAGAAAACAAACAATTCAAAACAAACAAACAAAAAAAGCCCCAGAATCCCACTAGCGTGGCAGCACGGGCTGGGAATCCATCTCACATTCAAGCTGTGTTTCACGCCTTTCGGGAAGAAGCAAAAATGGCACACGGAGCCAGGTATTTGAGAGAAGGGAGGGGGAGGTGGTGAGAGGTAAGGAAGAAATATAAAGAAGCGGAAAAAAGCAATACCAGCAGCCAATAAATGGCACTTAGAGAGCCGGCCAGTGCTGGCGAGTGGAATCCAAGTGACACCGGGGTGAAGCTGGTGCTTCCCAGCCAAGAGACTGTTGCTGCAGGAGGCAGAGGAGGCCTAGTGGGGGTGAAGAAGGGTGTGGGGTGGGAAAGCCTATATCGCTCGTTACCAGTTGTTCTGTCTCCTCCCTGAAGCTCCATGAAGCTTCTTTCTTGTACCCCTTGTTCACTGGTCTCCGATAGGAGTCCAAGATGGTGGGTCCATGCTGCGTTAGCTGATAGGGGACCTCTGCATGTATCTCTCCTTGCTCTCTCTACTCTGTCAGTTTCTTATTCCATTCGGTGCTTGGCTGAGTTATCTCTTTATTTGGTGCTTAGGGTTTCAGGATTGCCAGTTTTCTCTGTTTGGCTTAGTTTTTCAGATCTTTGCTGTGGAGGGACAGCGTGGTACTTCTGCCTATAGCACCATGTTGCCTGGAAATCCTAATTCTAGGCATTTGAATTATCCCTTTTTTTAAAATTAGCATTGCTAAAGCTTGTCTATTTTACTGATTTATTCTACAGCTTTTTTCACAAATTACTAATGTTAAGAATGAAAGAGGGGCCATCATAATGATCCCATAGACATTAAAAGGACAATAAAGGAAAATGAATACTACGAACAACTCTATGCCTACAAATTTGATAACTTAAATGTAATTGACCAATTCCTTGAAAGACACAATTTACCAAAACTCAAGCAAGAAGAAATAGATAATCTAAACAGGTCTATATCTATTGAAGAAATTGAACAAACAATTAATAGCCTTCCAAAACAAAAAGCACCAGGTCCACATGGTTTCACTGGTGAATTCTACCAAACATTTAAAGAAGAATTAACACCAATCCTCCTCAGACTCTTCCAAAAAATAGAAGAGAGAAAACTTCCTAATGCATTCTGTGGGCCAGAATTACCCTAATACAGAAATTAGACAAAGAGATTACTAGGAAGGAAAGTTACAGACCAATATCTCTCATGAACATAGATGCAAAAATCTTTAACAAAATATTAGCAAATCAAATACAACAATGTATAAAAATAATCATACACCACAACCAAGTTGAATTATCCCGGAGGATAATTCAAAGTTGGTTCAGCATCTGCAAATCAATTGATATAATTCATCATATTAACAGGCTGAAAAAGAAAAATCATATGATCATATCAGTAGATGTATAAAAAGTATTTGACAAAATCTGGCACCCATTCATTATAAAAACTCTTAGCAAACTAGGAATAGAAGACAACTTGATCAACTTCATAAAGAACATCTACAAAAACTTATAGCTCATAATATACTTAATGGTGAGAGACTAGATGTTTTTCTCCTAAGATCAGGAACAATACAAGGATGTCCCCTTTCCTCATTCCTTTTCAATATCATACTAGAAGTCCTAGCTACTGCAATTAGACAAGAAAGAAAGAAAAGGAAAAGAGAAGGTATAGATATTGGAAAGGAATACTGTCTTGGTTTGTGTCTTAGGCTGGGTTCTCTAGAGAAGCAAAACCAGTAAAGCATATAAATATATACATAGAGATTTACATCAAGAAAATGGCTCATGTGATTGTAGAGGCTGGAACGTCCCAAGTCCATGGATCAAGATAGAGGCTTCTGCTGATTCATGTAGCCACAGGGGCTGATGAATCCAAGATTGACAGGTCAGAGAGCAGTGCTCTTGCTCACAGACCGTGAAGATTGACAAATCCCAAAATCGGCAGGTAAGCTGCTAGCTCAAGTCCCAAGAACTGGAGGTCAGATGAACAGGAGCCAGCTGCAGGATCCACTGCAAGCAAAAGCCGGAACGTCCGCTTATATTCGGATGCAGGCCACGTGCCCAAGGAAACTCCCTTTCAACTGACTAGCTACTCACAGCAGATCCCATCTTGGGGATGATCACATATAAACACTGAGAATAATGGCCCAGCCAAGTTGACACAACTTAACCATCACGGTTTGCAAATAATACGATTGTCTATGTAGAAAACCCCAAAGAATCAGCAAGATTTTAAAAAAAAAACCTCCAGGAACTAAGAAGTGATTATAGCAATGTTGTAGGATACAAGGTTAATAATTTTTAAAAAAATCTATTATTTCCTGTATACTAGTAATGAACAATTGAATTTGAAACTAAAAACACAACACCATTTACATTAACACCCAAAAAATGACATACTTAGGTATAAATCTAACAAAATATGTGCAATATCTACATAAGGAAAACTACAAAATTCTGATGAAAGAAATCAGGGAAGCTCTAAATAAATGGGGAGATATTCCAAGTTCATGGATAGGAAAACTTAATATTATTAAGATGTCAAGTCTTCCCAACTTGATCAATGAGTTCAGTGAAATCCCAGTAAAAATTCCAGCAAGTTATTTTGTGGGTATCAACAAACTGATTCTAAAGCTCATAGGGCAAGGCAAAAGACCCAGAATAGCCAAAACAATACTGAAGAAGAACACAGTTGGAGGACTGACATCACCTGAATTCAAGACTTACTACAAAGCTACAGTGAGAAAGACAGTGTGGTACTGGCAAAGGAATAGACAAATAGGTCAGTGGAACAGAATAGAAAGCCACACAAATACAGTCAACTGATCTTTGACAAAAAAGCAAAAGCAATTAAATAGATAAAGGATATTCTTTTTTAACAAATGGAACTGAAAAAACTGGACATTCACATGCAAAAAAAATCTAGACACAGAGCTTATATTTTTACAAAATTGACTCAGAATGGATCACAGACTTAAATGTAAGATGCAAAAACTATACAACTTCTAGACGATTACATAGAAGAAAATCTAGGTGATCTTGGGTTTGAGAATGACTTTTTAGGTACAACACCAAAAGCATGATCCATAAAAGGAAAAATGTATAAGTTGGACTTCATTAAATTTTTTAAAATTCTGCTCTGTGAAAGACACTATTAAGAAAATTAAAAGACAAGGCACAGACTGGGAGAAAATATTTACAAAACTCAAATCTGATAGAGGACATGTATCCAAAATATGGAGCCCTGGTGGCACAGTGATTAAGAGTTTGACTGCTAACCCAAAGGTCGGCAGTTTGAATCCACCAGCTCTCCTTCGAAACCCTATGAGGCAGTTCTGCTCTGTCCTGTAGGGTCACTATGAGTGGGAATCAACTTGATGGCAACGGGTTTTTCAACAGATATCCAAAATATACAAAGAACTCTTAAAACTCAACAATAAGAAAACAAAGCAGCCCAGTTACAAAATGGACAAAATATCTGAACAGACATCTCACCAAAGAAGATGTATAGATGGCAGTTAAGTAATTAAGCTTATTAAAATGCTCAACGTCCATCATAAGGGAATTGCAAATTAAAACAACATGGTATATAGTGTTGTTAGTTGCTGTCAAGTCAGTTCCGACTCATGGCAACCTTATGGATAACAGAACAAAACATTGCCTGATTCTGTGCCATCTTCATGATCATTGGTATGCTTGAGTCCATTTTGTAGCTATTTTGTAGTGCCTTCAATATAGGGGCTCATCTGTCAGCACTGTATTGGACAATATTCTGTTGTGATCCGTAAGGTTTCCATTGGCTAATTTTCAGAAGTGGATCACCAGACCTTTCTTCCTAATCTGTCTTAGTCTGGAAGCGCCGCTGAAACCTGTCCACCATGGGTGATCCTGCTGGTATTTTAAATACCAGTGGCATAGGTTCCAGCATCATAGTAACATGCAAGCCACCACAGTAGGTCAAACTGACAGATGGGTGGTGGACACACCTATTAGAATAGCTAAAATCCAAAACACAACAACATCAAATGCCGGTGAGGATGTGGAGCAACAGGAACTCTCATTCATCGCTGGTAAGAACGCAAAATGGTACAGTCACTTTTCATTTTCTAACATTATATATTTTTAGAAGCCTCTTTTAAGGATTCAAGTGTTCTTTTTTCCTTCTTTTTTATTTATTGTGGTAGAAATATACATAGCAAAGCATTTGCCGATTCAACAATTTTTACATGTATAATTCAGTGACATTGATTACATTCTTCATGCTGTGCAGCCATTATCACTATCCTTTTCCAAATTATTTCACCACTGTTAAATAAACTCAGTGCCTCCTACACAATAACTCCCTTTTTCCCTCCTCCCCCTTTAACCATTAATAAGCTTTGGTTTCTATATATTTGCCTATTTCATATAAGTGAGATCATATATATTTGTCTTTTTGTGACTGACTGACTTCACTCAGCATAATATTTTCAAGGTTCATCCACGTTGTAGCGTGTATCAGAACTTCATTCCTTTCTATGGTTGAATAATATTCCATTGTATGTATATACAACATTGTATTTATCCATTCATCTGTTGATAGATATTTGGGTTGTTTCCACCTTTTTGCTATTGTTATTAATGCTGCTATGAATATTTGCGTACAAGTATCTGTTTGAGTCCCTACTTTCAAGCATTTTTGTGTATAAACCTAAGAGTGGAATTGCTGGGTCATATGTAATTCCACGTTTAACTCTTTGAAAAACCACCAACTGTTTTCCACAATGGCTGCACCATTTTACATTCCTACCAGCAATGCATAAAAGTTTCTGTTTCTCCACATCCTCACCAACACTGGTTATTTTATGTTTTTCTGATAATAACCATCCTAGTGGATGTGAAGTGGCATCTCATTGTGGTTTAGATTTGCCCTTCCTTAGTCATTAACAATGTTTAGCACTTTTTCATATGCTTACTGGCCATTTGTAGATCTTCTTTCAAGAAATGTCTATTCTAGACCACATCTTAGGCCACAGAGCAACCCTCAACAAAATCCAAAATGTTGAGATAATACAAAGTATCTTCTCTGACTACAACGCCATCAAGGTAGAAACTAACAACAGGAAGAGCAAGGAAAAAAAATCAATTACATGGAAACTGAATAACACCCTGCTTACACATCACTGGGTAATAGAAGAAATCAGAGATGGAATCAAAAAATTCCTAGAATCAAATGAGAATGAAAACACATCATACCAAAGCCTTTGGGACACAGCAAAGGCAGTCCTTAGAGGACAATTTATAGCAATAGATGCACATATAAAAAAAGAAGAAAGAGACAAAATCAAAACATTAATTACACAACTCGAACAAATAGAAAGAGAACAGCAAAAAAAGCCCACAGCCACTAGAAGAAAGGAAATAATAAAGATCAGAGCATAAATAAATAAAGAATAGAAAAACAATAGAAAGAATCAACAAAACCAAAAGTTTGTTCTTTGAAAGGATCAACAAAATCGACAAACCACTGGCCAGACTGACAAAAGAAAAACAGGAGAGGACGCAAATAACCCAAATAAGAAATGAAATGGGCGACATTACAACAGACCCAACTGAAATAAAAAGGATCCTAACAGAGTATTACAAAAAACTATACTCCAACAAATTTGAAAACCTAGAGGAAATGGGTAAATTTCTAGAAACACACTACCTACCCACACTAACACAAAGTGATGTTGAAAATCTGAACAGACCGTAACAAGAGAAGAGATTGAAAAGGTAATAAAAAAAACTCCCAACCAAAAAAAGCCCTGGCCCAGATGGCTTCATTGTAGAGTTCTACCAAACATTCAGAGAAGAGCTTATACCAGTACTACTCAAACTATTTCAGAACATAGAAAAGGAAGCAACACTTCTGAATTCATTCTATGAAGCCAGCATAAGCCTGATACCACAACCAGGCAAAGATGCCACAAAAAAAGAAAATTACAGACCAATATCTCTCATGAAAATAGATGCAAAAATTCTAGCCAGTAGAATTCAGCATGATATCAAAAAAATAATATGCCATGACCAAGTAGGATTCATACCAGGTATGCAAGGATGGTTCAACATTAGAAAATCAATCAGTGTAATCCACCACATAAACAAAAGGAAAGAAAAGAATCACATGATCATCTCAATTGACACAGAAAAGGCATTTGACAAAGTCCAACACCCATTCTTGAGAAAAACTCTCAATAAAATAGGCATAGAAGGTAAATTTCAGAACATAATAAAGGGCATCTATGCAAAACCAACATCCAACATCATTCTTAATGGAGAGAGACTGAAAATATTCCCCTTGAGAACAAGAACGAGACAAGAATGCCCTTTATCACCACTCCTATTTAACATTGTGCTGGAAGTCCTAGCTAGAGCAATAAGGCAAGAAAAAGAAATAAAGGGCATCCAAATTGGTAATGAGAAGTTAAACTGTCCCTGTTGGAGGATGATATGATACTATACATAGAAAACCCAAAAGACTCCACGAGAAAACTACTAGAACTAATAGAAAGATTTAGCAGAGTAGCAGGATACAAGATAAACATTCAAAAATCAGTTGGATTCCTATACACCAATAAAGAGAATGATGAAAAGGAAATCAGGAAAACCATACCATTTATAATAACCCCTAAAAAAATAAAATACTTAAGAATAAACCTAACCAGGGATGTAAAAGACCTATACAAAGAAAACTACAAAACACTACTGCAAGAACCCAAAAGAGATCTACATAAACGGAAAAACATCCCATGCTCATGGGTAGGTAGACTCAACGTTGTGAAAATGACAATTCTACCCAAAGCAATTTACAAATACAATGCAATCCCGATCCAAATACCAACAACAGTCTTTAAAGAGATGGAAAAACTAATCATTAACTTTATATGGAAAGGGAGGAAGCCCCGGATAAGTAAAGCACCATTGAAGAAGAAGAATAAAGTAGGAGGGCTCGAACTACCTGACCTCTGAACCTACTATACAGCTACGGTAGTGAAAACAGCCTGGTACTGGTACAACTGAAAGGGGCTGAATGGGAATTTCACATTTATTGTCAGCTGTGTAGGCCTAGCATCTCAAGTATTGTGGTACTGTTAATGCCTAGCTTGCATAGTTCATTTCTGCATGCTCCTGTGATTCTGATTTATTTTCCTTCTCTCTTCCATCCTGTTTTCCCATGATTTTATAAAAGTTTAAAATTAATCTAAGTTCCTCTTTGGGAGGTGGAACAATAAGTGATAAAATCTGAAGGCGAGACGACTGAACAAAGGAACCATCTTGTGACTGAAACCAGGATGGCCTCAGAGGATCTTCAAGAATACTCACAGAAGGTCAACATGTCTGGGATGGCCTCAGAGGATCTTCAAGAATACTCACAGAAGGTCAGCATGTCTGGGATGGCCTCAGAGGATCTTCAAGAATACTCACAGAAGGTCAACATGTCTGGAATGAGGTCATTGTGCCTACCTCAAAGGGGAACTAACATTCCATAGATTCTTCAGACCCTGACCCTGTCCCTATAAAATCTACTGGTCAGCCTCCAGAAGGGGAGGCAGATTTTGGAGGAGCTCATTCCCCTCTGTCTCCTGTGTATCGATATACAATAAAACACTCTTGCTGCTCACCTCACCCCTGTCTCAGTATTGGCTTTTGTGGCAGATGGCTCAGACCTGCGTTTTGCAGTAATACAACAACAGATACATTGACCAATGGAACCGAATTGAGAACCCAGATGTAAATCCATCCACCTATAGTCACCTAGTCTTTGACAAGGGCCCAAAGTCCATCAGATGGGGATCTGACAGTCTTTTTAACAAATGGTGCTGGCAAAACTGGATGTCCATCTGCAAAAAAATGAAACAGGACCCATACCTCACATCATATACAAAAACTAATTCAAAATGGATCAAAGACCTAAATATAAAGCCAAAAACTATAAAGTTCATAGAAGGAAAAATAGGATAACACTAGAGGCCCTAATACACAGCATTTACAGGATACAAATAATAACCAACAACACACAAACTCCAGAAGATAAGCTAGATAACCAGGATCTTCTAAAAATTAAACACTTATGCAACATCAAAAGACTTCACCAAAAGAGTAAAAAGAGAATCTACAGACTGGGAAAAAATTTTTGGACATTAGAAGTCAGACAAAGGTCTAATCTCTAAAATCTATAAGAAAATCCAACACCTCTACATCAAAAAGACAAATAATCCAATTAAAAAATGGGCAAAGGAAATGAACAGACACTTCACCAAAGAAGACATTCAAGTGGTCAACAGACATGAGGAAATGCTCATATCACTAGCCACTAGGGAAATGCAAATTAAAACCACAATGAGACACCATCTCACTCCAGCATTACTGTCACAATCAAAAAAACTGGAAATAACAAATGTTGGAGAGGCTGTGGGGAGATTGGAACTCTTATGCATTGCTGGTGGGAATGCAAAATGATACAACCATTTTGGAAAATAATACGGCACTTCCTTAGAAAGCTAGAAATAGAAATACCATACGATCCAGCAATCCAACTCCTAGGAATATATCCTAGAGAAATAAGAGTCATCACTCAAATAGACATATGCACACCTATGTTCATGGCAGCATTGTTCACAATAGCAAGAAGATGGAAACAACCTAGATGTCCATCAACAGATGAATGGATAAACAAACTATGGTACATACACACAATGGAGTACTATACAATGAGAAAGAACCATGATGAATCTGTGAAGCATCTCATAACATGGATGAAACTAGAGGACATTATGCTGAGTGAAATAAGTCAATCACAAAAGGACAAATATTGTATGAGACCACTACCGTAAAAATTCATGAAAAGATTTACACACAAAAAGAAATAATCTTTGTTGGTTATCAGGGATGGGAGGGGGATACCAAATAAACAATAGATAAGTGGTAACTTTGATGAAGGGTAAGACAGTACACAATACTGGGGAAGCCAGCACCACTTGTACAAGGAAAGGTCATGGAAGCTCCATAGATACATCCAAACTCCCTGAGGGACCAAATTGCTGGGTGGAGGGCTGTGGGGACCATGGTCTCAGGGAACATCTAGCTCAATTGGCAGTTTATAAAGAAAATGTTCTACATTCTACCTTGGTGAGTAGCGTCTGGGGTCTTAAAAGCCTGTGAGCAGCCATCTAAGATACTCCACTGGTCTCACCCCTTTGGGAGTAAGAGAGAATTAAGAAAACAAGATACAAGGGAAGATTAGTCCAAAGGACTGTTGGACCTCAACTACCCACAGCCTCCACCAGACTGAGTCTAGTACAACTAGATGGTGCCTGGCTACCACCACTGACTGCTCTGACAGGGATCACAACAGAGGGTCTTGGACAAAGGTGGAGAAAAATGTAGAACAAAATTCTAACTCACAAAAGAAGGCGAGACTTACTGGCCTGACAGAGACTGGAGAAACCCCAAGAGTATGGCCCCAGAACACCCTTTTAGTTCAGTAATGAATTCACTCCAAGGTTCTCCCTTCAGCCAAAGATTAGACAGCCCCATAAAACAAAACAAGACTACTGGGGCACAACAGTCCAGGGACAAGGATTAAAAGGCAAGAGGGGACAGGAAAGCTGGTAATAGGGAACCCAAGTTCGAGAAGGGACAGTGTTGACATGTCGTGGGGATGTTAACCATTGTCATAAAACAATATGTTTTATGTGTACTAACTGTTTAATGAGAAACTATTAGTTCTGTACACCTTCATCTAAAGTACAATTAAAAAAAGAAAAAAAGAAAGACATGTCTATTTAAGTCCTGTGTCCATTTTTTAACTGGGTTGTTGTCTTTTTGTTGTTACAATGTGTTTTTCTAACATATTTTCCTTATCAAGTATATAATTTCCAAATATTTTCTTCTGTTCTGTACATTGTCTTTTCATTTTCTTGATAAATGTCCTTTGATGCACAAGTACTTTTAATTTTGATGAAGTTCAAGTTTTCTATATTTTTCTTTTGTTGCTTGTGCTTTGGTGTTATATCTAAGATGATCCTCACAAGGCATCTGACTTTCACCACCCCTGTGTGTGTGTGTGTGTGTGTGTGTGTCTATGCTGATCTTTATATAACTCAGAAGTGATTAGGTTTAGCATGCATCCTACACTGGTATGACCTCAACTGATGACATTACATTAGATTGCATTATGGAATGTAATTACATTATATTGTGGAATGTCATTACATTACATTGCGTTAGATATAAAGTAATTATGGCGTCCCTGGGTGGTTCAAATGATTAACGCACTTTACTATTAACCAAAAGACTGGAGGCTGGGAAGAAAGGTACCTCGGAAGAAAGCTCTGGTGATTGAAAACCCTATGGAGCACAGTTCAACTCTGACACACATGGGGTTGCTGTGGTGATTCCAGGGTTTTGAATAGCCAGGTGGCCTTTGGAAGAGTATACCAATCACTAACAGTGATCCCTCCATGAATATCAGTTCATCCGATAAGAGCCTGAACACACAAGACACCCTCAGAACATCAGCATATGGAAAAGTAGCTTTGTTGCTTACAAAAAGAAGTAGATAGCACACCAGAACAATTGCAAACCCATTTTGATCCAATTCCCCCTTGACTTGAAAAGGCTGTCCAGGCAGAGATAATGACTCTTCTATGCATACCCTACTTTGTACTGTGAGGAACTCAAAAGGCCTTCCTTAAGCTGATCCCCCCTAGCTAGGTAGGCTAGTTAGGTGAGATGGAAAGCTCTGCTATGCGTGCTCCCACCTGGCACTGTAGGTGAGGGACTCTGAAGTCCCTCCCTTGACCATTTTTATACCCCAGAGTCTATGTGACTTGCTAAACAGAGCGCAATATAAATTTTCCCACCTGGCCACCTGAGGAGGGGGATGGCTACACCTTCTGGAGTCTAGCCTGGAATAGTATTTCTTTTGCCCTGCTGCTTATTCAGAGAAACCAGTAGGCTTCAGGGAGTTGGGGTGGGGTGGGGGGTGGGAGGTGGATTATTCTAAAGCCTAAAGATGCTAGTTGGGGAAAATGGGGAAAACCAACTTCTGGGTTTGTCTGAAGGATTGCCTTCCCACAGTTGCCATGAGTTGGAATAGACTCAGGGGCAGCTGGTTTGCTTTAAGGTAATTACATTACATTACATCCACAGGTATAGAGGTTAGAATTCCAACATATATTTTAGGGGGACACGATTCAATCCATAACAGCCCTCAATCTTCACACCTGGTGAAGGTCCATGGGAAGGATTTGGTAAGTAGGTACAAACTCTCTTTGTGGCTGGGGCTCCTTGGGATTCTGTATAGAATCATGCCAGCCCATGTTGGTTTCTTCTTACCCTTGTCCGTGGTGGCCTTTTCTTCTTGCTCTTCCACTGAGGATTAAAGCAGCTGTGGGTCTCTTTCTCTCGGGAGGGCTTATCACTTTCTGGATTTTTAGTTTTTGTTTTGTTTTTTGCATCCTCGGTTCTGCTGTCTGATAGGCTTTCAAAACCTATGGTTTTGTAAATTACCCAGCTAGCACGTGATATTCTGGTAGTAACAATGTTCTCTGAGGACTTTCTCCCTCCTAATGACATTGTATTTGCAAAACTGTTTGTAGGAATAATTGAGGGCTGGAGTGATTTAATTTTCCTCTGGAGATTTTTATTTGCATTGGCCAAGCCTACCTAACCTAGGAGTGCTTGCAGTTTGGGAAACCTTTAATCCAGCTTCAGAAATTGGGATTTTTTTTTGGGTCACCCAGATGACTTGAAGCTGTGCTGCAGTGCCCAAGGACCAAATGACTCTCTTATGATACAATCTCTTGAATTCCAACCCAAAGTGTATGTGTATATAGGGGGAGGTTACTGGGGCCCCCACACCACCTTGGTAGGTTCTAGACTCCCCTGCCAGCCTCATGAGGCTGGCAAAAGTAATGCTCAGCCTCTAAGCTACCTTTTCTTCATTGTCCAGCATCCCAGAGCCGAAGAAGGCAAAATGCAGGGCTCATCTTGCAGCATATCTGTTTTCTTTCAGATTTTTGCCCATAATTCTACACTGCTTTGTTGACTCTCCTATGCTTTCAGGCAGGTGTTTTAATCTTTTCTTCAGTTCTTCTAGTTGTCCTTAGTGAGAGGGTTGGCCCAAATGACCTAATCTGCCATTACCAGAAGCTGCCATCTCTCTGTATCTTAATTTATTCTTCGTTTGATCAATTTTTCAAAAGAGTGGTATTTTAAAGTTTCTCTTCTCCCACACCACTTGAGGTTTTGACAGTTTCTGTATTTTTAATATGTTTCACATTATAGATTTCAGTGTATTATTATTTTATGCATTGAACTTTATGATTATTATATATACGTTGTAGCTACTTTTATGCTTTCTATTTCCCAGTCTTTGCTTTTTGCCTTAAATTTTACTGTCTGTTTTCTTTGTATTTGCATTTTCTTGGTATATCTTTGCCTGTCCTCTTGTTTTTAACCGTTCAGTACCACTTTAATTTAAGTATGTCTTCTGAAAACATTCACATTTACTATGACTGTTGGTAAGACTGATTTACTGTAATCTTATTTTGTACTTTATATATTTTTGTCTATCTTTATTATTTTCTTGTCTTTTGGTATATCAGTCAATTTTCCTTGTTTTTCCCCCTCTCTAATTGCTTGGAAATTTTCTACTCAACTTTTATTCTACTAGTGGATGGATACTTTTCATTAAAAAAAATCCCAACTTAAGAAAAAAAAGGTCCTCCAAGGTCGAGAAGGGAGAGTGTTGACGTGTCGTGGGGTTGTTAACCAATGTCATAAAACAATATGTGTACTGTTTAATGAGAAACTATTTGCTCTATAAACCTTCATCTAAAGTACAATAAAAACAATCCCAACTTAAATTTATTAACATCAAGACTAAAATCACAACCATGTGGGATTCATACCAGGTTTGCAAGGATGGTTCAACATTAGAAAATCAATCAATGTAATCCACAACATAAAACAAACAAACAAAAAAAGAATCACATGATCGTCTATCTCAATTGGCGCAGAAAAGGCTTTTGGTAAAGTCCAACACTCATTCCTAATAAAAACTCTCGATAAAATAGGAATAGAAGGGAAATTCCTCAACATAATTAAGGGCATCTATAAGTCCTTAAATGGGGAAAAGACAGTCTTTCTAACAAATGGTGCTGGCAAAGCTGAATGTCCATCTGTAAAAAAATGAAACAAGACACGTACCTCACACCATACACACAGACTAATTCAAAATGGATCAAAGACCTAAATATAAAACCAGAAACTATAAAGATCATAGAAGAAAAAATAGGGTTAACATTAGAGGCCCTAACACATGGCATAAATAGAATACAAGCCATAACTAACGATACATAAATGCCAGAAGATAAGCTAGATAAGGGGGGTCTTCTAAAAATTATACACCTATGCTCATCAAAAGACGTCACCAAAAGAGTGAAAAAGAACCTACAGACTGGGAAAAAAGTTTTGGCTATGACATATCCAACAAAGGTCTAATCTCTAAAATCTATAGGAAAATTCAACACTTCTACAACAAAAAGACAGATAATCCAATTAAAAAATGGGGAAAGGATATGAACAGACACTTCACCAAAGAAGACATTCAGGTGGCTAACAGACACATGAGGAAATTCTTGCGATCACTAGCCATTAGATCAATGCAAATCAAAACTACAGTGAGATACCATCTCACCCCGACAAGGCTGGCACTAATCCAAAATACACAAAATAACAAATGTTGGAAAGGCTTCAGGGAGATTGGAACTCTTGTGCACTGCTGGTGGGAGTGCAAAATGGTACAACCATTTTGGAAAATGATATGATGCTTCCTTAAAAAGCTAGAAATAGAAATACCATAAGATGTAGCAATCTTGCTCGTAGAAATATATCCTAGGGCAGTAAGAGTCATCACACAAATAGACATATGCACACCCGTGTTCATTGCAGCATTGTTCACAATAGCAAACAGATGGAAACAACCTAAGTGCCCATCAACAGATAAATGGATAAAAAAAACTATGGTACATACACGCAATGGAATACTATGTAACAATAAAGAACAATGATGAATCTGTGAAACATCTCACAACATAGATGAATCTGGAGGGCATTATGCTTAGAGAAATAAGTCAATCATAAAAAGGACAAATATTGTATGAGACCTCTATTGTAAAAACCCATGAAGAAGTTTACAAAGAGTAACAATCTTTGTTGGTTACCAGAGATGGGAGGGGTGTGTGTGGGGGGAAATACTAAAGAGACAATAGATAAGTGGTAACTTTGGTGAAGGGTAAGACAGTATACAATACTGGGGAAGTCAGCACAACTTGACAAGGGCAAATTTATAGAAGATTCATAGACACATCCAAACTCCCTGAGGGACCAAATTACTGGGCTGAGGGCTGGAGATCATGGTCTCAGGGAACATCTAGCTCAACTGGCGTAACATAGTTTATAAAGAAAATTTTCTATGTCCTACTTCGGTGAGTAGTGTCTGGGGTCTTAAAAGCTTGTAAGCGACCATCTAAGATACTCCACTGGTCCCATCCCAACTGGAGCAAGGGACAATGAAGAAAACCAAAGACAGAGGCAAAGATTAGTCCAAAGGACTAATGGACCACAACTACCAAAGGCTCCACCAGACTGAGTCTAGCATAACTAGATGGCGCCCAGCTACCACCACTGACTGCGCTGACAGGGATCACAATAGAAGGTCCTGGACAGAGCTGGAGAAAAACGTAGAACAAAATTCTAACTCACAAAAAAAGACTAGATTTACTGGTCTGACAAAGACTAGAGAAAGCCAATAATATGCCCCTCAGACACCTTTTAACTCAGTACTGAAGTCACTCCTGAGGTTCACCCTTCAGCCAAAGATTAGACAGACCCACAAAACAAACAACAATACGCCTAGCTCAACCATGTATAAGAGACTAAATGGGCACACTAGCCCAGGGACAAGAACAAGAAGGCAGGAGGGGACAGGAAAACTGGATGAATGGAAATTGGGAGCCCAAGGTAGAGAAGGAGAGAGTGTTGACAAGTTGCAGATTTGGTAACCAATGTCACAGAATAATATGTATATTAATTGTTTAATGAGAAACGAATTTGCTCGGTAAAACTTCATCTAAAGCAAAGTAAAAAAAAAAGAATAAAATCTTAACTGTGATACCTGCGATAGATGAAAAATTTAATACACTCTCCTTTGCTACCTCCCAGTTTTGGTCAAAGTAAGTTGTGATATAAAAACTCCAGTTTATAATTCTAAAATCGTTATTATTTATATATAATTTTAGGAATTAAGAAAAATTATTGATGTCTATGCCATACTAATCACAGTTATTTGACTGGAATGCAAAAGTTGGAATGAAAGAAGAAGGATTGGTGGTTGGAAAATACAGCCTTGATGATAGAAATGATGCTGGAGAGTGCATGATAGAATTTTGCAAGACCAGCGACTTCTTCATTACAAATACCGTTTTTCACCAACATAAACAGCGACTATACATATGGACCTCACCAGATGGAATACACAGGAATAAAATTGACTACATCTGTGGAAAGAGATGACGGAAGAGCTCAATATCATCAGTCAGAACAAGGCCGGGGCCGACTGCCGTACAGACCATAATTGCTCATATGCAAGTTCAAGCTGAAACTGAAGAAAATTAGAAAATTAAAGACCATCTCAAGCTGAAACTGAAGAAAATTAGAGACCATCTCAAGAATAGATTTGACGTGTTGAACATTAATGACGAGTTGTGGAAACATCAGATGAATTGTGGAATGTCATCTAGGACATCATGCATGAAGAAAGCAAAAGGTCATTAAAAAGACAGGAAAGAAAGAGAAGACCAAAATGGATGTCAGAAGAGACTCTGAAACTTACTCTTGAATGTCGAGTAGCTAAAGCAAAAGGAAGAAATGATGAAGTAAAAGAACTGAACAGAAGATTTCAAAGGGCGGCTCGAGAAGACAAAGTAAAGTATTATAATGAAATGTGCGAAGAACTGGAGATAGAAAACTAAAAGGGAAGAACGCGCTTGGCATTTCTCAAGCTGAAATAACTGAAGAAAAAATTCAAACCTCGAGTTGCAATAGTGAAGGATTCTACAGGGGAAAATATTAAACGACATAGGAAGCATCAAAAGAAGATGGAAGGAATACGAAGAGTCATCATACCAAAAAGAATTGGTTGACATTAAACCATTTCAGGAGGTAGCATATGATCGGGAACTGATGGTACTGAAGGAAAATGTCCAAGCTGCTCTGAAGGCATTGGTGAAAAACAAGTCTCCAGGAATTGATGAAATGTCAATTGAGATGTTTCAATAAACAGATCCAGTGCTGGAAGTGCTCACTCATTTTATGCCAAGAAATTTGGAAGACACCTACCTGGGCGACTGACTGGAAGAGATCTATGTCTATTCCCAAGAAAGGTGATCCAACTGAATATGGAAATTATTGAATAATATCATTAATACCACACACAAGTAAAATTTTGCTGAAGATGTTTCAAAAAAAGTGACTGCAGCATTGTATCGACAGAGAACTGCCAGAAATTCAAGTCGGATTCAGAAGAGGTCATGGAACCAGGGATATCAATATCATTGCTAATGTCAGATGAATCCTGGCTGAAAGCAGAGGATACCAGAAAGATGTTTACCTGTGTTTTATTGACTATGCAAAGCATTCGACTGTGTGGATCATAACAAATTATGGATAACATTGTGAAGAATGGAAATTCCAGAACACTTAATTGTGCTCATGAGGAACCTATACACAGATCAAGAGGCAGTCGTTTGAACAGAACAAGGGGATACTGTGTGGTTTAAAGTCAGAAAAGGTGTGCGTCAGGGTTGTATCCTTTCACCGTACCTATTTGATCTGTATGCTGAGCAAATAATCAGAGAAGCTGGACTATATGAAGAAGAATGTGGCATCAAGATTAGAGGAAGACTCATTAACAACCTGCGATATGCAGATGACACAACCTTGCTTGCTGAAAGTGAAGAGGACTTGAAGCACTTACTGATGAAGATCAAAGACCACAGCCTTCAGTATGGATTACACCTCAACATAAAGAAAACAAAAATCCTCACAACTGGACCAATAAGCAACACCATGATAAACAGAGAAAAGATTGAAGTTGTCAAGGATTTCATGTTACTTGGATCCACAATCTACACCCATGGAAGCAGTGGTCAAGAAATCAAAAGACACGTTGCATTGGGCAAATCTGCTGCAAAAGATCTCTTTAAAGTATTGAAAATCAAAGATGTCACCTTGAAGACTAAGGTGCGCCTGACCCAAGCCGTGGTGTTTTCAATTGCGTCATATGCATGCGAAAGCTGAACAATGAATAAGGAAGACTGAAGAAGAATTGACGCCTTTGAATTATGGTGTTGGTGAAGAATATTGAATATACTATGGACTGCCGAAAGAATGAACAAATCTGTCTTGGAAGAAGTACAACCAGAAGGCTCCTTAGGAGCAAGGATGGTGAGACTACATCTCACATACTTCGGACATGTTGTCAGGAGGGATCAGTCCCTACAGAAGGCCATCATGCATGGTAAGGTAGAGGGTCAGCGAAAGAGAGGAAAACCCTCAACGAGATGGATTGACACAGTGGCTGTGACAATGGGCTCAAGCATAACAATTGTGAGGATGGCACAGAACTGGGCAGTGTTTCATTCTGTTACATAGGGTCGCTATGAGTCACTATGACTCAACGGCACCTAACAAGAAAAACAACAACAACCACAATTGTTTAGTTTATATAGGTTTATTTAGGTTTTTTTTGTTTGTTTGTTCTTTGCCTTTTATTTTATACTCCATGTTTTCTATTGAGTTCTTTATTTTGATTCATTTGTCAGCTGTTAGGAATATTTACTCAAGTCATATTTTTCAAAAAAGTTTTATGGAAAGATTCCCTACCCCACAATGGAGCCCACTGACACCTCGTACCAGTTATCAACTCTCAGCTGCAGGTCCACGGTTTATTGGCGCTTGGAACATTTCTCCTTGCTAGCTGGCACTAAGTTAAGCTTTGTCAGTAGAGGGCGCTGGAGAGCGGGATGAAGAAGCAGCTTGTCTTCCTGGTTCCATTGTGTTTCGTTCCTACTTCCTCCCAGGACTCTGAGTCCCACTGGCGCTAACTCCTAGCAAATTCCATCAATGGCGGGCTAGAGAAACTGAGACAAGGGTTTTTCCCGCAGACAGGACATAAAGAGAGCCTTCTCCTAGAACTGGTGCCCTGAATTCAGACTTCTAGCCCCCTGAACTGTAAGAAAATAAGTTTGTTCAAGCCACCCATTTGTGGTATTTCTGTCATAATAGACTAGGGAACTAAGACACCCTCCTTCCAAGTTTGTTCCTAGTTTGTGTTTTCTCCCTCAGCCCTATCATATGCTTTGACACTCCCTTTTATTCCCACTGTGTAGTTAATTCCCTGAAAATAGTTCATTCTTTATATCAAGTCTCCTCTGCTCAAATTTCTGTCCCTGGTTCCACCCTGACTGATACTCACCCCTAGCTCAGAGACAAGGGAAGCTGTGGGGCAGTTTTGGCTTCTCTATTCTACTGGAAAGAACCAGTGGGATCTGGAGGCTGTTAGCACCTCTGAGTACTGTGCCAGTTTCTGGAATCTGCACAGAGAGGAATCCTGTAGACTTACGGCTTGTTGGAAGGGGCGCCGTGTGAGGTGAGCTCACTGTAGAGGACTCCGTAACAGGGCAGTCAGACCAGTGGGTGAGGGTGCTTTCGGTGTTTCATAAAAACTGTCTCCCTTCTGACTTCCGCCTGTGTTGGTGGGTCCGTTGTTGTCCTCCTAGACTCCGTGGCTGGAAATTAGTCCTGTCCCCCTCTTCGGTGTCCTTCCTAACCTCCCTTAGCCACCCTTGCTGACATTATGCTTGCCCAGGCCCTGATCACCAAGCCTAGGGTGGTGGCTTCCCCTTGGAATGCTGTTTCTGACTTCCCGGCTCAAGCTCACTTCCCAGGAAGACTTCCCTGCCCAGCTTGACTCCCTGTTTCTCCCAGTCCTGTCCTCTCCGATACCTCTGCCAATCTTCAGGCACTTTCCTATGTGCTGCCCTATCATGTAACTATGCCCCTCACACTCTCCCACAACCTGGGCTGCTTTGAGGAAACCTGGTTCGGATTAAAAACCCATTGCCATCAAGTCGATTTTGACTCATAGTGACCCTATAGGACAGAGTAGAACTGCCCCCTAGGGGTTTCCAAGGAGTGCACTGCCAGAGGAAAAACACGATTTATGTGGAAATGGCGCCCTCTGTTGGTAAACATATGTAATGACTGAAATTCTTTCCATCGATTTGATTTTGTGGTTTTGCTGCTGTTAGCTGCCCGGGCTCAAGGTGACCCCCTGTGCTTCAGAACCAAAAGCTGCCTGGTCCTGCCCCATCCCTATGATCAGATGTAGGTCGGGCCATTGTGATCCACAGGTTTTTTTCACTGGCTAATTTTCCAAAGTAGATTGTCAGGCTTTTTTTCCCCTAGTCTGTCTTAGTCTGGAAACTCCACTGAAATCCATTCAACATGGTAGCCACACGCAAGTCTCCACTGACAGACGGGTGATGGCTGCGCATGAAGCGCATTGGCTGGGAATCAAACCCTGGTCTACCGCATGGAAGGCGAGAATTCTACCGCTGAACCACCAATGCCTGAGCTAAGGACCCTCATTTACTGCTCAAAGTGGAGAGAACCAATGATATCCAAGAAAATCCAGCTGCCTTTCTCTACCTTTCCCATTCCCTTAGGATGTAAAATTCAATCCATTGACTAATCCACCAGATTTCCACCCTTACCATCACACTTCACGTCCCTTTGAGGAATAAGGTGCACCTAACCCAAGCCATGGTATTTTCAGTCATTTCATATTAATGTGAAAGCTGGACAATGAATAAGGAAGACTGAAGAATTGATGTATTTGAATTAAGGTGTTGGTGAAGAATATTCAATATACCACGGACTGCCAGGAGAACGAACAAATTTGTCTTGGAGGAAGTACAGCCAGAATGCTCCTTAGAAACAAGGATGGCGAGACTTCATCTCATGTACTTTGGACATGTTATCAGGAGGAACCATCCCTGGAGAAGGATATCATGCTTGGTAAAGTAGAGAGTCAGCGAAAAAGAGGAAGACACTCAACGAGATGGACTGACACAGTGGCTGCAACAACAGACTCAAACATAGCAATGATTGTGAGGATGGTGCAGGACCAGGCAATGCTTTGTTTTGTGATACATGGGGTTACTATGAGTCTAAACCGACTTGACAGCACCTAACAACAACAACCATCACCCTGAGAGGTCTCACGGGTAATAACAATCTCTAACACTTACTGAACACTCACCGTAAGCCAGGCACTGTACGAATCTCTTTATCGACATTACATCACAGCAACTTTCTGAGGAAGACACTTAGGTCCAAACCCAACACCCATTGCCATTGAGTCGATTCCGACTCATAGCAACCCTAGGACAGAGTAGAACTGCCCCATAGGGCTTCCAAGGAGTGCCTGGTGGATTTGAACTGCCAACCTTTTGGTTAGCAGCTATAGTTCTTAACCACTACGCCACCAGGGTTGTTTCCATACTTGGGTCAGGTTTTCTAAAAGCAGAGCCTGAGACAGAGATTGGAGCATATGCGGCCTATTGAGGAAGAACCTTCAGGAAAAAGAGGAGGCAGGACAGGGCAGTGTAAGGAGCTAAGCACAGCCTCAGTCTCAGCTGTAATGGATTCCGCTGTTCCCATGGGGAGCTCTAGAGCATGAACCATATCAGAGTTAATCCTGTCTTTAGATGAGGGGACTGGCCTTCTGGACCCCTGTGTCAGGCAATCATTGACTGCAGGCCCTCAAGCAAGGCAGCTCCCATTCAACCGAAGGAATTCTCTGGAAAAGGAGGCAGCTGTGAGCTGCCAGCAGTCAACCCTCACAGCAGCTGAGGCATGCATGCACAGGCCCAGGAAAGCCTTCTGGTTGGGGCACCAACAGCATCAACTACAGTACTGTTATTTCTAATCTACAATTAGAAATAGCCATCGTTCACAATTGTAGATACTTTATAGATTTTGGAGTGTTTTCGTATTTATTATTTCATTCCATATTTACAATAACTCTGAGAGGAAGAAATGATCATCCCTGTTTTATGAATAAGGAGATTAAGAAGGTAGGAGACTTTCTCAAGATCATCCAACTACTAAACAGGTATTGTTTATTTGTAAGTGGCATCCTCCCAGATATACAGCCAGCTGCTGGGGGTCCTATTCAGCCTCTCAGTGACATGCTGGCTCTGATAGTTTAGCAGGAGGATCTTACAGCCCTTTTAACTCAGACAGAGCCCTACATAGCCCTGAAGCTGGCAACCTCCCCTTCTGAGATTAAGGAGGTGAAACTATACCTCCTTAATCTCAGAAGGGCACCATGCCTTGCCTACCTGACATTTTGCTGAGCTCACAAAACTACAGAAAAACTCCCCCATGGAAAGAGGGTGCTCCTGTTTCCGCAGGTTCTCTTAGCCAGGGGGTCTCCATTTCAGAGGTGTCTCACCAAACCAGAGTCTGTCAGAGAAAACTGGGGGCCCCAGGTCAGATTTCAGAGAGAGTCCCAGAGCTACCTGAACGCTGCCTTCACCTGCCACAAGGGTGCATGTGCGGCAGAAGGCTGGAGTCTCAGCTCTTATGGGAGGCATCATCTCTGCCATCTTCCCAAGGCAGAGGCAAACTAAGGTACGGCAGGGAGGGCACGTGCCCTGGGCGCCACCTGAGGAGGGGCACTAACCAGCAGCTTCTATTGGCATCGCTGTTTCCATTGCTAGCTGCGAGAGATCATTCAGCAATTTAAAACTAATTGCCATAGGCACTCTTTTCTGTAGATAGGCCCCTGTCTTGAGGTCCGGGGCGTTAGCCTCTAAGCTGCTTCCAGACCCAGCCAAGGCCCCTGAGCCATTCTTGGAATGAACGCCTATGAAGATGTGGAGGGCACAAGCCCCTTCCCTTTCCCAACAACCACCCCTCCCTGCCGTCTCAGTAATGCTGCACACCTATGACCTGTTGGAGAGATATCAGGAGCACGTATAGGAACCCCGGAAACATCAGGTTGTGGTGGAGAAGTGGGGGCTTAAGACATCTGTGACTCCGGTTTAAATCCCCACTTATCACTTACTAGTTGTCTTAGTTAGGATGAGGTACAAATGAGAGTAACAGAAGATCCACAACAACGCTAGCTTTCAAGGTAGAAGTTAATTTTCCTCTCACATAAAAGCCCAGAGGTACGAGGCCAGGGCTGGTCTGACGTCCCAGTCTCCTTCCAGCTTCCTGAGTTGCCATTCCTAGTGGGCAGATGGCCCTTGTCCTCGTGGTCCAAGGTGGCACTTGGTTACCAAGCAGCAAAATGGAGGGAAGGACAAAGAAGAAGGAATAGAGAGCATAACCACAAGTTGTCTCTTAAGGAAGGTTCCCAATACTGCCACGATGACACTTCTGTTTACTTCTTATTGGCCAGAACTCAGTCACATGACCACACCCAACCACACAGGAGGATGGGAAATAGAGTAGTTTTCAGTCCGGGAAGTCATGTTTTCTGCTAAAACTTACCTTAATATGATAAAGTAGTAGAAAGTTATTAGGGAACCACTAGCAGCTTCTACCACACTAGGTGTATGGCCTTGGGCAAGTCACATGACCTCTCTGGCACATGGATAATGCTATCTGCCATGTAGAAGTTGTTGTATTAACTGAAGCTTATGCAAAGTTCCTAGCTCAGCCTCAATGTAGTAGGTACAACCTCACCTCCTTTTCCCCTTCTCCAGATATTCTGGAATGTACGGTGGTAGATCTCATGCTCTCAAACCTGACCACAGCTCCTGGAGCTAGTTGCTGAACCCTGTCCCCAGTCAAACTTCCAGAGTTAGTCCTTTCCCCAAAGCTTCTTGCCAGAGCATATGACCAGGTCATCAGAGTAGTAGAGAGAGCCATACTTGCCTTATCTTCACACTCCCCAGCCTGGAATCTGTGAATACAGAGTTGCTCAAGCCTACAGAATGAGTGTCATGTGTCCTGGACTCCTCAGGGAAGGGCCCTTTTGCTGAAAAGGAAATGCAGCTGAAGATATCATTCACCCCAATCTTGAGCCTGGAGGGGCCCAAACGTAATTATAAAACCTTGCCAGTCCCCCACCTTTCTCATACTGCTAGGACATTTACACGAGAGAACCTCTGAGCAACAAGCCCCTCACTGGAGCCCCAGATCTGACTGCTGTCCTGATGCTGAGCCCAGGAGTGCCCAGACTTACACAGGGAAAGACTCAGGCGTTCAAAAGCCTGTGGGAAAGCTGAGAGCAGTTCTGGTGAAGAGGGCTCGCTGTGTTCTGGGCTGGTGCCGGCTCCTCACACACATCAGAGTTGCTCAGACTCTTCTATCAAAAGATTCTCAAAGGCAGAGAGAGTGACCCTTAACCAGGGAAGAGTCCCCAGGTTACAGTGTCCCCCAAGGCTAAAGTGTAACCCAAACCAAGTAACCATAAGTAAAAGCATTTTTTGAAAGTTTTGTCTTTCTTCTTGAAATTTATACAAAGTTTACATTTTGCCTGTTTATTTCAAAATACACTTAGGTATTTGGAATACATAATGTAAAAGGGTGCAGCTGTTGTGGAAAACAGCTTGGCAGTTCCTCAAAAAGTTAAATACAGACTTACCATATGACCCAGCAATTCCACTTCTAGGTATATACCCCCAAAGAATTGAAAGCAAGGACTCAAACAAGTACATGTACACCAACGTTCACTGCAGCACTATTCACAATAGCCAAAAGGTAGAAATGTCCATCAGCAGATGAATAGATAAACAAAATTTGGTATATCCATGCAATGGAATATTATTTGTCCTAAAAAGGAATGAACTTCTAATACAGGCTATGACATGGATGAACTTTGAAAACATTTTGCTACGTAAAATAAGCCGGACACAAAAAGGCAAACATTGTCTGATCCCACTTACGTGAAATATCTAGAACAGGCAAATGCATAGAGATAGAGAGTGAATTAGTGGTTAGCAGGAGCTGGGGGAGGAGGAATTGGGGACTTAGTGGGCCCAGAGTTTCTGCCTGGGGTGATGAAAAAGGTTTGGGAACAAAGAGTAGTGATGGTTGCACAAATTATGAATGCAATTAATGCACTGAATTGTATACTTAAATGGTGAAAATGGTAAATTTTATGTATATATTTACCGCAATAAAAAATGTTTTAAAATATATTTACCTAGTCTTTTCTAGTAAAATTAACACTCCAGCAAGACATATGTTTTTGTCCTTGAACTTCACTTGTCCTTGGCACAGTGTTCATACCCTTGGAGTCACAGTTCTGCACAACCCCGTAAGATAAGAACTATTGTCCTGACTGACAGATTTGGAAGCTGAGGTTAAGAGAGGTCAAGTAGATTGCTCAAGGTAACACAGATAGTAACTGGTTGAACTGGGATTCAGGTCTTGGTCCATCTGGCTTCAAATCCTTGTCTTGTAATCTCCATGGTACGGTAAGTAGGGACTTCCCTGTATGAGGCTTCCCCCTTCTGAGGGCTTGGAGCAGTACTGACCCACCTAGTGATGGCATCTGTTGCTAAGGGATCTTGGCTGCAGAGGAGAATTGGGGAGGAAGGGACTCCATGAAGGAAGAGACTGAGCTTTGGGGCCTGTGGGCCATTGACTCCAGTGGTTATAAGGAAATCGATCTCCCAAGATGCCCAGGGACAAGGCTGTGATGTGGTTAAGAGCACAGGCTGGCATGGGACTTGCCCACACACTCCTTCTTATATTGTGCCAGCCTCAAGGGCAGAGAAGCAGGATGAGATCCGAATGGGGAGAGCCACCTGGTCCCTGGCCAATGACTCTGGGAAGAAAGAGCTTGGCTGTGAGCTGTAGTCAGTCGTCAGGGTTAATTTCAGCCTGAAGTTTCATCTCGAAGGCCTCGCCACATGAATCTCAGGGTGTCCAGGGGTACTGAGACTGAGGTGGCCGAGGCCCAAGGAAAGCAAGGTATGGCACCATTGCAATGTGTATGTTCTCTAGAAGAAAGAGGGGTCCTTACCATCAGGACAAGTGCCCCTTAAAAGGAAGGACATGAGAGATACCGGGGGAAGGATGACTTTGGAGACCCCTGACAAGGAATTAATGGCCCTAGGCCTGACCCTGCTCCCTACCAGAGAAACCCAGCCTAGCCTCAGCTTCCAGAGCCCTGCAACCTTTGCCCTTGGAGCTGCTTAACCCCCACCTGTAAATTCATCTCTGCTCCCTGCTTGAAGGCAGAGCTGTGACTTATTGGTATCTGGCCCATCTCCTCATTGGTGGGAGCTCCCTGACGGGAGAGCTATGGCAGGCCCTCTTCCTGGACCCCCACTTTCTACAACAGGACCCGCACCTGCCAGGTACTCATTCCACAGGGGTGGGCGCCTGCCTTGCCCTCTGTGTCTCTCTGACTGAGTATCTGCTGAACATCGGTGGTTCCTTTAGCCCAGAGTGCTCACTCAGTGGGCCCAGAATGTAGCCCAGAGTGCTCACTCAGTGGGCCCAGAATGTAGCCCAGAGTGCTCACTCAGTGGGCCCAGAATGTAGCCCAGAGTGCTCACTCAGTGGGCCCAGAATGTAGAAATGGCTCCTTGTTCTCCTCCAAAGGAGCTCTCAGTGTTACACAGCCACCTGAGGGCTGAATCTGTACCACAGAGTCTGAGGGTCTAGTGTTCAGATGGGTCACAAGTAGCCAGATGGTGTCAATGACCCAGTGTTAGCCATTGTCTGACCAGGGAGAACACTGTGGGGACGAGGCATGGGGTCTCAGGGGCCTTGGCCTGATGGAGATGGAAAGACACAGATGAGTCAGTGGCCCTTCTGCCTCCTGGTTGGTTCTGCAGTGGATGAGGCTGATTCCCGTGCTGGCCCCAACTGCTGTGTGATCCTGGGGAAGTCACTAATACTCTCTGAGCCTCATCTTTCCTCCCACACCACAGGGCGATGCCTCCTGCCTTTGGGAGCATGAACTGGAATAAACCACTCTGGTTACCTGGAAGAAAAGGACAGAGGGAAAACAAGAACTATTCCTTATTCATCTGTGAAACCCCATAGGCTCCAGGACAGAGGAGGCTCTAAAGGTTCCCTGAGTTTATATGAAGTTGCCCAACCTGGAGTGGGGAGTCCCTGGGTGGTGCAAATGGTTAATGTACTTGGCTGCTAACCCAAAGGTTGAAGGTTTGAGCCTACCCAGAGGTGCCTCAGAAGAAAGACCTGGCGATCTACTTCCAAAAAATCAGCCATTGAAAACACCATGGAGCACAGTTCTGCTCTGACACACATGAGGTCGCCCTGAGTTGGATCCACTCAATGGCAACATGCTTTTAACCTGGTGTGAACTCCCAAGCATACCAGCAGGGGGAGCCAGTCCTCTGTTTTGGCCCAACAGTTTTGGTTGCTGTGAGCTGGGAAGTCAGGTCTGAACAGGTGTTGCTCAGGGCAAGGTGTGTCTTTCAGCCCAGAAAAGGCAACTAGTCCCAGAGGTTTAAAACAGCTGATTGTGTTTATTTAAAGCTAGTCACTGTTTCTCACCCTGTCTGACTTCCTCTGGGTGTGTGTGTGTATGGATGGGAGTACTTGTGTGCAAATCACTGTGTCTATGTGTCCGTGTTTGTGTACAGGGGATGCCTGTGTGTGTGTGTGTGTGTGTGCGCGCGTGCTTCTGGGTTTTGTGCTGAGCAGTGAGTGGGGGCTTCCCCTGCCAGCCCTCGTCCTGGGCTCTAGGCAGCGCTCAGCCAGCATGGAGTAGTGGCTTTCTATGCTTGGAGAGGGTGCTGCTGGTGCTGGGGAAGGGTCTGGAACCACTTGTCCCTGTGGTTCTGCCCAGAAAGGAGTTGCTATGTATGCAACGGGAGTTGATGCCGACTCATGGCGATCCCATGTATGTCAGAGTAGAACTGTGCTCCATAGAGTTTTTAATGGCTGATTTTTCAGAAATAGATTGCCAGGCCTTTGTTCTGAGGCACCTCTGGGCAGCCTCCGGAGCAGCCCCAATCACCCCTGCGGCGCCCCCTCCCCATGCTCCTGATCTCCAGTCCCACTTGTTTTCCTGGCCAACCGAAAGGGGCCAAGGGTTGTAAAACAGTCCTTAGGCTCTTGAACAAAAAGGCAAAACAAAACAAAAAGCCCAGTGAGATCATTGTCTTACCCAGAGGCAAGTCATCGCTCAAGTCCAATCAGTCTGCCTGGGCTCTGTCACCTGCTGAGCCCAGGAATGGATGGAGTGGGGGTGGGGGATGGGGGTGGGGCGAGGGTGTGACGGAGGAAGATGAGGGAGCTGTCCCACCCTCAGGAAAGTGCTGTGAGAACAGTGTGCAGGATGATGACCCACGGAGGATAAATCAGGATGGTACAGAGGGGCCGGCAGCACATGGCCTGCAGCTGCAATGGGCAGAGAAGATGCGCTCAAGCTGTGAAGTAGACAGGGCTGCTAAGGCCCTTTCCATCTGCCCTGTCAGTGGCCCCTTCCTGCTCCCTGACCACGCAGGACTCCCCCGACCCCCATAAACACTTACTGAGGGACCTCCATGTGATGGTCCTTCCCAAGCTGGGTACAGACAAGGAGCTGACAGAGCGGGGAGGGGGCTGGACAATCACCATAGAGTGACAGGCTCTGAAGAAGGGCTCCTGACTGGCTTTGGGGCAAGGGGGGCTGCCAGCTACAAAGGCCTCCAGGGCCTGAAGAGACTCTCACACTAAGTCTTAAGGTCTGTTATGGGTTGAACTGTGTGCCCCAAAATATGTGTTTTAAATCCTAACCTCTCTGTCTGTGATTATAATCCCATTTGGGAATGAGTTGTCCTTGTTATGTTAATGAGACAAGACTGATGTAGGGTGTGTCTTGAGTCAATCTTTTTTGAGATATGAAGAGGTTAAACAATAAGCAAAAGAAGCAGAAAAAGGGGAAGAGAGAAGCCAAGCCACATGAAGATTGTCCAGGAGCAGAAGATCAGAAGAGACAAGGACCTTCCTCTAGAGCTGACAGAGACAGAAAGCCTTCCCCTAGAACGGGCACCCTGAATTCAGACTTCTAGCCTCCTAAACTGTGAGAAAATATATTTCTGTTTCTTAAAGCCACTTACGTGTGGTATTTCTGTTACAGCAGCACTAGATGACTAAGACAAGGATCAAGAGGAGTCATCTAGACAGATAACAGGGGCAAGGCCCCAGTGCGATTCCTGCCTCCAGGGACTCAGGACCAGTGGGGCAGGCAGGCACCCACAGGGGCTGTGATAACTCAAGGTGGATCGTGAAGCAGTTTATAACTTTCTAAGTCATTTCATATACCTTTATTCTGTGAAGTAAATAGAAAAATGAAGCTCAGAGAAGTTAAGTAACTAACCCTAGGACACACAGCCAGGATTTCTGACTCCACATCCCAAGTTCTAGCCTTAACTGGCTCCTTAGGTAGCCTCTCCCCATCCTACCTCCCTAACTCCCTGAGGCAGAACCTTGGTGGAATCAGCAGGGCTTGTCTTAGCTCCACAGGTCTAGAACTTGTTTTTGTTTTCTTTTTCAGGTCACCCAGAGTTGCTTGCCCAGGCCTGGCTCACACCAACCAAACACACAGGAGGTGGATGGGTAAACCAAATACGAGTGTGTTCAGTTACAGTAACTGCATATTTGCCTGCAAGACAGGTGTTGGTGGTTTGCTGGAGGTGCATGGCTCCCCGTGAGCACAGAACCAGAGCAAAGGGAGCTAGACTTCCTGGAAGGATTTCTCAGTCTGTCAGACTGAGAGTGGGCTAGAGGGACCACGTGGCATGCTGGGAAGCATCAGGGGAAAGAGTGGCTCTGGAGTCCCCCTGGGCACCTGGGTTGGAATCTTAGCTCTGCCAGATCCTAAGAATGTGTCCCTTCTTCATCTGGCAAATGGAGATACCCACAGAACAACCCAGAGAGCTGCTGGGAGGAGCAAAAGAGATGGTTCATGTACAGTAACTGGGTTCTGGCAGCTGCAAAGTGATCTGAGCTCTCGTGGAGGCTGGACAAACTCCCTTCTGGACAGAAGGCATGCTTTCAGCGGTTGCTGCTAGACCAGACCTCCCTCTGCCTGGTGAGCACGCTGGGTCCTCAGACTAACCCCTGCTGTTCCCTGGAGTTCCTCTCTTACCTCAGCCTCTCTCCAGACTGCCAGGAGGCCATTCATTGGGCTATGCTCCATTTAGTGACTGTCCTGTCCTGAGGACACACACGGCTCACCTGATGGAGGTGTTCTCTGACTCACTGAGTAGGTCTGAAGAAGCTGTACCTCCCCTCCCTCAACCTCATGCTTGTGAGCCCTCCCTTGTTGTTATTCTTAGCTGCTGTCGAGTTGATTCCAACTCCTGGAGGCCCCACATGTGCAGAGTAGAACTGCGCCATAGGGTTTTCAAGGCTGTGATCTTTCAGAAGCAGATCACCAGGCCTGTCCTCCAAGGCGCCTCTGGGTGGGTTTGAACCGTCAACCTTTCTGTTAGTAGTTGAGTGCTGAGACTTCCCTTAAGGGGTTGCTATCCAAGAATAAGGGCTTCCAAGTCCCAGGGACTTGGGATGACAGCCTGGCCCTGTCACTCACTAGCCAGTTGGGACCTCAGGTGTGTTGCTTCCCCTCATGGACCCCCAGTTTCCTCACCTGTCAGTTGGGGCACACCCACCTGTAGGACTGTTGGGAAGATTAGGCTTGGAATGTGTAAAATGTCTAATGCCTTCCCCAGCACATGGTGGGGCTCAACAAGTGAGAGCCGTTTCTATTGTCATGATAGTGATGCTGGTTCTTACAAGCTTTGAATTCAGAGATCTTATCTACAAATATGGGGCTTCCTGGTGCGTGGATGACAAGACTTGATAAATGAATTGCTGTAAGAGTCTGTGGGAGGGAAAGGTCAGCTTCACCAATAAGGGTGGTATTGGAGGTTTTCTGTAGACATCTGTCTCAGCCTCTGTCCCTTCCCCTCCACATAGCCTGTGCCCTCAGACTGCCTTGGTCGGCATCTGTGATCCTGGCTGGGCGTCAGCTGGTGGAGTCTTCTCTGCTCTGCCCTACTCTCGCCTTTTCTGACTGTCCACTCCATGCACAGTGTGGGAGCTGAGGAAAAGGGAGAGGGTGGAGGACTCCTTTGTAGAGTGACCTGCTTCCCCTACACCCCCAGGGTGGTTTCTTGCCAGGAGATGTGAGGAGCTGAGTAACTAAGGCCTTAGCTGCCCCAGGAGTCTGGAGCTATTAGAGGGTGAGTGGGTAGGAGACTGTGGGGTTGTCTGCTTGGGTGCAGAGGACTGAGTCCTTCCTGAAGAACATTTCTTCTCTGATAACGCCTCCCAGCCTGTTTCCTAACCCCTCTGTCTCTGTGCATAAACCCCTGAGAGAAACAAACAAACAAAAAACACCAAACCAGTTGCTGTCAAGTCAACTCCAGCTCATGGCGACCCCATGTGTGTCAGAGTACATTTGTGCTCCATAGGATTTTCAGTGGCTGATTTTTGGAAGTTGATAGCCAGACCTTTCTTCTGAGGCACCTCTGGGTAGATTCGAATCCCCAACCTTTCAGTTAGAAGCTGAGCATGTTAGCCATTGCACCACCCAGGGACTCCCTGAGAGAAACAGTCAATACCAAAACAACCCTTCTTGGGGACACCTCAATTCAGGAACGCCCTCCAAGAAAGCATGCTCAAGCTTGCCCCCATCCCTGCTCCAATAGAGGGTAGATGGAAACATGAACCAGCCTAGAGCAGAGGGGACAATCACAACCCAATGTGTTTGTGTTGCACACACAGTTCACAAAGTTCTTTCACAGCCGGATCTCGATCCCTGCTCATAGCAGTCCTCCGGGGGAAGCTCAGCAGGGGCTTTTTGCCCCATTTACAGATAAGAAAACGGGGGCCCAAGAGAGAAGGGACATGCTGAGATCACTCACCCCTATTCCTCACTCTAGAGACATGTGGAGAACGGGACTCAGCTGTCTCCCACAGCGGGTAACATCCAGGTCCATGATTAGGAAGGCTAAGGAGAGCAGCTTGGCTGACGCAAGGCTCGGCTTAGCTGCCTGCTGAGATGTTTCGAGTCCCAAAACCCCTGAGTGGAGGATGCTGCTTCGTGCCCTGAAAACAGCACCCAGGCCCTGTCCACCCAGGCCCTATCCATCCACTCCTTGTCCACTCAGGCCCTGTCCACCCACTCCCTGTCCATCCACCCACTCCCTGTCCACCCAGGCCCTGTCCACCCACTTCCTGTCCACCCACTGCCTGTCCATCCAGGCTCTGTCCACCCAGGCCCTGTCCCCCCACTTCCTGTCCACCCACTGCCTGTCCATCCAGGCTCTGTCCACCCAGGCCCTGTCCACCCACTCTCTGGCCACTCGGGCCTGTCTACCCAGATCGTGTCCACCCAGGCCCTCTCCCACAGAGATAGGCCTCAGTCTTGGCAAGCGCTGTGGAAACCTGGGTTCTCCCTTGGCCTGGAACAGAGGGGTTATTAAACCCTTGGTGAGGGGCCCTCCCTCTGTGTATGACTATGTGAGTCTGGATTCCCCTATCCTTCTGGGATTAGTTTGTTTGACTTCATTTTTGTTCCTGTTTTTCCCGGAGCTGACAAGAAGGGGGAGACTGGTACAAATTACTGAGCTGGAGAGCTGGAAGGGGGACTGAGCTGGACTCTGTTGCATATCAGTATTAATCAGTATAAATATGGCCTCTTGCTGGGACCCTGAAAATTGGCATAGTGACCCTTAGTGGCTCTGTGTCTCTGTCTCTATCTCTGTCCGTCTATCTCGCTCTGCCTCTGTGTCTCTGCCTCTGTCTCTGTTCCTGTCCCCTGTCTCCGTCTCATTGTCTCTCTCTGTACATGTATCTGTCTTCCTGTATCTTTGTCTTGGTCAGTTTCTTGTTCTGCTTTGTCTCTCTACATTTCTGTTTCTCTCTGTCTCTCTGTCTCTGCTTCTCTGCCTGTCCCTGTCCCTGTCTCCTGCCTGTCATTCTCTCTCTCTCTCTCCCTCTCCACTAATCTGATGTGAAGGACCATGGAGCTGGGTGGGACGAAGGTCATCATTTCATCCATTTGCTGCCTCTGCCAGCATCGTCTGTAAACCACTGGATGTGGGTCAGCTCTTCACACAGACAGACTCCCCGGCTCACCTCCTGGGGGTCAGCTCATGCTCAGCCTGGGCTTAGTGGTCTCGCTATTTCCTGCTGTGGCCTAACTCACATCCTTTCTGCTCCAGCTTAGACAAGTGACCTGGTGTCTGAGGGGATCATGGTAAGACAGAGGTCCCAATCCTGGCCCTCCGGGCCCTGCCGACTGGGTGGTGCTGTGTGGGGCTTTCTGGAACAGAGACTTGCTGGGGGGGGGGGGGGGGGCAGTGTCAGCTCGGCCAGTGAGGTGGGCGGGATGTTGTCATGGGTCTGTCCGAGTCTCTAGCCAAGTGCTGTTCGTGAGTGTATTTATAGACACACAGGCAGACTCGTGTGCACAGGGAAAGTACTGTTTGTTTCCTGGAAATGTGTACTGCTCCTCTTGGCCTTACCAGATTTCCCAGGGAGCCTCATCCTGAAACAGGGACTGTGGCATCCACCCTCCACATGAAGAGAGGTCTTTGGATGACACAGATCTGATCACTTCCCCGCCCCCTGGAGACCGTCTGGGACTCCTCACCGCCCTCAGGGCTGTCTCTCTCCCAGCATGCTTGACTGCCTTACTAACTTCTCCATCTTACCTGCTGCCTCCAAGCCTCCCCCACACACCACTCCTCCCAAACCTTCTTGCACTGTACTTGCAATTCTCTGAGTGCACCTTGCGCTTTGTACTTCCTTGCCTCTGCACACACTGTTCCCTCTGCCAGCAATGCTTTTCCATCCTTCTTCTTCTAGGAAAGCCCTACTCAGCCTCCAAGACCCTCTGAGGGTCTTCTATCACCTCCTCTCCTTTGAGCACAGTTGCCTGTTTCTCTGTGTGCTAAGGATTTGTACACTTACCTCGTTATTTCTATTCACATCCATCTCCTCCAAACTGTAAGTTCTTCAAGGTCAAGAACTGCATCTTAGTTATCTTTGCATCCCCAGCATGCAGCCCAGTGCCTGCCCCAGAGTAGATAGATGTACAATGGATAGTTGGTGAATGAACGCGTGAGATTGCTACAGTGGAGCGGTAAGCGGTCAGGGTCTGCTTGCTATGAAAGGCTTGGCTTAAATGCCAGCTCTGCCACTTGTGATTTTTCAAGTTATTTAGCCTCTCTAAGTCTCAGTTTCCTAATCTGTAAAGTGGGATATCATAGTAGAGCCCAAATCATAGGATTATTGTGAAATTTAGTAATATTGCTTATAAAGGGTTTCATATAGTACCTGGAGAAAAAAAAAAGTATATATATATATATATATATATATATATATATGTATTTCTTTCACATCCCACACTTTATCAGCAAATCCCGTAGGCCCCAGAATCCAACCACCTCTTACCCTCTTACTCTAACGCCCCATTCCAAACCACAGTCGTCCCCCACCTGACATATTTCAATAGCCTCCTGACTGGTCTCCCTGCTTCCACCCTTGTCTCACTTCATCCCTTCAACTCAGCAGCCAGAGGTGATCCCTTAAAATATAAGTCAACTCATGTCACTCCTTGGCCATAATTCTCCTCTGACTTCCCCACCTCACTCAGAGTAAAAGAGAGTCCTCATTATGGCCTACAGGCCCTATATGATCGGGTGCCCTGTTGCCTTGGGGTGGTGCAAACAGTTAACGCATTCGGCTGCTAAAACAAAAAAGGCTAGAGGTTCAAGTCAACCCAGAGGTGCCTTGGAAGAAAGGCCTGGTGATCTACTTCTGAAAAACCAGTGATTGAAGACCCTATGGAGCACAGTTCTGCTCTGACACACATGGGGTCACCAAGAATCAGAATTGACTCGATGGCAACTTGTCCTGCTGCCCCTGACCCCATCCCTCCCTCTCCCCCAGGATCTCTCAGCTCCAGCCCCACTGACCTCTTTGCTGTATGTAACTCAACATGCCCATACACGGTCCTGCCTCAGTGCATTTGCACTTGCCCTTCCCTTTGCCTGGAATTCCATTCCCCCCAATATCTTCATGCCTCACTTACTTATTTAGCATCACCTTCTCCATGAGGCATCCCTGGCCATCCTTTCTAAACTTTGAATAACATGCTCACTGCTCACATGTTCCATCCCCCTTCCCTGCTTTCTTCTTTTGCCTTACATTTATCATGAATTAGCAACATGCATTTTAATTACTGATCCTGTTCATTGTCTCCCCCAGTAGGATGGAAGCTCCAAGACAGCAGGGGGTTAGTCTGGCTTGTTCCCTGCTGTACCCTCCACCTCTACAGCACTATATGTGTTCAGCACACGCTTTGTTGAAGGAATACATCAGGTTCAGGAAGTTTTGCTGGAGTCTCTTCCCCTCTGTACAGGAGCTTGGTGCCCTGAGATGGTGAAGACCAGAGTTCACATTGCTGTGAAGGCTGGAACAGCAGCCTGCCGGAGATCTGGGCTGGGCTCAGCCACACCTCACAGCCTCTGGGCAGTCAGACCTGACTCAGGAGGCAGAGCCCCAAACCAAGCTCCATCCTCAGACTGGATTTTCCCCTCCTTACAGCCCAACCCAGCTGCCTCAGGTGGGGGGTTGGCTGGGAACGCCAAGCTCATCCTTTTCTCTGGAGAGGCTGGAAGCAGGAGGGCTGTGGAGATGCCCCGCAGCTAGAAGGCTGGGTGAAACTGCCCGTAGCTGCCCTTGGCTGGTTTTCCTGGGGTTTCCACTGGGTCTTCCTAAGTGACAAATCAGTTCCATCCTTCTTGGACTTGGTCTCCCAAGAGAGCAGCACTCCTCACAGTGGGTCTGTGGCCTCACATTTCTGGGTCCTCCCCGAGACCTGTTAAGTCAGCTCCTCTGAGGTGGGGCCTGGGCATCTGCATTTTAGAGGCCAATCAGGAGATTCTTAAAAAAACAAAAACCAGCTGCAGTGAGTCCACTCCAACTCCTGGCAAGCCCACTTGTGTTAGAGTAGAACTGAGCTCCACAGGGTTTTTAATGGCTGATTTTTTAAGAAGTAGATCACCAGGTCTTTCTTCCAAACAACTCTGGGTAGATTGGAACCACCAGCCTTTCTGTTAGCAGCAGAGTGTTTAACTGTTTGCACCAGCTAGGACTCCAGGAGATTGTTAGGTATACTAAAAGGAGAATCGCCCACCAGATACTACATAGTTTACCTATGGTGTTTATTATCTGATTCCCCACTAGGAGGTAAGCTCCCTGAGGGCATAATATTTGTCTGTTTTCTCCACTGCTGTTTCCCCAGTGCCTAGAACAATGTCTGGCACATACTAAATGATTCATAAATAGTTGCAGAACGAGTGGATCCTTATCCCAGAGCCCTTCTTGATAAAGAGCTCATTAGTGAGGGGGTTAGCATGAGGAGGGAGATATTGATCCCTGTAATGGGATATTGCAGTCCTTGGGTGGAGTAAATGGTTACTGCTCTCTGCTACTAACTGAAAGGTTGGAGTTCGAATCCTTCCAGAGGTGCCGTGAAAGAAAGGCCTGGTGACCTACGTCTGAAAAATCAGCCAATGAAAACCCTATGAAGCACAGTTCTACTCTGACGCACACGGGGTCACCAACGGCAACTGGTAGGGTAGAGTACAGTGATACTGTCCCTGCCCTCGGAGGCACTTCCAGAGGCCCCGGACAGAGCAAGATCTCAAAATTCAACATGAGCTGATGATGTGCCACGGACACAGCTTCCATTTAGGAGGCTGGTGTCCTCCTGCCCTTCTCTCAGCTCATCTGAATGCTGGGCCACTTGGCACAAAGCGGGGAGGCATTGTGAAGGGGCCCACAACAAGCCTCACACTTCCCTCCACCCCAGCATCCCTTTTGCCTTTACAGCCCCCCCCCATTCCTAGCCCCCCCCCACCCCCCACCCCCGCCCTGTCCACTCATTAGGCCTTCCCTAGCCACTCCTTCTCTGGGCTCCAGGAGCACCTGGCTAGTACCTTCATTTCCGCACCTGATGGTCACCTGGCCCATTGCATTGTCAGTGGGCTTTTCGGAGGTGTCTGCTTGCCTCCCCAAGTAGATTATGGGTTTGCTGACAGTGCAGACCCCATCTTAGTCACCTTCATTTTGCCAGAACCTAGAGGACTAAGAGAGTTACTTAATATGCTTTTGTGGATTTATGGGAAAAAAGCACATGCAATACAGTTATGTTCAGGGCTTGGTGTATGCTAAGACCCAGAGAGGGCTTAACAGTGGGTTTTCTTTCATATAAAGCCCTACTGATCATATGGAGATTAACTGCAGACCGAGGAATACATAGCAACAGGCCTTGACTATTGGAACTAAATTGTCCACCTAGTAACTCCTACTACCACCTCTGATCATAATACCAAGCCAGTTGCCTTGGAGTTGGAATCGACTCCTGGCAACCCCATGTATGTCAGAGTAGAACTGTGCTCTGTAGGGTTTTCAATGGCTGATTTTTTGAAAGTAGACTGCCAGGTCTTTCTTTCAAGGTGCCTTTGGGTGGACTCGAACCTCCAACATTTCTGTTAGCAGCAGAGCAAGTTAACTGTTTGTAAGCAAGTTAATCATTTGCACCACCCAGGTAATACTAGCTAACATTTATTGAGTGTTGACCTTGTGGTAAGCATTGTTCTAAGCCCTTCACATGGATTATCTCATTTACTTCTCATAACATTTTGAGGTAGGGACGATTATTAGCCAATGCCTAGTGGGACCTGTGCTATTTTGGGGAGTAAAAGCTATGAAGTGGTTGAGGGAGGACCAAGCATGTATGTTGGGGGATAAGGGAAGAGATCAGGAAGAAGAGACTCCTCGGCATGGAGATCCCCAGTGCCACATGAAGCATCATGGATTTTTCAGAGCGGAAAGAAAGACCCAATTCCATCTCTAGAATGACTTCAATCCTGTGTTCACCGGTATCAGGCTCCAGGGGGGCTCAGAAATGCCCTTCAAGATTTCCCAGGCTCTAAAGTTCAACCAGTTCCTAGGTGGTGCAAATGATAGCTGTTAACTGAAAGTTTGGCAGTTTGAGTCCACCCAGAGGCACCTTGGAAGAAAGGCCTGGCAATCTACTTCCAAAAAATCAGGCATTGGAGACCCTATGGAGTGTAGTTCTACTCGGACAGTCCCCATGAGTCGGGACTGACGGCAACTGGTTAAAGTTCAACCTTCAAAAACCTAACCTCTCAGATGAAGATTGCAGCTTCGTGAATGTTTGTCTGATGCACTGGCCATGGTTAGCCCATTCAAGCAGCTTTCTTCACATTTGAACTAGGCTTACAGGCATTATGAGCTCACTGCTCCCACCTACCCCCTCCCCACTGGAGAAGTCTTCCTAGGAAAGGGCTCTGCCTGCTTTCACTTTGACTCCCTCCAGACTGGGAGCCCCTAGAGGGCCATGTCAATTCAATCAATTCAAGGGGACCTTATTGCCCCTTCCCTACCCCTCTCCCACCTGCAGTCAGCCAGCCCCAAGACTAGGCCTTCTACCCTGCTCCCAAGCCCTCTCTGTCCTTAGAACATTCTTCAGGGCTCCGAGCTGTGTGTGACACATCAGGACACAGGGGCTCCACAGGGAAGGTGGGCGGGAGAGGAGCTGTGATAGGGTGTGAGAAAGGGTGAGCGGGAGATAGTGGGGCAGGCGGTGAGGCCATTCCCCTCCCTTCCGGCTTGGAGGCGGGGTCATTAGACAAGGTCTGTAAATAACACCTGAGAAGCCTGGCTCTGTGTTTGAGCTGTGACTTTGGACTCCCCAAATAGACCTTGACTGTCTGCTCGGGGCATCCCATGTCCCTCCCCCTGAGGGACTTGGCGCGAAGGGAGCCCCAGCCCACTGGGCTATGAGGGGGTTCTGCTAAAGGTATGGTGTTACATTTGTGACATGCCTCTGTCCCTGAAGCACTCCAGGTTCCTGTTCTCAACAATTGTGAAGGAAAATAATGGTGTGTTTTCTCCCTGAAAACAAGCAGAGATCCAGAAGTTCAGTGGACACCAGAGTGGGCTCAAAGGAAATCTGGGTTCAAACCCACAGCAATCCATCCACTGACCTCCTGCGTGCTGGGTTCCCCAGGAGGGCTCTGGGAGTGTGTGTGGTGGGCACACCCGCAGGCTTGAAGCTGGAGACCGCTGAGGAAAGGCAGGGTGGTAAAGAAGGTGTGAGAGCCCATGCAAGTGTGCAGTTGGCTATTTGTCCTCCATCATAGTGCGTCTCCCCAGCTGCCCTCCCTCTCTCCCCACCTTCTGGCCCTTTCCACTCCAATAATTTCCTCCTCCGTACAGCACAGGGGTGACTCTGATGGCTCTGCCATCTGCCACCTCCCCTGCTGTCCTGGCCCCTGCGCTGGGTAATCTAAACCACTTGGGTAACGGAGATAAGATCCTTGCTGCCATTAAACATTGATAGGCCAGAGCGTGGTGAGAGCACTCAGTTGCAGAGAAATTCCCTGGCTGGTCCATAGGACGCAGGGAGACCACAGCAGCTGAGCCATTAAAAATGGATGGAAATCCGCCCCTCTAGGAAGAGGCTGAGCCTCTTAAAGTGGCAGTTCTCCTGTTGGCCAGAGGGAGGGCCCAGGAAGATTCAGAAAAGGCCAGCAGGGTCCAGACCCCGAGCAGAGTTTTCAAAGTCTCAGTTATATTTGCACTTTACATTCTGTTAACTGGGTGGAAAGAGCATGGACCCTGGAATTAGACAGACTTGGGTTTGAGTCTTAGCCCAATTCTACGGTACAGCTTTAGGCATGCTAACCCTTTGTTCATCTGCAAAATGGGCTTAATATTTACTCAAAAGATTGTTACAAGGACGAAATGAAACAATATACATATAAGCTACCTAGCACAGTGTTTGGCTCATCAGAGGTAGTTACTAAAGATTAGTTTCTCCCTCTCTTCTTCCTGGAAGAGGGTAGGTTTCTCCCCAGACTTATGTCTCTTCAGGGAGATCCTTTCTGGCCTGGTGGAACATTTTCCCTGCCCTCTGGGACTTTCAGAGACCTTGCTCTCATCTATTTGCTTGACTGTTTTCTCCACTAGACTGAAGTATCTTGAGAACAGGTGGCTGGGTCAACACTGATTTCTTAGTACCCAGCTCAGCGTCTGGCATATACTAGTTGCTCAGAGAATGTTGAATTGGATTAAATTGAAATAAACCTTTAAAAGGATGTAAGTGAGACAAAAAAATTCAAGGCAAATGATAAAAGATGGGAGAAATTGGGGTCACATTGCACAAAGAAGATCACAGGCTGTCTAAGTTCACAGGAACCTCAGGTACGGTTAGTCCAACATCCTCACATTATAACCAAGGAGGCTGAGGCCCAGCTATTTAGTGGCAGAGCCAGAATGTTCTCCAGACTCCTGACTCCTAACACCATGCTGGAGAGCTGGGGCCGGGGCCCACGGGCTTGAGCCCTTCCCCTGTGAGCAGGCAGACTGACGCCGCCTGGCTAGGTGCCCAGCCAGAGAGGTTACGTGACTTACCCCCAGTCACATAGTCAGCTCAACTTGAACCTGGACCCAGGCATGTTTCATGACTTCCAGGCCAGCATCACCGCCCCCTAGGCACCTGGAATTTCTTGTTTGCAGCTGAAGGGGTACCTGGTTTTGCAAATTTTGGTTCTAGAAATAGTGTTATGTACTTCCTTGACTCCGGGAGGTCAGGGATTAAGTGGTAGAGTTTGAAGAGGGAAGAGCATGAGCCAAGTCTGACACCTGCCAGCCCTTTCCCTGCACAGTATCTGCCCCAAATAACCCATTAAATCAACCTGCTATTAAGTCACACTGTTACTACAGGAGCCTGAACTCTTCTTGCAGAGCTACTGTGTGGTTTCCTCAGTGGAGGGGCCCAGGGGCCAAGATGGATGGGACCCTCCTCACCCCTGAGTGGTCTGCTGGAGCAGGGAGTTACGAGGTGGGAGACCTGGGTCCCATTCTGGCTCTCTGATAATAGCTTTAGAAATAGTATCCTAATGATTCCATAGGATCATAATGAAGATTAAATAACACAATAAATGTGAAAGTTCTGTAAGATAAATATTTTCATTATAATAAATATTTGGCAGGTAAGGGACTGAGTATGGAGCCCTGGTGGCACAATGGTTAAGCATTCGACTGCTAACTGAAAGGCTGGTGGTTCTAACCCACCAGCCACTCTACTGGAGAAAAGACCTGGCAATCTGCTCCCCTAAAGATCACAGGCTAGGAAACCCCATGCAGCAGTTCTGCTCTGTCCTATAGGGTCGTAATGAGTTGGAATCGACTTAACCGCACCCAACAACAACAAGGGACTGAATGAATCAGTGCAGGGACACCTTGGCTGGGCAGGTTTCTCACACAGAAAAGATCCCCAGACCTTCCACTTCCCAGTCCCCCAGAGGGGCTGTCAGTGAACGGCTTGTGTGGTCTTAGTTATCCATGGGAGCATTCTCCTTTTGCTGAATCTGAAGTTCAGAGGTCTGAAGAAATATTAAACTAGGATTGTAGGTTTTTAACAGGATAAAAAACCCATTGCCATCGAGTCAATTCCAACTTATAGAGGCCCTATAGTGACCCTATAGGAGAACGTAGAACTGACCCATAGGGTTTTCAAGGAGCAGCTGGTGGAGTCAAACTGCCAACCTTTTGGTTAACAGCCAAGGTATTAACTACTGCACCAGAAGGGCTCCTTTAACAGAATAAAACCTGTTGTTGTCAAGTTGATTCCGACTCATAGCGACCCTACAGGACAGAGTAGAATTGCCCCATAGAGTTTGCAAGGAGCACCTGGTGGATTCAAACTGCCGACCTTTTGGTTAGCAGCCATAGCTCTTAACCACTGAACCACCAGGGCTCCTTTAACAGAATAGGGGGCCCTTAAATATAAAAACTAGCTTGATTTAAAGGTGTCAGAATTAGGGAGAGAACTTCATAGTGGTGGAGAAATAGACTAGAAGGCCTCTTAAGAAAGATTCCTTCTAATAATACCAGCATTTACTGAGGCCTAAGTTTAATGCACAATTACATCATTATTTCATGAACAATCCTATGTGATAAATACTATTGTAATTCCCACTTTGCAGGGAGGAAACTGAGGCACAGGGAATATTAGATAACTTGTTTAAGTTACGATTTGAACCCAAAGTATTAAGTAACTTGTTCAAGTAAGATTTGAATTTGACACAGCAGCCTGAATCTCTGACCACTCATTACACAATTCTGCCTCCAATAAAAGGCCACTCTGGGGAGCTTTCTGGGTGTGGAAGAACTCTTTTTGCAAGAGTCAACTCCAGGGAGATTTCTCTGGACCTTTGGAAGGAGATTCAGAACCGCTTCTCCAACCTGGTTCTAGGTCTGCTTGATAAGCCAGGAATAAAGCTATCCTGTGTCTTCCAGAACTTTCTGTTCCCCTGGGCAGCAAGGCATTTGTTTGGCCAGGGCTTCCTACCTCAGAGGCTCATCTGCCCCAACAAGGGCGGCCCACTTAGGGCAGGCAGTGCCAGTCAGCCTTCAGACAGGAAGCTGCTGGGCATGTCTGCCCTCTGCCACATCTCTGAGAGGTCAGACTGGGGCTGGGCAGGGGGACAACCTGCTAGGAACTGAGAACTGGGCACTTTAAGCATTTATGCTTATGCTTGCTATTCCCCAGCCAGCTGCCCATTCTCTATAAGAAGGGATTTCCTCACCTCGGAGAGCCCCACCCATCTCCTCAGGGCTTGGTTCTTTTTGCCACTCTGGGCTCCTCCCATGCAGTCAGCTGCCTTTCAGTGCTCATGATTGGATCCCAGTGAATCCAAAATTCATTTGATTAACAAGAGGGAAAAACACAAAACCCTTCTATGTGGTAGGAATAAGGTTTTGCCCCAAGGAGCAATCCATCTGTGTGCCCTCTCTCAGATACACAATTCGACAATTCAGTACACTTACCGAAACGCTGCGCTGTGGGGGAACAGTGAGGTACCAGCCGTGAATCAGTCCTGGAGGAACAAGCTTCCTCTCACGATGCTAAGAGGGTGGCAGAAGCAGATAAGACAAGCACACAAATAATGGGAAAAACTTGAGTATGTTTTCCACGTTCCCCAAGCAACCGGTGTACTTCTCTGTGGTGCAGTTTGAGGCAGTAAGCTCTGAGGAGACAAGGAGGGAGACATTCCGCTGCCTGAGGAAGGGAGTCTTTATCTGGATTTTGAGGACGACAGGGCCACAAACAGCGATGGCAACTGGTGGTGACCCGGGATATGTGGGGGTGGCAGGCAGAAATAACAGCTTGTGTGTACATGGTGGCACATTCGGGGCGCGCCCTCACGACCTCATCTCATTGGACCCTCAAGGCCCCTCTGTAAGCAGGCTTCGTCACCTTCATTTTCCGGACAACAGAACTTAGGCTTGTAGCCTTGAACTCAGAGCTTCTGACTCACATTCTTTTCCTTATGCTGCAGTTTGCGCAAGATTTCTGAGAGGCAGTCCAACCCCCCAGAACGTGAAATCTTGACTTCTACGCAGAGACAGTTTCTACCCAGTCTTGTGTAAGACCCACTCTGATACTAAGTTATGGTGGTAAGAAGTGGGGGTGGAGGGGTCCACAATGATGAGGCCTAGGCGCTGGCTGGCTGCCAGGCAGCAGGGCTTCATGGGCAGCAGCAGGGGCTGAGTTAGGAGCAAGTCCCCCACCAGGACAGGCATGGAACCCACATGGCAGGAGGCACATGCCTAGGGGCTATAGAGGGGGCTACTCTGCCACTACGCCTGAGAGTGAGCCGTGTCTAGGCCTGAGTGAAGCCTGACTGTGCCAAGGTCTTTGGTCACCTCAAAATAAGGCAAGATAAGCTAGAGTCTCTTGTTTTTAAACCAGTCAATGAGGGGACAGCTGTTCTTTGTTTCCATGGAGAAACAGCAGAAGAGGAAATGTATGAGTCGGAATGGACTCAACAGCAAGGCAGCGGGCTTTTTTTATGGGGTGAGGAGGGAGAGAGGGCGGGGATTTAGGTTAGTGCTTAAGTTGTGAGGAAGTGGAAACTTGTTACCAAAGGTCTTCTTCCTTTTTAGTCAGAAAGTTTGCTTTCTTCTAGGGAAGAGTGGTGTGGTTCTTCCTTGAGGCCAGCATGGGCTTTCAGAGAATAAAACCAGTCAGCACAAAGTTGGCCTGCAGAGATGGGGATTATCTGGGGATTCGTGTGGTGGGGACAGCAGGAATCTGTGAGTCTGAGCAATGCCAGGATGGCTCCCTTCTTTTCCTCCTTACCTCCTTCCATCCTCCCCTGTTCCCCAAACACTCCCTCCCAGAGGATAGAAGCCTGCTTCCCCAAATTCTGTCGGAGCCACCTCCTTCTGCCTGCATCACTGGGATTTGCTGTTTGACAAAAGGGAACTGACTTGTACTGAGCTCCTACTATGTGTCTTGCCCTGAATTTGGCACATATTTCCTGGCCCTGAGGAGTTGTTCATCAGGGAAGTCAGAATCAAACAACTACCAGAATTACAAGGTAAAGATAAAGCCATTAACAGAGCTGTGACCAAAACGCTGAGAGAAAGGAAAAGACTTCCTGTGCCCAAGGTCAGGGAAGAAGCCTTGGGGAGGAAGGCATAGGAAGTGGGTGCTGAGAATGAGAAGGGAGAATTTGCCAGGTGGAGAACTGGTAGGTGGGGGACAGCTTTCAAAGTACTTTCAGAAACTTTAATTCAGAGTATTCTCTCCATGTGAGTGATAAGAAAATCAAGACCAAGAGGTTAAATGGCACAGATAAGAGCGCAGCCGGGATGTAAAATGCTCACTGCTCTTTCTTCAAGGCCAGGCTGGGATCAGGATGGAGGAGGAGCTGGCTGAGGTACCAGAGAGAGAAGAAAGCTGAGATCTGGGGACCCCAAATGGCAAACTTGGGATAACTCATGATTCTGGCTAACTCTCCATCTAGTCTCCAGGACAGGACTCCTACGGTTATTAATAATAGCAAGAACCAAAAAATAAACCACTGACACGCCCTATGTGTGTCATAATAGAGCTGTGCTCCAAAGAGTTTTCAGTGATCGTGATCTTTCAGAAGTAGATCACCAGACCTTTCTTCTGAGGCACCTCTGGGTGAATCTAAATCGCCAACCTTTCAGTGAGTAGCTGAGCCCTTAACATTCGCACCGCCCAGGCACTCCTAACAGCAGTAACAGCTACCATTTATTCAGTGTTTACTATGTGTCAGGCATATAAATACTGTGGAAAGAATGAACATATGTGCAGAATGCTTTATAAACATCACCTCTTTGAATCCTCAAAGGAACGAATAAAATAAGTACTTTCATTTCTATTTTTCAGACAAGGAAACTGAGGTTCAGAGGTTAGGAAGTTGCCCAAGACCTCACAGGAAGTGGCAGAGCTAAGTTTCCATCTGAATCCAAACTTATGCTCATAACCACTATGCGCTACTGCCCAGGTTGGGACACAGACACTACACCATGGTGTTTATTTTTCTACATCTTTGGCATCACTCAGGCTCCGGGTGGGACTCTGCCTCAGGATGCTGACTCCCGAGGCGGACTAGCCACCCTGAAAGGCTTGTGCCTGTGTCCAAGATCCCCTGTCAGGGATGGCCATATCTCTTTCTACATCCCCACACCCACTCTATCGCAGGGCCCAGAGGGCGCAGGGGTGGGGTGAGGTTTCCACCCAGACAGTTCTCCACCAGGGACAGACGGTGCTCTAGGGGAAGTACAGAGAGGAAGTGGGCCTTAGATAGAGGAGGAAGAGTGGGTGGGTGAGCACTGTGGGTGTGAAGGGATGGTTTGGAAGGCCCTGGGACTTTCCCCTAAGCCTGAGCTCCTCCCCCAGACAGGCCAGCCAACTTCACCAATTTATCACAGGCCACTTCTGACTCTTCCCATCCAGATCATATTATTCTCACCCCCCTCTCTGCAATGTACCCGCCTCCCTCTCCCACCATCTTAGAATCCTTTTACTGTCACTGTCAACCTGCCCCCGCCCCCCAAGTTTCAGGTGATACCGTGGCAGTCATCGAGGTCAGCCCAACAGGCTTCACCTGAGCATAACTGGACTCAGAAATCAAATCGGGGCACCATCCCTCCCCTCACCACACACCCCACCTTTGAAGACTCCATGAAGAAACAGGGTTGAAATGTGAGCCCTGAGCTCTCATTGTGGTTTCTCTTCCTTTTCAGTTTCCTGGCCTCTGCCTCACACTAGGCCTCCCCAAACCTCCTTTTCAAGCTTCTCGTCCCTCAGCCCCTAGGCCAGCCCCCCCACCCTTTTTTATTTATTTGACTGAGGCAGCAGTGGGGAGCCCCCTGCATCAGTGCCTCTAATGGGACTCTGTGGGGTGGAGGGTGGGGTGGGGAGGGTCTCTGGAGGCAAGAATGCTGTTGGTCTTTTTCTTTAAAAAAAAAAAAGAACAAGAAAAAAGGCTGCGTTTCTATAGGAGATGTGATTGTCTTTAAACACGAAAAATTCCTTGGCTTGAGGAAAAATACACATCATATCTGTAAATGAAATACACAACCATGACACCTTGAGACAAATACACAGGTTTGTGAATACAGATGCACGCCCAAAGCCAAGACACCCAGAACACAAATATCTGTGTCCACACAGGAACAGAAAGTGCACAGGGACGTGCTCTCGCATACAGGAACACACACACGTTTACACAGAGACCCAAAGACGAGCACGTGACGTCGGCCGTGCTCAGGCCCCTGGGGTCAGCCGCCTGGGGCAGGCGAGCCGGCTGGTGGGCGGACGAGCGGGCGCGGCCGCCCCTCCCTCCCGCCGGTCCTCCCCTTCCGGCGTCACTTGTTTTCCAGCCCGGAGCCCGCTCCTCCCCACCCCGGCCGCTGACGTGGCCCGCGGCATCAGAGCCCCGGCTCGCGGGAAGCGCTTTCCTTATTTGGGTGCGGGCTCTCTGGCGGCGGGGGAGGGGCGGGCGGGGAGCGCTCTGGCTGCCTGCTGTCAATAGCCAGGCTCTCATCTTTCCAACAATTCCCAAAGGGCGCAGACGTGAGCCGAGTGTGGAGAGAGGACCCTGGGTTTCCCATCTCCTGCTGAAAGCGGGAGCGCCCAGCTGGGCAGCCTTCCCAGAAGTTATTTCCCCGCAGCCTCCCTCTTGGGGTTTCTCATGAACGGAGTTCGATTGAAATACAGATGAGGAATTGGTCTTCCATAGATGCCTTCAGATAGTCCCTTACGTCCAAGGCCAGACTGCCCTAGAAGGCTATGATGTGGAGGCCAGTGTGGGGTGCTGGGAGGGACAGACTTACTACAGCTGGGTGACCTTAAGTCTCATAACTTCTTTGGACCTCAGTTTCCTTACCCATAAAATGTAGAGGATACTTGCTTTATGAGGTGTTTGTGAGGATTGGATGAGGATTACACTTGTTGGCATAAAACAGCTTTGTAAACTGTGAAGTGCTGTACAAAATTACAGGTAGTCACTCTGTGAGTTGAGGAACCTGTTCAGGGGGCCGCTTTTTAGAGAGGGAGCAGCAGAGACCTAGGGACTGACCAGACTTCCAGAACCTGCCTTTCTGAGACCTCACCCAGCTGCTGTGGGAATGCCCTTTGACCCTGATGAAAAGCTTAAGTTTTGTATACAAAATCATCTGGTATTTGCTGCCACTATCCCACGGCTGTGATGGCTGTTTAGCTGGGGCCTCTGTTAGGGTTGCTGTGAGTCAGAATCGACTCGATGGCAGCAGCGGGTTTGGTTTTTTTTTTTTTTTTTTTTTTGTTTCTGTTAGCAAGTGGTGGGCATGCTCTCAAGATTACTCTTCCAGTTAAACCAGAGAAGGATACCAGAAGAATTGGTGAAGCCAAGGAGGAAGCAGGCATTGTGTGAAGGCCTTGTACAGTACTAGACGCCATACAGGACCTGCCTGTCTTCTGGCCCTGGTAATAAGACTCCCCTCCTTTCAGATCCAGCTCAGAACTCCCAGCCCCAAGGAGCCATTTCCTGCTGGACACCAGCTGACTGCTAGCACCTTCATTCCAACCCCCTTCATCAACTGAGAACTGTTTGTGCCATGCTCACTAACCCACATTTCTGTCTCCTGGCTGCTTCACATCTGTGTGCTCTGTGTAGCTGCTTTTCCCTCCCCAGGAACTTGGGGTTTCCTGAGGGCAGGAACTATGTTTCTCCACATCAGACTGAAGAACCCCACCATCCACACCTGAGAGAGGAAACCAAGTCTCTGCCTTCCTTTAATCTTAGACAAGGAGGACAAAAGGTGTTCAGATCATGGGATCAAGTGATTGATTTATGACCCATATATAAATGGCAGTGAATCATAGGGAGGGCCAGACAGGACAAATCTCTGCAGTGCTCATTCTCCTATTCTTCCCCCCTCCCCTCCTTCCAGTGATTCCCATGAAAACCACTGCAGGGAGGGCCGGCTGCACATGGCACAGTGGGCAGGCAGATGCCCTCCCTTTGGAGGTGGTTTTCCTCTTTATAGCTAAGATACCTGAAGGTGACATCTAATTCCATGCTACCCATGGGTAAGCTGTGTGTCAGCTGAGGTCAGTTGCTCCTTAAATGCTGGGTGAGATTGGTTCAAAGCTTCATTCCAAGATATATGGTAGAACCAATGTTCTTCCTCAAAGTATTCCAGATACCCCTGGGAGTGGGGATGAAGGGTGGGGAAGACATGTTCTCATCATTGCCTCTGGCTTTGAACTCCTATTCTTAAATGTGTTCAGTTTAGGAATCATTTTGCTTATCCGTGAGAGTTTTTTTGAGCTGTGGATCTCAGCTCCTTTCCTTGCTTTCTGCAAATAAACTCCTCACAAGACCTTTACATGTGCCATGAACTTAATGAAGGTTTGGGGCTATGGAAGGGTTTACACAGCAAAAATGCAAATAACTTAAAAATTGAATGTTAGACACTTTTGTTCTTAAGAATGCCCTCAACTTTATAACACTGGCTCCAGCTCCCCACCCTGAACTTTGATGTTACTCAAGCTCTTAGTTCTCTATGCTATCACTTCCCCTCTTTTTATTGCTCTTCTTTCTCAGAAGCAAAAGAACAAATTCCTACTGTTTTCTTCTGCAGAGTAATTCAGCTCTTGCTAACCCTACTCACAGTTTCCAGCCTCTCTAAGAATTCACTCAGATTAGTCCAGAGCTTCTGCCTGTTTAAGTTCTTAGACAAAGAACACCTCCTGCTAAGCCTTGGCAGGCCAGGCTGGAGGGTGATGGTGGTGGTGGTATTCCTAGACTTAGAAAGTTCTTTAAGTAAGGATGCTTACAACAGACTCCTCTTTGAATTCAGAACTTGGGGAGCAGAAGGTCATTATCTTTTCAGGTGCTTACTCATTCCCACTAAGATCATCACTCTGCTCCAAAATTTGGGGGCTCAATCTTCTTAAAACCCTCTTAAACATGCCTCATGACATTCTTCTCTCCACTAACTTCGTGAGCATCTGTCACGGGACCTACCTTACTTCCACACAACTCTAATGCCGGAAGGGAGACAGCTGAGAACACCTGGGACCACCTGACTATTTGTCTGACTCAGTAGGACTCAACCCTCTACCTCAAGGGAGTTCCTGAGCCAGGAGGGTGGAAAGGAAGCCCTGAGCTGAGGATAGCGGGAAATATGGAGATGATGCTGATAGTTATTATCCCAGCCATTATCCTGACCCTGTTTACTCCTATTGTCATTATGGGCTCTCATCAAAGGCAAGCCAATTGAGGGTGACACTAACCACCAACTGAGAGTGACTTCAAATTTCTTGGCTCCAATATTCCTACGTAGGGTCACACCATAAATCTCTCCTTGAATTCAGTGTGTGTATGTATGTGTGTGTGGGTTGGGGGCAGGTATTTTTCAGGCTAACTTGAATTCTTTCTTATAGTTCATAATGAGAACTATGTAATGCATGTCTTTCCCTTTTTGCCTTGGCTCCTGGAAGCTCAGAGGTAAATTTAGGAGTCAATGAAGTAACTAATTCAAACCAGTTAGTAAATACCTACCTTTCTTTCTCTTTCCCTCCTCCTACTAGTTGATTTCTGATGCTTAATATAATATATACATACACATATAATTATCTTTTTTATATGTGGTTTAATATTTGGTTCAATATTATTCAATATATATATATATAAACCAAACCCGTTGTCATCAATCAATTCCAGCTTATGGTTATACCATGTGTTTATGTGGTTCATTTCTTCTTGGAAGTAAGCAAAGTATAAATTATAATAATAGTTAACATGTATTGTGTTAGGCACTACTCTAAGTACTGTAAACTCAGTTAATCCTCCCAATAACTCTATGAAGTAAGTACTGTTATTAATCTCATTTTATAGATAAGAAACTAAGGCACAGAGAGGTTTAATAACTTGCTTAAGATGGCACAGTTAATAACGGGTGAAGCTGGGATTTGAACCTGGTCAGTATGGCTCCAAGTCATGTGCTCTAATGACCACACTAGAGTAGATAAATTACAAGTTAGTGCAAAGGCCTAATTATGAGCTATCAGAGCCAGTCATCATCAGAACTGTATTTACTCGAAGGCTGATATGAGGGTAAGTCAAAAAGTATTGCTACAAAATCATAGAAACCTTTATTAAACAAAAATATCAAAATGTGAAGCTATTGTTTCTCAATGTATCCTCCATCTAGGTCTATACACTTCTGAAGGCAGTGTTTCCATGTATCTAACCCTTCCCCCAAAGAATTCTATGCTTTTCGATTTACACCACATCAAAACGGCAGTTTTGGCATCCTCAAATCATGTCCACTTTTGGGACTCAAATCATGTTCCTTTTAAGAGTTCTTTGAGTTTTGGGAAAAAAAGCAGTCTGAAGAGGCAAGATCAGGGCTGTAGGGTGGATAGGGTAAGGTTTCTCAACAAAATTCTTGTAGGACAGCTCTTGCTACCCTCAAAGAATGAGCAGGTGCATTGTCATGATAGAAAAAAAATTCCTCAGCGCAACTTTCCTGGCCTTTTTCTCACCAATACAGTTTTCAATTTACTTAAAACTTCTTCATAGTAAGCCCCTGTGATCATTCTGTGGCCATCGAGAAAAATTATCAAGATTACCTCTTTGGAATCCCAAAAAACAGTCACCATAAACTTCTGAGCGATCTTCCCTCTCTTGGCTTATCTTTGAGGTCCTCCGGATCTTCCTTAAAACACTTGATCCATCTAAAGACTGTCGTTTTACGTGGGGCAGCATTTCCATAAACTTATTACAAAGCTTCAATGATTTGGGAAGATGTCCACTTGAGTTTTATTGAAAATTTGATATTAGCCCTGACCTCAAAATCATTTTTATCATGGCCAAAAAAGTATCCTTTTTTTTGAAGGCAACCTAAGACTAAGACGTGTATCACTGAGAGAACTTGTCTGCAGCCATCCACTGATCGCAGAGACAAGTGTAAACACATTTTGTTTGGAATAAACCCATGCATGTATGAACTGGAACTCTAGTAGTAATACTTCTTGAATTACCTTCGCCTGATAAGCAGCAAAGACTACCCATTCTTAATCTAAATAGAAACTTCTTCCCCACCAACCTTATTCTTAGTGGCTGAATGGAGGAAGTGGGATTTAGAATCCTTTCTCACTCTCCCACCCCCTCCTCACCCCACCTCCTCAGTCCCTTTTTGTCTTTCCTGACATGCCCATCATCAAATCTATGCCTTTTCTTTCAGTAAGATGGGAAGAATTTTCTCTTTCTGTATTCCTTCTGTGGAGATAATTCATTCAACCAAAATCAGTACCTATTGTGTGCTGAGGGCCAAGGTATATACCAGGCCTGCCCACTGCTGTGGAGTCCATTCTGACTCATAGCCACCCCATGGGGTTTCCAAGGCTGTAAATCTTTACGGAAGCAGACTGCCACATCTTTCTACTGAGGAGCCTCTGGTGGTTTCAAACTACTTACCTTTTGGTTAGCAGTTGAGTGTTTTAACAATCATGCCACCAGGGCTCCTTATATACTAGGCACTGAAGTATGAATGGATAACCCAGTCTCTGCCTTCAGGGAATCACAATCTCACTTGTCTACACAATGAACTGTAACACTGAGGCATGAGCTTATAGAATTATAAACAAAGGTCTATGAGAGTACAGGGGGGCATTGTTGGTTCAGTGGTAGAATTCTCACCTTCCATGTGGAGACCTGGGTTCAATTCCCAGCCAATGCACCTCATGGGCACCACCATCTGTCTGTCAGTGGAGGCTTGCATGTTGCTGTGATACTGAACAAGTCTCAGTGGAGCTTCCAGACTAAGACCAACTAGGAAGAAAGGCCTGGCAATCTACTTCTGAACAATCAGCCAATGAAAACCCTATGGATCACAATGGCCTGATCCCGTTGTGAATGGACTCAATGGAAACTAACACCATGAGAGCACAGAGAAGGAAGTTATTAACTCCAATGGGGAGTTGGGGGTGGTGGTGAATCCAGGAAGGCTTTCCAGAGCAAGTGACATAGAAGCCAGTTCTTAAAGGATGAATAGGCTTTTTGATGGGCAGAGAATTGGAGAAAGAGAATTCCAGCAGAACAAATAATATGAGAAAAAGCACAATGATATTAAAGTACAAAGTGTGTTTGAGATATACTGAGAATGGGGTTAACTGTGCTTTAGAGGTTGAGCCAGATTGGAAAGGCCTTGAGGGACAAACCAAGAATTTGAACTTCCTCCCGTAGGCAATGGGAGCCCTCTAAAGTTTTTAAGCAGAAAAGAGACAAGATAAATTTGTGTTGAAGAGCTCTGATAGCAGAGGATGGACTGAGGAGGGGGTGGAAGGGGCACTTTAGGCAAAGAGATCATTTAGGAGACTGTTGTAATTGTCCCAGAAGATCTAACAGGCAGTGGCTTTAGATGCCAAGAAGAAGATATTTCGAAAGGATAATTGACAGGGCTTGGCCCTATTTGGATATGGGGTATCAGCTCAGGAAGTAGGCCTCCTGGATATCTGTCACTGAATCAGGAGACTTCTTTCTCCATGGCAGGTGATTACATATTCTACTGGTACCCAGTGAGTCTTCGAGATAGACCACCGATCACAGATTAAGGAAGAGACAGGGTGACTCTCCTGGCCCAGTACTCTCTGGTTACAGATAAGCAAACTGAGGTTCAGGGAGGTGACTCCCAGTCTGGTTATCTCTCCCTTACTCCAGCTCTTTCCTCTGAACCACACGGATCAAATGCTTGACCTCCCCTGGACCTGAGCTCACTGTGGGCCCAGTGCCAGGAGGTCAGAGGTGGGAGGCTGCAATCCCTCTTCTTCCACTTTTCCTTGTGTCCCCCTCTCTCAAGTCTGTCTCTCTCCACACTTCAGTCCCCCCCAGGAGGTCTTGGCTGTCACAGCTGTGATGCCAGCTTCCTGCCTGCCCCCAGACACTCAGCCCCAGGATGCCCGCCCCATTATGGCTCTGCCAAAACAACATCTGGGGGAACTCAACAGTCTCAGGACTTCTTCTCTTGTTTTCTGTCTGGAGATGAAGGGGCTTATCCTGGGCCCCTGGGAGTGAGGATGACGAGGGTTTACAACGTGTCTGTCCTCTAAGTTTGGGAATGAGGCCATAAATTCAGCTTCAGATCTGCTGCTGTCTCCAAGTCCATGTGTTCCCCTGTTAAGTTTCCGGCACTTTCAGTCACACCATTGGAGAAAGCCCAGAGGGTGAAGGTGTGGGAGGTCACATTCTTGGGGGGCCTCCAGGACAACAGACTTTTAGCAGATAGTTTCCATCCTTTTGCTCCTATAATACACCTAGGGATTCACAGATGAAAAACACATCATGGGAGACCTTTCCAGCAAATACTGGTCTGGCCATCTGTCCACATCTCTCTCCCCTCTCCCATCTCCTACCTCATCTCTCATTCACTCTCTCTGTCACATACCCTCAGCCTTCCTTCCTTTCTTCCTTTTTCCTTCCCCTACACAGTGCCAGGCTGCCCACAGACGCTAGTGGGTCAGTAGGGCACAGGAACTGAGAAGCAACCCCTAGGGGAATAGACGTTTTTGGGGGAGCAGATCCCCTCCTTTGCATGGCGCCTGGCATGCGTGCAGCTTCAGTCACAAGCTTGATGAATTAATAACACTTTCCAGACCCTGCCTCCCAGTGAGAGGCCAGCAGGCCTGTGCGAGCTGAGCCAGTGAGGTGATGGGGAGGGGGTCAAGAGGTGAGTCTGGAAGCCTGAGCCTGGGAACTTTCCATACCAGCGAGGTCTTCCAGGGTCTCCACGGGAGTGGCTGGCCCTGACAGCAAAAGTGGGGGCTCCCCAGAAAGTTTCTTTCTCTGCCCTGCCCAACATTTTGGGCCCCACATCTAGGTAGGCTAGCATCTTCCCTGGAACGGTGGGTTTAGTTGTCTTCCAAGACCGAAGCAGGATGAAATCTTCTCTCTCTCTCTCATTTTTATTGTGGTAAAAATATATATAACAAAACATTTGCCAATTCAGCATCTTTACATTTACCCTCTCTCTTTTCAATGGGGACTGTGCAAAGGGCAGGTACTCTCACCGCATACCACTGTGTACATGCTATCCACTAGTGTGACTCCCCCACCCCCACCCCCTTCAAAGCCCTTTCACTGGGCCCTCTTTGTGCCCAGCCAAGTCCCCTGTACCCTCAACACCTTTAAGAATTTTCTCCATCTCCTGGCCTTAACTGAAACCTAGCTATTTCCTTCAACTCTCTCAAGGTAGGGCTGTTTTGCTGTCACCCCCCCACACACCTCAGGTTCAAGTGGTGGGGGCAGAGTCTTCCTTGTTCTGCATTACCTCTTCCAACCATCATGCCCCGTCCCCTTCTCGGAAGCTTATTTGTTCCTGCTATACCATCCTCTTTGGACCTCCTGGTCCGTCTTTCTCACTGACTAAAGATGTTGCCCTGCAAGACTCATGATCTTTCTCTGTACCCCAAACTCTTATCACCATCTGAGGAAACACCAACATGAGTGGAGCAACTACACTCATTCCACCCCCAGACTCTCAGTCCCCTGACTTAAGGTCTCCAGTGACCATCTCCTCCACTCAGTCTCCAACACCACCCACCCCAAGGCGAATGCTCTGAACGTTGACACCAGCTCCAAAGCCCACCACCATATCTCCAGAGCCTCGCACACAGAGATAGTCAGCAAGGATTCCTTGAGCAAGTGAATAAATGAACGAGCAAGTAAGTGAATAAAGCAAGTGTCACAGATGGGAGTTGGGCATAATCAAAAGAGCACTAGACTGGGTGGCAGATCCAGGTTTTAGTCACTAAGTAGCTGTGTGACTTTTCCCATGGCATCCTTTCCCATCTCGTAGCCTCCTTTTCCTCATCTGAAAAATTAAAATGTTTGCAAAGATGATTTCTAAGAATCTTATTATGACAGTCAACAGTAATAAGAGCTATGAGTTATTGAGCATCTATGATGCTTAGGCACTGTGCTAAGTGCTTTCTATATATTACCTCTCATATACCCAATAACCCTGTAAAGAACTATTATTCCCATTTTAAAGATGAGAAAATGGAGGTGAAGAGAGAATAAAGATTTGCCCTATCATACAGATACAGGTGGCAGATTCAGGATTAGAATGTAGGTTGGTCAACTCAAAACCAAGTGTGTCTAAATGAGCCTCATGTCTTGAGATGAAAGAAGTCTCATGGTTACAAGGACTACTGCTTGTTCTTCTAAACTACCAGTTACCAAACTAGCTACTGTAGAACGGATTCTGATCCATGGCGACCCCATGCTCCATAGGGTTTTCAATGACTGATTTTTCAGAAGTAGAACACCAGGCTTTTCTTCCGAGGTGTCTCTGGGTGGACTCCAACCTTTTGGTTAGCAGCTGAGTACGTTCATCATTTGCACCACCCAGGGCCTCTTCTTCTAAAATAGAATTAAGGTCTCTTTGAGATGATGGGGGACTGGAGGTGAAGGTCTCACTCATCCTACCCTTGGCATGGGCCTGCTCCTCACCTATTCAGTTCAAACAGTTACGAGGCAGTTGCTGTGGCAGGGGAGAGTGGGCGGGGGGATCACTATAGGAGATACAAAGACAGGCAGGGCTATTTCTGCCCTTGAGCACCTTGTGGTCTCTGGACAGTTAACTATGCGCTTGGTGCTCTGAACGCCTGTGAGACAGAGTGTTCCGAGTGGGCTCCACAGGCCGTGGCATCAGAATGGCCTGGGTTCTTGTTATACATGCAGATGCCTGGACTCCACTTCAAACTACTGAATCAGCATTTCAGAGAGAGGCTGCCTAATCTGAATTTTTACCAAACTCCAGCTGACTCAATGGCAACTGGTTTAAAATTCAGGAATTATTATCCTAAGACATCATGTGGTTTGTAGGGACTTGAATGCCAGAGGAGATATTTTGAATGAATGCTGTAGGCAATGGGAAGCCATTGAAGTTTTTTTTTCCAAGCAGAGGAGTGACATCATTAGATAGTATTCAAGGAAATTGACTCTGCAAGCAGTATTCAGCGTGGATTGAAGTGAGGAGGGCACCGTACCAACCAGAAGACTATGGCAGTAGTCTAGACAGGCCGGAGGGACTGGGGCAGGGAGGACAATGGGCAGTTGCCCACAGGTAAAAGGGCAAAAATAGGAAAGATGTTGCAAATGTAGAGGCTATAGATTTGTCAACTGATCATCAGGGCATAGCTAAAGATGTCTGCGGGGTTTTGAGCCCGGTAACTAGAAAAAAAATGGCAATGCTATTGAAAGAGATAAAGAAATCGGAAGGAGGGAAGAAAGAAGAAAATTATCTTGATTTGTTCCATGTTGAGATTAGAATACCAGAAAAATATTTCATAGATGTCCAGTTCTCAATTGGAAAAAAAATGGTTGGGATCTCAACAGTAAAGTTGGGGTTAGAGATTATGGTTTGAAATTTATTATATATCCAAAAACCAAAACCAAACCCATTGCCATTGAGTTGATTCCGACTCATAGTGACCCTATAAGACAGAGTAGAACTGCCCCATAGGGTTTCCAAGGAATGGCTGGTGGATTTGAACTGCTGACCTCCTGGTTAGCAGCCATAGCTTGTTGTAGCTCTTAAACCCTATGAAACCAGGGCTCCTATTGGACATCAGAAGTTGCAAATTCAAATACCTACAGGAGCAAGGCAGGTAATGCAAATGATGATTAAGTATAAAAAACAAAAAAAAAACCCAGCATAATCCATTATAAATGTCAACCACCACTTGGCCGCAGCAGGGAGGCAATAGGGAGTGGTAGAGACTGTGGTAAACTGGAGGGCACACTTCCTGTCGTAGGGGCCAGTCATTGCCAAGCAGGAATGTGGGACCAGTGTTAACAGATATTCTGGTTTTTAAAGAGAAACTATAAACTATATATTTTTTAAAATATGATACTTTCTAACAGTTAAGTGTTGACAACTAATTTTTAAAGGGCTTAAACAGTATGTGGGCCAAATAGTATTTATCTGTGGTCGGCTCTGCCTCACAGCTTTCAGTTTGTGACCTCTGAGCTACATGGAGGAGGTAATCGTGGCCACAGATGGCATTAAGGAGAAAGTTTTGAGCGAAATGAGAAGAAAGCCAGGGACTGAACCCTAGACAGCCATGACTCTCCCAGACTCCCAAGCTTGCTTGCAGGTGAGCCCGGGGCTTAGAAAGGCCCTGGTTTTTTTAGCCACTGGGTGTCTGGTGGGCTCCTATTTGGTGCAGCAAGCACAGCCTGTGTTTGCTGCAGCTAGTTCTGCTCATCTCCTGGAAATCACGTGGGCAGCCGCCAAAGTTTTGGTGCTTTCCCGGTTGGAGGCCAGCTGCGGGGGAGCCTGAGTCTGTACCCCGCCTCCCTCCACGGCCATTGTTGTCCCCTGAAGTAAAGATGCCCTGTGCTGAGGAGTCTCTACATCCCAGCTGGAGCAGGCATCTTACTCAATGCATCCTAGACGCTTACCTTCCTATCAAGAAGTTCTTCTGCTGCCTAGTTTAGGTGCTTTTTGTACAGCCGAATCCTCTTTTGGCTCTTCTACCTTTAGAGAAGGGCAATGGTGGTTCAGTGGTAGAATTCTCGCCTTCCATGCAGGAGACCTAGGTTCGATTCCCAGCTAGGGGCCTAGTTGTGGAAAATAGCCCTAGGGCAATTAGTGTTAAAATGCTGAATGATCTCTCACAGCTGGCGATGAAAACTGTGCTGGCCAATGAAACAGCTAATTGGCACCCACCTCAAGCAGTGCACAGGGCATGCAAGGCAACACCCAGGGCAGAGGTCCCTCCTGCCCCCTCTCCCCCTTGTTAGGCCTCTGTTTCTGGCCAACACACCTCATATGCAACCACCACTCGCTGTCTGTCAGTGGAGGTTTGTGTGTTGCTATGATGCTGATCAGGTTTCAGTGGAGCCTCCAGATTATGACAGACTAGGGAGAAAGGCCTGACAATCTACTTCCAAAAATCAGGCAATGAAAACCCTGTGGATCACAGCAGTCAGATGAGCAACTGATCATGGGGGTGGTGCAGGGCCGGGCAACTTTCGTTCTGTTGGTTGCTATGAGCTAGGGCCGACTCGATGGCAGCTAACAACCACCATCTTCTGAGAAAATGGAGTTATGGCTTACTTTTTAACTTTCAGACTCCTCCGGTTCTCAAAAACGGTCCTAGGGGACTTGAAAATCATTGTGGTTTGCCAGTTAGAAAGCCCTTTGCTTATTTATATTTTACCAAGCCTTCCTTTAGTCTAGATGTGGACTAAGTAGTTTTCCACTTACCCTCAACCCTAATTATCTTTGCACTATCTGTTTCTGTCCCTGTTCTCAGTTCACTTTGGGGTGGGGGAAGGGATTGAAAGACAGAAATATTTAAAATAGCTAACATCCCCACTTTCCTGCAAACCTTGTTAACAGGTTCTAGGAACAATGTCATTTGCTTCTGTCCTTGACTTGTGTTCCTGATTCTAAATGCTAAATAGGTCCCAGGCTGGCTGGCCTAGGGCTGATCTCAAAAGGTACAAGTTAGTGGGAAGATGATAGGCAACCCCAACAGAGGGCCTGGACGTTATCCAAAGATGGTTGCAAAGAGTTATGAGTATATTTAGCAGTACTTCCACCCTGATTAGGAAGTGAAGACGAGGCATCTGGTCCTCCCTGGGTGATGTGTCTTATCAGCACTGGGCAGCAGAGCAGGGCTGTCAGCAATGAGGTCTGAAAAGAGGAAAGATCAAATTAGCATCTGCAGCAGCCGCACTCAGACATACCCCGCCAAAATGTGCTCTCCCTGCCAAAATATAAAAAACAAAACCAAACCCGTTGCCGTTGAGTTGACTCCAACCCATAGTGACCCTATAGGACAGAGTAGAACTACTCCATAGGGTTCCAAGGCTGTAAATATGGAGCAGACTGCCACATCTTTCTCCCATGGAGCAGCTGGTAGGTTCCAACTGCCAGTCTCTCCATTAGCAGCCGAGCACTTAACCACTGCACCACCAGGGCTCCTTGTCAAAATATGTACCTTACCAAAATACACCCCCTTCCCCCCACTGAAATACCCATACTTCACAAAATGCCATTCTTCAACTACACCACTGCAGGTGATTTTAGGAATCCCTGGGTGGCACGAACTACTAACCAGAAGGTTGGTGGTTCGAACTCACCCAGAGGCTCCTCAGAAGAAAGGCCTGGTTATCTGCTTCTAAAAGGTCACAGCCTTGAAAACCCTCCGGAGTGCAGTGTACTACTCTGAAATACATGGGGCCACCATGAGTCGGAATCGACTCATCAGCCACTGGTCTGGTGCATATTCACATCTGTAATATTAACATCTGTAAACACACATCCCTCCTATCCACAAATATCAGTGCAGACATACACATTTAAGCACTCACACGCGTGCAAATATACTACCTTTCCTATTACACTGATACACACACACGTACAAACACACATACGTACTCATGCACACGCCGACTTACAAAAATACACACCACACAGTGTAGGAGTGAGCTGATGTCATCCTCCTGGAACAGCTCACCCCAGCCCAGCCTCTGACTACAGATCTGCTTCACTCAACCTCAGGTTCTTACGCCCGTGGTCAGAACACTGGGAAGTAACCTTGGCAACCAAGCCAAGGCTATGCAGGCACTCCAGAGAGAGCTAGAAAGACAAAAATCACATCAAATGACTGGGGACTGGAGAGCAAGGCCGTGTGATGACCCTGCAGGCAGGGCCAGAGCCAAGGCCTCAGGAGAGGGAGCCAGTTTTAGGGAGGATCTGGTCTGAAGAGAGCAGTTTTGGACACCGTGGATCACTCTAGATTGGGCTACACAGGTGGGCCATGCAAGTGGGTGAGATGGAACCAGGAGCAGAGAAGCCAGTGCATCTGGGGCCACATGGCACAGAAGACGATTCTGGTACAGAAGCATAAACTGGATTCCACTCTCACCCTCACCACCACACCCTTCAGGCCTGGGGTCACGGTGTCAGTGCATTTAATGTCAAAATTCAACTCAAGGCTTGGAGACAGAAGCCCCTCTCTGTCCCTATCCTGATGCTTGAACTATACTTTGGCTCTCCCTTCCTGAAGGAAAGGGAGGCAATGTGGAAATTAAAAAAAAAAAAAGTCATATCTTGGTTTTTGAGTTTCTTAGGATCCTGGTCTTAGTGATTTAAGGGCAGTTTCAGGAATTTCCAAAAGTAATCTGGACTATAATGTATTTGGCCTTATAAGAAACTGACTTATAAGAAACCCCAGTCCTGAGTTGGGTACACTTCCACTGTAGAGTGACTTGGAAACTTTTACGTGTGTGTTATATAGATGTGTATGTGTGTGTTGTATATATATATGTGTGTGTATGTATAATTTGTGGTACAATATATATAACAAAACATTTGCCATTTTAACCATTTTCAACTGTACAGTTTAGTGACATTAATTATCTTCCCATATTGTTTAACCATCACTTCTATTCATTTTCAAATATTTTTCATTCCCCTAAAAACAACTCAGTACCCCTTAAGTAATAATTCTCATTTCTCCCTCCCCACAGCCCCTGGTAACCACTAATAAACTTTTGTCTCTATGCATTTGCCTCTTCTAAGTATTTCATATAAGTGGGATAATACAATATTTGTACTTCTGTGCCTGACTTATTTTACTTAGCAGGATGTTTTCAAGGTTCATTCATGTTGTAGCTAGTATCAGAACTTCATTTCTCTTTATGGCTGAATAAGACTTGGGGACTTCTTTTTTTTTTTTTTAATTGTTGCACTTTAAGTGAAAGTTTACAACTCAAGTTAGTCTCTCATACAAAAATTTATACATACATTGTTATGTGACCCTAATTGCTCTCCCTATACTGTGACAGCACACTTCTCCTTTCCACCCCTGATTTAAGACTTGGGAACTTTTAATATGGGGTAAGGAGTTCCAGAGGTTTGAAGTTAGAACCCACTCAAAGGCAACTTGGAAGACAAGCCTGGTGATCTGCTTCTGAAAGGTCATAGCCTGAAAACACTATGGAGCAGTTCTGCTCTGCACACCTGAGGATGCCATGAGTCAAAATTAACTTGACGGTAATTAACAACAGCAATATGGGGTGAATTAAGCTTCCTTTCCCTAGGCTGTGTGTAGAGAGTAAAGAGGATGAGAAAGCAGAGGAACTACCTTCTGCTTCTTATGGATTATCTATGCCTCACCCAAAGTTCAGGAACTAACCCCAATGATGAGGCTAAGACAGACCCTATGTAATAAGTCCTCCCTGCTCCTGTCCCGGCAAATGCTTTTTGTCATGGTGTCATTGTCTGGAATAACAGCTTGTGGCCTGTGGCCCATGGTAACAATAGCACAGGAGGTCTGTAGTCTAATGGGAAAGGCACCACATATGATTTCAGCAGATCAGTCCCCTTGCTGGCTCTGTTGAGAACTAGCTCTGGCACTTGATGAGTGATACAAAAACGTACCTAAGGATAGAATGATATTTTCTAAGGCAAACAGCAGGTGACGGTCTGTCAAAAGATTTTTTCCATCAGTTCTAGTTGTAGGTGATATCAGGCCCAGAACATCAGGCGCTTGTCAGAGGCATACTGAGGAAGATGTCAAGTTTTTTCAGATTTAGGTGCTGAGAGATCCTGTATGCCTGCTGTCTTAGTTCCCCCGTGCTGCTGTAACAGAAATACCACACGTGAGTGGCTTTTAAAGAACAGAAATTTATTTCTTCACAGTTCAGGAGGCTGGAAGTTCAAATCAGGGTCTCGGCCATGTTGATTCCTTCCTTGTAGGTAGTCTTGGGTGTTCCTTGGTTCCTTGTCTTATAGACAATCCTCACATGGCATCTGTCTTCCCCTATCTTCACCTGAGCATGTATGCTGCTTTTTACATAACTCAGAAGTGATTAAGTTTAGAATCTATCCTACACTGATATGACCTCAACTGATTATTTGATGGGTTATGTTACATTGTATTGCATTATGGAGGGTGACTACACTCCATTAGATTAGTCACAGATATAGGGGTTAATATTCCAACACATATTGCGAGGCCATAATTCCGTCCATAACACCTGCCTATACCTTGATCCACTTCTCTGACTCCATTAGTGGTTGACCTTGGTCAATCCTGATTTTGCTGACACCTGGTCTCTTTGGTCTGCTCCATCTCTAGGTTATCTTGTTTCCAGTCTTGGCCCTATTTCCTGTAACAAATCTTGTTCACCTCCATGGGTAAAGGTAAGAGTGTCATCTGGCCTGATCCAGCTTCTGGGGAGGAGCTAGTGAAGAAGCCAACTGTAAGATGTGTTTAATGTCAAAATATTAGAATTTCAGGGCATTTTGATGAGTTATGTGAAGCAGTGGAGCAGAATATATGAATCTGAACTGTCTTAGTAATGTAGGACATATTAGCATAGTAACCTGTTCTTAAGGTCCCTGGGTGGTGCAAAGGGTTAAGCACTCAACTACTAACTGAAAGTTTGATGGTTTGAACCCACCCAGAGGCACCTCGGAAGAAAGTTCTGGTGATCTGCTTCTGAAAGATCAGAGCCATTGAAAACCCTATAGAGCACAGTTCTACTTTGCAGCATATGGGTCACCACAAGTTGGAATCAACTTGACGGCAGCTGGCAACCCATTCTTAAGCATCTTACAAACTGTTGTTGAGACACGATCTCAACCTCTAAAAAGATCGCTGACAGTACCAAACAACAGATTATTAATGCTGCATGAATGGTGTATCAAAAAAACAAAAACAAAACAAAACCTATTGCTGCCGAGTCCATTCCAACTCAGCAACCCTGTAGGACAGAGTAGAACTGCCCCATAGGGTTTCCAAAGAGTGGCTGGTGGATTCGAACTGCCAACCTTTTGGTTAGCAGCCATATCTTATAAGCACTGCACCACCAGTGTGGATAATATTAATTCAGCAGTGGAAGAATGGTTAGCCCAGGCTTTCAAGGTAGAAGGCCAAGTTTAAGCTGTGCCCTTAGGGACTGGGGGATTGAGAGAGATGGGAAGGAGGCAGTGAACTGTCCAGGCGATAAGGTCATGAGCCACAATGTAAAGTCAGACAAGTTGGGGCATGCATGGAATGAGGACCCTGTTACAGGGCACGGATGGGGATAGCAGGCAGGTTGTTGAGAGTTCTGGGCTGCAGAGCTGCTGTGATATTTAGAGGAGACCGAGGAGAGTGCCTCTCTGGAGCAAAGCTTCACAAGGTGGCAGAAATCTGTAAAGGCTCTATTGCCATTGAGTTGATTCCGACTCATAGCGACCCTGAAGGACAGAGTAGAACTGCCTCACAGGGTTTCCAAGGCTGTAATCTTTATAGATAGACCCTGGTGACGCAGCGGTTAAGTGCTCAGCTGCGGACCAAAAGGTTGGTGGTTCCAGCCCACCAGCAGCTCCTCGGGAGAAAAATGTGGCAGTCTGCTTCTGTAAAGATTACAGCCTGATAATGTCCAGAGTATGTGAGACGAAGTCTTGCCACCCTCACTTCTAAGGAGCATTCTGGCTGTACTTCTTCCAAGACAGATTTGTTCATTCTTTTGGCAGTCCGTGGTATATTCAATATTCTTCACCAACACCATAATTCAATGGTGTCAATTCTTTTTCAGTCTTCCTTATTCATTGTCCAGCTTGTAGGTGGGCCCAAAGTATGAAGGGCCTTAGCTATCAAGCAAAGGAGTCCATACTTAATCCAGTAGACAAATGGGGGGGGGGGTGTCTCTGAATGGCCTGAGCAAGAGAAGAGCAAATAAACTCCGTCCTTTAGGAAGGGATCGGGGAGGGGTGGTTTGTGGATGCAATTAGACAGAGTCCACTGAGATCACCTAGCCGTGGAGAAGTAACTGGTCTTGGGACTGATCTGAGGAGCAAAGTTCAAGGAGAAGCCAAAAGTGAGGCTACTTTTTCTGGCTGGAGTGACAGGGAAAGTGATGGAATCTCTGAGAAACGGAGACCAGGAGAGGAGCTAGCTTGAAGAGGACAGGGAGCTTAGGCTGACCTTGAGGTGGTGGCTGGTCATTCAAGGGGAGGAACAGAGTAAGTGGTGGGAGGAGACAGATGAAAGGACACAAGGACAGACTATGCATATGTGAAAGTCAAGTGTTAAAAAGTAAAAATCAAAACAGACAACGTGAATAGGATCTTTCTGAGAAGAGAAAGGGGAGAGAAAAGGGAGAGGACCGAATACTCACAGTGAGGTGACAGAGGCAGGAAGGGAGCCAGGGGAGGCACAGCCAGGGAGAGAGGCAGAGAAGCCCGCTGCATGATGTCAAGGAAACGGAGAGGGAGACTGCTTCCAGACACCACTGCCCAGAGTTCAAGGAAGATGAAAATTTAGAGGCCATTGGAAATCCTGGTGGCGTAGTGGTTAAGAGCTACAGCTGCTAACCAAAAAGTCGGCGGTTCGAATCCACCAGCCACTCTTTGGAAACCCTATGGGGCGGTTCTACTCTGTCCTATAGGGTCGCTATGAGTTGGAATTGACTCGATGGCAATGGGTGGATTTGATGCATTTAACAAATATGTATGGGCCATCTATGCATGCCAGGCCCTGTGCTAGGCTCTGGCATGGTGGTTAGGAAGTTATAGAGGTCTGCTGAATGGGGACATCTGAGCTCCACCCTGGGTGTGGAAGAGGGAGACTGAGGCTGGGTCCTTCCTAAAAGGGCCCACGTTCATGCCAGCTTCAATCCACATTGAGAAAGGAAGGCGGGCTGCAGGGGCATGGGAGGGAGAAGTGGATGGAAAAATGTGTACGGTTGAGTGCTTACCACTTATTCAAAATTTTTGCATTTAAAGGATACAGAACTAGAAAAATAGCTTGAGGGGACAAGGAAGTCTTGCAACACTTCCCTCCACCTCCCACCCTACCAGATAGGTGAGACTTAGATGTTTCTAGGCAAGAGAAAAGGAATTGTTGCAGAAGAAGAGCACAACTTGGTGGGGGAGGTGGGATTATTACGGAAGTAAATAGAAGACTTAGTCCCTACTTCCGAAGAGCCAAGTGAAACCCATTCTGACTAGTTAAGAAATATGGCAAAGAGGGAAAATGGTGACAAAGTGTCTGAGTGAAAGGTTCTGACAGTGTGTGGTTGGAAAATGCGGTGGTAGTCAAAAAGGGGACCGCTTGGGAGAGGTGGTATCAGCGAAGGCTTCTTGGAGGAGGTGGCGTTTAATCTGAAACTTGAATGGCTGGGTTTGGATGGGCGGGGTGGACAGGAGAGGCCGGGACATTCCCTACGTGGAGAGAGTTGGGCGTCGCTTTCCTCCTCCGAGACCTTTGGGCCCGGTCTCTCCACCCAACTCCCTCGGCTCGCGAGCCCCACTCCGGTTCCCAGCACTGACGTAAGCGGACGATGACCTCAGCGCGGAGGTGGTGTTGGCAGCGGAGGCGGGGGCTATGGCTACGCTGGGGGCGGGCCCGCGGCAGCGTACGGGGCGGGGCGAGTGCCCGGCCCAGCCCCCATCCGCTCGCGGGGCCAATGGGCGCCGCCGCCGGCTTCCCCCCAGGTCGTCGCACAGTATGAAAGGCGCGGCCCAGGGGCAGTCCCGGCAGAGCCAGCCCCGGCGAGGCTAGCGGAAGTCTGCGGGTGGCAACGTTCAAGTCCTACAGAGTAGCAGCGGGTCCCACCCAGACACCTCTCAACGCCCCCGGCCACCACTGCTCCTGGAGCTGCGCCCGACATGAACCAGGCCCGCTGGACCGGGAAGAGAACCGACATGCTCCCGGAGATCGCAGCCGCCGTAGGTTTCCTCTCCAGCCTCCTGAGGACCCGGGGCTGCGTGAGCGAGCAGAGACTTAAGGTTTTCAGCGGGGCTCTCCAAGAGGCACTAACAGGTGGGCACGCGCCGAGGGTCCTGCGCCCGTCGAACTCCGCCACCTGGGCTCTGCCCGCTCCCTGCCTGGGGTGTCTTTCCTTTCCGAGGGTTCCCAACACAAGCAGCTCCTCAACTCCGTTTCCCTTTTCCAGTCCCCGGGCCGGCCGCAGCCCCCAACCCCCGGAGTCATGTCTCCCCTCTCCTCTCCGACCTGCGCTCGGATCTCGGTCTGAGGTGGTTACGGTTGGGCGCGCCCCTCCCGGCTGTCGGGGGAGCAGAGCCTTGTCCCAGAATGTGATCCGGAGTACCCGGTTTATGCCCTTGAAGAAGGAGTGCCTGCGAGTCTGAGTGCTGGCTCATCTCCTTCGTCGGACCCTGGAAACCCTTGAGGGATGCTGCTGGCCATAAAGCTCCGCGGCCGGATGGGGTCCTTATGGGAGAAGGCGGCGCAATTGAGCCGTTTCAACAGCTTGGAGATCCAGTGTTGGTTCTTCCTGGGTCGTGCGGTGCTGCGCTGCGCCTGGGCCAGTCCGGGGTGTTGACTAGCTTGAAGCTGGAATCTGGGCTCCTTTTGGGTCTTTTGGTTCCCCTTAGCCCTCTGCCACCTATTACGGTACCCAAACGAGCCTTCTAGCAAGTAACTCGCTCTGCGGCTGTGTGTATTGGGAGGCGGTGTGTGTGAGGCGGGGAGGTTGACAAGAGATAAGCAGACGTCTGGCTGTGAGAGACCTATCTTCCAGTTGTTTCTAGGAGGTTGGCCGCCACAGCCATCTCTGAACATGCCCACACAGATCCTACCTTCTGAGGAACGACAGATATTTCAGCAAAACAATCCATTTTTTTACTCTTTAGCCACTGCTAAGGATCCCTGACTCTTCTGGCAGGGGGGGGGGGGGGCACTTGGGGCACAACGAGAGAACAGTGACTTGCTGTGTAACACCCTCCCCCCCCATTGTTTGCCGACTTCGTGGCCTTGAAACTTCAGAGGCTCTGAAGAGGTCTCCAGAGGCTCTGCCCGGACATGCCAGACCTGGCTGGTCACACCCCTCGCTCCTTAAAACTGACCATGTGCCAAAAACAATACAGTGGCCACTAGGGAGTGTCCCAGAGCTTCCCCCTTCCCCATGCACACACAATCACACACACACACACACACACACACACACACACCTGTTGTGGAAGGAGAGGTCTCTCTAGCTTCCACGAAATTTTCTCTGTTAGAATAGCAGGAGAGTTTCAGGAGGGTCCTAGAGCTCAGCAGAACCCACCTTGCTTACTTAACATCACCGGGCTCCCTTCTCTCCTCCTCTCCCTTCGTCCCTTTCCCCACCTGTGGTAGCATCCATGGTCCAGCTGCTCTAACCAGAGAATCTCCTCCTTGTCCCCTCTCTGCAGAGCACTACCAACATCACTGGTTTCCTGAAAAGCCATCCAAGGGCTCTGGCTACCGCTGCATCCGCATCAACCACAAGATGGACCCCATCATCAGCAAGGTGGCCAGCCAGATCGGACTCAGCCAGCCCCAGCTGCACCGGCTGCTGCCCAGTGAGCTGACCCTGTGGGTGGACCCCTACGAGGTGTCCTACCGCATCGGGGAGGACGGCTCCATCTGTGTCCTGTACGAGGAGGCTCCAGTGGCCACCTCCTACGGGCTCCTCACCTGCAAGAACCAAATGATGCTGGGCCGGAGCAGCCCACCAAAGAACTATGTGATGGCAGTCTCCAGTTAGATCCCCGCTGCCCGGCCCTGGCGCTCTACTGTACTCATTCTGCCATGACAACAGGCCACTGCATACCTCAACCTGGGGAACTCTATTTTTAAATGAAGAGTTATTTATATATATATTTTTTTTTTTTTTTAAGAAAAGAGGAGAAAAACAAAAGATTTTTTTAAGAAAAAAATCCTTAAAGGGAGCTGCTTGGAAGTGGCCTCCCCAGGTGCCTTTGAAGAGAAGTTTTGTGTACTTGAGTCTGGGAGCCAGTCCAGTGTCTGCCTTTGGGAGGGGGAGTAGCTGGGGGGTGAACACAGCCAAGGTGAAGCGGGAGAGGGAGCAAGCAAGGGGAGCAACTGTGAATGAGAGAGGTCAGGATCTGCCAAGATGGGAGAAGAGAGGCTCGGTTCCGATGTCTCACTCACCCACCCAGGCCACTTGCAGACCTAGCCTGCTCTTACTCAGGGCCATCAAGCCTGGACTTAAATAATAGTATGTTGCCTGTCTTCTCTTTTATTTTTCCAATGAGATCCTGGGCAGAGAGTGAAAAGGCCTCTCCTTATTCCTTCTGTCCAAAGCAGCTTTTCTGGAAGTCATGACTTGTTTCTAAATCTACCCTCAGGGGCCTGTAGATGTTGCTTCCCAGCCTTGAGCCTAAAGCTTTTGTTTGTTTGGGGGTGGGGGTGAGAAGCAAGGCTGGGGTTGGAGGTTGTGGGGGGGTGGGGGGTGGGCCAGAAGGGAATGCTGCACAAAATCTTTGCTTTGCTGTATGCTGCTCTGCATGTGAGTATGTGTAGTGAATAATTTGGGGGATGATTTGCAATGGAATTTTGGGACCCAAAGAGTATCCTCTGGGGATGTTTTTTGGCCCAAATCCTTCTTTCTGGAACCACATGAAAGTCCTGGTGCTGCTGCTATTCCCCCTTTAAGAGGTGACTCCGAAGCTACAGGGAACTCCAGGTCCTGTATGACTGCCTTCTTTGCAAAAGCACAACAGTCCTTCTTTCTAACCCTCCCCTCCCCTCGCCCCTTCTGGTTGGGTCATGGAGCTATGCTATTTTCTAGGACAAAAGTTCTCAGTCGCTGTGCAATATGGCCTCCTGGCTCCCAGGAGGGTCTGGAGGAGAACTGGCTCTCAGAGCCTCCTGGTGCCCCAGCTTTGGGAACCATCTCTCCTGCTGTCCCCGGGACTTTGGCTGGTTGGTCTGCCTGGCAGGTAGTCCTTGGCTGAGGGGGAAAATGCCCCAGGTTCGGCACGACTACTTGGTACTCCTGTGGGGCTGACACTAAAGGCCAAACCGTGGGCACTCTTTTTTCTCCCTGGTGCTGAGAGCACCTGTGGAAGAGGTTGCTTTCTCTCAGGATGATCCAGATTGGTCTGTAGACTTGTGCAATATTTACTGTTCTGGGTTAGAGAAAAATGGAAAACTACACTGGGAAGAAATCCCCTTCCTGCAGTTTCTCAGTGACATTGATGAGAGGTTCTCAGAAGGCCTCGAGTTCCCCAAACCGAATCACCTTAAGAAGGCCGTAGCTAGAGCATCCGGTCTGCTTGGCTACTCTTCTGCTGCCCTTCAGTGGCAAATCTTCCTTTCCTACTGCCCCCACCTCCACACTCCCATCCACGTTTGCGAGTCCCCTGTCCTGGATTTCTGAACTACCCAGTTCTGACTCAAAAAGGTGCTATTTACCAAACACTCTCTAGAGCCATCCCGGCCAGTTCTGCCTCCTTTTCAAATCTCCAGATTCTGTGCTGCCTTCCCAGGCCCTGCTTCCAGTCCTTATTGCTTTAAAGTTAACTTTGGGCCCACAGACCCGAGAGCTGATTTTCTGGTCTAGGGGTTGAAAAAAGCTGTGAATCCCTGCAGATTGTGTTCTTGCCTCTTGTCTGCAAACAGGTCCCTGCCTTTGTAGAAGCAGCCTCATGGTCTCCTGCTTAATCTTTTCTCTCTTCTTTTCGATGTTCACTTTAAAAACAACAGGAACCACACAGCTGGACTGTTGAGCAGGCCTGTCTCTCTTATTAAGTAAAAATAAATAATGGTAGTATGTTGGTAAGCTGTTCTGACAGAAAAGACAAAGGTTACTAATTGTATAATAGTGTTTTTATGTGGAAGAATGTGCAGCTTTATGGACAAATGTACACTTTTTTGTTACTTTAATAAAAATGTAGCTGATGAAGCTATGTGGTATAGAGAAGGTAAAATTCCCACGTCACTAATTTGCATTTCCCTCTCAGAAACAAATCTTTTTTTGTGTGTGTGACTTATGTTTCTCTTCAGTTGCACTCAAGACCAGTAGCATGTGGCTCATGTAAAAGAAAAATCTAGTTGTGTGGCTGGGCTATTTCCAAGCATCCCCTCTTCCCTGGGACCTACCTCCTTACTTCCCTCCTTCCGTGTGTATACTAACAGGTCTCTGTGAAAATGCTAAAAATGACAGTTCTTCTAATTTGAACATTCCCTAGTCTAGCCAGGTCTCTATCTTCTGCATCTTGTTCTTGCTAGGCCTCAGTTTTACTCACTCATTCATTCATTCTCGTTCATTCAACAAACATGTGTTGACAGTAAGTGCAAGGCACTGAGAATATTATAAATGAGTAAGACACAGCCTATTTCTTATAGTACAGGGGTGGTGAGGAGGGGACACTGAACCCCTTTCCAGCCTGGGTGCGGTTGCTTGGAAGTTTCTGGTAAAGGCTTTCTTGCCATATCTGGGACTGCCATTCACTACCCACTGTTCTCATCTTATTACCCATGAGCACCTGGGCCTCAGGAGCTATGCCCTGGCTGAATGCCACAAGCTAGCCAAAGACCATCTAGATCTGGCAGCAAACACTGGCTGAGAGCCAAAGGTTTGTTACCGATTTTTAACTCCCATTGACTCTATGGCTAGAATCTACACAAGGAAATGAGAACTTTCTCTACCACCCTCAACTCTTGATTCTTTCCATGATGTTTGGACTCAGGCTTCCCACCCTACCCCACATCACCTGCTGGCTCAGCAGTTCCCACTGGGAGTCACAGGTGTACTTCTTGGCCAGAAGTGGGCTGTATTTATATTTGAAGCACGATGACCCTTGAACAGTGGAACCCCACCCCACCATGCTTTCATTTCATGCCCTACCTCCATGACCCTAATCGACAAACATGCAGCTTGTCTTATGTGTGCTAGGGTTGAGGAAGGCCACGGGGGCTGTGTGTGGAATGTTTGTATGGGGGAAGGGTAAGTGAGCTGGGGAGAGGGGAGACCAGCTCATCTGTATCATAAATAGAATTTGTCACTGGGACCCACTCCTGTGAAGAGGTGGTTATTTAAAGAGATGTTCCCATTTTCATCTGTAGCCTCTAAAACAAATGTCTTACGTGTTGCTGTTGAGTTGATTTCGGCTCATAGCGAGCCTATAGGATAGAGTACAACTGCCCCATAGGGTTTCCAAGGTGGATTCGAACTGCTGGCCTTTTGATTAGCAGTTGATCTCTTAACCGCAGTGCCACTAGGGCTCCACATGAATGTTCTAGGAACTCATTTATAAGAAGTCTACTCTTTTTGGATGTAAGGACAGGGTTAGGATTGAGGAATTTTGCCCATCCTGGTGTGCTGTGCTCTTTTGGGCATTCAGTACAAAGTCAGCATCTACCTTCTTGTCCTAGAAGGCCCCACTCACAGAGGATATTTTGTTGTTTAGTGAAAAGACCGAAATTCAGGGAAGGTTGCTTGGAGGCTGAAGGGACACCCTCACCGCACCTCTATGTCTTCAAGCCAGGGGAACCACAGAATGACAGATTTCATCTTGGGGTTCCTCTTGGCTCTTGGTAGACCAGTATTCCCTCAGTTTACATGAGAGGGTTCTGTGATCAAGTGATGTTTTATTTAGTTTAGAGCTGGTCACTTTCATAGGTGGTGGGGAGTACCTCTTGGCCTGGCTAGGGAGTACAGGGGCTGTGTCCAGAAACTGCTTAAGTTGCAATAGGCGGCTTTCATGTGCTGAGGGGCCAGGCATTGTTTGGTCTGCTCTGTTCCCAGCTTCCCCACTTGGTAAACAGTGCCAGCTTGGGAGACCTGTCCTTGGTCAGCTGTTTTTGGTTGATAGTGCGCCTCCCAGAGAGTGTAGACAAGGCCTGGGTACCGTAGATAAAGAGCCCATCCTGACTCTTGATAAGGAGGTTTGGGTGGGGGAGTCCTTGATGCCACAACAAACAAGCCCCAGGAGGAAACCCACTTCTCTGGGGATTGACATCTGCCCCATAGCAGCCTTTGGTAAGGGAAGATAGTGAGGACTCAAGTGTCCCGGCTTCCAGGCCAGTACTGGCATCCTGGCCCAATAAAGCATGGTGCAGTAAAAGAGCTCTGGGCTGGGAGGGAGAATTAGAGGGGTAGTGGTCCTAGTTTTTCTTATTAACTAGCTCTGTGAGTTTGGACAAGCCCCTCAGCTTTTCCTGCCTTAGGCATTTGTTGTTTTTAGCTGTCATTGAGTTGACCTGGACTCATGGAGACCCTATGCACAACTGAATGAAATCCTGCCTGGTCCTGCACCATCCCCATGATCGATTGTGGATCAGAAAGTTGTGATCCATAGGGTTTTCATTGACTGATTTTTGGAAGTAGATCCTTTCTTCCTAGTCTGTCTTAATCCGGAAGCTCTGCTGAAACATGTTCATCATAGCAACACACAAGCATCCACTGACAGATGGGTGGTGGTTGCTAATGAGGTCCATTGAACAGGAATTGAATTAGGGCCTCCCACATGGACAGTGAGAATTCTACCACCCACAACACAATGCCCTCTCCTAGAGGTTAGATTAGATGATCTCTGTTCCTTCAGCTTTGGAGTCTAAATCATCTCCATTATCCTGGAAATAACTGTTGGGTAAATTTGTACAATTATTACCATCATTTTCAATTATTTGAACTGAAATGCCAATTGGAGTGGGAAGTGGACTAAGTAATAATCTTTTCTTGCTGGGGTTAGACTCCTGCCAGGCAGAGTTTCCATTTCCTGGCATAGTGAGGCAGTACAGCAAAGAAGTGAGGCACTCAGGCTCTGGTGCCAGGCTGCCTGAGGGGTCTGATCTCAGCTCTACCACCTGCCTACTGGCTGTGCAACCTGGAGCAAGTGACTTCACCAACTGTGCCTCAATTTTCCCACTTGTAAAATGGGATTAAGAATAGAACCCACCTCAAGGAGTTATTATGAGAATGAAGTGAAATCAAGAAACAACTTAGAACAGTGCCCGGCACATATAAGTATTCAATAAATGAGAATTGTTGTTCCAAGTAGAAGTTAGCCTCATCTCTTCAAGGACTCTGACTTCATCCTGAAATGAAGAAGGATAGTCGGGCATACTGATACTTGGAGGGAAACTATTGTTAAAGTGTTGATACCTACTAGTACTACCAAGAACAGCTGCAGTTAACACAATCCAAGCAGGTTGTGGCTTCCTTTAGAAAGATGATTCACAACTCTTTGTTTAAAAGCCTTCACAGTCCAAAAGCCCTTGCTAGTTTTATATATAGCCCATACTAGGCACTTTATAAGTTTCTGCTGAATGAATGTTTGGTACCTAGAGGAACTTATGTCTGACCTCTGTCATTCATGCTGAAATGGATGGTGGTGCCCTTGCTAGGCAGCTGGCCTTGTTGGCCATGGGCAGCATGGACCCCATGGCTCCACTGGCCTGCTGTGGACTAATACCAAGCTGGGCTACATGCTCACTCAAACACTGAGTGGGTGGGCAAAGGGATTTTCCAACAGCAACTTTGCTTACAGTACTTCCATTCTGCCCACCTGTGGAATTATACCTGTGGGCTTCCTCTTCCCAGAAGAGAAATAAATGGGGAAGCTGAGAAGGGCAAGCCAGATGAGTTCTGGAGAGCTCTCCTTTCTCTCTTGGCCACTTCTTCACAGCGGCTGGCAAGAAAACCATTTGGACTCAGTCTACAAGGCTTACCTGGATAATGATCTTATGCAAATGATGTGCCCTGCACCTACATGCAGCCAATCTTTCCCCTGCTTTGATCCAAACCTAGTTCTCCAAGTCATTTAGTTCCCGGCTGGAGCCTGGCTCTACCACCCCCACCCCATTCCCATAAACAAGGGCAGGCCTTAATTCAACTCTTGTCCTGCCAACCTGACTGGCTGCCCAGAGCTCATCAGATAAGAGGAAGTTATAGCTGGAATGGTTGGAGAACTTTATTTACCAGCACCAGCAGGGGCCATTTAAAGTTCAATGGGCACCAAGGGTGGGGCCAGGCAGTAGAAGAGTGAGGAGGCTGGACAGGAGCTGTGGTGAATTTGGAGAGCTCAGGCCTTGTCTGAAAAAGGCCTCTGCTCCTTAGCTCTTGTCCACTGTCAACATGTGAGCCCAGTGATACCAGATACTGTGATTTTTTTCAAGAGACGCCAGGAATGTAGACTTTTATTTGAAATCTCCCTAAATTCTAATGATGGTAATTAATTTAAAAAAAAATGTTAAACACTGTTTTTAAAAATCCTCCATCTGCAGAGGCCCCTAGTTTGTGAACTCCGATGTACCTGGGACCACCTGGGAGTAGGGGTGCAGGGATTTTGGACTCTCTCCCAATCTCGGAAGTTAGGGTTCTGTGCTGGGGACACCATGGTGGCTGTCACCATGACCATGGTCTCTAGGAAGGGGCATTCTGGCATGTTCCCGGTAGACCACAGGACACATACTGGGCCTCTGCTTCCCCAAAACCCCAAAAGGATTGGCCTAGAAGCAGCTCTCCCTACACTCAACTACAACCAACAACAACCTGTTACTGTTGAGACAATGCCGACTCATGGCGACCCTATAGGACAGAGTAGAACGGCCCCATAGGGTTTCCAAGGAGCAGCTGGTGGATTCAAACTGCCAACCTTTTGGTTAGCAGCCAAGCTCTTAACCACTGCACCACCAGGCCTCTGCCCACAACCAGTGCCCACTAACCTGTGCTTGGGAGGGCAGCCTCTGGGCCTTTGCAAGGAATGCTCTGCCCCCCTCATACTTCCCACTCTTGGCTCTCAAGGTTCGGACCATCTCTTCCAGGCAGTTTTCAGTGGCATCTCCCCTTTCCAGACTTGCTCAGTTCTTACCTCTATCCTGGCTCTTATAACCCTGACTTGAGTGGTCTCTTTACCACTAGAAGGGACCTGAGTGGGTGGCACAAACCGTTTGTACTTGACTACTAACCAAAAGGTTGGTGGTTCAAACCTACCCAGCAGCACCACTGAAGAAAGGCCTGGCGATGTGCTTCTGTAAAGATCACAGCCAAGAAAATCCCATGGAGCTCAGTTCTACTCTGTAGCACATGGGATCACTATAAGTCAGAATCTACTCTATGGCAAAGGATTTGGAATTTTATAGCTAGAATGTGCTCCAGGGCCTGGCTTGAGCAATGTCTGGTGCTTAGCACAGTTAGCAAATATTGGTTGAAGGAATGAATATCAAAGTTGTCAGAGACTACAGCAAATGCTAATGGATGAACAGGCTTAGGTTCGGGGGTGAAAGAAAAATAAGTCATTCAGAGTTAGCCAGTGAGGGGTCCTAGCTAACCTGTCATTGCACCATCTTAAGAAAACTTAGTCCTTTGAATCTTGCTGGCTCTTAGGGCTTTAAGCACCTACCATTGAAATGTAAATGTAACTCAGAGGGTGGTGGCCGTACTTTAAATCATAATCTGAGAGAACCTTAGTTATCAATTAACTCTCTAAGTGGGTTTACCAGAAGATAATCACCTGGAGAGAAAGCTGGTCTGCCACCAGGAAAGGGGCTCCAACTGAGGAGGCAAGAGGGGGAGAATATATATACAGACTTCCTAGGACTCCGGATCTTAGAAGAAGTACAGCTAGAATACTCCTTAGAAGTGAGGGTGATGAGACTTTGTCTCACGTACTTTGGACGTGTTATCAGGAGGGACCAGTTCCTGGAGAAGGACATCATGCTTAGTAGAGGGTCAGCAAAAGAGAGGAAGACCCTCAACCAGATGGATTGACACAGTGGCTGCAACGATGGGCACAAGTATAGCAACAATTGTGAGGATGGCTCAGGACTGGGCAGTGTTTCCTTCTGTTGTCCTTAGGGTCGCTATGGGTTGGAACCAACATGACAGCACCTAACAACAACACAACAGGATGCCACAGCTACTCAGCCCTAATACTGTCCACAGAAATCCTCCTTCCCAGAGTCTACCTTGGAGGCCACTGCAGGGTGGTGGAAATAGCACTGGTCTTTGGAGTTGGGAAATAGAAGTTTAGCTTCAGGTCAGACAGTAAATAGTAATAGTTGTGTTTGGCATCTTGGACTAGTTCTTTCTCCCTCCTGAGTCTCATTTTGTTCATCTGTGATTCCAAACCAAACCAAACCCACTGCTGCCGAGTCGATTCCGACTCATAGCTACCCTGTAGGACAGAGAACTGCCCCCGTAGGGTTTCCAAGGCTGTAAATCTTTACAGAAGCAGATGGTCACTTCTTTCTGCCATGGAGTGGCTGGTAGGTTCAAACCGCTGATCTTTTGGTTAGCAGCTGAGCACTTTAACCACTGTGCCACCAGGACTCCTGTAAAATGTGTCAGTTGTGATAAATCATCTCTCATCATTCAATTTCCAGATGGAACAGTAGAATCCCTGACTCTCCCCTTCTGTTCCATTTCTGGCCAGCAGAAAGTCCAGGTCCTGCCCGTCACACTCGAAATACCACAACAGCCTCCTCCCTGACCTCCCTGTACCACCTTCCTAGCCAGCCAGCAGAATGGGACAACTGCAAGCTCCACTGTTATCATGCCATTCCCCTCTGCCTTTCCTTGCCATTTTGAATCCCTAAGGTAGGAACGGAGCCCTGGTGGCGCAGTGGTTAAGAGTTTGGCTGCCAACCAAAAAGGTCAGCAGTTTGAATCCACCAGCCACTCTTTGGAAACCCTATAGGGAGTTCTACTCTGTCCTATAGGGTTGCTATGAGTCAGAATTGACTGGATGGCGACAGGCTTGGTTTTCCAAGCCTAAATGCCCTGTGTAATGGCCAAACCCTGCAAGGACCCCTCATCTTGTCAGTTTGCTCCTGCTTATCTTTGCTTGCAGCACTACCACATTTGCAAGTCTCTCAACTCTTCCAATTTATGTGACTCAAAGCCACTTTCTGCAAGGATCTAAGCACCTACTGTGTGCAGAACACTCACTATTGCCAGGCACCCTGCCTGGTGCATTGCACACAGTATCTCTAACTACTCTCCACAAGCACACTGTGAGATATCAGTACTTCAAATGGAAGATCTAGAAAGCAAAGCTCACACTTACATATTTCTTACTCCAGAGCCTCTTAACAATGTATATGCATGGCTTATTGCTCTTCACACTTTCATAACAAATGCAGTAAGCACATTGTCATGTATTTCTCTAGGTTGATGTCGGGTGGCTTTGCAAGCTCATATCCCTTCTCCAACTGTTACCACATGTGCCTCCATAGCAGGAACCATTGTCTTCTGTTTCTTTTTGTATCCCACGTGCTTGTTCATGAGTTGGCATGGAGCAGGCCCAAGTGTTTGGCCACTGAATGAAAAGGTATGTGTTGAGTAGACTGTGGCATGCCCACAGTGGCTGTGGAGCAAGTGTCCCTTCCTCACTGCCTCCTCCCCCCAACTCCAGACCTAACAGGGAAAGTGCCCTGTCTGGGGTATTCCTAAGAGGGGACAAAGGAGTCCTGTGCATACACAGTTCCCAGCATGTGGCCTATGCACTAGCAAACATGTTCTTGGCTGGATGCTAATGGCAGGGCTTTATTTGATCTTCTTGGTTTAGTCTGTTCCACCCTGAACCCAAGGTGAAATAATAATCAGGGAATAGGCAAGGAAAGAACACATACAGATGCAGATCTAGCTAAATAAGTTGGAAAGCAAATGGAGACTTATCTTTGGAATGAGCTTTCACATAACATAGGCTGTTGAGTTGATTAAAGATTCTGTCTTCTTGCCCGGACCATGAGTTTTAATCTACATGGTTTGAAGAGAATCTATGGCGGAGGGTGGGAAGGAAGGAGAGGGGTGGAAGCAGAAGCACTTGGAGGAGTCATTCCTTTATGATTGCTCTTGTCCTGGTTCTGGGAAAGCTGGTGCCAGGAGAGGGATGATCTCTTTACTCTGTGTGTGTGTGTGTGTGTGTGTGTGTTGGTTGGTGGGGGGTTGGGCTGAGAGTGATGGTGCAGTCGAGCGACTCAGCTGTTGGTTCTCAGCAGCTGGTGGGTGCCAAGAGAAGCTCAATTAAGCGCCTGGCCCCCTCCCCCAGCTCCCTACGGCCTCACTACTCCCCACAAACCCTTTCTTCTCTGGGGCAAAGAGTTCTCTTGCCAGCTGCCTGCTCCTCCAGGTGTTTCCTGTACTCTCTTTGTCTGCAGGCGGGGGTGGCTGAAGGCGGGGAGACGGAGTCTGTTTTGGCTTCCTGTTAGCCAATGGCAGCCTGTGTGGGGGAGGCTGGCGCTCCCGTATCTGGGGAAGAAACAGACCACAAGTGGCCGCTGCCCCCAACACCTGCCTTTCTGAGAGTGTGTAAACAGTAATGGGTCCAGGGAGGAAGAAGTTCCCAAGCCAGGAAGGGGCTGCTGCTGTGTCAGACCGGAGAGGGTTGTCTCACAAGTGGAGTGTCCAGAAGCTCCCAACTCTAGTTCTCCCTTACCTCAGGGGAAAGGGTGGGTCAGGGCCTAAATGTGGGCCACCCCAAGGACCTCAGGGCAAAGGCCTGACTGCCCTGGACTCTAATCCTTATGTGACAAGCTCATCTGGTGCTGGGTCACCCTCTGTTGTGTGCCATAAAGTCGATTCCAACTGTATGCCATACAGGGACCCTATATGACAGAGTAGAGCTGCCCCCATAGGGTTTTCTAGGCTGTAATCTTTCTGAGAGCAGATTGCTAGGTCTTTTCCTCTGCAGAGCTGCTGGGTGGCTTTGAAGTTCAAACTTTGAACTGGTTAGCAGGTTAGCTAGCATTTAACCATTGTATCATCCTCTACCTGCCATGAACTGGATGGCGTGGCCGGGGCGGGGGGGGGGGGGGGGGCGGGGTGCACCTGGGGTAAATGCCATCTTGATAGAGCCTCCATTTCCTCACCTCAGGCCTGAAATATGGATAAGCTCCCCGTCTTCATCAAGCCTCCTCAACTCTAGCCTTGTGCAGAGACAAACACTGTCTTGGGTTTCTCCTGGCCACCCTTCCCAGGAAGGCAGTGCAGCATTTGCGGCTGATTTCCTCCACTTCAGTTGGAACGGTATGCTCATCTGTGGGCCTATTTCATTTGTGTCTGTCTCTCTGCTAGACTGTCAGCTCCAGGGGGGCAGGGCTGTGTTTGTGTCAATGCCCCATTGTATTCCAGTGCTTGCGCTGGGACTGGAACATAGCAGGTTCTCAACAATATTTTAAATAAATGAATGGAAACGTTACCTTTTTAATCCTTTTCTGTTTGTGATGGACTAACAGAATAACAATAATAAACAGCTTCAGTGAGCACTCACCATGTATATAATCTCATTAAATCCTCAGAATGACTCTATGGGGTCTCTATTACTACCCCTAGACTATAGGTGGGAATCCTGGTGGTGAAGTGGTTAAGAGCTCAGGCTGCTAATGAAAAGGTCAGCAGTTTGAGTCCACCAGTCGCTCCTTGGAAACCCTATGGGGCAGTTCTACTCTGTCCTATAGGGTCGCTATGAGTCAGAATCGACTTGACGGCGTACAACAATGATACAACAGTAACAGACTATAGGTGAGGAAGGAGCCCTGGTGGCTCGGTGGTTAAGCACTCAGCTGCTAACTGAAAGGTTGGTGGTTCGAACCCACCAGCTGCTCTGTGGGAGAAAGATGTGGCAGTCTGTTTCTGAAAAGATTTACAGCTGTGGAAATCCTGTGGGGACAGTTCTACTCTGTCCTATAAGGTCGCTATGAATCGGAATCAACTCAGTAGGTTTTTGGGTTTGGTAGGTGAAGAAGCTGAGACTCAGAGGAGGTGGAGCAAGTTGCCTAAGGGCACACTGACAGTAAGTGGCAGAGCCAAGCTTGAATCCAGGACCAGCTGAATAAACAGAGAAGAAACTAGAAGAATTAAGGTAAAACCAGACCCAAGATTTCTTCGATTGCTCCGTGTTATCCACAGCCTTCTGGTCTTCTGGGTTTCAGGGACCCTTACACCAAATCACAGTTGACTTTGCGGATAGTCTACAGAAGATAAGTCTGGAAGGCCAATCTTACCCATCTTTTATGTCTGAGCTCAGATCTCCTCTCTTCTGTGACATCTTTGCCATTTATCCTAGTCTGAAATGATTTTTTTTTTTTTTTAAAACTTCCTAAGCCCTTAACAGCAAGAAGTTGCTGCTCCCCGCCTCATTCATGGATATGGTGTTTTGTGTGTGTGTGTGACTGTGTATGTCTTCCATGGATTTCTTTTTTCTTTCTATGTCATATTTAAACTTGAACAAAAGCTCTTAGAGATCACTTCTGATGTTGTTCAATATCCACCTTTGCCTCTAAGAAGGATGAGGGGGCCAGGTAGTCTAGATACTTCAGTGGGGTTTCTCTCTCTCTCCTTTGCCCTTTGCCTCTTTCCAGTTGAAGAAATCCCAATCCCATACAGACTGACCAGCCAAATGGATTGCTTCACCCTAATCAGGAATTTCAGCTGCTGATTTCCCAGCCTTGATGCAAAACACAGGAACTCCCTGTGTTCATTGTGACCCACTTCCTTTTTTACGGGGCCTGCTTAGGGTGGAGGCTTAGGTCTCAGTGGCTTCTTTTGTTTTTAAGAAAGGAAAATAGTCTCCCTGTCATAGTTGCTGCTTGACCAATAGGCTCTATCCGTGGCACCTCCCAGGGGAAAAAAATGGTGCACTGATTGTGTCCTAGGAGGAGATTTTAAGATACTCAGGAGGGCGGGACAGGATGTAAAAGCACTTGTTAAGATTATAGTGCTATTTGAATGGGAGGGATTATTATTATTGCTAGGAGAAGGACTGAATCAATGTGGCCTTGGAGCCCAGGGCTTCTGTCTGGGACCTAGCACAGGGCTGGCTGCAAATGGAAGCTTGAAAGACATTGTTTAAAAATAATTTATTTTATTTTACTTTTGTTGTTGTTGAAGATATACACAGCGGAACAGACACAAGTTCAACAATTTCTACATGTAAAATTCAGTGACAATGATTACATTTTTTGAGTTGTACAGCCATTCTTCCTTGTCCAGATTGTACTTCCTCCATCAACATAAACTCACTGCCCTCTAAGTTGCTTTCTAACTTGAAAGACATTTTTATAGCGTTGGGTTTTCAGTCGGTTGTCTGGCAGGCAGACAATGGGTGTCCTAGAGCAAGGGCCTGCTGATTATCAGAGATGGGTCCTGTGAGAAGTACAGGGTAGGGCTGGGGATGGGAGGGGGAGAGAGAGTAAACAGGGTTTTTGTCCTCAGGGTGTTGCCAGTCCAAAGGAGTTGACAGGATAATTATATATGAAAGTACATAAAACAGCTAGTACAGGGGAGAAAATGCAAACTCATGGAATTATACAGAACTGGAAGTGCTCCAAGTGTTGCTAGACAAGTGGAAATGACCAGAGATGGGTGAGGTTAGCTGAGCAAGGACTGGGAAGGACAGACTTTTTTTAAAAAATTTATTTAATGACTCATTTATTCAACAGGTATTAAGCACACACACAGGACTGTTGATAAGCACTGTGGAGAAAATTAAAGATTAACTAAACACAGGTTCTGTCTTTAAGTTGCATTTGACATATAAAAGCAGTTAAATTTTTATCTAAATAAATTTAATGCTAAAAGAGAGGTATGAATTAAACGCTAAGGATAAAAAAGGGTGGGGGAAACGTCACCTCCATATGGGTAAATTTCACCTCCAAGAGGATTCATGAAGTGTTGTTATCTTCTGCTGAGTTGGCCCCTGACTCACGGTGACCACATGCACAATGAAACGGAAAGCTGCCTGGTCCTATGCCAGCCCCATGATCCGTTGTGTGATCGGACAGTTGTGATACATAGGGTTTTCTTTCTTCCTTCTTCTTTTTTTCTTTGAACATTTTATGGTGCTTTAGACAAAAGTTTAGATAGCATATTAGTTTTCCAGTTAATGATTCTTACACTAATTGTTCCATGACATTGGTTGCAATCCCTACAATATGTCAGCACTGTCCCCGTTTCCTCCCTGGGTTCCCCGTTTCCATTAGTCCAGTGTCCTTGTCCCTCCCTGCCTTCTCATCTTTGGTTTTGGGCAAATATTGCCCTTTTGGTCTTGCACAGTTGATTGTTCTAAGGAGCACAATCTTCATGGGTGTTATTGTTTATTTTATAGCTCTGTCTATTATTTGGCTGAAATGCAGCCTCCGTGAGTGTCTTCAATTTCAGGTCAGAAGGTTATCTTAGGGCAATAGTCTCGGGGCTTCTTCCAGTCTCTTTCAGACCAGTAAGTCTGTTTTTTAAATATTTTTTTAATTTAAATTTTGTTCTACATTTTTTATCCATTCTAACTGGGATCTTCTATTGTGATCCTGGTCAGAGTGGTTGGTAGTGGTAGCCGGGCACCATCTAGTTTTTCTGGTCTCAGGTTAGAGATGGCTGTGCTTCATGTGGGCCAGCAGTCCTGTGGACTAATTGCTTCCTTGAAGCTTCGGTCTTCTTTGTTCTCCTTTGCTCCAGGCAAGAAGAGATGAATAGTTCCTTCTTAGATGGCTGCTCGTAAGCTTTTAAGACTCCAGATGCTACTCACCAGGCTAGGATGTAGAACATTGTCTTTATCAACTGTGTTTTGCCAATTGACCTAGATGTTCCCTGAGACTATGGGCCTTAGCCTTCACGTGTAGTAGTTCAGTCTAAGTAGATTCTATAATTGTGCCCCCATGTGCTCTATTATATATATGAGTACATATGCAGCATTTACAAATATGTGTGTAGAAATATCCACAGCCATACCTGTATATGTACATGTGTACTCCCATATGACCTCCCTCACCTATTTAGCATATATATATATCCTGTGTATCTACTCAGAAACCCTGGTGGCATAATGGTTAAGGCTATGGCTGCTAACCAAAAGGTCAGCAGCTTGAATCCACCAGGCGCTCCTTGGAAACCTTATGGGACAGTTCTACTCTGTCCTACAGGGTCACTATGAGTCAGAATCGACTTGATCACCTAACCACTGCACCTCCAGGGCTCCAGCATTTGGCATAGTTGCCCTTTATTCTTGCGTACTTCTCAGTGTCTTCTTTTGCTTTGGTCACAATGTGCTGACTTCTCCCATGTGTGTATTGCCTTTCCCTTTATCAGAATTAACACCTGTCTGCTATCTAGTTAGTGATTCTCCCTTCCTCCCCATCCCATCCCTGGTAGCCATCAAAGAATGTTTCTTACTGTGTATAAACCTATTCTTGACTTTTTATAATAGTGATCTCATATAATATTTGTGATTGACTTTTTCCACTCAGCATTATGTCCTTCAGATTCATCCGTGTTGTGAGATGTTACGCAGATTCATCAGTCTTTATCGTTTTGTACTATTCCATTATGCGTATGTACCACAATGTGTACATAAGAGAGATGTTTTGAGAAATGCCTCTGGGGCTAACATGTCTTTACTTTCTTATGCCAGAGAGAAAAAACCCAAACCAGCTCTGAGCACTGGCACCTCCACCAATGCAAACATCAGGAGGTCAGGTGGGTGGGCTGAAGAGCAGGGTGTGAAGCCAGTGGGGAGGAGAGTCTTGAGCACTGTTCCTGGTGTTTTCTCTGCAACCACTCAACTTCCCTGCACACTATCAGCTCAGCCCTTCTGCAGAAGGAGCAACCAGTGTGTTGAGCCCAGAAGGCGCATGCTGCTGGCCTCAGAACCATAACTTTGCATTTGCTACTGTTTTAAGACATAGGGAATGGTTCCCTTTTATTCTGAATTTATTGAGGTCTTTTAGCACCTTAGAAGCCCTGGTGGTGCAGTAGTTACAGTGCTAGGTTGCTAACCAAAAGGTTGGTGGTTCGAATCCACCAACTACTCCACAGGAGAAAGATGTGGCAGTCTGCTTCCATAAAGATATGTTGTTGAGTGCTGTCAAGTTGGTTCTGACTCATAGCAACCCTATGTACAACAGAATGAAACACTGCCTGATCCCGTGCCATCCTCACAATCACTGCTATGTTTGAGCCCACTGTTGCAGCCATGATGTCAATCCATCTCGTTGAGGGTCTTCCAGTTTTTAAACAACCTTCTACTGAACCAAGCATGATGTCCCTCTCCAGGGACCAGTCCCACCTGATAACATATCCGAAGTATGTGAGACAAAGTCTCCCCATCCTATCTTCTAAGGAGCATTCTGGCTGTACTTCTTCCAAAACAGATTTGTTTGTTCTTCTGGCAGTCCATTGTTTATTCAATATTCTTCGACAACACCCTAATTCAAAGGCATCAATTTTTCTTTGATCTTCCTTATTCGTTGTCCAGCCCTCGCATGCATATGAAGCAATTGAAAATACCATGGCTTAGGTCAGGTGCACCTTAGTCCTCAAAGTGACATCTTTGCTTTTTAATATTTTAAAAAGGTCTTTTGCAGCAGATTTGCCCAGTGCTGTATGTCATTTAATTTCTTGACTGCTGTTTCCATGGGGTTTGATTGTGGATCCAAGTAACATGAAATCCTTGACAACTTCAATCTTTTCTCCATTTATCATGATGTTGCTTATTGGTCCAGTTGTGAGGACTTTTGTTTTCTTTATGTTGAGGTGCAATCCATACTGAAGGCTGTGGTCTATGATCTTCATCAGTAAGTGCTTCAAGTTCTCTTCACTTTCAGCAAGCAAGGTTGTGTCATCTGCATGTCACAGTTTGTTAACGAGTCTTCCTCCAAACCTGATGCCCTGTTCTTCCTCACATAGCCCAGTTTCTCAGATTATTTGCTCAGCATACAGATTGAACAAGTACGGTGACAGGATACAACCCTGATGCACACCTTTCCTGATTTTAAACCACACAATATCCCCTTGTTCTGTTCGAACGACTGCCTCTTGATCTATGTACGGGTTCCTCATGAGCACAATTAAGTGTTTTGGAATTCCCATTCTTTGCAATGTTATCCATAGTTTCTTATGATCCACAGTCAAATGCCCTTGCATAGTCAATAAAACACAGGTAAACATCTTTCTGGTATTTTCTACTTTCAGCCAAGATCCATCTGACATCAGCAATGATATCTCTGTTTCCAGGGCCTCTTCTGAATCCGGCTGGAATTTCTGGCAGTTCCCTGGATGTACTGCTGCAACCACTTTTGAATTATCTTCAGCAAAATTTTACTTGTGTGTGACATTAATGATATTGTTCAATAATTTCTGCATTCTGTTGGATCATGTATCTTTGGAAAGGGCACAAATATGGATCTCTTCCAGTAGGTTGGCCAGGTAAAGATTTACAGCCTTGGAAACCCTGTGGGGTAGTTCTACTTTGTCCTATGGGGTTGCTATGAGTTGGAATAGACTCAATGGCAGCGGGTTTGGTTTTTTGGTTTTTCTTAGCACCTTAACCCAGTTGTTGTTGTTAGCTGCCATTGAGTCCGATCCCTGACTCATGGCAACCCCAGACTCATGGTGACCCCACGCACAATGGAACAAAATGCTGCCCAGTCCTGAGCTACCCCTTGAGACACTCCCGTTACTAGCTGTGGATCAGATCATTGTGATCCATATGATTTTCACTGGCTGACTTTCAAAAGTAGATAACCAGGCCTTTCTTCCTAGTCCATCTTAGTGTGGAAGCTCCACTGAAACCTGTTCACTATCACTGCAATACACAAGCTTCCACTGATGCATGAGGTGTATTTACCGAAATCAAATCCAGGCCTGCTGCATGGAAGGTGAGAATTCTACCACTCAACCACAACTGCCCTTCTAAACCAAAACAAAACCCATTGTGTGCAGTCGATTCTGACTCATGGCAACCCCATGTATGCAGAGTAGAACTGCTCCATGAGATTTTCTTGGCTATCATCTTTACGGAAACAAATCGTCAAGTCTTTCTTCCACGGTACCTCTGGATGAGTTCGAACTGCTAACCTCTAGGTTAGTAAACCTGTTGCCATCCGGTCAACTCTGCCTCATAGCGATCCTATAGGACAGGGTAGAACTGCCCCATAGGTTTCCAAGGAGCTGCTGGTGGATTTGAGCTGTTGACCTTTTGGTTAGCAGCTGGGCTCCTTTTTTTTTTAATAATAAACTTTATTATTTATTTATTTTTTTATTGTACTTCAGGGGAAGGTTTACAGAATAAATAGTTTCTCATTAAACAGTCAGTACACATATTGTCTTATGACATTGGTTAACGACCTCTTTTTTTTTTTTTTTTTTGGTGAAAATATACATAGCCAAGGATACACCATTTCAAAAATTTCTGCATGCACAGTTCAGTGACATCAATTACATTCTTCCAGTTGTGCTGCTATTCTCACTTTAGATGAAGGTTTATAGAACAAAATAGTTTCTCATTAAACAGTTAGTACACATGTTGCCCTATGACAATGGTTAACAACCCCACTACATGTCAACACCGTCCTTACTCAACCTTGGGTCCCCTATCACCAGCTTTCCTGTCCCCTTCTGGTCTTATGACATTGGTTAACGACCTCTTTTTTTTTTTTTTTGGTGAAAATATACATAGCCAAGGAAACACCATTTCAAAAATTTCTGCATGCACAGTTCAGTGACATCAATTACATTCTTCCAGTTGTGCTGCTATTCTCACTTTAGATGAAGGTTTATAGAACAAAATAGTTTCTCATTAAACAGTTAGTACACATGTTGCCCTATGACAATGGTTAACAACCCCACTACATGTCAACACCGTCCTTACTCAACCTTGGGTCCCCTATCACCAGCTTTCCTGTCCCCTTCTGCCTTCTAGTCCTTGTCTCTGGACTGCTGTGCCTCATCAGTCCCATTTTGTTTTATGGGGCTATCCAATCCTGGGCTGAACCTCGGAAGTGATTTCACCACGGGGCTAAAATGGTGTCTGGGGGCCATACTCTCGGGGTTTCTCCAGTCTCTTTCAGGCCAGTAAATCTGGTCTTTTTTTTGTGTGTTAGAATTATGCTCTACATGCTTCTCCAGCTCTGTCCAGAACCCTCTGTTGTGATCCTGGTCAGAGCAGTCAGTGATGGTAGCCGGGCACCATCTAGCTGTACTGGACTCAGTCCGGTGGAGGCCTTGGTAGCTGTGGACAGTTAGTCCTTTGGACTAATCTTTTCCTTGTATCCTGTTCTCTTCATTCTCCCTTGCTCCCGAAGGGGTGAGACCAGTGGAGTATCTTAGATGGCTAGCAGCTGGGCTCTTAACCACTACACTGCCAGGGCTCCCCACTGCCCCTCTAATTCCCCCTAATCATCCCAAATCAGGCCAGACTAATGTTGGAAGGCAGGGGGAGGAGAAAAAAAAAATCCGGGATTCAGGAGGCTGAAGGGAGGTGTTTAACATACCTCAGCCTCAACCCTCCTCTCCAAAAATGATCTTTGCATTGCCCTTGACCTATGAAAAGGAGCCCTGGAGGCACAGTGGTTAAGCACTCGGCTGCTAACTGAAAGGTCAGGGTTTGAACCCATAAGCAGCTCCATAGGAGAAAGATGTGGCAGTCTGCTTCTGTAAAGATTTACAGCCTTGGAAACCCTATGGGGCAGTTCTACTCTGTCCTACAGGGTCTCTATGAGTGGGAATCAACTCATTGGCAGTGGGTTTGGTTTTTGGTTTGGGTGACTTCTGAAACAATAGTTGCGAAGTACTTTGGAAAACATTTAAGGTATAATGCCCACTTCACCTCCTGCGAGGTATGGGAGTGGAGGAATTGAGAGTAAAACCCTCGGTTTGCAAGCCTCTTTTGTTTAGAAAGCATTTGATTACACATCAGCTTTCTCTCCACCATCCTGGGAGGTGGGGTGGCCGGTGTTTTTACCCCCAATTTGTGGAGCGGAGACTGGGACCCGGACACCCTCGATGACTTGCCCTGAGTTACACAACAGGCAGATGGTGAGCTGAGTCTGGAAGCCAGGTCTTCCGACTCCTGGTCCACTCCTTCCTGCGCAGCTTCTTAAGGTTTGAGGGCATGTGTGCATTATTTTGATGGAATCCTATTCTGGAAAATCTCAAACTTTATTATTTAATGGCAGAGCACCCAAATCCTACTCCCGTCTACATCTCCCCAAGGCCTTGGGTTTTCAATTTATGCCTATTTCTGTAGAAGTGAGACAATGCCTCATCATGGGATTTTGCATAACGAAAGCCTCAAAGCACAAAACGCCAAAGTACTGGCAGCTTAGCGCAGTTGCCCCAAACTGAGGTCCCACTTCCCAGGGGCTCTGGCTCTGTACAGAGCTGGCAAGAAGCAGAAGAGACGCGTGGGGGCAGAGCTTCCCCAAAGGAGGACAGATGGGCACGCTGGCCCCAGTTCCGACACTTTCAACACCCTTTTTGTTTTCCAACCAAAGATCCAGCGTCGGTTCCCCTCTCACCTCCTGCTCCCTGGCAGCGCCCCCCACCCCCATCCTGTTTTTGGGAAGGCTCTGAGGAGCTCCCAGGCTCTGGACGGATGGGACTCTTCTCCTTTATGACCGGGAGATGATAAAAGGAGGCTTGCAACTGGTGTGGGGCAACTGTTGCCATCTGTCTGGTGGGACGTCAGCGGGGAGGGTCTCGCTGATTCACTCCTTCACGCACCACTGGGCTTGGGCCTTTTGTTTGTTTGGCTGAGGAGGGGGGAGTGGGTTGTGGAGCAGTGGGTGAGAGAAGCAGCTTCTTTGTATCTGCACCAAAATTTCCGTGACTCATTAGGATAATTTGCATGAAGAAGTTGCCCAAGCCCCCAAACCACTCAAGTGATTGACGCCCCCCCTCCTCATTTCTCCCCTCTCCCTTTAGCTCCCCAGCGTTAGAGGGAGTGGCCCCAGCTCTTCAGCTGAGATGAGGAGCAGGAAAAGCAGCTCTGGTCCTCTCTCCCCACCCTCTGCCCCATCCCTTTCCTGGTTGGAGTGGGTCTGGTGTCTTCCTCCCTCCCCTCTCAGTCCACCACCCATCCCACCCCAGCCTGGAAGACCACAGTCCAAACGGCTTGCTTCCTCCCCACCCCCATGAGTCCCTTACAGTTCTTCTCTTTTTGTTTGATTTCTGTGGACTAGGCCTCGCAGGCGGAGGGGCCAAAGCAGGAGAAAAGGCCTATTAGCCAACCAGCAGTGTAGCTGGAAAAGAAAGGATCTGAATAGAGGCGGTGGGACTGGCAGCCCTCCAGCCCAGCTCCTGGTCTTTGAATAGCACCCCAGGCCAGAGGCTGGGGATCAGTGTAGGGGAGGCTTTGGGGGCATTTAGTTATTTAAAAGTCTCTTTTATTGGGGAAGGGGCGGGGCGGGGGAGAGGGCAGGCAGATGGTGTGCCCAAGGAACTGGGAAATGGGTGTAGTGTGGGTGAGGGTGGGGGTGGGGAAGACAGGGAAGGCTGAGCAAGAGGCCAGGCTCAGAGGTAAGTGGTTGGGGGAAAGAGAAGTGAAACAGCAGATTGTCCTCCAGACCCAAGCAGTGGCCTACAGGAGCCCTGCCCTACACCAGCTGGGGCAGGTGTTCACCCTCTCCTTCCTGTACCCCTGCCCACCTCTCCCAACTTCAAAACTGGTGTCTGCCCTAAATAAGTGAGATCTGTTTTAGAAATACACAACAAAGCTGCGAAGTTGGGGGATCACCACTTCACCTCTTTGGCACTTAGGGATGTTCCAGACTGTTCCAGGTGACCAGGACCGGGCAGGTAGGTGGAAGGAGTTTCTCTGGTTTCATTTTTTATGGTGAGACCATACACTGAGCCTGTTAGGAGCATTGAGAAGGCAGATAATTGAAGGTCCTGTTCTTGGGGCACTCACTGATTCAAAAGGCAGCCCATTCTAGCCTGTTTCTTTGGCAATACTGCAGGAAGGGCTATGACTTGAAGAATAAGTCAGATGAGACCCCAGGTAGAAACACACTACCCAGGTTCGATTCCAGCTCTGCCATGTACTAGCTCTGTGACCTCAGTTACTTAATTTTCAATGCCTCAGTTTTCTCATCCATAAAATGGAAATAAAAAATAGCTCCCACTCATAGATTGAGCGGATTGATATATGTGAAGCACAGAGAAGAGTGCCTGGCTTATAGTAAGTACCCAAATGTTATCAAATATCACTGTTGTTACCATTATGAGATCAGTAGGCATTGATACTAGCTACACAATGCAAACTGAGAAAAACCAGGGGATTTGGGAATTGGATATGATGCCAAAGGAGAATTTTGAGAGGGTATACATTTGCCTCTACTCTTTCTCTCATTTCGACTACTGACCTAAAGGTTGGTAGTTCAAACCCATCCAGCGGTGCTGCGGAAGAAAAGGCCTGGTGATCTGCTTCTGAAAAGATTACAGCCAAGAAAATCCTATGCAACAGTTCTGCTCTGTAACACATGGGCCTGTCATGAGTCAAAACTGACTTGACAGCAACCACCACCACCAACATAGTTAGAGAAGTGGCCTTTAAAACCAGTTGCCACCAAGCTGATTCCAACTCATGCGGACCCCGTGGGTGTCAGAGTAGAACTCTGCTCCATTGGGTTTTCAATGGCTGATTTTTTGGAAGCAGATCACCAGGCCTTTCTTCCATGCCACCTCTGGGTGGACTTGAACTTCTAAACTTTCAGTTAGCAGCTGAGCTTGTTAACCACGTGTGGCCTTTACTTTCCCTAAAATAAGAGTCCCGTTCAAGTAGCCCACCTTCCCAGCTACACTTAACCGGGCTGAGCCAACAACTTCAGACCCTCTGGTTAGCCCTTAGTGGTGCCAGTTTCTTCGGAATTATCGTTAGCCGTATTATACAGTTGGAATGACTAGCTCAAATGCTTAGGGGATTTGTAATTTGTGTCTCCTGCTTCTTGGGGTCCTTTTCACTCTCATTAGCCCCTCCTAGCCCACAAGGTCACCTGGCATGAGGCGGTCACTTGGTCACTTTGGGGATACACACTCCACGGCAGAATCTTTCTTAGTCTCTCTTCATTTCCTAAGTCTGGTCTGCCCCAAACGTGTGAGACGGGTTTGTTTTTGGTACTTTCCTGAAAAGGCAGTTCCCTCTTCCTCAACGTGCCTTGAGGGGCAACGGGGGTCCCTTTCGGCCCTGGACAGCTGTGGTTAAGGTGAACCGGACCTGCCCAGACGAGGTGGAGCCATGGGGAGGGGTGAAAGAGAGAAAGAACGGGGAGGGGGCAGGCTGGGGATATGAGCGCAGGCAGGTGTCTGGTTCCCTCCCTCCCGGATATGGGCTGAGGAAGGAACCCTCAACCACCCACCCACGTCTCTCAATCCCCACGAAGCAGCTGTCTGGGACCTCGAAAGGCGACGAAACGCGCCCGCAAATCTGCTTCCTTGCAGGGCAACGGGGCCCACACCGCCTCCTTTCCATCTGGGGAAGCCCCACCTTAGCAACAAGCTTCTGACTGGCTGGCTCGGGGCTTGAGCGGGCCAATCAAGGCCCTCCCTGCAGGGAAGACTTACCAAAAAAAAGGTGAAGGCACTAGGTGTTTTGAGAGCGCAGTTGTTATCCAGGTTGGCTGTGGAGAATGGGGACCTTTGAGAAACGGGGCGGGGGAGGCTAAGGCAGCGGCCAGGGTGGGGCGGTTGCTGTGCTGGGAGTACATCCCACCACTGGCTGCTGGAGTGTCTCAGGTCCTGAAAGCCTCAGGCCTTTCCCCGCTTCTCAGGGCCCTCCGCACCTTCGCTGACTGCGGGCCCGGCCCAGTAATTCTTGAGCAAGTCTAGAGGTTCTGAGTTCCTGAACCTCTAACCCTTTCCAGTCCTCCCTCCAAAGTCCCAGTGGATCTGGGCATTGGTTTGTTACTTGAGCCCCCTTCATTTTCTCCTTGTATATCTGTGTGTGCTCACCCCTCTCTATGGCTGCAGTTACTGGGGCTCTCCCCTCACATTACCTGTCACTCACCCTCGAAAACCAAATTAACTGTTCGGGTCATTATATTGTAGCCATTAGCAAGAGCCTTTTATCCTCTAATAGATTATAAATTTTCTGAGAGCATAGATTGTAAGCTTTGTAATAAAAGAAAGCTTCTTGAATAACTTTGACCCCACCCCCAACACCAAGCCAGTTGCCCTGGAGTCAGTATGACTCATGGTGACCCCATGTGTGTCAGAGGAGAACTGTGCTCCATAAGGTTTTCAGTGGCTGATTTTTCAGAAGCAGATCACCAGGCCTTTCTTCTGAGATGTCTCTGGGTGGACTCAGATTTCCAACCTTTTGTAGCAGTTGAGTGCATTAATCGTTTGTACCAAATCCTCGAGGAATCTAGCACATTAGCATCAAGATGAAGACTCTAGAAACAGGGGACCGGAGTTTGACCCCAGCCTCTGCCACTTACTGGCTGTGTGACCTTGAGCAGTTACTTAACCTCTCTGAGTCTCAGTTTCCTCTTATGAAAAAATGCTAATGATAATAATAGCACCTAACTCTGTGCATTATTTGTGACAAAATGCCTGACACATAAATGCCCAATAAATGATAATATTTCGGATATTAATAATAAAGTAATGAGTATTCCTTTCCCACATTTCATGTCAGCTTTCCATTCTTGGTTTAGATGTTAAGGATAACCCTAGATTTTAGGGCATTTAAAATTCCTATCCGTAATACAAACTTGGTATCGTCTCAAGGCCCCCAATCCTAGGGGTGGTGTACTACTCATGGATTTTACCAAAGGGAGAGATCTCCTGGCAAGACAGGAGGCCTCTTTTTCTCAAGGACTTTTCCTCAAATTTATTCATCAAAAACAGCAGCATCTGAGGGCTTATAATAAATAATCCATTTTTTCATGGATTAATGGAGTGCCTGACCTGAACTCTCAATGTACCTACATTAACACCAAGATGCCCTTGTAAGTTTTTCCCAAGCCCCTCTCCGGAAGTCCTCTCTTGCTGCCGAGAAACTCCCTTTCTCTGCATTCTCCTGCCTTCCACCTCCCCCTAAACACACACATTGGTATGTGGATTTTCTTCAAATGAACATGGAGGCTGGTGATTTAATGCTCACACAGATACGGACCCCTGGTGGCCATCCAGTTCCACCACCTGCTGGGCTTGCTGATGTCAGAAGTGGGCCTTTGTTGGTGGTTTGCAACGTCAGCAACAAAAGCAATGATGTGTCTGGGGCACCTTGGTGGTGCATGCAGCATCGTGGGAACAGAGAGGAGGGCAAGGAGCACACAGCAATGAGGCATAGCTCAATGGGGAGCCAGTAAACCCAGGTTTCAGTGCTGAATCTGTGCCTTTAGGGGCAAGTCAATTAAATGTGCTAGGTCTCAATTACCCTGTCTGTAAAGCGGGGTAAATCATACCTGTCTCCTTGCTGCGTAGATATTTTAGAATGGGAAATGAGGTCATGGAATTGAAAGCACTTTATATTCTTTGGGAAAAAATGGGGGTGAGGGGTCTATTAAATCCATTTCATGCTACTCATTTCATTGATCCAACAGGTATTGTTACAAACTTAAGCTGTTACGAGGTATGTGGCACAGTGGTTAAGCGTTCGTATCCCCCAGCTGCTCCTTGGAAACCTTTTGGGGCAATTCTACTCTGTCCTATAGGGTCACTATGAGTCGGAATTGACTCGACAGCAATGGGTTGGTTGTTGGTTAGAGAAATTATAGGACATGATCTCTACCTTTAAAAAGCTTGCAATCTAACCAGGGAGCTCAATTATGAAACAATTGATGTGTGGTACTGACTGTGGGTTTATAACGAGGTTTCCCTACCTATTCTGTTCTGTCTTACAGGAGGATAATCTGGTGATCTGACAATGGAGCCGATAGATGGATGTGCCCCAACTGACCAGCAAGAGTTGTGGCCTCTTACCTCTCTTTCTGTCCTTGGGGGAGCGAGGGGCCTTATGAACCATCCTCCTGCTGCCTCCTCCACTGCTCTTGAGCCATGGCCTGATCCCTTTGTCCAGGGCTCGTGGAGATGCCAATGCACACCCTGGGCCTCTGCTCCTGCTCTTCTTGGCTGCCGCCCGTCAACTACGGTCATGTTGGTACCTGTTCCTGATGCTTTCTTGCCCACACCCATTCCCCTCACTGCTGCTGCTTACAAATGTCATCACAGCCTACTGCAGCTGCACTGGGTGGGCCCTGGGTGGGACACTGCGGGTACTGCTGCCCCAGTCCTTCCTGTGCTGGGAAAGGGAAGCTGCCTCTCCTCCCTTCCACAAGAGGAAGAAGAGTCCTAGAGTGCCCCTTCTAATCCCTGCATTTGCCCCCAGGCCAGGTAGACTTGAAAAGGTGCTTGCCCCCTTTTCTCAGCACAGAGGGCTGCATCCCCTCTGGGCGCCCCCCAGGGGTTGGTGCAGCCTGCCCCCTGGGTGATGGGAGTTAGTCTGGGATGGAGGGGAGAATCAGTTCTGCTATTGTGCTCAGCTAGGTTCTTACATGCTGTGCAGGCAGATTCCAGCTCCAGACTTTCAGTGCCAGGCCTGCAGACTTAGCTCCTTGCCTCTTTTGGGGATTGCTAACAAAAGGTTCCTTCTGAAAAGGAATAGATTGGTGTGATTGCTATCATTTTTTGAAAATAGGAGATGGGCCATGCAAATTAAAATAAAAATCAAATACCACATCACACCTGTCACACTGACATTTTTAAAGTCTGAAACAATATTTGGTATTGTGAGGATATAGGGAAATAGGGACTTTCATATACTGTCTGTGTGAATATACATTTGTAAAACCACTGTGGAGAGCAGTTTGGCAGTACCTATTAAAGGTAAATTGTTCATACTTCATGACTCAGCAGTACCCTCCTAGGCATATACCTCTGGTTCTTAGCTGCTGGTAATTTTGACCTCCAGAGGACATTTGACAATGTCTGGAGATTTTTTAAAAATTATTTCGGCTGAGGCGGGTGTGTGCGTGTGTGTGTGCGTGTGCGTGCTGCTGGCATCTAGTAGATAGACTAGGGATGCTGATAAACATCCTATAATGCCCAGAACAGACCCCTCCTCAGCAAAGAATACTCCAACCCAAAATGCCAATAGTGCTACTGTTGATAAACTTTGGTGTATACCCTAAAACCAAATCCATTGCCTTTGAGTTGATTTCAACTCTTGGCAACCCTGGTGGAGTGATGGTTAAGAGCTCGGCTGCTAACCAAAAAGGTCGGCAGTTAGAATACACCAGCTGCTCCTTGGAAACCCCATGGGGCAGTTCTACTCTACCCTATAGGGTTGCTACGAGTCATTATATACCCTAAACTAAAAAAAAGAAACCCAAACCCGTCGCCATCGAGAAGATTCTGACTCATAGAGACCCTATAGGATAGAGTAGTACTGCCCCATAGGGTTTCCCAGGAACGGCTGGTGGATTTGAACTGCCTACCTTTTGGTTAGCAGCTGAGCTCTTAACCACTGCACCACCAGGGCTCAGGTATATGCCCTAGGGGGGATAAAAAAACAAACCAACCAACCAGTTGCTGTGGAGCAGATTCAAACTCCTGTTGCAGAGGTGCTCCAGAGGGTTTTTTTTTTTTTAATATTCTATTCTTTTTTAAAATTATTTATTTATTTTTTTTAAATTGTACTTTAGATGAAGGTCTACAGAGCAAATAGTTTCTCATTAAACAGTCAGTACACATATTGTTTTATAACATTGGTTAACAACCCCACGACATGTCAACACTCTCCCTTCTTGACCTTGGAAGACCATTTTTTTGTTGAAAATATACATAGCCAAAGTTACACCATTTCAAAAGTTCCTACATGTACAATTCAGTGACATCGATTACATTCTTCCAGTTATACTGCTATTCTCACTATCCTTTTCCAAATTATTCCATCACCATTATCTTCAACTCACTGCCCCCTAGGCTTCCCATCAAACCTTTTGAGTTGCTGTTGTCAATTTGATCTCACATAGATAATTCTTTTTCTTTTGTGCCTTAGATGAAGGTTTGCAGAATAGTTTCTCAACAAACGGTTAGTACTCATATTGCCCTATGACAGTGGTTAACAACCTCACGACATGTCAACATTGTCCCTTCTCAACCTTGGGTTCCCTATCACCATGTTTCCTGTCCCCTCCTGCCTTCTAGTCCTTGTCCCTGGACTGCTTTGCTTCATTAGTCCCATTTTGTTTTATGTGGCTGTCCAATCCCTGGCTGAGTAGAGAACTTCGGGAGTGACTTCACCACTGAACTAGAAGGGTGTCTGGGGGCCATACTCTTGGGGTTTCTCCAGTCTTTCAAGCCAGTAAATCTGGTCTTTTTTTGTGAATTAGAATTTTGTTCTACATCCTTTTCCAGCTCTGTCCAGGACCCTCTACTGTGATCCCGGTCAGACCAGTCAGTGGTGGTAGCCAGGCACCATTTAGCTGTACTGGACTCAGTCTGGTGAAGGCCATGGTAGCTGTGGTCCATTAGTCCTTTGGATTTATCTTTTCCTTGTATCCTGTTCTCTTCATTCTCCCTTGCTCCCAAAGTGGTGAGACTAGTGGAGTATCTTAGATGGCTGCTCACAGGCTTTTAAGACCCCAGACACTACTCACCAAGGCAGAATGTAGAACACTGTCTTTATAAACTGTGTTATGCCAATTGAGCTAGATGTTTCCTGAGACCATGGTCCCCACAGCCCTCTGCCCAGCAATTCAGTCCCTCAGGGAGTTTGGAAGTGTCTATGGAGCTTCCGTGACCTTTCCTTGTGCAAGTTGTGCTGGCTTCCCCAGTATTGTGTACTGTCTTACCCTTCACCAAAGTTACCACTTATCTATTGCCTATTTAGTTCCCCCCCACCCCTCCTATCCCTCATAACCAACAAAGATTGTTTCTTTTTGTGTGTAAACTTTTACATGAGTTTTTACAGTAGAGATCTCATACAATATTTGTCCTTTTGTGATTGACTTATTTCACTCAGCATAATGTCCTCCAGTTTCATCCATGTTATGAGATGCTTCATAGATTCATCATTGTTCTTTATCATTGCATAGTACTCCATTGTATATATGTACCATAGTTTATTTATCCATTCATCTGTTGATGGGCATCTAGGTTGTTTCCATCTTTTTGCTATTGTGAACAGTGCTGCAATGAATATGGGTGTGCATATGTCTATTTGTGTGACTGATCTTATTTCTGTAGGATATATTCCTAGGAGTGGGATTGCATTTTGTAGTGCTTTTTTTATGTGGTGCTGATGTTTTCTTTGTTCCTCTTCCTCTCCCGTGCTGAGTTCCCTTTGTTTGTGGATTTTTTTTCCATTTCTTTTGTTTTTGTAGGTTTTATTTTTACTGAGACTTTATGTTTTTCTTCTTTATTTTGATGCGTAGGTTTGTTAACTTTCTTTGTGGTTACCTTGAAATTTACCCTTATCTTCCTAGATCTGAACAGGTCTATTATTACTTGGTATCGCCTTGCCTTCCTCTCCAACAGAAGGTTCTATACCTACACCGTTTATTCCCTCTTTTATTATTCTGATGCTGTTGTCATTTACAGATTAACCTCTCTGGTTCCCTGTTATAATTCTTTTGGTTTTGCATAGTTCTTAAGAGTTCATTTCCTAGATTAGTATCTGGCTGGTATGATCCTGCATCCTAGATTCAGCCTGTGAGCTGATGTTGTTTGTTCTCAGATCTAAGGACTCCCTTTAATAAGTCTTGTAAGTTTGGTTTGGTTTTTACATAGTCCCTTAATTTCTGTTTATCTAGAAATGACCTAATTTCACCATCATATTTGAATGAGAGTTTTGCAGGGTATATTATTCTTGGCTGGCAATTTTTTTCTTTCAAGGTTTTATATATGCCATCTCATTCCCTTCTTGCCTGCATGGTTTCTGCCGAATAATCCGAGCTTAGTCTTATTGTTTCTCCTCTGCATGTGACTTTTTGTTTTCTTGAGCTGCTCTCAGGATTCTTTGTTTGTCTTTGGTTTTAGCAAGTGTGATTATGATATGCTTTGGTGATTTTCTTTTGGGGTCTGTCCTATATGGGGTTCGTTAAGCTTCTTGGATGGTCAGCTTTTCATCTTTCATGATATTGGGGAAGTTTTCTATCAGCAGTTCTTCAGTGATCCTCTCTGTGTTTTCTGTTTTCTCCCCCTGTTCTGGAACTCCGATCACTTGCAGATTTTTGCTTTTGATTGTATCCCACATAGTTCTCAGGATTTCTTCATTTTTATTCGTTCTTTCTTCTGATTTTTCCTCAAACAGAGTTGTATCCAAGTGTTTGTCTTCAATTTCGCTGATCCTGTCTTCCATCATTTCAAACCTGCTCCTCAGCCCTTCTATGACACTGTCCATTTCTGAAATATTGTTGTTTATCTTTTGGATTTATAATTGTTGTTTCTGTATGATTTCTAGTTGTGAATTTATTTTAACATTTTGTTACTGTATTATTTTCTTAAATCTTCCATTTTTTTGTCTGTATTTCCCATGAATTTGTCTATTTTTTTCCCCATTTTTGTCTGCTTTTTGTTTCAACTCTTGGATAATTCTCAATATTAGCGATTTGAATTCCCTATCAATTAGGTCTAGTGCCTTTTCTTCTACTGGAAGGTCATCTGGTGTTTTATTTTGGATGCCTACTGGAAGCATCCTGTCCTGTTTTTGTAAATGTTTTGATATTGTCTGCTGTCTTTGGGGCATTCAGTGATTATTTTCCTCATTTATTGATTGTAGATTTTTTTGTTTTGTCCTGCTTTTTTGTTTTATTTGGTTATGTCTGAGCAGGCGGGCTGTGCATTGTTTGTTGTTTGCTCATCTGTGGGCATGATACTTTTCATCTCCTTCTCCGATGGGCAAGGTCAGTCACTGAGGTATGGTACAGCAGGGCAGGTCCAGTTAAAGGGGAGTTGCTGGGATGGGTTGTTTGTGACATGTATCAGGGCTGACAGTGTGGACCTGGAATCAGTGCAGGACATGTTCCAGTAGGCCGTGCCTGTGTTGCTTGGGAGTGTGATGTTCAGGGCACAGTGCAGGTAGGCAGGAAGGAGGGAGTAGATTGCGATGTGTGGAGCTAAGATGGATATGAGAAAGATGAGAGAGAGAGGAGAGGAACAGGAGCCAAAAACATACACACAAACAAAAAAGAGTGCTAAGTGAGCTTGGATTGGAGTGATGAGAGATTGAGAAATGAGGAAAAACAAAAAAGAAAAAAATGAATAAATCAAGAAACTTGAAATGAAGAAAGACAAAAAGGGAATAAGAGAGAGAAGAAAACAAAAACAAAATAAAAACAAAAACCAAGAAAAAAGAAATGCCCCCAGGGATCTCCCTGTGCATCTGTGCAGAGTAAGGGAGTAGCTTCCAAGCCGCATGGTACTGCCCGGCTAGAAGGGGCTCCCAAGCTGAGAAAAGAAAAAGAAAAGAAACAAATAAATCAAAACAGAACGAATCAGAGCAAACAAACAAACAAAAAGCCCCGGGGGTCCCACCAGCATGGCAGCACTGGCCGGGAAGCAGTTTCACAGTCGAGCAGTGTTTCACAGCATTTCAGGAAGAAGCAAAGATGGTGCACGGAGCCAGGTATTTGAGAGAAAGGAGTGGGAGGTGGCGAGAGGTAAGGAAGAAATCTAAAGAAGCGGATAAAAGCAACACCAGCAGCCAACAAAAGGCATTCAGGGAGCCAGCCAGTGTGGGCAGGTGGAATCCAAGCAACACCAGGGTGAAGCTATTGCTTCCCAGCCAAGAGACTGTGCCTGCAGGAGGCAGAGGAGCCTGAGTGGGGGTGAAGAAGGGTGGGGCATGGGAAAGCATATATCGCTGGTTACCGGTTGTTTTGTCTCCTGCTGGAAGCTCTGTGAAGCTGCTTTCTCATACCCCCCATTCACTGATCTCCGATGGGAGTCCAAGATGGCAGATCCATGCTGCGGTAGCTGATGGGGACCTCTGCATGTATCTCTCCTCAATCTCTGTTCTTGGTCAGTTTCATATTCCATTCGGTGCTTGGCTGAGTTCTTTATCTCTTCATTTGATGCTTAGGGTTTCAGAATTGATGTGTGACTCTGTTTGACTTAGTTTTCCTGATCTTTGCTGCAGAGGGATGACGTGGTGCTTCTGACTATAGTGCCATACTGCCTGGAAGTCCTCTCCATAGGGTTTTTGAGGCTGTCTGATCTTTTGAAGGCAGATTGCCAGTCCTTTCTACTGAGGTGCTGCCGAGTGGGTTCCAACAGCCAACCTTTCTGTTAGTAGTTTAGTGCTTACTGTTTGCACTACCCAGGACTCCATATACCTTAGAGAGACTCTCAAATGCAAGCTCAAAGAGACATTTGAGAATGTTCACTGCATTTTTTCTAACAGTAAAATATTTAAAACAATCTAAATGTCTCTCAAAATGAGAATAGAGAAATAAATTTAGATGTATTTATACCTGTACAGGAGCCCTGGTGGCAGAGTGGTTAAGAGCTCGTCTGCTAACCAAAAACATCGGCAGTTCAGAAAGTGGGGCCAAGATGGCAGAATAGTCAGACACTTCCTGTGGTTCCTCTTACAACAAAGACCAAAAAAAACAAGTGAATCAATTATATATGACAATCTAGGAGCCCTGAACATAAAACACAAAGTTGAGGAGTTGGACTGAGCAGCACAGGGAGGGAAAGACAGTTCAGAAGCAGTCAGGATTTGCCAGACCTGACCTGGCAGGCACCCTGCAGGCTGGATTGGCTGGCACACATGGGCTGAGGCAAGCAGTAGCACTTGGGACACGTTTTCTACATCGGGAGAAACTGAGTGGTGGAAAGCCTGCACAAGCCTCCGGAGCCAGGGGTAAGCAGCCCTGGATCTGTGAAAGTTAAGTGCAAGCATCTAACCTACCTTGTGGGATCAAAATAACTCTTCCCCCTCTGGGAAGTGCCTCTCTGCCCTTCACCCGCCCCCTGCCTGCTCTGCTCTGGTCCTGGTTCAGCTTCAACAATTGCCACACCCCCTGGACCCGAAGTTGGACCCATCACGTGTGCCCAAGCCAGTCTTCTGGTTTTGGAGAGGGAACAAATAAACAAATAAGAAACATGGAAAAAATAATCCGCCAGCTCCCCTAAGCTGGGACCTCAGGGCAGGCACTGTCTCTTTGCCTAAGCACAGGCATAAGGGGTCCATGGACTTCAAATGCCTTTCACCCCTGCCTAGGTCTGTGTGCACCCATTTCAACAGCATAGGCCCTCATTAGCATAGTACAACAGGATATATACCTGAAGCCTATTTTCAACTGCAACAGCTAAGGGGGAGTGGGAGATTCATGACATTTGACACCACCCTGCCCATTAAGCAGGGTCTTCACCTACCCACATCATGGGGCTGAGTATTTGTGGCTCCACCCACTTCACCTAGCCACACACAACAGGGGTCCAAGAATAGGTGGTGCCTCCCAGTCCTTACAGCCAACAGCATTGGGTGCCCAAAGTCTGGCTTTAAAACCCACCCACTTACATACTCAAGGGAACAGGAGCACACCTTCCACCCGGGCACTCAGGGGCAGCTGTCAGCCCCCTACCTTGCTCACACATAACCTCCTACAGCAGCCAGATACCTGTGCCTGCTCCAATCATCCCTACATACCCCAGCCTGTCTAGGACTGTAGATGAGAGCCTGCACTACACACTTGGTGACCAATAACTGGACACCTGAGCTGAATCCACACAAGAAAAGTAAACGGACTTCTGGGCACACGCACCTAGTAGCAGCTCTAACCACCTGATGACAGGATGTGAGAGCTTCAAAGACACCAATAATCAAAGTAGCTCACGCCACCAGCCTATTTGGGCATATCAAAACAAAACAAAATAAGAAGCTAGGACACAGTAAGTAAACATAAAATAAATACAATAACTTATTGATGGTTCAGAGACAACAGTCAATATTAAATCACATAAAGAGGCAGACCATGATGGCTTCAGCAAGCAACCGAAACAAAGAACCAGGAAACCTTCCAGAGGAAGAGAAGCTTTTGGAATTACCAGAGGTAGACTTCAAAAGATTAATATATAGAGAGCTCTTCAAGAGATCAGGAAGGAAATCAGACAAAATGCAGACCAATCGAAGGAACCTACAGACAAAGCAATAGAGGAATTTAGGAAGGTTATACAAGAGCATAATGACAAATTTAAAAGGCTGCAACAATCCATAGAAAGATAGCAAATAGAAATCCAAAAGATTAACAATAGAATTTCAGGATTAGACAACTCAATAGAAAGTCATAGGAGCAGAACTGAGGCAATGGAAGTCAGAATTAGTGAGACTGAAGATAAAGTACAGGACACCAATTTTTTCGAGGAAAAATCAGATAAAAGGATTTTAAAAAACGAAGAAACCCTAAGAATTATGTGGGACTCTATCAAGAGGAATAACCTACGAGTGACTGGAGTACCAGAACAGGGGTGAATAACAGAAAATACAGAGAGAATTATTAAAGATTTGTTAACAGAAAACTTCCCTGATATCATGAAAGATGAAAAGATATCTATCCAAGAAGCTCATTGAACCCCACACAGGGTAGATCCCAAAAGAAAGCCACCAAGACACATTATAACCAAACTTGCCAAAACCAAAGATAAAGAGAGAATTTAAGAGCGGCTGGGGTAAAAAAATTCACTTACAAGGAGAGTCAATGAGACTAAGCTTTGACTACTCAGCAGAAACCATGTAGGCAAGAAGGCAATGGGATGACATATATAAAGCCTTGAGGGAAAAAAATTGCCAGCTGAGAATTATATACCCAGCAAAACTGTCTGTCAAATATGATGACAAAATTAGGGCATTTCCAGAAAAACAGAAGTTTAGGGAATTTGTAAAAACCAAACCAAAATTACAAGAAATACTAAAGGGAGTCCCTCCAGTTAGAGAATCAATATCAGATAACAATCCAAGGCTAGAATACATCACAGAACAACCAGATATCAACCCAGACAGGGAAGTCGTAAGAATAAGTCAAAGTGAAAACACTGAAAATAGGGAAACAGAGACATCAATATGTAAAAGATGACAACATTAAAACAAAAAAGAGAGACTAAATAGTGTAGTCATAGAACTTTCATACGGAGAGGAAATTAAGGTGATATCAAGAAATAAAAGATTAGTTTAAACTTAGAAAAATAGAGATAAATTTTAAGGTAACTACAAAGGAAACTAACAATCTTACACTTCAAAATAGAAAACCAGAAAAACATAAAGACTCAGCAAATACAAAATCAACAACAATGAAAAAGATGAAAAGAAAATACATAAAGAAAAATGACTCAGCACAGAAAATTAAGTGGAACAAAGAAACTGTGAACAACACACACACACACAAAAAATCAAAATGACAGCACTAAACTCATACCTATCAATAATTACACTAAATGTAAATGGACTAAATGCACCAATAAAGAGACAGAGAGTGGCAGAATGGATAAAAAAACATGATCTGTCTATATTCTGCCTACAAGACACACCTTAGAGTCAAAGACACAAACTAAAACTCAAAGGATGAAAAAAAATATATCAAGCAAACAACTATAAAAAAAGAGCAGAAGTGACAGTATTAATCTCTGACATAATAGACTTTAAAGCAAAATCCACCACAAAGGATAAAGAAGGACACTATGTAATGATTAAAAGGTCAATACACCAGGAGGACATAACCATAATGAACATGTATGCATCCAATGACACGGCTCCAAAATACATAAAACAAACTCTAACAGTATTGAAAAGGGAAATAGCTCCACAATAGTAGTAGGAGACTTCAATACAGCACTTTCAGTGAAGGACAGAACATCTAGAAAGAAGCTCGATAAAGACACAGAAGATCTAAATGCCACAATCAACCAACTTGATCTCATAGACATATACAGAACACTCCACCTAACAGCAGCCAACTATACTTTATTTTCCAATGCACATGGAGCATTCTCCAGAATAGACTACACATTAGGCCACAAAGCAAGCCTTAACAGAATCCAAAACATCGAAACATTACAAAGCATATTTTCTGACCATAAAGTCATAAAAGTAAAAATCAGTAACAGAAAAAGCAAGGAAAAAAAATCAAATACATGGAAATTGAACTGTTTTGAAAACTCAAAAACTACTGGCTTATAGAAGAAATCAAGGATGGAATAAAGACATTCATAGACTCAAATGAGAATGAAAACACATCGTACCAGAACCTTTGGGACACAGCAGAAGCAGTGCTCAGAGATCAATTTATTGCAATAAATGCACACATCCAAATAGAAGGCCGAAATGAAAATATTCATACTACAACTCAAACAAATAGAAAGAGAGCAGCAAAAGGAGCCCTCGGGCATGAGAAGAAAGGAAATAATAAAAATTAGAGCAGAAATAAATGAAATAGAGAATAGAAAAACAATTGAAAGAGTTAACAAGACCAAAAACTTGTTCTTTGAAAAGATCAACAAAATCGATAAACCACTGGCCAAACTTACAAAAGGAAAATCAGGAGAGGAAACAAATAACCTGAATAAGAAATGAGGAGCGAGATATCACAGCAGACCCAAATGAAATTAAAAGAATGTCATAACAGAATACTATGAAAAATTGTACTCCAACAAATTTGAAACTAGAGGAAATGGACAAATTTCTAGAAATACATCACCTACGTAAACTAACACAAACTGAGGTAGAAAAACTAAATAAACCTGCAACAAAAGAAGAGATTTAAGAGGTAATTTAAAAACTCCCAGCAAGAAAAAAGCCCTGGCCCTGACAGCTTCACTGGAGAATTCTACCAAACTTTCAGAGAAAAGTTAACACTTCTAGTACTACTAAAGATATTTCAGAGCACAGAAAAGGATGGAATACTCCCAAACTCATTCTGTGAAGCCAGCATAACCCTGATACAAAAACCAGGTAAAGACACCACAAAAAAAGAAAATTACAGACCAATATCTCTCATGAACATAGACGCAAAAATCCTTAACAAAATTCTAGCCAATAGAATTCAACAACATATCAAAAAAATAATTCACCATGACCAAGTGCGATTCATATCAGGTGTGCCGGGATGGTTCAGCATTAGAAAAACCATCAGTATAATCCATCACATAAATAAAACAAAAGATAAGAAACACATGATCTTATCAATTGATGCCGAAAAGGCATTTGATGAAGTCCAACACCTATTCCTGATAAAAACTCTCAGCAAAATAGGAATAGAAAGGAAATTCCTCAGCATAATAAAGAGCATTCACACAAAGCCAACAGCCAACATTATCCTAAATGGAGAGAGTCTGAAAGCATTCTCCTTGAGGACAGAAATCAGACAAGGATGCCCTTTATCACCACTATTATTCAACATTGTGCTGGAGGTCCTAACCAGAGAAATTAGGCTAGAAAAAGAAATAAAGGGCATCCAAATTGGTAAGGAAGAAGTAGAAGTATCCCTATTTGCAGATGATATGATTTTATATGCAGAAAACCCCAAAGAATCCTCAAGAAAATTTCTGGAACTAATAGAAGTTTTCAGCAAAGTATCAGGATACAAGAGAAACATACAAAAATCAGTTGGATTCCTCTACACCAACAAAGAGAACTTTGAAGAGGAAATCAGCAAATCAATACCATTTACAGTAGCCCCCAAGAAGATAAAATACTTAGGGATAAATCTAACCAGAGAAGTAAAAGACCTATACAAAGAAAACTACAATACACTACTGCAAGAAAGCAGAAGAGACCTGCATAAGTGGAAAAAACATACTTTGCTCATGGATAGGAAGACTCAGCATTGTGAAAATGTCAATTCTACCCAAATCGATCTACAGATACAATGTAATCTGGATCCAAATTCCAATGACATTTTTTAACAAGATCGAGAAACAGATCATCAACTTCGTATGGAAAGGGAAGAGGCCCAAGAGAAGTAAAGCATTACTGAAGAAGAAAAAAAAAGTGGGAGGCCTCACGCTACCTGATTTTTAGAACCTATTATACTGCCACGATAGTCAAAACAGACTGGTACTGGTACAACAGATACATAGACCAATGGAACAGAATTGAGAATCCAGACATAATTTCATCCACCTGTGAGCAGCTGATATTTGACAAAGGCCCAAAGTCCATTAAATGGGGAAAAGATGGTATTTTTAACAAATGGTGCTGGCATAACTGGATATCCATCTGCAAAAATAGGAAACAAGACCCATACCTCACACCATGTACAAAAACTAACTCAAAATAGATCAAAGACCTAAATATACAATCTAAAATGATAAAGATCATGGAAGAAAAATAGGGACAACACTGGGAGCCCTAATACGTGGCGTAAACAGAATACAAACCATAACTAACAATGCACAAACATCAGAAGAGAAACTAGATAACTGGGGGCTCCTAAAAATCGAACACTTACGCTCATCAAAAGACTTCACCAAAAGAGTAAAACGACAACCTACAGACTGGGAAAAAAGTTTTGGCTACAGCATGTCCAATCAGGGTTTAATCTCTAAAACCTACAAGATAGTGCAAAACCTCAACAACAAAAAGACAAATAACCCAGTTAAAAAATGGGCAAAGGATATGAACAGTCACTTCATCAAAGAAGACATTCAGGTGGCCAACAGATACATGAGGAAATGCTCATGATCCTTAACCATTAGAGAAATGCAAATCGAAAATACAATGAGATACCATCTTACCTCAACAAGGCTAGCACTAATCAAAAAAACACAAAATAATAAATGTTGGAGAGGCTGTGGAGAGACTGGAACACTTATACACTGCTGGTGGGAATATAAAATGGTACAACCACTTAGAAAATCGATTTGGCACTTCCTTAAAAAGCTAGAAATAGAAGTACCATACTATCCAGCAATCCCACTCCTTGGAATATATCCTAGAGAGCTAAGAGCCATCACACGAATAGATACATGCACATGCATGTTCATGGCAGCGCTGTTCACAATGGCAAAAAGATGGAAATAACCTAGGTGCCCATCAACAGACGAATAGATAAACAAATTATGGTACATACACACAAAGGAATGCTACCAAATGATAAAGAACAAAGGTGAATCCTCGAAACATCTCACAACATGGATGAATATGGAGGGCATTATGCTGAGTGAAATTAGTCAGTCGCAAAAGGACAAATATTGTATGAGACCACTATTATAAGAACTCAAGAAAAGGTTTAAACACAGAATAAAACATTCTTTGATGGTTACGAGGATGGGCAGGGAGGGAGAGGAGAATTCACTAACTAGATAGTGGACAAGCATCATCTTAGGTGAAGAGAAGAACAACACACAATACAGGGGAAGTCAGCACAACTGGACTAAACCAAAAGCTAAGAGGTTTCCTGAGTACAGCCAAACACTTTGAAGGACAGAGTAGCAGGGGCTGGGGTCTGGGGACCATGGTTTCAGGGGACATCTAGGTCAATTGGCATAACAAAGTTTATTAAGAAAATGTTCTGCATCCCCCTTTGGTGAGTCTGGGGTCTTAAAAGCTTTCGAGTGACCATTTAAGATACATCAACTGGTCCCAATTCACTTGGAGGAAAGGAGAATGAAGGACACCAAAGATACAAGGAGAATATGAGCCCAAGAGACAAAAGAGTCCCATAAAACCAGAGACCCCATCAGCCTGAGACCAGAAGAACTAGATAGTGCCCAGCTACCACCAATGACTGCCCTGACAAGGACACAACACACAGTCCCTGATGGAGCAGGAGAAAAGTGTGGTGCAGAACTCAAATTCACATACAAAGACCAGACTTAATGGTCTGACTGAGACTGGAGGAACCCTCAAAGCCACGGCCCCTGGACATTCTGTTAACCCAGAACTAAAACCATTCCCGAAGCCCACTCTTCAGACAAAGATTAGACTGGACTATAAAACATAAAATAATACTAGTGAAGAGTGTGCTTCTTAGTTCAAGCAGATAAATGAGACCAAATGGGTGGCTCCTGTCCGGAGACAGGATGAGAAGGCAGAAAGGGGCAGGAGCTGGTTGGATGGACACAGGGAAACCTGGAGTGGAAAGAGGGAGTGTGCTGTCGCGTTATAAGGATTGCAACTAGTGTCACATAACAATATGTGTATAAATTTTTGTATGAGAAATTAACTTGAGCTGTAAACTTTCACCTAAAGCACAATTAAAAATAAAAAAATTCTTATTTAATTTGACACCAGCAATCACTCCCTTCATTGTGAAACTCATGTGTTAACTTAGCTCTCATGTTCAAAGTCATATGCCCTATGTCATTAAAGACAAAGATTAATGAACGACCTATAATTCCAGCAAAAAAAAAAAAAAAAAAGGTCGGCAGTTCGAATCCACAGTTGCTCCTTGGAAGCCCTGTTGGGCAGTTCTACTCTGTCCTGTAGAGTTGCTATGAGTCGGAATCGACTCAGTGGCAATGGGTTGGGTTTTTTGGTTATACCTGTACAATGGAAAGTCATAAGGTAGTTAGAATGAATGAACAGTAAGATCAATATGGATAAATCTTGAACACACAACACTGAGTGGAAGAAGCAGAGTGATACATAAAGTATGAGGACATTGTATAATGTTTAAAGGCACAAACCATCTCTCTACGTAGTTCACATATATATATATATATTTGTAATAAAAGTATAAAAACACACAACTCAGAAGAAAGCTTACCTCTTGAGAGGAAGAGGGGAGGAATGGGATCTAGAAGAGGTAAAAGGGGGACTTAAAATGTAGTTGCAAAGTTTTATTTTCTTAATTTATGTAAAGCGGATATAGCAAAATTTGCTAAATCTGGGTGGTAAATACATGGGGTCTCTGCTATACATGGCTTTCTGTGCTTTGTTGTAGATTTAAAATGGTCATAATTCATTTTAAAAATGAAAAATTTGCCTTCTGTTTATACTGACCCAGAAGGATGTCCTCCCTTCTTTTCTCTGTTTGATTTGTTGAATATGTGATGCCTAAGGTGCTTCAGAAGAAAGCCCTGGAGATCTACTTCTGAAAGATCACAGCCATTGAAAACCCTATAGAAGGCAGTTCTACTCTGCAACGCATGGGGTTGCTATAAGTCCAAAGTGACTCCACGGTAACTGTTTTTTTTTTTTTTTTTATTGTGCTTTAGGTGAAAGTTTGCAGCTCAAATTAATTTCTCATTAAAAAATCTATACAGAAATTGTTTTGTGACATTGGTTGCAATCCCTGCAATGTGTCAACACTCTCTCTCTTTCCCTTTCCACCCTGGGTTCTTCGTGTCTATTCATCCAGTTTTCTTGTCCCTTCCTGCTTTCTCGTCTTTGCTTTCGGACAGGTGTTGCCCATTTGGTCTCGTATCCTTGATTGAACTAAGAAGCACGTTCCTCACATGTGCTATTGTTAGTGTTATATATATAAAAACCCAAACCAAACCCATTGCCATTGAGTCTATTCTGACTCATAATGTTTGGCTGAAAGGTGGACTGCAGGAGTGGCTTCAGTTCTGATTTTTGAAGTTGTCAGGGTGTCATGCACCAGAGGACAGAAGCTGCTGGGTTCATTATAGTACCTGGGCTTTAGCGCTTGGCCAGTATTTTATCCCCACATCCCTGGAAACCTCTGTCTGACATCCTAGATGAAGCTCTTTCAGTCTGTCTTGGAGGAGCTCCCTTTAGATGGGTTCTACAGATTTATAGCCAAACTCAAAGCATCGTTAGCTTTCCGCAAAATGAAGGCATTCTGGATTATGAGGAAGGAGGCATTTGAACTTGGACATTCTGATTTGTACAAGTACAGCTTATACCCCTATTGGTGTCCCAGCTCCACAGAGTTGTCATGGCGGCAGGTGTGGGGATCACTGCACCTCACAAACCTCCTTCTACAGATCCCAAAAGGAAACTGCCATTTGTTTGGCTGCTCAGCATCTGAGCCCCTTTATTACGAGTAATCCCCCACCACGTGGGACGGAGCCTGATTCTCACTTTTGACCATGAGATTGCTGCATACTGGCTTTTCCAGCCTCCCTTACTGGTACGGCACTGGCACTTGATCTTGTTCTGCTATTTCACTTTGAATGGAAAGTTAGTGGCATAGAAAAGCAGAGACCTTGTGGAATCCACTCTGGTGAGGGTGGGTGGTGATGGCAGCTACACCCACATTCCACAGGCAGAACAGGGTGGTTCTTATGAAGCATTCTTTCTCCAGTATTGGTGGTGTTGGAGGTGTCAGCTCAAGTGCCTGTGCCCAGAGGCAGTGGCCATGGTGTCTTCACAGGCATGACCTTGGGCATTGTTTCTGGCTGCAAGCCTTCAAGCCTGGTTTCCGAGCCCTCCGGGAGATTCTGTGAACTACCCCATCTCAACCCTCTCTTTAAAAGAAAAAATTAATGAATTCCCTTTCTGCTTCAACCAGCTAAATTGAAGTTTCTGTTGCTTGCAACCTAAGAACCTGATGGACACAGCCCTTTTCTCTCTGGTGGGCTGACCCCAAATGGTCCTTGGGTGTACCTCGGTGGAGTAAATGGCTGATGAAGGTGTGCTTCCCAACCCCTTCCCTTCTCCCTCCCCTGAGTCTTTGCTGGCCATCCTAGCCCTTATCATTTCTCCCTCTTTTCAAAAATGAAGATACATTTTGTCCATATGCCTCATTTGGCATTTACTTTGAACTGCCCCATGGATTCTCAACAGGGGTGGATTACCAGTAAGCATGGTATGCACGGGCTTACAGTAAGCTAGGTATGCACAGGCTTGTGTTTACTTTATAATCTGTAGCACACAATTTCATATGGGTTGGCTAATCTGTCCTTGGTTCTCGAATGAACTAGTTTCTTTTAAACAGTCAAGGCAAGTCAATCTTAGTTACTATTATCTCCACCAAACTACACGGCAAGTGTCTGGAGAGGTTTATATTCATTCTTTCATACACGAACTGTACCAACCACTGCCAGATTATCTGGCTCGGGGTCTTGCATCCAGTAAAAATCTATTGAGTGATAGAGCTGTGCTTATAGAGAGAAAAGACCACGCTTTTGCCTTCGCTTCTTGTCTTCCTTCTACATCCCATGTTCTGCCTGCCTTCTGCGGCTTGATTTAGAAAGGGTCCCTGAACTGGGATGGGAAGTTTATTTTTTATACATCTAACTGAAACTTAGCAATGCCTTCAATAATAAATGTAGACCACAACCCACGGCAATATTAGTAGTATCTGAGGCTTTATCACCAAGTGAATCACAGATATTTTTATATCACATTACAGTTATTGAAAATACTTCAAAATGCCATTCATGCTCATTAGTACTTTAAAATGACTGTAGTTATTAGACCGGCTGCTGGATCTTGTTATTTGATGGATGAATAAAGAAACATATATTAATATATAAAAATTTATCTTTTTAATATTTCCATACTGTATTGTGATGTAATTTCTTTTGTGATCCTGTGTATTTTATTTTATGCCTTTAAAAACTTTCTGAGAAGAGGCCCATAGGCTTGACCAGAACGCCGAAAGGTCCAGAGCACACAAGGGTGAAGACCCCCTGGCCACACCATGCCTTCTGGTGCCCTGACTTTAGTCGGTGTCCAATGGGGCCGGGGCTGACCAGAGCCCCTTGGGAGAGAGCAGGCAATTGAAGCCGTTAAGGGTTTCCAAGAGGCTCTGATGGTGTGAGGTGAGATGCTGCCCACTAGTGGCTAGAAGATGGAAGGGTGAGACTGTGTCCAGGGTAGGCCGTTGTGTGTGGAGTTTGGGATGGTGGTAGTTAAATTTCCTGGTACTTGTGTCTGAAATAAGAGAATAAAGGCAGTAGGTGGTTTGACCCCTGCCTACTGCTCTAGCCTTACTGCTTGAAACTCTGCCTCATTTTCTGTTCTCCAGCCATTTTGCCGTCTTTCAGTTCCTGGGAAGCCCTAGGCTTCCTCCTGCACACTCTATTGTCTCTTTAGCTAGGCAACTACGCTCCCCGCCATATCTCAGAGGATCCGTCCGCGAACCTCCAGTCTCGGCAGGCTCCTTTGATAATCCTGGCGGAGACCCGTGCTTATCTTCTCCCCCTTCTCGGTTTATGACAACGTGATCCTCGGTGTGATCCTCTTATTCAATTTCTATCTTCCAACTAGACTATAAAATCCATGTTATGGATTTAATCGTGTCTTTCAAAAATATGTGTGGTAAATCCTAATCCTTATACTTAACGGTTATAATCCCATTCTGGAGTGGGTTTTCTTTGTTATGTTAATGAGACAGTGTTAGTGTAGAGTGTGTCTTCAATCAATCTTTTTTGAGATATAAAAGCACATTAAGCAAGCAGAAGAAAGCAGAGATGGGTGAACAGAGATGCCAAGCCACAGGAAGATCGCCCAGGAACAGAAGTTCAGAGACAAGGACCTTCCCTCAGAGCTGACAGAGGGAGAAAGCCTTCCGCTAGAGCTGGCACTCTGATTTCAGACTTCTAGCCTCCTAACTGTGAGAAAATAAACTTCTGTTTGTTAAAGCCACCCCTTTGTGGTATTTCTATTATAGCAGCATTGGATAACTAAGTCATCCCCCAAGGGCAGGGATTGTTTGTTTCTGTTCTCTGCAGTATCCCCATTGCCTGCTTAGAGAAACTCAGTAAATATTTATTGACTAAGAGTGAATTTTAATTGCAGAATTCATAAAGGGACTGTGAATGCTAGCAAATGGATTTAGGTCCACCAAAAAGAAGATGGTCTCCCTCCACTCACCACCTCCTGTCTCCTACCGAATCTCCCCCATTCCCCAGTAATTCTGCTTAAACTAGCAGCTCAGGGATCTTTAGGATAGCATAGTAGAAACAGTGTAGGAGCCCTGGTGGTGCAGTGATTAAGCACTCTGCTGCCAACCAAAAGGTTGGCAGTTCGAACCCAACAGCTGCTCTGCAGGAGAAAGATGGGGCAGGCTGCTTCCATAAAGTCCATAGCTTTGGTTAACCTGTTGGGCAGTTCTAATCCGTCCTATTGGGTCACTATTAGTCAGAATTGGCTCAATGGCAGTGGGTTTTGTTTTGGGTTTTTATGGCATAGAAGGAGTCCCTGGGTGGTACAAATGGTTAAGCACTTGGCTACTAACTAAAAGGTTGGTGGTTTGAATCCACCCAGAGGCAGCTCAGAAGAAAGGCTTGGAGATCTACTTCTGAAAAATGCACCACTGACAATCATATGGAGCACAGTTCTGCTCTATACACATGGGGTCGCCATGAGTAGGAATCAAGCTCAGTGGCAACTGGTGGTGTGATGAGGGTATAGAGTGGTTAGGAATTTTAAATGGATCATGTCAGTAAAGCACCTATCACGTAGTAAGTACTCACCAAATGGTTGCTTAAAAAAAAGGAAGAGTCAGCCCAGCCGGAGAGACAGTCCACCCTCACCAGTCTCTTTGTGAAGCGCTGGATTTAGAAAGAGGAAAGCTTGCAGATTCCTGGCTCCAGATTCTTCTCCCTGCTCAGTCCCAGTTGGGATGTTCATGGGAGCTGCTAAAGCAAAATGGAGAGGCCTGTAGCTGGGACAGTTCCCTCCCTATGTGGCACCTCTGTGCTGGAGGACCAAGGCAGGCGTGCTTACATGCTGTCCTTGAAGAGAGGCCCGTGGTTAAAGTTACAGCTTCTTCCTGATCTTTTCACACACTCACCTTCCTGCCTACTCTTGCTCCAGAGACTATAGCCATACTAGTCTATTGTGCTTTAAAAGGGAGCGTGGCACTTGCAACTTGCTTGGCACAGAATTTGGCGTGTGTTGCTGTTGTTGTGTGCCATCGAGTCAATTCTGACTCATAGCAACCCTATAGGACAGAGTAGAACTGCCCCATAGGGTTTCCAAGGCTGCAATCTTTATGGAAGCAGACTGCCACATCTTTCTCCCATGGAGCAGTTGGTTGGTTCTAACCACTGACCTTTTGGTTAGGAGCTGAGCACTTACCACTGCACTACCAGGGGTCCTAATGGCATGTATTAAAACCAAACCCGTTGCCATTGAGTCAATTCTGACTCATAGCAACCCTACAGGACGGAGTAGAACTGGTCCATAGAGTTTCCAAAGAGCACCTGGTGGATTCAAACTGTCGACCTTTTGGTTACCAGCCTTAGCAATTAACCACTACACCACCAGGGTTTCCAATGGCATGTATTAGTGCTCATTAAAATGTCAGTTATTGTCATTTTCGTATCAGAAAATGGTGGATTGTCCTGAAAGCATGAGTTTAATCTGCACCCCTAATTTATATCACATTTGCTAAGCACCTAGCACAACGTCTGACACATAAAGGCTTTCAAGAAATGTGCACTGAGAGAATGGATGAAAGAACAGATGGGTGGCAGAACGCTTTATTTCCCTCTTCCTGGCCCAAATGGGCTTTGCTATACTCGGCAGCTCTTAGTTCTGCACAGTTGCCACTAGGGGGCAGGAGCAGTTAAGATAACAATACCCAGGACCAGCCAGATCTGGAATTTTGAGGAGTGAGGATGGGTGAAGGAGCCCTGGTAGCGTAGTGGTTAAAGCAATCCACTGCTAATGGAAAGGTCGGCGATTTGAAACTACCAGCGCCTCCGCGGGAGAAAGATGTGGCAGTCTGCTTCCGTAGAGATTTACAGCCTTGGGAACCCTATGGGGTCGCTGTGAGTTGGAATCGACTCCATGGCAGTGGGTTTGGTTTTGATTTGGGAAGATGGTTGAGGGAGAAAAATGTTAGACTAATTGAAAAACAAACAAACAAAAACCCAGTGGTTCTTGATCCCTTGGCGACCAAATGGAAGGGAATGTTGCAGACTAGTGGGATTTAAGTTAGATTTAAAGAACTTCCAGAGCACAAAGTTTGTTAAATATCAGCTTAACTGATCAAGAAAGGATTGTGATCTGACTGCCTTGAGAGCTTTTACACAGGTTATTTATTTATTTCTTTTTACCCCTTAGCCACATCTTCCTGAGCAGGGTGGATGAGAAAAAGAGCTCTTGAAGTCTGAGGCCCATGTGGTCTCACTAGATTCCCCCAAGTAATCCTCCTGTGTCGTTGTTTGGTGGTGTTGAGTCGATTTTCCGACTCATAGTGACCCCATGTCCCTGAGTAGAACTGCTCCATAGGGTTTTCTAGGCTGTAATCTTTACGGGAGCAAATTGCCAGTTCTTTCTCCCACAGAGCCACTGGGTGGGTTCAAACCACCAACCTTTCCATTAGCGGCTAAGTGTTTAGCTGTTACACCACCAGGGCTCCTTAACCCTGTTGTAGTTCTGCCTGAAGGAACCCTGGTGGCGCAGTGGTTAAGCGCTGGGCTGCTAACCAGAAAGTGGGCGGTTCGAACCCCCCAGCTGCTCCTCGGGAGAAAGATGCGTCAGTCTGCTTCTGTAAAGATCAGCCTAGGAAACCTTTGGAGGCAGTTCTACTCTGTCCTATAGGGTCACTATGAGTCGGAATGGACTCGACAGCAATGGGTAGTTCTGCCTTCAATGACTCCATTCTTGCAATGCAATGGTAAAATACCTTTATTGGTCGGGTTAGCCACCACTCATGCTTTTCCTGTAACAAGGGTGCTGTATACGGACATGATGGTGTTCACATGCAGATGCTTTCTGAGAAGCCCTAAAGCAGAGGGCAGCCTTGGCCCTCATGTTAGAGCTCATTTGTTGAAATGAGCTGGTTTGGCTTTTGTGGATTTCAGGGTCTGGAGCCAAGAACAGAGTCCAAGGATTCCCCTAAACCCTTCTCAGGGAAGCTGTTCCAAAGCATATATGGTATCAGGGACATAATGGCAGCTGGGCAGGGACCAGACTTGGGCCAACTCTTCCCCTGGCTGCCCAGGTGGCTCCATCCCAGCAGTGTCCAAAAGAGCAGGTGGGTTAGGCTGCAACCAACATTACCTTTCAGAAATGGATAGAACGAATTACTTTCCACTCCAATTACAAAGCAACAGGCATCTTCAGTACTGAAGGTGCAGCTCAGGGATGTGAGAGCAGAGGGCTTCATGCCCAGCCCAGGCAAGATTGGGTGCCTGGCCTGGGCTTCATGAGCCCCAGTGAGCATGTCCAGTCATACTTTTAACTCTGGCCTTAGGACAAATCACTAAATATTGATTAACCACACTCTCCTGCTTTGAACTAGCAGGCAGGTTCAGGGCTGGTGGGGGCCTGTCTCTTCCATCAGGAGATAGGGGCTTTCTGCTTGGATAAAAGGAGAGGTGAAACTAACTTGTTCATGGTTTGAAAACCACATGGCCTCCACCTTTGAGGATGCTGCTGGGAATGTAGGGCAAGTGCTGGCAAGTATGAACTCCTGGGCTGCTTCCTCAGGTCAGCCAATGTAAGGTGTGTTCTCCAGCATTATGGATACTGACAACAAGCAAAGCTTACCTTTCCTCATTCAAAGTCTGATCCACCTTCAAAGAGCTGCCCCGATGGGAGAGTACAGCCCCATGAATTTATCTAAGCCTAAGGTTGACTGCCCCCTCCCACCTCAGGCCATGAAGATTGTCATCATGCTGGTGACATCCAATCTAGTGGCTTTCAAGGAGTGAGGTTAGGGAGGCGTAGAGGTGACTGTTGGTATCCTTCCAAACTCAGACGAAAGTGCGGGTTCTCTGCACAGGTGTCTGGGTGGATGCCCACATGCCTCGAGATCTCCTGCCTCTGCCTAAGGCACAGAAGAGGCGTCTGTGGAGGAAGGCTGAGTGGATGAGGTGGATTAGGAGGAGGCAGCTGGGCAAGAGGTATATTCTGAGGAGCAACGAGAGGGAACCCAGAGGAGCTGCGTCACCAGCCAGCACGTGGGAGCTGTCCAGTTGCTCACAGAGAGAGTTAGGAATGGTTAGCAAAGCACGGGTATGTACTACAGCCCAAGCCACATTTAAAAGTTCTGACACCAGATCACTGGGAAGAATTTATGGGTAGTGGGGCTTCTGGGGTTGGGCCTTCTGGAGATAAGTGCTTCCACCTCACGTCTGCCCCGGAAGGAGAGAGCTTCCACCTGTGTCCCTCAGCAGAAGGCTGCCTGTCCCCTTGATCCCAGTAAACCTGCCTACAGGGAAGAAGAATAAAGAGGGAGCCTGTGGAGTTCTATCCCAAGGTCTATCCCAGACCGTCCAGCAAAAGCCAAACCAAACCATCAAGCCAAATGCAAATGGGGCAGTGGGGGCTCTCCGGTCCGCGCTCAGTGCGCCTGCTCAGATCTCAATGAGGCTGGCGACGCGCAGGCAGAGCGGCGCGTCCGCAGGCACCTCGCTGCGCCGGATCTCGTTTCCGTCCAGGCGCAGCACTTGGAGCTTGGAGAAGTTCATGACGTCCACCACGGTACAGAAGCTACTGATGGAGAACTCTGTGGAGACAAGAGGGGCGGGGAGGGTGGGGAGAAGCCGAGATCAGGGATCCAGATTCATAGCGAGGCCAAACAGCCTCTGAGAAACTGCTTGGATAAACACTTCTAATGCAAGGGTGGCACTCGCGGGTGCAGGCATTTTCCAGGATTGGAGTCATACCGATTTGCACCATTAGCAGAACTAGGGTTAGTGAGAAGACTGCCTGCATCGCCAAGTCCGCCTCTTAACCAGAGGCCCAACCTGTACGTTACTCTGCAGATCCTTGAATGCCCTTGAATGTCCTTCCACCCAGGACCCGCTCTTTTTCCGTCTGTGGCCAGCAGGGGGAAGCAGAGGGTAGCCAAAGATCAACCCCAACAGTTTTGGGTACTTTACTGCTTTTCAAATAGAAGGCGCTTTCGTCAGTTGCTGCTGTGAGATAGAAGGCTGGGGAAATGGCGGGCCTTAAGTCTTGACTATCTCCTGCCACTTTGTAGATAGAGAAAGCGGCAGCAAATTAAAGAGAGAAAGCCTGGGCTGAGAGACAAGCATCTTGGAGTGCCAGAGCTTTGACGGGGTTGCGTGTCTCCATTCGGCTGAGTGCAGCCACAGAAGTGAGCACGACTTTGACGTGAAAGAAACTGGAAATTCAGAGACTACTGGGGCCTCTATGAACCTCAAAAATCAAAGACACAATTCCCCTGCCTCCTGCATTTAATATAATTACGCTCTACCCCCTTCCTTAAATCTCCAAAGAAGTGCCCGTTTTTGAAGATTTTTCCTCAAACATGCAATCCTGACAGAAACTACAGGAGGTTTTTTTTTTTCCTGGTTTTAGAATAAAGCTCTCTGCTGCCATTCACCTTTTCTCCCTCTGGTTGTCCTCAGTTGAACAAACTAGTTGCTCTCTTGGCTCAATCAACCAACCCTATCTCACGTCTACTGGATCAGTACTTTTTAAGGAAATAACCAAGAATTTAGCTAAAACTTTAGCAGGGACAGCAAAAGTCAGCATTGAAAACTGCTGAAACCTCTAAAGAGTGCCTTCAATGTGGTAAGTGAGGGTTTCAGGAAAATTCCCCTTGTCATTCTCTACAAAGTGGGTTTGGAAGAAGTTACTCATGAAGTCTTGAGGGTGGAATCATACACGTCTACGTCCCTAGCAGCTTTAACACTTGGGCAGCCCAGGAGCCGCAGCTTGCCTTTACTTCCACCAGAGATATTCCTCAGCTTGCAACAGTGGTCAGGAGTTGTGCTTCACTGTGGAGCTGGGCAGGAGTAGGAGGAAGGCTGTGCTAATTTTCTTCCTAGGGGTGACCATGGAGACTCTACCATGGGAGAGGCTGTTGTTGTTAGGTGACTTCGAGTTGATTCCGACTCATGGTGACCCCATGTGATGGAGCAGAACTGTCCCACTGGATTTCCTAGGCTGTAATCTTTACAGAAACAGATTGCCAAGTCTTTCTCCTGAGGAGCCCCTGGATGGCTTCAAACCACCAACACTTAACGGTTGTGCCACCAGGGCTCCTTGGGGGAGGTTATGGGTATGAAAATAAAGGTTCCAAAGAAAACAGTATGGAGAGCTTAAATAGGCTGATACAAAAATGTTTTAAAATTAGCATTAATGATTTAGAAAATAAAACATTCATTAAGGGGGAGTTCAGTTGTTTCCAGTCTCTGTTAAGAACTCACCAAGATGAGATGGGGTGATGCTGTAGCACATTAACTTGTACTCAAACATAAGACAGAATACTCAGGCCCAGAGAATAATTAGATACTGGGAAGACTGGGGAAGACTGGGAAATACCATTCTTTGGAGAGTATTCAGAGTGGTGTAGAATATCTGGAATGCTCTGGATGTTTACTTCTGGTTGCAGGGAGTAGATGAAATGGCTTCTGAGTAGGGAGATTGGGGGCAGAGCAGAGGCCAGGGACTGGGTCTATGGCATCTGGGACAAGAACTGAAGTGGCCCAGCTTAAATATTGCTTCTAACTCTATTTGAGACTGAGCTAGAAGTTCAGTGATAGATTCTCTATCCCAGCCTGGAAGCTCTCTGCTAAAATCCTGGATCCCAACCGTGTAGATGTACACCACAGGGTATCCTTGTGGGCAGTTAGATACCTAGCGTGGATAGATTCTGTCCACTTGCTGGCACCATAAGCCCCCGTTTGTCTTGCCCATGCTCATGAATAGGACAGGGCTTCTGCTTGGACGCACTGAGAATTATTTTCCAGCCCAGATTAAATACTGACATAAGTCTTCTCCAAATTCCTCCTGGTGTACCCGCCCTGCTCCACACTGGATCCCATAGCTTCAGAATAACATTGTGAGCTCTGTTGTTCCCTTGCTGTTGCCAGGCTGGAAAAACTGAGGGAGACAGTGATGGCGAAGGGAGGGGGAGGGAGAGACCATGCCTCATTCCCCTTAGCTCCTGTTCTGTTAGCTCCTCCTTCGGAGGGTTGCTTTGATCCCACCTTCATCTCCCCTCCACTCTCTCAAGTCCCTAACTTATGTGCAGGGAGACATCCTCACATTTGCCCCAGAAGTGGGGGCTGAGCTTGGGGGAGCTGTATTTTTCGCTGGTAGTCTGAATCAGAGAGGTATTCCTCACCATTCCCAGTCAGAGAAGCCCGGTTCTACCAGTTGTCGTTAATTCTGACTCATGGTGACCCCATGTGTATCAGAGTAGAACATACCCTGCAGGGTTTTCAATGGCCGGTTTTTTGGAAGTAGATCACCAGGCCTTTCATCTGAGGCATCTCTGCCTCCAACCTTTTGGTTGGCAGCTGAGCAAGTTAACCATCTGCACCACCCACTTGGGGACTCCCTTCTAGCCCCAGGTCCTTTGATATTGTAGGTAGGGTTTTGTACTATACATCTGGATGACTTTGAGACTTGCCTTCTCTGTGTCTCACTTTCCCCATCTTTGCAATGCAAAAAACTGTACCTATCAACTTCAAAATGGCAATGAGAAAAAAAAAATAAAACTAATAATAGTAATAACCCATTGCTGTCGAGTCGATTCCAGCTCATAGCAACCCTACAGGACAGAGTAGAACTGCCCCACAGGGTTTCCAAGGAGCTGCTGGTGGATTTGACCTTTTAGTTAGCAGCCGAGCTCTTAACCACTGCGACACCAGGGCTCCCCAATAATACTACCAGGTATCATGTAATTCCGTGCCAGGCCAAGCACTTTGCATGCATTAATTCACTAGTTTAAGAAAAATAAGGAGTTGGTGCTGTTTTGCCTAAAGAGAAGAATCAGAGAGAGGCTAAAATGACAAGGAAATAAAGGGGATTTGGCTTAAATTGCAGAAGAAGGAATTTGGGGTAGACACTGGAAATTTTTAGGTTGTTTGGCTTAAGGGAGAACTTTCTTGCAAGGTGTTCAGACACTTTACTAAAGTAATTTTATTTTGGAAGAGCTTTTGGGAGAAATGGAGCACGCTATGTTTGAGTGGCAAGTCTGGTTTGCTTGGAGGCAGACAGGTGGCCAGATGTGGAGATGAAGCCCTTCCTACCCCATGCTTCTCTGGTTGTACGGTGAGGTGGTCACTAACGTGTCCTCTCCTGTGGGAGCTGCTCTCTACTGTCCCATTTCAGGGGCACACTTTGACGATGTGCAGAATACACTATGACATTTCTGATGTGACAGTCCTCCTGAGATCAGAGTGGGAGGCGGGTGGAGTGGTGACTTTTGGGTGGGATGGTAGGCAGCCATGAATAAACGTCTAACCCTTTGCAGTACACAGCATCTTAGAGACGTCTTAGAGAAGAAAGAAAAACAACCCAGGACTAAGAAGACCCCAAAGAAAGAGAGGCTTTAAATATAGACAGATCAGATTGTACATGATGTGTCTTGCACTTCCAGCTCGAGGACCAGACTGCGCACCACCCGCCCCCACCCCTGCCACCCGTCACCTCCTGTAACGTCCTCTGGGGTTGGTGCCTCTGTCACCCGGGGAGGGCTGTCCAGCGTGTTAACATCTTGCTAACTGACTGATCTGCTCTTAGAATACAGGGAGAGAATCGAGAGGGAGAGGATGATGACTGTCCCTCTTGGGGCTTTGATGCTGCCGTTGGCTCTCAGCAGGCTCTGCTTCAAAGCCAGTTGCCCCGTGGTCATTAATGAGTCCTCCTTTCCCCAAAGAGAGGAGGGCTTTGTTGCCAGGAGAAGGAAGGTTAAATGCTGGCTTAGTACCTCCAGCTGGGATAAGGACATCAGAGGCCCTGGGGTCATGCAAGCGCGTTCTGAACACAAGACCCTGAGAGGAGAGGGAGCTGAAAAGCAACTAGATAATTCCATCTGAAATGAATATTTTAGTTCTTCGCAGAGAAGCAGCCCTTTTGGTTCCTTTAGGCATTTACAGGGAAATGCTTGGAGAAGAAAAAGCCCAGCGCACCCCCACCCTCAAGGCTGTGTGGGGGTCAGATCCTAGCCACCAGGGGCTCCTTGTACTCCAGGGAGAATGGACCAGAACAAGTACCACATTCAGCTTTGAGAGGCTGCACGCTTTTTCTCTACCAGCTGTCATGTTCGACAAATAAATAAATACTCAAACACAAGGCCAGGCTATAGAGGCAGGAGGGGATCATGTGGAAACAGACATCATCCTCATCTGGGTCAGTAAGAAGGTACAGACACCATGATTTCTCAGCAGCCCACCTTCCTCCCTGGAAGTTTAAACTTAAATCCCTGATGTTGTTAACTCCCCCCTCCCAAGGTCTCCAAACTCATCTTCCACTGCTCCTAAACACGACCCCTTCTTCTCAGACACACGTTTCTGGGTTGCCCCTAGAGGTGATCTGCGAAGTGACTGGTTCCTTTGTGGCGGTTCCCCATCCCAGAATGCCTTTGTCCTGTTTTCCTCTAATCCATACCCACTTATCTCTCAAGACCTAGATTGAAACTTATCTCTCCCGGGACGTCTTCTCCCATACCAGCCCTCTCCACTGAGTTTTCTGAGTGCCTCTGTTTAAGTGTAGCTATTTTGTACCTCAAGCGCAGGCGTATGGCTTGGTCCCTCTCTTTTGTATTCCCATTAGCACTCAGAATAGACAGACAAACAAAAAAACCCAAACCCGTTGCAGTCGAGTCGATGCTGACTCATAACGACCCTAAAGGACAGTAGAACTGCCCCTCAGGGTTTCCAAGACTGCAGTCTTTACACAAGCAGGCTGCCACACATCTTTCTCCCAGGGAGCCGTTGGTGGGTTCAAATCATCAGACTTTTGGTTACTAGCCAAGCACTTAACCACTGTGCCACCAGGGCTCCTAGCACTCAGAACAAACAACAACAACAAAAAAACCCAAACCCATTGCCATCGAGTCAATTCTGACTCATAGCAATCCTATAGGACAGAGTAGAAGTGGCCCATAGGGTTTCCAAGGAGCAGCTGGTGGATTTGAACTGCCAACCTTTTGGTTAGCAGCTGAGCTCTTAACTACTGTGCCACCATGGCTCCAGAACAGGGTCTTTCAAATGAAGCAGACAGCCCCTCCCCATGCCCTATGTCAAGGTCTCACCATTGATCCTATTGCCTTGGAGGTAGAGGTTCTCCAGGTTGGTGTTGACTGGGGGGATCTTCTGTAACTGGTTGTAGGAGAGGTCGAGCTCAAGGATGCTGCTGGCATTGAAGGTGTTGGAGGCCAGCCCACTGTTGGTGAGGCTGTTGTGAGACAGTCGCACATATAGCAACTTGGGCGAGCCCCGGAAGTAGTTGTCAGGGACAGTGTTGATGTTGTTGTGCTCCAGGTATAGCTGCTCAAGGGCTGAGGGCAGCCCATCAGGCACCTTTCGAAGGTGGTTGTAACTCAGGTCCAGCAAGATCAGTGACCGGAGGCCCTTCATTGCACTGCTCACTTCCGGGATCTCATTGTGTTGGAGGTACAAGGCAGTAAGGTTCTCCAGCCCCTCCAGAGCATTGTTGGGGACTCGGGTGATCTGGTTGTGGTCAAGATGGAGCTCCCTCAGGGATCGAGGCAGTGGACCGGGCATCCGGGTCAGGTTGTTGTGGTCCAGGTACAGTCTCTCCAGGTGCCTCAGCTTGGAAAAGACCTTCTTCCCCACTTTATCACTGGTGATCTGGTTGCCATGGAGAGCAATCCAGAGCAGCCCAGTGGCATTGTCGAAGACACCTTCTTGGATGGAGGAGATCTGGTTGTTCTGGAAGTAGACGTACTTCATGCGGGAGGGGACGAAGGGCAGGTATTTGAGGTTGCGGTTGTCACAGTACATGGCTGTGGGGAAGGTGGGTGGGCAGTCGCACTCCTGGGGGCAGTCGCGAGGTGCTGGTGGGGGTGGAGAGCCATAGGCATAGGCTGGGCCTTCCTCCACCCCATAGGGATAAGGCTCATAGGGCTCATAAGGGTAAGGGTCATAGGGATCATAGTAGGTGGACTGCTGGCTGCGGAGGTAGTGGAACCACCAGGGGGTATCTTCGTCATACTGGGCCAGGGAGAGGGAGCAGAGCCCTGCCAGCAGCAGGAGGGAGACCCACTGCATTTTGTCTCTCTGCAAGAAGGGAGAGAGAACAGAGCAAGCAGGCATTAGTGAGGCAGAGAAGACAAGCCCGAGGCTGAGAGCTGGGCAGATCTGACTTCAGCCTCAAGCACCTGAGAGCAGAAGCCTTACCTCCCACTTGTTTGGGGCCTCCTCCCAGTGTGGGTTCCACGTGTGTGGTCCAGCTGGACCTTGGCTATTTGGAGTAAGCTAGGTGACTAGTACATTTTCCACTGATTGTAGAGTCACAGAAATAGTCTTAGACTAGAAAGAATCTGAATAGTGGAGGGGCTTCATTTTTTTGGAGGGGCAGATCTTTAGGAGCCTCTACGAACCCAGAGGTCCTGTTGGGGCAGCTGGAAAGACCACAACAATCCTTGGCGTGGTAGAGGTAGGGAATTCTCATCAGGCCTGAATTCAAATCCAGCTGGACTCCCCAGGGAAGGAATATTCTCAAGAGTCCAAGGGAAAAGCCCTCTGGCTCTTTCCATATCTGGGGCAACCTCTAAGAGTGGCTTGAGACTTCAAAGACAATCTGAACTATTTCTGGAAGATCTTTGGGTCTCTTCGGCAGCCTGGGGACTTTTGGTTTTCAGTCTTTGGAGGGGGTGTATGGTCACTCTGCAGCCACCACAGGGTTTGGGGTACCCGCCAAGTGCCATCATCTATAACAGCTTGCTGGGTGAAAAAACTCTGATTAGCAGTTAGTGGCTACACGTGCACCTTGGCTGGTACAGCATCTTCTATAACAGTTACATATCCCCCTGCAGACTGGGGACACTGGCTCCAAGGCATGGCACCTGTCTTCTAGAGCGAGTGCTGAGTGCATGGAGCCTGAATTAGCCCACTTCTCTGTCTTCTGTGGTGTCTCGGAAGTGCTAGTGCTCCTCAGGCTCCACCATAGGCATACAAGAGCCACATGGGCCAAGAGAAATGAATGAGAAACACCAAAATCCACACCAGGATTGGAGACTCTTGTGTATACCTAAGGGAAAGTGGCTTAGGGTGGGATTCTGGCATCCCCTCTCCCACTGCAAGCTCCCTGCTCCAAATGAGGACACCTGGATTTCCAGGCTCCACATGTAGGCCCCCCACATTGCTGGGAAGCCTGTTGCCTTTGAGCTTGCTGTGCTAGTGAGATGTGAAAGGGCAGACTTGGAGAGAAATGTGAGATTTAGTGTCATTTGTGAGAGAAACTGAAAGTATGGAAGAAGAAGGACCAGGGGTGGCATATCAGGCCTGGGTACCCTACTCCGATTCCCTACAGCCAATGCATTGCTCAGCCCCTGTGGGCAGGGGGCACCTCCCAGAGGTGGCAATGTCCCCCCTTGGACAGAGAAACCTCAAAAACGTTCTTGGTCCTGGAAGTCACATGTACCCCTCACATTGCTGATGGGCCTTGCTGGGGTTAGCAACTCTGGACAGGAGAAAGAAAGGAATATAAAATCCGACATCAAATTCAATGGACTGATAAGAAGGGCCCCGACTATGACACTCAACTAAGTCATCTTTTGGCCACCATCCCTCCCAGACCTCTCTTTTCTTCTGGAAGCAGTTTCCTTAGATACGCTTCATCCCATCAGCTCCTGGGCTGCAGAGGCGCAGGCACTCTGGCTCATCCTCAGGCAGCCTCAGGCCTCAGACAAAGAGCCCACAGTGCTTCTGAGAAGCAGACCCAACTGTCCACTGCCTGGGCATGCTGGCTGGCCCCTGGTTCTGGCCAGGAGAGAAGACAGACTGAGCGGTCCACTGCCAACAGTGCGTTTTTCCATGCACAGCCTGGGCTGCTGCAGGACCAAGGTGGCTGTGTGGAGGGCTGGCACAGTGAGCCTCTGTGTCCATGTCTTCTTCCAGACTGGGCACCTTGGCAGACAAGAACCACCTTCCTCTTTAAGACACAGCTTTCCAAGGGCCTGTGTACCCTGCCCACTTTGGCTTCTCCTTAGGAGCCATGCCTGCTGCAAGGGCTTGGTGGGGAGCTTATGCCTCTCCTTACCCCACCCCCTCCCTTAGCTATGCTACTCTAGAACTATATACTCTTAAAACTTCTTCCCTTAATGCTGAGACCCTCCTGTGTTCAGAGTTTTGTAAGGTGGAAAGTTTCTAGGACTGACACTCTATGAGTTGTGGGGAGCTTACTCAGGACCTTACTGCTTTTCTTCCATTTCTCCATTCTAGAGAGATCTCTCCTTCCTCTCAGGGCTGAGGGGGTCAAACCAGAAGCCATCTTCTAACCTGAATTGAACTCTTCCTCAATCCACAGCTCCTTGGAGCTCCCTCCAATTCTCAACATTCTTCTCGTTCACCCCCCTTCACTCCAGCAACACACACACACACACACACACACACACACACCCCGAAACAACAACAGCATTTAGGTACCACAGTCCCTCTACAGGAGAGACTGCAGGGACAGTCGGGGCTAGAATGGAGGGGGTTATGAGTAGTAGTGGAGAGCTGGCTTCCCTAAATATCTGGTCCTTCACTTTTTCATGCCTGAGAATTGGAGGTTTCCTCCAACAACCGTAAAAGAACTGTAGGGGAGAGGTAAAATCTGGAGCCCCTCCCTTCCCCCTCCCCCTTTGCCCCTCTCCAGCATCCCTGGGGTCATTGTCCAGATGTGGAGAATGAAAAATGACTTCTCCCTGCCTGCTCCCCTCCCCATTCTCTAGCCCTTCCTTTGTGGAAATAAAAAGGACAAAAACTGAAGCAAAATGACCAAACTTACCTCAAGTTGAACCTTTCAGAGAGTGACCACGTTCCTCTGTCTGGCCTCGTTGAGTCGGAGAGCTTGTGAGAGAGAGAGTGAGTGTGTCTACTGAGAGTGTGCGTGTCTATGCCAGGCCAGGGTCCCGCCCCCAAATTCCTAATCAAATATTGTGAAGAGGGGCTGAGGAGCCTGGATCCTGGTTTTTTCGGCTCTGCTGCAGGGGAGGAGCTCACACTCACCGCACAGAATCCTTCTGTCCGCCTGACGCTATAGAAACCCCCTTCTTTCCACTCACTTATCTTCCCCGAAGCATTGGCAGCTCTGGGTCTCTTTCTGCCGTATGAGTTAGTGGCGTCCCAGAAGTTATTTGTACGGTCTTTTAGGAGGCGCCTGGATTTCTCATTAAACCCACAAGGGCAGATGCAGGGATGGGGAGGGCTAGGATTTGGGAAGAAGCATCTTAACTCCTTCAGCAACCCAAGTGTCCCTGGGAGAGCTAATACTCACCCTTCTTGGCTGGAGCGTCCCCCTCCAGGCATGTGGTTAGACTAGTAGATAACAGAGCCAGACACAGGACAGCTGCCTTGGGTTCTATCTCTGACCAGTCTAGACATCTCTGGGCTACAGTTTCTTTTTCCTATTGGGATCAGTGGAAAAGAAGGGAATCTAACGTTTGTTGAGCACCTACTGTGCACTAGCTATGCACTTTCATTTAATCCTCGTGACAATCTTTTTTTTTTTTAATTGTGCATTAGGTGAAAGTTTACAGAGCAAATTAGTTTCTCATTAAACAATCAATACACATATTGTTTTGTGACATTGGTTGCCAACCCTTCAATGTGTCAACACTCTCCCCTTCTCAACATCCCCCATGTCCATTCGTTCAGCTTTCATGTCCCCTCCTGCCTTCTTGTCCTTGCCTCTGGGCTGATGTGCCCATTTAGTCTCATATACATGGTTGAACCACGTGTGTTATTATTTGTTTTATAAACCAAAAAACCCATTGCCATAGAATTGATTCCGACTCATAGCGACCCTATAGAACAGAGTAGAACTACCTCATAGGGTTTACAAGGAACGGCTGGTGGATAGTACGCAGCCCAGGTGTGCTAATAAATGTTTACAGAGCCCTGGTGGTGAAGTGGTTTGTTTTATAGGCCTGTCTAATCTTTGGCTGAAGGGTAAACTTCAGGAGTGACTTCAGAACTGAGTCAAAGGTGTGTCTGGCGGCTATACTCTGGAGGTTTCTCTAATTTTTGTCAGACCAGTAAATATGATCTTTTTGTGAGTTTGAATTTTCTACACTTTTCTCCCACTCTGTCTGGGACCCTCTGCTGTGATCTCTGTGAGAGCAGTGGATGGTGGTAGCTGGGCACCATCTAGTTGTGCTGGACTCAGTCTGATGGGGGCTGTGGTAGTTGTGGTCCATTTGTCCTTTGTACTAATCTTTCCTTTGTGTCTATGGTTTTCTTCATCCTCCCTTGCTCCATATGGAGTAGGACCAGTAGACATATCCTATATGGCCATTCACAAGCTTTTAAGACCCCAGATGCTACTCATCAAAGCAGGATTAGAACATTTTCTTTATAAACTATGTTATGCCAATTGAGCTGGATGTCCCCTCAGCCCAGTAACTTGGTCCCTCAGGGAGTTTGGATGTGTCTGTGACTCTTCTGTGATTTTGCCTTGGTCAAGTTGTGCTGACTTCCCTAGTATTGTGTACTGTCTTACCCTTCACCCTCCCCTCTCTCATAACCATCAAAGATTGTTTCTTTCTGTGTGTAAACCTTTTCATGAGTTTTTATAATAGTGGTCTCATATAGCAGTTGTCCTTTTGACTTATTTCACTCAGCATAATGCCATCCAGGTTCATTCATGGTGTGAGATATTTCGCAGATTCATCATTATTCCATATCATTGCATAGTATTCCATTGTGTGTATGTACCGTAGTGTGTTTATCCCTTCATCTATTGATGGGCACTGAGGTTGTTTCCGTCTGTTTGTTATTGTGAACAGTGCTGCAGTGAACATGGGTGTGCATATGGCTATTTGTGTCATGGCTCTTATTTCTCTAGGATATATTCCTAGGAGTCCTCACAACAGTCTTAACAGTTAACAATACTTAACTTGTTTGGTTGTAGCTGGGACTGTGTGGAGCAGTATGTGTGAAGCACTTGATCGAGCACATAGCTGATGCTCCATATGCAGTAGAGATTATTGCTGTCACACCCATTTTACAGCTGTGGAGTCCCTGAGCAAGGAGAAGATGAGGTCGAAGAAGTAGGTAAGAGCTGGATTGTGAAGGTGCTTTTAGGCCCTGGAAAGGGTTTAGTTTTTATTCTATCCTAAATGTTTAAAAAGCAACACATTTTAAGCATGGGGTGCTACGAGATCTGATTTACATTTTTAAAAGCACACGGGACGGACTGCTTTGTGGAGAATGGGAGGCGAGAGTGGAAGCAGGGGGACTCTTGCCCAGGCTCCTTGGGAGATAATCGCCACTTGGGCTAGTATAGAGGCAGAGGGAGAGAACTGACAAGTTTTGCAGACGGATCAGATATGGGGAGTTAGGGAAAGTCAAAGAAAATTAAAGCTAACTTCTAGATTTTTGGTTTGAGCACCTGGGTGAGTGGTAGCACCACTTTCTGAGATGGGAAAAATGGAGAGAAAGAGAGTTGAGTGGAAACCCAAAGTTATGTTTCGGATGCTAAGTTAGAAATGGCCGTTAGGCATTCCAGTGGATATGCAAGCAGGCTGTTGGGTATAAGAATCTGAATTTGGGGTTCAGGAGCTGGAAGAAAATATTTGGGAACCATTAGAATTTGAATCAGGTAGACTCTCATAGTTAGATGAACCCACGTGTCCTAAATGCTCTCTCTTCAACTAATTGACTCATGCCAACATTGAAGAAACTGCCCTTATTTTTGAAAATACCAGCTGAGAAACCCTCAGGTGGTGTAGAGTTGAAGAGTTTAGAGGTGTCGAGGGAGAGGGCACTTTTGGTTGCTTCAATAGGTTGCAGCTGAAGACTTCATGGCCAGTCTGTCAGAAAGGCAGGGAAATGTCCTTATCAGAGACCCAGTCACTTCTCAGGATTTGAGAAGACTTTAAAAAAGGAGAGAACATAATGAATGGACCTTTGCTAAGCACCTACTATAAACTAAGTAGTTTACTTATGTGATCTCATTTAATGATCCCCGTAGGTATTTTGCATTGGAAATAGGGGCTCAGACCTGAGTGACTAGATGATAAGTGGTAAAACAAGAATTCGAACCTTGGTCTACGTGACTTCTAAGCCCACAGACTTTCCCACAACCTAGGCTAGAGGACTGGTGGAGTGGACAGCATGGGGGAGTGATGACTAACCTGTTCCCAGGGCTGGACTCTACTGTGATGGAGCCCAACTAATTACGGTGGTGCAGTCTGCTTGAATCCGGGGACAAACCCCAAACTAAACAAAACCCTTTGCTGTTGAGTCATGGTGACCCCATATGTTGCAGTGTAGAATTACTCCAGAGAGCTTTCTTGGCTGTAATCTTTACGGACGCAGATCGCCAAGCCTTTCTTCTGTGGTGCCACTAGGTGAGTTCAAACCACTAACCTTTGGGTGCAAACTGTGCACCACCCAGGGTGCCTAATCTAGGGACAAGGGAGCATGAAGATGAGAGGGGGCTGTGGTACAGGGCTTCTCTTTCTGATCCCACACATACCTTATTTCAAATTAATAAATATTTTGTTGAGCAGGTTAATTTTTAAAATTCCAGCATGCTGAATAATAACTGCATTTACTAACAACAAAGTCAATAGAGTCTGGGGACCAAACATTGGCTGGGTTCCTCTCCAACCAAGCTGCATCAAAAAGGGCAGTATTTCCATGTGATTTGTTGACGTTTCTAAAGCAATCTTCCTGTTTCAAGATAGGCCTGGGAGGAGAGAAGGAGGCAGGAGCTGATTGGGACCAGGTCAGGAGCTAGAGTTCCAAGAACCAACTGCTATTCAGAAGTTCCCCTCTTAATGGGTTCTAACCTCCGTTTTCTACCACACGTCTATCAGTTTGTTGTACTGTGATGGCTTGCTTGTTGCTATGATGCTGGAAGCTGTGCCACTGGTGTTTCAAATACCAGCAAGGTTGCCCATGGTGGATAGGTTTCAGTGGAGCTTCCAGATTAAGACAGACTAGGAAGAAAAGCCTGGTGATCTACTTCCAAAAATTGGTCAATGCAAAAATTGGTCAATGAAACCCTATGAATCACAGCAGAATATTGTCCAATATACTGTTGGAAGATGAGCCCCCTAGGTTGGAAGGCACTCAGAATACACGGTGCCCGCAACGATGGGCTGAAGCATACCAATGATCATGAAGATGGTGCAGAACCAGGCAATGTTTTATTCTGTTTTACACGGGGTCACCATGAGTCGGAGCCAACTCAACGGCAACTAACAACAACAACAACTTCTGTTTGGAGTAGTGCTGCTCTATTTGTCTGTTCCTGGATCCAGGCCCTCAGAGCTTGGCTTTAATAAACTCCCAGGCTGATGTCTCCCAGATTGCTGAAGGAGTCCACATGTGAAGGAGACCCACTTGGGACACTGGTGCTTTCTGGGAGATGTCAGGCAAGAGCAACCCAGCCACTAGACTGTAAGCACGTTAAAAAGAAACTGTGTTATTCAGTTCTGTAGCCTCTATTTCCAGCTGTGCATGTAATGTCTGGTACTTAGTAGGCAATCAGTAAAGGGTTATGAAACAAACTATTTTTGGCTTCCCACAGAGTCTGTTTGTCTTAAGTACCCATTGCCAGGTAGAATAACCACCAGCAACCAGGCCAGGAAAACTCTTAGAACTTCAGGCCAATTAGATTTTCTAGAGGTTCAAGTCACTGCTATTTCCTCCCCACCCAGAAAAGTACAGGTTAAGCCACAGCAACTAGGCAAAGCTTCTTGCCTGTGACATTGGACCCACCCTGTTTGGGAGGGATGAAGTGTCTTCGGAGTCAAATCCTACCAATAAAGGTACAGTGCACTTCTGTGGCCACCAACTCCTTCCTCTTCGTGCCCTATAGGATCCAACAGGCCCTGTTTTTATAACGTAATCTCTGATCCCAGACACTAGGAGGGGAGTGGTAAGACTGAAAATCTACCCAAACAGAATTCTTGAACCGGGTATAAAGAGATCAAAATAAAGATGATCATGATGATATAATCCAGGCCCTACTGCTGGCCTATCCTGAAAACTCTTGACGCCAGAGAGGGAGTTGTTTTTACTAGTTGATGTTTCATTGGAAAGTCTTGGTTACACTGGCACCCAAAAATGGTGTCCCAGAGTTTCCAAGGGAGGTGTTTTTCTTTCTCCTTTGGCACCAAGGGGTCATTAGAAATTCTACCATGGATAGTCTCTTCTTTCCACAAGGATGAGAACCACAAGATGTTGGCGCTCCGGGGAAGACTTGTTTTCCTTCAACAGCAATAGGAAGAAGACCTCAAGTTCTAAGTTCTGGGGAATGCACTGAATAGTGTCAGAATTTCTAATAAGCTGTTTAAAAAATAAGACAGACAACAATGTTTCTATTTTTTTAAAATGAAATTGATATTTTTTTATAATTTCTTTTATTTTTATTATTGTTGTTGAGAATATACACAGCAGAGCATACACCAATTCTACAGTTTCTACTTGTACAGTTCAGTGACATTGATTGCATTCTTGGAGTTTGTGCAACCATTCTCACCTCCTTTTTCATTAACATAAACTCATTGCCCCTTAAGTTTCCTATCTAATCTTTCAAGTTGCTGCTGTCAGTTTGATCCTGTATAGACAGTTCCTAAATGAGCATAATGCTCAAGGCAGACATTCTTTACTAGTTAAGCTAAACTATTGTTTGGTTTTGAAAAGACTTCAGGGGATATGTTTGGTTTAAGGTTCAAAAATTATCTTAGAGCAATAGTTTCAGGGGTTCATCCAGCCTCCATGGCTCCAGAACTAGTTTGATTTTTTAATAGAGTTTACTTTTTAGAGCTGTTTTAGGTTTACAAAAAAATTGTGCAGGAAGTACAGAGTTCCCATTTATCCCCCTCCCCCTGTCCTGCACATTGTTTTTCCTATTAAACTTTAATCCTTTTAATGGATAGCATCTCTTTTTACCATGTGTTTATTGAATCCTTCATACTGTTAACATGATAATGACATGATGGATTCCAGAAGACTACCTTCTGGAAAGTATGAGGGTGTTGGAGTCGGAAGAGGGGATTTGCTCAGGGAGAGATGCCTGAACGGGGAAGAAGGCGGAATGAATACCCTGAAGCCTGGAGGGTTGGGTCAATCAGTGATTCAGTATATGACATTTACCTTTGTTCTGCAGATGAGCTAAGAACTAATGGTGTCACTCAGACTTGGGGCCATTGGAGGGAACTGATGTAAGATAGGCCAGCTCCCAGGGTGCTAGCATCTACCATGGGGTTACATTGGCTGCGGGTGAGCCCAGGCCTACAGATTAGCCGTAAAATACCAGCTACCATTTAAAAAAAAAAAAAAATTATTGTGCTTTAGGTAAAGGTTTACAGAGCAAAACAGTTTCCCATTCAACAATTTGTGCACAGAATGTTCCAAGACATTGGTCACAGTCCCCTCAATGTGTCAGCACTGTCCCAATTTCTGCCCTGGGTTCCCTGTTACCTTTTGTCCTGTCTTCCTACCCCTTCCTGCACTCTTGTCTTTGCTTTTGGGTAGATTTTGTCCTTTTGGTCTCATATAATTAACTGTTCTAAGGAGCTTGTTCCTCTTGGGTGTTACTGTTTATTTTGTAGGCCTGTCTATGGTTTGGCTGAAAAGTGGTGTCCAGGAATGTCTTCATTCCCAGCTCAGAAGGGTACCTTAGGGCCGTAGTCTCTGGGGTTCCTCTAGTCTCTATCAGACCAGTAAGTCTGGTCTTTTTTATGGATTTGATTTTTATTCTACATTTCTCTCCCACTCTGCCCAGGATCAACTACATTTCTGGGATTCTCACCACAATCCTATGAGATAGGTGTTATCATGTTTTATTTATTTTACAGACGAGGAAACCAGAGTTCAGAAAGGCTAATGACTTTGTTCAAGAGTATAAGCTATTAAGTGGCCAAGCTGAGATTCTAAATTTAAGTTTGCCTGCCTCTAGAGTCTGAGGTCCTCATCATTCTTCTGTATGGAATCTCCAGTGTAAAGGAAAAAGCATGGGGTTGGAACACAGACATGTGTTCAAATTCCAACTCCACTACTTACTACCTCTGTGACTTTGGGTTAATTGCTTAAACACCAGTGAAACCAGTTTCTTCATTTGTGAAATGGGGACAATAACCCTAATGTCATAGAGCTCTTGGGAAGATTAAATGAGGTAAAGAATAGGTGCAAAGGGTTTGCACTGGACTGTTAAACTAAAGATTGGTAGTTTGAACTCACCCAGAGGCACCATGAGAGAAAGGCCTGGTGATCTGCTTCCATAAAGATTACAGCCAAAGAATCTTATGGAGCAGTTCATTCTGTAACACATGGGGTCACCAGGAGTTGGAATCAGCTCAAAGGCAATGGGTAGTTATGGATAGTAGGGAGCCTGGTGTATGGTGGTCTTTCAATAAATGGCAGCCACTTTTGGTTATTTAGTTGATTGCAAGTTCCCTGAGGATGGAAGCAATTTCATTGTACTTCTATTACAATGCTTGGCAAAGTATCTGGCATGTATTAGGCCCTTTCTAAGCATTTGTTGAATAAATGAAAGATGAAAAAGCTGGATTTCTCTAAAGGGTAGTAAATCTTAATAAACATTACTTTGAGAACTTAAACAGATCAGAGAGAAGCTAGCCAAGGGTAGAGGTAGGATTTTTAGTGGCTGGAATCATCAAACCCCTCAAGGAAGGGCAAGAGAGGTGACTGCGAGGCCAGCATAGAACCCTCTACAGACACGGAAAAATATCTTTGGGGGAAGAGATAGGTGTGGTGTGATGGCTTTTATACGGCCTTTCTAGCCATGGTCTTGTAACTCCCACCAAAAGATTGGGTAAGGCTATGCAAATATGGTGCTTGTGGACCACCAAAGTGATTAGACAGCTTGCTAATAATACAAATAATACATTGCACCCTTGTGGGAGTGGGACCATGCAAATAAGATGTATGGAACCCTAAAGTGGGGATTGGTCAGTTTTGCCATTTTGCTAGGCTTCAGATGAGCATCCCAGAGGTGGAAAGGGGGGACCTCACTACCACCAAGAAGAGACCGGAGCGGGAGTGCATCTTTTGGACTTGGGGTCCCTGTGCTGAGAAGCTCCTAGGCCCAGGAGACAGAGAGCTGTAACACCCGAGACATTGCAAGATGGCCAGAAGTGGCGTCAAGCGCAGCAGAGAATTGACAGCAGCAGAACCAAGAGACTGATGCAAAATGGTGTAATGGGCTTCCCAGCCCACAGAGCAAGGTGGTTACAGTGGGTGTGCTGAGCCATGGAGCGAGAGAGCTGGGTGCCTTCATGCAGGAGGGTTACTGGCAGAGTGGGGTGTTTCTGGGCACTTATCGGTGGAGCTAAAGAGCTTTGTAACACTTGTCCAAGCAGGGCAAAGGCCAGCCAGCTCAAGAGGCCTAAAAGGCCTGAGGGGCCAAGGGGCTGAGGGCTGAGAGGCTGAGGGACAGAGAGAGGCCTGCCTGTGGGCACAGCTGAGAAGCTGTTCTGACTGAAGAACTGGATCCTGAGTCATTCCTGATTCTGAACTGTAACATGTTACTTTCCTAGTGAAATCTTGAGTATTTTTTGTGAGTCCTGTGTGGCCATTGCAAAGAATTATCGAACCCAGCAGAGAAGTAGAGAGTACTGTGGGAGGGATGGCTGGTGTCAGAATTGGTAAAAAGTTTGGAGACAAGAGGTATGTCTGATCTCTGCCTCATAAGCCTCATAGCCTCCATTAAGCCATTTTTACAATAGGGAAATATCTTACTTACCCAGGGGATCAAAGAAAAGGTCAGTATCTAAGAGCCAAATACAGAGAAGCCCAGAAGAAGACATTCCCTGGGTCCTTCTGAGATAAGAGTTTAAGAATCAGGTTCTGTGTGGTGGGAGGATAGACCAAGAATATCACCTATGGGCAGCATCATTCTGCATCTCCTTGGGCTGAGGAGAGGTTGGTTCCCACCCGGAGAGGGATGGGGCTGATTCCTGAAGACCACAACTTAACGATGGGTCCCATGGGCACATTCAGGAAGGGAAGGTCTACAGACTTGGGCCTAGTTCCACTGAGTTCAGTGAAAATGAGGAATAATGACCTCTACTTATGGGTGAGATTTCTTGAACTCTGGTTTCTTCTACTTCTGCTTAAATCTGTATGGCCCCTGTAGTAAAGCAATAGTTAAATGTCATGGTTTGAATTATGTCCCCCCAAAAATGTGTGTATCAATTTGGCTAGGCCATGGTTCCTGGTACTGTGTGATTTTCCTGTATGTTGTAAACCTGCCTCTATGATGTTAATGAGGGAGGATGGGTGGCAGTTGTGTTAGTAAGGCAGGACCTGATCTACAAGACTGGATTGTGTCCTGGGCAATCTCTTGAGATATAAAAGACAGAAGTGAGCAATGAGACAGGGGGACCTCATACCATCAAGAAAGCAGTGCTGGGAGCAGAGCACGTCCTTTGGACTGGGGTCCCTGCGCAGAGAAGCTCCTAGTCTGGGGGAACACCGAAGAGAAGAAGGCCGACAGAGAAGAAGCCTTCCCCTGGAGCTGACACCCTGAATTTGGACTTTTAGCCTACTTTCACTGTGAGGAAATAAACTCTCTTCGTTAAAACCATCCACTTGTGGTATTTCTGTTATAGCAGCACTAGATAGCTAAGACATTAATTAATAAGTAAATAAAGAAAACCCCTTAAAAAACAAAAAGGGGTTTAGGGAAGGCAATGCATTGTCATTGTCATAGAAAGGGCATGGATTTTGAGTCAGACAGAATGGCTTTGAATCCCAGAATCCTTGAGCATATTCCTTAATTTACTTGGTCTTCAGTTTCCTTGTCTGTAGAATGGGGTTGGTTAACACCTATCTCACTGATGGTTTTAAAACAACGTGTAAGTATCTAGCACAGCATCTGGCACGTGGTAGATGTTTAGGAAATGTCATTTCCTTCCCTCACCTTGGGTATTTGTCCAGGTGAAAAGGAGGACCTCATTGCCAAATCTATGGGAAGATCCTGGGGCAAAGATGATTTCATTAGGAATGTGGGTGGTGGCAGCTTGGAAAGAAAGACCAAATTCCCAACACGTGTAGGGGAAAAAAAAAAAAAAAAACCAACAAGGAAAGGAGTCCCCTAGGGCTTAACATGTCAAAGGGTTTAGGTTTCTGACAGCAACTGTCCTTCATTGAAGAGGGATGGTTCTTAGCTCTGGCTGCAGATTAGAACCTCTGAGGCAGCTTTGGAAAACACCAGTGCCCAGGCTCCACTCCAGATCAATGTAACAAAATGTCCACAGATGGGGCCTGGCATTTTCTTAATGATCATTTGGTAAAAAAAATTATTTTTTTTATTGTTGTGTTTTACGTGAAAGTTTACAGTTCAAGTTGGTTTCTCATACAAAAACTTATACACCCATTGCTAATGTGACCCTCGTTGCTCTCTCCATACTGTGACAGCACACTCCTCCTTTCCACCCTGGATTTCCCATGTCCATTCATCCAGCTCCTGTCCCTTTCTGCCTTCTCGTCTCGATTCTGGATAGGAGCTGCCCATTTAGTCTCATGTGTCTACTTGAGCTAAGAAGCAAACTCTTCATGAGTATCATTTTATGTCTTATAGTCCAGTCTAATCTTTGTCTGAAGAGTTGGCTTCAGGAATGGTTTTAGTTTTGGGCTAACAGAGAGTCTGGGTGTTGTGTCTTCTGGGGTCCCTCCAGTCTCAGTCAGACCATTAAGTCTGATCTTTTTACTAGAATCTGAGTTCTGTACCCCACTTTTCTCCTGCCCTGTAGGGACTCTGTGCCATGTTCCCCGTCAGAGCGGTCATTGTGGTAGCTGGGCACCATCTAGTTCTTCTGATGAAGTTTCTGGTTTATGTGGCCCTTCAGTTGGTAAATTTTTCCATGTATGTAACTGTTCATTTAGTTAGTTCTTCAAGTGATCCTAGGATGTAGCCAGGTTTGGGAGTGCTATCTGAAGGCAGAGGGATGGACATGATGACCTCTAAACTAGCCTTTCACTTAAACATCTAGCTCTAAAAAGAGGAGCTTTTGAGACTTTTCTTTATGAACTACCCAGAAGGGGAGAGAAGAATGAATGTATACCCTGAGTCGATCAAGGGACATGAGCCAAAGTAGCCCACTCAAGCTGAAATCTCACATTTGATGCTAAAAATCATATGAACTTTGCATTTTATTCCATCAAAATACTCATGTTTATTTCAACAGAAATTTTTCTCCCAAAAAAAGCTTCTTGAGTAAAAATGGTGCTCCAGATCCACCATCCTTATTCGGGGACTTGGTGAACTTCCCGCAATCCACCAAATGCTCTCAGGTTTATGAGCACCCTGACTTCAGCAGCACAGTCTTAGGCATTCACCTTGGTTTGTGAGCTCAGTCACTGGAGAGAGCCCTGGGGGAACTGCCCCCATGTGTCTCGGGGTGCACCTGGCTGTGGGTCACCCAGGGCGGGAACCAATACCCACTTCCCTATGTCCGTTGCTGTAGCATCTTGTCATGGGGGCACTGTTGCTTCTTCCACAACTTTCCTGCTGGGGCAACTGCCATATGGCTTCCAGCCAGGCTGCTTGGTAAGCTGTGTGAAGAAATAAATTCTTTTCCCAGTCCCATGAGGCTGTATTTCTAAGGGAATTTGCAAGAATAGAATTTGTTTTGATCTTCAATCAAGATACAGAAAGATTCACTCCCACTCCCTCCCCCCACCTCCCACTTGTTAGATCTCCAGCCACTTTAAGACACGCATCCTTATTGGAGAGTCCTCTTTCCCCCCATACCTCTTCACTGGGCAGCCAGCCTCGCACTGACTTCTCAAACTTCATCCCTCCCTACCCCATCTCCAGGCATTTCTATCTGGCCTGCTACATTTCCTTTGGCCCTAGACCTTTCTCCTAAGGCACTGCCCCCTCTTTCTCCAGCTCCTCATTTCATCAAATTCAGTAAAACAGCATCTTCCTGGATGTTCTGACTGGAGGCAGTAACTTGGGGGGAAGGGCTGAAGGACAGGATTAGAAGAAGGTGCCTTCTAGTCCAGCATCCTGACCAGGCTAGAATCACTCTTTCTGGAGAACTAGAAGAGGGAAGCAGGAGGGATTTAATGTTTTTTAGGTCTCTAGGCTAGGTCCATGGAATCCTGGTGGCGCAACAGTTAAGCACTTGGCTGCTTAACCGAAAGGTTTTCGATTCCAACCCACCTAGCGGCTCCATGGGAGAAAGACCCGGTGATCTGCTTCTGTAAAGATTACAGACTGGGAAACCCTATTGGGCAGTTATACTCTGTCACATTGGGCCGTTATGAGTCAAAAATTGACTCTACAGCACCTAACAACAACAGGCTAGGTCCTATCTTTATATATCATTTATTTAATCTTCACAAAACCCTGAAACATAGCTACAATGATCTCCATTTGACATGTAAGATAAACTTAGACTTAAAGAGGTGAACTGAGATTTAAATACAAGCCCAGCATCTAGCATACAGTGTGATTAATGAATGAATTAATGAACAGATGAATGAATGAATGGATGGATGGAGTAAACTGGGATGAAAGTCAGGGCTCTTTTGACTACACCACCTGCCTAAGGGTCATTAGGAGTCATTGTTGTCAATGATGCAAGCATCACTTCCCCTCTGGGAAAATCGTTACTGTTAGCTTCCATTGAGTTGGCCCAACCCCGCCACCCCCCAGTCCCATCCCATGCACAGCAGAATGAAATGCTATGCCATCTGACCATTGTGATTCATAGGGTTTTCACTGGTTGATTTTCAGAAGTAGATTGCCAGGCCTTTCTCCCTAGTCCATCTTAGTCTAGAAGCTCTGCTGAAACTTGTTCAGCATCATAGCAACATGCAAGCCTCCAGTGACAGACAGGTGATGGGTGTACGTGAGGTGTATTGGCTGAAAATCAAACCTGGGTCTCCTGCATGGAAGGTGAGAATTCTACCTCTGAACCACGACTGCCCCTTTAAGAAAAATATACCGAAGGATATTTTCTTGGGCGTCTCATAGGCAGCCCAAACTCTTTATCATCCATATTTCTCTTCCTGCTGGAGCTTCCTCGTCACTAATAGCAGAAAAGAGCAGTCTTGGTTACCTAGTGCTGCTGTAACTTAAAACTGCAGAAGTAGGTGGCTTTGAGGAACAGAAATTCAGGAGGCTAGAAGTCCTAATTCAGGGTGTGGTTCTAGTGGGAGGTCCTTCTTTGTCTATTTCAGTTTCTAGTAGTTGCTAAGGAGCATTGGTGGAGCAGTGGTTAAGCACCTGGCTACTAACCAAAATGTTGGCAGTCTGCTCCATGGGAGAAAGATGTGGCAGTCTGCTTCTATAAAGATTACAGCCATGGAAACCCTATGGGGGGGGGGGTTCTACTCTATCCTATAGGGTTACTATGAGTTGGAATTGACTTGATGGCAATGGGTTTGGTACTTGCCAGCAATCCTTGGCTTCCTGGGCTTGTAGGTGCATATCACATGTGTCTGTGTTCATCTGGTGTCTTCCTCCTGTGTGTATGTCTGCATCTCTTCTGCTGTTTTTATAACTCAGAAGTAATTAGGGTTAGGACCCAGCCTGCTCTGTATGGCCTCATTAACATAACAAAAGAAAACCCCTATTTCCAAACAGGGTCATATTTGTAGGTACAAGGGTTAGGATTTCAACATATATTTCTTTGGGATACAAATCAATCCATAACACCCTGAGACCTGTGTTATAGCCCTCTCCAAAAAAAAACCCAAACAAACCAGTTGTCAGTGAGTCAATGCTGACTCATGGCAACCTCATCCGTGTCAGCGTAGAACTGTGCTCCATAGCGTTTTCAGTGGCTGATTTTTTGGAAGTTGATCACCAGGTCTTTCTTCCAAGGTGCCTCTAGGTGGACTGGAACCTCCAACCTTTCAGTTAGCAGTGAGCGTGTTAACCAGTGGCACCATCCAGAGACTCATTATTATAACCCGCCCTTGTCTTTAAGGAGTCAGCTGTGTCCACCTGGGCATGTTAGCTGGAAAAGAACTCTTGGAGAAAGCCCCAACTCCAAAAAAGCCTGCTCCGGGGGTGACCATCCCAGAGTCGGGAGTGTGGAACGTTGGCCTGAACTGCAACAGCAGAGCTGCCTGACTGTCCTCTCCTCCTTCTGGAACCAGGTTTCCATGAAAACCAAACCCAAAGGGTACACAGGAGAAGGGTTTCCTTTTATCTTTCAGGGTTTTTTTTTTGCGTTCTTGTCTAATTCTTCTTTGACTTTGGCTCTGGTTTGTACTGACGTTGCTGAAGCAACAGCTCCCCCAGCTCTGTACCTGTGTCTAGAACGCTGTGGCTATTCAGTAAACATTTGCTAAATTGCATTGAGTCGACAGCTGCTAGACACACCATCTTGCCTCAGCAAGAGGGAACAGAGCTGCAGGCATGACAAGGAAGGGAGAGGGGAGGGAGGCAGTGCGGGAAGAAGGAGGCCCTCTAAGATAGAAAGACCTTGGTTTTTAGTTGATGACCACGGGTTTGTTGGAAGAGAGGAGCTAGAATCACCAATTAGGGGGTTTGACATGAACTAGTGCCATTATTTGGAAGGAAAAGAAGAATTGAAAGGTTAGTCACTGGGAAATATCCTTGCCTAGTCCTGCTGCTCTTAGAGACTTGTGTCTGAAGCCCAGGATGGGGAGCCCCCATGGAGGCTCAGAGCTGTGATAGCATCAGGCAGCATTGTAAGTAAATGAAAGAAGTGGCTGGGGTTCAGGCACAAAGAAGATGCTTTAATTAGCGTCTGCTTCTCTGCCCTGTGAGGTCCTTTTCTAATTTTACCTAGTGGGAGGAATGAGGAGATAGCACCAGCTGGCTGCAGGTAAAGGAAAGTGAGGTTTTGTTGTTTTTTAAGCTGGTGTCACTCCAGTTACAGAGGACCACCTTCTGCCCAAGAGACCACCGCTTCCTCTTCTGCCTTGTTCTCTTTTTGAGCATTGACACTCGCTGCTTATGGAGGTGTGTGTATGTGTGTATGTATGTGTGTATAGGTGTGTATATGTATGTATATGTGTGTATGTGTGTATATGTGTGCATAGGCACCCTGGTGGGGAGGTGATTAAGCACTCGGCTGCTAACTGAAAGGTTGGTGGCTTGAATCCACCAGCCACTTTGCGGGAGAAAGATATGGCAGTCTGCTTCCGTAAAGATTACGGCTTTGGAAACCCTATGGGGCATTCTACTATCCTACAGAGTCGCCCTATGAGTTCTAATCGTCTCAGTGGTAACAGGTTTGGGTTTTTTTTGGTATGTGTGTGTGTGTGTGTGCATGTGGGTGTGTTGCAGAGGGTATGAATGGGTGAAAGCAGTTTGCCTGGCTTGTGTGGGCTCACTCTCACCACAAAACCCCTTTCAGCCGATTGTCTGTGCCCCGATGGAGGCCAGCCACATGGCAGCCCTCAGGCTAGGCACAGTGCACGGCTGCAGACAGGTTCTCATGAAGCCCCAGTACCTCCCAGGCCTGGGGGGAAGTGCAAGGAAACACTAAGGAGCCGTTACCTAAGGCCTTGGGCATCCGGGAGTTGAGTGGGCTTGGCCACCAGCTAGAGGGAACCTTGAGTGCTGCTGGCAGGGCCCCTGGCAGCTCCTGTGGGAACTGCAGTGCCAACCAAGGGCGAAGGTGCCCAGGCATGAACTCACTTCCACTTGGAGCTTTTCACAGAGGCTACCTAGCTCCACTCATCTGGGCTATTTAGAGACTGTGGCCTCAGGGGCAGCAAGACAGCTTATCCAGAGGTTAGTGACCAAAGGGACTTTTAGACTCCTGTGACCTCTGGGAGCTGGGTGGTGGGGGTAGATGTAGGTGAGCCCACTGCTCCTCCTTGCCAGTCAGCAGTTTAAGAAAGTAGCCCTTCCCTGGTAAGCTTACAGCACCTGACTGTTCTCTCTCCACCTCACACACACCTCCCTGCCTGTCCACCCAGGCCCAATGGGGTCTTCATACAAAGCAATAAGCCCAGGGCAATTGGTGGAGGGGGCCTGGGTAACAATCCCGGCATGCCTAGGGTAGAAATGGCTGATCCAGCCGCCCCTCCTTCACCGTAGTGCACGTTCATCTCTATCAGACTCTGGCTCTCCCCTCACCTCTCAGGGGACCCTCTTGAAGGAAAGCAGTACCTTTTAAGTGTTTGGAGATCAGCTGGGGAGGAGGTGCCAGGGAATGTGGCATGTATTAGTCAGCTAAAAGCAAACCCTGACTGCACACTGCATCATGGCCGCTACCCCCGCGGCCTCCCACTCCCCACCGGCCTGCCGCTTGCTAATGTCTCCTGAGCCCTTCTCGACTTAATCTGAGCAATGCTGTGAATGAAGAGGCCGAATGCTAACAGGGACCTGGGGCATCTGCTGCTAATTCCCTACTACCTGGGATGGGCACGTTAGGAACTCTGGCATATTTGCTTGCTGCGGAGGGATGCATCTTGTGAGTACTGTGTGCTCCGTGGGCACCACAGCCTGCAGGCACCACAGCCTGCAGGCACCACAGCCTGCAGGCACGTCGGTGTATGCATGGGTAACATATGCCAGAGCAGTTTGGCAGCAACACTGACCCGGGAGGCTGAATGCAACCATATGTAGTGGAGCATGGCTGCAATCTGTTTTTGGAGAAAAGTTAAAGCAAGCTTCCCTTCTCTGCTCTCATTTTAGAGGGGTAAACTAGCTGGCAGGACATGTATACCAAAGCCTTTCCACGTTGCAAAGACTTCCCCATGAGTTTTGTTTATTTGCCCCTCCCAGCACTCCTATGAGCTGGTTAGGGTGGGTGTTAGGGAAAACGTACATTAAGCGTCCAGCTCATTGCCTGGCGCGTAATATGTGTCCAATAAATTAAAATGTTATTATCAGAGGCAGAAACTGGGGCTCAGAGAGAGGAGGTGACCTGCTCAAGCACACTGTAAGTAGCAAATCAGAGCTAGAATCGAGGGCTTCCAACTCCTAGCCCATAAAGCCAGGCTTCTGGGGAAAGATTTCAGGAACTCAGGTCACAGCTTTTCCCCAGAAAACAACCAAATAGTCTGAATTTGCCCACGGGCTCAGGGAGCTGACCCACGCTGGCGCAAGAAGAGGCAGGACTACTGAGCCCAGAGGAGTGCCTTGGTGGCACAAGTGGTTAAGCACTCAAGGACTAGTTTGAACCCACCCAGAAATACCTGGAAGGAAAGGCCTGGTGATGTGCTTCCTAAAGGTCACAGCCCTGAAAACCCAATGGAGCAGTTCTTACTCTGCACTCTTGGGGTCACCATGAGTGAGAATCGACTGGACAGCTGCTAAACAACCACTGAGCAGAACAGCTGAGCAGAGAGCCCCTTCACGCTGCTCTCTACACCCCTGCCCTGCCAGGCCTTCCCCCAGTGCCTCGGGGCGTGCTGCAGCCCTGAGGGCAGGTGGGAAGTGGTGCTGATTGTAGCTGACAGCTGACTGAGCTGTCACTTCCCTGAGCTCCTGTTGTCCCTCCAGAGCCCCTCATTTTCCTGCCTTGGGGCCCATCTGCCGAAGAAGCTTCATCAAGCCTCCCCTGGGGCGGCCCCAGCGCGTGTGTGACCTGGAGTCTGGCCCACCACAGAAGGATCCATCCGCTTGTCTCCTCTCATCTGTGAGCCCAACTGAGCATCTCATGTCTCCATCAACTCTCCACCACCCCAGAGGGACTTGAACGTTTGCCTTTGCTACAGAGGGCAGGCTTGCAGCCCAGAGGCATTAAGTGACTTTGCAGAAGTCAGGCAAAGAATGCCAGCTCAAATTCCTGGCTGGTGCTTTCTGACTGGCCCCTGTGTCTCACTCTCCCCTGCTCCTGCCCTACCCTCTGATACCAAGTGTAGAAGCACAGACACCTGGAGAAGAGAAAGGTCACAAACTCAGGAGAAAGAATGCAAGAAGCCGTGTGGTTCACCCCTGCCTCTGGGCAAGAGCAGTCAAAAACCCTGGTGTAAATCTGGCGACTCCTGCCAGTCTGGCAGAGATGTCGCTGATGGAGGTTGAGGAGTGGGGTAATAGAAGTGGCAGACGGGCTGTCCTGGGAGACTTAATAATTACAGTTTTGTTTCTTTAACCCATCCGTGATCCCAGCCCTTGGGCCTATCTTTCTGCGCTCCTTTCCTCCCTCCCTTCTTGTTAAAAGTCTGTGGCTTCACTCCTTCAAAAGAGTAGCAGCCACTCCTAGCTTTTATGTTTCTGGAAATGTCGAGACCAGTTGGGAGGTTTTTTTTCCCTCCCCCCTAAAGAATGGGCTGCAGGCATAGCCTTAAGGAGAAAAGACTAGTGAGCTCCCTCAGCCCAGGGGTTTCTGTCTTTTCGCTACTGCCTCTGCTGATTCTCAATGACACAGAGGTCAGAATAGGGCCTGTGGTCCAGTGAAAAGGGCACTGACCTGGCAAAGAGTAGCTGCCTTGGAGTGGAGAGAACAGAGAGTGATGGGCAGGGAGCCCCTAGGAGGTGGGAGATGCTTTACTGGGCTCTATTGACCCAGGAGCCCTGGTGGCACAGTGGTTAAGAGCTTATCTGCTAACCAAAAGGTTGGTGGTTCGAATCCACCAGCTGTTCCTTGGAAACCCCTGTAAGGTGGTTCTCTTCTGTCACTATGAGTTGGAATAGACTCAATGGTAATGGGTTTTTTTTTTTTTTTAATTGACCTGGATGCTGATTACCTGTGTGTTTGAGGTGCCTGAGAAGAAAGGCCTGGTGATCTACTTCTGAAAAGTCAGCCTTTGAAAACCCTACTACGACTTTAATACACATAGAGTTGCTATGAGTCTGAGTTGGAGTCTACTCAGCAGCAGCTGGGTTGCTTTCCGTGAGCTATATACACTTGTGTTTTGTGCACTTTTATGTATGTTTGTTATTCTTAACAATAACAAAAATCTAAAGAGAAAGCCCTGGCTTGAGAGTCAGAACATTTGGATTCCATCTCGGCTCTTCCACTTGTTTATCCTGAGGTCTTAGGAGAATCACTTTAATTGCTCTGGTCCTCAGTTTCCTCATCTATAAAATGGAGTCAACAAAACTCTGAACTTTCAAGGTGGTTGTGAGGATTAAGGGAAACTTGGATATTGTTGGTGCTCTATAAACTGTGAAGCATGATTCTCATGGAAAATGTTATTATATTTTAGGGAGGGCTAGGTAAAGGTGGAGATCAGCAGGAGAGTAGAAGCTGTGATGGAACCAGCCCACCCAAGGACAGACAGTTCAGCTGCTGTGCTCCAGGTTTGTGGGGAGGGTAGTATTTTGGGCTGAGAGACAGGAAGGCAGGACTCCATTTTGTGGCTGTGGGCATCGGCTCCTCCAGCCTAAAGGAGAAAGTAGGACAGGACTGGAATTTGTTAAATGTCTGTAATATGAGGTAAGGGTATTGTGAAGTAGGCTTCATTATCCCTATCGTCCAGATAAGGAGACTGAGGCCAGAAAGAGCATGTAGGTTACCCAACCACGCTGCTCGGAAGAACGGTTTCCTGGAATATGAGTGGTGATGGTGTGCGTGTTGTCCCCTTCTGGGGTTCGAATTCAACACAGTCAAAGCCTTATGATTTCATAAAATACCAGACAGCTGATTCCTGGCTGCTGAGTGAATCAGAGGAAAGGAGATTGAAAAACAAAAACAATAGTTGACACCAGAAACCAGGACTTGTACTGCCTTGTGGAAATGATTAAAGCCATTAGGCCCCCGTGGCTGATCACATCTCTGCAAGTCCCTCTGTGCAGAGGCCAGTTTGGCCCAGAGCCTGAGGCCTGCTTGATTATGTGATGTGGACCAGAGGACAGGAGAGATTCAGACCTCTGTGCTGGGGGCAACTATAGAGGTCCACAGCTCACCCTAAAGTGCCCTGACCCCTTGCTGGACTATGAAGTAGTTCCCATGTTGGTTTGATGTAGCTATTGAATTGTCTATGGGTAGTTGGCCTGTCCATGTGTCCCCCTCCTACTGAGAGCCCCCAGAGATCCATCTGTGTGAGCATTCAGCACATTCCACCATTCTGGCACCTTCTAAATGGAAGCACTGTGCTGGGATGCAGATGAGGAATTGGTTTTCCCAGGCCAGGGAATTGACCCTATTTCCAGTAGACATCCCTCTTCCAAACCCTCTGGCCAGCTGCTTCCCAGGGGCCCACCGCCCCAGCAGGTGAGGATTGATCTTCTTTTGCTGCATACCTTTACTAGGGCCACAGCCGCAGATGCAAACGGTTCTTCTGGTCACAGCTCCAGGTGCGGGGGAAAGGAAAAACGCGGTGGTATTAGCTCATCTAACAGCTTTGAATAGAGCTTTTCAGAAGGGCCTCTGGCTGGCTGGCTGGCTAGCTGTCTAGTGGCCTAGTGGCCGGCAGAAACTACTGCCAAGTATATCAACAGCCTTAGACAAGTTGTGCATTCCAGCCCCTCCTTCCAACAGGCCAGCCTCTTAGAGAAGACTGAAGATGACCCCATGTTTGCTCTCACCCACTTGGGCTGCACTGGATGAATTCTAGAGGGTTCCTTGGATCAATGACTCTGAACTTGAGTCTTCCTCAGCATCACCTAGGGCAGTGGCTGGTTACATTCTGGGACTTTGCTCAGTCTGATCAGCGGGTGTTTCCCCACTTTAGATTAAGATCCAGATAAGACTTCTGTACCTTCTTTGCTCCTTCAAAAATTAAAAAAAAAAAAAAATTATTGTGTATTAGGTGGAAGCTTACATAGCAAGTCAGTTTCCCATTCAATAGTTTGTACACAAAGCTTTCCATGACATTGGTTCCATTCCCCACAATATGCCTTCCCTCCCCACATTTCCCTCCTAGGTTCCCCATTTCCTTTTGTTCTGAATTGCTACCCTTTTCTGCCTTCTCATCTTTGCTTTTGGGCAGATGTTGCCTTTTTGATCTCATATAATTGATTGTTCTAAGGACCACGTTCCTCCCAGGTGGTGGTGTTTATTTTATGGGCCTGTCTATGGTTTGGCTGATGGGTGGTCTCTGGTAATGGCTTCAGTTCCCATTCAGAAGGGTATCTTAGGGCCATAGTCTCAGGGGTTCCTCCAGTCTCTGTCAAACCAGTAAGTCTGGTCTTTTTTGTGAATTTGATTTTTTGTTCTACAGTTTTTCTCCTGTTCTGTCCGGGACCCTCTGTTGTGATCACCATCTAGTTCTTCTGGTCTCAGGTCGTGTAGGCTGTGGTTCAGGTGGTCCATCAGTGCTTTGGACTAATTGCTCCCTTGAGTCTTTGGTTTTCTTCACTCTCCTTTGCTCTGGACAGTAAGAGACCAATAGATGTATCTTAGATGGCCGCTCACAAGCTTTTAAGACCCCAGAGGCTTCTCACCAAAGTAAGATGCAGAACTTTGTCTTTATGAACTATGTTGTGTCAGTTGATGTAGATGTCCCACAAGTCTATGGTCCTTTGCCTTCAAGCCTAGAAACTTCGTCCTGCTAGGTGTTTTGTTATGTCTAAGAAATTGCCCTGACTGTGGTCCTTGTGTACTCTATTGTCTATATTGATATAGAAGCGTCACCTACAGTTACGTGTGTAGAAATATCCACACCCATCTGCAGATGGGTGTGTTCCCTTATACCCTCCCACACCTCTTGTCATATCTATCTAGCTATGTATCCATTGTAATTGTTGTTGTTGTTATGTGCCGTCGAGTTGGTTCTGACTCATAGCGACCCCATAGGACAGAGTAAAACTGCACCATAGTGTTTCCAAGGAGCGGCTGGTGGATTCGAACTTCTGTTCTTTCGGTTAGCAGCCCAGCTCTTAACTGTTGTGCCACCAGGGCTCCATTTATAAACCAGTGTTTGTTAATACTATTCTTACAAGATTGTCTATGCTGTAGTAATTACCATTGTCGCCCTTTGACCTTGTGTTCCTCTCAGTGTCCTCTCACGCCTTTGTCCTGTTTTGCTGATGTCCCCCATATAGTGCACTGCCTTTCCCATTACAAAAATTAACACGTGTCTTCTATTTAATAATGCTCCCCATCCTTGGTAACCATCAAAGAAAGGTTTGTTTGTTTGTTTGTTTGTTTGTTTCTGTTTGTAGACCTTTTCTTGTTTCTTTATAATAGCAATCTCATATAATATTTGTCCTTTTGTGATTGACATATTTCACTTAGCATGATGTCCTCCAAATTCATCCATGTTGTGAGATGTTTTGCGGATTCATCATATTCTTTATCGTTGCACAGTATTCCAGCGTGTGTACCTACCACAGTTTGCTGATCCATTCATCTATTGATGGGCACTTAGGTTGTTTCCATCTTTTTGCTATTGTGAATAATGCTGCAGTGAACATGGTTGTGCATATGGCTATTCGTGTCACGGCTCTTATTTCCTTAGGGTATATACCTAGGCATGGGATTGCTGGGTCATATGGTATTTCTATTTCTAGCTTTTTGAGGAAGCACCATACTGTTTTCCATACTGGTTGTACCATTTTACATTCCCACGAGCAGTGTATAAGAGTTCCAATCTCTCCACAACCTCTACAACATTTGTTATTTTCTTTTTTTTTATTAGTGCGAATAATGTCAGGGTGAGATTGTATCTCACTGTGGTTTTGATCTGCATCTAATGGCTAATGATTGTGAGCATTTCTTCACATGTTTGCAGCTGCCTGAATGTCTTCTTTGGTGACATATCTTTTCATATCCTTTGGCCATTTTTAAATTGGATTGCTTGTCTTTTTGTTGTTGAGTTGTTGAAGTTTTCTATTGATTTTAGAGCTTAGACCCTTGTCAGATATGTCGTAGCTAAAACTTTTTTCCCAGTCTCTAGGTTCTCTTTTACTCTTTTGGGGAAGTCTTTTGATGAGCATGAGTGTTTAATTTTTAGGAGGTCCCATTTATCTAGTTCACCTTCTGCTGTTTGTACATTTTTAGTTATGTTTGGTATTCTATTTATACCATATATTAGGGCCCCTAAAGTTGTCCCTATTTTTTCTTCCATGATCTTTATAGTCTTAGGTTTCTTATATAGGTTTTTGATCCATTTAAAGTTACTTTTTGTGTATGGTGTGAGGTATGGGTCCTATTTCACTTTTTTTTTTTTTTAACAGATGGATACTCCTTAAAATTTTCTTCTTCTTAAAATGGGTAGAATAATGCAAATCTCCCTCTGAGATTAAGACGGAAAGGAGTTGAATGATAATCATAATTAGCAGCTTCAAGCTTCTTGCTATATTTGGGGCACAGCCCGTGGCAGGGCAAGGGAGACAAGAAAGAGCCAGGATCTGTCCCTGATAGAGGGCAGCACTTGGAGAGGACTCAGCTGCAGGGGCAGGGAGGGGTCTGGCCTGGCAGTCAGAACATAGTGGTGGTGGTGGGGGGAGATACAGCAGGTGGTGGTCCAGGAACTCTTAGAGTGGGTGTCCCAAAGCAAATTAGCCGTGTTGTTCTGCAGATTGTGGCACAGCACGGAGACACAGGGTATACAGGTGGATGTGTTTGGAACTTGTGGCAGCCTGGTCCATCGAGGGCCCCTGGGTGGTACAAATGGTTAACACACTTGGCTGCTAAATGAAAGGTTGGCAGTTTCAGTCCATCCAGAGGTACCTCTGGGAAAAGGCCTGGCAATCTACTTCTGAAAAATCAGCCATTGAAAACCCAATGGAACACAGTTCTACTCTGACACACACGGGGTCACCATGAGTCTGAGGCTACTTGATGGCAACCAGTGGCTGCTGGCAGAACCCTGGGTCCTGGGGAAGAAATGTAAAAAGCAGGGAGGACAAATAGTTTCCGGCTTTCCTGCCAGGTCTGATGGAGTGGTTGTGGCTATCTGGAGCTCCTGTGTCAAGGGAGTTTTAAGTCTGACTTGAACAGAAAAAGTAGGAAAGAGTGATGTGATTAATTAACAAGCGCTACCATGGGTCCCCAGTGGGGATTTGCTGTTCTTGGGCAAGAGCAGGAGACCCAGGACATTAGACATCTCCCAGAGGCAGGGCTCACCAGATCAGCCTTCACTATCAGACTGGTAGAGAGGCCTAGGTCTGCAGAGCGCGAGGAACTGGGCCTCAAGAGCCAGGCAAAAAGCTGGTTGTCAGAATAGGGGCCTGAAGTCAGAGGCTGATGAGCAGCCCAGGGACTTGATTCACAGGCCTGGAGTACTAAGCTCGAGCACCTTGAGTCTCTGGGTGGCACAAATGGTTCATCGCTCAACTATTAACCAAAAGGTTGGCCCACCGAGAAGTACCTTGGAAGAAAGGCTCAGCAATCTGTTCCAAAAGACCACAGTCATGAAAACCCTGTGGAAAGCAGTTATTCTCTAAAGTACATGGGATTGCCATAAGTCAGAAATGACTCAGTGACAACTGGTCTTTCTCTCTCTCAGGCTCAAGCACCTCAGATCCCTCCTGCCCAGCACCCAGGGTTGGGACGCAAGGACAGTGTAGGGTGGCTCCTGTTGGCATAGGAACCAGGCAAGGCTACCTGCTGGGGTAGCCTGGACTGATTCATTCTGGAAAGAAGACACATTGGGCTCCTGGGGATCCTGAATCCTGTTGGCAGGACTCTCAGCCCTAACCTCATCCGTCCAGGCTCTGCTGAGCAACTGGTCAGGGCTGGACAAGTCATTTGAAAAGTGTCTGAGAGCAGAAGAAGATAGCCAGGATCTGGGAGATACATTAATTTTTCCACCCCGTGTCCTGACACCTGGTTTTCCATTGGGGCATAAATAGGATACCTCTGCCTCCTTCATGACCTCTGTGGTCCCTGGCTGGGCCTCCTGACTTGATCGCTTCATCTCATCCTTCAGAAGATGGCCGTGCATCAATTCAGGCCAAGCTGAACACTCAAGTTTGCCCATCCTGCCCTCTAGTCTCCTGGCCCCTTTGCCGTCCCAGATTTCTGCTACAAGCCCATGCACATTCCTAGATGAGGACAGAAGGGGTCGTGATGGGCTCACAATTAAGGCCCTGGAGCTGCATAAAAAAACCCATTGCCCGTCGACTCAATTTTGACTGATAGCAGCGGCTGTAAGACAGAGTAGAACTGGGTTTCCAAGGCTATAAATCTTTACGAAGCAGACTGCCACATCTTTCTCTCATGGAGTGGCTGGTGGGTTCCAACCACTGACCTTTTAGTTAGTAGCCGAGAGCTTTAACCACTGTGCCCCCAGGGCTCCTCAGAACTGCAGAGTGGAGCCAATTAGTGTGCAAGGCCCAAACAGATAGGATTGGGAGATGATCTGGTTGCAGGGCTCTGCCCTCTCAGCAGAGCTGGCTGGGGAGAGGGAGCAATAGGAAGGCAGTCCCTCCACCCTCCCACCCCCTCAAGTAACAGGGTTTTGAAAGCAGCTTTGGACTGGTGCCTGAGACATAAACATCAACCTCTTGGAACATTTCCTTTCTTAGGCTGACTCCCAGAGAAACCCCTCTTTTCCTTCACCAGGGCCCCAGGGCCTTTGTCAATGTCCCTCTCCCCCTCACTATGCCACACCTACCCCAGTGCAAGTGAGAAGGGGCCTTTATAGTTCCTCTCACTGGACCCCCCACCCTCCAAACCACAGTTCACCGGTCTTTCTATTTAAAGATGTCACTATATAGAGACAGATAGTAGATACCAGAATCGTAAGGAAGGCCCCCAAAGGTTTGATAAACCCTGTACACCAGAAAGGCCCTTGAGTGGCACAAATGGTTTTAGTTCGACTCCTAACCTAAAGGTTGGTGGTTCAAACCCACCCAGTGGTACTGCAGAAGAAAGGTCTGGCAATCTGCTTCTGTGAACATTACAGCCAAGAAAACCCTATGGAGCATAGTTTTACTCTGTTACATATGGGGTTGCCATGAGTCAGAATTGACTCAACAACAACAGGTTTGGTGTTTTTTTTTTTTTAACACTAGGAAGAAAAGAGGAAACAGGGCAATGACAGGCCCACAGTGATGCAGTATCATTGGCCAGTAATGCTTCCATTTCTAACTTTTCTTGGGGGTACATCTGCTTCTCTTAACAGAATTGTACATTCCTTGCAAGCAGGAAGAATGTCTGTACCTGCTCATAGATCCACAGGGTCTAGTGGTGCCTGGCACGTACTAAGTGCTCAATAAATGTTTCATTCATTCATTTTTTTTCAGCAAAATTTACTGAGTGTCTTTAAGTGCCAAGCACGGGGGATACAATGGCAAAGAATTATGTGAATGCATATAATTGCAGAAACCTGTTGCTGTCAGTTGATTCCGACTCATAGTGATCCTATAGCACAAAGTAGAACTACCCCATAGGGTTTCCAAGGCTGTAATCTTTACGGAAGCAAACAGCCACATCTTTCTCCCATGGAGCCACTGGTGGGTTTGAACTGCCAACCTTTCAGGTAGCAGCCGAGCATTATAACTACTGTGCCACCAGGGCTCCTTGGTGTTTAAGGGAGAAGGGGTCAATGCAAATGAATATCTCCAGAGGAATGTGACTTGGCAAAAAGTGTAACTCTTTGACACCATAACCTCAGCTCCCAGCACACCAGCTATTGTGTAACTGGGTGGTGGCGGGGTGGTAGAAGGAGCCAGAGAAGAGGGGGCCCCTGAGCCAGATCTCTTTATCATTGATAAGCCCTGCACCACCTTCTGGTTCAGGCAAGCTCCCCAGCAGCCCTCTTTGTCCCCTGGCTCATCACAGTTCTTTAGTTCTCCCTTCTCACCCCATCAGGCTGCTTGCTAAGGCTGGGCTGCGCTATGCCATCCATGCTACTGGTGAGTGTTGACTTGGTCACAGAGCAGCCCTGTAAAGCCTTTCATAACCTATTCCTTCTCCCTGATTAGCCTTTTACAAGACAGTTCTGCTCCGCAAATCAGCTGAGAACAGGGAGTGTCTTTAAACTCTAAATAAGACTGCAGAAGGCAAGCCCAGGGGGGTTAAAATTGTGAAATTGAAAAGGGGAGTAGTGTCCTGGGGGTGGCTGGAAGGAAGTGATGTAAAGGGGATGGGCCCCTGGGATGATGGTATGAACCATGGAGACCACGCGGCCACTAGGGAAACAGACCATCGATAGTGCTGTGGGGCAGGCATGGCTAATAAATGGTACCAGTGCCACCACACCCTTCTGTACCAGTCAGTCCTGGCACTCAGGATGGTTCTCAACAGAGTGCTCGAGGGAACCACTACCATGTAATTGGAATTGATGTGGAGATGACACCTAGGTACCATCCCTGTCTAGAGAGCTGAATGAAGCAGTTGAGCTTTACCAAACGGTAGAACCAGCCTTAACAAGTATCTGGTGAAGATGCTGCAGATAAAGTAGGAAAGTGAGAAAGGTATAGGGGTGGGCAGAGACTGGTCCCTCCTCTTCCTGGTATGACTTCTCTACATTTCCTAGCCTCCCTTGTGACTCCTTTGTGACCATGTGACTGGATCCAGCCAATGGAACGTGAGGAGGGGCTAAGTGCCTGGCCCATGTAAGTCTCCCACGCATAGTTCTCTGTGATTCTACCCTCCTGCCTTGGGAGCCAGGGTATGGAGATGGTGGAACCATAAGATGGAAGGAGCCTCGATACATACTGACCACTACTCAGAGGAGAGCTGCTTGCCAATCAAGAATGCCTGTTTTGAACTTTATGTGAGCAAGAAATAAGTTTTTATTGCATTTAAGCTATATATATATTCAGGTTTATTTGTTATAATGGTTAGTGTTATCTTAACTAATATAAGGGGTGAGGGTAGAACTTCCAGGGGCCCAAGCCTGAGAGACCTTCATTAAAGGTGAAGGAGGGACAATGCAGCGAGGTCTCAGGTCACAGCAGGAGGGTCCGGGAAGAAGAATAATGAGCCTGTTGCCAGTCATATAGGACAGAGTAGAACTGCCCCACAGGGTTTCCAAGGAGCGTCTGGTGGATTCAAATCGCAACCTTTTGGTTAGCAGCCATAGCTCTTAACCACTATGCCACTGGGGCTTCCAGAAGAAGAACAGAGAACCGGAAACACTCGGGTGTGGGCACAGTAGAGATATCGCTCAACCAGGGGGAGAGGAGGGAGAGAGAAGAGGAGAGGGAGAGAGGAAAGAAAGGGAGAGGAAAAGGCAGACAGAGAGAGAGAGAGAGAGAGAGAGACTGCCTGGGGAGGCTGAGACACAGATTCTGGGAGGGACTGAGCAGCCCTTCCACTGACTTCTTGGATCTCCTGCACACCAAGGCTCATAGCCTGCTATCTCCCGCTTCCTCTTCGAAACCTCTCTATTTCGACCCGCTGCCTCCCCCTCCCCCTTTTGCCCCTGTGTTTCTCCCCGTTTTCTGCTGAGAGGAGGACTTGTCCACTTTTGTGGAGAATGGTCAGAGAAAACATTCAAGAAATACCAGCTCCCACAAAGAAATAACAAAGCGATCCAAACGTTAGCTGAGGAGAGGCAGCCACCTTTCATATTTGTACCAACAAATGTTAAGTAAATCAATCACTGTTCAGGGTTGGTTCTCAGGGGAGGGAAAGAAGAGGGGATTTATGATCTAAGGCCAGGTGTCTTAGCTGGGAGTTTGGTGAATCTCAAGGCGTAAAAAACCTTTAGTGAAAAGCTGTCTTAGTGCTGATCCGAAGGGAAATTGAGCCAAGTGAACTACAAAGTAATTTCTGACCTTGGGAAAATGGAAGGCAAAACCAAGCCAGCCCCCAGGCCTGAAGGGAATGCTGAGTTGATTAATGCTGTGCCTACAGGTTCTGTTCACTCTAATAAGATGATATTTAAAGGTACAGTGTTTGCCAAGCTGTGGGCTCTGAAGGAGCATGAAAGGTTTCTAGAAGGGGCTCAGGATCTTCATGTGTGCTTCATGCCCGCTCTCCACTCCCCTTAGCTCTCTGCTGCAGAGTGCCACTAGGGTACGGCAGAGATATTTTGACTTCTTCAGGGCCTTTGGCCAAGGAGAATGCCTAAGGAATCAGGCCCTGGAGCTCTCTCAAATACAAGCCAAATGCAAACTTATGTTTTCTTCATAGAAACGCTCTGAGCTTGGGAGGAATAGCTGAAGCATGAGAAACAGAGAAGCATCAAGAAGAACTTCCTTGAAGAGAATTATTGTAATGCATGTCTGTGCTAGACCTGCCTGGGAACCAGTAGCAGCGGTATAATACAGAGGAAGGAGCATGAACTCTTCAGGAGTCCTGAAGTCTTTATTTCATCCTCTTTCAGGAAAGATAATTTTCCTGACTACACAATTCCACTTGGCAGGTTTTTGTTTTTGTTATTTTCCCCTTCAAAATATGATTTCACTACCTCCTGGCTTCCTTTGTTGCTGGTGGGAAGTTGACAACAAGTCTAAACGTCATTCCTTTGCAGGCGATTTCTTTTTTTCTCTCTTACTGATTTTAAAATCTTCTCTTTGATTCTATCTTTCTTCAGTTTCCTTGAGCTGCATCTAGGTGTGAATTTCTTTTTGTATGTACTGGTATATGCCGTATTCCTCAATCTATGGATTCATGGCTTTTCTTAGTTCTGGAAAATATTGCCTCTCCTCCATTCACTCTCTTCTTTCCTTCTGGGATCTTGATTAGATGTTTGTTCAGTTTTTCTCATTCTATCCTCTGTTATTTCTTCCTGCCTTTTCATATTTTCTATCTCTTTGTTGCTCTGTATTATACTTGATCATTTCTTCAGATTTCTCTTCTAGTTTACTAATTTTCTCTTATGTCTAATCTTCTGTTTAAACAAGTTATTGAATTTTAAAATTCAACCATTATTATTATTATTATTATTTTGCCTGTGGAATGTCTATTTGGTTCTTTTTCAAATATGCCTGGTCATTTTTTATAATCTCTCGTTTCCTGCTCATATTTGCTGTTCCATTTTTTATTTCTTTAAACCTTCCATATGTTGTAAATTTATATTCTGTATCTGATAATTTCGATACCTGAAGTCCTTGTTAGGTGGTGGTGGTGGTGGTGGTGGTGGTGGGGTGAGGGTGTCTAAATCTGTTGTGGTGGTTTGTTTCTTGTTTGTTTGGTGGTCTTTGCTTGTGAGCTTATATTTGGTTGATTTTAATCTCCAAAAAACCTGGGAAACCAAAATTAAGGTATTTTTTGTCAGTGAGAATTTGCATTTGCTTCTGCTTCTATTCCTGACCAGAGACCACTTTATTCTTCCAGTGGGTCCTCAGCTAAACCCTGGGATCTTGAGTTCAGCGTCCCCACTTTTCTGATGGTCCAAGGCTTAGTCTCCTAAGGACGGCCCTGATAGCAGTGTTTGTCCTCTGGGCAACCCTCACCTTTTACTTATGCTTACCAGTCATGGTTTTTCAGGCCTTTTTTGTTTGTTTTTTGGTCCTTGTAGAGTTATTTACTACAAGCCCAGCTTTGCAATAATAATTACGTTTTGTGCAGGGTCTAGGAATTTTGTAGTGAAAGGCTTCAGGATTTCTAGTCCATCAAATTGCTGGAATATGAAGTCAAGATCTAAGTTTATATCCTGTCTCTGACATGTTCTAGCTGCATGATCTTGGGTAGGTGTCTTGGTCATCTAGTGCTGCTATAACAGAAATACCACGAGTGGATGGCTTTAACAAAGAGAAGTTTATTCTCTCATAGTCTAGTAGGCTACAAGTCCAAATTCAGGGTGTCAGCTGCAAGAATGCTTTTTCTATTGGCTCTGGAGGAAGGTCCGCGTCATTAATCTTCCGGCAGTCTGGGAGCTTCTCTGCGCTGGAACCTCAGGTCCAAAGGATGTGTTCTGCTCCCGGCACTGCTTTCTTGGTAGTATGAGGTCCCCGTGTCTCTCTGTTCACCTCTCTCTTTTATATCTCAAAAGAAATTGGCTTAAGATACTATCTAATCTTGTCAATCTCATCAATGTAACTGCCACTAATCCATCTTATTACATCATAGTGATAGAGTTTACAACACAAAGGGAAATCACATCAGATGATAAAATGGTAGACAATCTTACAATACTGGGAATCATGACCTAGCCAAGTTGACAGATATTTTGAGGGGGACACAATTCAATCCATGACAGTAGGGAACTTAACGTTTTGAGTCTCAGGTTGATTACCTGTGAAATGGTTCGTAAGAACACCCACCTGGAGAGAAGTGAAAATTAAATAAAATCATTTTGCTCATGGTTCTCATCCGTTTTCCCACTGCCACACACGTAGTGGATGACATTCACATGAATGACACACTGATTTTTCACAATGCCAAAAATAACTTTGCAAGGAAATAAAACACTAAAATAATATGCATTTTGCTACAACTATTAATGTATGTTGGAAGTACTTACTTATTATAGGCACAGATAAGATAGATCTCATGTGATGTGAATTTGCCTAAGTTTACTAATTTTTTTCCCACCCCAAGTAGTGTTTCGGAACACAGATCAACCAAACTATTATTATGGGATAACCTCAATTCTGTTTGAATTCTAACAATATAAATAACACAAATAATTTGAAAACTTTGGTATTCTAAGCAGGCCTTTAGGTTGCAAGGAGCTCATTCCAACTGCTTTAGGGCATACACTGGCTGATAGTTGACCTGAAGCTAGGAGGCCAAGGGGATTCAGCTACTTCCTCCACCTTTCTCATGGTGTCTTCATTTCCCTCTTTCTGTATCTTCTTTTCCATAGAGCCTCTGCCTCTCATAATCTCAGCTTGCACATGGAACACCATGGCCTTTCCCTCGCTATATATCGTGATCTTTCTGTGTCAACTTCTGCTATTAACTGTCTCCTCCTTACAATAGTTTCCTGCTCAGATTCCTGAGAGCAACTACCTGAGGGTCTCAGTTAATCTTTATGATCCAGCACTGGCCAGGCTGTGAATTGGCTGCCATTGGTTCAGGTGTTCACCTTTGGCCCACTCAACTGTATCCAAGAGGATAGAATCACAAAGTCACAGGGACTGTGGATAGAGCAATTTTCCTTAGAAGAAGTCTTTAGGCAAGGCAGGCTTTTATTTAAGCTATACCTTACAACCCTAGGGGAAATGACAGAGCAAAGGTTTTGTTACACCACTGTGTGAAGACATCATAACTGAGAACTGCAGATGATTGTTGACAAACACGTAGCCCAGTGGCTGTTACAAAGGTGCTCAATGAATGTTAGTTTCCCGACTAACTGCCAGAAATTTCCCAACCCCAAACCCAGAAGACAGGTGACTTCCCGAGATTTCCATCCAATTTTGGGTTTTCATGGAACAAATATACACATTCAAAAGTACTCCTGGTAATTGGGAACCTTTGATGTCCATCCATTTCAGCACTAACACTTTATATGTGAGCAATAAGAGGCAATGACGTCTTTGAAGTGACAGAGAGCCTGAGTACTGAGTTGGCAGGACTAATACAGCCTAATGGTTAACAGTATGGACTCTGGAGGCAGACCACCTGGTGTGAATCCTAGATCTACTGTTTACTAGTTATATGACCTTGGGCAAGTATCTTCACTCTTTGTGCATCGTTTTCCTCATTTGTGAAATAAGGTAATAATTATCCGTACATGGTTGAGGCAGAGATTAAATTAATTGATACATGTAAAGCCTTAGATTCATGCCATCATAATAAGTGCCTAATAAACACAAGTTATTATATTATTAAAACTTCAAAAGTCATCTTGCCTGATTGTATGTGCCTCCATGAGCCTACTTCTAATTTGTCTCAGAGAACATGAGTCTCGTCTTAGAATCACCCAGAAGAGACTTTATAAACACATCAGAAAGTCCTTATTACATTTCCTGATCCCTAAAGAAGTAGAGACATTTTCCCCTGGCTTTAACCTCATTCTGCTACAACAGAATCTCATGTCTTCTTTGTGTCTTCTTGTCCTCAAAAGGAAGACAGACAGGTATGGCCCTTCTGATCCCTCACCCATGTACCAAATGTATCCACAGCTAGAGACAAGTTCCTTCCCTTTGAACGATGGGAAGTGTGCCAAGATGTTTTAAAGGCAGATGGCAGCAGCTGGAGACAAGCAAGGGAGGCTTGATACATCCAAGTCTGCCTCTTCAAAGACCATAGCCTCCGGTCCCTCCCCTGACAACCCTCCCCCTAAAGTACTTTTAGTTCAAACTGTGATGAAATCCTGTCCCTGGATGAAATCAACAATCCTTATCATGGCAAAAGAAAAAAAAAAAAAAGCAAATATTTGGTATTTTTCCATTACACACCAGGCTTGGGAGAACACAGGGAGTCTTAAAAAAGAAATCTGTTAGGGTGTGTTTTTTAAAAAATCTTTTTTTTCAAGACATTTCAGTTCCTCTGTTTTTAGATGATGATGACTTTCTACAAGCATCCCAATCAGGTTGGTAAAAGTCACTGAGCTGACTCCTGCACACATGCAATCACCTCCGTACATACAAAGACACAGACAAAGGAATGCACACAGCAATAATACACATATGGCAGGAGAAAAGACCTGGTGATCTGCTCTCGTAAAGATTACAGCCTAGGAAACCCTATGTGGCAGTCCTACTCTGTCATATAGGGTCACCATGAGTCAGAATTGACTCAACGGCACACAACATACACATATGGTTACACACACACTCTAACACACAGGCATCTACAAAATGGCCCTTACATATGCCCTTCTGCACACATACACACACACACATACTTGCAAGGATTCAGGTTCACCATAGAAAGCTACACCCTAACACATGCGTATGAACAAATAGAAACTAGTAAACAGAGCCATGTCTGCAGTGTCACCAGCATATATTAACATGAACTGCATGTGCAAATGCATCTTTAGTGTGGTTTTGGAGTATAAGAGAGAATTGCATATTTCCAGGGAGGATCAGAAATCTAGCTGAATTCCTAAACCTGCTGGGTACTCCCTCTCCTTCCTCTATCCTCAGCCCTCATTCCAAGTGAAGGGACTGGGCTTTGAATGGAATAAGGGCTAGGGGGTTATTCCAACTAAGAACAGGAGGTCTTTGAACTAGGACCTTTGAAAGAATCCTGAGGAGTCTAAGCAATGTCCACTACGAAAAGAGAAATAAATAGCTCCACCACTGGAAACAAGCGTCCAGAAAGCAGCAAGTTTATCCTGTACTGAAGCCAAGGAACAACCAGGTGCTCATTACATCCCTGGGGGAAGAGGGAAGGCATTGTAAGCACAGACTGTGTCCTGTTGTAAGAGAGAGAAGGGAGGGCAGGAAGGGAGGAAAAACTGAATCTATAAGCTTTCTCTTTATACAAACCAGACCCATAAGTTTTCTTTATTTCAGCTGGAACTCACATCGCAGCTATGCTATTTACTTACCTCGCCACTGCATTTCTTAGAATCAGTCTTGTTCCTGTTCAAAAGGAAACCAGGCTGAGTTGGGAAAATATTTCCTCAGCCAGTTCCTCAGAACCGCTGTCTGAGGGAGACCATCTGGCCAAGACACCCTTCAAGTAAGTAGATGCAGCATTGCTCTCTCTCTGCACAGAGGAGAATGCATGGCTAGGGCAGAGAAAATGGCCAGCTCCTGAGATGGACTGGAGCTGGGGCCATTCTAACCCAACTCTCACGATCCCCGGTCCAGTGGTGTATTGGTAAATGTTTAACAACCAGCTCTATGGGGGATGTTATGGATTGAATTGTCTTACCTCAAAATATGTGTTGGTATCCTAACCCCTACACCTGTGGATGTGATCCCATTTGGGAATTGGGTTTTCTTTGTTATCTCAATGAGGCCATATCAGTGTAAGGTGTATGCTAAACTTAATCATTTCTGAGTTATAAAAAGAGCAGATTAGATACAGAGACAAGAAAGCACAAATGGGGGAAGACAGATGCCACGTGAAGATCGCCAAGGAACCGAGGAAGCCAGGATTAGAGAAGCTGAGACAAGATCTTCCCCCAGAGCCGACAGAGAGAAAGAGCCTTCCCCTAGAGCTGGTGCCCTGAATTCAGACTTCTAGCTTCCCAAACTGTAAGAAAATAAATTTCTGTTCTTTAAAGCCACCCACATGTGGTATTTCTGTTACAGCAGCACTAGATCACTAAGACAGGGTGTGATTTGCAGTGTTTGCTGATTTCCGGGACCTATTTCAAGCTACCAAGAGTGAAATCACTGAACACAGAATTGGGAAGAGATGCACAGTAACACCCCATTTGATAATATTTCCACCATGTAGATACAATAGATGTAAATAACCTCAAGATCATAGATAATAGTAAAGTGTAGTAAAATAATTAGCAAGTGGTGAGTTTTGAGTAGTTATTACCTTTGTTTTTAATGTTTTTAACTGTATGTTTATGTAATTTAATTTCAAATGATATTTGCATTTAACAACTGGCTCACAAATTTCCAGAAAATTTAACAATCAGTTCTTACAAGCCAAAGTGGGCTGCCAGCGAACGAACTTGGATTGTTGTTAAAATCACTCCCATTAGAAGCCAAAGCCACAGCACCAAGGGACTGCTGTAACAAAAATACCACAAGTGAGTGGCTTTAACAAACAGAAATTTATTGTATCGTGGTTCCAGAGGCTAGAAGTACAAATCAGGGTATCAGCCGTGTTGATTCCTTCAGAGGCTCTGAGAGAGGAAATGCTCCATGCCTCTCTCCTAGCTTCCAGCAGCTGCCAACAATGCTTGGCATTCCTGGGCTTGTAGATGCATCTGCCTCCATCATCAATATGGCCATCCTCCTCTATGTGTCTCTCTGGGTCTGTACTGTTTTTTGTAAGACAACAGTCAGAAGGAATTAGTATTAGGATGCAACCTACTCCAGTATGACCTCCTATTTCCAAACAGGATCTCATCCACAGGTACAGGGGTTAGAACTGCAACATATTTTTTGGGGGGGATGCAATTCAATCCATAACAGAGGTTTAGAGTGGATTCCATTTCCTTTAGGAGATCTATCCTCAGAAGGCAGAATAGACACTGGCCGAGAGAAATAGAGGTTGAAAAAAAGCCATGTGTTTTTGGTTCTACCCGTTATTTATACTTAACCAGAACAGTTTAACACACAAGTCAGGAAGTTCTGTCTTGCCTGGTGTCATAGGCTGGGTTCTCTAGAGAAGCAAAACCAGTGAAGCTTGTTGTTGTTGTTGTTGTTAGGTGCTGTTGAGTCAGTTCCAACTCCTAGCGACCCTATGTACAACAGAACAAAACACTGCCTAGAACCGCACCATGCCCACAATAGTTGTTATGCTCGAGCCCATTGTTGCAGCCACTGTATCAATCCATCTCATTGAGGATCTTCCTCTTTTTCACCGACCCTGTACATTACCAAGCATTATGTCCTTCTCCAGGGACTGATCCCTCCTGACATGTCCAAAGTATGTAAGACATAGTCTCACCATCCTTGCTACCAAGGAGCATTCTGGCTGTACTTCTTCCAAGACAGTTTTGTTCATTCTTTTGGCAGTCTATGGTATATTCAATATTCTTTGCCAACACCACAATTCAAAAGTGTCAATTCTTCTTCGGTCTTCCTTATTCATCGTCCACCTTTCACATGCATAGGAGGCGACTGAAAACACCATGGCTTGGGTCAGGTGCACCTTAGTCTTCAAAGTGACATCTTTGCTTTTCAGCACTTTAAAGAAATCTTTTGCAGCAGATTTGCCCAATGCAACGTGTCATTTGAATTCTTGACTGCTGCTTCCATGAATGTTGATTGTAGATCCAAGTAAAATGAAATCCTTGACAACTTCAATCTTTCCCTGTTTATCATGATATTGCTTATTGGTCCAGTTGTGAGGATTTTTGTTTTCTTTATGTTGAGGTGTAATCCATACTGAAGACTGTGGTCTTTGATATTCATCAGTAAGTGCTTCAAGTCCTCTTCACTTTCAGCAAGCAAGGTTGTGTCATCTGCATAACTCAGGCTGTTAATGAGTCTTCCTCCAATCCTGATGCCCGGTTCTTCTTCATACAGTCCAGTTTCTCAGATTATTTCCTCAGCCTATAGATTGAATAGGTATGGTGAAAGGATACAACCCTGAAACACACCTTTCCTGACTTTAAACCACACAGGATCCCCTTGTTCTGTCCGAAGAACTGCCTCTTGATCTATGTACAGGTTCCTCACGAGCACAATTAACTATTCTGGAATTCCCATTCTTTGCAATGTTATCCATAATTTGTTATGATTCATACAATTGAATTCCTTTGCATAGTCAATAAAATGCAGGTAAACATCTTTCTGGTATTGGCTGCTTTCAGCCAAGATCCATCTGACGTCAGCAATGATATCCCTGGTTCCACGTCCTCTTCTGAATCCAGCCTGAATTTCTGGCAGTTCCCTGTAGATATACTGCTGCAGCCACTTTTGAATGGTCTTTGGCAAAATTTTGCTTGCATGTGATGTTAATGATATTGTTCGATAATTTCTGCATTCAGTTGAATCACCTTTCTTGGGAATAGGCATAAATATGGATCTCTTTCAGTCAGTTGGCCAGGTAGCTGTCTTCCAAATTTTTTTGCATAGAAGAGTGAGTACTTCCAGCACTGCATCCGTTTGTTGAAACATCTCAATTGATATTCCGCCAATTCCTGGAGACTTGTTTTTCACCAGTGCCTTCAGTACAGACTGGACTTCTTTCTTCACTACCATCAGTTCCTGATCATATGCTACCTCTTGAAATGGTTGAACGTCAACCAATTCTTTTTGGTATAATGACTCTGTGTATTCCTCCCATCTTCTTTTGATGCTTCCTGAGTCATTTAATATTTTCCCCATAGAATCCTTCACTATTGCAACTTGAAGCTTGAATATTTTCTTCAGTTATTTCAGCTTGAGAAATGCAGAGCGTGTTCTTCCCTTTTTGCTTTCTATCTCCAGGACTTTGCAAATGTCATTATGGTACTTTACTTTGTCTTCTGGAGCCACCCTTGGAAATCGTCTGTTCAGCTCTTTTACTTCATCATTTCTTCCTTTCGCGTTAGCTACTCAATGTTCGAGAGCAATTTCCAGAGTCTATTCTGACATCTATTTTGGTCTTTTCTTTCTTTCCTGTCTTTTTAATGACCTCTTGCTTTCTTCATGTATGATGTCCTTGATGTCATTCCACAATTCGTCTGGGCTTCAATCATTAGTGTTCAATGCGTCAAATCTATCCTTCAGATGGTCTCTAAATTCAGGTGGAATATAGTCAAGGTCGTACTTTGGCACTTGTGGACTTGTTCTAATTTTCTTAAGTTTCAACTTAAACTTGCATACGAGCAATTATGTTCTGATCTGCAGTCAGCCCCTGGCCTTGTTCTGACTGATGATATTGAGCTTTTCCATCATCTCTTTCCACAGATGTAGTCCATTTGATTCCTGTGTATTCCATCTGCCGAGGTCCATGTGTATAGTCACTGTTTATGTTGGTGAAAAAAGGTATTTGCAATGAAGAAGTCGCTGATCTTGCAAAATTCTATCATGTGATCTCCGGCATTGTTTCTATCACGAAGGCTATATTTTCCACTACTGATCCTTCTACTTTGTTTCTCTTTCACATTCCAATCACCAGTAATTATCAATGTATCCTGATTGCATGTTCAGTCAATTTCAGACTGCAGAAGCTGGTAAAGATCTTCAGTTTCTTCATCTTTGGCCTTAGTGGTTGGTACATAAATTTGAGAAAAATAGTCGCATTAACTGGTCTTTCTTATAGGCGTATGGATATTTTCCTATCACTGACAGCATTGTACTTCAGGATAGATCTAGAAATGTTCTTTTTGATGATGAATGCAGTGCCATTCCTCTTCAAGTTGTCATTCCCGGCATAGTAGACCATGTGATTGTCCAATTCAAAATGGCCAATACTAGCCCATTTCAGCTCACTAATGCTTAGTATATAGATGTTTATACGTTCCATTTCATTTTTGACAATTTCTAATTTTCTTAGATTCATACTTCGTACATTCCATGTTCCAATTATTAATGGATGTTTGCAGCTGTTTCTTCTCATTTTGAGTCCTACCACATCAACAAATGTAGGTCCCGAAAGCTTGAGTCCATCCAAGTCGTTAAGGTTGACTCCTTTGAGGAGGCAGTTCTTCCTCAGTCCTCTTTTAGGGGCTTTCCAACCTGGGGACTCATTTTCTGGCACTGTATCAGGCAGTGTTCTGCTGCTATTCATAAGGTTTTCACTGGCTAATTCTTTTCAGAAGTAGACTGCCAGGTTCTTCTTCCTAGTCTGTCTTAGTCTGGAAGCTCAGCTGAAACCTGTTTGCCATGGGTGACCCTGCTGGTATCTGAATACTGGTGGTATATCTTCCAGACTCACAGCAACATGCAAGCCCCCACAGTACAACAAACTGACATACAAGTGGAAGAAATGAAGCCTGTATACATAATGTATATATATATACACACACACATATATATATACATTCATATATATACATATGCAATATACGTATATGCATACATATATACATGTATACATATATATACACATATACGTATATATAAAGAGAGAGAGAGACAGAGATTTATCTCAAGAAAATAGCTCACCCAGTTGTAGAGACTGGTAAGTCCCAAGTTTGTGAGTTGGGCATCAGGCTGGAGGCCTCTCCTGACTTATGTAGCTGCATAAATCCAAGATCAGCAGGTCAGATGGCAGGCTGCTGGCCCACAGGCTGAAGAGGCTGATGAATCCAAGATCAGCAGGCAATATTGCAGGCTGCTGGCTCAAGTCCCAAGAACCAGAGGTCAGAGGATGATGAGCAGAATGCAGGATCCAAAGCAAGCAAAAGCAGCAAGCTTTGCCAGAACGTCCATATATATTGGATGCAGACCATACTCCCAAGGAAACTCCCCTTACAACTGGCTGATCACATCAGATCACCTCATGGAGGTGATTACAACATATCACGAAATAGAGGATAACTACATTACATAACCGCCAAACCACTGAGAATCATGGCCCAGCCAAGTTGACACACAACTTTAACCATCACAGTCCACCCCCTGTCAACTTGGCACGTGTACATATCTCATTAAACCATACACAGTCTCTAAATAAAGACAATAACAAAGTCATACTTACACCTACCATGATACAACTAACATGAGTATGACCAAAAATGTATTAGCCCTTTTTTACTTCTTACAATTTATAAGTGAAGAAGACAAAAATATTTGATGCACACATAGAAGGAAGGAATACTCATAACAATTACAGTTCTTGTTTTTGCAACTCCTCATGTGGTCATAACTGGTATTTAGAACTACCTTCTTCCACTACCCATTCCGTATTCCCTTTGCCCTCAGCAAGCACCTCAGCTGGTCGGGCTTCTTTGCCTGGAGGGGTGACGCAAACCTTTATTCCTGAAGGGTCTGGGCCATTAGTAATTGTCGTGATTGAATTGTGTCCTCCCAAAATATCTGTCAACTTGGCTGGGTCATGATTCCCAGTATTGTATGATTGTGTACCATTTTGTAATCTGATGTGACTTCCTTATGTGTTGTAAACTCTATTACTATGGTGTAATAAGATGGATTAGCGGCAGTTATACTGATGAAATCTACAAGATTGGATAGTGTCTTAAGCCAATCTCTTCTGAGATATAAAAGAGAAAAACAAGCAGAGACACATGGGAACCTCATACCACCATGAAAGCAGTGCCGGGAGCAGAGTGTGTCCTTTGGGCCTGAGGTTCCCGCACAGAGAAGCTCCCAGACCAAGGGAAGCTTGATTACACGGATCTTCCTCCAGAGTCCACAGAGAGAGCATTTCCCTGGAGCTGATGCCCTGAATTTGGACTTGTAGCCTACTGGACTCTGAGAGAATAAACTTCTCTTTATAGCAGCACTAGATAACTAAGATAACTAAGACAACCTCCGTCCCTGCCACCACGGCCACTTTGTTCATGAGCCCATTGGGCAATGACGACAGTGGCTGGGGAAAGAGGTTAAGTGATTTCCACAGAACACGTCATCCTATCTACTTAATGGTTAAAATCTTCCTCTGCTGGGGACACCCTTTGGTGAGCATTTACATGAGATACAAATATCTTCACTTCTTTCTCCATTCAGAGAGGTCTAACCCCATACCTCTTCCCTATACCTCCTTGGCTCCAATTTTCTAATCATGTTCCTTCCAAGTCCCTGACCATCCAGCCAAAGCATTGACCACAGCACATAAATCAGTATACAGTTGCATATCTGGCCATTTCTCCTTCCAAAAAAAATGAACAACCAGGTGCACTGCTTGAAGTTCTGCTTATTGGAAGGATTTCCCTTCACCACTATCTTGCAGGGAGGTCCCAGAAAGGGGCTGTAGTGCTGCGACTGTCCACTTTTGAGTGGTGCCTGCATGTGATGAAGAACAACTGTAAACCAGGCACAGATTTCCTCTTCCTCAGTCAACTGATCATAAGAAACTCCCCATGAGGCCATAGGTGCAGTTTGGGAAAGGGCAGGTAATGTGACAGGAGTGGAGACCAGGGGCATTTGAGCAACTTCCTCATGCAACTTACTTGTGTTTTCAGGTCCTTGGGCCTGATCTTGTATATACCACTTCCATTTAATGATGGCATGCTGCTATGCACGTCTAAATTTATGGCTCTGTGGGTCAGACAACACCCAGTTCATGATGGGCAGCTCAGGCTGCATGGTGAGTTGGTGGCCCATGGTTATATGTTCAGTCTATACTAAGACCCAGTAACAAGCCAAAAGCTGTTTCTCAAAAGGAGAGTAGTTACATGCAGAGGATGGCAGGGTTTTGCTCCAAAACCCTAAGGGTTTGTGCTATGATTCACCAATAAGGGCCTGCCAAAGACTCCAAACAGCATCTCTATCTGCTATGGACAATTAAAGCACCATTGGATCAGCCAGATCATGTGGCCCAAGGGGCAATGTGGCTTGCACAGCAGCCTGAACCTGTTGCAGAGCGTTTTCTTGTTCTGGACCCCAATCAAAACTAGAAGCTTTTCGAGTTACTTGATAAGTACGCTGGAGTAGTACACCCAAATGAGGGATATGTTGCCTCCAAATTCCAAAGAGATGCAGGCAGACATTGTGCCTCGTTTTTAGTTGTTCAAGGGACTGGATTCAATAACTTATCCTTCACTTTAAAAAGAATATCTCAACATGTCCCACAACACTGGACTCCTGGAAATTTCACTGAGGTGGAACGCATCTGAATTTTTGTGGGATTAATTTCCCACCCTCTAACATACAAATGTTTTACCATTAAGTCCAGAGTCATTGACACTTCTTTCTTACTAAGTTCAATCATCATAATGACAGCCATGTAATGGACTAGTGTGATGTCTTATGGAAGGGAAAGGCGATCAAGTTCCCTTGGGACTAAATTATGACATAAAGGCTGGACAGTTGAAATACCCTGAGGTAAGAGAGTGAAGGTGTATTGCTGGCCTTTCCAGGAGAAGGCAAACTGCTTCTGGTGTTTTTTTGCAACTGAAATTGAGAAAAAAGCATTGGTCAGATCAATAGCTGCATACCAGGTACCAGGAGATATATTAATTTTCTCAAGCCATGAAACCACATCTGAAACAAAAGCTGCAATTGAAGTTACCACCTGGTTAAGTGTACAGTAATCCACTGTCATTCTCCAAAATTCATTTGTTTTTTGCACAGGCCAGATAGGCAAGTTGAATGGGGATGTGGTGAGAATCACCACCCCTGCATCCTCCAAGTCCTTGATGGTGGCATTAATCTCTGGAATACCCCCAGAAATGCTGTATTGCTTTTTGTTTACTACTTTCCTAGTTAGGGGCAGTTATCATGGCTTCCTACCATAATAGCCCTTACTCTATTTGTCAGGGATCCAATGTGGGGGTTCTGCCAGTTGCTATGTATTTTCCAATTAAGCTTTCTGGAACTGGGGAAATCACTACAGGATGGGTTCAGGGACCCACTGGACCCACTGTGAGATGAATTTGACCTAAGACTCCTTTAATAATCTGACCTCCATGTGCCCCTTCTCTGACTGGTTGGCCAAAGTGATGTTTTGTGACTCTTGGAACTAGTGTGTCAGTTCAGAGCCAATATCCAGTAATCCACCCAAAATCTCATTATTTCCTTTTATCTAATGAACAGTCACTCTCATAAAAGGCCATAAATCCCTTTGGGGAAGGCTGAGAGAAAGATCACCAGTATACATTTTTGACAGTGTAGTGGGGTTCTTCCTCATAGGCACTGAGCGTATCCTTCATTCAAGGGGTTGTGGGTCTGTAAACTGGCTCAAGTCTGGGTATTGATTGAGGGACTGTGACTCTCTATTTTGGTGATTTGAGTTAGACTACCGTTACTTGATGCAGAATTCTTCTACTTATACAGATAAAGTAAATAGTAAATTTCCCATCTATTTCACTCCTAAGGACACCATGACTAAGTAGCCAACACCATAAGTCCACATTAATCAGACTATTCTGATTACTGCTTTGACTTTGCTGGCAATTATAGTAACCATGCCAACATTGTCTTTGTCGATTAAGTGCTGCCACTTGGCTCTTACCATCATGGAGTCAAATCAGTCCCACTGTAGTTAAGTGTCTTGATTTAGTTAGGGCAGTTCCCACTGTCAAATCTGACTTACATAAAATAGAAATCACAGCAGTCTTCAAGGATGCTGGGGCTCCCTTCACAAATTTGTTTTTCACCATTGTGGTAAAAGGTGTGTCCTCTGGGCACCACATGTGTGGGTCTGTGAGTCAAACCTGATAAATCCGATGTAACAGGCCAGTTTCCCTAAGCCTTTGTGTACTTCCTTCTACAGTATACCAAGGCAGGTCTGGTGCTTCAACTTGATTTAGCGTAAGTCACTGCATAATCCATGCTTCAGTGAACAAATCAAATAAACTCTTAGATCCTTTCCTAAGCTCTCAAGCTAAAACATTGAATGAAGGAGCTGTGCTTAGTGGATTCTTATCAATAAACTCAGACTGACTCAACTTTATGTTCCTTACACCACTATCCCACACCCTTAATAGCCATTCCCACACGTATTCCCCAGGTTTCTGTTTGTACATATTAGAAAACGCAAGCATTCTTTTGAAGTGTAGTGTACCTCTTCCTGGATCTCACTTTGTATTTCACCTTGTTGAGACTTAAGTCTGTTTATAGGTCTAGAAGCACAAATGGGTGACGTGGATGTGTTCTGAGAACATCAGCAATATCTTGTAAGGCATCTGTCTCAGGTGATGCCCCAAGCAATGACTCACATGCCTCCTCAGGCAATGACTAAGACGCTGCCCCATGCGATATCTCAGACAAAGCCTCTTAAGACACAGCTGAGTTAATCTTATCAGATGGGGGTGGAGGGGCTAATGGTTTTACTGGGGATGGTGGCTTAGCAGACAAAGATAGAGTAATCTCTTCAGATGGGAATAAGAGGGCTGATTCCATTGGCAGGAGTGATTCAATGGAATTTAAAGGCTCAGTGTTCCCAGCTTTCTGATTATCTGCCCATATGTTCCCATCCCAAGTTTCTGGATCCCATTTCTTCCCAATCAATGCCCTCACTTTAACTTCAGATACAATTCGAGGTTGGGAATTCAACTGGTATTGTAATTCACTCACTCTTACAATAAGACTCTGGGTTTTGTTTTCAGCAATATCAGCTCTGTTACTACAAGAAATAAGGCTTTCTTTCAGGGCACAAGCGGCAACTTTGACATCATTTATGTGGTGCTTGAGCTGTGACTCTGAAGCTCTGAGTTCACCTCTTTCACTACTTTGTCTAGTAAAACTATGACCAACCAACCAGCTTTCTTATACTTCTCATTCTGACAAAATTGTAGAAAAATATCAAACACGTGATCACTCACAGCCTCGCCTCTCACAAGTACTTGCTCTATTAGTGGTGATATTTCATGTATTTCTATAGCCACCTCATGCCATGGATTAGCAGCATCCTGTTTACTACTGGAAGCAGAGTCACCATCATCTTTAAGACTAACCAGACTTGAAAATCAATTTAGAAAATTCATCCTTACAACTTGTTTTTCTAGAACCACTCTCGGTGCCAAATGTCTTAGGCTGAGTTCTGTAGAGAAGCAAAACCAGTGAAGTATATAAAGAGAGAGAGAGATTGGCTTATCTCAGGGAAATGGCTTACACAGTTGTAGAGGCTGGCAAGTCCCAAGTCCATGGGCCAGGCGTCAGGCATGAGGCTTCTCCTGACTCATGTAACTGCAGGAACTGATGAACCCAAGATCAGCAGGAAATACAGCAGGCTGCTGGCTCACATCCCAAGAACCAGAGGTCAGATGATGATGAGCAGGATGCAGGATCCAAAGCAAGCAAAAGTCAGTGGACTTTGTCAGAATGTCCACATATATTGGATGTAGGCCACACCTCCCAAGTAAACTCCCCTTATAACTGATTAGCTGATCACTTCAGATCATCTCATGGAGGTGATTACATTATATCACAAAATGGAGGATAAGTACATCATTACATATGCCAAACCACTGATAATCATGGCCCAGCCAAGTTGACCTTTTGGTTAGCAGCCAAGTTCTTAACCACTGAGCCATCAGGGCTCCAGATATCCCATATGGAAGGTGAAAATTCTACCACTGAACCATTACCACCCTCAGGGGGAGAAAGAAAACTCTAACCCTAGGTAAATCCAACTCTCTGCCCATTCTGTACCATTCTCAGGCAAGTAAACACGGCCAGAGGCAAACCACACCTGTGTGCACTGATCCTACCCTAAATGCAAGATGAAGCACTTCTAATGAGGCTTCAGCACTGCCTGGAAATGCAGCTATATTTCCCTATCAATTTGCACCCCCAGTCTCCTGCTACAGAGGATGAACTGTCTCTGTTCCTATTAATGGACGTCCCTCCCCTTAAACACTGGACGGATCCCAACTTCTCTGTCTGTTCAAGACCTTTGGTCCTCCATTTTATCCCCTCTCTCCTGAAACATCAGTTATTTCCTTGCTACTGGATCAAAACCCCAAACTTCAGATGATATTAAAGGTTTTCTTTCTCTCAGCCCTTGCCTGCTTCAGGCCAGAAGTCAAAGTGGTGGGGGTGAGGGGGTGGTGAGGGGGAGGGGAGTAGGGTAAAGGGAATGGCGATTCGCTTATTCTCTCCTTCATGACCTTTGGCATCTCCTCATCTTGCCCTCTGTCACTAGGCTGCCTTGTTGGAGCTTGGGGAAAGAAGAGAGGTGCAAAGAACAGGAAAGGTCTTACTTGACCGGTACTGTCATAATACATTGCTGGTATTTTCTGCCCTTGGCAGGCATTTAAAGCTGACTTTCTTCCATTGGGTCTTACATAGCTTTCTTGGTGATATCCCTGTTGGGCTCCTCTGATTGCAGCTTCCTTGATAAGGACTGTGCCTTTCCTTCAACTGCCCATCTACCATTCCTCCCTTGGCCATTGGTCAGACTCTCTGGTGGGACCCCATGGTTCCTCCAGGCAGTCTTCTTGGGCAGGGTCCTTTTATAGACAACCCCAGGCCACCTCCGTAATCCAGACTCCATTGAGCTTTTGCTCCCCTTCCGCCATGGGAATGCAGCTGCTTCCCAAGACCATTCTCTGTACTTTGCTACCAAAGTAGTTAGCCAGCCACCCATAGACATTATGCTGTCCAGGTGGCCCCTTGAAGTCCCAGTCACTTGGTTTGGTGTGAGGGGCAAGCACCTCCTCTCCTTCTCCTCAACAACAAAAACAACAAAACCAAACCCATTGCCATCAAGTCAATTCCGACTCATAGTGAGCCTATAGGACAGAGTAGAACTGCCCCATGGGGTTTCCAAAGCTGTAATCTTTATGGAAGCAGACTGCTACATCTTTCTCCTGCAGAGTGGCTGGCGGATTCGAATTGTTGACCTTTTGGTTAGCAGTCAAGCGCTTAATCACCGTGCCACCAGGGCTCCTTCTCTCTTCCACACTACTACAATTTTCTCCAAAAAAAAAAAAACTTTTTATCCCCACCGCCCTTTTTTTCTTTCCACTTCAGTTTCAACCCTTTGATATCCTTGAGGTGGCTGATGTTCTTAGGGTTTTAAAATGAGTTTTTAGGTACGTCTTTTGCAAATGCTGCATAGATGGTTTAGCACCTTGCTCTGGAATGTGGGGTTACTTTGCATCTATTGCTTTGTGGTTTGGGTTCTCAAAACTGAAGGAGAAAGTGTTGTATTTTAGCATCTTGTTACACATATCCATATCTATTTATAACTAAATCCACATGATGTAGCATGATATCTTGTGGGTTGAGAGAGAAAAGAAAAGTAGACAGACACAAAGAGAATAGTGAGAATGATTGTAAAGGCACTTTAATGGTGCAGCACCAGAGCAAAGGGCCATGAACACCCACCTATTCCTGTTCCTCTCGAGACCTGGCCGATCATCTTTTCCTGGTTCCTGTGGACATGTGACCCCACTTGTTGAAGCAACTTGAATGAGCCTCTTTTCCTTGCCTCCGATAGCCCAACCAAAGAACCCCGAAACTAGATTTGCTTCTCAGAAAATAATTCTCTTGAGGATTGCTCTCCCAGCAACCCCTGATTTCATCTCCTTCAGCTCTGCCCTCCAAAACCAGGCCAGAGGACACTGGAGCTAAAGCCCTGAAGAAGCTGAAGCCAACAACACAGAAGCTTTTTGGTGCTCAAGCAAGGCCAGTTGGAACCTTGTTGCCTAATATTTCCTGATTGCTTGTTAGGAAACCACTATTTTCCTATAAGGGCAGGAGCAAGAACCTCCAGATGATGGTGAAATCAGAGAAAAAGGGCATGGCTCTTCCAGGGTGTCCTTCCAGAAAACATTCCTCAGATGCATTTTCATTTCCTGATTTAAAATAGATATTAAGTTCTTTCTTGGGATTGGTTTTAGTTTCTCCTCGCAGGTCAGAAAAACGCTTCTCCTTCCTCAGAACACGTTTTCTACTGCTTGTATTTTCTTCCTCTTTTTGGTGGGATTGCCCTCGACTCTACTTCATGTTCTTTAGCAATTTTTGTCTTTTCCACTTTCTTCCTTCTTGGTGGGAAAGTATTTTGAATGTAGAAAGACCTTTTTGAAGTATGCAAACTGCTTACCAGGATCTAGCTTTTTTTGTTGTTTGTTTTACTGAGGACATTTATCCTTTTATTATATTTCTCTTAGCATGATTTTATTCCTTTGAAGGTCTTAGCTTTTATTTGCCTTTGCTTATTCACCTTGTTTACTTCTTATACAGAATTTCTAATTTTACTTTGTTTTCTTGTAAAATATTTACTTATTTTTACTATTAAAAAAGATACTTAAGCTACTAGTTAAAAAAAAACTGTTCTTTATCTTTTTGTTTGTTTGTTTTATCTTTTCCAAATTTCTGTTCCTGGCTTCACATTTTTAATTTTAATTTTCTTCTCTTCTCTTCCTCTGTTTTTAATCTGATATTTTATTTTATGACTTGTTTATGTAATAGCCAGCAGAAAGGGTGGGTGCAGGGATGTTAACAATGGGAAGGGACCACACAACACAAGGAATGATGGGAGACCTTTCTTTTGTCCTTCTGAGCAGCCCCTGAAGTTTTCTTTGAAGCCTCCTGTCTTAGTTTCTTATTGCTGCTGTAAAAAAAATTACCACATGTGGGTGGTTTTAAGAACAAAAATTCATTTTCTCATATTTCTGAAGGCTAAATTTTGAATTCAGGGCATTGACTCTAGGCGAGGGTTCATCTTTGTCTCTTTCAGCTTCTAGTAGCTGCCGGCAAGCCTTGGCATTCCTGGGCTTATAGATGCATCTGCCTCTGTCTTCACGTGGCGTCTTCCCCCGTGTGTCCGTGCAGTGTGATGGATTGCTTTCGTGTGGCCTTTCTAGCCATGGTCTTGTAATTCCCACTCAAGTGATTGGGTGGGACTGTGTGATAGGGTAATTGTGGCCCACCAAAGGGATTGGTCAGTTTTGCCATCCCCCTGGGCTTGAAATGAGCCACCCTAGAGGCAGGAAAGAGAAGATCCCACCACCACCAAGGAAGAACAGCCAGGAGAGGAGAGCATGTCCTTTGGATGTGGGGTCCCTGTGCTGAGAAGCTCCTGGAAGCAGGAGACAGAGAGAGAAAGAACTGTAACACTGAAGGTTGCAGAGACATGGCAGCAGAGACCTGGCAGCAAGATATGGCATGGTGAGCTTCCCAGATCATGCAGAGAAGAAGCTGAGTGCCTTTGGGCAGAGGCCTAGAGTCAGCAAGTATGGCTGGGAAGAGACTGTCCTGATGGAAGCACTGTATCCTGAGTGTTCCTAAGCCTGAATTGTAACTGTTACTTCCCTAATAAACCTCATAATCATGAATATTGTCTGTGAGTTCTGTATAGCCATTGCAATGAATAATTGAACTTAGCAGAGAAGTAGAGAGTGCCGTGGGAGGGATGGTTGGTGTTAGAATTGGTAAAGATGGCGGAGAGAGGAGGCACGTCTGACCTCCACCTCATAGGAACCAGCGTTGGGCTGTTAATCTTGATTCTTCTTTCCCCTTGTGAAGTTAGAGGAAGTCACACACTGCCCCCATGCAGTTTTCATAGTCTCTATTGCTATGTCTGTACTCCCTTTTATAAGACTCCACTCAGAAGGGATTAAGTTTAGGACCCATCTACTCTGGTATGAGTTGATTAACATAAAAAAAAACAAACCACTATTTCACAGGGCCATATCACAGATACAGAGGTTAGGACTTCAACATATCTTTTGGGGGACACAATTTAATCCCTAAAACCTCCCAGAAGGATTCCCCCAACCCCTCTCTAGTAGACATTCGCCTGCTCTGGGGCAGCCCAGCGTCTTTGGAGCACCCTGTCTGCCATCTTTAGCGTATCAGCTTTCCTCTTCACACTTGTCCCCTCAGTATTCTAAAATCCAGGATGCTCTACATTTGGGTATCATGCCCATATTCCAGGCAGAAAGAAGGAAGAAGGAGGACGGGGTGGAGTTTGCCAGGAAAGCACAAACTTCTGCATAAATTCCCAGCCCTCTTCTGCTTATGCCTCATTGCCTAGAACTATGTCACGTGTGTGTCCCTCTCTCTAAGGAAGTCTGGGAAAGTGAGAATAATATAAAACTCTCTAATTTCGTCAAAGCACAGTACAAAAACCTTTTTCTACCCTGAACTGTTCGAAAATAAGTCGACAACTAATGCCCTAGCACCCCTGAAAAATTTAATGTGTATTTCCTACAAGCCAGGACACTCTCCTACATAATGCATAGCCACAATACAACCATGGAAATCAGGGAATTAACATCAATATAGTACTGCCTTTTAACCCCTAGACCCCACATTAAAGTGTTGCCATTTGTCACAATAATCTCCTTTATAGCAAAAGGACCCAGTCCAGAATTGCACATTGCATTAGTTGTCCTGTCTCTGTCTCTTCTGTCTGGAACAGTTCCTTGGGTTTTCCTTGACTTTCATGACCTTTACACTGTTGAAGACTACAGGCCAGTTATTTTGGAGATACCTGTTGATTTGAGTTTGTTTCCTCATGATTAGATTCAGACTGTGCCTCTTTGGCAGGAATATCATAGGAGCAGTCTGTGTTCTTACTGTACCTATCAGATGGAACTCAGTTTCAATTTGTCCCATTACTGAAGGTATTTATTTGCTTATCACTTAAGGTGGTATCTGTTAGGCTTCTCCACTTTTTCCCTTCACAATTAAAAAGTATTTTGTGAGGCAGTACTCTGAAACCCTTTAGATATTCCATTCCTCGCCAAACATTAAATTTATTCATTTATTTATTTATATTAGTTTAGACCAGGGGTTAGCAAACTCTTTTTTCTGCTTGTACACATTTTTGTATGCTATGTATATATATGTATTTATATATATATATGCACACACACGAACATACATATATACATATATATAGTGTCTGCTATTACTTTTATTGATGTTAAAATTACTATGTTGCCAACTTTAAAAATCAGATTTATACATAGACACTGGATTTTTACTTCTCTTAAAGAGTTGGAAAATCTGGAAACAACTAACCAAACCTAAGTCATTCCTCTCCCTTTATATGGAATGCATACTTCCATTTCATCACTGTCTTTGCATTCTTGATTGTGTCTCTGACAGTGATCCCATTTAATAATTGCCTTTTATCACCTTATACACAAACTGTCACTCACTTACTTTGCTTGTAGAATATTTGTAGGCATTTGAAATTGTGATTTTGTGTTCTAATGAGTGTAATCTTAGGAATATGCTTTACTGAAATGACAATGATTAGGCAGTGTCTGGTGGTCTACTTCTGAAAAATCAACCATTGAAAATCCTATGGAGTAAAGCTCTACTCTGACACACATGAGGTCAACATGAGTTGGAGCTGACTCAGTGGCAACTGGTTTGGGTTTGGTTTTATACAACTCCAAAGTAAGTTGTTATTTCAGTGTAGAAAAATACCAGTTTACACCAAATTGACAGCTTATTTATCAGTTCAGTTTGAATGTTGTGAGATAATTCTCCATGGGTCTCTTGCATTTCTGCATAACTGTGAGTATTCACTGATTTTCAATTTGTCCTGGGCAATCATCTCAAAGACATCGTACAGCCTTGGGAGATAGTGGCTCCCACTAGAGCAGGAGTAGGCAATCTTACCGCCAGTTATAAATGATTAGGATTCCCTAAGTTCAGGACGCCTCTGTTTTAAAGGAGTTCACTGTGTGTACAGATGTCAATCCGGGCCCACTTGTGTTGCCTTCTCATGTTTTCTGCTACAGTCCATGAAACTACTGCCGGCTAACTTGTGAGCTTTCAAATAAGGTAAAATCTCAGATCCTTCACAGATCTTGACAAGTAAGCCAGGTTGCTAGTTTTTATGAATTAATTGACTCCTTGGAGCTGACCCTAATAGAAATCATCCATATGATTTCAAATGGGCTCATCACTTTAGTTTTATGTTCACATAAGGAAAAAGATCTGTTGTTGTTAGGTGCCATCGAGTCGCTTATGACTCATAGTGACCCTATGTACAACAGAAAGAAACACTGCCTAGTCCTGTGCCATCCTCGCAATTGTTGCTATGTTTGGGCCCATTGTTGCAGCCACTGTGTCATCGGCAAACTTTTTGTGTAAAGGATCAGATAGTAAATACTTTAGGCATTGTAGACCAAAAGGCAAAATTGAGGATATGATGTAGGTAACTTTATAATAAGAGAGAAAACTTTTTTTTTATGGTAAAGCAAGAAGAAAGATTTTATTCAGCATATGTTTCAAGAGGCAAAAGTGGAAAATGGACAAGCATGCTGCCAGAACCATGAATGCTCGAATCCAAAGAATGTTACAGAATCATCAGTGTATGTTAACATTACAAATAGGTAAAATCATTAAAAAAAGTTTTACCTTTTCACAGATTGGCTAAAAACTGCGAAATCCCTGTGATTTTACATTTTGAATTGTCTTTCTTAATAATCATTGGTACAGATTCCAGTAACAACAGTCAGGAGGGTCTTCACTGATCCAACAAATCTTGCTATTTACTAAGTGCTAATAGAAAAAGATAAGGGTAGAAAATACGTGGGCTTTTTGTGCTCTAAGTATTTGTTTACGTGAAAGTCTCCCTAAAAGATGTTTTCTAAGATTTCCCTAGAGAAAAAAATTTTTTTGATAAACATTTTTAAATCTTTGTTGATGAAATTGAAAACATAATGATCATTAAGTACATTTTTTTTGTTAATATAAGTCTACTAATGAGAAGAATGGAATTCTTTTTTGGGAGGATAAGACTTCACTTAATTGGAGGTTAAAGTTAACTTCTCTATCATCAAATCCATTGCAAATATTCATCTATAAAAACTGTTCTTAGCTTGCAGGGCCATACAAAAATAGGCAGTGGGCAGGATTTGATTCATGGGCCACAGTTTGCTGACCCCTGGTTTAAACTCACAGGTTCTTATTTTACTTACTGGGTTATACTCTGTTACTAACATTATGTATTTTAATGCTCAGATTGCCTCTGAATTGAGTGATGCAAATGTCCCTCTGACATCATTCTTTGAGCACTTCCTTGGCTTTGGCACAAGATATTCCTGGCTCATCTTGTACTTTCCCTGCCTATCCCTGTATGCAGCCATTTCTTCAAAGAGCCCTGGTTTATTTTAGTGGAGGATGGTATTTCAAAGCTGAGATCTGGATGCTAGGCGTGCTCATTGGTACAGGGTATTGCTCTTCCCAGGCCCTCTCAAAGGACTGAGCTAGGAAATATGTATGTGTGTATGTTCACTATTACCTTTGATCCTAATCCAACACCTTGTTTCTAGTTTTCTCCCTTTCCTACTTGTAACTCCACTTTCCAACAGTGAGAAACCTGGCCTCCCTTATCATTAAGGTATTTCCTGTTTGATCAATTCCCCTGTAAGAAAACAATTTCCCATCCCTGCTGCTAACCCTGCCCATTGTTGATGCCCACTTCATCCTGCTCCGAGTTTGATAGCCTTCACTGGGCCACCCTTATGTGAGGGGGTCTTGTCACCGTGCTCAGACTCTGACTCCCCATGCCATACTGCCCCTTCACATGGAGCTCTTGTTACTCTGTTGGTCTCTGACACTCCCTGCTGGACAATCCCTCATACACACGCATGGCATGATGGTTAATTTTATGTGTTACTTATCTAGGCTGTGGTGCCCAGTTGTTTGATAAAACACTAATCTAGTTCCTGTTATGAAATGTGTCATGGATTGAATTGTGTCCCCCCAAAAATGTGTGTAGCAACTTCGCTAGATCATGATTCCCAGTATTGTACGATTATGTTATCTGATATGATTTCCTTATGTGTTGTAAACTCTATCACTATGATGAGGTTATATGTGATCTCCTTATGTGTTGTAAATTCTATCACTCTGATGAGGTTATACTGATGAGGTTGACAAGATTAGATACTGTCTTAATGCAATCTCTTTTGAGATATAAAAGACATAAGCGAGCAGAGACACATAGGAACCTCATACCACCAAGAAAGCAGTGCCCGGAGCAGAGTGCGTCCTTTGGACCTGAGGTTCCAGCACTGAGATACTCCGAGACCCAGGAAAGACTGATGACAAGGACCTTCCTCTGGAGTTGACAGAGACAGAAGGCCTTTTCCGGGAGCTGATGCCCTGAATTTGGACTTATAGCCTACTGGACTGTGAAGAGAATAAATTTCTCTTTGTTAAAGCCATCCACTCGCGGTATTTCTGTTGGAGCAGTACTAGATGACTAAGACAAAGTAGTTGTATGTGATTAAATCATTTGGGCCTCAGGTAAAGCAGATTACCTTCCACAATGTGGACCGGCCTCAATCAATCAGTTGGAAGGCCTTAAGAGCAAAAAGGGAGTTTCCCTAAGGTGTGTTCTGCCTCCAGACTATAAACAGATATTTTATTAGAACACTCTTATTATTCACTCTTATTGTTGCCTGACCTATGAAACACTTAGGATGCAAGCCTGCAGGAGTCTCCAGCCTGTCGCCTGACCTATGAATTTTGGATTTGCCAGCCCCCCGTAATCATGTGAGCCAATTCTTTGAAATAACTCTCTCTTCATATATATATATATATATGGAGACAGAGAGTCCCTGGATGCCACAAATGGCTAAGCACTCAGCTACTAACTGAAAGGTTTGTGGTTCAAATCCACCCAGAGGCACCTCAGAAGAAAGGTCTGTTGATCTATTTCTAAAAGATCATAGCCATTGAAAACCCTGTGGGGATGGATCACATATGGATGGGTTCAAGCATATAGGTATATGGGTAGGTACGAGTGTATATGTATGTGAGAACAGATAGAAGTATCTATGTATGTGTAAATACACATATGTGTGTGCAGGCACATATATTCATTGAAGACACAACTACAGATACTCCTAGACATAATCAAACACTTTCTGAGATTGGTTTTCTAGATTTGAAAGCTTAGGACCATAGTTTCATGGGACAACTCAGTCAACTGACATAATACAGTTCACAAAGTTCATGTTCTGTATCCTAGTGAAGTGAGTAGTATCTGAGGTCTTAAAGCTTGCAAGCATCCATCTAAGATACAACTGTCTTAGGCTGGGTTCTCTAGAGAAGAAAACTAATAAAGTATATAAATATGGATATATAGAGATTTATATCAAGGAACTGGCTCAAGCAGTTGTAGAGGCTAGAACATACCAAATACGTGGGTCAGGATAGAGGCTTTTCCTGATTCACACAGCTGCAGGGGCTGGTGAGCTCAAGACCAGCAGGTCAGAGAGCAAGACTCTTGCTTACAGGCTGAGAAGATCGATGAATCCCAAGATCGGCAGGCAAGACCACAGGTAAGCTGTTAGCTCAATTCCCAGGAACCGGAGGTCAGATGAACAGGCACCAGCTGCAGGATCCAGAATGACCAAACCTTGCCAGAATGTCCACTTATATTCAATGCAGGTCATATGCCCAAGGAAACACCCTTTCAACTCATTGGCTACTCACAGCAGATCCCATCATGGAGGTGATCACATTATATCAAATCTCATCATGGAAGTGATAGCAACATCATACAACTGCCAAACTACATCATAACTGCCAAACCACTGAGAATCATGGCACAGCCAAGGTGACACACAACATTAACCATTGCAACTATTAGTCTCAAATCATCAGGAGCAAAAGAATAAGAAGGTAACCAAAATCTCTGAGAAGACACAAGTCTACAAGGCTGATAGCCTACAGGAGCCACGACCTCAACTACACTGACACCAGAGAACTATACACTGTCTGGCTACCACCACTGACCTTTCTGATGGGGGTCACAACCAATAACCTCAGATAGAATGGGAGAAAAATGTAGAATGTAACTCAGATTCTTAAAAAAAGCCCAGACTAACTGGGCCACCTGAGACCAGAAGACCCTCAGAGACTATTGCCCTGAGTCACTCTTTAAACCTTAAACAAAACTATCCCGAGATCACCTTTTAGCAGAAAAGTAAAGTGACACAAAATAAAGGATATTACCTGTTAGATCAGTGCTCTACTGAAAAATCATCTGTATGAGTCCAAAAGGTCAACATTTAATCTAAAGCAAAGATGAGAAGATAAGGGGAGGAGGAAACTAGAGTACTGGAAATGGAACAAGAACACAGTTAAAGAAAAATGAAAAATATAACTAATGTCGTTGATCAATTTGTGTGGAAATTGTCAAATGGGAACCTAACTTGCTATGTAAACTTTCACCAAAACACAATAAAATATTAAAAATCCAAAAACCAAAAAACCCTATGGAGCTCAGTTCTACTTTACAACGCATGGGGTCACCATGAGTTTGAGTTGACTTGATGGCAACAATGACAATATATATGTGCTTATGGATACCTTTCCCACCCCTGTTGATCCTCAGTGCCTTTTTTGAGCCATCCTCCACATGGACTTTGCTTGAGCTCTGACTCCTCAAACCAGATGCTTTACAAGACAATGCTGAATGTTCTCAAAACACTTCCCCACCACTGATTTTGGCTCGTAGACCTATAACTAGACTTAGGGAGCCCCAAAAGGTGAAGTACAAAGTCTGACCCAGGAGGAGGTACACTACATTCCAAAAGAACTGCCTGACTTTTCTAATACGTACAAACAGAAACCTGGGGAATATGCGTAGGAATGGCTAGTAAGGGTGTGGGATAATGATGCAAGGAGCGTAAAGATGGATCAGTCTGAGTTTATTGATACTAAGCACAGATTCTTCATTCAATGTTTCAGTTCAAAAAGTTAGGAAAGGATCTAATAGTTTATTTGGTTGGGTTGCTGAAGCATGGATTATGCGACCGTCTACACCAAATCAAGATGAAGCACTATACCTACCTTGAAAGGCTTAGGGAAATTGGCATGTTAGAGTGCATTTATCAGGTTAGACCTACAGACTTACACATGGAATGCCCAGAGGACATACCTTCTAGCACAACTGTGAGGAACAAATTTGTGAAGGGAGCCCCAAGCATCCTTGAAGACTGCTGTGATTGCTATTTTATGTAAGTCAGATCTGACAGTGGAAACCTCCCTAACTGAATTAAGACACCTAACTACAATGGGGCTGATTGGATCCCGTGGTAGTAGGGGCCAAGTGGTGGCACTCAATTGACAAAGATGGGTGTGGTTACCATAATGGACAGCAGAGTCAAAGTAGTAATCAGAATTGTTTGACTCATATGGACTTACGGCGTTGGCTACTTAGTCATGGTGTCCCTGCGAGTGAAATAGAAAATATACTAAATATTTACTTGATTTGTACAAGCAGAAGAATTCCAGCTCAAGTAAATGGCAGTCTAACTTGAATCGCCAGAATAGAGAGTCATGTCCCCTCAGTTCCCAGACTTGAGCAAGTTTAAAGACCCACAACCCCTTGAATGAAGGAGAGGCCGGGTCCTCTTGAGGAAGGACTCCACTACACTGCCAAAAACTTGTACTGTTAATCTTTCTCCCAGCCTTCCCCAAAGGGATCTACTGCCTTTTATGAGAGTGACTATTCATTGGGGAAAAGGAAATAATGAGACTTTTCAGGGATTACTGGATACTGGCTCTGAAAAGACACTAATTCCAGGAGACCCAAAACATCACTGTGGCCCACCAGTCAGAGTGGGGGCATATAGAGGTCAGGTTATTAAAAGAATCTTAGCTCATGTCCATCTCACCGTAGGTCCAGTGAGTCCCCGAACCCATCCTGTAATGATTTCCCTGGATCAGGAATGCATAATTGGAATAGGTATACTCAGAACTCCCACACTGAATCCCTGACAAGTGGAGTAAGGGTTATTATGGTAGGAAAAGCCAAGTGAAAGCCATTAGAACTGCCCCTACCTAGGAAAATAGTAAACCAAAAGCAATACCACATTCCTGGAAGGATTGCAGAGATTACTGCCACCATCAAGGGCTTGAAGAATGCAGGGGTGGTGATTCTCACCACATCCCCATTCCACTTACCTGTTTGGCCTGTGCAAAAAACAGATGGATCTTGGAGAATTACAGTGGATTATCAAACACTTAACCAGGTGGTGACTCCAATTGCAGTTGCTTTTCCAGATATAGTTTCATTGCTTGAGCAAATTAATACATCTCCTGGTACCTGGTATGCAGCTATTGATCTGGCTAACGCCTTTTTCTCCATACCTGTTTGGAAGGACCACCAGAAGCAGTTTGCCTTCAACTGGCAAAGGCAGCAATCCACTTTCAGTTGCCTACCTCAGCGCTACATCAACTGTCCAGCCCTATGTCATAATTTAGTCAGCAGGGAACTTGATTGCCTTTCCCTTCCACAAGATATCACACTGATCCATTACATTGATGATATTATGATGATTGGACCTAGTAAGGAAGAAGTGTCAATGACTCTGGACTTATTGATAAACCATTTGCATGGTAGAGGGTGGGAAATTAATCCCACAGAAATTCAAGTGCCTTACACCTCAATGAAATTTCTAGGATCCAGTGGTGTGGGACATGTAGAGATATTCCTTCAAAAGTGAAGGATAAATTATTGCATCTGGCTGCTCCCACAACTAAAAAGGAGGCACAACACCTAGTGGACCTCTTTGGATTTTGGAGGCAACATATTCCTCATTTGAGTGTGCTACTATGGCCTGATAAATGAGGAAAAGATTGAAGTTGTCAAGGATTTCATTTTACTTGGATCCACAATCAACATCCGTGGAAGCAGCATTCAAGAAATCAAAAGATGCATTGCACTGGGCAGATCTGCTGCAAAAGACCTTTTTAAAGTACTGAAAATCAAAGATGTCACCTTGAAGACTAAGGTGTGCCTGACCCAAGTCATGGTGTTTTCAGTTGCCTCCTATGCATGTGAAAGCTGGAAGATGAATAAGGAAGACTGAAGAAGAGTTGACAGCTTTGAATTGTGGTGTTGGTGAAGAATATTGAATATATCATGGACTTCCAAAAACATGAACAAATCTGTCTTAGAAGAAGTATTAGAATGCTCCTTAGAAGCAAGGACGGCGAGGCTACGTCTCACATACTTTGGACATGTTGTCAGGAGGGATCAGTCCCTGGACAATGACATTATACTTGGTAAAGTAGAGGGCCATCAAAAAAGAGAAAGACCCTCAATGAGATGGATTGACACAGTGGCTGCAACAATGGGCTTAAGCATAACAACGATTGTGAGGATGGCACAGGACTGGGCAGTGTTTTGTTCTGTTGTACCTAGGGTTGCTATGAGTCGGAACCCACTCAATGGCACCTAACAACAACAACTATGGCCTATTTATCAAGTGACTCGAAAAGCTGCTAGTTTTGATTGGGGCCCAGAACAAGAGAAGGCTCTGTAGCAGGTTCAGGCTGCTGTGCAAGCAGTTTTGCCCTTGGGCCATAAACTCTGGCTGATCCAATGGTGCTTGAAGTGGCAGTGGCAGATAGAAATGCTGTTTGGAGTCTTTGGCAGGCCCATATCGATGAATCACAGTGCAGACCCTTAGGATTTTGGAGCAAAGCCCTGCCATCCTCTGCAGATAACTACTCTCCTTTTGAGAAACAGCTTTTAGCTGGTTACCAGGCTGTAGTAGAGTTGAATGCTTAACCATGGAACATCAAGTCACCATGCAGCCTGAGCTGCCCATCATGAACTGGGTGTTGTCTGACCCACAGAGCCATAAAGTTGGATGAGCACAGCAGCCCTCTATCATTAAATGGAAGTGATATATATGAGATCAGGCCCAAGCAGGTCCTGAAGGTAGAAGTAAGTTGCATGAGAAAGTGGTCCAAATGTCCATGGTCTCCACTCCTGTCACATTACCTTCCATCTCCCAGTCTGCACCTATGGCCTCACGGAGAGTTTCTTATGATCAGTTGACTGAGGAAGAGAAAACTCGTGCTTGGTTTACAGATGGTTCTGTGCGATATGAAGGCGCCACTCAAAAGTGGACAGCGGCAGCACTACTCTACTACCCCTCTCTGGGACCTCCCTGAAGGACAGTGGTGAAGGGAAATCCTCTCAATGGGCAGAACTTCGAGCAGTGCATCTAGTTGTTCACTTTGCTTGGAAGGACAAATGGCTAGATGTGTGATTGTATACTGATTCATGGGCTGTGGCCAATGGTTTGGCTGAATGGTCAGCGACTTGGAAGGAATATGATTGGAAAATTGGAGACAAGAAGTATGGGAAAGAGGTATGTGGGTAGATCTCTCTGAATGGACGAAAGAAGTGAAGATATCTGTGACTCATGTGAACGCTTACCAAAGGGTGACCTCAGCAGAGAAGGATTTTAATAATCAAGTGGATAGGATGATATGTTCTGTGGAAACCAGTCATCCTCTTTCCCTAGCCACTCTCATCACTGCCCAATGGGCTCATGCACAAAGTGGCTATGGTGGCAGGGATGGAGGTTATGCATGGGCTCAGCAGCATGGATGTCTACTCATCAAGGCTGACTTGTCTACAGCCACTGCTGAGTGCCCAATCTGCCAGCAGCAGAGACCAACAATGAGTCCCTGATATGGCACCATCCCTTGAGGTGATCAGCCAGCAACCTGGTGGCAAGTTGATTACATTGGACCACTTCCATCATGGAAAGGGCAGCATCTTGTTCTTAATGGAATAGACACTCAGGATATGGATTTGCCTTCCCTGCATGCAATGCTTCTACCAAAACTTCCATCTGTGGACTTAAAGAATGCCTTATCCACTATCATGGTAACCCACACAGCATCACCTTGGATCAACAGATTCACCTCACAGCAAATTAAGTGTAGCAATGGGCCCATGCTCATGGAATTCGCTGGTCTTACCATGTTCCTCCCCATTCTGAATCAGCTGGCTTGATAGAAGGATGGAATGGCCTTCTAAAGGCACAATTACAGTGCCAGCTGGGTGGCAATACTTTGCAGGGTTGGGATAATGTCCTCCAGGAGGCTGTGTGTGCTCTAAACCAGCATCCAGTATATGGTGCTTTTTCTCCCATAGCCAGGATTCACGGGTCCAGGAATCAAGGGCTGGAAATGGGAGTGGTACCACTCACTATTATCCCTAGTGACCACTGACAAGATTTGTTTCCTGTCCCTATGACCTTATGCTCTGCGGGTCTAGCAGTCTTAGTTTCAAAGGGACGAATGCTCCCACCTGTAGACACATCACTGATTCCATTGAACTGGAAGCCAAGAATGCCACCTGGCCACTTTGGGCTCCTTATGCCTCTGGCTCAACAGGGAAAGAAGAGAGTTACCATTCTGCCTGGTGTGATTGATCCAGATTGCCAAGAGGAAATCGGATTATATTACATAATGGAGGTAAAGAAGAGTACATCTGGAATGCAGGAGGTCCCTTAGGGCATCTCTTACCACTACCATGCCCTGTGATTAAAGTCAATGGAAAATTACAGCAACCTAATTCCAACATGATTGCTAATGGCCCAGAGCCTTCAGGAATGAAGGTTTGGGTCACCCCACCAGGCAAAGAACCACGACCAGCTGAGGTACTTGCTGTGGGCAAAGGGAGTACAGAATGGGTGGTGGAAGAAGGTAGTTCTAAATACCAGTTATGACCACATGACCAGGTGCAAAAACGAGGACTGTAATTTTTGTATTTCTTCCTTGTGTGTGTGCATCAAATATTTTGTTTTCTTCACTTATAAAATATAAGCTGTAAACAGGGCCAGTGCATTTTTGGTTGTATGTGTGTTCATTGTATCATATTAGGCAAAAGTACGATTTTATAATTGTCTTTATTCAGAGATTATGTCTGGTTTAAGGAGATGTATACAGTGCCAAGTTGACAAGGGGTGGACTATGATGGTTAAGGTTGTGTATCAACTTGGCTGTGCCATGATTCTCAGTGGTTTGGCAGTTACGATGTAGTTTGACAGTCGTATGATGTTGTGATCACTTCCATGACAAGATTTGATATAGTGTGATCACCTCCATGATGAGATCTACTGTGAGAAACCAATCAGCTGAAAGGGAGTTTCCTTGGGCATCTGCCTGCATCAAATATAAGTGGACATTCTAGCAAGGCTTTTCGGCTTTTGCTCACAGTGGATCCTGCAGCTGGCTCCTGACCCTCAGTTCTTGAGACTTCAGCTAGCAGCTTACCTGCTGTCTTGCCTGCTGATCTTGGAATTCATCGATCTTCACAGCCTGTAAGCAAGAGCCCTGCTCTCTGACCTGCTGGTCTTGAGCTCACCAGCCCCTGCAGCTATGTGAATCAGGAGAAGCCTCCAATCCTGACCCACAGACTTGGTACCTTCTAGCCTCTACAACTGCTTGAGCCATTTCCTTGATATAAATCTTTCTCTATATATATTTCTACACTTTACTGGTTTTCCTTCTCTAGAGAACCCAGCCGAAGACAGCCACTTTTTAAAATCTACGTTTTTGCATAGTTGCTCAGATTTTCTTTATTTATTTAAGGAATAATAATAGCTAATGTTCATGGTACTTACTACGTGCTAGGAACTGTTCTAAAACACTTTACACTTAATTTATGTAATCCTCATAGCCTTTATAGGAAGCTCTACAATTATAATCCTCAGTTCATGGATGAAGAAATTGAGGCACAGAGAGGTTTGGTAACTTGTCTAAGTTCACACAGCTAGGACGCGACGGAATCAGGACTTTGACTCAGGGAGATAAGTTCTAGAATCCATGCTATTAACCATCATGCTATACCATATGCTACAATCAAAACTTTCAGATATGGTTAAGCTCCACAGTGAACTATTCCCTTTCCTCCTCCTCTAGAGAAAACACTTCAGTCACTTGGTGTACATTATTCCTATCTATGTTTTTATACTTTCATTATACATTTTGTATTGCTCTGCATGCTTTCAAGTTTTACATAAATGATACTATACTTTGTATATTATCTTACAAGTTTCTTTTTTTTCTCTCCCACCATGTTTTTTTCGATTTATCTATACTGCAAATTATAGTTTTAGTTCACTCTTTTGAATTGATGTATATGAATATGAATATGTATATGTATATGAATATGTGGTATAGGAATATACCACAATTTATTTACCTATTTTCCTATTGAACATTTGGGTTGTTTACATTTTTTAATTTTTTTTTGTCTTTTCATGCAATTGTGTGAATTTCTTTAGGATATGTATTTAGCAGTAGAATAAGTTTGTACATCTTCAACTTTACTAGATATTACCAAATTATCTTTTCAAGTTGTTTTTCCAGTTCACATTCCTACTAGGGGTGAATGAGTTCACATTTTTTTCACTTTCTTGCCAGTGCTTGGTACTGTCAGATTTTTGTTTTAATTTTCCAGTCTGATGGGTGTAAATACTCTTATTATTATTATTTTTTTAAATTTTATGTCTGATTTTTAGTGCAGTTGAACATCTTTTCACAGGTGTATGAGAATTTGGGGTTTTCTCTCTTGTAAACTTCCTGTTCACATCATTTGTCTGTTGGATTTATAATTTTCTTACTGATTTTTGAGGAATCTTTTATATGAGTATGAACCCTTTGTTCAGTTATATGTATATGTTGCAAACAATTTCTCCTACTCTGTAGCATGTCTTTTCATTGAATGTATGGTGTTTTTGTTGTATCAAACCAAACCAAACCTATGGCCATCGAGCCAATTTTGATTCATAGCAACTCTATTGGACAGAGTACAACTGTACTGTAATCTTTATGGAAGCAGACTGCTACATCTTTCTCCTGTGGTGTGGCTGGCGAGTTCAAACCAGTTAGCAGCTGGCCGCTTCAACCATTGAGCCACCAAGGTTCCCTTTTTTGTTGTATAGAAGATTTTAATTTTAAGGCAGTCAAATTAATTACTCTTTTCTTTTATGGTTTACATTTTCTGTGTCTTGTTTAAAGATTTCTTCTCTACATGAAGGGGATAAAGATATATCTCTATATTTTTATTCCAAAAGTTTTGAAGTTTTGCTTTTGAGTCATCTAGGCATCTGCTCCACCTGAAATTTATTTTTGTGAATATTATGAGGTAAACAGCTAATTTTATTTTTTTCCATATGGGCACCCAATTATCTCCACATTGTTTATTTAAAAGTCTATCCTTTCCCTGCTGATTTAGAATGCCATTGCTGCTATTTATTAAGTTTCCACATATGTGGGAGTCTGTTTCTGGGTTCTCTGATCTGTTCCACTGAAGCATTTGTCTGTCTCTGTACAAATACCACACTGTCTTAATTACTAGAGTTTTATAACAAGTTGTCATATCTGTTAGGGTAATCGCTCTTCTTTTGACATGCCTGGATTTGGTCCTTTGCATTTCCATATTAACTTTAAAATCAGCTTGTCAAATCTTTTTTATCTTTTTACACCTCTACTGAGATATAATTGATGTACAAAAACTGCACATTTTTAACATGTACAATTTGATGAGCTTTGACATATGTATATACCCATAAAATCATTACCACAATAAAAAAAGGAACACACTTATGGCAGACAGACTCTAAGATAGTCTCAGTTGTCCCCGTCTCCAGGTATTCATGCTCTTGTGTAATCCCACTTGTGTGCATGGGACCTGTGACTTCTTTCTAACTTTCTAACCAACAGAATATGGCAGTGGTAATGGGAAGTCACTTCTGTGATTGTTTACATAAGATTGTAACTTTGTCTTGCTATAGTAGACTCTTGTCCTTGCTGGCTTTGCTGAAGAAATCTGCTGTGTTGTGAGCTGCCCTATGGAGAGGCCCACATGGCAAGGAACTGAGGGTGCCCTCCAGCTAATAGCCAGTAGGAAACTCAGTTCAACAATCGCAGGGAACTGAATTCTGCCAACGACCATGTGAGCTTGGAAGCAGACCCTTCCCCAGTCAAGTCTTGAGATGAGTCTGTTGCCCTGGCCAACATCTTGACTGCAGCTCTGTGAGAGACCCTGAAGCAGAGGACCCAGCTAAGCTGCGCCTGAACTCTTGACTCACAGAAACTGTGAGACAATAAATGTATGTGTGTTTTCTTTTTTCAAATTTTCGTTTTATTGTGATAAGATCTATATAACATAAAATTCACCACTTTAACTATTTTTAAGTGTAAATTCAGTGACATTAATTATATTCACAATGTTTTGCAACCATCACCACCATCCATTTCAAAACCTTTTCGTCACCCCAAACAAAAACTCAGTACCCTTTCAGTAATAACTTCACACTTCCTCATTACCCCAGCCCCTGGTAAACTCTAATCTACTTTTTGTCTCTATGAATTTGCCCATTCTAAATATTCATATAAGTGGAATCATGCAATATTTGTCCTTTTGTAGTCTGGCTTATTTCACTTAGCGTAATGTTTCCACGGTTCTTCCATGTTGTAGCATATATTAGCATTTCATTCCTGAATAATATTCCATAATTGTGTGATGTTTTAAGCTGCTAAATTTATTATCTTCTGTTACATAGCAATAAATAACTAATACAATATCTGCCATGCCCAAAAGTGTTCTCATGGACCTTTGTAACCCATCTCATCCTTCTTCCCTGCCTCCATCTCCAGGCAACCATTTATCTGATTTCTGTCACTATAATTTAAATTTCATTTTCTAGGACTTTGTATCAATAGAACTATACAGTATTTACTCTTTTTTGTTTGGTTTCTTTCACTCAGGATAATTATTTTTGATATTTATCCATTCACCACACATCTTAATAGTATTGTTCAGTAGTATTCCATTATATGGATATACTACAATTTATTTATCCATTCTTTTTTTTTTTATGGCTATTTGGATTGTTTCCAGCTTGGGGCTTGAATTGGTTTTCTGTTGCTGTTGTAACAAATTACCATAAACTTAGTAGCTTCAAACAACATAAATCTGTTCACTTATAATTCTGGAGATCAGAAGTCCAAAATGAGTCTTACTGAGCAGGGCTGGTAACTTCTGGAGGCTCCAGGAGAGAATATGTTCCTTGCTTCTTCCGGCTTCTAGAGGCTGCTGGCATTGGCTGTGGCCACATCACTACAGTCTCTTGCTTCTGTGGTGTCTTAGTCATCTAGTCCTCCTGTAACAGGAATACCACAAGTGGATGACTTTAACAAAGAGAAATTTATTCTCTCACAGTCTAGTAGGCTACACGTCCAAATTCAGGGTGTCAGCTCCAGGGGAAGGCTTTCTTTCTCTGTCGGCTCTGGAAGAAGGTCCTTGTCATCAATCTTCCTCTGGTCGAGGAGCTTCTCAGGCATGGGGACTCCGGGTCCAAAGGATGTGCCCTGCTCCCAGTGCTGCTTTCTTGGTGGTATAAGGTCCCCATGTCTCTCTGTTTGCTTCTGTCTTTCATATCCCAAAAGAGACTGACTTGAGACAAAATCTAATCTTGTAGATCTCATCAACATAACTGCTGCTAATCCATCTCATTAACATCATGGTGATAGAATTTACAACACATAGGAAAATCACGTCAGATGACAAAATGGTGGAAATCACACAATATTGGAATCACCGCCTAGCCAAGCTGACACATATTTTTGGGGGACACAATTCAATCCATGACACATGGTTACATCACCTACTACTCTGACACTGCCTTCTCCTGCACCCCTCCTATAAGGACCTTTGTGATTACACTGAGCCTACCTGAATCATCCAGACAATCCCTCCATCTCAATATTCTTAATGTATTCACATAAGCAAAATACTTTTTGCCATATCAGGTAGCATTCACAGATTCTGGGTATGAGGATGTGGTCATATTTGGGGACCATTTTATTCAGCCTGCTACAGAGCTAGTACAAATAAAACTACTGTAAACATTCATGTACAAGTCTGTGTGGACATATGCTTTCATTTTGCCTGGAATTGCTGGGTCATATGGTAAGTTCGTTTGCTACTTAAGAAACTTTCTTAGTCATCTAGTGCTGCTGTAACAGAAATACCACAAGCGGATGGCTTTAACAAAGAGAAATTTATTTTCTCACAGTCTGGTAGGCTAGAAGTCCAAATTCAGGGCATCAGTTCCAGGCGAAGGCTTTCTTTCTCTGTCAGCCTTCTCATCAATCTTCCCCCAGACTAGGAGTTTCTCCACTCGGAGACCCTGGGTCCAAAGGACACAGTCTGCCCTGGCACTGCTTTCTTGGTGGTATGAGGTCCCAACTCTCTGCTTGCTTCCCTTTCCTTTTATCTCTTGTAAGATAAAAGGTGGTGCAGGCCACACCCCAGGGAAATTCCGTTTACATTGGATCAGGGATGTGACCTTAGTAAGGGCGTTACAATCCCGCTCTAAGCCTCTTTAACATAAAATTACAATCACAAAATGGAGGACAACCACACAATACTAGGAATCATGGCCCAGCCAAATTGATACACACATTTTTTGGGGGACACAATTCAATCCATGACAGAAAGTGAAAAACTTTTCCAAAGCGGTTGAATCATTTTACGTACCTGCCAGCAGTGTGTGAAAGTTCCAGTTGCTTAAAATGGTCACTGACACTTGACATGGTCAGTCCTTTTAGTTTTATCCACTCTAGAGGGCACGTAATAGTATCGCTTTATGGCTTAATTTGCATTTACCTAATGAATGATGACTATGAGCATTATCTCATGTGCTTATTTGCCATCCATATATCTTCTTGGGTGACATGTTTCTTCAGATCTTTGCCCATTTTTTAGTTGTATTGTTTGCCTTCTCATTATTGAGTCGTAAGTGTTCTTTAATATTTTTTAGATACAAGTCCTTTGTTGGGTATATGTCTTGCTGATATTTTCTCTCAGTCTGTGGCTTGTCTTTTTATTTTTGTAACGATGTCATTTAAAGAGCAAAAAAATTTTTTTTCAGTTTCGTGCTACGTGAAACAATCCCCCCCCTCCTTCAAATATCCATGTCCTAATCCCTGGGAACTGTGACTGTGTTACCTTACGTGGCAAAAGAAATTAAAGTTGCAGATGGAATTAAAATTGCAGATGGAGTTAAAGCTGTAATTAGCTGATCTTAAAATAGGAAGATTATCTTGGATTATCTGGATAGGCCCAAAGTTATCACAGGGGTCCTTAAAAGTGGAAGAGGGAGGTCAGAGAGATGCACTGTGAGAAGAACTCAACCTGCCATTGCTGGTTGGGAAGTTGGAGTAAGAGGGCTGTCTTAGTCTGGGTTCTCCAGAGGATCAAAACAAGTGAAACATCTATAAATGTGTGTGTGTGTGTGTGTGTACATATATGTAAATACTAAAGCATTTCTGCTAACAGAAAGGTTGGCAGTTTGAACCCACCAGCCACTCCAAGGGATAAAGATGTGACAGTCTGCTTCTGTAAAGATTTACAGCCTTGGAAACCCTATGGGGGAGTTCTACTCTATCCTGTAGGGTTGCTATGAGTCAGAATCAACTCAACAGCAGTGAGTTCTATGTAAATATGTGTGTGTGCGTGTGTGTGTGTGTGTGTGTGTGTATTTACTTCAAGGAAAGGGCTCACACAATTGTGGGGGCTGGCAAGTCCAAATCCATGGGTCAGGTGACAGGCTGAAGACCTTTGCTGGCTCACGGAGTTGCAGGGGTTGGTGAATCCAAAATCTGCAGGTCAGGTGGCAGGCTAGAGACTTCTGCAGGATTACAACCCAAGAACAAGAGGCCGGGTGATGAGAAGAGTACAGGGTCCAGAAAGAGAGTGAGCTTTGCCAGAACATCCATCTATATACTAGAGGCAGGCCCCACCCCCAAGGAAACTTCTCTTTCAACTGATTGGCTGCTCTCATCAGATCACAAAATGGAAGGTAATTACATAGTGTCTACCAAACCACTAAGAATCATAGCCTAGCCAAGTTGACAGATAACATTAACCATCACAAGACCCACAAGCTAAGGAATGTAAGAAGCCTCTGGAAACTGGAAAAGGCAAAGAAACTAATTCTCCCCTAGAGCTTCCAGAAAGGAACTCAGCCCTTCCCATGCCTTGCTTTTTAGTCCAGCAGATCCACGTCAGACTTCTGACCCTCAGAACTGTAAGATAATAAATTTGTGTTGTTTTAAGCCACTAAGTTTGTGGTAATTTTTAATACAAAACAAATGCAATTTTGATATTGTCTAATATGTCAATTTTTTTCTTTTATAGTTTGTGCTTTTTCTGGCCTAAGAAGTCTTCACCTTACCCAGGGTCATGAAGATTTTCTCCTGTTTTCTTCTAAAAGTTTGTAGGTTTAGCTCTTATATTTAGGTCTGTGATCCACTTTGAGTTGATTCTGTACATGGAGTAAGATTCTTTTTGGATGAGAGGGAGGACATGACTATCCAATTGTTTCCATCACCATTGTTGAGAAGATTAATTTTTGTCCATTGAATTGCTTTGGTACCTGTCATGGATTGAACTGTGTCCCCCCAAAATATGTGTCAACTTGGTTAGGCCATGATTTCCAGTACTATGTGGTTGTTCTCCATTTTGTGATTGTAATTTTATGTTAAAGAGGATTAGGTGGGATTGTAACACCCTTAGTAAGGTCACATCCCTGATCCAAGGTAAAGGGAGTTTCCCTGGGGTGTGGCCTGCACTACCTTTTATCTTAACAAGAGATAAAAGGAAAGGGAAGCAAGCAGAGAGTTAAGGACTTCCTACCACCAAGAAAGCAGTGCCGGGAACAGAGCGTGTCCTTTGGACCTGGGGTTCCTATGCAGAGAAGCTTGTAGTCCAGGGAAAGATAGATGAGAAGGACCTTCCTCCAGAGCTGACAGAGAGAGAAAGCCTTCTGCTTGAGCTGATGCCCTGAATTTGGACTTCTAGCCTACTAGACTGTGAGAAAATAAATTTCTCTTTGTTAAAGCCATCCACTTGTGGTATTTCTGTTATAACAGCTCTAGTGACTAAGACAATTGTCCACGTATGTGCATGTCTATTTCTGGGTTCGCTCTTCTGTTCCATTGATGTATATGCCTATCTTTATGCCAATACCACACTGTCTTGATTAATGTAGCTTTATAAGTCTTGAAATCAGGTAGTATAAGTCCTCCAACTTTGCTGTCTTTTTTTCAAAAGTATTTTAGCTCTTCTAGGTATTTTCCATTTCCATATAAATTTTAGAATCAACTTGTCAAATTTCTACAAAAAAAACCCTCCTGAAATTTTGATTGGAATTGTGGAGAATTGATATGATAACAATTTGACTCTTTTGATTCATGAACATATTATATCTCTCCATATATTTAGGTCTTCTTTGATTTCTTTCAGCAATGTTTTGTAATTTTCAGTGTAAAGATCTTGTATAGCTTTTGTCAAACTTATCCCTATTTCATAATTTTTGATGCTATTATAAATGGTATTTTTAAAATTTTAATTTGTAATTAGTTGTTGTTCAGAGCTTGGCTGCTAACCAAAAGGTCGGCAGTTCAAATCCACCAGCCACTCCTTGGAAACCCTATGGGGCAGTTCTACTCTGTCTAATAGGGTCGCTATGAGTCAAAATTGACTCGGCAACGGATTTGGTTTGGTTTTTGGTTTTGTATATTGACTTTGTATCATGCAATCTTGCCAAACTCATTCAAAAGTTTTAGTAGCTTTTTTGTAGGTTTCCTAGGATTTTCTACATAGAAGATCATGTCATATGCAAATACAGACAATTTTATTCCCTGATTTTCACTCTGTATGCCTTTTATTTCTTTTTCTTACCTTATTGCACTATCAGCAAAAGAAGCAGTGACAGCAGAGGGTAAATCCAATCCTTGTTACTGCATACGGGCAGAAATGGAAGTCCTTATCATCTTCTCTTGCCTAGCTATCTAGAACCCTAAGTATTTTTAATTTCTTAAGATAACAGAAGCAGACATGGTGAAATTTTAACATATGAATACATAAATCAAACATTACTCTCACTGTGACCCATTTGATAGATGATGTCCCTGGGTATTGTTCTTCCTCCTGGGGGGAAGACCAGGTAAGTTATGCAGCACAGGAGATAGGCTATGGTGGGTGACAAATTTCTGCCCCTTTTCCACTCAGAAGATCCCACCAGACTATCAGTAAATGAGTGTGATGTTATTGTTGAGGTAATCTTCACCTTACTCAAAATGCTATAATATCTTCCATTAAAAAACAAAAACAAAAAAAACCTCTCACTTGTTCCCACATTCTCACTCCAGCTACTGCCCCATCTCTCTGTTCTTCTTTATAGCTAAACTTGAAAGAGCCATCTAAACTTGCTTTCTCAACTTCTGTCTCTTGGATCCACTTTGGTCAGGCTTCAGCCTCACCATTCTACGGAAACAGTTCTTTTTAGGGTCACCAATGCCCTCCATGTTATCAGAGCTGGTGATCATTCTTTATTCCTCATCTTCCTCTCAGTCGTACATAACTGGTCATGTAACCCTTTTTTGAAACCCTTTCTTCACTTGGCTTTTAGGAAATCACTCTCATCGATTTCCTCCTACCTCACCGACAGCTCCTTCTCAATATCTTTTTCTAGTTTCTCTTCATCTTGCTGACTTCTTTTTTATCTATACTTATTCCCTTTTGAGGTCCCTGGGTGGCGCAAATTGCTTCTGCTTGACTACTACCCTAAATGTTGGTGACTTGAACCCACAGCGGCACTGTGAAAGAAAGACCTGGAGAGCTGCTCCCATAAAGATTACAGCAAGAAAACCCTATGGAAGAGTTCTACTCTGTAAAACATGGAGTTGCCATGAGTCGGAATTGACTTGATGACAACTGCTTTATATACTGAGAGTTTCCAAATTTATCTTTCCATCTCCTACTGCTATCCTATATTCAACTACCTACTTATCACACATTTCACTGAATGTCCAATAGATGCTATAAACTTAAGTCTCAAACCAATCTGTGTGTCTCATAGTCTTCTCCTCAATAAATGGCATCTCTGCCCTACAAATTATTCAGGTCAAACTTTTACAGTTGTTCTTTCCTTCTGTTAAATTTTACATGCAAGTCCTCAGCAAATCCTGTCATTTCTACCTGCAAGGCCAATCATTTATCACCACCTCTACAGTATCACTCTAGACTAAGCCGCCATCAAACTTAAAAGTCTCTAACAGCTTATTATCTCTTCCAGAGTAGACTCGAAAGTCTTCACAATGGCTTGCAAGACCATTCATGATGGGTCACCTCTGCTAATTCTCTGACTTCATCATTGCCTACCCTCTTTCTCCCCTTCCCCCCCTCTGATTCCATCACCCTGGCCTCTTTGCATACTCCCCCCCTTGCTCATTTGTACTTGCTGTTTGCTCTTTTGGAGCAATCTTCCCTCAGCTATCCCCATGGCTTGCTCTCTCAGAGACTTGGGTCTCTGCTTGAATGTCACCTTGTCAAATAGACTATCGCCTTTCTTTGCTTTATTTGTCTTTGAACATTATAACCATTTGCCATGCTAATTAATTAATTTATTTTCTATTTCATCCTTACCTTCCACATCCACTAGAATGTAAGCGTCATAAAAGCAGGTACATCGCTTTATTCTCTGCTGTTTTCCCAGCAGCTAGAACATAGCCTGGCACTGAGTAGTGAACCAATAAATATTTGCTGAATAAGTGAAAGCTTCAATTTTTTTTTTTTTGTTTGTAAAAAAATGAATCCATTTGCAAGTTTCAGTTCTCTAACTTAAGAGGTAGGAATAACTATCGCAACACACCTTACATATCATCATGACACATCGGTGGGGATACTGAGACATCATGGCTGAGAACAACTTCCATCAGCTATACAAAAAATTATTTCAAAAACAAAACAGTAGCAGAGGAGAGTGACCAACAGGGTCCCAAGCATCAGAGAGGTCCAAACTGGTGAATACTGAAAAATGTCTGTTAGATTAGGCAACTGAGAGGACTAGCAACTTTGAGAGCAAGTTTTGCAGATTGTGTGTGGGTGGGAAAACTCAATTGCAGTGGGTGGAGGGCATCTTCTTCTCACAATCTCCTGGTCCTTCTCTCAGGAAACTCCTCCTCATTCCTCTATGCTCTCAATCCTTATTATTAGCTACAAGCATGTACTAAACATTTCCCATGGGGCATAGTCAGTCCCTGCCCTCCAGAAGAGCTCAGTCTGATGGAGGAGGGCTTAAGGAGTCAGGGAGCTTCCAATCAGATGGTGATGGTGGAGGTATGTGTGTGTATGCGGAAACAGTAATCATTAAAAGACATCAAAAGTAAAAAGGCAAAACAGGAATTAATGTAACGTCCAACAAATGCCTGCTAAAGACATGCCAGAGAGAAGAGACAAACTTGGGAAGGGAGGCAGGGACACCCTCTCTGGCTCTGCAGCACGAGGCTGACTGGGATGTGAAGTCCATAATTCATAGCAAATAAATACTGGAGGGCCCAGTGCTCTGACCCCTTTGGAAGCCGTGCTCTTCTCTGACAGCTGAGCCCTTCTTCATGGAGGCCTGGGGCAGGAAGGTTTCTCTCCGTATGCACCCTGGGCCCTGCAGCCAGGATGATGGATGAGGAGGCAGGAGGTAAGTGTTCAGGGCAGCTGAGGCTGATGGAGCTGAGCAGGGAGAGAAATATGGTAGCAAACACAACTCTGTGTGCAGATTGCTGAAGGCCAAAGTGCAGAGTCCTAGGGAGCACCAAGCATGTCAAGGATGGCTTAACAAGGGAAGCCGGGAAGGAGCTGTCAGAGAAAGATGGAAAAAATAAGAAGTGTGAAGCATTATGGAAGGCAAGAGAGAAGAGAGCTTCCCAATGAGAGTGGGGACAACAACAGTGACTGTTGAATGCTGCAGAGAAAGCCCTGCTGTGGGGCCTGGGAATATGTCCTTTAGATTTGATCACTAGGAGGTCCCTGGGGAACCTGGAGAAAGCCCTCTCAATGGAGAGGGTTAGGCAGAAATCAAGGAGTCCCTGGGTGGCACAAATGGTAAAAGCACTCAACTACTAGTCAAAAGGTTAGTAGTTAGAACACACCCAGAGGTACCTAGGAACACAGGCCTAGTGATTTGCTTCTGAAAGGTCGCAGCCTTGAAAATCCTATGGAGTTGTTCTACTTTGCACACATGGGGTCTCCATGAGTTGGAATTGACTTGATGGCGACTAACAACAACTACAGGCAGAAACTCGGTTTCAGCGGGTAGAGTAGCAAATGGAAGTGAGGAAGGGGCACAGGGTGAGTAAGGTTGGGTCAAAAGAAAAATATGGTCTTCCCAGTTAAATTAGAATTTATCTGAAATTTGAATTTCAGATAAACACAAATAAATTTTTAGCATTTTTTTGGTGTAAAAAAAACTCCATACTCGTTGCTGTCTAGTTGATTTTGACTCATATGTCCCAAATATTGCATGGGGGTATATTTATACTAAAAATAACTTGTTGTTTATCTGAAATTCAAATTTAACAGTGCATCCTGTATTTTATCTGGCAACCCTAATAGGGTGGCATGCGGGCTTCTCTCTAGGGAAACTTAGCTGGGAAGAAAAGATAAGTGCTAGGGCCATAGCTGAGTCCCTAGGTGGTGCAATTAAGGTTCTGGCTGCTAACTGAAAGGTTGGAGGTTCAAGTCTACCCAGAGGCACCTTGGAAGAAAGGCCTAGTGATCTACTTCAGAAAAATCAGCCATTAAAAACCCTATGGAGCACAGTTCTACTCTGACTCACATGGGGTCGCCGTAAGTCAGAACTCGATGACAACTGGTGGTAGGGCCATAGCTGGAAGAGGACTCAAGTCAGTGGACAGTTGTGTCTAAGATGGGATGGTCTGAACAGACAACAAAGCTTTCTGTAGCATGTTTGGAGGCTGAGGGGAAAGAGCTCATAAAAGGAGAGTCTCAAGACACAGTCAGGGGAATAATTGATTAGAGGCAGTCCCTGGGTTATGAACGAACGAGATCCGTTCCTGTGTCTTTAAGTCAAATTTGCAGGTAAGTCGAACAGGTGCATATGGTTCTTATTTAGCCTTACTTTAGTGCAAGAAAAGGCTCAAAGGCTCTTCAATGATTTAAAAGCTGCACATGAAGCCATTGAACATGATTGTGATGAAGAATTTGTTGTGAGTAGGAGTTGGTTCAATCATTTCAAAAAGAGGGCAGATTTACCTAACATTAAAGGGAAGTATGAGTTGTCCATAATGGGGATGTTCAAAACCCAGGGACAGTTTGCATTTAATCATGGGACTCTAGCCAGCATCAGAAATCGTTTTGTTTGATCCACTCATAAAAACCAGACAGTCCCTCCCTAACATTGCATCCCACAAAAAACTCAGAAAATAGAAATTTTCAGTCTTAATTTGCAAGGGTATTGCTGCTACTATGAAACTATGAGATTGTGGTTTTAATGAGAGCTCTATCCAGTGCATTTTTTTCTTTTGTTCTTTTTCTTGATGTTTTCTAATGGACCACCATAGTTGCAAACATTTTTCTAAATAGAGCAAACCTACTTTGCCAACTTCAACATTTCTTAAAATCCACTCACCAGAGAGAACTATTTTTAATAGCTAGATTCCATTGCCAGTTCAGGCCAAAAACCTGGGTCTTTTAGAGCAGATGAATCAGATTAATGCTGTAATGGAGCACCTCCTTCCTCTTCTGCTATTTTTAATCTTTCTGCTAATGGTGAAGTTATCAAAGCTTCTTTTGGTGATGAAAGAATTAAATCATTGGAGTCATCACATGACATACTCAACAGCTGTTCTTCTTCCTCATTACACCAGTTCCCAGGGTCACATATGGTTTGAAAAATGAGAAGACTGGTGTACTTTCAAAATTTTAGTTCCTTTTCCTATAATGCTAATATGTTTCTATGTCTGTGTGAGAGAAAGACAGAAAAGTTTTGTTTTTCCTTTCCACAAATACTAACCCTGTCTGTTTTGTTTTAGTTCATTTTTGGGAAGAGTGCAGCCCATCAAGTCTAATTCTTTGCTCGCTTTTAGGCATGTTGACCCCACAGCAGAAGTGGCATTGTGGCTTCCTCTGACCTTCCTAAGAATGTTCCTGGCTGCTAATTGTTAGAACATTCTCCTCCCTCACAAGGGACTTTCAGAATTTTTAGTTAAGAAAAAAACGACAACATAGGGCTGCACAAATTCTCTTTCCCCCAAATTACTTGTTCTACATTAGCTCCAAAACAAGAGTTCGCCATGTTTGTTTTAAAGAAAGTGCCAAAGCACTGTCCAGATGCCACTTGTTCTGTTTCTGATTGGCTCCAGGCTTTTCATAAAATCCATATAGGGACCATCTAAAGAACAATGTCTCAAGGTAATTCATGATTTTGCCTTTTTTCTTCCTCTCTCATGGAACGCAGGTTAAACCTGGTCCTGTTTGGTCCCTGGAATTCAAGATTGGGTGGTTGGGGGAGGTTTTGTTTGGAACCTACTTTCAAATAAGATATCTATACCCAAGTATCCCCATGTGTCTGTCAGTTTGTCGTACTGTGGGCACTTGTGTGTTGCTGTGATGCTGAAAGCTATACCAGCAGGGTTACCCATGGTGGACAGGTTTCAGCTCAGCTTCCAGACTAAGAAAGACTAAGAAGAAGGACCCAGCAGTCTACTTCTGAGAAGATTTAGCCAGTGAAAACCATATAAATAGCAGTGGAACATTGTTTGATATAGTGCCAGAAGATGAGTCCCTCGGTTTGGAGGGCACTCAAAAGACGACTGGGGAAGAGCTGCCTCCTCAAAGTAGTTGACCTTAATGATGTAAATGGAGTCCAGCTTTTGGGACCTTCATTTGCTGGTGTGGCATGACTCAAAATGAGAAGAAACAGCTGCAAACATCCATTAGTAATCAGAACGTGGAATGTAAGAAGTATGAATCTAGGAAAATTAGAAATTGTCAAAAATGAAATGGAACCTATAAACATCTATATCCTAGCATTAGTGAGCTGAAATGGTCTGGTTTTGGCCATTTTGAATCAGACAATCAGACAATCAGACAATGCCGGGAACAACTTGAAGAGGAATGGCATTGCGTTCATCGTCAAAAAGAACATTTCTAGATCTATCCTGAAGTACAACACTGACAGCGATAGGATAATATCCATATGCCTACAAGGAAGACCAGTTACTACAACTACTATTCAAATTTATGCACCAACCACTAAGGCCAAAGATGAAGAAACTGAAGATTTTTACCAGCTTCTGTAGTCTGAAATTGATCAAACATGCAATCAGGATGCATTGATAATTACTGGAGATTGGAATGCAAAAGTTGAAAACAAAGAAGAAAGATCACTAGTTGGAAAATATGGCCTTGGTGATAGAAAAAATGCCAGAGATTGCATGATAGAATTTTGTAAGACCAACGACTTCTTCATTGCAAATACCTTTTTTCACCAACATAAATGGCAACTATACACGTGGACCTCGCCAGATGGAATACACAGGAATCAAATGGACTACATCTGTGGAAAGAGATGATGGAAAAGTTCAATATCATCCATCAGAACAAGGCCAGTGGCCAACTGCAGAACAGACCATTAATTGCTCATATGCAAGTTCAAGTTGAAACTGAAGAAAATTAGAACAAGTCCATCAGAGCCAAAGTACGACCTTGAGTATATTGCACCTGAATTTAGAGAACATCTCAAGAATAGATTTGACTCTTTGAACACTAATGATCAAAGACCAGATGAGCTGTGGAATGACATCAAGGACATCATACATGAAGAAAGCAAGAGGTCATTAAAAAGACAGGAAAGAAAGAAAAGACGAAAATAGATGTCAGAAGAGACTCTGAAACTTACTCTTGAACGTCAAGTAGCAAAAGCAAAAGGAAGAAATGATGAAGTAAAAGGGTTGAACAGAAGATTTCAAAGGGTGGCTCGAGGAGACAAAGTAAAGTATCATAATAACATGTGCAAAGATCTGGAGATGGAAAACCAAAACAGAAGAACACGCTCTGCATTTCTCAAGCTGAAAGAACTGAAGAAAAATTCAAGCCTCAAGTTGCAATACTGAAGAAGTCTATGGGGAAAATATTAAATGACACAGAAAGCATCAAAAGAAGATGGAAGGAATACACAGAGTCACTGTACCAAAAAGAACTGGTCGACATTCAACCATATTAGGAGGTACCATATGAGCAGGAACCAATGGTACTGAAGGAAGAAGTCCAAGCTGCACTTGAAGGCATTGGCAAAAAACAAGTGTCCAGGAACTGATGGAAAACCATTTGAGATGTTTCAAAAAACGGATGCAGGCTGGACGTACTCACTTGTCTACGCCAAGAAATTTGGAAGACAGCTAACCTGGCCAACCAACTGAAAGAAATCTATATTTATGCCTATTCCCAAGAAAGGTGATTCAACTGAATGCAGAAATTATCGAACAATATCATTAATATCACACTCAAGTAAAATTTTGCTGAAGATCATTCAAAAGCGGCTGCAGCAGTATTTTGACAGGGAACTGCCAGAAATTCAAGCAGGATTCAGAAGAGGATGCGGAACCAGGGATATCATTGCTGATGTCAGATGGATCCTGGCTGAAAGCAGAGAATACCAGAAAGATGTCTACCTGTGTTTTATTGACTATCCAAAGGCATTTGACTATATGGATCATAACAAATTATGGATAACATTGGGAATGGGAATGGGAATTCCAGAACACTTAATTGTGCTCATGAGGAACCTGTACATAGATCAAGAGGTAGTCATTCAAACAGAACAAGGGGATACCGTGTGGTTTAAAATCAAGAAAGGTGTGCATCAGGGTTGTATCCTTTCACCATACCTATTCAATCTGCATGCTGAGGAAATAATCCGAGAGGCTGGACTATATGAGGAAGAACAGGGCATCAGGATTGGAGGAAGACTTATTAACAACCTGCGTTATGCAGATGACACAACCTTGCTTGCTGAAGGTGAAGAAGACTTGAAGCACTTACTGATGAATATCAACGACCACAGCCTTCAGTATGGATTACACCTCAACATAAAGAAAACAAAAATCCTCACAACCAGACCAATAAGCAACATCATGATAAACGGGGAAAGATTGAAGTTGTCAAGGATTTCATTTTACTTGGATCCACAATCAACACGCATGAAAGCAGCAGTCAGGAAATCAAAAGACGCATTGCATTGGGCAAATCTGCTGCAAAAGACCTCTTTAAAATGTTGAAAAGCAAAGATGTCACCTTGAAGACTAAGGTGCACCCGACCCAAGCCATGGTATTTTCAATCGCCTCCTATGCATGTGAAAGCTGGACAATGAATAAGGAAGACCGAAGAAGAATTGACACCTTTGAATTGTGGTTTTGGTGAAGAATATTGAATATACTATGGACTGCCAAAAGAATGAACAAATCTGTCTTGGAAGAAGTACAATCAGAATGCTCCTTAGAAGCGAGGATGATGAGGCTACGTCTCACATACTTTCAACATGCTGTCAGGAGGTATCAGTCCCTGGAGAAAGACACCATGCTTGATAGAGGGTCAGCGAAAAAAAGGAAGACCCTCAATGAGATGGATTGACACAGTGGATACAACAATGGGCTTAAGCATAACAACAATTGTGAGGATGGCACAGGACTGGACAGCGTTTCTTTCTGTTGTACATAGGGTCGCTATGAGTCAGAACCAACTCGATGGCACCTAACAACAACATACCCAGGTAATGGGTATTTTACAATTTTGTTTCTCCCTATCGTGCCTATCCCAAGGGGTAGACAGGTGCAGAGGGGCTGGAGATAAAGCTGGGGCCAGGATAGGGAAGGGAAGAAAAGTTTCTTTAGTAATCAAAATATCTTTCAAATCTCAAAAGACACATTACCAACAGGTCCCCTCTGGGCGACAGCTCTCCTGCTGGGCTGACCAGGGTACCAGTGTGGTGTGGTCCAGTGTCTGGGAGGATGTCTCAAGGAACGTGTTGCCTAAATCACCTCACCTGGAGGTTGAAGGCCTTAGACTATTTAAACCAGTAAGGACCTTGAGGAGCCCTGGTGATGCAGTGGTTAAGAATGAGACTACTAACGAAAAGGTAGACAGTTCGAATCTACCAGCCGCTCCTTGGAAACTCTATGGGGCAGTTCTACTCTGTCCTATAGGGTTACTGTGAGTCGGAATTGACTTGATGGTAATGGGTTTGTTTCGGAGGTTTTGGTAAGGACTTTAAAAATTCTCTAGTTCAGGGGTTCCCAGACTTTTCATTTTCATAGTTCATTACAACTTGGAGGAAAAATATGTAAAAAATAACAAGTTGTCAGTAATTTTATTTTGCTAGTTAAGCAAATAAAATACTCATCTACTGTCATCATCAAGGGACATTTTAACTTAAAAATACAAATAACTTATTCTCTTAATTTATTCTTAAAAAATATATCCCAGTCTTTTCGCAGAAAGTCACTGTCAAACTTACATCAACAATATACAAATACATTAAAATATATATCTGTGTATACATACATACATATATATGCATGTATATGTGTATATATATGTATATACACACATATGTATACACGTATATGTATGTATACACACACACACACACACACACACACACACACATTCATCATCATCCTTAGTTTTCCTTATCACACAAGCAGCTGTAGAGTAATAATTAAGTACATGGTACATGGACTCTGGGGCCAGAAAACCTGAGTTCAAATTCACTGTCTACTACTCATAACTGAAGAGCCTCAGACACGTTACTTAACTTCTCTGAGCTTTGGCTTTATCATCTATTAAATGAAAGTGATAATAATAATATACACTTTTCCAGAGTGGTTATAAGGATTAAATGAAAAATACTTAGTATAGCAGGGAGCACCCACAGACTGATGAAGTCTCCACAAATTGGTCTCTGGGAAATCACTGAAAGAACAACTCTTTCCTTTTTTGGAGGAGGAAAAAGTTGAAGTCCAGAGTGGCACTTTCAGCTAAGACCATGGCCAGTTAGTGATTGGAACAGGAGTAGAATTCAAATCTCCTGACCAAGTCTGATGCATCTCTGAGTCTCCTGGAAAAAAACAAGTTAGACAAATGGCTGGGGCGGGGGTTGGATTTAGTGTCCTGTAGGGAAGCCAGCAATGCAGCAGGGCACAATGACCAGTTTGGGAACCACCAGGAGTCTGGTCACAGCTTGCTTCCCTTTCTCCTTCCTCCAACCCCAGAGAAAATGAAAACAGGAGCAGGTCCCCGCAGGACTGCTTTGGGCTGAGGGTGGGGAGGCTGGTCCCCATGTGGGATAGGGATACATGAGTAGCAATGCGCATGGCAACTCTCCTTCCTTCTGCCTTCATTCCAGCCACAGAATGCCTCACTGAGCCTCCCAAATCCTGCCTCTTACAATTCTGCTGGTGGTCCCATCGGGTGCATCTGTTGGGTGGAGGTCCTACCCCACAGTCATCAGATGCCACAAAAGCTAGGGCTAGAAATAATGCCCTCACTCTCTGAATTGTTTTTGCTGCTGTGGTTTGGGGGCCATTCCCCATTTACTAAGCAGACACTGCCTCGGTGAGGGCCACTGGATCAGGTAGGATTGTACTCAGTGGCCAGTAACAGAATCCACATGACTGTGGTACTTTTTGCCTTTGTATTGCAAGAAATCAGGCCTAACAAGATGGAGGGGATGGGCCTATATCAGGAAATCAAAACTTTCCCCAAACCCTCCAGCAACTTCTGCTGATGCCTCATTGGTCAAGCTGTGTCACATGACTACCCCTAGCTGCAAGGGAGGCTAGGAAATGTAACATCTTGTCTGGGTAACATATTGGGGTTTTATTAGTAGGGAAGGAGAGAACTGATATTGGGTAAGAAGCATTGTCTGCTTTGAAGGCATAATCAGAATAAAATTGAACTTTTCTGCCACCATTCTACTCCCCACCCCACCCCCAATTCTATTTTGGCAGGATCGCCTTTAAAGGAACCATTAGTCCAGCTCCAGAAACACCTTAAAGCGTATATGGGTCTGTACTGAAACTTGTGTACGTGCGTAGTGGATCACACAGCACATCATCCAGCAGACCTTCCTCACAAGCCTCGTTTTACTTTTCTCTGCCTCCTCTCAATAGCTGCTCCGGTCTCCCTCTCTCCTGCAAAACAAAACAAACAAGAGACTGACTATAGCCTGTGCAGCCCCTTCCTGCTTGCCCTCTGCCCTCCTCCAAGTTTCCTGTTTTTACCTCCTTCTTCTCTGTGCCCTTTCTTGTGGAAGTCAATTTTGCCTCTGGGCTTTTATAAACCTAGGTCTCCACCCCTTACGCCATTAGCACTCCCAAGGCTGAAAATAAAGACTCTGGGACAGGGAAAGCCTGTAAATCACACTTTAACATTTTCCTCTGCTGCCTAGGTTACACTATTTGTCAAATGCCCGCGGTTACCCAGTCAGTGGTCAGTCAACGGCTCCAGCCATGGAGACCTGCCATTTCCACCCCCTCAGCCCCCTGCTGTCTTGGCTCTCGGTGTTACTCTAAATTGTTTCTCCCCACCTTTGATACACATCCTACTGATTTCAGCCAAGTAATTTCCATCTGCTCCTTCAAAGACCCTGGATGGTTGGCTCTTTGAGGGGGCTTTCTTGATTAACCTCACCTGGCCCCAAGCCCGTGCACTATGCCACTGATAGTTAAAACAAGTTGCTGTAGAGTCAACTGACTCATGGCGACCCCATGTGTGTCAGAGTAGAACTGTGCCCCACAGGGTTTTGTCAAAAAGAAAAATTAATAACAGACATCTTACTTTTAAGATTTTGTTCTTACCCATGAAACCAAATTTTTAGCTGCCAGGCCAGAGATCACCTGATATCAGTTGATCTCAGTAAAAGGGGCGGGCAGGGTTCAATCAACTGTGTTAAAATTAGTCAGTGGTTGGCCTTCTGTTCTTCTGGCTACCCGAATCAGGTCTTAACCGGTATGGTTTCTCGTCAGTAAAGACACACTGAGGTAAGGAGGGAGGAAGAGCGTTTATTGCAAGCACGCAGGCAAGGAGCAAGGAGCAAATCAAGCTCCCCGAACAAAGGGAGGCAGGACCTTTTATACAGTCCTTCACAAGAAAGGACATACAAACATCATGGACTATGTAGGTTATCAGGGCGTGCAGGTGCAGTAAGACAAATTGCATTTTTTTCCTTTAGTATGTACAGAAAATGGCAGGCAAGTCCTGCCCTGGGCAGAGATTTTAATATTTAATTAGATCTTAATGAGGCTTAGGTTACTTTAGGACACTTTTGAGGCTAGTAAACTGGGTTTGACTGGTTTAAGGCAGAAACGGAGCCACACGCAGCTCTCTCAGGGTCTTGAGGACAATCGACAGGAGGGGGCAGATTCCAGATAATGGAATAATGGCTGAGCAGCTGCTAATTGAGCCACAAGCAGTGCTGTCTATCCCTCAAGGTCTTGATGAGAATGGACGGGAGGAGCAGGTCTTGCTTGATAATGGCTGAGCAGCTGCTGGCTAAGCTTGCTATCATCCTCCCTCCTCTTCTCCTTACAAGCGTCATTGTAACTAACCTACTGCAAGCCATTTGACTTTTTTGGAGTCAGAATGGTCTCCCTATGTGCATATAGAATAACTGCTCAGATTAAACCTTGTATTTCCATTTCTTTGAGTTTCGATTATTTTTAACAGTTTTCAAAGACTGAGTTTTTGGAAATAGATCACTAGGCCTTTCTTCCAAGGCACCTCTGGGGGGACTTGAACCTTCAACCTTTGGGTTAACTGTTTTGCACCACCCAGACACTCCTTTGATGGTTAAACCCCTGGTTTATATACGTATTACTTTTATTTCTAGTTGATACTCAGTCTTTCTTTGAATCACATGTCTGTTTTTTTAATATCTATCTGTGTCCCCCATCAGGCTGGGAGCGACCTGAGGGCAAGGGCTGGGTCTCCCATCAACCCCTTGAGACAAGGGGTACTCATTCAGTTTTTTTCTTTTTTTTTTTCAGTTGATGATTTTGGGCTCTACCATGTACCAGGTGCTGAGGTAGGTGCTGAGGATATGAGACACACCCAGTTCCTGCCCTCCCCCAGGACCTGCCTCTCCTGGTTCTTTCCTGCCCCCAGGACAGTGCTCTGCCTGATACATTGGGATGATTGACCACTGTTGAGACAGAGATGAGGAAGGGGATTTGGAGTCAGTCCTCCGAGATGAGCCCCCACGTCTGCCTTCCCGGGCTCTGAGCTCATACCACACTGGTAGCTCTTCTGAAAAGCCCCCGGCCCCCTCCCAGGATCCTGGTATTCGGTGTTACTGTTGGCTCTGCTCTCACACCCCACAGCCAGGGCCTAAGGGAGGTTTTATTTCAAGCGAGGGCAGTCAGCTGAATTTCCAAACCAAAGATTTTTCCGCTCAATTTTTCTCCTTTCCTCTTTTGCCCAAATAGCACGTTTGTTTTGTGGAAAAGAGTCAGAACACTTCTCATTCTAAGGGTTAAAGACTTCATGGGGGATATCTGGAGGGCTGAGTAGGCTCTGGCCAAATCCCTTCTTCTACTCCCCCCCCCCCCACCCCAGTAGAAGAAGGTAGGGAGGAAGAAGCACTGGGAAAGGCTTTCTTGTCCGTAGGGAAGACAAAGGGTATATAAAACAAACAATCAAACAAAACCAGCTGCCTTACAAGGTCGACTGGATGGCAACAGGTTTGGTTGTTTGGCCCTGTAGTCAGCTCAACTCAGGGGTGTCAGAGTAGAACTGTGCTCCATGGGGTTTTCAATGGCTGATTTTTCCAAAGTAGATCACCAGGCTTTTCTTCCAAGGTGCCTCTGGGTGGATTCAAACCTCCAACCTTTTGGTTGGTTGCTGAGCGTGTTAAAGTTTGCACCACCCAGAGCAAATCAGGGGAGGCCAAAGCCTTCTCTCCCCCTTACCCCATACTCTACCCCACTTCTTCCCCTTTTACATCTCCTTCTCTTCCTTCCCTTTCTTTTCTCTTCTCTCCCCATCATTAATGCATTCTCTCAAACCAAAAAAACCAAACCCGTTGCTGTCAAGTCCGACTCATAGCGACCCTATAGGACAGAGTAGAACTGCCCCATAGGGTTTCCAGGGAGTGGCTGGTGGATTCAAACTGCCAACCTTTTGGTTAGCAGCTGTAGTTCTTAACCACTGCGCCACCAGGGCTCCATTTATTCAGTTCCTACTATGTATCAGACTGTGCGCTTTATGCTAAGAATGTAGAAAGAAATAAGCAAGGCTCATGGTGCTTACGACATAATGGTTGTGGAGGCTGGGGCAGGCACATGACATGCTGGGATAAGGAGCTACAATTGGCAAAAAAGATTACAGGCCAATATCCAAGCATGCTCAGGGGCTCAGACAATACATCTAAAACTGGGAAAACTCTGGGGATCAAGGGGACAAGACTTAGAGAAACTCCAATGAATGTCAAATGCAGCCTAGTTCATTAATCTAGTTCCTGTCTCCTACCCCATCCCAGGCAGAGACATCGAAGTGGGAAAGAATATGGGCTGCCCTGTGTTCAGATTCCAGGTCTACCACTTTCTGTGTGATCAAAAGCAAGTCACTGAATCTTTTCATCCTCAATTTCTCCTTTGAAATGGGAAACATAATAAACTATCGCATAGGATGATCATCAGGATAAAACAAGATAATAACCATGACCGGGCTTTGCTCCAGGTGTGGGTTATTTATACAACATTTCAATGGAAAGAAAGCCAAAAGCCATCACATGGTGGTCCCTGATTCATTGCCAAGTGAGGGCCACTGGAGGAAGACAGAAGGAGGTGGAGAGGGGTGAACTTTCTCAGGAGCAGCAAGAAGAGGCTATATCTAGTTCGGGTGGCAGGCAATTCGGGGAGTGGTAGAAAGAGGGGGATACGGAGGTCCATAGGACACCAACAGGGGCTCTGGACAGTGTACTGCTCCCAGAGTCACTCACCCTGGCAATCCTCTGTCCGCTCTTGGCAGAGGCTTCAGAGAGCCTGTGTGAGTCACATCCACGTGGCCGGTGTGGGGAAGGCTCTTGCCTGAGCTGGGCCATGCTGGATTGGAGAAATTGTTCCTGAAATTCCCTGGCAGGAAGTGGGCTCCTGCGAGCTGTTAACCTGCTATGCAAATTGATAAGTAAACAGTCTCCAATGAGAATCCCAGATGCCCTGTTCATTCCAGAGAACCAGACACTCATCCAGGGCTCCAGGTGGGGGCCAGCTAGAGGGAGTCCTGCACCAGCCGAGGCAGGGCTGCCCGTCTCTCCCCTCCAGGATTCCAACAGGCGTCTTGTCCAGGAGTCCTGTGTCCTCCTACACCCAGACAGGCAATATCTACATAGAAAGAAGGAGATCTGGCCACATAGATGGCACAAATGTGTCATCCTTGGCTGGGGACAGGAAAAATCATTCTGGGGGCTGCTCAGGCCATCTAGACGGGGCAAATGAGCCAGGCCATTGTGCTATAGAAATGGATGGGCCATGTGGTTGGCATGTGTGGGCACCGTCAGTCTCCCCTTCACTTAGGTCCGTCACCAGGCAGGGGCACAGCTGGGTTTCGGGGGAAGCCAGGTGCTTGTTGTACATAGGCTTGGAATTTATTGGCTCGTGGTGAGGAGAGGTGGGGAGGGAGAGAAGCGAATGGAACACATCTGGTGACCTGATTTTTTGTTTTCCAGCTCCTGGTTAAGGGCCTTTGATTTTCTTGGGGCTGGAGGGGGAGGGCAGGGAAATGGGGTTTGGGCAGGGAAAGATGGGGACAGGGAATACATGTTACACGGCTGGGCTCAGAAGAAGAGAGCTGGTTTAATCCTGGAAGACCTTTACTCCCTGGCATGGGAGGGAGCCCAGTTCCTATCTGAAGATGTGATGAGGAAGAAGAGTGTAAACACATGAACATTTAACAGCATCTCCAACAGAGAATCAACTTGCGATCATATGTTGTTGTTGCTAGTTGCAGTCAAGTTGGCTCCAGCTCATGGCGACCTTACGTATAATAGAAAGAAACATTGCCAGGTCCTGCGCCATCCTCACAATTGCTGGCATGTTTGAGCCCACCACTGTGTCAGTCCATTTCATGCAATCATATATACGTGTATAAACTCAAAAGAAGCACATAAACATGCACGCCTTCATGTATACTTGCAAACCCAGCTGTCAACTATACAAACAAGGAAAGTTCCCACTTCCTTACTGACACACACTGCCATCGAAACACAAGGACTTGTTCACAAAGACCGTGCTGCTTCTACCAAGATGAACACACTTTGAACCATCATCATTCCTTGGATTTTGCAAAGTGTAATGCCCGTTTCCATCACTTGTCTCTCAGTTTTGTCGTATGATGGCAGCTTACATGTTGCTACGATGTTGGAAGCTATGCCACTGGTGCTTCAAATACCAGCAGTGTCACCCACAGTGGACAGGTTTCAGTGCGGCTTCCAGACTAAGATAGACTAGGAAAAAAGGCTTGGTGATCTACTTCCAAAAATCAGCCAGTGAAAATCTTAAGGATCACATCAGAACATTGGCCAGCTTGCTTGCTTGGGACACATCATCAGGAGGAGGACAGCATGTTTGGTGAAATAGAGGACCAACGAGGGCGTAGGAGTCCCTCAATGGGATGGATTGGCACAGTAGCCTCAATGACAGACTCAAACATGCTAGTGATTGTGAGGATGACACGGGGGCAGGCAACGCTTGTTCCATTGTATACAAGGTCACCATGAGTTGGAGTTGACTTGACAGCAGCTAACAGCGATGCCCATTTCAAGTTTTCCACAGCTCTCCAGAGGGCTCTCCTGCTTTTGATGAATTGGTTCAGGGTAGGGCCCTCTGGCCATTCCTGGTGACTGTCCCTGTTCCACACCACCTCAGTCCAGGTGGAGAACATGGCAGATATACTCACAAGGCTTCTATGATGCAGCCAACTTTAGGAAGTTTTGAAGACACGAAGAGATTTAAGCAAACAGCTTAAAATTAACAGATATTTCTGTCGATACTTTTAAAAACCCATTGGTCATTCTCACAACTCAGGATCCAACTTCTTTCCAGGCTACTCAGAAGCCCCTTCCCCCTTTTCTCTGTTGACTTCTTCACGGGAGTAGAAACCAAATTTCTCTCAATTTCTTATGTGGAGCAATTCTGCTCTTTCCAACCTCTACCCCCAAACTTGGCTCCTGAACCCCTGTGGCATAGCAAAAAACTCACTGGAAACTCTAAAAATAGCCTCTGTGCCTTGCTGGATTAAGCTCCAAGAACAGAGGTCATTTTCCTCTATCAGGGAGTGGTTTGTATTTTTCTAATTAGACATTACTATTCAAATACACACTTAGACACAGAAACATGGAATTCTCTATCCTTTTCCTCAAATAGGTTAGAGAATGAACTCATATATGTCATGCTAAGGCCAGTAAATTAAATCCAAAATTGTGCCTCCGCTCCACTTCCCTCTTTTAGGGTTCCCAGGGCGCTTCTCTCCATGAATTTATTCATGCGTAAAGTCAAACATCATTGAGAGCCTGCTATATGTCAAACACATTTCTTGAATAAATAAATAAGGCCCTTGAACTCAAGGAGCTCAAATCTTAGATGGAGTGGCAGATAAGTAATCATGTAATCATGATATAATGAGATTACATCTGTGATTGGGGAAATAAGCTGTGCTATGGGAACACAGAGGAAGGGTAATTTAACCAGTTTTGGGGGGTTGCTAGGAGGGTGAATCCTGTAAGATGAGTAAAAGTTCATCACTTAAAGAAGAGAAGGAGTCATTGGGGACCAAACCAAGCCATCCTTCCTTCATTCATTCACTATTTTTGGTACTATGCCAAGCAGTGAATAAGACAGGTAGAATTTACTTAGTAATGAAAACTGTAGCCTTTAACAAATATTTGAGTGCTCTGGAAGGGAAAGGTCAAATTCAGGTAAACCTCTCTGAGAAGGTGACATTTAAGCTGAGACCTAAAAGAAGAATAAGAGTTACCAAGGTGAGAGAGAAGATTCCTAGGTGGCTTAAACAGTTAAGCGCTCAACTACTAGACAAAAGATTGGCAGTTTGAATGGCCAGAGGTGCCTCAGAAGACAGGCCTGGCGATCTGCTTCTGAAAGGTTCCTGTCTTGAAAACCCCATGGAGCAGTTCTACTCCGCACACATGGGATCTTCAGGTGTCAGAATGACTCAACAGCAGCTAACAACAACAACAGCAGGTGAGAGACAGTAGGAACATGTTCAGGCAAAGAAAGGAGAATGTTTGAAGGCCTAAAGGCGAGAAACAGTTTGATGCTTTTGAGCAACACAAAGAAGTCCAGTATCATCAACTAAGACTTACAGAGCAGAATGGTATGAAATGAAGCTCAGGAAGTAGGCAGTGTTCAGCCATTGTCCAGGCATGGACCAGTAACTTTAAATTTGCCTCCAAAACTGGAGGGTGCTGAGAGACCAAAGAGAGGCCAACTCCAGTGTGGTGACAAAGGAGTTTATTATTAGGGAGATTTACCTACCTAGGCAGCAGTCCCTGGCTGCAAGAGGACCAAGACAGATCTCCGTAACCAGCAGTAGGGGGGCAGAGGTGTTTTTTTTTTTTTTAATTGTACTTTAGATGAAGGTTTACAGAACAAATAGTTTCTCATTGAACAGTTAGTACACATATTGTTTTATGACAATGGTTAACAACCTCATGACATGTCAACACTGTCCCTTCTCAACCTTGGGTTCCCTATGACCAGCTTTCCTGTCCCCTCCTGCCTTCTAGTCCTTGTCCCTGGGCTGTTGTGCCCCATTAGTTTCATTTTTTTAATGGGGCTGTCTAATCTTTGGCTGAATTGTGGACCTCGGGAGTGACTTCATTACTGAGCTAAAAGGGTGTCTGGGGGCCATACTCTAGGGGTTTCTCCAGTCTCTGTCAGGCCAGTAAGTCTGGCCTTTTTTCATGAGTTAGAATTTTGTTCTACATTTTTCTCCAGCTCTGTCTGGGACAGTCGATTGTGATCCCTGTCAGAGCAGTAAGTGATGGTAGCCAGGTACCATCTGGTTGTACTGGACTCAGTCTGGTGGAGGCCATGGTAGTTGTGGCCCATTATTAGTCCTTTGAACTAATCTTTCCCTTTTATCTTATTTTCTTCATTCTGTCTTGCTCCCAAAGGGGTGAGACCAGTGGAGTATCTTAGATGGCTGCTCACAGGCTTTTAAGACCCCAGACGCTACTCACCAAGGTAGAATGTAGAAGAGCATTTTCTTTATAAGCTGTGTTATGCCAGTTGAGCTAGATGTCCCCTGAGACCATGGTCCCCACAGCCCTCCACCAGCAATTAGGTCCCTCAGGGAGTTTGGATGTATCTGTGGAGCTTCCATGACCTTTCCTTGTACAAGTGGTGCTGGCTTCCCCAGTATTGTGTACTGTCTTACCCTTCACCAAAGTTACTACTTATCTATTGTCTATTTAGTATTCCCCCCAACCCCTCCCATCCCTCAGGGGCAGAGGTTTTATAGTGGTCAAGGACAAGGTGGCTCCCACCAGAAAGTTGCATGAGACTGCCTCAGCAAAGTCACATAACAGAAGCTTGGAAAGCAGCAGTGAACTAACAGAAAGAGCAGTGAACTAACAGAAAGCATGAGGGCAATTATGTTCAGCCTCACAAAATCTGTTTTCCCTTTCAAGCCATATTCAGGGATTCCCTCCAACACACACACTTTAAGCTAATATAGTGGAGCACAGAGTTAGGTGGAACTTTAAGAAGGCAGAGCCTAGAATGGTTACCTGAGATCAACCCTATTGTTCAAAGAGCTCTGGGGTAAAGGCTAATTCTGACCAGCATGTGGCTGAGACTGGAAAGTCCTTCAGATAAGTCACAATAGCACAGGAGGCATGATTTACAAAGAGTAGAAGTGTCAGTCCACAGAGCTATAACCTTGGGTATACTGTAGCCAAGTATCACACTGAAGACTGAGATTCTCCTCCCTTAAACACTCACCACCATGACCAGTGCATGGTTGTGTGTTAGCAAGGATGTCACTGAAGCAGCAAGCAGGGAGCATCAGTCAGATGTGACCAGCCTACAAATGAGACACTAGGGAATAGTCAATGGTGGCCAAAAGAGAGGACCTGACTGTACCTGGCATATTCTCAAGTTCTCTCTTCTCTTGACTCCTCTGGAGTGAGCAAGGATGTCCCAAGAGCAACTGTTGGGTTGTATGGTAGCTGCAAGGAGCCCTGGTGGTACAATGGTTAAACACTTGACTGCTAACTGAAAGGTTGGCAGTTTGAACCCAGTGACTCCAAGGGAAAAAGACCTAGTGATCTATTCTCATAAAGATTACAGCCTAGAAAACCCTATGCGGCAGTTCTACTCTGTCACATGGGGTCCCTATGAGTCAGAATCAACTTGACGGTACCCAACAACAACAACATGGTAGTTACTTGCATGTCAGGTTTTTATTTTTATTTCATTTTTTTACAAGAAACTGCCAAATTGTGGCTGTACCATTTTACATTCCCATCAGCAACCTATGAGTGATCCAGTTTCTCTGTATCCTAGTCAGCACTTCTTGTTGTCACTCATTGTGGTTAATTTGCAATTCCCTCCCAGCTAATTTGCTAATTGCAATTTCCTAATGACCCTTTTTCATGTGATGATTTGTCATCTGTAAATCCTCTTCAGTGAAATGTCTCTTCATGTCTTTCGTCCATTTTCTAATTGGTTTTTCTGTTTTGTTTTGTTTTTTTTAATGTTGAGATTTGAGACTTCTTTGTATATTTTAGATACTAATCCTTTGTTACCTATGCGGTTCGCAAATATTGTCTCCCACTCTGTAGCTTGTCTTTTCATCCTCTTAACGGAGTCTTTAGTTTTGATGGTTGGAACTTCCAAGTAATTAGGCAGGAAAAAGAAATAAAAGACAGAGATCTGTAATACAAGGAATAAAACTGTCCCTGTTTTCCAAAAAAAAAAATTTGTCCCTATGTAGAAAATCCCAAGGAATGTACAAAAGAACTCCTAGAACAAATAGGTGAGTTCAGCAAAGTTGCAGGATACAAGATTGTTGCAGTTGTTTTTAGGTGCCGTTAGTCGGTTCCGACTCATAGCGACCCTATGTACAACAGAATGAAACACTGCCAGGTCCTGCCATCCTCACAATCATTGTTATGCTTGAGCCCATTGTTGCAGCTTTTGTGTCAATCCTCTCGTTGAGGGTCTACCTCTTTTTCATTGACTCTCTACTTTACCAAGCATATAGTCCTTCTCCAGGGACTTGTACCTCCCGATAACATGTTCAAAGTATGTGAGAAGAAGACTCTCCATCCTTGCTTCTAAGGAGCATTCTGGCTATGCTTCTTCCAAGACAAAATTGTTTGATCTTCTGGCAGTCCGTGGTATATTCAATATTCTTCTTCAACACCGTAATGCAAAGGCTTCAATTCTTCAGTCTTCCTTATTCTTTGTCCAGCATTCCCATGCATATGAGGTGACTGAAAAGACCATGGTTTGGGTTAGTCACACCTTAGTCCTCAGAGTGACATCTTTGCTTTTGAACACTTTAAAGAGATCTTTTGCAGCAGACTTTGCACAATGCAACACTTCATTTGATTTCCTGATCGCTGCTTCCATGGGTGTTGATTGTGGATCCAAATAAAATGAAATCCTTGACAACTTCAATCTTTTCTCCATTTATCATGACTTTGCTTACTGGTCCAGTCGCAAGGATTTTTGTTTTCTTTATGTTGAGGTGCAATCCATACTGAAGGCTGTAGTCTTTGATCTTCCTCAGTAAGTGCTTCAAGCCCTCTTCACTTTCAGTAAGCAAGGTTGTATCATCTGCACGTTGAAGGTTGTTAATGAGTCTTCTTCTAATCCTGATGCCTCGTTCTTCTTCTTATAGTCCATATTTGCTCAACATACAGATTAAGCATGGTGAGAAGATACAACCCTGATACACACATTTCCTGATTTTCAACCACACAGCATCCCCTTGTTCTGTTCAAATGACTGCCTCTTGGTCTACGTACAGGTTCCTCATGAGCACAATTAAGTGTTCTGGGATTCCTATTCTTTGCAATGTTATCCATAATTTGTCATGATCCACACAGTCAAATGCCTTTGCATAGTCAATAAAATACAGGTAAACATCTTTCTGGTCTCTGCTTTCAGCCAGGATCCATCTAACATCAGCTATGTTACCCTGTGTTCCACGTCCTCATCTGAAGCCGGCTTGAATTTCTGGCAGTTCAACATCAATGTATTGCTGCAGCAGCTTTTGAATGACCTTCAGCAAAATTTTACTTGTGTGTGATATTAATGATACTGTTCGCTAATTTCCTCATTCTGTTGGATCGTTTTTGGAATGGGCACAAATATGGATCTCTTCCAGTCTGTTGGCCAGGAAGCTATCTTCCAAATTTCTGAACATAGATGAGTGAGCACCTCCAGCATTGCATCAGTTTGTTGAAACATCTCAGTTGGTGTTCTGTCAATTCCTGGAGACTTGTTTTTCACCATTTCCTTCACTTCAGTGCAGCTTGGACTTCTTCCTTCAGTACCATATGTTCTTGATCATACACAACCTCCTGAAATGATTGAACTTTGACCAGTTCTTTTTGATACACCGACTCTGTGTATTCCTTCCATCTTCTTTTGATGCTTCCTGCATTGTTCAATAGCTTCCCCATAGAATCCTTCAAAATTGATACTTGAGGATTGAATGTTTTTATTCAGTTCTTTCAGCTTGAGAAACACTGAGCATGTTCTTCCCTTTTGGTTTTCTAATGCCAGGTCTTTGCACATTTCCTTATAATACTTTATCTTCTTGAGCTGCCCTTTGAAATTTTCTGTTCAGCTCTTTTACTTTGTCATTTCTTCCTTTCACTTTAGCTACTGTACATACAAGACCAACTTTCAGAATCTTTTGACATCCATTTTGGTCTTTTCTTTCTTTCCTGTCTTTTTAATGACTTTTTGCTTTCTTCATGTATGATATCCTTGATGTTATTCCACAACTTGTCTGGTCTTCGTTCATTAGTGTTCAGTGCATCAAATCTATTCTTGAGATGCGTATTTTGGCTCTCTTGGACCTGTTCTAATATTCTTCAGCTTCAACTTGAACTTGCAGAGAAGCAATTGATGATCCGTTTTGTGGTCAGTCCCTGGCCTTGTTCTGACTGATGATATCAAGATTTTTCATTAGCTCTTCCCACAGATGTAGTTGATTTGATTCCTGTATATTCCATCTGAATAGGTCCACGTGTATAGTCACCATTTATGTTGTTGAAAAAAGGTATTTGCAATGAAGAAGTCGTTGGACTTACAGAATTCTATCATGCAATCTCCAGCATCGTTTCTATCACCAAGGCCATATTTTCCAACTACTGATCCTTCTTTGTTTCCAACTTTTGCATTCCAATCACCAGTAATTATCAACGCATCTTGATTGCATGTTTGATACAATTCAGACTGCAGAAGCTGGTAAAACTCTTCAATTTCCTCTTCTTTAGCTTTAGTGGTTGGTGTGTGAATTTGAATAATAGTCACATTAGCTGGCTTCCTTGTGGGCATATGGATATTATCCTATCACTGACAGTATTGTACTTCCAGATATATCTTGAAATGTTCTTTCTGACGATGAATGTGCTGCCGTTCCTCTTCAATTTGTCATTCCTGGCATAGTATACCATATGATTATCCTGATAAAAATGGCCAATACCAGTCCATTTCACTCACTAATGCCTAGGATATTGATCTTTATGCGGTCCATTTCATTTTTGATTACTTCCAATTTTCTTAGATTCATACTTCATACATTCCATATTTTGATTATTAATGGATGTTTGCGGCTGTTTCTTCTCATTTTGAGTCATGCCACATCAGCAAATGAAGGTCCTGAAAGATTTACTCCATCTGCTTTATTAAAGTCAACTCTACTTTGATGAGACAGCTCTTCCCCAGTTGGATTTTGAGTGCCTTCCAACCTGATGGGCTCATATTCTGGCACTAAATCAGACAATGTTCCACTGCTATTCATAAGGTTTTCACTGACCAATTTTTTCAGAAGTAGATCCCCAGGTCCTTCTTTCTAGTCTGTCTTAGTCTGGAAGCTCTGCTGAAGCCTGTCCACCATGGGTGGCTCTGCTGGTATTTGAAATACCAGTGGCATAGCTTCTAGCATCACAGCAACACAAAAGCTGAGACAGGTAATAGAATTAAACTCTAAGGCTATGAGATGGAACCCTGGTGGCACAGTAGTTAAAATACTGACTGCTAACCAGAAGGTCGGTAGTTCAAGTCCACCTTGGAAACTCTACGGGGCAGTTCCACTCTGTCCTATAGGGACACTATGAGTCAGAATTGACTCTACAGCAATGGGTTGGTTTTGGTAGTCAATCTCAAAAGAGATTAACTTAAGACATACCCTACACTAATTCTGTCTCATTAGCATAACAAGGAAAACTCATTTCCAAATGGGATTACAACCATTACAGGGGTTAGGATTTACGACGTATATTTTTGGGGGACACAATTCAATCCATAACAGTTTGTTAATATGGTGTATTGACAGATTTTTAAATATTGAACTAGCTTTGCGTCCCTGGTATAAGTTCCATTTGTTCATGATGTATAATTATTTTTACATATTGCTGAAGCCTATTTGCTAATATTTTGTTAAGGATTTTGCATCTTATTCATAAGGGATATTGGTCTGGGTTTTTTTTTCTTTCTTTTTTTTGGTATTGTCCTTGTCTGAATTTAGTAGCATAATCTTCATAAAATGAATTGGAAAGTGTTCCTTCTTCTATTTTCTGGAAGAGATTTTGTAGAATGTGTATTAGTTCTTTTTTAAACATTCAGTAGAATTCTCTAGTGAAACCATCTGGGCTTGGAAATTGTTTTAAATGAGTTTTTAAAATACAAATTCAATTTCCTTAACAGTTACAGGACTATTCAAATTATCTACTTCATATTGAGTGAATGGTCGCTTTGTTTTTCAAGGAAGCAGTCCATTTTCAAATTTGTGTGTATAGAGTTGTTTGTAGCATTTCCTTATTATCCTTTTGTGCCTGCAGTGTCTGTAGTGATATCCCCTGTTTTGTTTCTGATTTGGTAATTTGTATCTTCTCTTTTTTTCCCTTTGTCAGTTTCCCAGAGATTTGTCAACTTTATTTATCTGTTCAACGTACCACTTCTTTGTTTCATTAATTTTCTCAATTGATGTTCTCTTGTTGATTTCATTAATTTCTGCTCTTGTCTTTTGTTATGAATTGAATCATGTCCCCCAAAAATGTGTGTCAACTTGGCTAGGCCATGATTCCCAGTATTGTGTGATTGTCCACCATGTTGTCACCTGATGTGATTTTCCTATGTGTTGTAAATCCTACCTGTAAGATGTTAATGAGACAGGATTAGAGGCAGTTATGTTAATGAGGCAGGGCTCAATCTATGAGATTAGGTTGTGTCTTGAGCCAATCTCATTTGAGATATAAAAGAGAGAAGTGAGCAGAGAGACAAAGGGACCTCATTACTACCAAGAAAGAAGAGCCAAGAATGGGCATCCTTTTGACCTGGGGTCCCTGCACTGAGAAGCTCCTCAACCAAGGGAAGATAGATGACAAGGATCTTTCCCCAGAGCTGACAGAGAAAAGCATTCCCCTGGAGCTGATGCCCTGAATTTGGACTTCTAGCCTCCTAGACTGTAAGAGAATAAATTTCTCTTAGTTAAAACCATCCGCTTGTGGTATTTCTGTTATAGCAGCACTAGATGACAACTTTATTATTCCTTCTTTCTGCTTGCATTGGGTTTATTTTGCTTTTCTTTTTCTAGATTCTTGAGGCGTGACCTTAGATTTTGATTTGAGACTTATCCTATTTTCAAAAAAGAAATAGTGCTACAAACTTAGTGCTATATATTTCCTTCTCAGCATTGCTTTAGTGTGTCCCACAGATTTTTACACGTTGTACTAGTTCATTGTATCTTTTGTTTCTCTTAAGGCTTCCTCATTGACGTATGGATTATTTAGAAGTGTGTTGTTTAATTTCCACCTGTTTGGAAATTTTCTTGTTCTCTTTCTGGTGTTGATTTCTAGTTTGATCGCATTGTAGTCAAAGAGCACACTCTGTATGACTTAAATTCTTTTAAATTAGTTTTACGGCCAAGAGATGGTTTATCTTGGTATATGATCTATGAACATTTGAAAAAAAATGTGTATGCTGCTGTTGTTGGGTAGAGTGTTCTATATATGCTGATTAGATCCTATTGGTTGATGGCATTGTTGAGTTCTATATCCTTGCTGATTTTTTGTCTAGTTTTTCTATCAGTTATTAAGAGAAGAGTTTGAAGTTTCTAACGGTAATTGTGGATTTGTCTATTTCTGCTTTAAGTTCTGTTGTGGGTTGAATCATGTTCCCCAAAAAATGTGTGTCAACTTGGCTAGGCCATGATTCACAGTATTTTGTGATTGTCTACCATTTTGTCATCTGATGTGATTTTCCTATGTGTTGTAAATCCTGCCTCTATGATGTTAATGAGGCAGGATTAGAGGCAGCTATGTTAATAAGGCAGGACTCAATCTACAAGATTAGCTTGTGTTTTAAGTCAATCTCTTTTGAGATATAAAAGAGAGAAGTGGGCAAAGAGACATGGGGACCTCATACCACTAAGAAAGTAGTGCCAGGAGCAGAGTGCGTCCTTTGGATACAGGGTCCTACACTGAGAAGCTCCTAGACAAGAGGAAGATGGATGACAAGGAGCTTCCTCCAGAGCCAACAGAAAGAAAGTCTTCCCCTGAAGTTGATGCCTTGAATTCGGACTTCTAGCCTACTAGACTATGAGAGAATAAACTTTTGTTTTTTGAAGTCATCCACTTGAGGTATTTCTGTTATAGCAGCACTAGATAACTAAGGCAAGTTCTATCAATTTTTGCTTCACACATTTTTTCAACCTTGTTGTTTGGTGCATACAGATTTAGGATTTGCTTCTTCTTTATACCTATTTCTCTGCTGAGACAGTCTACTTTTTTCATTTGTTTCAAGCATCTTCTTAATTGCTTGTTGAAGTGTTTTTGTCATGGCTGCTTTAAACTCTTTGTTAGATAATTTTAACATCTCTGTAACCTTGGTGTTGGCATCTATTGTCTTTTTTCATTTAGTTTGAGATCTTCCTGATTCTTAGTATGACAAGCAATTTTTTATTAAAACCAGCACATCGTGTTATGAGACTCTAAGGATTATTTAAGCCTTCCATTTTATTGGGCTTTCTTTGACACCACTCTCGCAGGGAAAGAGGGAGGTACTGCCTCATTACTGCCAGGTAGAAGTGAAAGTCCAGATTCCCCACCTGGCCTCTGTTGAACCCAAGGAGGTGGAATGTCTCCTTGTTACTACTGGGCAGAGGTAGTTCTGGCTCCCCATCTGATCTCCACTGACACTGCACTGGGGGGGGGGGGCCTCATTACTGCTGAGTAATGGTGAAAGTCCTAGCTCCCTACATGACCTTCTCTGACACTACCCCAGTGGGAGTGTTCAGGCGCCTTGTCACGGCCTTGCAAGGCTGGAATTTTGTATTTCCCACTTGATCTTTGCTGGTGGATGGGAGTAGGGCCATAGTTTTTCTGTGACATTTGGCTTGAGTAGAGGGGTTATTGTCTAAAGTTTTTCTGTTTTGTTACACTGCCCCTTTCCTGGTCCTTTGTCTCAACCAGGCCTTTGTTGAGGCCCCACCTGCCCGTCTGCTACCATTGGCATCTTTGCATTGCCAGTTTCTTAAGCTCCAAGCCTGGAATATGAAAGGCAAAAGGAAAACCCAGAGAACTAACCACCGTGTCTTTCCTCAGGTCCCATGGTCCTTAGCCAGTCTGCCTTCTTTTCTTCACCTTTCAGAATCTTCATGTTTGTTTTATATGAAAAGTGCACTTTTTTTTTTTTTGCTGGTGGTAGACACAACCAATCATACATGTGCAGTTCAATGATGTTGGTTACATACTTCACAATGTGCCACCATTCTCACTATCTCTGCTCATATTGTTATATCACCATTAATTTAGACTTTCTGTCCCTTAAAGACCTCATCTGTGCTTTAGGTTTACTGTTGTCAGTTTGAACTCACATAGGTAATGCTTTATAAGAGTGCAATGCTCTAGGCAAACATTCTTTATTGATTGAGCTAAATGGTTGTTTAGTTTAATGATGGTTTCATGGGATGGTTTTGGTTCAAGATTTAAAGATTATTTCTGGGCAATAAATTCAGGGGCTTCCCCACTCTCAGTGTGTAAGATTTTAAATTATAGTGAGCAAGAGGAATAGGGAAAGTACATCTACTCAATCTTCTCAGAAATAGAAGTTAGGATCTATTATTTTTAATACTACAGTCCTGAACCAATTTCTGTATTACTCATAAGTCTTTGAGTTGTTAGCTCAGGCTAGCTTAACAAAGAAGGGAATTCATTTTCTCATAAAACTTGGTTGTCCAGTGTGGATTTGGTTTTAGGCACAACTGGGTCCTGGACTCAGATAAAGTCACCAGAGCTCTCTCTTTCCCTTTCTCCCTCTCTTGGTTCTCTCTCTCTCTCTGTATGTTGTCCACATTCTCTTCTACGGATTTTCTACACATCATTCTAGCTCAGATGGTAAGCCTTCTTTTTTTCAGTTCAAATTTTTTAAATCCCAAAGAAGCACTTTAGCCCTACTCCAGTCACTTGCTAACCCCTAGACCATAATCATTGTAACCAGTGAAATGACCTGATCTGGTTGGCCCACCCTTGTGGCCAAGCCAGCAAGTTACTGAGATTGGAAGCCATACCAGAACTACATAACTGGGAGATGAGAAGTTTCCAAAAAGAAAGGGTGCCAAGCAGGTAAAAATGCTTCATGCATTCAGAGAGGACATGTAGAGAAAGAAGAAAAGATAGCCAAAGTCAGAATTCTGAGGAAACTCAAAAATCAAGAATGGACAGGAGCCCCAATGAAAAGCTTAGAAGCAGCAGCAAGAGAAATGGAAGAAAAACCAGAAAAACTGTGTTATATCATAGAAGTCAAAGGAAGAGAAAATTTTAAGAAGGAAGGAGTGGTCAAGAAACATAAGGAGTGAAAACTGTCCGTTGGATATAGGGGTAGTATATACTTCATAAGAACTGTTTCAGTGGAGCAATGAGGACAGAAGCAACCCTGACGTGGGTTGAGAAGGGGATGGGCAGGTGAGAATATGGTGACCATGAATGTAAACAATTTGTTTAAGAGTTTTGTTGTGAAGGAAGGGTGAGAGACTGGGAGGTAACTGATGGAACTGGAGATGGGGAGTGAGATAAATGAGAATTGTTTGATTTTTTAACATTGGAATGGCTTCAGTATGTATAAATAGTGAATTATAAGAGCCAGGAGAGCAGAAAAGATTGAAGGTACAGGAACTAGAGATGAGAAGACTGTAGGGCGTGGGTTCCATAGCACAAGTGGAAAGATTTGCCTCACAGAGCCACCTTCCACTGTAACAAGAAGGCGAGAGGAGAGAGGACAGGTCAGGATGCAGAGAGGATTGTGCATATCTATATTTGCACACTCTACCCTATTCCAATTCCCTTCTCTATGACCTTCCTCTGTTACAGAGGCTAGAAAAAAGCTGCTTAAATTCCTAGCTTCTCTTGCAGCTAGAAGTGTCCATGGAATTAACTCTAGCCAATCAGAGTAGCAGAAGTCTCGGGGAGGCCTTCCCTTCCTGAATTAAAAGGGAAAGCCTCTCTAAGAGTGGAATTTTTCCTATCCCCCCTTTTTATTAACCCTCTTTTTCTTACCTAGAAATTATCTTTGATGCTTGGAGTCATATCAAAACCATGAAGAGAAAGGCCACACACTAAGAATATGGAATAGGAAGGTAGAAAGAGCCTGGTTCCTTAATGATATCTTTGAGTAGTTATACTTGTCCTATACTACCTACCTCGAGACTTCTTATTGCATGGAAGGAAGGAGAAAAGAAAGAAAATAACTTTCTTAGTTAAGCCACTATTTGTCAGGATTTCTGTTACTCATAACTAAACATGAACCTAACTGATGTATCCCCCTGGGGCCTCTGGGATGCCCCCTTTGCTTCATATTCACACTCCCCTGGCAGCTACGAACATAATATTCATGGCCTCAAGGGCTGGGTAGCCATGCTTTAGGGTTCAGTGGGACACCCCAGAGAACATGTGGGTTATGAGGCTCCTGTAGAAGTTCAGCAGGAGGTGTTGGGTTAGCAGACCCTGAGGAGCCTTCTTTGGGAAGAAGTCATGAAGACAAGAGAGAACAGAGTGACACATGGTATAGCAGAAAGAGTAAGTTGACTGGGATTACTTGACTTGGTCCTAGCCCTGGGCCTGCCACCAACCAGCTATGTGACTTCTTGGGATCTCAGTCTTCTCATCTATAAGATGAGAGATTTGGACTGGCTCAGTGGTTCCCAACTTTTCAACCACCAAGAAGAAGGGCCTCATATTTTGAAAGATTTTATCTACAAAACGCATTTATCAAATCATAGTTTACTTTCCTATGAGAACATCGTGTTGCTATAATTCCAGCCAAAAGCAAAGAAAAATGACCTTTTAGTTTAGCTTCGTCAGGCTTACCGTAGGATGAAATTTCCATTAGTTCTTTGGAAAAATTGAAACTATCTCAGGTCCCCATTATTAACTTTGAGGTCCCTGGTGATCCAGGGATCCCCTATGGAAGCCACTGCCCTAGGAGATCCCTAAGGTCCAAGTCCGCCTTCTGCTGGAGCCGTGGGTCCCTGGTGAGCCAGTGCAGGCACATTTTTCATCCTGCTCCTGGGTTCAATTCTGATCTCTGGTGCCCAGAGCTGTCTTGTTTCCTTTATGAAAAGCAAGCCTGTCCAGATGGCACATTCCTGCTGGTGTGAGGGCGCCTCGTTTGTCCTACATGCCTGCTATCCATCCCACCTCAAAGGCAGCCATCCTCCATCCCACCCCACTCACATCCTTCCTCTTCCTAGGAAGAAGCTGTCTCACCTCCGCCTTCATCTCCACAGCCCTAGTGTGCGATCTTCTGACCAGAGAGACCTAGAGGCTCTTTCACCCAGTCAGACTGACAAGCTCTGATCTTTTCCCTCAAGTGACTCCATCTAGTGGTGAAGGTGGAAGGGCAGAGACTCTCCATCCAGTTATCATGCTGTTGGAACACAGAATGGTAAATCTGTCGGGACCTGTGAAAGGTCAGGGATAGGCCAAAAAGGAGGTAATATAGGAGTCAGGGCCTGAAGAGTGAAGGGAGAACAGGGGCAAAATTCTAAGACAAGTCCTACAAAGGACAGTTGGGCTAGGTTGGGGAAGGGCAGGGCTTGCATGTTGGTTAGCAACTCATTTGCCTGACACTTTATTTAAGGTGTCTACTCATTCTTTGGGAGCCCTGGAGGTGCAGTGGTTAAGTGCTCATCTGCTAACCAAAAGGTTGGCAGTTTGAACTCACCAGCGGCTCCACAGGAGAAAAGGCCTGGAAATCTGCTTCCATAAAGATTATAGCCTAGGAAACCCTATGGGACAGTTCTACTTTGTCATACAGGGTCTCTATGAGTTGCAATCGACTAGATGGCACACAACAACATTCATTCTTTAAGGTCCCTGGGTAGTGCAAGCAGTTTGAGGTCAGCTGCTAACTGAAAGTTTGGTGGTCCAAACCCACCTGGTGGCACTGTGAAAGAAAGGCCTGGTGATCTACTTCTAAAAAATCAGCCATTGAAAACCCTGTGGAGCACAGTTCTCTACTTTGACACACCATGAGTCAGAATCAATTCCACGACAACTGGTTTTATTCTTTTTTTTCCCTCCTTTTCTTTCTTTATTCCTCCCTTCCTTGCTCCCTCCCTCTGCCCCTCTCTTCTTCCTTCCTTCTTTAATTCAACAAATATTTATTGAGCACCTTTTATGTGCCAGGTACCCTGTCAAATGCTAGGAAACAGATACAAATAAGACATGCCCTGTCTTGAAAGCTCTAACAGATTAGTAGGGGAGACAAATAAGTAGACACTGTTCTAGCTCCTGATTCTGCAGTAGCAGAAGTACCTTCAAGAAAACACACCCTAAATCTTAGACCAGCATCTGACTCGTCCCCCTGATGATATGAGACAGCATGCCACCAACCTCAGAGCAGCCTCAACACGTCTTACTCCAAGGCCCCTCTTATAGCCTGGCATTTGCCCTGTCTTGTCGAAGAGATAGTTTGAGTGTTCTCTGTCTACGGAAGCTATAGAACTGTCCTGCTTGAAGGCCGGAGACTGGACCAGATGACCTCCTCTGCTTCATGGGTCTGTAATAGAAAAAGTGTGCTAAGAAAGCCTCTGAATGTGCCCTTCCCCTTATCCAGCAGTCTTAGGGAGGGCAGAGGTAGAAGACTCTCAGGAGGCCATGTCACCTCTGCTCTCTCCTGCTCCTTGGGAGAAGACAATAGGGCAGTTCTCCTGCATGTCTCACTGCCCTGGAGGAGTGTAGGGCTGGACCAAGGATAAGGGACAAACTCAGGAGTATGGGCAGTTAGTGGAGAGGACCGATGTGTAATCATCACAAATAATCCTCAGTGGTGCTCCAACCCTGGTAGATCTGGAGGAGAGAGGCCAGTGCTGATGAATTCACTTCAACAATCTATACCAAGCAACTCCTAAGGAGAGGTGGGGCCAAGATGATGGAGTAGTCAGATGCCTCCAGTGGACCCTCTTACAACAAAGACCCGAAAAAACAAGTGAACCAATTATATTTGACAATCTAGGAGCCCTGAACATCAAAGGCAAAGTTGAGGAACCGGACTGAGTGGCAGGAGGAGGGAGAGATGGTTTGGAAGCAGCAAGGAGTTGCCGGACCTGACCCGGTGAGACCCTGAGCCCTTCAGACCTGATCAGCTCATGCGTGAGCGGTGAGGCAGGCAAAAAGTGGTGCTCAGGAGGCGCGTTTTCCACACTGGGAGAGATCCAGTGGCAGAGAGTCTATTGGGCCGCCCAGAACCAGTGAGAAGCAGCCCTCAATTGGAGAAAGATAAGTACTTGCATCTGGCCTATAAGGCAGATCAAAAACACCCCCCTTAGAGAAAAACCTCTCTCCCATTTATCTCCCTGCTCGCTGCTCTGCATGGGTCCCAGACCAGCTTCAGCAACTGCCGAGTCCCCTGGGCCGGAAGTAGGATCTGCCAAATGCCCTGAGCCATTGTCCTGGCCTTGGAAAGTGAACAAATTAACAAACGGGGAAAAAATAAACTGCCGGCTCCTTTGCCTAGGTACTTGAATAAGGGATCCACAGACTTTGAGTGTCTTTCCCACTGCATAGACTTGTGTGGCCCCGTTTCAACAGCGTAAGCCCTCATTACCGCAGTACAACAGGGTATATACCTGAAGTCTAACTTCAACTCTTACAGCTGTGAAGTGGCAGGTTCGTGACATTTGACACTGCTCTGCCCATTAAGCAGGGTCTTCACCTCCCTACATCAGGGGCCTGAGGACTGGTGGCTCCACCCATGCCACCTAGCCACCTGTGATAGGGGCCCAAGAGTAACAGGTGCCTCCAGTCCTTACAGTCAACAGCATTGGGTGCTCATAGTCCGGCTGCAAAACCCACCCACCTACACGCTCTAGGGAACAAGGACACACCTTCCTCCTGGACACTCGGGGGTGGCCGTCAGCCCCCTGCCTTGTTCAGAGTGTATCCCCCTCCTGCAGCCAGATGACTGTGCCTACACCAATCACCCATGCCTGTCTAGGACTGTAGGTGAGAACCTATACCACACACTTGGTGGCTATCTACCTGGGCACCCAAGCTGAATCCATACAGAAGGAGTGGGCGGACTAGTACCTAGTACCTAGTAATAGATCTAACCACCTGGTGACAGGACATTAGAGCTTCAAAGATGCCAATAATCAAATTAGCTCACACGAGCAGTTGATTTGGGCATATCAAAACAAAACAAGAAGCTAGGACACAGTAAGCAAACATAAAATAAATAAATATAATAACTTATTGATGGCTCAGAGACAACAGTCAATATCAAATCACATAAACAGGCAGTCCATGATGGCTTCAGCAAGCTCCCAAAATAAAGAATCTAGAAATTTTCCAGAGGAGGAAAATTTCTGGGAATTACTGGAGGCAGAATACAAAAGATTAATATACAGAACTCTTCAAGAAATTAGGAAGGAAATTAATCAAAACACAGAACATGCAATAGAGGAAATTAAAAAGATTAGAGAAGAGCATAATGACAAATTTAACAGGCTGCAAGAATCCATAGAGAGACAGTAATCAGAAATCCAGAAAATTAACAATAAATTTTAGAATTAGACAACTCAATAGAAAGTCATAGGAGCAGAATTAAGGCAATGGAAGTCAGAATTGTGAGACAGAAGATAAAGCACTTGACACCAACTTATTTGAAGAAAAATCAGATAAAAGGATTTAAAAAAATGAAGAAACCCTAAGAATTATGTGGGACTCTATCAAGAGGAATAACCTACGAGTGATTGGAGTACCAGAACGGGGGGGATAACAGAAAATACAGAGAGAATTGTTGAAGATTTGTTGGCGGAAAACTTCCCTGATATTGTGAAATATGACAAGATATCTATCTGAGATGCTCATCGAACCCCACATAAGGTAGATCCCAAAAGAAAGTCACCAAGACATATTATAATCAAACTTGCCAAAACCAAAGACACAGAGAGAATTTTAAGAGCAGCTAGGGATAAACCAAAAGTCATCTACAAAAGGAGAGTCAATAAGAATAAGCTTGGACTACTCAGCAGAAACCATGCAGGCAAGAAGGCAATGGGATGACATATATAAAGCCTTGAAGGAAAAAAACTTCCAGCCAAGAATTATATATCCAGAAAAACTGTCTCTCAAATATGATGGTTAAATTAGGGCATTTCCAGATAAACAGAAGTTTAGAGAATTTGCAAAAACCAAACCAAAATTACAAGAAATACTAAAGGGAGTCCTCCAGTTAGAAAATCAATAACATCAGATCACAACCAAAGACTAGAACACAGGACAGAGAAACCAGATATCAACCCAGATAGGGAAGTCACAAAAATAAATCAAAGCTAAAACACTGAAAATAGGGAAACAGATGTCAATATGTAAAAGATGACAACATTAAAACAAAAAAGAGGGACTTAAAAAATGTAGACATAGATTTTTCATACGGAGAGGAAGTCAAGGCAATATAAAGAAATAAAAGACTGGTATAAACTTAGAAAAATAGGGATAAATATTAAGGTAACCACAAAGGAAACTAACAATCATACAAGTCAAAATAAAAAACTAAAAAATATAAAGATTCAGCAAACACAAAATCAACAACAATGAAAAAGATGAGAAGAAAATACATGAAAAAAACGACTTAGCACAGAAAATTAAGTGGAACAAAGAAACTGTGAACAACACACAAAAAAAGACATCAAAATGACAGCACTAAACTCATACCTATCAATAATTATGCTGAATGTAAATGGGCTAAATGCACCAATAAAGAGACAGAAACTGGCAGATTGGATAAAAAAACACAATCTGTCTATATGCTGCCTACAAGAGACACACCTTAGACTTAAAGGCACAAACAAACTAAAACTCAAAGGATGGAAAAAAATATATCAAGCAAACAACACTCAAAAAAGAGCAGGAGTGGCAATAGTAATATCTGACAAAATAGACTTTAAAGTAAAATCCACCACAAAGGATAAGGAAGGACACTACATAATGATTAAAGGGTCAATACACCAGGAGGACATAACTATAATAAATATTTACGCACCCAATGACAAGGCTCCAAAATACATAAAACAAACTCTAACAGCACTGAAAAGAGAGATAGACAGCTCCACAATAGTAGTAGGAGACTTCAACACACCACTTTTGGTGAAGGACAGAACATCCAGAAAGAAGCTCAACAAAGACACTGAAGATCTAAATGCGACAATCAACCAACTTAATCTCTTAGACATATACAGAACACTCCACCCAATGGCAATCAAGTATACATTCTTTTCCAACGCACATGGAACATTCTCCAGAATAGACCACATATTAGGCCATAAAGCAAGCCTTAACAGAATCCAAAGCATTGAAATATTACAAAGCATCTTTTCTAACCATAAAGCCATAAAAGTAGAAATCAATAACAGAAAAGGAAAAAAAATCAAACACATGGAAACTGAACAACACCTTGCTCAAAAACTACTGGGTTATAGAAGAAATTAAGGATGGAATAAAGAAATTCATAGAATCAAATGAGAATGAAAACACATCTACCAGAACCTTTGGGATACAGCAAAAGCAGTGCTCAGAGGTCAGTTTATAGCAATAAATGTACATATCCAAAAAGAAGAAAGGGCCATAATCAAAACATTAACCTTGTAACTAGAACAAGTAGAAAGAGAGCAGCAGAAGAAGCCCTCAGGCAGCAGAAGAAAGGAAATAATAAGAATTAGAGCAGAATTAAATGAAATAGCGAATAGAAAAAAAATTGAAAGAGTTAACAAGACCAAAAGCTGGTTCTTTGAAAAGATCAACAAAATTGATAAAGCGTTGGCCAAACTGACAAAAGAAAAACAGGAGAGGAAGTAAATAACCCATACAAGCATCTCCTAAGGCCAGGTGCTGCAGTGAGGAGTTACCAGGGAGAGGAAGACTCATTCCTTCCCTCTCAAGGTGCTCACATTAAAGATGCTGAGACAAATATACAATGAGCACATGGTGTCTTAGCATCTAGTGCTGCTATAACAGAAATACCACAAGTGGATGGCTTTAACAAAGGGAAGTTTATTTTCTCACAGTCCGGTAGGCTAACAAGTCCAAATTCAGGGTATCAGCTCCAAGGGAAAGCTTTCTGTCTGCTCTGGAGGAAGATCTGTGTCATCAGTCTTCCCTTGGTCTGCGAGCATCTCCGCACAGGAACCTCAGGTCCAAAGGACACGTTCTGCTCCTGGCACTGCTTTCTTGGTGGTATGAGGTTCCCATGTGTCTCTGCTCGCTTCTTTATTTTATATCTCAAAAGAGATTGGCTTAAGACACTATCCAATCTTGTAGACATCATCAGTATAACCTCATCATAGTGATAGAGTTTACAACACATAAGGAAATCACATCAGATTACAAAATGGTGCACAATATACAGTAGTGGGAATCATGACCCAGCCAAGTTGACAGATATTTTTGGGGGACACAATTCAATCCATGACACGTGGGTATGTTAGGTGGAGTAAGACAACTGCTCTGGGAGAGGTGCAAAGGGCCAAGTGAGCTCAGAGGTAGGGAAGATTCTGTCCAGTCATTTTAGAAATGGAGGAGCAGCTTTTGAGATAAGCCTTTGCATCACTTAGGACTGTGTTTGGCTGCATGTAACAGAAACTGACTACCGAGGTTTAAACAAATAGGGGTTTATTTTTCTTTTGTAACAGGAGGTGTGCCAGTAGACTGGTGAAGTTCTCAAGGATGTCACCAAGGACCTAGGCTCCTTCTCTCTTCAGGGTCCATATCCTTAACATATGGACTTCATCCTCTTGGTTGCAAGTTGGCTACTCCACCCCCAGGCATCACATAGACTTTCCAGAGGGCAAGAAGGGGAAAAGCAAAAGACACATGCCAGCTCTGTGTCCTCCATTCTTGTAAAAAAAAGAAAAAAAAAAAGTTTATACCTCTTTGGGCAAAACTATGTCACATCATCACCTTTAGCAACAAGACCAAAAAATAAAACAAACAAACCTGTTACCGTCGAGTCGATTTTGACTCATAGCAACCCTATGGGCACAGTAGAACTGCCCCATAGGGGTTTCCAGGGAGTGGCTGGTGGATTTGAAGTGCCGACCTTTTGGTTAGCAGCCAAGCCCTTAACCACTGCACCACCAGGGCTCCTCAGGAGCCTGATAATTTAATAAGAAATTCAGTATTTTTAGGAAGGCACGTTGATCTGCCCCTCCCAAGCAAAATCGATGGACTGTCAATGAGAAAGAAGGGGAAATGGATAATGGGGTAAGCAACTTGCAGTGCCTGTCAGAGTCTTACAGAATAAGTAGAATGTTTTCAGATGAGTGGTGACGGTCTTCCAGGCAGAGGAAATGGCAAGAGGAAAGACTCAGGGTGGAAATGTGCAAGGCGTGCTTGGGGAATCGCAGACTGTCCAGTTCAGCTGGAGCTCAGGGCATGAACAGTGGGAAGAATAGTCGGGAGTAGGGCAGGGAGAGGCAGTTTACACTGCCTGAGTCTGTGAAATTGCCCTCCTGCCCAGACCCACAGTCTTTGCAGAACAACGGGTCAGGCTACAGGGGAGGTCACAGCAGAGCATAAGCAACATCTGAAACAGTCAAGTTTAACTGCAACAGGAGACAGTGATTGAAGTGCTGAGATAGGCAAGTGATGACAAATCTCTTGACAGCCTTGCAATGACAGCCACTGGGCAGAAGGCTGCTGTGCTGGACCCAGGGACACTCTCAAGCCAAACACCCCCTGGACAATACTCTGTTGTCCTTCCTTGCTACCTGAATAAACCATTGAATTAGGTACATCCATTGGCCTCTTGCCTGAGATCTGATTAGTATTGCTATTCTTCCTCCCCACCGTCTCCCTCTTAGCCTCAAGCTCTTCCAAGCTGCAGTGGGAGCACTGGGATTGAGGCACAGAAGAAAGGCTGTGGGGCAGTGGTGGTTCAGAGGTAACATTCTTGCCTTCCATGTGGGAAACCTGGGTTGGATTCCCAGCCAATGCGCCTCATGTGTAGCCAAATCCCATCTGTCAGTGGAGTCTTGCTGTTACTCTGATGCTGAACAGGTTTCAGCAGAGGTTCCAGACTAAGATGGACTAGGAAGAAAGGCCTGGAAACTGGCAATCTACTTCCAAAAACCTGATCCTCGGCTGATAAAGCAGCATTTTGTTCTGCTGTTGTAGTGTGATGGATGGCTTTTGTGTCGCCTTTCTCGCCATGGTCTTGTAACTCCCACTGAGGTGACTGGGCAGGACTGTGCAGATAGAGAAGCCTGGTGGCATAGTGGTTAAGGGCTACGGCTGCTAACCAAAAGGTCAGCAATTCGAGTCCACCAGGTGCTCCTTGGAAACCCTATGGGGCAGTTCTACTCTGTCCTGTAGGGTTGCTATGAGTCGGAATCAACTCGACAGCAATGGGTGCAGATAGGGTAATTGTAGCCCACCAAGGGGATTGGTTAGTTTTGCCACCCCACTGGGCTTGAAAAGAGGCACCCCAGAGGCAGGAAGGAGAAGATCCCACCAACACCAAGGAGGAAGAGCCAGGAGCCAGCAGGTCTTTGGACCCAAGATCCCTGCCCTGAGAAGCTCCTAGAACCAGGAGTCCGAGACAGAGAGAGAGATGTAACCCTGAAGACAATGAGAAGCAGTGGCAGGAGAGACCTGGCAGCAGGAGACTGCGCAGTGGGCTTCCTGGCTCACGGAGAGAGAAAGCTGAGTGCCTTTGGGCAGAGGCCAAGGATCAGGGAGAAGCGTGTCTGTGAGCACAGCTGGAAAAAGTCTGTCCTGATGGAAGAACTGTATCCTTGAGGATTCCTGAGCCTCATTTGTAACTGCTACTTCCCTGATAAACCCCATAATCATGAGTATTTACTGTGATTCTGTGTGGCCATTGCAGTGAATTATGGAACCCAGTAGAGAGTGCTGTAGGAAGGATGGTTCATGTCTGAATTGGTAAAGATGGCAGAGAGAGGGAAACTCTGGTGACATAGTGGTTAAGAGCTACGGTTGCTAACGAAAAGGTCGGCAGTTTGAATCCACCAGGCACTCCTTGGAAACTATGGGGCACTTCTACTCTGTCCTATAGGGTCACTATGAGTCGGAATTGACTCGATGGCAACAGCTTTGCTTTTTTGGTTTTGGTGGAAAAGGGAGGCATGTCTGATCTCCGCCTCATAGGAATCAGCCTTGGGCTGTTGGTCTTGATTCTCCTTCCCCCTTGTGAAGTTAGAGGAGGTCAGACACTGCCCCCATGCCGTTTTTACAGTTGTGCATGGGGTCTCCATGAATTGGGGGCCTGCCTGACAGTAGCTAACAACAACAGAGAGGCTATGCAAAATTAGCATGGAGGATGCTGATTCCAGCTCTAAAGTATGTGACAGCCTTTTACTTGGCTCTTCCTGGAGGTTCCTGAGATGGTACCCAGGCACACTGGGGTGTGTGATGGGGAGGAGATTAAGCCACCCTTTGCCAGACCTATGTCATAGACTCCTGGCTTTCTTTTTTTAATTTTTTTTATTGTACTTTAGATGGAGGTTTACAGAACAAATAGTTTCTCATTAAACAGTCAGTACACGTATTGGTTAACAACCCCATGACATGTCAACACTCTCCCTTCTCAGCCTTGGAGGACCTTTTTTTTTTTTTTTTGGTGAAAATATACATAGCCAAAGATACACCATTTCAAAAATTTCTACATGCACAATTCAGTGACATCAATTACGTTCTTCAAGTTGTGCTGCTATTTCTCACTAACCTTTTCCAAATTATTTCATCACCATTGTCTTCAACCCACTGTCCCCTAGACTCCTGGCTTTCTTGACCTGAAGGCTTTTCAGAGGTCACCAAGTTGAACCATCTGTCATCAGTAAAGCTATCTAAACCAGTGGTTCCCAAGCTTAATATGCATTTGAATCACTTGGTTAGCTTGTTAAAAATCCAGATTTCTGAAGCCCATTCCCAAAGATGCTGATTCCTTAGGTCAGCAAGGAGTCTAGAAATCTGTACTTTAAGAAGCCACACCAGTGAGTTCAATGCAAATGGTTAGTTCCTGTCTTAGTTATCTAGTGCTGCCGTGACAGAAACACCACAAGTGGGTGGCTTAACAAACAAATTTCTTTTCTCACAATTAGGAGGCTAGAAGTCTGAAATCAGGGTGGTGATCTTCATGTGAGAGGGGATCTATCTTTCCCCACCTCTACTCTCTTAATCTGCCCCTTTTACAGTATATCTCAAAAGAGATTGACTCAAGACGCAGCCAACACTAATATTGCCTCATTAACTTAACAAAACCCATTCCCAAATGGGATTATAACCACAGGTGTAGGGATTAGGATTTACAACACATATTTTGGGGAGATGCAATTCAATCCATAACAGTTCCCAACCACACATTTTAAAGAATTAATTTCTAATAAACATAGCTCTAGGTTTTAGTCTCAGTTCCACTACTAACTATGACTTTGGGTAATTCATTTCACCTCTGTGAATCTCAGTTTCTTCACATACAAACAAAGACTTTTCAGTCTAACCTTTTTTTTTATTAACATTCACATGTAGTTATTCTTTAACATCATTTCAGATTGGGAATTCTCAACCGGGTCTCAGTGTGGGATGTTTATCCTCTGAGAAATGCCCCCTGGAGATTCTGACGCACCCCCCATAGGAGCTTGTCCCTTTGCCTTTAGAGATTTTAAAGCACCTCACATTGCAGTATTAATGCTGTTCCGTAGCAGCTTTGATTTGTCACCTTACCCTCAAGAGCAGTCCTGGAACTCTGAGCCCAGCACCTGTACTCTTCAGGATGGACACTGTGACCACTATTTTGCCTCTGCAAGTAAAATCACACGCCTTCCCACAGGACCCGTGCCCATGTTGGCTTTCCTCAGATGCAAGTCCTGTCTCCATCTTGCCTTCATCTCATTCCCAGTGACGCTCATTTCCTCTGCTGGTCTGTGAGGAGGCAGAGCACAGCGGGCCAGCATCCCACTCAACATCCCTGTTGTCACAGGGCTTCCCAGGCTCCCCTTGGCCTTCTCTCTCCAGAGTGCTCCGACTGCCTCTTTCTTCCTGGGCCCTCTTCTGCTCTCTGTATTCCTTTTTTTTTTTTTTTTTTTTTTGTGCCTTAAGTGAAAGTTTACAGTTCAAGTTAGTTTCTCATACGAAAATTTTTACATACATTGTCATGTGACCCTAGTTGCTCTCCCTGTTTTGCGACAGCACATTCCTCCTTTCCACCCTAGATTTCCCGTGTCCATTCAACCAGCTCCTGTCCATTTCTGCCTTCTCATCTCACCTCCGGACAGGAGCTGTCCGCTTAGTCTCATGTATCTACTTGAGCTATGAAGCACACTCTTCACAGGTATCATTTTATGTCCCATAGTCCAGTCTAGTCTTTGTCTGAAGAGGTGGCTTCGGGAATGGTTTTAGTTTTAGGCTAACAGAGTCTGGGGGCCATGTCTTCTGGGGTCCCTCTAGTCTCAGTCAGACCACTAAGTCTGATCTTTTTACTAGAATCTGAGTTCTGCACCCCACTTCTCTCCTGCTGCATCAGGGACTCTCTGTTGTGCTCCCTGTCAGAGCGGTCATTGGTGGTAGCCAGGCACCATCTAGTTCTTCTGGTCTCAGGCTGATGGAGTCTCTGGTTTATGTGGCCCTTTTGTCTCTTGGGCTAATATTTTCCTTGTGTTTTGGTGTTCTTCATTCTCCTTTACTCCAGGTGGGTTGGGACCAATTGATGCATCTTAGATGACCACTCACTAGTTTTAAGACCCCAGATGCCACTCACCAAAGGGGGATGCAGAACATTTTCTTAATAAACTTTGTTATGCCAGTTGACTTAGATGTCCCCTGAAGCCATGGTCCCCAGCCCCCAGCCCCTGCTACTCTGTCCTTGAAGTGTTTGGTTGTATTCAGGAAACTTCTTAGCTTTTGGTTTAGTCCAGTTGTACTGACTTCCACCATAGTGTGTGTTCTCCTTCCGTTCGCCTAAGATAATTCTTGTTTACTATCTAGTTAGAGAATACCCCTCTCTCTCCCTCCCCAACCTCATAACCATCAAAGATGTTTTCTTCTGTGTTTAAACCTTTTCATGAGTTCTTATAATAGTGGTATTATACAATAATTGTCCTTTTGTGACTGACTAATTTCACTCAGCATAATGCCTTCCGGATTCATCCATGTTGTGAGGTGTTTCACAGATTCATCATTATTCTTTATTGTTGCATAGTATTCCATTGTGTGAATATACCATAATTTATTTATCCATTTGTCCTTTGACGGGCACCTGGTTGTTTCCATCTTTTTTTTCTATTGTGAACACTGCTGCAATGAACATGGGTATGCATTTATATCTATTCGCGTGACGGCTCTTATTTCTCTAGGATATATTCCAAGGAGTAGGATTGCTGGATCATATGGTGCTTCTATTTCTAGCTTTTTAAGAAAGAACCAAATCGATTTCCAAAGTGGTTGTACCATTTTACATTCCCACCAACAGTGTATAAGTGTTCCAGTCTCTCTGCAACCTCTCCAACATTTATTATTATTATTATTATTTTATTTATTCCTAGCCTTGTTGGGGTGAGACGGTATCTCACTGTAGTTTTGATTTGCATTTCTCTAATGGCTAATGATTATGAGCATTTCCTCATGTATCTGTTAGCCGCCTGAATGTCTTCTTCGGTGAAGTGCCTGTTCATATCCTTTGCTCATTTTTCAGTTGGGTTGTGTCTTTTTGTTGTTGAGGTTTTGCAGTATCTTGTAGATTTTAGAGATTAGGCCTTGATTGGAAATGTTCTTAGTCAAAAAATTTTTTCTAGTCTGTCTTTTTACGCTTTTGGTGAAGTCTTTTGAAGAGGATAAGTGTTTGATTTTTAGGAGCCCCCCGTTACCTAGTTTCTCTTCTGATATTTGTGCATTGTTAGTGATGGTTTGTATTCTGTTTATGCCATGTATTAGGGCTCCTAGTGTTGTTCCTATTTTTTCTTCCATGATCTTTATCATTTTAGATTTTATATCTAGGTCTTTGATCCATTGTAATTTAGTTTTTCTGCGTGGTGTGAGCTTTGAGTCTTGTTTCAGTTTTTTGCAGATGGATATCCAGTTATGCCAGCACCATTTGTTAAACTGTCTTTCCCCAATTAACGAACTTTGGGCCTTTGTCAAATATCAGCTGCTCATAGGGGGATGAATTTATGTCTGGATTCCCAATTATGTTCAACTGGTCTATATATCTGTTCTTGTACCAGGACTAGGCTGTTTTGACTACCGTGGCAGTATAACAGGTTCTAAAGTCACGTAGTGTGAGGCGTCCCACTTTGTTCCTCTTCAGTAATGATTTACTTATCTGAGGCCTCTGGTCTCTGTATTCTCTGCATTACTTCTTGGGGACTCATTTATTAAAGGCCAGAACCCAGAGAGTGGGGTGAGTTGGATCATTGTTTAAGGTGCAGGGAGTGAGGCCCCAGTACCACTTTCAGCAGTGCTCATTCAATTGTTTCTTTGATTTCTAGTTCAGTTCCTCCAATTACTGAGGATGCTGGACTTCAATGCAGGTGTCAAAATCCCCCTCCAAAGAAATACCAGAATGGAAGGACTAAGTGACTGACACTCACATCATGTAGCTGAATTTCCCACCTATTCCAGAAAACCCTCTACAACATCCCTACAAGGGGTTGAGCATTCCCAGGGACAGAAGACTCATTACATCTCCTAACCTCTCTGGCATTCTGATCCATTTTTGGGTAGTCCTCTGACATCAGACAGCTTCCTTTCAGGAAACAAATCTTGCTCCTGTTATACATAGCGGGTACACTTGGGCACCTTGCCTCCACCAGGCACTTTGCTGGGCACTTGTGGTGAAATGAATTGCTTTTATATGGCCTTTCTTGCCGTAATCTTGTAATTACCACCAAATGATTGGGTGGGAGTATGCAAATAAGGTGCTTGTGGACCACCAAAGGGATTGGACAGCTTGCTAATAATGCAAATAAGGTGCATTGCACTCTTGTGGAGGTGGAACCGTGCAAATAAGGTATGTGGAACCCTAATGAGGAGCTTGGTCAGTTTTGCCATCCTGCTAAGCTTAAAACGAGCCATCCCAGAAGCAGAAAGAGTGGGCCTCACTGCCACCAAGAAGAAGAGATGGGAGCAGAGTGTGTCCTTTGGACCTGGATCCCTGTGCTGAGAACCTCCTCTACCCAGGAGACAGAAAGAGAGAGCTGCAACGTGGAAGACAGTGAGAGACGGAGGTGCAGCAGTACCAAGAGCAATAGCAGTGCGAGACGGCAGGAACCAGGAGACCAGCTCGAGACAGCTGCAGTGTGGCTTGCTGACCCATAGAGCTAGGAACTTTGTAACGCTTGTCGAAACAGGGCAGAGGCAAGGCCAAGATGCTGAGAGGCCTGCCTGTAGGCATGACTGAGAAGAAGCTATCCTGGTTGAAGAACTGTATCCCGAGTCATTTCTGATCCTGAATTGTAGCCACTTACTTCCCTAATAAACCCCATAACTGTGAGTATGGTCTGTGAGTTCCGTGTGGCCATAGCAACAAATTATTGAATCCAGCAGAGAAGTAGAGAGTGCTATGGGATGGATAGCTGGTGTTAGCAGTGTTAAAAAGGTTGGAGAGAAGAGGTATGTCTGACCTCCGCCTCATAGCAATCAGCCTTGGGCTGCTGATGCTGATAATGAATCTCTCCCCCTTGTGAAGTTAGAGGACCTCTGATACCACCATGCCATTTTTACAGCAGTGTACAGAAAATTCTAACTGAACGTCACTCTGACCCTGCAAAGTGAGGTCTGTTGTCCTCATTTCTCAGATGAGGACACTGACAACGAGAGAGTTTGAGTAACTTACCTATGGTCTCAAGGCTAGTAAGCAGCATTGCTGGGATTTGGGATCAGAACCCCAGACCTGTGCTCTTTCCATTACATCAGGGTTTCTCAACTTGGCACTGTTGACATTTTGGACCAGATAATTCCTTGTTGGCAGGTGGTGCTGTCCTGTGCATTGTAGGCTGTGTAGCAGCATCTATGCCAGTATGCTCTATGCCAGTATCAGTCCTCTTGTAGTGGTGACAACTAAAAAATGTCTTCTGACACTTCCCAGTGTCCTCTGGAGAGCAAAACCACCCCTGGTTGATTTGTCTGCAATACCTCACACGTTGTCTTTCTCTGCTGAACTAGAATATTTTCCTTCCATTCACTGCCCCTGGTTCTCCCCACTGGAATCACATAGAGCAGCTACTCTGTCTTTATATTCATCAGTCCTTCATATAATAATGATGAGGATATTCTTTGTCCTCAAGTCTCTTCTCCAGATCAAACTCCGAAGTTCTGTCATCTTTTCCCAGTACACTGGTTTCTGGGCCCTTCACCATGCTGGTTACCTTCTACAGATGAGCATCAGTTGTGAGGAGAGTTGGGATAAACAAAATGATAAACCTTCTCCCTTACATCTCCTCCTTTACTCCACCATCAGGAGAAAGCCAGATCACCTGTTACCTCCTTTGTGAAGCCCTCAATATTGTCTACCACAGGAGTGGCGCTTTCCTCCTTGGGTTCCCATTATCCTTTTTTCCTCCATAAATCCTCGTCTTTTGTTTATGCTGCCTCCCCACCCAGGCTTTTATCTCCTCCCATTCTAATTTGCTACCACATTGTTCTTCAGAACCAAAACCAAAACCATTGCCGTTCGAGTTGATTCCGATTCATAGTGACTCTATAGGACAAAGTAGAACTGCCCCATAGGGTTTCCAAGGAGCGACTGGAGGATTCAAACTGCCAGCCTTTTGGTTAGCAGCCAAGTTCCTCTTAGAACCTAGTATAAGGCCTGACACATAGCTGACACTAAAAGTCTGTTGAATGAATAGTTATATAATAATATACAATCAATGTTGGGCTGATAAAGATGAAAGTGTTCTGAAAAGATATAAGGCAATATGCAAGCATAAACGGTTTATAGTCGTCTTCTTCTCTAGCCTCTATTCCTCATCCCCAGCTCTCTCCAAGCCAGAACAGCAGGTTGGTGGAGACAATTAACCAAGGGCGATTTGAAGAATGGGAAACTAGAGGAAAAGGGTACCTTTCTAGATTGTTTCCCCTCCAGTTCTCTGGTCGGGGCAGGTTGTTCCAGTGATGGTTAATTGCTGGTTGCCAGTGTTAGAATCTAGCAGGAGCTGCCTTTTCCTCTCTCCCTGCCCTCCTAGTTATTTGTAAGCCTGCTTGTTAGGGAAATTCAACTCTCCCTAAAAACTACCACCTGGAAAAATATCTTGCAGCATACAAAGTGAACAAGGAGTACATTAATGGGAGAGGGAGACTGGTGGGGGCCCTGGATACACACCCATCAGCTCAGGGAGTCCAGTGAAGTCCTCCATCGGACCAAAGGCGCGTTGTGTGCCTTGCCGAAGGGAAGCCACACACGCCTGGCAACGCATGTGGCCTCCACTCCCCACTCTCCTGGAGTCTGAGAGGACAGGGAATCAATGGGCTGTTGCTTCACAGGGCTTCTAGGTTTGGCTCTCCTGGCAGGCCATTGCTAAGTGCCGGATCACCTTCAGGTTTAGCTCCCTCCATGAACAGAGCCCAGAAGGGGCTTGGAGAGCAGGGGGAGAAGGAGAGGAACTCATAGCACACACAGAACGTGCCCTCAGGAGGCCCTCAGTCTGATGGGGAAGGCACCTGCCCTCAGGAAGCTAGGGAAGAGAGATCCCATAAGAAGAAAGCCCATTTATACATGCAGGTTAGCATGAACATCAAAGCCACCCTCTTCACCATGAGGAGATTGTTCTAAGGTGAGGTAGGGCCTGTGGGAGGGGCAGTGGATGGAGCAGAGAACAAGCCCCCCCAGTCAGTGTGAAGGGGTTCTGTCCAGCACAGAACCATTATGTGTGTGTGTGGTGTGTGTGGCAGGGGTGCCAAGCTCTGAGAGGCACCTGAGCATGCACTTGGTGGGAGTGGACAGGAAAGAGGACCAAATGGAGCTCAGAAGCCCCCGCCCTCTGGCCCACAGGACAAGCCCACATTCTTCCTGGACTGAGGTTGGGGAATGTGACAGAGTGGTTTGGAAAGAAGTAAGATCATAAAGTGACAGGACATTGTGGACAGATGGCTGAGCTATGGCCTGTACCCTATACCTTGAACTAAGTGGTGTTAAACAAGTCCCTCTGGCCCCACATCTCACACCTCAAAGCCAGGGCTTGATGTGGGAGAAGGGAACCAGGATGGCTGTGGCTGGATCAGCGTCAGCCAAGGCAGTGTCTGGCTGTGTCCCTGGCTTATCTCAGCCCCAAACCAGCCCTGCCTCTACCTCCCACGGCTGGGGACCCCTCACCAGGAGGCACGAGGATGGCAAGAGCACCACCCACGGGTGCTCCTGTGACCACAAAAATGAACTTAGCATGTATCATGCAACCTCCTTCTCATCAAAATAAAAAAGAATCTGACAGACTGGCGCCAGCGGCTGCATCTAACAAAATGAGACTTAACAGGGATAAATATCAGGCCCTGAACTTGGGCTTAAAAATCTAACTGCATAAATACAGAGTGGTGGAGGCGGGGCTTAGAAGCAGCATGTAGAGGAAAGTTTTTAGGGTTTTAGGAGATGGGAAGCTTGGTGACTCAAGGGGCTGGTGAAAATGAGCATTCGCCCTTTAGTTGTATGAACAATGTTGACAGCGTGCTTAGCACCGCATCATGCCATCTTCAAAATAACCTTATGGAGTAGGCACCACCCTGTTATCCCCATTTTGCAGAAGAAGAAACTGAGGCACAAAGATATTTAAATACTTTACTTAAGATCTGATAGCTAGTAAGTGGTGGAGCCAGGATTAATCTGGACCCAGATCATGAATGCTCTGGGACAGAAGCATAGAATTTAGGATAGGGGGGCGGTATCCTAGTTAGCCAGTGCTGCTGTAACACAAATATCACAAGTCGTTGGTTTTAAGAAAGAAATTTATTTTCTCACAGTTCTGGGGGCTGAAAGCCCAAATCAGGCTCTTGGCATTGTTGATTGCTTCCTTGTTGGTAGCCTCAGGCATTCCTTGGTCCTTAGCGAGCCTTCCCCTATGTACGCGTGCCTCTGTGTCTATTCTGCTCCTTATATAACTCAGAAGTGATCAAGCTTAGGATCCACCCTAAATTGGTATGACCTCAACTGACTGATCGATTGTATTACATTAGATTGCATTATGCCAGATGATTATATCACATCAGATTAGATTACATTCACAGGTATAGGGGTTAGGATTCCAACACATATTTTGGGGATACACAATTTAATCCATGAGAGGCAACAGTCATTCTCTGATCTGTGTAAGAGAACCTATTTTGGGGAGTCTTCTATCTTATTCTAAAAGCAGCACTCCAGGTGTTCATTATAAGCAAAATGGAGCACGCTCAAAAGAGAGGGTTATGGAATGCTGAAGGAAGGAAACACCTCCCCTCTTCCCATTATTTCTCCATCTTCACTTACCCAGTTGTTCCAGTCAGCAACTTGGGGAGTTATCCATGATAGCACCCTCAGATCTATTCCCCCACAACTACCCATCACCAGCAACTTGAGTCACGCTAAGCTTGCCACCCACTGAGGTCCTAAAAGCTTTCCTACATGTTGCCTCCTACATCCAAAACACACCTCAGCTTGACCTCTTCTCTCCCATCATCACAGCCACTTCTCCAACCCAAGGCACCATCCTCTCTCTCACACCTTCATCACTGCAGACCTCTCCTTACTCCACCCTACATTCACTCATCCACCACCAAACAACTCTCCACACAACAGCCAGAGTGGTCTTTTGAGACCAAAACGGGATCATGCCACTTTGCTTCTTAAAACCCTTTCACACTTCATTCTCTACTTGGAAGAAGACTCTACATCCTAAATCTGGCCCTACCTAAATCTCCAGCCTCTTCTCTTACACCTCCTCATCCACTGGTCCCTAGCCACGGTGGCCTTCCTCCTGTTCCTGCTAAGTGCCTTCACGTATGCTGTTCCCTGGGATACTCTTCCACCCCCAATGTCCATGGCTGCTCTTTCTCATCCTTTAGGTTTAGGCTCCAATGTCATTTCCTTGTACCGGTCTTCTCTAGCCCCAAGTCAACAAGTAGGTTTGCCCTATTATTCTCTTATGCAGCATCCTATTCTTTGATTCTTTTCTTGTACATAGCACAATGTGAAATTATGCATTTATTTGTGCATTTACTGTACATTCCACGACCAGAGGGCCATTCTGTTCTGTGCAAACATACAGCAAACCCAAGGCCTAACACAGAGGCACATGGTAAGTGATCAATAAATATTAAATAAGCAAATGAAGAAACCAGAGAAGAGGAGATTCAGGGATCCCATGAAGCTGTCCACTCCTGAGAGAAGGCTGTGACCTGTGTGATCCGTATTTTGGAACTGGTACCAATTTATTTAACAAACACTAACATGGCATTAACTATGTACACAGCACTGCTCTGAGCACTTTATAAATATTAACCCAATTAATTCTGACAGCCCTATGAGGTACTTACTAGTATTACCACTGTTTTACAGATAAGGAAACCGAGGCACAGAAAGGCTAAGTAACTTGCACACGGTCCCATAGCCTGTAAGGGCCAAAGTCAGAATTTGAACCAGAGTCCATTCTTTCAAGCTCCTCAGTGTACTGCCAGTGTGTGGAAGTTTCCAGAAGGCCTCTCTCTGGATAAAGAGAAGACATACTCTCTAAAGGAGCTGTCCCAAATGAGTCCTGAGGGTTAGCACCTGGTCAGCCAATGTGCTGAGTGGGAGTCAAACTCAGATGGGGCTGACCTCTGACCACAGAGGTCACCTTAAGGCCTGTCCAGGGCAGTTATGGGGATAAAATAAATTAACAGAAGTGCAAGTGCTTTGGAAAAGTTTGAATGTGCTCCTGAATTCAAGGTCTTATTGCCTTTCCCTAGACTGGCCAGGACTGGAATATCAATGAGGCCTTCTAGTCCGACTGAAGGTCGAGGGACACGACCAGGCAGCCAGGCAGGGAGACAGTTCATGCTAAATAAACCCACAACTTTCCTTCCCACTCTGCCTGCCTGCCCCCCATTCTGGCCCTCTCCCCATCACTTGTCAGAATCCTTCCCCACCTCTGGGAAAGGGAGAGGGGAGCTTGAAGGGCAAAGGGAGGAGGGACCCAGACCACACAAAGAAAGGGCAGGCTGCTCTTAAAACAAAAATATCCCTCCTGATTTATGAGACTTAGCCATGCTGGGAGTTTTGGGATTAAACTGAATTCCTTTAGCCTATCCAGCGGTGCCTCGGCACCGGGTTTGTTTTCCAGGCAGTTTGCCAACCACAAATTCGTCTGGCCGAGAGAGCAGTGCCCTGCCCAGGGAGAGGGGCTGGGGTAAGGAGAGCTAGTAGCACCTCTCCTATGGAATGAGTGCCCTAAGGGTCTTGGCATTTGGTGAGAGAAGCCAGGAACGTGGCCTCAACTCCCACTACCTCCCCTTGTACCACTTCTCTCCAGAGCAGGCAGTGGGGCCAAGGAGCCAGTGGGGACTAAGTCTGCAGACTACTTGAGCTGTTTGGTTTCCAGTCTGCCCAAGACCTCTGCAGGAGCCAAGAACTGCAGTGTGGTGGGAAGAGGTAAGAGCTCCACCAGAGGCAGGCACCAGAGAACGGCTGAGATGTCTGGGTCCCTGTTAGGTGGCTGTGTAGGGGAGACATCAAGAAACTACCATCTAAAGACAAAAGAGTGGGGCGGCAGGACAGAGGCAAGCACTGGAGAGCTGGACTCCCGCCCCAGCACACTGGCTGACCAGGCACTCACCCTCAGGACTCTGCCCTTTGCTTTTGGGACAGCTCCCTTAGAGAGCACCGTCTTCTGGAGGTAATTACTAAAGCCCTGGAGGAGGAGAAAGGGAGGATAAACCAGGATATGGGGGGAAAAATAAACACAAACTGGAAAAAGTTACCCAGTTGCTGTGGAGTCAATTCTGACTCATGGAGACCCCATGTGTGTCAGTCAGAGCAGAACTGTGCTCCATAGGGTTTTCGATGGTTGATTTTTCAGAAGTTGATTGTTAGGGCTTTCTTCTGAGGAGCCTCTGGGTGGACTCGAACCTCCAACTTTTCAGTTAGCAGCTCAGCGCATAACTTAACTGTTTGTACCACCCAGGGACTCCAGAAAAAGATAGGGGGACAGAAAAGCAAAAGAAGGCTTTTGCATCCTCCTGGAGTATGAAATAGAGAAAATGGCCTCATCCCTAAATTACGTAGAAAATGTTGGGTTAGGCTTGAGGAAGAAGGTAAGCCCTGACAAATTTTACCCACTGGCATGGGTTACAGTGAAATTCCTTCCTCAGAAGCTCGAAGGTAGAATCTCCCATCTCCCGGGGAGGGATAGACCCTGAATAAATGCAGGGAAGCAGGGCCTCTCAGAGGTCCTTCTAAGTAGATTCTATGATCTTCTAAGAACCAGGAAAGAACAGAGTAGCAAGAACAACTCCCAAGAAGAACTGGGAGGAAGGGGGATGGAACTGACATTTTTCTGAGGGCCAGCTGTACCAGGCACAGTGCTAGGCACTCTGTGACGGCACCTCATTTATAGTTCGCATACCAGTTCTCTGTGCAGCTGCTATTATCTGTTTTTTACAAATGAGTAATTTCAGAGTTGTACAAGACAAAATTAGGAGCCTGCGTGGTGCAAGTGGTTTGCAATCAGCAGCTAATCTAAAGTTGGCAGTTCAAATCCACTCAGCTGTTCTGCAGAAGAAAGGTCTGGCAAACTGCTTCTGTAAAGATTACAGCCAAGAAAACCATACGGAGCAGTTCTGCTCTGTAACACATGGGGGACCATGAGTTGGGACCTACTCAGTGGCAGCTAATAACAACACAAGAGATGTCTTGTGACCTTGGACAAATAATTTCTATTTTGTAGTCTCAGTTTCCTGTCTTACAAAGCGAGGGCTTGGGCCCTCTCTGAGGCCTTTTTTGTCTCTAACATGATGTTTAGCTGGGAACTAAACATTCTTCCCAATTACTTTCGTAGCTTTCTTACTTCCCACTTCTAGTGTGTAATACTCTTGGCACACCCTCTAGGCACCTTCTGCAACTCATTCAAGGTTAGGGCAGAGGCTGGAAATTATGATGACACCTTCTCTGAGTAAGTCTGATTGATTACTAATTAATTAACCAAATAAGTAAACAATTATTTATGAAGCGCATCATGTGCCTGGTGTGCTGTTTAACTGGTGATTCTAAAATGAATTACGCTTGATGCCCAGCTTCAAGGAGCTTACAGGCTAATGGGAAATCCACACCCACAGAGGATGTTTGTGAAGTGCAATCAGAAATCTCTAAAGCTTTACAGAAAAGCTTTGTAAGCCATGCCCACTTCAACTTCAGCCCAGCTCTTCCACTGAGAGATGAAAATGAAGATTTATGTGCACTGAGGTCAAGGTTGTTTTGGACTATGTGATCTTTGTTCTGACCGCTGTGCTTTGGCCCCCTTTGAGGCTGGCTACCTCTGACATTGGAGCCCACGTTGCTGAAATCCTGGTCAGTCACCTCTGATTTGTGGTTGGCAATCTCTGGGCAAACCTGGCCAGCCTTGCACATGACAGTCTGGTTGGGGAGACAGATGAGGAATAACAATTCAAAGTACTAAGTGTGCGCAGAGCTCTGGGCGAGCAGGAGGTTGTGTGGCTGCACTTGGAGGGATGCTTGACCCAGACTGGGGCAGAGGAGACTCTCAGAGGAAAATATCACTGATATCACGAGTGGGAGTGACAGGGAGAGGTGGAGGCGGAGGGCTCCTGGCAGAGGGCCTAAGAATGTTTACAGGCCTGGAACTGAGAAAGTAAGAGGCTTGTTCCAGGGATTGCAAATAAATAGTTGAGTCTGCTGGAGGGAAGAGGACCAGGGAGTTGTGGTAGGACATAGTACTAAAGTGGCCTGCAGGGCCAGATTAGAAGCATCCTGCACATCATGCTAGGGGACTAGGCTTTATTCCCAGAGTACCATTCGCCAGTTACTGTCAGGTCTATTCCAACTCATGGCATCCCCGTGTGTGTCAGAGTCGAACTGTCTTCCATAGAGTTTTCAATGGCTGGTTTTTCAGAAGTAGATCTCCAGGCCTTTCTTCCGAGGCGCATTTGGGTGGACTCAAACTGCCAACCTTTTGGTTAGCAGCTGAGCGCATTAACTATTTGCACCACCTAGGAACTCTGTCCTGAGAGTAACAGGGAGCATTTTCTCTGCCTTTGTCCTGATAGCCCTTCTGTGGATAGTCCCCTTTCCTGACTTTCTTCACAGGGCTCCCAGCTGCCTAGGATAAACTCCTCTTCTTCTTGGCCTGGTCAAATACCACCCATCCTCTAAGGCCCCATCCAGATTCCCTTTCCTCCAGGAAGCCTTCTTGGACCACCTCACCCCATTTTCTCATTTGTTCAACAACAGTGTGCTGATATACCAATGTTCATTGCTGCACTGTTCACAATAGCCGAAAGGTAGAAACAGCCTAAATGAATCGGCAGAGGAGTGGATGAACAAAATGTAGTATATGCATATACAGTGGAATATCACTCAGCCTTAAAGAGAAATGAAGTGTGGATACACACCACAAAATGCATGAATCTTGAAAATACGCTGAGTGAAATAAGTCAGTCACAAAAGGACTAATATTTTATAATCCCTCTTATGTAAAATAGGCAAATGTATATTAGTGGTTTATTAGTAGACCAAAGTTTATTAGTGGTTACCAAGGTGGGAGGGAGGAGGGAAAGGGGGGTGTTAGTTTAGGGAGCACTGATTTCTGTTGATGGTGGTGGAATAATTTGGAAACTGGTAGTGGTGATGTCTGCACAATACAATGAACTTAACCAATGTCACTGAATTGTACATGTAAAATTTGTTGAATTGACAAATGTTTCATTATATATATATTTACCACAATAAAATGATTTTTAAAAATAGAGGGCACTTAATATTTGGAACATAGGTATACAAAAAGTTTTAAAAAAATGTGTATTGCTCTCCTCCAATGGGCCAGGCACTGTGCTAGGCACTGGGGTATGATGGGAACAAGCAGACATGGGGCCACCCTCAGACAGCCTATGAGGAACCATGATTAGAACGCTTGGTGATATGTCCTCCTCTGATCTCCTGCATGTACCCAGCCAGTGGGGTTGTCAAGGACCCTTCCATAAGCCCAGTTTCCTCTCTCCTAAATAGATAGCTTTTCAGGGCAGAGACCAGGCCTTCCTCATCTCCATATTCTGGGGGGTGTTTGGCACAGGGCTCTGGAACTCAGCCCATATTTTAGAGATGGCTGACTTTGGAGCAACACTAAACAAGGTGGAAAGTTCTCCTGGCTTACCCCTGCCCTTGCCCTGCTCCCCAATTCCAGCACAGGCCCTCTGCAGAGAAGACAGCAAGAAGCTCCAGCCGAACCTTTGGGCCCAGGATGCAGAAAGGGAACAGAGGAAGGAGGGGCTGAGAGGGGAGGAAACTCCTGGGCTGCATGCCAGTCCCCAATGCCTTGGGCCAAACAGGAGTTCGCTGTCTTCTGTGTTCTGGAATGTGACAGGGGCTTTCCAGGGCATCTTAGAGCAGCTTCTCCCCAAGCCACTGCTCCACAGCCTGGACAGAGCCACGCTGGCGGCTCCTTCTGGGCCTTCCTTGTGGTGCACTGGTGCCCCATGGTGGACAGAAAGCAGGCCCTAATCTCACCACCTCCCCAGGGTTGTGTCTCCTTCATGAAGAAGCCTTCACCACCAGTGTGTTTATCCTCCTTTGCACTGGGAGAGACATGGTCCAAGGATCCTACACTAGAGCCCTTTCTTCAACATTTCTGCTTGACAGAGTGTTGCAGTTATCTTCAGGACAGGCTGACCCCTGCTCTAGCCCTGGCCGCGTGTCATTCTCCTCCACCCTGCACTTTTGACCCAGACCAGGCATTGACCCACCCCTGCTGGTGGGTGTATCCCATAGCAATTTAAGGGCAGAAACCAGATCTTCTGAACTTAGTCTAAATGCCCAGATTGAGGCTGGGTCACCCTTGTGATCCTCCCACCCTTAGCGGGTGAGGGAGACAGGAGTGATCACACCTGTAGAAGCCAAGGCTTCTACCCTGTCTGCAGCTCACTGTCTCCAGAGTTCATCCTTTGCTCCAGGAAGAGGCATGGAGGCCAGAGGCCAGGGAATGGAGGCCAAGAAGCTGCTGAGGGTGGGGTGTAGGGGATGAGCTAGAAGGCTGTAAGAGGAGTGGGGGCTCTCCCAGGACTGAGGCAGAGCCCTGGAAAGCCAGGGAAGGTAGGAACATCCATTTTTTTCCTATAAATTTTCTTGTTTTCACCTTTTTTTTAAATTATGCTTTAGATGAAAGTTTACAGAGCAAATGAATTTCAAATTTAACAATTAATAAACAAACTGTTTTTGTGACATTGGTTGCCAACCCCCTGATGCGTCAACACGCTCCCCTTCTCGACCCCAGTTTCCCTGTTTCCATTCATGCAGATTTCCTGTCCCTTCTTGCCTTCTCGTCTTTGCTTTTGGCTGGTATGCCCATTTAGTCTCATATATGTGGTTGAACTACATGTTTTATTGTTTGTTGTATAGGCCTGTCTAATCTTTGGCTGAAATGTGAACTTCAGGAGTGACTCAGTACTGAGTTAAAAGGGTATCCAGGGGCCATACTTTTGGGGCTTCTCTAGTCTCTGTCAGACCAGTAAGTCTGGTCTTTTTTTTGTGAGCTAGAATTTTGTTCTACTTGTTTTCTCCAGCTCTGTCCAGGACCCTCTACTGTGATCCCTGTCAGAGCAGTTGGTGTTGGTAGATGGGCACCATCTAGTTGTTCTGGACTCAGTCTGGCGGAGGCTATGGTAGATGTGGTCCATTAGTCCTTTTGACTAATCTTTCCCTTGTGTCTTTGGTTTTCTTCATTATCCTTTGCTCCAGGGTGTGATCAGTAGATGTAGCGATGGCTGCTCACAAGCTTTTAAGACCCCAGACGCTACTCACCAAAGTAGGATGTAGAACGCTTTCTTTATAAAATATGTTTTACCAATTGAGCTAGACGTCCCCCAGGATCATGGTCCCCAGCCCTCAGCCCAGTAACTTGGTCCCTCAGGGAGTTTGGATGTGTGTATGATGCTTCTATGACTTTGACTTGGTCAAGTTGTACTGACTTCCCTGGAACTGAGTACTGTCTTACCCTTCACCAAAGTTACCACTTACCTATTGTCTCGTTAGTGTTTTTCCCTCACCACCCCTCCCCTCTCTCATAACCATCAAAGATTGCTTCTTTCTGTGTGTAAACCTTTTCATGACAGTGTTTGTCCTTTTGTGATCGACTTCTTTCATTCAGCATAAAGTTGGAAAGAAAGAAGAAGGATCAGTAGTTGGAAAATATAGTCTTTGTGACAGAAATGTTGCCGGAGATTGAATGATAGAATTTTGCAAGACCAATGACCTAGTCATTAGGAATACCTTTTTTCAACAACATAAACTGCAACTTATACCCGTGGACCTTGCCAGATGGAATACACAGGAATGGAGTATAGACTACCTCAGATAGTCTACATCTGTGGAAAGAGGCAATGTGGAAGCTTAATATCATCAGTCTGAACAAGGCCAGGGGCCTAATGTGGAACAGATCATCAATTGCTCATATGCAAATTCAGGTTGAAGCTGAAGAAAATTACAACAAGTCCACGAGACCCAAAATATGACCTTGAGCACATCCCACCTGAATTTAGAGACCATCGTAAGAATAGATTTGACGTAATGAACACTAATGACCAAAGATCAGACGAGTTGTGGAATGACATCAAGGACATCATACATGAAGGAAGCAAGAGGTCATTGTAAAGGCAGAAAAGAAAGAAAAGACCAAAATGGATGTCAGAAGAGACTCTGAAACTTACTCTTGATCACAGAGTTGCTAAAGGGAAATGAAGAAATGATGAAGTAAAAGCTGAACAGAAGATTTCAAAGGATGGCTTGAGAAGATAAAGTACCTAAATATTATAATATTTAGTACCTAAAGTATTATAATGAAATGTGCAAAGACCTTGAGTTCTACCCTTTTGGTTTTCTAAATCCAGGTCATTAAAGAATGCTGTCAGTATTTGGATCAGAATTGCATTACATTTGTAGATTGCTTTGGGTAGAATTGACATTTTCACAATGTTGAGTCTACCCATCCGTGAGCATGGTATGCTTTTGCATTTTTGTAGGTCTCTTTTGGTTTCTTGCAGTAGTGTTTTGTAGTTTTATTTACATAGGTCTTTTATGTCCCTGGTTAGATTTATTCCTAAGTATTTTATTTTTTTAGGGGGTATTATAAATGGTATTGCTTTCTGGTTTCCTTTTTTGTAGTTCTCTTTATTGGTGTATAAGAATCCAACTGATTTGGTATGTTTACCTTGTAACTGCTACTCTGCTGAAACTTTCTATTAGTTCCAGTAGTTTTCTTGTGGAATCTTTAGGATTCTCTATGTATAGTATCATATCATCCATGAATAAAGATAGTTTTACTTCTTTTTACCAGTTTGGATGCTCTTTATTTCTTTTTCTTACTTTATTGCTGTAGCTAGGACTTCCAGCACAATGTTAAATATGAGTGGTGATAAAGGGCATCCTTGTCTTGTTCCTGGTCTCAAGGGGAATGTTTTCAGCCTCACTCCATTGAAAATGATGTTGGCTGTTGGTTTTGTATAGATGCCATTTATTATGTTGAGGAATTTCCCTTCTATTCCTATTTTATTGACAGTTGTTATCAGGACTTTACTGAATGCTTTTTCTGTGTCGATTGAGGTGAGTGTGTGATTCTTTTGTTTTATTTATGTGGTGGATTATGTTGATTGATTTTCTAATGTTGAATCATCCTTGCATACGTGGTATGAATCCCACTTGGTTGTGGTGTATGTATATATATGTATATGTATATGTATATATATGTTTTTTAATGTGATGCTGAATTCTATCAGCTAGAATTTTTTTGAGAATTTTTGCATCTATATTCGTGACAGATATTAGTCTGTAATTTTCTTTTATTTTGATGTCTTTGCCTGGTTTTGGTATAAGGGTTATGCTGGCTTCATAGAATTAATTCAGAAGTATCCCTTCCTTTTCTATTTTCTGAAATAGTTTGAGTAGTACTGATGCAAGCTGTTCTCCGAATGTTTGATAGAATTCTCCAGTGAAGCCATCTGGGCCAGGACTTTTTTGTTGTTAGAAGTTTTTGTTGTTGTTGTTTTTAAATTACCTTTTCAATCTCGTCTCTTGTTATGTGTCTGTTCAGATTTTCTACCTCAGTTTGTGTTAGTTCAGGTAGATATTGCATTTCTAGAAAAGTGTCCATTTCCTCTAGGTTTTCAAATTTGTTGGAGTACAGTTTTTCATATTACTCTATTATGATCCTTTTTATTTCAGTTGGGTCTGTTGTAATGTCCCCATTTCTTTTCTTATTTGAATTATTTACTTCCTCTCCTGTTTTTTCTTTTGTCAGTTTGGCCAATGGTTTGTCAATTTTGTTGATCCTTCAAAGAACTAGCTTTTGGTTTTGTTAATTCTTTCTATTGTTTTTCTATTCTCTATTTCATTTATTTCTGCTCTGATCTTTATTATTTCCTTTCTTCTGGTGGCTGTGGGTTTCTTTTGCTGTACTCTTTCTATTTGTTCGAGTTGTAAAGCTAACGTTTTGATTTTATTCCTTTCTTCTTTTTTGATGTGTGCATCTATTGCTATAAATTGACCTCTGAGCACTGCCTTTGGTGTGCCCTAATGCTTTTGGTATGATGTATTTTCATTCTCATTTTATTCTAGGAATTTTTTGATACCATCTTTAATTTCTTCTATTACCCAGTGGCTTTCAAGCAAAGTGTTATTCATTTTCCATGTATTTGATTATTTTTCCTTGCTCTTCCTGTTATTAATTTCCAATTTTATGGCATTGTGATCAGAGAAGATGTTTGTATTATCTGTGTTTTGGATTTTGTTGGGGGTTGCTTGTGGCCTAAGATGTGGTCTATTCTGGAGAACACTGCGTGTGAATTGGAAAAGAATATATACCTTGCTACTGTTGGGTGGAGTGTTCTGTATCTGTCTATGAGGTCAGATTGGTTGATTGTGGCCTTTAGATTGTCTGTACTTTTGTTGAGTTTCTTTCTAGATGTCTTGTTCTTTACTGAGCATGGTGTGTTGAAGTCTCCTACTATTATTGTGCAACTGTCAATTTCTCTTTTCAGTGCTGTTAGAGTTTATGTATTTTGGAGCCCTGTCATTGGGTGCATAGATATTATTATGGCTATGTCATCATGGTTTAATCATTATATAATGTCCTTTGTTGTCTTTTATGGTGGATTTTGCCTTAAAGTTTATTTTATCTGATATTAGTATTGCCAGTCCTGCTCTTTTTTGGTTGTGGTTTGCTTGATATATTTTTTTCCCCATTCTTTGATTTTTAATATATTATGTCCTTGTTTCTAAGGTGTGTCTCTTGTAGACAGCATATTGATGGGTCATGATTTTTTATCCATTCTGTCACTGTCTCTTTATGGGTGGATTTAAGCCATTTATGTCCAGTGTGATTATTGATAGGTGTGAGTTTATTGCTGTCATTTTGTAGTGTTTTTTTTTTTTTTTGTGGTGCTAATGTTTTCTTTGTTCCTCTTATTCTTCTTTGCAGGGTTCCTTTTGTTTGTGGAATTTATTTTCTTTTCTTTCGTTTTTGTGTTTACTGAGACTTTACGTTTTTCTTCTTTATTTTGGTGAGTAGATTTGTTAACCTTCTTTGTGGTTATCTTGAAATTTACCCCAGTTTTCCTAAGTTTGAACCAGTCTTTTATTATTTTACATCATCTTGACTTCCTCTCCATTTAAAAGTTCTATACTTACACCATTTATTCCTCCTTTTATTGTTCTGATTTGTCATTTACAGATTGACATCTCTGGTTCCCTATTGTAAATCTTTTAGTTTTGTTTTATCCTTGAGAGTTCATTACCTAGGATTGTATCTGGCTGATGCTGTCCTGTGTCCTAGATTCATGTTGTTGTCTGATGTTGCTGGTTCTCTAACCGAAGGACTACCTTTAATAATTCCTGTAAGTTTGGTTTAGTTTTTACATATTCTCTTAATTGCTGTTTATCTGGAAATGTCCTAATTTCGCCATCATATCTGAGCAAGAGTTATGCAGGATATATTATTCTTGGCTGGAAATTTTTTTCTTTCAAGGTTTTATATATTTCATCCCATTGCTTCTTACCTGCATGGTTTCTGCCAAGTAATCAGAGCTTAGTCTTATTGGTTCCCCTTTGTATGTGACTTTTTGTTTTTTTGAGATGCTCCCAGAATTCTTTCTTTGTCTTTGGTTTTGATGAGTGTCATTATGATATGTTTTGGTGACTTTCTTTTGGGGCCTATCCTTTATGGGGTTTGTTGAGCTTCTTGGTTGGTCAGCTTTTCATCTTTCATGATATTAAGGAAGTTTTCTGTCATTAGCTCTTCAATGATCCTCTCTGTGTTTTCCATTTTCTCCCCCTGTTCTGGAACTCTGACCACATGCAAATTTTTGCTCTTGATTGTATCCTACATAGTTCTTAGGTTTTCTTTATTCTTTTCTGGGAATTTTTCCTCCAACAAAGTGGTATCCATGGATTTGTCTTCAATTTCACTGATCCTGTCATCCACTGTTTCAAATTTGTTCGTAAAACTTTGTATTGTGTTGTCTATTTCTGGAATTTTATTTTTTATCTTTTGGATTTCTAATTGCTATTTTTATATGATTTCTAAATATTTATTTTGACATATTGTTCTTGTATTATTTTCCTGAATTATTCCATTGCTTCATCTGTGTTTTACTGATTTTATCTCTATTCTCCATGATTTTTTCTATTTTTCTTCAGTTTTGTCAATGTTTTCCTTGATTTTTTTCCTAATCTCTTGAAGAGACTTGAATATTAGACTTTTGAATTCCCTATCAGGTAGTTCCAGTGCCTTTTCTTCTACTGGAATGTTATCTGGTGTTTTATTTTTGTCACTTATTGGAGCCATCCTGTCCTGTTTTTTTAAATATGTTTTTATATTGTTTGCTGTCTCTGAGACATTCAGGAGTTGTCTTCTTTGTTTATCGATGGTAGGTTTGTTTGTTTCATCCTGCTTTTTTGTTTTATTTGGTTATTTCTGGTGGGCTGGGCACATTTTGTTGCTTACTTGTCTGGTGGGCACAATAGTTCTCACCACCTTCTTCAGGTGGGCAGGGCCAGTGACTCGGCTATGGTGCAGCAGGGCAGGTCCAGTAGTGGGGAGGGGTGGGGATGGGTCTTTTGTTTGTGGCTGGCACAAACAGGGGTGGCAGGGCAGGTCTGGGAGTGGAGTGGCAGGGTGGGGTCAGGGGTCCAAAGGGCTTGGAGGGGCAGGGCCAGAAGGTGGTACAGGTTAGCATTTTTTTTTGAAATTTTAGTTTTTCTGAAATAACAGGCATGTGCAGCTGCTGGAAGGAGATAGATGTTAAGCCTCCAGAAGCTACTGGGTGCAGAATCCTATCCTTTATAGCTCATCCTTGGGCTCTTTGCTGGCCCCTCATTCTGGGGCACAAACCAAAGTCCTACCAAGATAGCTAAGCTGGAGCTATAGAGAGAAGTGCTACAGGGGAAAATAGACAACACCAGGGAGCAGTAACCAAACCTGGGAAAAGTCAGGAGGAAATGGACAGAGATAAGGAAGAAGAAGTAAGAGGGCAGCTTGGAGAGATCAAAGTGTAAGGAACAGTCAGATCTGCACACGGTGAGCAAGGATGAGTTTATCCACTACAGGGAAAGGAAAGGGTGAGTATCCCCTGGTCTCCTTGTGCTAGGTGCTGTGTTAGGGGTTTTTACACCTTGATTTCATTTAATCCTCATTGCAGTCCAGCGCAGATCCTTAACGGTTTTACAAGAGATTGATGCTTATATAAAGAGTTTAAGTAACTCACTTGAGGTTCCATTGCTTAAATGGTGGAGTGGGGATTTAAACCCAGGTCTATGTGATTCCAAATGGGTTTCCTAATATTCTATGAGTACTTCACCTGAGAGAGAGGAGGCGTGACTGGATCAGTAGAGACAAGAAAACTTGAGTTCCAGAATTCTAGAACCTTAAGAATGAAATCAGAGTCCCCTACACCAATTCTGCCTGTAGGAGAAATTAGACTTCAGCCAGAACAATGTTATGTCTTAATTAGATAGTCAATTAATTTTAAGGAGATGTCCTTCCTTCCTTCCTTCCTTTTTTCCCTCCTTCCCTCTAACATATAGAGCAATTACAACTTGCCAGGCATGGTGTGTAGTAAGGAATTTAGCCTAGCCCAAAGAGAAAGTCTTGCCTTGGGGTAAACCCTAAAACAAACAAACCCCAAACCCATTGCCAACTAGTTGATTCCGACTCATGGCGACACCAGGTGCTACAGAGTAGAACTGCTCCATAGGATTTTCTTGGCTGTAATCTTCACAGAAGCAGATCACCAGGGCTGTCTTCCATGGTGTTTCTGGGTGGTTTGAACTGCCATCCTTTAGGTTATTATCAATTGCAAACTGTTTGTGCCACCCAGGGATCTTGGGTCAGCCACTAAACCCTTGGAAATTCCCGAGTGATAGGAGTCTTTTTTATTCATGGTGGGCCCCTCAGACATACTTGATAGTTTATGCTAACTAGATGACTCAGGGTAGGGGCTGGTCACAATAGAAAGACCGACCATGTGATTAGAGGGTTGGGGCTTTAAGCCAGGTGACATTAGCCCAACCTCCAGGGAGGAGAGGAGGTTGGAGATTGAGTTCAACCACCTGGGCAATGATTCAATCAATAACTCCTGTATAATGAAACCCCAATAAAAACTGGACACTGAAGCTTGGGTAAGCTTCCTGGGTTGGCAATACTCCATGCGTATTGCTACACATAAATATTGGAAGGGTAACTGTCCTTGAGAACAACGAAAGTTTTGCATTTGGAACTCTCTCAGACTTTACCTGTGCTTCTGGTTCCAATTTGGCGGTTCTAATTCATATCATTTTGCTATAATAAAACTATAATCATAAGCCTAACAGTTACCTGAGTTCTGAGAGTCATTCTAGTGAGTTATTAAAACTGAGGGTGGTTGTGGGAATCCCTGAATTTGTAGCCAGCTGATCTGAAGTGAGAATGGTCCTAGGGACCCCTGAACTTGTGGCTGGTGTCTGAAAGTGAGGGCAGTCTTGTGCCCCCAGACTGGGCAGTTTGGCCAAACTCATTGTACATGGTGTTAAGTCTGAGGAAGAAACATGAATAAGAGCCAGCTCCTGCCCTTGGAGAACTCACAATCCCTTGGGAATTTCCTAGAAACTGAGGCAGCTCTTTTCATAAACCTCTTGGTCTACAGATCTTTTTCCTATAGGTCTTTACTCATTGGGGAGCCATGTCTCAGCTCTCAGTTCATTAACAAACCCATCAAATCTCCTACTTCTCCCTCCACTCCCATCTCCCTCTGCTTTGAGAGATAGATGGTCAAGCTTCTGTCAAGCCACTCCACTCCCAGAGCTGCTCCAAGGGCCATAACCAGAATGGTCAGTGATACCATAAACAGATGAGGCATCTAAATGCCCTGAGCCTTTGAGCTCTGCTCACACATCTGGACAAAGCTGAGGCTGGAACAGACCAAATTCTCAAGGTCATAAGTCATGTTGACTTCCAAGCCTGGAAAAAATGAACAATTCCTTGGTTTCTAAGCTTCTTCCTCTCACAGTTCCTGATCAAACTATCTCATATGCAAAGAACAACTTACCACACCCTGTTCGTATGAAATCATAACAAAATGCTTATAGAGCCATCATCAACATGGTCCAGTCTCAAAGTGGTGTGCCATCAAATAAACTCAGTCTGGCAACCAAAAAAATATTTCAAAGTAACTCAAGTTATTTGTACACATTCTCAACTATTACGAAAAGCGTAAGGTAGACCAGAGCAATATTCTCAAAATCATCTTCTTTCCTCTGCTATTTATTTATCTACATACCAAATATTATACTGCAGCTCTCCTTCCCAAAATTCCTACCTGCCAAATTCCTCTTCCAACCCTGGCCACACATCCCTTCTCCTTCTCTTTCTTTCCCTTTTCCTCCTGATTCTGTAACACAAAAATCCAAAATACCCAGTCTAGTAAGGCAAGATGCTCCCTGGAGAGATGGGAGGGCAAGAAGCTGACTGGGCAAAGCCAATACCCTCTTTCCTAGGAAGGGGAGAGGGCAAAGGCTGGAAACATTCATACAATAATAATTTTTGCCCCATCACAATAGCTGTCACTCCAGATAGCCCTTCCAGATCACTCAAAACTCCAACTGGGCAGAATAATTTTTGTACAAAATGATCACACCTCCTAGACTATTTTGGTGATTCCAAATATTTTGTTCTAATCCCAAGCTCCAATGAACCGCCATTAATCAATCAACTGTCCCAATTTTGAGTTTGGAAAATATGGTCACCATATCTCTGACCCACCCTTCCTCTTAACAGCCCTAGTATACCCTGGCTGTATTACTTGCCATATTGCTATTGATTCCATGAGTTTCTGCTTGGTCACCTAGAGACCGTAGGTTCCATATGGTCACAGACTGTGTCTATTCTCATTCCGTCCTAAATCTCATGCATAATCACTTGCTATTGAGTTGATTCCAACTCATGGCAACCCTATGGGTATCACAGTAGGACTGTGCTCCATAGGGTTTTCAGTGGCTGATTTTTCAGATGTAGATTTCCAGGTCTTTCTTTTGAGGTACCTCTGGGTGGACTCAAACTGCCAGTCTTTCAGTTAGCAGCCAAGGGCATTAACCATTTGTACCACCCAGGAAATTCGGGTCTGTATTAGCAAATACTGCATAACAAATCACCTCAAATCTTAGTGATTTAAAACAACAATCATTCATTATCTCTTATTGTTTCTATGGGTCAGAAATCTGGGAGTGGCTTGGCTGGGTAGTTCTGACTTGGGCTCTCTTATAAGGTTAAAAGCAAAATGTCAGCCAGGGCTGCAGTATCTGAAGGCTTGATTGAGGTGGGTGGTCCACTTACCAGTTGGCTTATCCACATGGCTAGCTATTGGTGGAAGGCCTCAGTTCCTCTTCAAGTGGACTTCTCTATGTGGCCCAGGGTCCATGTGGCTGGGTTCCAAAGGCGAGTCTGTTGAGAGAAAGAGAATGCCAGGCAGAAGCTGAATCCTTTTAAATGACCTAGCCCTTGGAAGTCACGTATATTACTTCTGCTGTGCTCCATATTCAAAGCGGAGAGAACTTAAACCCTGCCTCAGTGGGAAGTGTATCAGTCACAATGTAAGAAGAGCTCCAAATCTTGGCTTTCTTTTCTGAAAAGTAGAAATAATAACCATCCTTGCCTCATAGGGCTGTTGGGAGAATTAAATAGCACAGACCCCATCAAGAGCTTGACACATAGTAAACCAGTTGCCAACGAGTCCGCTCTAATTAATGGTACTCCATGTGGGTTAGAGTAGGATTGTGCTCCATATAGTTTTCAACAGCTGCTTTTTCAGAAGTAGATTGCCAGGCCTTTCTTCCGAGGCACCTCTGAGTGGAACTGAACCCCCAACCTTTTGGTTAGCACCTGAGCACGTTAATCATTTGCCTCATCCAGCTACTCCTAGGCACATGGTAAGTGCTGAAAAATGTTAACAATTATCATTAGACTCTCATTGCTTGAATGAGAGTTAGCTCTAGATAAGTTAGCACTGCGTAAGTCTTTACACAACTGACTTCATTCCTATTTCTTCCCTAGAAGACAAGAAACCGGGGAGATGAGGAGACAGGGATGGTCTCCATTCCTACTATGGGCAAGGTCAGAGGGCATGGGCTAATGAGTTCAGAAATATTCCTAAATTTGACAAGAAACCCAGGGACTAGGTAGAGGTTGTCATTGTCTCTTTTTTGCCCTTTTCTCTGCCCTAGTTACCTATCTTCCAGCCTCAGTCTCCTCTCTCGTTGTTGTTAGCTGCTCTGGAGTCGAGTCCGACTCCTGGAGACCCCTTGTGTGCAGAGTAGAACTGTGCTCCATAGGGTTTTCAAGGGTGTGGCCATTCAGAAGCAGATCTCCAGGCCTGTCTTCCAAGGCACCTCCGGGTGGGTTGGAACAGCCAACTTTCGGCTAGTGGTGGAGCACTTAACTGTTAGGGACTCCTCCTACCTCATAGGGTAGCAGTACATTCTTCAAGACAAGGCTCAGAGAAAAGATGCCAGCACCAATGTGTATCCACGTCGGTGGGTGTTTTTGAAAGTGGAAGGCGCTTGAAAAAATGCAGTACTGAGCCAAGGCATTAGCTGAGCAAGTGTCCCCAGCCAGTCTGACTTAATTCGCCCCAGGGTTAGGTACGTCCCCAATTTCCTTTGGGGACACTGCCAGTGTTTTATGGTCCAGACGATCTGATAATGCTCCCTGCTGTCCAACATAAATCCCCCCTGCAGCCCAGGCCCTTTTCTCCCTTTTGAGGTGTCGAGACAGTGAGTGGCCGTTGTCACCCTCTTCCTTGGCAAGGATACTTTCTAAGTCTGTATACACAGCCCGTCCCAGTGGGAGTCCTCTGATGGCAGAAGGTTCCACGTGAGGTGGCGGGAGAGGTGTGGGCCTCGCCAGGCGCCCTTCAGAGGAGTTGAGGTAAGCTGGCTGTTGCAGACGTCGGAACATGTAATGGCTGCGCCATAAAATACGTAAAGGTCAACGGAGTCTATGTCTGGAGTTTCCTCCAGGCTCCTCTTAACAGCAGGCAACAGAACACAGCGTGTTCATGACCCCATTACACCAAAGAAGCCACGACAGCTATGAAATTACAAAACATTTTCCATCCCCAGCCTCTGTTCTGGTGACTTCTCTCTTCATTGCTAATTCCAGTTTTTTTCCATATTTGCCTATGAATGAATGACTAGATTCAAGGACTTTTTTTTTTTTTTCAGTGAAATGTTTGGAAAATGACTGCCAGCAGTACAATGACTCTCTTTCTGCTTTTTTTAAGAAAGATTTTTTTAAGGGAGTAGTGTTGGATAATGTTTTCTTCTTTTGAAAAGACACCTAAAGATTTAGCTTCATAGTACAGAGACCACCTGCCTTTTATTTTCTAAGAAAGTCCCCGTTTATTTTTTTAAAGACAATTTGTTAAATCTATACATGAAAATGATTTTAATTTTATGAATCTTGGTTCACAAGTAGAGCCCTGGTGACGCAGTGGTTAAGTACTCAGCTGCTAACCCAGAGGTTGGAGGTTAGAACCCACCGGTCATTCCACGGTAGAAAGATGTTGCAGTTGGCTGCCGTGAAGATTACAGCCTTGGAAACCCTATCAGACAGTTCTACTCTGTCCTACAGGGTCACTATGAGTGTCAGAATCAACTCAGTGGCAGTGGGTTTGGTTTGGTTCACAAACTCATGCGTGCAGGAAATGTGACTTTCTTTTCTAATCCTTAGCTTAATTTTGATTTTGACTCTTCATTTGGTTGGGCCAGCAGCATCTTAGTCAATTCAAGAGCCAACCCCTCTTCCCAGGGATGCGTCTAACTTATGGGGTGGGGTGGGCCCAGGACCTGATTCTCAATGTCTCCTGTTTGCCCAGGTGTCCTCTGAAACCCCCAGCCCCTGACCTTGTCTTGGTCAGTGATTGTGTCAGATTGTGGGGAGATTCCCCTTGTTCCTGCCTCAGGGTCCCTTTGAGTTCATAGCTCTGTTATTTCTCTGGGAATGATTCTGGAGTACCACCACATGCTGGAAAAAAAAAAAAAGAGATTATATAGGAGACTATCTAAACCAGTTGCTATTGAGTTGACTCTGACTCATAGCGATCCCATGTGTTACAGAGCAGAACTGTGCTCTGTAGGGTTTTCTTAGCTGTAATCTTTATGGAAGCAGATTGCCAGGTCTTTCTTCCATGGTGCTGTTGGGTGGGTTTGAACCACCAACCTTTAGGTTAGTAGTCAAGCGCACCTAGGAGCCTTTCCTGCCCAGACATCCCATAAAGCATTTCTTCTCCAGGAGCCTGTTGCCTCCTGGTGCTGTCCCAGTATATGAGGCATAGGTCCCCCTGTTCTTGGATGCCACTTGTCTCTCTGGTATCTTCCCCCCGCTCTAGGGCTCGGTCTAAGCACTGGATACAGGGCCCACTTCTTCAAAACTCAACAGTGTCTGTGCTGTCATCTTTCCCCAACCCCCATGTACACCTGAGAAACTCTTTTCTAGCCTGTGTTTTAGGAGGTGTCAATCAGGACAGGGACAGGGGAGCCTTACAAAATTTCTCCCCCACATTCTTAATCTATTTTACCTAGTCTAAGCGTATGAAGACGCACTGGTGGCTCAGTGGTAGAATTCTCACCTTCCATGAGGAAGGTGGGGTTTGCTTCCCAGCCAATGCATCTCATGCACAGCTACCACCCGTCTGTCAGTGAAGGCTTGTGTGTTGCTACGATGCTGAACAGGTTTCAGCGGAGCTTCCAGACTAATAGAGACTAGGAAGAAAGGCCTGGAGATCTACTTCTGAAAATTAGCCAACGAACACCCTATAGACCCCAATGGTCTGATCCACAACCGATCATGGGGATGGCATAGGACCTGGCAGTGATTTGTTCCACTGTGCATGGGTTCACTGTGGGGGGTGGTGTCAACTTGACAACAGCAAACAACAGCAATAACAAGGGTATGAAAGCTGGGCAGAGATTGATTTTTTCTCTGCCTATACAACCTTGCCCTGAGGCAGTGAGCAGAGACAGGCTTGGATTGGGAGGAAGGGCAAAAGGTGAAAAGGAAATAGTGAGGAGAGGAAAATTAAGTGAATATTTCAGAATATTTTCCTACCCCACCTAGAGATTCCCAGCCTTTTAATACGGAGACCACATGTCTGGTATTTTCCGTGACAGTCCTCAATTTGAGTAGTTTTGTTCTTTAAAAGGAGACTCGTTATTAAATCTATAACTAAATATGTTTTAAATGGCCTCTTTTGGCAGGGCAGGTCATACAGATACACTAAAAAGTACAAGTGGGGAGAGGGTGGGCCAGCCCACGAGTGGGATGGTTCACTGTAAAGGGGGTGTCGGGATCCCGTTTCTGCTGACCGGAATAAGGCATTTCTGAGAACCCTGTCTAGAGAAAGGGGGAGTGCCCCTGAGTACTTCCAGCTCTTGGGGGACAGTGAAGATGCTCCGTGACTCCCCAAGTCTGCCACAGCAGCGAGCCCCTCACCCTGAGAGCTGTGGAATCCCATCAGCCTCAAGGACTCTTTCCAAAATGACCTCACAAGCAGATGACGCCTGAACTTGGAGTAGTAACAGCTGCAATTTTCACTCTTCCCTCATTTTGTGCTTGCTCTTGTCCCTTACCCCCAAACGTAGCATCCTTGACTTCCTTAGTACATAAATAGTTTATAATCAGCATTTGCTTTACCTAGCAAGATGGTCTTCAAGCAGTAAAGGTAAGTCTGATGCCTACAAATCATGTGCCAGCCTAACCCTCCTCTGCTTTTCTAGCTCTACAAGCTACCTCTAGGTCATTCTAGCTACTCCCACGATGTCAGCTATCACCAGTATGCAGACCACCCAAATCTGTCCCCAGCCTATATTTGTCGCCTAAATGCCACACCTGTACATCCAACTGCCTGCTAGACATTTCCACTTGGGTGTCAAATTTGGAACACCTCAAATTCAACTTGTCCAACAGCAAACTCATTAACCCCCAACACTACAAGCCTGACCCACCTTTGTATTCCATTCCTTGGTGTATCACATTCCACAACAGTTTTCAGTCTTTGTGTGTCAATGGATGGGCTTTTGGGGGTGTCTATGAATCTCCTGAAATAGAATGCAAGATTCCGTGTGTGTGTGTGTGTGTGTGTGTGTGTGTGTGTGTGTGCATGTGCACACACATTTCTTCTTGCAGAAAGGGAAAGTAGCTTTTTCAGATCTTAACTGAAAAACGAAATGACCACTGATCTACAGAACCAAGTCCAAGGGCCTTTGAAAGACCCTTCCTGATCTGGCCCCTGTCTATTTCTCTGGCCTCATCTCCTGGCCAACCCTCCCCAGCCTCTAGCCCCTACACCTCCTGACCCTGTGCTTCATGGGCACTGAACTCTTACAGTTCCTGGAAAATGCCATGGATTTAGTGTGTGCTCTTCCTTCTACCTGAAAGACCTTGCTTACACTCTTTGCCTGCAATCCCCAGGCAGTACCTCCCTAAGAAGTCTCCCCTTTCTGACCTTAGCTCCTCCCTAGGGCTCTCTCAAGAGTCCCTAGGTGGTGCAAATGGTTAAGCGTTTGGCTACTAATCAAAATGTTGGCAGTGTGAATCCACCCAAGGTGCCTTGGAAGAAAGGCCTGGCAATCTACTTCAGAAAAATCAGCCACCGAAAGCCCTATGGAGCACAATTCTACTCTGACACACATGGGGTTGCCACAAGTCAGCATCAACTCCATGGCAACTGGTTTGGTTTGTTTTCTTCGTGCTCCGACCTTCCCATGGCACTCGTCATGCTGTAGGGCAGCCCTGTGTATCCTGTGGGTGCATCAGAATCCCTGTGTACCTTTTAATAAAATTCAGGCTCTCCAACCCTGCCTCTACCTCATTGAATCAAAATTGGGAGGGAGGCGGTCTAGGGAATTCTGAGGCACACCCTGCGTGGGGAACCACAGTTGTAGGACCTTTCTTTATGTTAATATTTCTTTGTTGCACTAGGCAACGAACTCCTTGAGAGCCTAGATCTTGTCTCAGTCAACTCTCTAATCCCACAGCACTCAGAAGATTGTCAATGAATAATAGTAGACACAAACCCTGATATGATGTTTGCTATGTGCCAGGCTCTGTCCTAACGTCTTCACGTGTATTAGCTTGTTCAATATCCTCATGAGCTACATTATTAATCCCTTTTATAGAGGAGGAAATGTTTGATGAATGAACAAATGAATGAATCATACTTTCTAGAAAGCTGATTGTTTTAGGGAAATCTGGATATGATTCATTTAATAACATGATTTTGTCTTTTGAATAAATCCAGATTGTTCAATTTTGATAAAAAAAAATTCTATAGAACAATCCTGATCAAAAGGGAGAAAATTCAGAACAGAATTTAAAATTCTCACAGAATCCAGAATTTCTGGAGCCATGGAGGCTGGCTGAACCCCTGAAACTATTGCCCTGAGATAATCTTTAAACCTTAAACCAAAAACATCCCCTGACATCTTCTCAAAACCAAATAATAGTTTAGCTTAACTAGTAAAGAATGTCTGCCTTGAGCATTGTGCTCTTTTAAGATCTATCTGTATGAGATCAAACCGATAATAGCAACTTGAAAGATTAGATAGAAAACTTAGGGGGCAGTGAGTTTATATTAATGGGGAATGAACAACTTGGAAAAGGAGGTGAGAATGGTTGCACAACTTGAAGAATGTAATCAATGTCACTAAATTGTACATGCAGAAGCCATTGAGGTGGTGAATGTTCTGCTGTATATATTCTCAACAACAAAATAAATTATATTTTAAAAAATCCATATTGTTCAGCAGTCAGTATAACATAGGTTATTAGTTGTTCCTGAAAATATGCTTCCCCAGGGCTTTCTCAGAATAAAAACTATATTTCCTGGCCTCCCTTGCAGCTACCTGTGACCACGGTAGTAAGTTCTGGCCAGTGGGATGTAAACAGTGGTGATATTTGCTACTTCTGCCTAATAGGCCCCTCCCTTCTGGAAGCTGACATGGGAGTGAGCCCTCTTGGGCCATGCAGACAAGGACAATAGCTATGGAAGAGGGAACAACAAGATAAAAGAGCTGGGGCACCTGACGTCTTTCTGGAGCAGACTGTCATGATATTATATGAGAAATAAATGAACTTTGGCTTTGTTTAAACATTATTATTTTGGGTATCTGGCACAGCACATGAGCTTACATCCTAACTAATACATAGTTTTACTGGCCCTTTGGAACGTAACAGAGAAATGTACCTAGGACATGGTCCCTACCCTTAGGACCTTGTGTGGTGACTATGAGGACGAGTAGCTGGAGGACAATCAAAGGCAGCATGAGGTACGTGCTGAAGCATTCAGCTCAGAATCTAGATGCTCCCAGAGTTCAGGGGCAGGAAGTGTCTCATTCTGCTCTGACCATGTCCAGGGAGGGGAGAGAGAGAGGAACCAGGAACAGATGTTCTTATTTTCTGGAAAAGAGACAGACTCGGGTGGTGGCAGAACCAGGGTGGGGCTGCCAGAAACCCACCCAAGAAGCCTCAGGACAGTCCAGCCTGAGCTAGCCTCTCCTCAGAGATGAGAGGGGTTGGCACAGGGCAGAACAGGAAAGTGCCATCACAGGAGGGAGGATGGCATCCTTGCTTTCTACCACCGTCTTCTCTTGGCCTTCAGCCCAGGCCCCAGCCTCTAGCTGCCATTTGCTCAGCTGAGAGAAGAACATTCAGAGCAGTATTTTAAATCATAAAGCTATGATAAAACCCCTGCTTGCTGTTCACAATTACCTCTACACAGAGCAAGACCTTGTTGTTGTTAGGTGCCATCAAGTCAGCTCCAACTCATGGTGGCCTTATGTATAACAAAATGAAATGTTGCCAGTCCTGTGCCATCTTCACAATCATGGATCTGTTCGAGTCCAACATTGTGGCTATTGTGTAGTGCCTTCCAACCCAGGGACCTCATCTGCCAGCAGCTTATCCAACAATATTCTGTTGTAATCTGTTTTCATTGGCCAATTTTCAGAAGTAGATAGTCAGGCCTTTCTTCCTAGCACTGGTGAAACTGGCCTACTATGGGTGACCCTGCTGGTATTTGAAATACTGGTGGCATAGCTTCCAGTATCACAGCAACACACAAGCCACCAGAGTAGGACAGACAAACTGACAGACGAGTGGTGAAACCAGGCCTTAGAGACCACAAAATCCTATCCCTAGTATGACCACTCCTGGCCAGAGGTCAGTTAGAAGGATGGGGTTCAGAAAACAATGCAGAAAGGTCAGTGGGCAGGGCCCAAATCATATCACAACATGGCACCTGGGTGACACCTATCCTCACTCTCTTCTCGTTTTTCGAGGCTCAGCTCTTTAAGGACTACTTTCTCCAGCAGTCTCCCCAGCGATTGCACACTTTTTCTCCCTCTGAACTTTCTACAACTCTCAGGCATCCACACACAACTCAACCCCTGGGCATTCTCTCATGGCGATCCTTCTCTGTCCTCAGTCTTCTAGTCCTAGCTTTCCAATGAGCCGCAAGTTTTGGAAGCAGCCAAGAGCCTTATACTTCCCAAACCTCCCCATAGGAGCTGGACATTCCACTGGGGCTGAAGTGATGTAGAACAGCCCAACTGTTCCGCTTACTGATGAGTCTTAAAAAAATACCTCCCTGCCCTCAAAAATAACCCCCAGCTATCTAAAATGTGTGGAAGCCCTGGTGGTGCAGTGGTTAAGAGCTCGTCTGCTAACTGAAAGCTTGGCAATTCGAACCCACCAGCCACTTCAAGGGAGAAAGATGTGACTGTCTGCTTCCTTAAAGATTATAGCCTTGGAAATCCAATGGGGCACTTCCACTCTGTGAGTCAGAATTGACTCAGTGACACCAAATTTTATCTAAGCTGGATCCTCTAAATAGAATTTCCTTTCCATTGTTATGTAAATTTTAGGGTTGTCCCAGCACTGCTATCTAGACAGTGACATAGCAAGAGCTTAAAAGGGTCATGAACTCTAGATCTAGACTCCTTGGGTTCAAATCCCAGCTCTGCTACTTACTAACTGTAAATTCATAGGCAACTTCCGTAATCTCTCTGCTTCTCAGTTTCCTCATCTGTAAAATGGGGACACTAGTAGCACCTACCTCATAGGGCTAGTGTGAGGAGTGGATGAGTTAATGTTCATAAGGTGCTTAGAACTGTGTCTGTCACACAGGCAGGATCCCAGGAAGTCTTAATGCGATTCTCACACTATCTCATGTGAGTCTTACCTCACTGGGAAGTAGGTAAAGATATCTCCTCTTCACAGAAGAGGAGGCCAGGCACAGAGAACTTAGGTGACTTGTCTCAGGCAGCACAGTTAATAAGTCACACAGTTATGCAAAGCCAGGATTCTGAGCCCCACAGACCAACCTGGCACATGAAGCCCTGCATGCTGGCTTCCCTGCCGTCCCTCCATCTCCCCCTCCTCTGGCATTCCTGCGGCTCCCCACACATTCTTGCGGTATCCTATAGCAGTCGGTGTGCCCAACCCAAACCTACCACGGGCTCAGGGAGTGGGTCTACCTTGCCACCCTCCTGCCTGCCTGGGCTCAGCAGACAGCCTGAGGAGCCACGCTGGACTCCGGTGGCAGTGCTGGCAGCCATGATGGTTGGTCAGGAGCCACAGCCCCCTCTGCCCTTCCAGGGCTGGGCCTCACAGAATCCTATAGATTATCTCCTGGCATCAGCCTGCCAGGGCTTTGCTGGCGTGGCTGCCCAGGGCCCAGCACAGTGGAGCCCTGTCAGAGGGGGATGCCACAGACCCTAGGACTCTACCCTGAGACAGCCTGGTGACAGGACATACCAGGAAGGGGGCTGGTGGGGGCTCTTGAACAGACTGGGGACAGACAGGGAGGGGTTGAGGAGCTGGCTGTCTGGATAGGAGCCAGGCCTTCTCTGAAAGGCAGGATGGTGTTGCATAGAATATTTGGGCGGGCTCCTCAGACAGACCGGTCTGGTGAGACACATCAGCAACTCCTTATGAGGTGTTTGTGTGAACGGGTGTGATGTGAATGCTGATTCCTTCAGGGTGTTCTGGGCTTCGCAACTCACAGAGGTCCTCCCTCGCAGCTGTAGTCCCATTAGCCACCTATGGGGTTGGAACTGTTATTATCTCTCATTACAGATGAGGATGTGACACTCAGAGACCACTGACTCCAATTTTGAGGCCTTGCTACTAACCCCACCACTGGACAGACACAGACCTAAGCCAAGGGGACTGGCCAAGTTCCAGAGGCATGAAAGTGAGGCTGGTGGGAACCGGGTGGAGACCAGTGGGCAGGCGTTCTCCCTTCCTGCTGATTGTTGCCAGGTAGGAATGCACCCTCAGGATTGTGAGATCTCTGGATTTCCCCAGAGAAGCTAGAAAACTGGATTTCTGAAATGTGTGAAAGTTCCCATTTTTAAATGTTGACAACTAATTTAATGTCTTTAAAAATGTCCAGTGGATTCAGCAAAACACATTCTTGGGCTGGACTCAGTGCTCGGCTGCCAATTTGCAGAATTGGACTTGCACATTGCCTCCAAGATGCCAGTAACACTGGGCTAAGCCTCCTCCCTCCCCATAGTTGAGCCACACAATGTCTGAAATTTCACTGTTAGCAATTCATTGTTTTGGATTCATCTGTCCAATAAAACAATTCAAATGCACCTGGGTGGGTCACACACAAATAAGTCAACACTAAGGTGTTAGTGAGTCGAAATCTACTTGACAACACCTAACAATAACAAGGCATTAGGAGCCTGGGTGGCACAATTTGTGATTGGCTGCTAACCTAAATGTAGGTGGTTTGAACCCACCCAGTGGCTCAGTTGGAGAAGGGCCAGGTGAATTGCTTCCATGAAGACTACAGCGAGTAAAACCCTATGGAGCAGTTCTACTCTGTAACATGCGGGGTCACAATGAGTCAGGGGCCAACTTTTTTTTTTATTGTACTTCAGGTGAGGCTTACAGAACAAATAGTTTCTCATGAAACAGTAGTACACATATTGTTTTATGACATTGGTCAACAACCCCACAACATGTCAACCCTCTAACTTCTCAACCTTTTTTTTTGGTGAAAATACACATAGCCAAAGATACACCATTTCAAAAATGTCTACACGCACAGTTCAGTGACATTGACTATGCTCTTCCAATTGTGCTGTTATTCTCACTTAAGATGAAGGCTTACAGAACAAAATAGTTTCTCATTTAACAGTTACTACAAATGTTGCCCTAGGACAATGGTTAACAATCTCACAACACATCAACAATATCCTTACTCAACCTTGGGTTCCCTATCATCAGCTTCCTTGTCCCCTTCTGCCTTCTGGCCCTTGTCACTGGACTCCTGTACCTCGTTAGACTCATTTGGTTTTAGGGCTGTCCACTCCCAGGCTGAACAGTGAGCCTGGAAGGTAACTTCACCACTGAGCTGAAAGGGTGTCTGGGGGCCATACTCTTGGGGTTTCTCCAGTCTCCTTTAGGCCAGTAAATCTGGTCTTTATTTTGTGAGTTAGAATTATTTTCTACATCCTTCTCCACCTCTGTCCAGACCCTCTGTTGTGATCCTGGTCAGAGCAGTCAGTGGTGGTAGCTGGGCACCATCTAGCTGTACTGGACTCAGTCTGGTGGAGGCCTTGGTAGCTGTGGACAATTAGTCCTTCGGACTAATCTTTTCCTTGTACCCTGTTCTCTTCATTCTCCCTTGCTCCCGAAGGGATGAGACCAGTGGAGTATCTTAGATGGCCGCTCACAGGCTTTTAAGACCCCAGACACTACTCACCAAGGTAGAATGTAGAGCATTGTCTTTATAAGCTGTGTTATGCCAACTGAGCTAGATGTTCCCCGAGACCATGGTCCCCACAGCCCTCCACCCAGCAATTCAGTCCCTCAGGGAGTTTGGATGTGTCTACGGGGCTTCCATGACCTTTGCTTGTACAAGTTGTGCTAGTTTCATCAGGGGCCAACTTGATGACAACTTACAACAACAACAAGGAGTTATTCCACCACCTGTCTGTCAGTTTGTCCTACTGTGATGGCTTGAGGGTTGCTATGAGGCTGGAAGTTATGCCATCAGTATTTCAAAAACCAGCAGGGTCACCCATAGTGGACAGGTTTCAGCAGAGCTTCCAGACTAAGACAGACTAGAAAGGCCTGGCAATCTACTCCTGAAAATTAGGCAGTGAAAACCTTGTAGATCAAAACAGAATATTATTGTCCAATAAAGTATTGGAAGATGAGCCCCCTAGGTTGGAAGGCAGTACACAATAGCTGCAATAATAGACTCAAATAGATCATGAAGATAGTGCAGGATGGGGAACATTTCCTTCTGTTGTTCATGGGGTCGCAACAAGTTGGAGCCAACTCATTGGCAACTAACAATGAATTAGTGAGGGGTTATTTAGTGAATGTCTATATAGCAGACTCTGTATTAAGTTGCGGGGTTATGGAATACAACGCAACAAAAACAAATAAACCTCACCTGTCTAGATTCTAACTGGAGAGACAGACCATAAGGATAAATTTCTAAAATACATAGTGTGCTAATGAGAATTGCAAAGGAAAAAAATAAAAACAAGTAGAAAAGGGAGTTTAGAAGCTTTTAATGGGTATTGCAATTTGGATAGGGTAGCAGAGATGAAATTTGATAAAGACTTGAAGGAGGAGAAAAGGGAGCTACGCAAACATCTGCAGGAAGACCTTTCCAGGCAGGGAACAGTAGGTATAAAGGCCCTGGGGCCCAAAGGAGAGTGCTGGAGTGGTTGAGAAACAGGAAGGGAGCCAGAGAGGTTGCACAGAATGAGTGAAGGGGTGAGTAGTAGGATCAGAGGTCAGAGAGGTAAGGACGGTGGGGAGGGGGAAGTCAGAACGCCTAGGGCCTCGGGTTTTGCTCGGAGTGAGAGGGGAAGCCGTTGGAGTTTGAACAGAGGAGTGACAGGATCACTCTTCTGCTGTGTTGAGAATAGACTGAAGGACAGACAGGAAGCAGAGAGACCATTTAAGAGGCTATTACAATAATGAGGAAATAATGAAGGAATGATGGCAGCGGAGACCATGGTGGTGGCTGAAGAAGTGGTCAGATGTTGTAGGTCCCGAAAAAAAAGAACCCAAACCCATTGCCGGCAAACTAATTCCGACTCATAGAGACCCTATAGGACAGAATAGAACTGCCCCATAGGGTTTCCAAGGAGCTGCTGGTGGATTTGAACTGCCAACCTTTTGGTTAGCATCCAAGCGCTTAACCAATACAACACCAGGGCTCCATTTTGTAGGTAGACCCAGCAATATTCTGGTAAAGGTTCAACAATGAGCTCTTGGAAGATGGTGGCTGATTTTCATGGTGTAAATACTCCTAGCATGCCTGATCTCAAGCTAGTAATAGGACATCAACTGGTTCACAAAATTGCTAAAAATTTAACAATTTGACTCTCGCAGTCCAGGAGCAGTCCAGGTGAGCTCCAGCACACCACTGGACAAACCTAATAGGATTTGCTAATGAATTGAGTGTGACAGGTGAAAGAAAGAGAACAAAGAGGACTTCAAGGTTTGAGCAATTAGAAAGTTAGAGTTGTCATTTATTTATGTGGGGGAAAATATCATAGGATTAGGTGGGCAGGAGGTGTATCAGAGATCTCAGTTTGGACTTTTTAAATTTGAGAACACATCAGATACCTAAATAGAAATGTTGGGTAGTCAGTTGAGTATATAAGACTGGAGATGAGGAAGGAGGTCCAGGCTGGAGCTACAAATGTGGATGTCATCATCATACATACAGTATTTAAAGGTAAGAACCTGAATAAGACTGCCCAAGAAGTGAATGTACATAGAAAAGATTAGAAACCAAAGACTGAGCCTGGGGCACTACAACATTAAGGCCATTTCTGATTTTCTAAGGGTTTGTTTCTTAATCATGAATCTTATCTAATCCTCTCGATTACTATTAAAAGTCTCATCTGACAATTGTCATCATTTAATATTACTATGTATTTACTGATATATTTAGGTTCAAGTTTATCACCTTGTTTTGTGCTTATATTTGTCCCACCTATTCTATTTCTTTTTCTCCCCTCTCCTGCCTTTGGATTGATTATTTTTTATCATTTCATTTTCTCCCATACTAGTTTGGAAGTTATACACTCCATTTCTATTCTTCTTGTGGTTACCTAAGAAGTGACAATATATTTACTTAATTTATCAAAGTCTTAAGGTTAATACTTTACTGTCCTTCCAGACAATACAAACTTGTTAGAACATTTTAACTTCGTTTATCATCCTCCTAGTATTCTATTGTTACTGGGTATTACAGTTCTTTTTTTTTAAACCTCACAAGACATTATTAATATTGTTTTATACAGTCAATGCTCATTTAAGTTTACCTACATATTTACCATGTTATTTGCCCTTTAGTCTTTCTTGCCTCTCAGACCTTACATCTGGGATTCTTCTTCTTCTGCCTGAAGTTAATCCTCTGGAATTTCCTTTTGTGGGAATCGACTGGTAGCAAAGTTCCTTTTTTGTTTATTTGTTTGTTTGACTTTATTTTTTGTCATTTTAAAATATCTATATTTTACCCTTATTTTTGAAATGTATTTTCACTGAGAAAAGAATTTTAGGTGGACAGTTATTTTCTTTCAGCGTATTGAATGTTTTTTCTTTTAAGATAATCTTTTCTCTGGATTTTTAAAATAGTGTTCTTTAGTTTTTGGTTTACAAATGTTTCATAATGATGTTATCTAGGCTTGGATATATTTTTATCCAAATAAGATCAATTTATCTTTTTGAATTTGTGAATTGTTTTCTTTCACAATTCTTGAAAATTCCTAGCTATTATTGATTCATTTTGAGTCATGCCACATCAGCAAATGAAGGTCCCAAAAGCTTTATTCCATCCATGTCATTAAGGTCGACTCTACTTTGAGGAGGCAGCTCTTCCCCGGTCGTCTTTTGAGTGCCTTCCAACCTGAGGAGCTCATCTTCTGGCACTGTATCAGACAATGTTCTGCTGCTATTCACAAAGTTATTCACTGGTCAGTTTTTACAGAAGTAGATGGCTAGGTCCTTCTTCCTATTCTATCTTAGTCTAGAAGCTCCACTGAAACCTGTGCGCCATGGTTGACCCTGCTGGCATTTGAAATCTCAGTGGCATAGCTTCCAGCATCACAGCAACATGCAAGCCACCACAGTATGACAAACTGACAGACTTAAAATGAGAAGAAACAGCTGCAAATATCCATTAACAATCAGAATGTGGAATGTATGAAGTATGAATCTAGGAAAATTGGAAGGCATCAAAAATGAAATGCAGAAACATTGATATCCTAGGCATTAGTGAGGCGAAATGGACGAGTATTGGCCATTTTGAATCAGACAATCATATCGCCTCCTATGCCAAGAATGACAAATTAAAGAGGCATGGCATTGCATTCACTATCAAAAAGAAAATTTCAAGATCTAGCCTAAAGTACAACCCTGTCAGGGATAGGATAATATCCATATGCCTACAAGAAAGACCAGTTAATACGACCATTTTTCAAATTTACGCACCAACCACTAAGGCCAAAGATGAAAAAATTGAAGATTTTTACCAACTTCTGCAGTCTGAAATGTATCAAACGTGCAATCAAGATGCATGCAATTACTGGTAATTGGAATGCGAAAGCTGGAAACAAAGAAGGATTGGTAGTGAGAAAATACAGCCTTGGTGGTAGAGACAATGCTGGAGATCGCGTAATAGAATTTTGAAAGACCACCGATTTATTCATTGCAAATACCTTTTTCAACGACATAAGTGATGACTACACACATGGAACTCACCGAATGGAAAACACAGGAATGAAACTGAATACATCTGTGGGAAAGAGACTATGGAAAAGCTCAGCATCATCAGTCAGAACAAGGCCAGGTGCCGATGGCAGAACAGACCATCAATTGCTCATATGTAAATTCAAGTTGAAGCTGAAGAAAATTAAAACAAGTCTGTGAGAGCCAAAGTACAACCTTGAGTATATCCCACCTGAATTTGGAGACCATCTCAAGAATAGATTTGACACACTGAACACTAATGACCAAAGACTAGACAGGTTGTGGGATGACATCAAGAACATCATACATAAAGAAAGCAAAAAGTCATTAAAAAGACAGGAAACAAACAAAAAAAAAGACTAAAATGGACATCAGAAGAGACTCTGAAACTTGCTCTTGAACATAGAGTAGCTAAAGCGACTGGAAGAAATGATGAAGTAAAACAGCTGAACAGAAGATTTTCTTTCTTTCTTTTTTAATAGATGGATCTTTTTTTTTTTTTTTATTGAGCTTTAGGTGAAAGTTTACAGCTCAAATTAGTTTCTCATACAAAAATTTATTACGTGCATTGTTATGTGACCCTACTTGCTATCCCTACAATGTGGCCACACATTCCTCCTTTCCACCCCAGATTTCCTGTGTCCATTCAACCAGCTCCTATCCCTTTCTGCCTTCTCATCTCACCTCCCAACAGGAGCTGCCCATTTAGTCTCGTGTATCTACTTGAACTAAGAAGCACACTCTTCACAAGTATCGTTTTATGTCTTATAGTATAGTCTATTCTTTATCTGAAGAGTTGGCTTCAGGAATGGTTTTAGTTCTGGGTTAACAGAGTCCAGGGGCCATGTTTTGTGGGGTTCCTCCAATCTCAGTAAGACCATTAAGTCTGGTCTTTTTACTAGAATTTGAGTTCTGCACCCTACTTTTCTCCTGCTCTGTCAGGGACTCTCTGTTGCGTTCCCTGTCAGGGCAGTCATTGGTGGTAGCCAGGCACCACCTAGTTCTTCCAGTCTCAGGCTGATGTAGTCTCTGGTTTATGTGGCCCCTTTTGTTTCTTGGGCTAATATTTTCCTTGTGTCTTTGGTGTTCTTCATTCTCCTTTACTCCAGGTGAGTTGGGACCAATTAATGCATCTTAGATGGCTGCTCGCTAGGTTTTAAGACCCAGGATGCCACTCACCAAAGTGGGATGCAGAACATTTTCTTAATAAACTTTGTTATGCCAATTGACCTAGATGTCCCCTGAAACCATGGTCCTGAGACCCCTGCCCCTGCTACACTGTCCCTTGAACTTGTTGGTTGTGTTCAGGAAACTTCTTAGTTTTTGGCTTAGTCCAGTTATGCTAACTTCCCCTGTATTGTGTGTTCTCCTTCCCTTCACCTAAGATAATTCTTGTCTACTATCCAGTTAGTGAATTCCCCTTTCCCTCCCTCCCCACCCTTGCAACCATCAAAGAACATTTTCTTCTGTGTTTAGACCTTTTCTTGAGTTGTTATAATAGTGGTCTCCTACAATATTTGTCCTTTTGTGAATGACTAAATTCACTCAGCATAATGCCTTCCAGATTCATCCTTGTTCTGAAATGTTTCTCGGAATCATCATTGTTCTTTATCGTTGCGTAGTATTCCATTGTGTGAATAAACCGTAATTTGTTGATCCATTCGTCTGTTGATGGGCACCTAGGTTATTTCCATCTTTCTACTATTGTGAACAGTGCTGCAATGAACATGGGTATGCATGTATCTATTCATGTGACCGCTCTTATTTCTCTAGGATATATTCCAAGGAGTGGGATTGCTAGATCATATGGTACTTCTATTTCTAGCTTTTTTTTTTTATTGTTGTAATTAAATGAAGTTTACATTTAAAGTTAGTCTCACATACAGAATTTTTATTTCTAGGTTTTTAAGGAACCACCAAATCAATTTTCAAAGTGGCGGTACCATTTTACGTTCCCACCAACAGTGTATAAGTGTTTCAGTCTCTCCACAACCTCTCCAACATTTATTGTTTTGTGTTTTTTGGATTAATGCTAGCCTTGTTGGGGTGAGATGGTATCTTATTGTAGTTTTGATTTGCATTTCTCTAATGGCTAATGATCATGAGCATTTCCTCAAGTATCAGTTAGCCGCTTGAATGTCTTCTTTGGTGAAGTGCCTTGAATAGAAGATCTTCAAAGGGTGCTGGAGAAGGCAAAGTAAAGTGTTATAGTGAAATGTGCAAAGGCCTGGAATTAGAAAATCAAAAGGGAGGAACACACTTGGCATTTCTCCAAGCTGAAAGAACTGAAGAAAAAATTCAAGCCTCAAGTTACAATTTTGAAGGATTCTATGGGCAAAATACTGAACAATGCAGGAAGCATCAAAAGAAAATGAAGGAATACATAAAGTCACTGTACTGAAAAGAATTGCTCGACATTCAACCATTTCAGGAGGTAGCGCATGATCAACAATTGATGGTATTGAAGGAAGAAGTCTAAACTGCACTGAAGGCATTGGTGAAAAATAAGGCTCCACGATGGACTACCAATGAGATGTTTCAACAAATGGATGCAGTGCTGGAGGTGTTCATTCGTCTGTGCCAAGAAATTTGGAAGACAGCTACCGGGCCAACCAACTGGAAGAGATCTGTATTTTTGCCCATTCCAAAGAAAGATGATCCAACAGAATGTGGAAATTATCAAATAAGGTCATTAATATCACACACAAGTAAAATTATAACGAAGATAATTAAAAAATGGTTGCAGTAATACATCATCAGAGAACTGCCAGAAATTCAAGTGGAAATCATAAGAGGACGTGGAAGGAGGGATATCATTACTGATATTATATGGATCTTGGCTGAAAGCAGAGAATACCAGAAAGATGTTTATCTGTGTTTTATTGATTATGCAAAGATATTCGACTGTGTGGATCATAACATTGTGAATTATGGATAACATTATGAAGAATGGGAATTCCAAAACTCTTAATTGTGCTCCTGAGGATCCTGTACATAGACAGGAAGGCAGTAGTTTGAACAGAACAAGGGGATACTGTGTGGTTTAAAATCAGAAAAGGTGTGCATCAGGGTTGTATCCTTTCACCATACTTATTCAGTCTGTATGCTGAGCAAATAATCTGACAGGCTGAACTATATGAAGACGAATGCAGCATCAGGATTGGAGGAAGACTCATTAACAACCTGCGATATGCAGATGACACTACCTTACTTGCTGAAAGTGAAGAGGACTTAAAAGCACTTACTGATGAAGATTAAAGACTACAGCCTCCACTATGGATTACGCCTCAACATAAAAAAAAAAAAAATTCTCACAACTGGACTGATAAGAAACATCATAATAAACGAAGAAAATATTGAAGTTGTCAAGGATTTCATTTTACGTGGATCCATAATCAATGCCCATAGAAGCAGCAGTCAAGAAATCAAACAACATATCGCATTGGGCAAATCTGCTGCAAAAGACCTCTTTAAAGTGTTGAAAAGCAAAGATGTCAGTTTGAGGGCTAAGGTGCTCCAGACTCAAGCCATGATATTTTCAATCGCTTCCTATGCATGGGAAAACTGAACAATGAATAAGGAAGACCAAAGAATTGATGCCTTCGAATTATGGTATTGGTGAACAATATTGAATATACCACGGACTGCCAGAAGAAAGAACGAATCTGTCTTGGAAGAAGTACAACCAGAATGCTCCTTAGAAATAAGGATGGCAAAACTTCATCTCACATACTTTGGACATGTTATCAGGAGGGACCAGTCCCTGGAGAAGGACATCATGCTTGGTAAGTTAGAGGGTCAGCAAAAAAGAGGAAGACCCTCAATGAGATGGATTGACACAGTGGCTGCAACGATGGGCTCAAACATAGTGACAATTGTGAAGATGGCACAGGTCCGGGCAGTGTTTTTTTCTGTTGTACATACGGTCGCTATGAGTCAGAACCGACTCGATGGCACCTAACAACATCAACAACATTCTTTGTTCATATTTTGCCTCTGACCCAGTTTATCTCTCCTTTGTTTCTGGGACTCCTGTTGAGCAGCATATGTTGATCTTCTTATTCTGTCTTCCAACTCTCTTAACTTTTCTTTTATAATTTTCATCTTTTTGTTACTCTGTACTAAATTCTGGATAATTTCTTCTATGCTCTAGTTCATTAATTAGTTTAGCTGTCTGTCTTTTGAGCTTTATTATTATTATTATTAATTAAATTTATTATTTCTAGAAGTTTTATTTTTTTCTTTACCAAATCTAAGTCATTTGTTACAGATTCTTATTAACTGCATGTCTTTTATCTCTCTAAGCACAGTAATCATAATTGTTTTATAATCTGTGTCTGATAATTACCAGCTCTGAAGTTTTGCAGTTTATTTTCTCTTATTTGTTGTATCTATTGGTTCTCACTCATGGTGACTGTTTTCTTGGTATGTGGTTATTTTTTGTTTGCTGCTCATTTTATACCTTCTCACTTACTGACTATCTCGTTATCCAACTTTTTGAATTTTTGACAACAGTAAAAAATCTACTATCCGACTATTTTGTGTGTTAATGACTAACGTCTGGCAGTTACCAATGCCAAGTTGTGAGCTGAGAGTAATGCTAGCTATGATGGTTAAGGTTACGTGTCAACTTGGTAGGGCTATGATTCTCTGTGGTTTGGTAGTTATGTCATGACGTGGTTTGGCAGTTACATAATGATGTAGTCATCCTCTATTTTTGCATAATGCTGATTTCACATAATGAACTGGTCTTTGGAACTTAACCACGTCAATAAGTGACGAGAGAGTGAACTTGAAAAATAATTTGCTGGAATACTTTAAGACTTGGGGGTGAGAGTGGCTTCTTGTAAAGAAGTGTTTTTGTTTGCTTTGTTTTGCTAAGCACTTGTGAGAAGTACTGGTCTGGGATCACTCTAATCGAGTCCAAGGTATTGAGGTTCCCTGGACCACACAATAATGAGATTTCTGCCAAATTGTTTCAGGTTGGTTTAATTTTGATTCACCTTTACTCTGAGGGTGTAGTCCTTTGGGATCCTTGCTTAGGGGAGGAGGATGTTTCCTTATCTTCATCAAGCCCTGAGCTTTCATTTCTATCCTTCTTGCCCTTGTGGGCATTAAACAAGTTCAGATTTACTGGGATCAACAAATACCCTCAGGGAAAATACTCAGTTTTTATCTCTGAGGTTTCCATTTTTCCCTCAATCTGATTTGGTTGTTTCTTACTCTTTTGCTAATTCTCTTTTTAGCTCTTGCTTTTTTAGGAAATAAAAATTTTGAAAAATATTTTATTTATCAATTTTATTTGTTTTCAAGAGTGGAGTTGATCCAACTAACCTAGTTCACTGTTTCTGGAAATTGGAAATCCCATTGAACGGTTTTAAGCAGAACTAGGGGGATTAACATGACATGGAATTTTTCAAGGTGGTGGAATGTTTTACATCTGGCTGGTAAATGGGCACACGGTGTAATGGATTAAATTTCTTCCCCTAAAAATATGTATTGAATTCCTGGCCCCATACCTGTGGATGTGATCCTGTTTAGAAATAGGGTTTTTTGTTACATTATTAGTAACATACCTGAGTAGGGTGGGTCCTAAACCTAATCACTTATGAGTTATAACAAGAGAAGAATAGACACAGCGATATACACAGGGGAAAGACAGACACCAAGGAATGTCAAGGAACTCTAGGAGCTACCCCTACAGCCACTGCCTGAATTTAGACTTCTAGCCTCCTGAACTGTGAGAAAATAAATTCCTGTTCTTAAAGCTACCCACTTGTAGTATTTTTTGTTACAGCAGCACTATGTAACTAAGACACATGGGTATATACATTTGTCAAAGCTCATCAAGCTGTACACTTAAAATGGGTACATTTTATTGTACACAAATGATGACTCAAAAGAGTTGATTTAAAAAAAATAAGAAAAAAAAATCTCTGGCTGCTGGTGAAGAATGGATTATAGGGACCAAAAGACCCTGCACTAGACACTTGTTAGAGAGAGTGAAGACGAGGCACTGTTCACTGTCCCAGCCATCTGTGGAGTCCAGAGTCTGACTATGGGTGGAGGTTAAAAGCTTCCCTTCCCATTTATAAATGCAGTGTTAATTCGCTTGTAGATGGGGCAATGGGTAACATATAGGGTGGAGCTGTTTATCAAAATAAATTTAGGGCCAAATGGAAATGGAACTGGAGGAACTGAGGAACTAGAGATGGGTGGGATAAAACCAAGGATGCCTCTAGAGAAGGCAGACTTGTCTTACAAGAAGAGAAGGAGCCAGAAAGCTTTGTCCCTACTGCTTTTGTTGACAGACCTTGACAGAAGGGAAGGAAGGGAGGAATAGAAGTGAAGATGATGAGCAGGGTTCTGGGAGGTGGGTAGCATGGCCTGGAGAACAGAATGGGTCTTCCTGTGCTTCTGACAGTGCTTCTTCAGGATGCAGAGAGTATGCAAGGGCACCAGGGCAGGAGTCCTCTGAGTGGCAGGAAGCGTGCCAACCCCACTCTTACTGGATCCTGCAGGGACATAGGAGCAGAACTATATTTCCAGGTATTCCTTTCCCCGTCAACTTGGTTCTCCAGCTCCTTTTGTGGGATCTTGGGGGCCCCTGGCCCCATGCGGGATATGGAAGTGTAAGACATGGAATCTTCTATTGGTGCTAGCTGTGTGGCTTTTGGCAAGATACTTAACCTCTCTGAGCCTCAGTTTTCTTTCATGTAAAGCAGGAATAAAAATAAAGCAATATGTACTGCCTGGTACATAGTAGCCATTTAATGCATGGAGATTATTATTATTGCTATTATTAGGGAGACACAACGAACACAAGAAAAAATTAGGACAGGATATAATTAAGGATGTTTTTAGGTGATATAGACCAGAACAGCTTTCAGGTTTGGAAGCAGAGTAAGAGCAAGAAATTACAAAAAAAAAAAAAAAAAAGAATGGAGTTAACTCATCATTCATGCATTACATAAATAAGTATTAGAAATACACTGTAAGTCCTTTTAAGGAGCCCTAGTGGCACAGTGCTTAAGCTCTCAGCTGGTAATGGAAATGTTGGTGGTTTGAGCCCACCTACGGTCGGGAAAGATGTGGCAGTCTGCTTCCATAAGGATTTACAGCCTTGGAAGCTCTGTGGGGCAGTTCTACTCCATCCTAGGGTCGCTATGAGTTGGATTTGACTCGGTGGCAGTAGGTTTGGTTTTTTTGGTTTATATGTCCTTTTTCCCCCTTGATAGCACTACCACCTTTTGTAACATATTTATTTATGTGTTTGTTCATTTCCTGTATGCCCTACCTCCCCCAATTAGACTGGTCTCTCCAGGAGGGCAGGGACCATGGTGTTTTGTTCACAGCTATCTACCCACATACAGCCACGTAGTAGGTGCTCAATAAATATTTGCCAGGCCTGTGCAGGGTACAGGGATACACTGTAAGCCCTAACAGAGTTAAAGGGGAAGCCCAAGTAATGTAAAAAATTCCTCTGAGGGCTGTTTTGAGATCGCTGCTGGAGCAGAAGAGATGAGGCAAGGGGAGGAAAGCGAGATCAGAACAGTGGAGGCAGCTGCCTTGCGGGGGCTGGCCCAGGTAGGCCTCCACAGAATGACAGCAGGACACCCGAAGATGGCCTTGGGCTCTGGGGAGAAAGCAATGCAGGCTTAGAGACAGGGGTGTGCCAGGAGAGTGGGAGGGAGGGGGGGAGGCCCCCAAGGGGGACGCTGAAAGGTGAGTGGGCTTTGAACCACATCCTCCCCCACCCACTATGGGCTTGGGACCACCCCATTTTGGGAGTAGGGCTGGGGTAGGGGCCTAGGAGGCAGAATTCAAGGCGGATCATGAGAGCAGACCACGCCTGCAGCTCTGTGAAGGCCCTGCTGGAGAGAATTGGCCAGGATGATTTAATCCTACTGCAATGTGGCTGCTAATGAATTTCATACTCCTCCCTGAGCTCAGCCTCAATGAAAAGCCCAAAAAACTGGAGGAGAAATGGAGAAACAGGGAGCAAGGAGGGGGAAGAAAGCAAGCAGCCTGAGGCAGAGAAGGAGGAAATGCGGGGATCCGTGAACACGGAGAGGAGGTCTGGAAGGGAAGGGAAGAGGGACGAGAGGAGGGAGAAGGCAGGGAACATAGGGAGAAGAACAGAGAGGAAAGGGCTGAAGGAAGGAGGAAACAGGGCGGTGGGAGGGAAAAGGGTCTCGCATCAACAGGAACCCGAGTGAGACAGCCTCCACGAACCACATTACCGATGCACCTCAGCCATGAGAGGAGGCTGGCAGAAACCTGGGCTTGGAGAAGCTGGCCCCCCTCTGTCCTGGTCTTTCCTTTCCACCTTCTTCCCACTCCTCCCCACGCCTCCCCACCTCCCCTCTTTTTGCCTCTGTCCAGAACAAACAGGAGGGAGGGTGGCTGCCTGCCCAGAGAGCTACTGGGTTCCGATGAAGCCCGACAGATGAGTAATGCCACCGGTATAATAACACTGTGATGACACCCGTCGTTTACCAAGCACCTGTCTCCATGGAGCCCAGAGCGCTCTTCAAATCCAAGTTCCCTTTAAGACAGAAGGCGTGGGGGGGGGAGGGGGCTTCTCTGTCCTCCAACAAAGATCTGCATATAGGAAAGGAGCCTGAATCCCAGCATGAGAGATGCAAGTTAGACAGAAGGAAGAACTTCCTGACAGGGTCATTTCAGCTGACAATGACTGGGGGAAAGAAAGCATGATGGGGTGGAATGCCTGCATATCTGGGGGTCTTTCATGAAGGTGGAGCCCCCAATGCCCCGGGTTGCCTTCTCCCCACTGCTCACACAATCCTTTGTTAATTCCACAGCCCTTCATCAAGCCCGGGCCCACGGAGCAGACAGCCGGGGCTGCCAGCCACCTTGCAAAACATGTTTTGCCTTTTTGCCTTCACTCTGTGGCTTGGCTCAACTGGGCCCCAACATTCCCCACACCTGGGGTGGGCCAAGACGGGATGCTCCTTCGCTAGCATCACTGTTTCCAGCCCGCGGGCCTGGCTCTGTCCTCAAAATAGCCTTCTGGGATGGGTTGGCCTCCTCTGAGGCCCTGAGATTATCAAAGGGCATCTTCCAGGGGGAGGAGCATCAGGAGGCCACAGTGTGGAGGACCCAGGGTCTTGCTATGCAACCCCCCAGTGCCTCCCAAGAAAGAGCTCTGGGATGGTCTAAGGCCTGGCTGGGCTGCACTAGCTCACTGCAGAGAGAGGACTGGACGGAAAGGGCAGTCGGTTTGTGCCACAGGAAATTACTTCCCCAGCGAGCTGCCTTGGCCTTGGAGCTCCCTTGACCAAATCCCCTGCTGATGGACTCCAAGGCCAGTGTAAACACTGTGAAGGAAACACAGCGTCTCTTGGCGAGGACACCTTATAACAATGCTCTAGATCCCTCCAAGAGGCTGTTTCATGAGCCGAAGCCATGAAAACAGTATCCTTTACTGTGCACTTTCGGGGTCATTCGGAGCCCTGGTGGTGCAGTGGTTAAGAGCTTGGCTGCTGACCAAAAGGTTAGAAGTTTGAATCCGCCAGCCACTCCTTGGAAACCCTATGGAGCACTTCTACTCTGTCCTATAGGGTTGCTGTGAGTTGGAATTGACTCAATGGCAATGGGTTTTTTGGGTTTTTTTTTTGTTTTTGGGGTCATTTGGGTGTTATGGGTCTTAGTGCCCTTGGATCACCCTGTCTGTGTCTGCATGGCCCGTTTTTAGATGGTGGACCAGCTCTTTAGAGTAGAAGAAAGCTGGTCTCCTTTCTTGCTCCATGAGATATTTAGAATAGGCCCAAAAGCCCCCTGCTGCCCTCCCTGGGCACAGGGGAGACAAGGATGAAGCCAGGCGTAGTCCCTCAATTCCTTCTCCCAGTGCTGTTGGTGTCATGGATTGAATTGTGTCCCCCAAAAATATGTGTATCAATTTAGCTAGGCCATGATTCCCAGTATTGTGTGATTGTCCATTGTATCATCTCATGTGATTTTCCTACGTGTTATAAATCCTACTTCTATGATGTTAATGAGGTGTGCTAGGTGGCAGTTGTATTAGTGAGGCAGGACTCAATCTACAAGATTGGATGTGTCTTGAGGCAATCTCTTTTGAGATATAAAAAAGAGAAGTGAGCACAGATCCAGGGGACCTCATACCACAAAGAAAGCAGCACTGGGAGCAGAGCGCATCCTTTGGACCAGGGGTTCCTGCGTGGAGAAGCTCCCAGTCCACGGGAAGATTGATTACAAGGACCTTCCTCCAGACAGAGAGAGAAAGACTTCCCCTGGAGCTGAAGCCCTGAATTTGGACTTCTAGCCTACTAGACCGTGAGAAAATAAACTTCTCTGTTAAAGCCGTCCACTTGTGGTATTTCTTTTATAGCAGCACTAGATAACTAAGACACTTGGAAATGCCCAGTCTGATGGGGGAGACGCGGCCACTGCTTCGGGGCACTCTCCTTCTGATAGGAGGCCTGGGGATTTCCACCTCTAACAGCAGAGCCAAGTCCTAGAAGAGTGGACATAGGAAGACCAGGAACAAACCATGGGCAAGTGAGTGTGGGTTGTCGGCCAAGGGAGCCCAGGCGCTGTGCAACAGGGGCCAAGGGATTTTTCTCAGGCAGGCTGCCTTCCCTGGGGAGGGGGCTTTGACAAAATTTCCAGGGTATGATGGTGGGCTGGCTCTCTGGGAACCAAGCCTGGGCAAGGGCACGTGACTGACAGCTACGAAATGGCAGTGTCTCTCTCCCTCTGCTTTAGCACACTGCCCAGGAAGTGGGTAGGAGTTGTGTCTCCAAGGTAGAGCTTATTGCTTGTCACATTCTGCAGTAGCTGTTCCAAGCCCAGGAAGCTGAGGAAACGGAGCTGAGCACATTTGTGGCTTGGGTGTTTACCTCTGGCTGGGTCCTTTCCCTTTGACAGGGTGGGAGTCGGGAGGCTCACAGACTAAAAAGGGGCCAGGGGTGGGGAGCCACATGGCTTGGCCTCCAAGCCCTGTGATTTGGCCCAAACAAGGCCAGGGCTGTGTATGGGGATGGAGGGAGGGGGCTGGGGGGCCAAGACAGGGGTCAGGCACGACTCCCTGAGCTGCAGGCCAACCAGTCATTTTTTCAGACTGGGCAAGCAGAGCATAAGAAAGAGAAATAAGGAGAAAGGAGGCTGAGGCTTATGGGTGGAATGACAGGAGTGGGTGAGGGTCAGTGACACCTGCTAGAAAAGAGATGACAGTTCCGTTAGTTCAGTAAAAGCCATAGACCAGGCCTCAGGAGACCGAGGTTCCAACTCAACCTCACACCGATGATAGCATGGCAGGGACCAACTCACATTCATGTTTTATTAACTAACACTCCCTCCCCCCCAACCCCCACATGCTAGTTCAGAGCCTGTAGATTACTGTGTATTCTGCAAGCATTTATCAGTACATGTAGAGCAGGGATACCAGAGCCAGGCTGCCTGGTTCAAATCCTAGTTTTGACACTTATTGACTGTATAATACTCGGTGCTTTAGTTTCCTTGTCTGTAAAATGGGGATGGTAATAATAGTCCCTACTGCTGGGGTTGTTATGAAGATTAAGTGAGCTAGTACATTGAAAAGCACATGCAGGGCACATAGTAAGAGCTCAGTGAGTGTCAGCTATTCTGACCAGTATTATTCATCTATCAGGTCTTTTGCCGGGAGCTGGGTTTCTGCCTTGAAGACCCTCTGATCAGGCAGAGGAGGGGGCTGTGGAAACAAGCAGTAACTGCTCTGTGCAGTAGCAGAGCTGGGGCCTAGGGGAGCTACAGGTGAGAACAAACTCATTCTGTTTGTGGGAATCAAGGGAGACCTATACGCAGGAGGTAATGTTTGATTGGGGTCTTGCAGGGTGAATAGGAGTTCCCCAAATGGAGAATACAGGTTAGAAGGACATCTGAACGTGGATTAGCCAAGGCCTTGTTGTTGTTGTTAGTTGCCATCAAGTAGGTTCTGACTCATGGCGACTGCATGTGTGCAGAGTAGAGCTACTCCATAGGGTTTTCAAGGCTGTGACCTTTTGGAAGCAGATCTGCAGGGAACTATGATCCCACAAGGCTAGTTCTCAGGTTCTGTAGGGAATGTAGGAGGAAATGAGAATGGCAGGTAAGCTGGGCCAGACCGTTGGGGGCTTGAGTGTCATGCTAAGGCGTCTGGGGTTTGTTCTGTAAATAACCGACAGACATTTCAGAATTTTAAGCAACGGAGTTAGACGGTCAGGTTTGTGTTTTAGGAAATAGCAGACTTGGTGGGTTCAGAGAATTTTGCGATGACTCAGGCAATAACACAAGGAGAGAAACCATTCTAGTGCTTCTAGGCTCGCCGCCAGATTAGCACTGGGGCCAGGGTGCAGGATACTGAACGCCTGCTGAGTGTCAGAACTGTGCCAGTTCCTGGGACTTTAAACAGGAATCAGACTCGGGCACATGGGCTCAGCCCATGGCGAACTGGAACAAGAGGCAGACAGGAGGACAGAGGAGGTCAATGGAGTGGCCCAGGTCCAGGCTTGAACAGACACTTGTCACTAGCCGCCTTAGAGTCAGCCCCTGACTCATGGTGACCCCGTGCACAATGAAGAGAAACACTGGCCAGTCCTGCACCCTTCCCACTGTAAAAACAGCATGAAGGCAGTGTCTGACCTCCTCCAATCCCACAAGGGGGAAGGAGAACCAAGTTCAATAGCCCAAGGCTGACTCCCATGAGGCAGAGGCCAGATGAGCCTCCTCTCTCTTCCATCTTTACTAATTCTGACACCAACCGTCCCTCCCACAGCACTCTCTACTGGGTTCGCTAATTCATTGCAATGGCCACACAGAACTCACAGACCATACTCAGGATTATGAGGTTTACTAGGAAAGTAACCATTACAATTCCAGCTCAGGAATACTCAAGATACAGTTCTTTCATCAGGACAGCCTCTTCCCAGCTGTGCTCACAGACACACCTCTCCCTGACCCTCAGTCTCTGCCCAAAGGTATTTAGCTTTCTCTCTCCTTGGGCCAGGAAGCTCACAGCACCATCTCCTGCTGCCAGGTCTCCGCTGCTGGGTCTCTCCTTCCTTGGCGGTGGCGGGCTTTTTTCCTCTCATCTGGAATTGGCTCTCTTTTAAGGCAAAACTGACCGACCCCGTGGATTACCCTATCATACTGTCCCACCCAGTTTCCTGGGTGAGAGTTACAAGACCATACTAGAAAAGCCACACAAAAGTAATCAGTCAGTGATCAATCACACCGCACCCACCATTGGTTGCAGATTGGACCTCTGTGATCCAAAGGGTTTTCATTGACTGACTTTTGGATGTAGATCATCAGGCCTTTCTTGCTAGTCTGCCTTAGCCTGGACGCTCCACTGGAAACTGCTCAGCATCATAGCAATACACACACCTCCACTGACAGATAGGTGGTGGCAGTGCATGAGATACATTGACCAGGAAGTGAACCTGGGTCTCCTGCATGGAAGGCGAGAATTCTCCCACTGAACCATCGCTGCCTCATTGAACATACACTAGGGGCCTGCTGGAACACACAGACAGAGTGGTCATCGATACCCAGGGGCTGAAGAGGAGACGGCTGTCAGGAGAGGCATCTAGAAGATGTAGCACCTAGGAAGAAGGGCTTTCTGGACAAAAGGAGCAGTGAGCAAAGGCATGGAAATGTGATATAGCTTTGAGTGTTCTGATTTCTGTGAGAAAGTCATGTTTTAAAGCTACAGTTTTCAAAAAAGGACTGGAGAAACCAGCAAGGACAGAGCGTGGAAAGGTCCCTAGGTTGTGCCAAGAAGCCTGAGCTGTGTTCTGCAGGCTGTAATTCTCAGCCAGGAAGGTGGGTCAGGACCACTCACGGCCACAGCCTTTAACAATACAGATCTCCTGGGATCAGGCTCTCTGGGGTGGGGTCTCAGGTTTTTTTAAGAGCTCTCAGGTGAGTCTGCGCTGTGGGCTAAGAACTATGGTTGTGCAGACAGAGAGCCACTGGAAGGTGACCTGGTCAGATCCATGCCTTAGAGAGAGCTGGGTGAGGGTGGAGGGTAGGGGAGAGACCAGAGGCCAGGGGTCCCATTAGGAAGCTACTGCAGAGGTCTGGGGTCTGGAGGAAGCAGCGTCATGGCAGGAGAGAGAGGGCAGCTTTAAATACCATCATGGAAATAGGACTGACAGAACTTGGGGGGGTCCCTACAGGGAGCAAGAAAGAGAGGAGTGAGAGTAACTCCCTATGTCAGGGATGAGAAATTGAGGCCTAGTCAATGGTCCTCAACAGTTTTAAGTACGAAGATCCTTTTTCAACATTAAAATTAAAAGTATGTGGTGGTAGCTGGACTTGAATGAAAAGAAATATCAAATGGCACAAATCTATATGGATTCAGAGATGCTTTTAAAGAATTTGTATTTTATTCATCACGACAGCATAGACATACACAAACAAACGCATAAGAGGCAGACAGACCTGAGTTCAAATCTTCTCTGTGCCATTATGCACTAGGACTGTGGCCTTGGCCATGTTATGGAACTGTCTGTGCCTCAGTCTCCTCGCCTGAAAAAAATGTTACAGGAGTACCTGCCTCGTAGAGTTGTGTGAGGATTGAAGAGCTGGTACGTGTAGAGGACTTAGAACACTGCTTGGCATATATTAAGTCTCAGCAACTAACTAGTTCAACCAGTTACCATCAAGTTAGCTCTGATTCATGGTGATCCTATGTGTGTCAGAGTAGAACTGAGCTCCATAGGGTTTTCAATGGCTGATTTTTCAGAAGTAGATCACCAGGTCTTTCTTCTGAGGCATCTCTGGGTAGACTCCAACCTCCAACCTCTCAGTTAGCAGCGGAACACATTTATTTGTACCACCCAGGGACTCCCTTACGCACGTATTACCTCATCATTCAAACTTTTGCTGTTATTGTTACTGTTATCGAGTTTAAGGACAATGCCTAGCGCACATGTGGAAGTGGAGTCCCCCACGATCATGTGCAGTGGTCCCTGGGAGGGCTGCCTTGCTCATTTGCTCCTAGACTTTGTAACATGGGGCATCGCTAACTGCACGTGGCCACAGACTGCTCATTGTCACGTGCTTGCAGTGTTACTGTGCTGATGTGAAGGCGGCCTCATTACCCAACAATCAACGGCATGGAGCATGGTGGCATTGATACCTTACTCAGAATGACGCCTGACACCTGGAGGTTAGCTCCAGGTGTTGTGACTTGTCAAAGGCAATTTTTACAAGATGTCATTAAGTTAGACTGGAATTTCAGGATGACATGATTGGTGAGCATAAGAGTCATCTCAAAACCCAAAACCCAGGAGGACCTCACCTTGGAAGGCAGAATGCCACCTCCACTCACCTGAGCCTGGTTCCCTGAAAACCTGGGAACTCCAGAAGCCTAACCTGTTCTTTCTGGTTTGACCTCTGCTGAGAATTTGCATTTCCACTTCAGATATACTGAATCAGAATCTATGTAAAAATCACCTGGGGATCTTGGTAAACTGTAGATTGTAATTCAGTATATCTGGGGTGGAAATGGGAATTCTCAGCAGGGGGTCAAACCAGAAAAAAACGGCTCAAAGTCCTGCTCTCTGGTAACAGCAGTTGAGGGTATGGTCTTTGCACTTACTGTCCTAAACACCAGTGGCTGTAAGATTATGTGTGAGCATGGTCCTGTTCACCATGCACCCATCCTTGTCCTCCCCTGGGGCTGCTCAGATGGCCCACATGTCGACAACCCCTAGACAGGACCATGGGCAGTGAGCGGAAAGGGCCTTAGGGTCCTCAGTCCAGCTGTGCTCACTGTGTGGCCAACAGCTAAGCTTTATTTCTTCCTCCCCTGCCTTCCCTCTCTCACTTCCTTTCATGGAAGCTGCATCCTCAGGGGAGGCAGGAAATGGAAGCAGCCTACAAGTATCTTTGGCGTTGTTTTCCACCAGTCTAAGCCCTTAGGAGTTTCTGGGTGTAGACACATGTCATGGCCAGAAGCAAGGGGGACAAGGACACTTCTTCCTCCAGAGAAGGAATGAGCCCTGGCCGGGGCCAGGTCAGGGTAATGCGTGGGAGTCCTGTGGGATCTGAGAGACGGGACCAGTGTCCTGGCCCCGGCAGATTGCCAGGCAGACAGCATGTCTCCAGAGAGGAAACGGCAGCCCTATAGGTTTCTGTCCCCCACGCATGGCCTAGAGAGGGGCAGAGGGTGGCTTGGCCAGAAGGGGCCCCACAGGCCAGGAGGAAGGGTGTGTCCAGCAGCATCCTAGGTGGAGCATTAACCAAGAGCCACATGCATGCCCTCCCCACAGACACCTCCCCCACCCCACCAAGTCCTGGCTCCATGGACACCCACCCCAAGCTGGGGAAGCTTGGGGTACAACCATAATGGAGGGAGGGATACCAAGAAGCACTGAGATTGAGCTTTCCTCTGTCCCAGTAAAATGAGTGCTCAGATTCAGAAATTAAGTTAAATTAATAAAATGAAGTCCCACCACCCGTCTGTGTTTGTCATACTATGGTGGTTTGTGTGTTGTTATGATGTTAGAAGCTACGCCACCAGAATTTCAAACTCCAGCAGGGTTACTCATTGTGGATAGTTCTAATGGAGCTTCCAGACTAAGACACACTAGGAAGAAAGGCCTGGCAATCTACTTTCAAAACTTAGCCAATGAAAATCTTATGGATCACAACAGAACATTGCCCAACTTGCTTGCTTTGGGCGTGTCATCGGAAGGGATTGGTCACTGGAGGAGATCACTGTGTTTAGTGAAGCAGAGGGCCAGTGAGGGATAGGAAGACCCCCAGTGAGATGGATTGGCACAATAGCTGCAAAGATGGACTTGAGCATGCCATAGGTCATGAGGATGACCCAGGACCACATAGTATTTTGTTCTGTTGTTCATAGGTCACCATGAGTTGGAGTTGACTTGATATCAGCTATCAATCTATCTTTACAGAATGAAGTTAAAGTGTAGAATAAAGTTGTATTTCTTTCGCTACTGAGTTGATGGACTTCAACTAATACCTGCCACATACAAATGAAAAAACTGAGCTCAGAGGGGACAGATGAGTAGCCCGAGGTCACTTAGTTGGTGTGGAGAGGAGGCAGAGCCAGGACTGGAACCGACTTCGTGAGACTCCAAACCCAGCACTGCTTATCTTAAGAAGAGGTCAAAATAGCCCAAATGTCCATCAGAGGGGGACTGGCCAGACAAATATAGGACTGAGAGAGAGAGAGAGCTAGCTCCTTAGGTACCAATATGGAGTAATCTTCAAGATCTAAGGGAAAATAAAACAGCACCGTTGCTTATTCTTAATGCTTGTGTGTGCATTAACTGAATCCGGCAGGATATAAGAAACTGGTGCACGGATGGTCTCCTGGAGGAAACTGAATAACGGGGAGACTGTCAGAGGACGAAGAATTTTCCCCGTCCCACCTTTTGTACCTTTTGGATCTTGAATCAAAAGAATGCATTACCTATTCAAAATATAATAGCATTTTTAAAAGAGAGTGACAGAGAATCTCCTTGTTCGATCCTCTTAAATCTGATGAAACAGCCTCCTACTGAGCACCAGGGTGTGTCAAGTGCTTAGTGGCTGCTGCGGGTTACACTGTGATGAACAGGACGCTGTTTCTGTCCCCAGGAGTCCACTCACCCAGGGAACCCAGACCCCCCAGGCTGCATGGTGGGAGAAGTGACCACAAGACTCCCACAACTTCTCCCGTTATGCATTTGCCCAGACCCCCAGCCACCCTAGGCTGTGAGCCTCAACTGGTGAGGCTGAGGGTCTGTCCCAGAGCCAGCCTCTATGGGGCCTGATGACCACTGGCCTGTCAGAGCCAAGACACCTCAGGCCCACACTGCTCCTTCCTGGCAGAGCCTTGGGCCAGGGCAATGGGCAGTGAGAAGCCGAGACACCTTCCCTCTGTATTCTAGTGGAAAGGATAAGACACAATCATGCCCTTTCTTCTCGTGCTTTAAGCACTCACTGCTTGTAATCAAGGCAGCAGTTTCTGTGAGGGGCAAATAAAAAGAGAGCCCCCAAGATGGAATTTCAGCCTGGGTAGAAAGCGTAGGCAGTTCCTAGGTAGAGCAAACATTTAAGAGCTCAGCTGCTAACCAAAAGGTAGGCACCTCAGAAGAAAGGCCTGGCAATCTACTTCTGAAAAATCAGCCATTGAAAACCCTGTGGCGCACAGTTCTACTCTGACACACATGGGGTCACCGTGAGTCGAATCAACTTTATGGCAATTGGTTTGGGGAACCACCTCCACCCCTCTTTACCCCTCCTGCATTTTTCTGCCCCCACATGCTGCCCTGTAACCACACTACCCTAGCCCCGTCCTAGGAACAGACAACAGTAGCAACACCCTGTGTAGCCTGATTTTCCATCACTTGCCCCGGCATTCACATCATATTGTCCTTGACACTATGAGTGTCCTCTGGCGACACAGGGAAGAGATACATTCCTTCCCTGAGGTGAAGCTTCACACACTGGTGTCCCCAGAGACTCTAGGGAGTAGGGGAGCTCTTCTGGAGGAACCACATGGTCTCAGGTGTGTGACTCACAAAGTGTTCTCCTAGCCATTGTTTCTCCTGATCCCCGTGTTATCCTGAATGTGCCCTGGGAGGGAGATGGGCCAAGATTATTACCTTACTGAGGCTCAGGGGTGTTATGAGGCCTGTTCACTATGTAGCTAGAGAATCCAAAAGCCCACTGCCGTCAAGTCAATTCTGACTCATGGTGACCCTGTAGGGCAGAGTAGAACTGCCCCCTAGGATTTCCAAGGCTGTAATCTCTATGGAAGCAGACTGCCACATATTTCCCCCACCAGAGCAGCCGGTGGGTTCAAACCAATGACCTTTTGGTTAGCAGCCAAGTGCTTAACTGCTGTGCCACCAGGGCTCCTTAGCTAGAGAATAGCAGAGTTGAAATTTTAACCCAGGTGTCCTGACTCCAAATCTCAGACTCTCTGCCCTTCACAATATTTCTGAAAGAGAATTCAGAAATCACTTAGTAGGTCACATTTTGCAAATGGTGAACCGAGGCCAGAGAGGGAGAGGATACTTCTAAGGTCACACAGTTTGTAAGAGGCAAAACCAAGTCTCAAGAACACAGTCTCCTGTCTCCCAGTCTAGAGGTTGTTTTGTCCTTTGTCAAGAAGATGAAAAAGGACAGTTGGTTAAAACAACATGATACCTTGTCCCTTCTAGCATCTCCAATTTGTCCCAACTCACTTCCCTATCTCAGCCCTTGCCTGTAGACCAGTGAGTGTGAGCTCACACGTCTTCATGGCAGGCAGATTGTAACTGAGAGAGGTAGTGTAGGCCCCAGACTCTGGGATAAGAAAGCACAGAGGAGTGAACACTGTGTGGAACCAGGAAGTGCATGTCCTGCCTGAAGGCATTCAAATAAATCAGTGCTTCAAAATATATCATTGGGGTTTGTGGGAGTGAGGGGCACAGCTGAACCAAGATTGGCCATGAGCTGGCAATTGTTGAAGCTGGGTGGTGGGTGCATGGGGGTTACTAATACTATTGTGTGTAAATGTGTATATGCTTTACTTTTCCATAACAAAAAGTTATTGTTATTTTTTAAATTAATGTGTTGCCAAAAAAAAAAAAAAAACCCATATTGGTTTTTTCAAGCCATCTTAAGCCCAAAGGCCAACAATTAGCAAACTCTGCTCTAGACATTCTTGAAGAGCCCCTGTCCATCTCTATCCTTCATCCTAATTCCCTCTGCATAGCCTGGGATCTGCGGACATGAGGGCATGAGGAAGAAGGACATACTGGCTTGGGAGTGTTCATCATCAATGCCCAATTGCATGGACTTTTGGGATTTGGACGGATCCCATAAACATGGATGCAGGTCACACCCACTGCACCCCACCGACACTCCCCGTGCCCTGCTCATCCTTTCTTCACCTCATTGCATCCTACTTACCTTTCTTTCTCTGCCTACCCCCCGCCACACCAAGATCAACAAGCAAATCTAGAGTTTGAAGTTCTCAGCAGCCTGCAGATGGGGGCATAACCCATCTGGATGAAAGCACAAGCGTGGCCTATACACGCAGGCTTAGCAGACTGTGAAGAACTCGTGGTTTGGGGTAAACGGCAGGTAGGGAAAGAAGGTGTGAGTTTCAGCTTTTCTTCTCCTTTTAGTGGGCTGGTTATTATTTGTCATAATCCTTCTTTGAGTCTCTACTATTTTCCCAGTTTATAAAGTGCTTTCCACGCTTAGGATGTCATTTGATCTTCCCAACCCTGTGAGGTAGGGATTTTGTAGATGAGAAAACTGAGGCTCCACATGATGGAGCCACTTGCCCAAGATCACACCACTTGCGGAGGGCAGACCCCAGGTCTGCTGACCCTAACTGCAATACTCCTTCCTCTCCCCCAGATTGGGAAGAGGGTGGTTCTTTGTCATGGGGCTCTCTGTGCGACCAGATGGTAGAGAAAGTAAATATCGCTGAGTTTTCTAAGTGGTCAAGTGGAGGGGCAGGCAGTTTTGATGGGCTGCTACTTAGCTGCAGGGGTGTTGTTTTTCTTCAGCTGAGGAGCATTGTTATAGCTAATGGTGTTCCTTGGATGGGTCCTTTGGGAATGTTGACATGGATTGGTGGCCGGCGGGGGTGGGGGGCGGGTTTGGATTTCCTCCTACACTTTGTGGGTTGGCCATACAGCCAAATCTCACCTGATATGGAGAACCTGAAATAGGACATGGACATGATCTAGGGGCAGTGACTTAAGGTCCTATTGAATTTTAATCCTGTCTACTTTGCTATGTGACCCCAAGTCAGACTTCTCCCTCTCTGGTCCTCAGAGCATCCCTTTGGCAGCCAAACCAAAGCTATCTCCCCATGCCAATTGACAGCTCAGTGAGACTCCACTCCCTTAGCAACCTCCTAGAGACAGTGGTAGAGCTGGATTGTCACTGCATGGAGGAAACACCCAGCCCCCTCACTGGTTTGGGAATTTAACCCTAGGGGAGTGATGGGCATCAGAAACAAGGCAGTTGTTAAGGGGAGGGATCAAACAGGCTGGATGGACCCAGCCCCAGCCTGCACAGAAGTTGCTTTTCATGCCTCTTTGCTCTGTGAGTTTGGCTTGTTTTTCAAATATGGGCCAAACAATCCCCCTCCAGAAACAGCAGCAGCAGCAGGAGAAAATGTTATTCAAACAAGTCTGTTAGTGGGCATGGAGTGTGGATGAAGTCTTTGGGAGTTTTGGCTGCCAAATAAAGACTTTATTGTTGTCATTCCTCCTTCCCCTGTTCCCTCCCCATCTCCTCCCCTCCCTGCTCCCTCCCTTCCTCATCCCCTCCCTCCCTAGCAGCTGCCGCTCCCTCCCTCTAACCTAACTCCCCACCCCAATAGGATCTGGTGGAAGAAAAGTTAGGCAAACACAAGCAAGCACCATCACCAGGCGATCAGAACTCCTAGCAGACACGAGTGAGACTCAGACTCGCTGCTGCCACAGCTCTGCCGAAGGGTGGGGGAGGAAGAGGAGGGAGCCTTCCCGGGGACTAAACCAGAGCTGAGAGGACAGGCAGGTGTGCGCAGGTAAGCCCAGTGGGGAGGGGTCGGAGACAGGGAATTATTCTCCCTCCAGCAAGTTTCCTCCTGCTCTGTCCAACCTAGATGATTGATCTGGGCTCCTGCCTTTCTTGAACCTTTTTCTCCTCTCAAATGAGCTCAAGTTTAGCTTCACTTCTCTCCGACACCCTCTTCCTCCCCCTTCTCTTCATCATTCTAGATCCCTACCTCAGCTGGGTGCAAAATTAAACGTTCTTGGTACAGATGTTTGCTAGGCTGCACACAGTATTTCTACAGACAGGTGTCTCCATAGAAACCAGACTACAAAACTCATTTATCTGCACCTTTTCACATATTGCCACACACAGCACAGACAGGCTATGCTCTCTCATACACACACACAAATACACACACAAAATTAAGGCATCCTGTCCATTCACGTCCACCCTCTGTATCTGACATGCAGAGCTAGACCACACAGTGAGGAGAACTAGTGACACGTGCACTCGCACACACACACATGGATACACACGCACGCACACACTCATGCATGCGCACACATTCCCTGCATCTTGTCTCTCACCCTCTCATACGCCTCTGCAGCTGTAAGAGCAAAGAAAAAGTGCGCGTTCCCACCAAGAGCCAAAAAGAAAGTCTTGTGTCCTAAGTCCAGGCTGAGCAGGGAGGAGATGAGAAAGAGCAAGCGCTGGAAGGATATCTTCGTTCTTCAGAGCTTAACTGGGTAGGAGGAAGAGAAAAAGTGGCTCTCCAACCGACTTTCGGGGTTTCTTCCCAGCAGCCCTGAATTTCTCTCTCACTTGTCCAAACCACTTGGCTCTTAGAAAGAAATGGAAGAATGTGACCCACTTTCAAAGCCTCAGAGGTCCTAATTCCGAGCTCTGGGGAGCAGTTACTTTTCTTTCCGCAGGCAGTCAGAAAACATTTCACTTTAAAGCCTTTTCTTAATTATCCCAACCATTCAGGTTGGCCAAGGGTCAGACACTAGTTCCTCAAGCAGTCAGGGAGGGGAAACACACTCCCCTATTCCTCTCCACCATAGAGAGAGTGCTGCCCCAAGGTAGGCAGGTAAGGGCGAGGCCAGTCCTCCCAAACCTGACTGATCTTCAAAATCACCTGGGAGCTGAGGGGGTGGGGGTGGGGGCTTGCTAAAAATATAGATGGTCTTGGGCCCCTCCCTCCAGCCCTACTGAATTGAGCATTCCACCAGATCCTACTGGGGAGGGGAGGGAGGAGTAGTTTGTTGTTTTAATACTTTAGAGGTTTCTGACAGCCGCCAGGGCTTGAGAACCTGAATCAGCAGACCCAAGGGAGACCTTCGGGGTGATTTAAGAGGTCAGGGCTCTGGCAGTGTTAGCTGGGCACAAAGGTTATGTGGTTTCCTGGAAAAAGATGATCTGATAGAGAAGTTTCAAAACCAAAAACTCAAACCAGTTGCTGCTGAGTCGATTCCGACTCATGGTGACGCCATGTGTGCAGAGTAGAACTGCTCCATAGGGTTTTCAAGCCCTTTTGGAAGCAGATCACCAGGCCTTTCTTCCAAGGTGCCTCTGGGTAGGTTCGAACTACCAACCTTTCAGTCAGTAGTCAAGCTCTTGACCGTTTCCACCACCCAGGGACTCCCAGAGGAGCTCCAAACAGCCAAAGCCCCAACTCAATGCTGTGGAGTCAATTCCGACTCATGGCGACCCCATATGTTTCAGAGCAGAACTGCTCCATAGGTTTTCTTGGCTATAATCTATCTGGAAGCAGATCACCAGGCCTTTCTTCTGCAGCACTGCTGTGTGGGTTCGAACACCAACCTTTTGGTTAGCAGCCAAGCACAAACCGTTTGCACCACCCAGGAACCTAGAGGAGCTCCATATTGTCCCAAATAACGAGCCATCCTTTCTTTGTGGGTGAATAACCCCAGCAGGGGTGAGCACCTGAGGGAACAGGATGAGCTCCTGGGAGCTCTCCCTCTCTCCTCCTTGCAAATGCTAACAGCCATGTGCTGGGTGCCAGAGGGAAGTTACCCCCAAGATTGCTCCCAAGAGCTTGAGTTTCCCCTCACTTGCTAATCTGCCTGCCTGGGCCCCCAGGAGCACTGCGTTGGGCCCCTCCCCTGTCCTTCTAGACCTGTCCTTTCCTGCCTGGCAGCTGTCTGTTCTGAGGGCTTTCCAGACGAAGGGCTGAATAGCAAGCTCTTAATGCCACTTGTTGGGCATGTAAGGGAGGTGTTTCAAAGCTGAAAGGGGCAAAAAAGCCGAGGGTAAAAGGGTGGGAGGGGAGGTCATGAATTACAGTGGGGGCTCCACAGCCAGCTGAGGAAGGGGCTGCCTCACACTTTCCCTGCCTAGCATCCCCCTCACCAGTTCAGAAAGGCCTGGCAGGTTGGTGAATTGAAAGGATAAAGTGAGCACCCCCAGATGGCTGGAGCCTCCTATGGTCTCTCCATTTAGCTGCTTCCGAGACCCACATGTGGTCTCACAGGTCACACAGGAGAGGAGGCTGCTGTGTGTGGAAGAACGAGGAAACCAAGGAGCCAGTGCCCCAGCTGCAAAGATCTCTGCCTTAGGCAGGTGGGGCTGCCCTCTAGCCAGGCTGAAGGGAAATGAACCCCATTACTTTGAAATAATAATAGCATAACATTCACTGAGCACGCACTTTGCACACCTTGATGCATTTAACCTTCGAGACAATCTGATATGAAAGTATTATAATCCTCACTTCACAGACGAGGAAACCTAAGCTTAGTGGAGGTAAGAGAATTTGTCCAAGGTTACCCAGCTAAGGAGGTGAAAAGTTCCAGGATTAGGACCCAGATCTGTAACCACCCAAGGTATCGGACTGATTCTTCTAGGGCTTCTTCGGGGCTTGGCTAGACTAGGGGATGGAAGCAGAGAGAAGGATATGGCAAGGTGACAGGCCGTCAGAGGGGAAGAGCTATCCCATCCTTGTTTCTCCCTGTATGTCCCTCAGAATGGAAAACTTGCTCTCTGGACTAGTGGCCTGGGACCAAAGAAAACTTCACTCTGTTTACACTTTCCTGGTGGTAGACACTGGGGAGACAGATGGTCTCTCTGTAAGAGTATTATATTTATTTTTAGCACTTTTTGATCTGCAGTGCGTTTTAAAGTCGCTTATCATACTTGCTTCTGACGACTGGGTGAGGAATAAACCAAAACCAAACCCGTTGCCATCGAGTCCATTCCGACTCATAGCAACCCTGCAAGACAGAGCAGAACTGCCTCATAGGATTTCCAAGGCTGTAATCCATACGGAAGCAGGTTGCCACATCTTCCTCCCACAGAGCAGCTGATGGGTTTGAACGGCCAGCCTTTGGGTTAGCAGCCAAACGCTTAACCACTGCACCACCAGGGCTCCTTGGGTGAGGAATAGAGGGAAGAACTTGTGATCCTATTTTACAGCTAAGAAAGCTGAGGCTCAGAGCAGTGTCACATCACTGGGGACTGGTAGAGGGGCGGAGAACTCACTCTGCTGACTGGAATGCACCATGATTCTCTCCCACCCTCCCATCAGGCTCACTCTTACACTGAGTTCACCCCCAGGAAAGGGGCAGCTGCATCAATGATGTGTTGGATTCATCATGTCCCCGCTCCAGCTCCTTTGGGGCTTGGGGGCCGTGAAGGGTCTCAGGCAGTCTGGGTGGGCCTGCTCACTCCTCTGACAACTGGGCAGAGACCACCTGATTTTCCCTGCATACGACTTCTTTTTGGGCATCAGGAAGAGAATAAAGGATGGCTTTTAGCAGCCTGGGTTTAGAACAAAAAGAAAGGAATGAAGAGAGAGGGTCGTTGCCGTGTCCGTGGGCATGGCTTTGGGGCAGGGACAGCCCCGTTCTCCATGGCAGGGTAGCTGGCTGGATTAAGCCATGGACGCTTAGGGGTGAACAACTGGACAGGAAATTTGACAAGAGAGAAGAATGCCAGTAAGTAGGGTGGGGTACCCCTGGTGCTAACCCCACCTTAACCCTGGGAGACAAATCAACCTCACTCCCAGCCCAACCCCAGTCCCAAACTCTCCATGTGAAGGCAATTATCCTTAAAGCTGCTCCTAATGACTTGACAAACCCATTTGGATCTCAACCCAGCCCTGCCCTGAGCCCAAACTTTGCACCCAGTCCTGGCGTTCTAACCTTAAATGAATGAATTAATGAGATAGATAGGAAAAAGGGTTACATCACTTTAAAAATCAGAGTCTCTCTAGAGAACCTGCTCTTTTATAAACAAATAAATGAATAAATAAAGCCTCTGCCATTTGCAGGAAGCCCTGGTGGCACAGTGGTTAAGTGCTATGGGTGCTAAACAAAAGGTCGGCAGTTCAAATCCACCAGCTGCTCCTTGGAAACCCTGTGGGGCAGTTCTACTCTGTCCTATAGGGTTGCTATGAGTTGGAATCGACTCAATGGCTTGGTTTTTTTTTTTTTTTTTTTTTTGGCCATTTGCAGAGATTTTACAGTACAGCACATACCCCTTCATGTACACAATCTCGTTTGATCCTTACACAGATAAGCAGCCTGGGAGGAGAGGCAGAGCCAGGATTCAACCCTAGATCTCCGATAGTTGGGACTGAAATTTGAGTTTAAAACTCTTTTAAGAAATGTTCTTAAATGCAGAGACTGAATTTTGGGTTGGGCAAGGCAATTGCTTTTCCTCTCCATGAAACAGCTGCCTTTTGAGAACCAGGGGTGGAGACCAGGGCTGTGTGAAGCTGGTTGTTGTAAGCGGTCAGCAAGCTTTCACTGAGCAGTGTGCAGAGCCCAGGAGAAAGTTGGAGGGAGGTGGCTAATGCTTGCAAAGGCATAAGGGGAAAATATATACATGACTCTCCCCAAAAAAGCTACAGGAGCCTGGTGGCGCAATGGTTAAGTGCTCTGCTGCCGCTAACTGAAAGTTCGGCAGTTGAAACCCACCAGCTGCTCTGCAGGAGAAAAGACCTGGAGATCTGCTCTTGTAGAGATGACAGCCTAGGAAACCCTATGGGGGCAGTTCTGCTCTGTCCTACAGGATTGCTATGAGTCGGAATCGACTTGATGGCGCCTAACAACAACAAAGGCTCTATATGGTTGGACAGAAGGTTCTGGAAGGCAGGAGCATAGAGAGTGTGGTTTGGGGGCTCTGTGGGAGGGATAATGACTCCCTTTGGAGTTCAGAGCCCTCCAGTCTGTCTCGAAGATTCTGGTTTCAGAGGCTTATGACATCTCAGAGCAATGGATGTGCTGTCGGAATTTTCCCTCCAGACAGCAAAGCTCAGCAGGAAGGGACAGTACCTGATGAGAAAAGCCTTAGAGATGAATGCTATTTCCCTAAAAAAGAAGCGTGCGTGTGCACACACGCACGCATGCACACACACACACACACACACATACACACACACACTGGCTCTAACTCAGCTGTGGGCTGACAGAAGGGGAGCTGAATGGACCCAGTATGCCCATGGAACAGTCCCCAGGGAGTTTTTCCTAGGGAACCTCCTCTTGGCTCTGGGACGGCCTGGCCAGCCCGCTCACATTCGGAATGTGAAAGGGGCAGAAGGACTCTGGGAAGATAAGACAAGTCCTCTGAAGGGTCTGGCCCAGGAGATGTCTGTATCTTTACTGTGGACGAGGAGCAGCAGGAGGCTAGCCTCTGGGTGGCGCTGTGACTGACCTGCTGGCTCTGGTCCCTCCTGCCAGTGGAGACCAGGGCTGCACACTGAGAGGCCCTCCCCCAGCAGAGGGCAGTGCCAGAGTCTGTGCCTTCCATACCAGTCTTTGACTCAACGCCTGGGCAAGCTTTATTTACTTAATGTGGGTCCAGTACCAGGTGTCTGCTGTTGGTAATGAAGGCCATGAAGGGAAGCAGGGAAACTCCAGCCAGTGCTAGGAAGCCGCCTAGGGCTTCGAGTCTCACAGCCGGAGAGGATTCTTGCTTATTCTGAGGCTTCTGGATGCTTACAAGATAATGCCAAAAATAAATAAGTAAAATAATAGAATCACAAAAATCGGGGCTTTAAAAATGTTTGTTTTTAACATATTAATGCTTTAACTACCCCTTAATTTATATGCAAATGACTGTTGTTTTCAAGTCATAATTGTAGTCCATCAATTACTGTGATGTGGAGTCTGGCAACAAGACTCAAATCTAAAGTTACGCAATGAACACTGTTTCTTTCCAGTCCTTCCAGGGTATCCCTGAGACTGTTATCTCCTCAATGGAGAGAAGGCCAAGAAAGTAACTGCAAGGCCCTTTGTGATAGGAGGCCTGGAAAAATGTCCCTCCTGGACCTCCTTGGAGAGGCCTTCTGGGAAGAGGACCACCTTAGAGGGAGGTGGAGAAGGAACACGGGCTGCAGGACAGTTTCTTCCTGCCTGCCTACCCTTCCTTCCTTCTCCCTCCCTCGTTGTCTTCCTTCCCGCATCCCTCCCTTCCCTCCTTCCTCTATTCCATTTACTACCTAAGGGTTCACATACATGCACATAGGTGACATGTGACTGTGAGTTTGTTCATATGTGTGCTATGAGGGGAAGCACGTGGTTGTGTGTGTGAGACAGTATGCAGGCTTGTGTCAAGTGTGTGTGTGTGTGTGTCATGATAAAGGAGTGGTGGGATCCCTCCTCCACCCACCCAGAGGTTGAGCTCCACTCTCTTTCCTGCTTCTTGCCACATTCAGCTTCTCCTGTCCCAGGACTAGGCAGCGGCTCAGGGGCTTTTCTTGTCTTCCTTTGACCAAAGCCAGCAAGAAGTTGGGTGCTGGGTCAAGCAAGGAGGAGTCTAAGCTGATGTGGGCTCAAAGGGAAGGTGGGAGAGAGCTGGAGGTGAGGAACAGAGGCAGTGATCACAGGGTCCAGATGCAAGCGGGGGACACACTCCAGCCCACTCCATCTTACAGAACCCCAAAAAACCTGCATCTTCTACATGTCTGCAACCCCAGGAGGGGCAGGGGCATACCTACAACAATTGTGAGTAAGAGGCAAAAAGTGTCGGTTGAAGCAATATGGCTGGAGACCCTGTCTGGAGACCAGACCGGGTGTCATGGGGATGATGGCCCTGGGGCAGGGAAAGTATACAGCACCCCTTCCCTGGACATTTCCCAGCCACTTTCTGTTTGTAACCTTGGTCTATTGATATTTTCCCAGCTTCAGTTGAGATCAAACCACCCAGCCCTGACTGGGGATCATCAGGACATGTAGATGTGGTACCAGCTAGAAAGCAGAGTCACAAAGGACTGAAAGCCTGTCCCCCAACCCCTAGCCTGGAGCAACTCTTCACACTTGCCTGCTACAGTCACATGAGCCCTTAGAGCCCAGAGGCCCATCTTGAAAGAACAGAAGTGGCCAACTGTATCTGTAAGCCCATGTGTGCCTTGGGAGCCAAGTCAGTCCACAATGCCTCCATCCCAGCCCCTCCCTCCCAGCCCTAGCCGCATTCCAAACCTCCCCCAGGGTCAATGGATGTTCCCTGCAGTGACAGGGGAGGGATGGATCCAAGAGGAACACCCCCTCTCCCCTGCCCATGCTCCTGCCCACTGTGGGCCATTATCAAACCAGCAGGTGGCCAGGAGGCAACCCTTCCTCAGCAGGATATAAGAACACCCTATCCCCTTCCAGCAGCCTTGCCTAAACATATTGCTTCTGTGGAGAAACTTCATACTTCTCCATTTTCCGTTTGACCCATAATGTTCCCACTTGTTTCAAACGGAAACAAAATGAAAAGTACCTGGCTTAACTATAGAGTGTACAGGAACTTAACGTACATTACCTTACACCCTTCAAAAGCCATCTGGCAAAGGCATATCTTGCTCTCATTTTACAGTTGAGGATACAAAGATGTTACGTAACAAGCCCAAGGACACACAGCAAGGAGGCAGTGGAGCTTAGATACAAATCCAGCCCTGGAAAATTTAGATTCCATTTGAGTCTTCTCGGATGGATAAGACACCAGGTCCTCCTAGACCTCTTGGGCTGGCAATTATCCTTCCCTCTGTCTCCTCCTATCACAGCACATTGCCTTCTGCAGGCAACCGACCAGAAAGGAAACCCTAAAACCTCCTTCAGCTTCCCTGTTCCAAGTTCTTCCTGATATCCCACCTCATTACCACCAGCTCCAGTGGATATGGGGATCGGATAGGCAATACCAAGACAAAAGAAACGAAAGTGCCTTCCCCACATCTTTCTACCCCTGCTCTGTTTATTTTCTCTGCAGATTCCACATCTGGGGAGAAATTCTTGGCACATCTCCTGCTGGCAAAGACTGGTGTTCTCTGAGTCAAGTGCAGGGGATACAGAACAGGGGGGCCCAGAGCATCAGGGGGGCCTGGAGCATCAGTGCGCAGGGGTGGATGTGTGGGAGTCTGCAGCACTTCCCTTCTCTCCCCAAATCTCCCTGAGCTCTTCTCTGGAAGGCAAGAGAGCTGGGTTTTCGCCCTGGGTCTGTTGTTAAATAGCTTCCTGGCCTCCCTCCAGCACTCAGTTTTCGTAAACAGTGGGCTGTGGGCTTGACTGGTGGATTTTAAACCATTTTTAGCAATAAAACTTTTTTTCAAATGAATTCTTTGGCTAAACCTCAGAAACATAAAACAGATAAAAACAGAGCTGCTCAAGTTGACGCAGGAGTGGGCTGAGAGTGCTCCAGGCCATCTACTCAGTCTCCTCACTGAGGGAGGGGAACTCCACAGAAACTAGGGCCTCTGTGGGGACACAGTTTGAAAACCACATTAGGGGATTTCTAAGGAACCTTCCAGATTTAGCACCCTGGGACTTTATGTTTCATATATCCTAGCATTCCTTTTATAAAGATAGGGATGATTTTCTCATGCTATAAATGGCAAAACTGAGGGCCAGAGAGGTTAGTGGTCTTCTCCAACAAGCCCCAGGCTCCTGATTCAAAGCCCCATGTGCTTCCTACCAGGATGGTTCAGCCTCTCCAGAGCAGGCTTAACACATTGATGGCCCGACCTGGGCAGGGGATCCAGAGCCTCAGCTCTTGTTACTCCCTTACCAGCTGGGTACAAGCAAATAGAAGATGCTTCTACAGGTCCCTAAGCTTTGTCCCGGAGCCAGCCTGGCAGACTCTAGCTGTAAAGACAAGGCATCCGATTACTGAGACCCAGCAGGCTAATGGTATCCTACATCCCCTCCTGCAGGTGAGTCACCTGGATCATGAGGTCATTCCTCTGCTGGGTCCTCCCACTTCTTCTCATCTTGGCCTCAGTGACCCAAGGCCAGCCAACAAGGCGACCAAGACCCAGGCCCAGGCCCAGGCCCAGGCCCAGAGCCAGACCCACGCCCAGCTTTCCTCAGCCAGATGAGCCAGCGGAGCCTACAGACCTGCCTCCTCCCCTCCCACCGGGTCCTCCATCTATCTTCCCTGACTGTCCCCGAGAATGCTACTGCCCCCATGATTTCCCGTCTGCCCTCTACTGTGATAGCCGCAACCTGCGCAAGGTCCCTGTCATCCCACCCCGCATCCATTACCTCTATCTCCAGAACAACTTCATCTCTGAGCTCCCACTGGAGTCCTTCAAGAATGCCTCAGGCCTGAGGTGGATCAACCTGGATAACAACCGGATTCGCAAGGTGGACCACAGGGTGTTGGAGAAACTGCCCAGCCTGGTCTTCCTCTACATGGAGAAGAACCAGCTGGAAGAGGTCCCCTCGGCCCTCCCCAAGAACCTGGAGCAACTGAGGCTGAGCCAGAACCATATCTCCAGAATCCCGGCCGGAGTCTTCAGCAAACTGGAGAATCTGCTGCTCTTGGATCTCCAACACAACAGGTTGAGTGATGGTGTCTTGAAGCCTGACACCTTCCAGGGCCTCAAGAACCTCATGCAGCTCAACCTGGCCCACAACATCCTGAGAAAGATGCCACCCAACGTGCCCACAGCCATTCACCAGCTCTTCCTTGACAGCAACAATATCGAGACCATCCCTAAAGACTACTTCAAGGACTTTCCCAACCTTGCCTTCATCCGGCTTAACTACAACAAGCTGTCAGACAGGGGACTCCCCAAGAACTCCTTTAACATTTCCAACCTGCTAGTGCTCCATCTGTCACACAACAAGATCAGCAATGTGCCTGCCATCAACAACAAGCTGGAGCACCTATACCTCAACAACAATTCCATTGAGAGTGAGTAGGGCAGGGCTGTGGGCGGGGCCACAGGGAGGGAGGATGGAGGCTCCTATTGCCTCTGCCCTGCCTCAGGAGCTTCAGGGTGGGGTGATGCAAAAAGCATCTACTTTGGCATTGGACTTTTGTTCAAATCTTGGCCGTACCACTTGCTATTTGTGTGACTTTGAAAAGATCTTTGACCTGTCTGGGAAGCTTCCTGATGTATAAAATGAGAATGGTAATAATGCCTTCTGTCACAAAGTTGATGTGGGGACTTAATAGTTTAATACGGATAAAGTGCCTAGAATACCATACCAGTACCACTTGCCGTCAAGCCAATCACAGCTCATGGAGACCCCATGTGTGTCAGAGCAGAACTGCGCTTCGTCGGGTTTTCTAGTGGCTGGTTTTTCAGAAGTAGATTGCCAGGCCTTCTTCCAAGGCACCTCTGGGTGGACTTGATCCTCCAAGCTTTCAGCTAGTAGCCCAGTGCTTAGCCATTTACACCACCTAGGGACTCCAAGAATACCATGCTTGGCAGGTAATCGATGACAGCAGAACGTTCCCTAGTTTGTCCTATATCCCCTCTCGTCGGCTCCAGCTTCTTTGCTCTCCAGATCTGTTGGTTACGTAGATATGGAACATACTCCTGGACATTCTCCTAACAGCAGCAAGAGACTTTTAAACGTCCACCCTGAAATGCCCGGGGCTTGCTTGTTGCTGAAAGTGGCAAATGTGGGAGGATGCTTCTTCCAAGTCTGAGCCTAGGTTTTAAAGAGTCTGTAAGGGGTATACCCACAAAGGCAGCTGCCTAGTCAGGGTATGCAACTAGCAGCCAGAAAAAAAGTCTGCATGCTAGTGCTTTCTGAATCTGTCTGAAACATTGGGATGTGTAGTTGTATAAGCCAGTGCGTTTAAGGAAGAGTTTACCTAAGCTACATTTACAAGGTCCTGGGCATGTGGTATCTATTGCAGCCCAGGAGACCAGGGGAGGCTGGGAATGTCAGCTCTGAGCAGAGTATCATCAGAAGAGTTTAGAAACCAAAGAAAGAAAATATTATCTGGTCTTTGAACAAAATCAGGTTCCATCCACACAAAGAATTCAATAGCTGAAAGGAAGAACGGGATCAAGTGGAAGGGGAATGACCCCTAAAACAATATTAGGAATTCTAAGTTTCCAAGCCAAAGAAAGGAGAAGGAGATGATTGAAGTTTCTACAATTATCAAACAAATGGATGGAAAATAGACCTCTTCATGGATCTGGGATAATTATAAGAAGTGGGAGAGGATTTCTTTAGATCCTAAGAGAAATGAATTCAGGAAAAGAGAAAAGCTGCCTAATTTCACCCTGCAGGTAGTACACTGGTAGAACACATTGCCCCAGGAAGCTGTGTGGGCTGAAAATATAGACAGAAATGACATCTTGATTCATAAGTGGCTGACAGGCCTCTACGGGATTGTAGATGACCAGGTTGCTTGGGGGACATCTCTTGCCTTCTGAGGTGGAAGTCAAGAGAATCACTCCCCACCCACATGAGCCCACCCCCACCTAGTCTGTCTCCTGTGTCATTGACAGATGGGATGAGTTGAGTGGAGTCTAGGTTAGTGTGATGAGTATGTTCTTAGCAATGACCATACTGCCGCCATCAACTGTCCTTTACAGTTTGCAAAATGCCTTCGCCAACATTCTCTCATCTGATGTATAGCACAGGTACCACTCCCACAAGCTCAGAGATTTGAGAACTGAATATTAGGGTGGTAAGGCAACAGCCCAAAGTCTCAAAGCCCATAAGAGGAAAATCCAACACTAGGGTCCAAGACTTCTGTCTCCGATGCCAGGGCTCTTCCTGCTACTCCAAAGCTGAAGATGAGGCAGTGGTGGTTCAGTGGTAGAATCATTGCCTTCCATGCAGGAGACTCCGGTTTGATTCCTGGCCAATGAACCTCATGTGTGGGCATCACCAGCCCCTCAGTGGTGAATTTCGTGTTGCTACGATGCTGGATAGGTTTCAGCAGAGCTTCCAGACTAAGATGAACTAAGAAGATAGAACTGGTGCTCTACTTTCAAAAGTCAGCCCTTGAATACTCTATGGATCACAACAGTCTGATCCACAACCAATTATGGGGATGACACAGGACGTGGCAGTGTTTTTTTCCCTTGTGTATGGCCCCACCATGAGTCACGGGCCAACTCAGTGGCAGCTAAAAACAACAACAACGGTGATAAAGGAAAAAAAAAATTCACACATGATGAATGCAGCGAAGTTTAGGGAGAAAAAAAGTTTCACTTAGAGTAACATCTAGCCCTAGCTGGTATCATCTAAGAGGTAAAGATTAAAAAAGAATCTCAGGTCCATGGACACTCAGTCAATAGGCTCATGATGATCTCCCCAGGCCCCTTTCCTCTTCCTGTCATTCCTATTTCAGTTAAATGTCCAAGTCACAGGGAAACCTCCAGAGTGACTCTCATATCCACCTCCTGGCTTCAAATCTCACCACATCCATTTTTTACTCCACACCGTAGTTAGATAGAAACCTGATCTTATCTCCTGCTCAACTCCATTCCATAGTCTAGAGATCGAAGTGAAATACTAGAAAGCCTACCAAGATTTGGCCACAACTTACCTTTCTGGATTCCTCTCCCTAGTGTATCACATTGTACTATTTACGATTCCAGACTCTGCCATGAGCTTTTTGCCTCCACAACTTCATTCAGACAGGTCCCGCTATCAGAACACTACTCCCCACGTTGTAATCCCACCTATCCTTAAAGGCCCAGCTCAAAGTTTCCTTCCTCCATGATTCTCCTAAGTGACTTTCCAATAACAAGCATTGTTGATCAGTTCCAACTTCATTCATTTTACAAATGAGTAAACTGAGCTTTGAGGTTATGACTAACCCGTCTGTGGTCACACATTCTGGAAATCAGCCAAGTCCAGAGAGGAGAACTCTCTGTTCTCCTTGCTCTCAGTTGTTCACCTCCTTTTCCTCCCTCATCCTTTATTTCCAGCCCCCTTCTGTCCGGACCAGCCCACTCTGTTGCTGACCTCTCCCCTTCTTTCTGCACAGAAATCAACGGGACCCAGATTTGCCCCAATGACATAGTCGCCTTCCATGACTTCTCTTCAGATCTGGAGGATGTGCCACACCTGCGATACCTACGCCTGGACGGGAACTACCTGAAGCCACCCATCCCACTGGACCTCATGATGTGCTTCCGCCTCCTGCAGTCCGTGATCATCTAGGCCCTTACTCTGACTCTGCATCTCCTTCAGACCAGACTTGAATGTTGGTGGCTCAGGCTGGGTGGGGTAACCAATAAGCATGGTATGCACCAGCTTGCATTGAGCGAGGTGTGCTAGGGCTTAATTGTATTTACTTACTAATCTGTGGTAAGCAATTTCACATGGGTTTCACCACATCTTTGATGTGGTGGGGGACAGGTGAAATTGTACACTGCAGATTGATGGGAAGGCACATTTGGGCCCGTGCTTACCTTGCTTATTGGGTAATCCGGCCCTGGCTCAGGCACCTGTGCGCACCACCAGCTCGCTCTCTCTCTCTCTCTCTCTCTCTCTCCAACTCCCTTTCTTGCTCCTAGCTTTGCCTTTCTTATCCCACCTTTCTAAGGTAGGCAAAAGCCATATACTCTGTTGCACCCCACAGTCTTTGGAGTGAGAATTCCAAGGGCTTGATTTGTTCCTGTCCAATTCAGAAACACCCACTGCACCCCAAACGTCTGGCCTTATGCGGTCTCTCTTTGCCCCAGAAGCCTAAATGTGTGTCTAAAGACTTCAGATCCCCTTCTCTCTTCTCCTCCACCCGTTTCTGGATGGAGGATCTTGGTCCTGGCCACAGCAAGCAGAAGACGGTCAGGGGCATCCTGGAGGTGAGGCTCAGAAAGCCTGCTAGAGACTTCTCCATTGTGGGCAGCTCTGGCCCAAAGAGGCTGAGAAACCCAGGTCATCTCTGCCAAGGATCCCTTCTTCCAAAACTGCTGCTCCACCACTCTGTTCCCTAGCAACAGACATTGGCCTGCCTCTCTGCTGGCCTGTGTTCTCCAGAGAGGAAATGTGAGGTAATGACCAGGTGGAGGGTCAGGGTTCCCACAAGACCTGGGATCCGGCCATCTCTTGACAGCAATGAGCTGAGCGCCTCTCCTCCTTGTCCAGAGTGAACACAAGTACACACCCTTCTGGCTGGGCCTCTATATTCTAAGAGTGAGAGGAGAGAGGGAGAGTCAAGGAGAAGAATGGCTCAAGGAACTAGGAATCAGCAGGGTGAGAGAGGAGGTGGGAGTCAGAGCTCCAAGATAGACCATGTAGGTGCAGATCGGTCCTGCAGCCCCCCTCTTGTCCACCCACAACAAGAGACTTAGTACCCTGGGGAATACAGTATTCACAGCAAGGGCAGTATCCACAAGCCCTGCCCCCGCCATCAGTTCTTCATCAGTGTGGATGGCCCAGTCATTTCCAGCCTAAGGGAGGAGGTTCCTGAGAAATGGGGAAGAAGGGGCGGAGCCTCCTCCACATTTGCAAATTGGCCTCCACCTCTAAGACTCATCAGTGACACCTGGTGGTTGGTGGTGGTCACAGCCTTCTCACCCTCTCTCTGGGATGATTTTCCAGGGTCAAGAAACTGGCATCAGATTCCAACTTGGAAGAGCTATGGCCATGTGCACAGTTTCTGTCTCCTCTGATGTCAAAGGGCACAAGGTACTGAGGCCCTGAGCTGGGGGCTGATTCTCAATACAAATGAGTACAGAGGGGAACCTCTGGGAACCCAGCTGAAGATCATTTGTTCCCATTTTGCCATATGGCTTGCCTTGCTCTCAGCTCCCACGTCTGTAAACCAAGGTGGTAGATAAGAAGCTCCTCCGAGGCCCCTCCAGTGCTCATGTTCAAGCCTGCAGCTCCACACTGTAGACTGTGCTCTAATGCAAGTCGCGTCCTAAATAGTACCCTTCCCTTGCAGTAATTTATTCCCTGTATGGACCGTCCCTTCCCCAGATGCTCCCCCCACCTCCTTGCTTGGCCCAAGTGAGCGGCTTGGCAGGTCTCCAAGCTGCCTCACCTTCCCCTTCCCCCCTGCTGCCCCTATAAGGCCCCCTGTGCACATATGTTGAGGGGAGTAAGGAGGATGCTCTAGAAATAAGGAAGATGCAGTGCTTACCCCTAAGTTAAAATGAGAAGATTTCCAGAGATTTGTAAAAATTGGATTAAGCTAGGTCTGTAACTTCAAGAATTCCTGCTATACCCCTTCTTACGTTTCTCGTTGACTAATTTACAGCAAACAGGGGCCCATTTCATCAGCGCCTCCTTCCCCAGGGCTTCAAACATAGATTCTGATTCAGTATATCTGGGGTGGAAATGCAAATTCGCAGCTGGGGTTCAAACCAGAATGAACCAGTTCAAAGCCCTGTCCTCCCCCCATACTCCCGTTCAACTGCCTCGCTCTTCCTAACTGCAGCTGGTTTCTCCAAGGCTCCTGCTTGAAGTCAATATACTTTTGTGGCTGTAAGCAACCTGGTGCTATGGCCTGGATAAGCCCCCCACCTACACCTTGTTCACATCTCCCAATCTCAGCCCCTTTGATGAGGCTCTCAGGGGACCACGGTGCCTGTGGCTCCCAGGGGAGAGGGGGCATTCCCCTGCTCCTCTAAACCAGAACTGTTTTGTTTCAGCAGCAACACAATCCCCATCAACCCATTGCCCCATCTAGAATGTGTCTGATGCCTCCCTTGCTCCCTGCAGCTGTAGGCCAGGGGCGATCAGAATTAAGTTGGCTTTACACTCCCTCCCCACCCCATTTTCCCTTTGCTATCACTTGGGTTTAAGGAAGCGCCTCCTCCTCGCACAGGGTCATCCCTCAATGCTGTTACCATATATGTATACGTGTGTGTAAGTAGGTGTGTATGTGTATGTGTATCTGTAGGTATATCTATTCCCTCTTCAAGACCATGTTAACTTTGTGAAACAATTTTTACATTTCAACACGCTTCACAGCAGAGGAAATAAAGTAACATGAAATACACCCTGCTTGAATTTGACAACGTGAATGGATCAAGAATAACACTTTAAAGTCATCTTGCCACCCCCCCTACACCTCTTACTTGCTCCAAGAAGATAGATGGAGAGAAGATCGTACTCCTAAGAAACCCCTAGGAAATTATTCCAAAGTCTTTTCTCAGTGAATTTCCCCTAAAACTCACAACCATCATGAAAAATTAGTCCTAACATCAGACCAGACATTTGAAGCCCAGAGTCCTGGGTTCTTTCCCACAGGTACCACATTGTGAGGGTCTACCAAATAATACTGAGCCAGCTATGGTTCTCAAATCTTTGGAAGGCCCTAATGACTCTATTTCTAGTAGTAAAGAGGGCACTGATAGTTTGCTGCATGACATGGCAATGGAGATATGCAAAATGTCACCATGAGATACTCCTACAAATCCGAAGATACAAAAAAGTCACAAATCAGTCACTGTTCCTGCCCAAGTAAAGCCTGCAGACTACCTGAGAAGATGCAGTGTGCACACGAACCAGTGGAAGAGCTGTATCAAGGGCAGAGAACAACAAGTCGAATCATCTGAAAGGCCTACAGGCTGCAGATATTCACCAAAGGGTGAAGTCAGGGGACCTGGTTCTCTCTTCAGAGGGAAGGGTTGTTCCAGAAGCAGGAGTCATCATCCTTCCGGCTACACCACCTTCTCTAGGATGAAGACTGCCCTATAAGGTCCCCACTCCCTCCCACCTGCCTATAAAACTCCTGCTTCTGTTCAATGCAGCAAGTGGATGTCAACAGTGTGCCAGGTTACTGGCTAAGAATTCAAGAATGTATATGTCCACCTCATGCCCCTGAAGAATTCACAGCTTGGTAAAGGGAGAAATCCATGAATGCTTAATTCCATATCTTAAGTGTTTGTAGTAATGGTGTGTACAAAGCGCATGAGGGAGAGGGCCTCTACTTCAGCCTGGAGGAAACCAGACCATGTGAGCTGGATCTTAAGGGAAGAATCAGATTTTGCCAGGTGGGAACAGGAAGAAAAACACATAACCAGCAGTAGAAACAGCATGCGCAAAAAGGTAGGAAAGCTTGGAGTATACCCTGTGGTGTGCATGTGCCAGGGTTTCGAACCGATTCTTCCTGGTTTAATCATGGCCAAGAAAGCAACACCAGAACACACCCAAATTAAAAAAAAAAAAAAAATTAAATTCAGGTGAACCAGGACCATAACTGGAATGAGAAAAATTACGGGTTGAAGCCTTGCTAGAAAAACCTTCTTAGGAAACATGGGCAGCGTACACGTTGTATAGCAACCAAATCTCTTGCCTGTTGGATTTTGTACAGAGTCGGAAACAGTGGTGCCCACTCAGAGATGGCAGCCAACTGTACCGTTCTGAATGTGTGCTCTCCTCAGGCCCGGCAATAATCCAATCTCATGCATCAGGCTCCTGAAAGGGCTCGCTTCTCCTCTTCCAAGTCTCCTATTTCAGGACTTCGACCTGTAATTTTTTCTGTTCTGGTAATGGTTCCAGATCACCCAAATTTTAAAAATTTGTGTCTGTTCAGGTTTTGCTTCACTGGCCATGACTGAACCAGTTTGAACTGGTTCAAAGCCCTAGGGTGTGTGTAGGTGTGTGTAGGGGTGTGTGTGTGTGTGTGTGACTAAGAAAGAGGGTCGTGTTCCAGTCATAGAGTTGAGTTATGTGGCTATGAGCCCTCAGCAGAGAATACATCCCTGTTGTCCAAAAAGCAGGAGGGTTCCTGAACTTTCCACCCCTACCTCACTCCCTCACTCCCCCATGAAAGTAACAGCAACAGGGTCAGCTGACCAGACTTCTGTCCATACCATCTCCCACCTCCATTCCATCAGCATGTCCTGTGCTTCTCCTAATGAGAGATTAGGATTCAAATGTCTGCCCCACCACTCTCCCAGGCTTTCTAGGAGCTGAGCTACCTGGAACAACAGCATGGTGGTGAGACAGTTTGACACACAGGCCACCCACACACACACACACACACACACACACACACACACACACCCGCACACCCACACACACCCACACACACCCACCCACACACACCCACACCCACACCCACACCCACACACACACACACACACACACACACACACACGGACCCTCCCTGAAATCCACAAAATCTAGAATGTGTGACTGGTGATAATGTGAGAGGGAGGGGAGAAGTTGGGAGAGGGTCTTGAATGTGACGCCTGTGTCCAAGGTGGCTCCTCGCCAGGAGGTGTGTGGGAGCAGGTGCATGCGTGGCAGTGAGGCTGGCTGTGAGCTGTAAGCATGTGGGGGAGGACTGATTGCAGGGCAGGGGGCATAGGGACAGAGGAGGGAGAGCGCTAAGGGAGGATGGAGGCTGTGAGTTGCCAAGAAAGGGGGGAGGGAGAGTGGGATCAGGGCAGGCAGAGGGGAGAATGAATGAACAGTGGTATTGGCATTCCTCAATGGGGAATAAATGCTGTGGGATGGGAGGCGGGGGCGTCCCAGGCCGGCTGTGGGGGTGGATGGCCTCTGGCTATGGAGAGAAGATGAAGAGCACAGCCCCTCCAAATGTGCCATCTGCTGCCTGGGCACCCTGCTGGCTCCAGGGCTCTCCCTCCCTCCACCCAGCAGAGACCCCTATGGCATCTCTCCCCAGATGGGGGGCTGCCAAGGGCACAGGAATATGCATTGCCCTAGTGACCAGGTTTTGGGGCTGGGGAAGCCCCTTCCCACACCAGCTGGTGCCCACAAACACTGCAGGCCCAGCACTGCTCCTTAGACCAGGCTATCTATCAGATCTGTCCCTTTACCTGGTGTGCCAGGGCAGAGATGAGTTCTGCCAAGGCCATCTGTTCTGAGGGCACCAAGACACATGGTCTCGGGCTCCGGAGACAAGGTGAGAAGGGGAGGGTCATGTGGCCGGAGAGTCAGGAAATCTAGGTGCTGGCCCTGGCTCTGTGTGACCTTGGGAAAGTCACCTCACCTCTTGGGCCTTGGTTTTCTCATTTGTACAATACCCCATGCCCAATGGAATGAAAAGGCTACCAGGTCCCGTGCCATCTGCGTGATTGGTTGCAGACCTTTGAGGGTGGGAACTGGCTGCCCCTCAAAGACATTAGGGAGGTGGGACAGGAAAAAAAGATTGCGGAAGAGGCTGGGCCAGAAAATAAAGACAGAGGTAGCAAACAGAGTAAGGGAGAGAAAGAGGGGGAGGGAGGCAGAAAGAATTTCCTGTCATTAAGCAAAAAAATGAGATGGGAGACCCCCTGAGGAAGAAGAAGGGGAAACAGCTGGACATCAGGAAGAAAGAAAGTCTGATTGGTCACACTCCTGTCTGGCCGGCTTCTTGCCCTCCTCCAGGCCCACTCTCTGATGACCTTTCCATCTGAGTACCCACTGCTCTGTAGCTGTGAGGCTCCGTTTGTTCAGGAACACAAGGAGTAGAAGGGGTATGGTTCAAAGTCTGAGGCCTTAGGCCCATTAGCATGCAAGTGACAGAGCGGAGACAGGGATTAGGCATGGAAAACGGGCCACAGAAGTTGGGAGAGGCTGGGTGGGCAATAAAGTCTAAAGGAATAGTTTTTTAAAGATTACGTCATTTGGTTTGGAGTAAGGTACGGGAGGTAAAAGGAGCCCTGGTGGCACAATGGAAACCCTGGTGGTGTAGTGGTTAAGAGCTACGGCTGTTAACTAAAAGGTCAGCAGTTCCAATAGACCAGGTGCTCCTTGGAAACTCTATGGGGCAGTTCTACTCTGTCCTGTAGGGTCGCTTTGAGTCAGAATCGACTCAATGGCAATGGGTGTGGTGGCACAATGGTTAAGCGCTCAACTGTGAACCGAAAGGTCTGCGGTTGGAAACCACCAGTCGCTCCACGGAAGAAAGATGTGGCAGTCTGCTTCCGTAAAGATAACAGCCTTGGAAACCTTATGGTGTAGTTCTACTCTGTTCTATACGGTCACTATGAGTCAGGATCAACTTGATGGCAATGGGTTTGGTTTTTTTGTTTGTTTGTTTTTATGGGAGGTATTAAGACTGCTCACCGAAAGGTTGGTGGTTCAAAACCACCATTGGCTTTGCAGGAGAAAGATGTGGCAGTCTGCTTCCATAGAGATTTACAGCCTTGGAAACCCTATGGGGTCGCTATGAGGCAGAATTGACTCAGTGGCAGTGGTTTATAGGAGGTGAGATGAACAGACTCTTCTTCCTACTACTGGGGGCTTACCCCTTGCCCATCTGAAATTAACAGAGGGAAGATCGACTAGAAATTTAAGCCCGTATATTCTCTGTGCAGCTAGCTTTAGGGGAAGGCTGGGTTATCAGGAATACATTGGGTATAACTGTGTAGACACACTTGTTCACGGAAACCTCAACACCCATACCACACACATTTCTTAACCCATGGAAGAACTTACATGAATATTTGTACTCATGAGCACATCACATATGTACATAATCACCTGTGCAAACACACACGTCAACAGATATCTAAGGAACTTTCTGGATTTGCACACACTCCCACAACCACACACAAGAAACTCTTTTGTTTCTGTTCAATTATTTATTTCTAAAAAGCTGCATGTGTAAATATATTTTATAAACATTCTTTTGTACATTGTAAGTTTTTTGTTTTTTTTTAAATAATATTTTATTGTTTTTCAGCGAAAGTTTACACAACAAATTAGGTTTCCATTTGACAATTTCTACACAAATTGTTCAGTGACATTAGTTACACTTTTCACAATGCATCAACATTCTCTTTAATTGTGTTCTGGTTGTTCTGTTTCTAGTACTCTAGTTTCCCTGCCCCCTTATCTTCTCATCTTTGCTTTAGAGTAATTGTTGACCTTTTGGTCTTATATAGATGTTTTTTTAATGGAGTACCATACTCGCGGGTAATAAATATCCTTTATTTTGTGTGCCAATCTGTTATTTCACTAAATAAGATTACCTCAGGGGATAGTTTCATTTCAAAGTTTAAAGAGTATCTCAAGGAGATAGTCTCAGGGAATCCTCTAGTCTCAACCGGTCCATTCAGTCTGAACTTTTCAAGAATTTTAGTTCGGTTCCACATTTTTCTCCCATTCTATCAGGGTCCATCTATTGTGGCCCTGATCAGAACTGTCTGTAGTGGTAGCAGAGCACCATCTAGTTCTGGTCTCAGGATAGATGAGGCCATGGGTTGCATAGGCTATTAGCCCTGTGGACTACGTAGTTTCATCTCTGAGTCTTTGGTTTTCTTCTTTCTCTTTTGTTCCTAACAAGTAGAGACCAATAGTTGTATATTAGATGCCTGCTTGAAAGCTATTAAGACCCCAGATGCTACTCACCTCACTAGGATGAAGAACATGAACTTTGTGGTGCCAATTGACTGAGTTGTCCCATGAGACTAAGGTCCTAGGCTTTCAAACCCGGAAAACCATTTTTGCAAGGTATCTTAAGCTGGGTTCTCTAGAGAAGCAAAACGAGTAAAGTGTATAAATACATATAGAGAGAGATTTATATAAGGACATGGCTCACACTGTTGTGGAGGATGGAACGTCCCAAGTCCATGCATCAGGATAGAGGCTTCTCCTGATCCACATAGGCGCAGGGGCTGGTGAACCCAAGATCAGCAGGTCAGAGAGGAGGGCTCTTGCTCACAGGCTTTGAAGATCAAAGAACCCTAAGATCAGCAGACAAGACTGCAGATAAGCTGCTAGCTCAAGTCAGATGAACAGGAGCCAGCTGCAGGATTCCGAGTGAGCAAAAGCCCGACAGCCTTGCCAGAAAGTCCACTTATATTCGATGCAGGCCACACGCCCAAGGAAACATCCTTTCAACTGATTGGCTACTCACAGTAGATCCCATCATAAAGGTGATCACATTATTTCAAATCTTATTATGGAAGTGATCACAACATCATACGATTGCCAAACTACGTCATAACTGCGAAACCGATGAGAATCATGGCCCAGCCAAGTTGACACACAACATTAACCTTCACAGTCCACCCTTTGTCAGCTTGGCACCTGTACACATCTCCTTAAACTATACATAATCTCTGCATAAAGACAACTGTAAAGTCATACTTGTGCCTAACATGGTACAACGAACACACATACAACTGAAAATGCACTAGCCCTGTTTATAGCTTGTATTTTATAAGTGAAGAAAAAAATATTTCATGCCCACATACAAAGCAGAAATACTCATAGCAATTACATTCCTCATTTCTGCAACCAGTCAATGGTCGTAAATGGTATTTAGAACTATCTTCTTCCACCACCCATTCCGTATTGCCTTTGCCCTCAGCAAGCACCTTAGCTGGTCATGGTTCATTGCCTAGTGGGGTGACCCAAATCTTCATTCCTGAAGGGTCTGGGCCATTAGTAGTCATACTGGAATTCAGTTGCTGTAGTTTTCCATTGACTTTAACCACAGGGCATGGTAGTACTAAGAGACGCCTTAAGGGATCTCCTGCATTGCAGGCATACTCTTCTTTACCTCCATTATGTAATATCAACCCGATTTCCTCTTGGTAACCAGAATCAGTTACACCAGCCAGTATGGTAACTCCCTTCTTTGCCTGTTGATCCAAAGGCATAAGGAGCCCAAAGTGGCCAGGTGGCATTTTCAGCTTCCAGTTCAATGGAATCAGTGATGTGTCTCCAGGTGGGAGCATTCCTCCCTTTGTAACTAAGGCCTCTAGACCCGCAGGGCATAAGGTTGCGGGGACAGGAAGCAAAAATTTTGTGAGTGGGTCACTAGGGGTAATAGTGAGTGGTGCCACTCCCATTTCCACCCCTTGATTCCTGGACCCAAGAATCCTGGCTATGGGAGAAACAGCACCATATATTTGTTACTGATTTAGAGCATATACAGTCTCCGAGACTAGACTGTTGGTGGAATTACGGATGTCAAAGACAATTCTGGTGAGGACTCAGAAAGAAGTGAGGAAAGCTGTTACACTGGAGATGGCGCAGATGGCAAGAAACAGCAGCAGCAGAGAAACAGCAGCAGCGGAACCAGGAGATCGTCACAAGACAGCACTGGAGCCAACCCACGGAGCAAGAGAGCTGAGTGCCTTTTCACAGGAGGCTTCCTGGCAGAGTGAGGAGACTCCAGGTGCTTATCAGTGGAGCTAGACTTACCAACTCACAGAGCAAGAGAGCTGAGTGCCTTCCGGCTGAAGTTTACTGGCGCAGTAAGGTGCCTCCAGGCACTTATTGGTGGAACTAAAGGGTTTTGGAACACTGGCCCCAGCAGGACAGATGCAGGCAGTGAGGCCCAAGGGGCCAAGAAACCAAGCAACCAGGAAGCAGAAGCTGAAGAGACAAGGAGCACAGGAAGCAGAGCCGCCTCAGTCTCAAAGAGTAGGGCCACAACCTATGGGGTCTCAAAGGGTGGAGTCACCACTCAGATGGGCTAGGAGAATGGGGCCGCCCAAATGCAAGGGAGCAGTGTTGCCATTCCAGTGGGCCTGGAAGGTGTAACTGAAGCCCAGGAATGAGGGGCCTCCACTCAGAATCCCAAAAAGTGTGGCCAATACCTAGAGTCTGGAGGGCAGGGCCATTGTGTAAGTGGTCTCAGAGAACAAAGGATTATTTTCAAGCCTTGAGGGCTAATGTAATGTTTTCTGCTGACTTGCTTGGTGCCTATTATTCCTTCTTTCCCTCCAATTTCTCCCATTTGTAATGGAAATGTCTAGCTTGTGCCTGTTGCACCATTGTACTTTGGAAGCAGAAAACTTGTATCTAACAGATGAAGAGGAATTTTTGGATTTTTGATGTGGAGTTGATTTAAGATTTTTGCTATGATATAATGGGGTGATGTGTTTTACATGTGGCAAGGACATGCATTTTGGGGCACCAAAGGATGTCATGAATTGAATGTGTCCCCAAAAAATATACGTCAACTTGGCTCGTCTATAATTCCCAGTATTGTGTGATTGTCCACCATTTTGTCATCTGATGTGATTTTCCTATGTGTTGTAAATCATACCTCCATGATGTTAATGAGATGGGATTAGGGGCAGTTATGTTAATGAGGCAGGACTCAAGCTACAAGATTAGGTTGTGCCTTTAGTCAATCTCTTTTGAGCTATATGAGAGAAGTGAGCAGAGAGACAATGGGGACCTCATACCACCAAGAAAGCAGCATCAGGAGCACAGCACATTCTTTGGACCCGGGGTTCCTGCACTGAGAAGCTCCTAGACTAGGGGAAGATTAATGACAAAGACCTTCTCCCAGAGCCAACAAAAGAGAGAGTAAGCCTTCCCCTGGAGCTGACACCCTGAATTCAGACTTCTAGCCTCCTAGACTGTGAGAAAATAAACTTATCTTTGTTAAAGCCGTCCACTGTGGTAAATGTTATAGCAGCACTTGTTGACTAAGACACAAGGTGTTTGATTACGTCTGAGAAGTATCTGTAGCTGTGTCCTCTATGTATATGTGTGCACCCACATATCACTACCCACACATACATATAAACTAAACCAAATCCAAACTCATTGCTGTTGAGTCAATTCTGACTCATAGCTATCCTATAGGACAGAGAAGAACTGCTCTATAGGGTTTCCAAGGCTGTAAATCTTTACAGAAGTAGACTACCACATCTTCCCTCCACAGAGCAGCTGGTGGGTTCGAACAACTGACCTTTCAGTAAGCAGCCAAGCGCTTAACCCACTGCACCACTAGAGCTCTACTTCTATCTGTGCATACATATGTACTCACCTGTACCAATCCATACACATATATGCTTATAAACCTACATATGTGACCATACACTCATTTTTTTGTATGTAAGTTTTTAAGTCTGTATCCTCCAAATGGACTAAGTGTGCCTGGGAAGTGTTCCTCTGGCTAGAGGAAAATGCTAGAAGGGTAGGCTCCATCCTTCCAACTCCCTACTTTGCCTTCTCTGAGAGTACAGAATCTGAGGCGGGGGGAGTTGCGCTTATTCATTTTCGTAGCTCCAAAGACAAGTACAGTGCCTGAAACACAATAAACTTGTTGCTGTTGAGTCGATTCCGACTCATGGAGACCCTATAGGACAGAGTAGAACTTCCCTGTAGGGTTTCCAAGGGGTGACTGGTAGATTCGACTGCTGACCTTTTGGTTAGCAGCTGAGTTCTTAACCACTGCATCACCACAGACACCCAATATATGTTTGTTGAGCAAAGGCATGAATGAATGAATAACTTTAAAAAAAAAAAAAAACCTTGATACTGAAGTTTCTTTAAATCTAGTTTAGTAGCTGTCTTAGTTATCTAGCGCTACTAGAACAGAAATACCACAAGAGGGTGGGTTTAACAAATAGAAATTGATTTTCTCATAGTTTAGGAGGCTAGAAGTCTGAATTCAGGGCACTGGCTCTAGAAGAAGGCTCTCTCTGTGTCACTCTGGGGAAGAGTTCTTGTCTATTTTCAGCTTCTGTTCCTCTCTTTATGGGATGTGGCATCTATCTTCCCCCATCTCTGCTTGCTTGCTTAATCTACTCATTTATATCTCAAAAGAGATTGATGTAAGACAATGTTAATGTTAATGAGTACTGCCTCATTAACATAACAAAGAAAACCCATTCCCAAATGGGATTATAACCACAGGTATAGGGGTTAGGATTTACAACAGGTATTTTTTAGGGACACAATTCAACCTGTAACAGTGGCTAACGGCCATATTCTGAGTGTGTGGTTGTGTAAGAGAGAACGTCTATATAAATGCATAAGTGTGTGCCTAGGTTATAGGTGTGTATGGACAAGTGTATGCAGGAATGTGAGTGTCTGTATTCAGATGACTAAATGAACTTGAGGTGGGGCAGCAGTGAGATGGGGCTACAGGAGACACCCCCAAGATTTCGTCCCAGTATCTTAGTTTCCTAGTGCAACTGTAACCCAAATACTACAAGTGGGTGGCTTTAAAGAACAGAGATTTATTTTCTCACAGTTCTGGAGGCTACGGGCCCAATCAGGGTCTCTGCATTTTCGATTCTTTTCTGGTTGGTAGCCGAGTGTATCTCCGTTCCTCGTTTGCAGACGACCCTCATGTGGTATCTGTCTTCCCCATTGTGCACACGTCTCTGTCTATGCTGCTCTTTGTATAACGCAGAAGCGATAAGTTAGGATCCACCCTACACTGGTATGATCTCACCTGATTGGTTACATTACACTGCATTGCATTATAGGAGGTGATTTCATTATGTTAGACTGGATTATATTCACAGGGTTTGGGGTTTAGTATTCCAATACACATTTTGGGGTGACGCAATCCCATCCATAACACCCAGCCTACAGAGAGCTTGCACATGTAGTGAAGGCACTGTGCGTAATGGCGTAAGAGTCTGCAAGTGTGGGGTGGGAAGTGGGGGTCCCCTCAGAAAGCTTCCTTTCACCCTGCCGACTCTCCTTGACTGGGCGCTGAAGCAATTCTGCCCCATTCTCCTCCCCACTCTCACCCCCCAGGACCCCATGAGGCTCCTGGTCTACCTTAGTCTTCTTCTCTCCCAGAGAGAGAGGAAAAGGAGAAAGACAAGCCCTAAGGAGAAGGCAATTTTTATGCAGGTCTGCATCTGGGGAACTATGTCCTAAGCCTGGATGACTAAGGTGAGGTCATTGACCTGAGCACCTATGAGAAGCTCACAGACTAAGGGCCCAACTCCCTGTAAGAAACTGGGAGTGAGAGGCCTGGTCCCTCTCTCCCACCTGCCCCATAACACAAGTGCCTCAGGCCTCCAGTTTGTTCTCCATGAAGTGGAAATTCTTGTCCCTCTCTAGAACTTGTCACTTAGATGATACTAAGAAAGAGGGCAACAAACCTTCCACTTCTTTGTCCACTTGTACCAAACTTAGTGGGACCCCCTTAGAAGTCGCACATCTCTCCCTGTCGTCAAGTAGAACCATAAATCATGTCAGCAATGTCAAGAGTCAGCAATGTCCTCATAGTCTTCCTAGATAAAGAAAGGCCACAAACCCTGCTTCTGTTCTTAGACTTTCTTCTAGTCTGAAGTTTTCTCAGCACTTCCTGCCCTTTACAAGGGCTGACCTTAGGCAGCATGGGGTTCAAACCCTGAAGCTCCACTCATTTGCTGTGTGACCTTGGTCAGTGGGGAGCAAGGGAAAGAGCCTCAGCCTGGAAAATATGGAGACCTGGGTTTGAGTTCTGCCGTGGCTACCAGCTGGCTCCAGGATCCTAGTCTCTCCCCTTACTGGGCTTCAGTTTCTCATTCACATAATGAAGATGTTGGATCAGACGCTCTCTAAGATCCCCCCCTGCCACACACACACCCTGCTCACTCTTTCTGACATCCTTCCCTTCTTCTTCAGGGTGATTCTTTCAGTACCAGTTGCTACCAAGTCACTTCCAACCGATGGCGACTCCGTGTGCGTCAGAGTAGAAATGTGCTCCGCAGGGTTTTCAATAACTGATTTTCTGGAAGTAGATCACTAGGCCTTTCTCCTGAGGTATCTCTGGGTGGACTCAAACCTCCAACATTTCCGTTAGCAGCCAAGTATGTTAACCACTTGTACCACCCAAGGACTCCCAAGGTGAGTCTTCGCAAGTTTGAAATAGGTCATTGAGATTCCCAAAGTCCAAAGCTAAGTCCCTCTCAGGCAAGAGTTGGCCTATTGAGTTCTATGTGCTATGTCTCCAGGTTAAAGGGACCAGCCTAGTTCCTCTAATTAGGATCAGCCCCACCCAGAGCACTACAGCTCCAAGGACACCATCTTCAAACCCATAATGACCAGGCCTCCTGTGCTGGGCCTGCTGGGTTCTCTGACCAGCCACAGTAAGTTCATAGTCACAGGGTCCTAATATCCTTGAGGACATAGGTTCAGCAGCCATGACCCAGCACTAGGGGCACTAGAGTGGAGTGTGGTCAGGGCTGGCGGAGGGGAGGGTCAGGGCTATCTCTTACCACCAGGGAGAAGAGGAGAAAAAAGCCACAGGACAGAAACGAAAAAAAAAAAAAAAAAAGTCCAAGGGAGAAGTTGGCTGTCTCTAATACTTTTGCCTGAATGCACAAATTGGATAGAAAGCAAAGAAATGCGAGAACTCTACTACTCCCTAGCAAAGCCACCTTACCTTAATTAACAGCCTCACTGGGGGAGCAAGTTGAGTGGTAATTAGATTACAGACAATTAAAAGCCTGTTGAGGAGAACAAAGAACTTTGTGACTGTCACTTGGCATGGGAGAGATGAAGCAGTCACGTAGCTTTTCAGCTTTTAAGTTCCCCCCTTAGCAGCTCCTCTGCCCTCTCTGGTGCCCGCCTGGAGGCTGAGTATTGGCAGAAGTGGCAGTAAAGGGTTGGCACTCTGCTGAGGATTAGAAACTGGGGCAGAGGAGGAATGAGGTTGATCTGGACTTGCTTGCCCTCAGCTTCCTTGTTCTCTTAGAAGGTTGGCCTTGGGTGGATCTGGGGTACTGGGGCATCATCAGAGAAAGCACTTCAGTCACAAATCTGTGACCTCTCCAAGCTACAGAATCTTGGACTTGGAGGAGCATTAAAGGGCCTCAGCTGGACCTGCCATTCAAGGCCTGGGAATAAGAAGGACGCTGGGGCCCTGCTCTTTCCACCTACCTTGTCTGTTCACTGCCGGCAAAGAAGAGCTTTCTCTGAATCTTGGGGCTGTCTCACTGTTTGGGCTAATACCGGGTCCCAGTAATCTCTGCCCCTTGTGATAGCAAGGAGTCCCTGTGTGGTGCAAAGTTTAACACACTTGGCTGCTAACCAAAAAGTTAGTGGTTTGAGTTAACCCAGAGGTGCCTTGGAAGAAAAGCCGGGTGATCTACTTCCCAAAAATCAGTCATTGAAAACCCTATGGAACACAGTTCTACTCTGACACACACGGGGTCTCCATGGGTCGGCATCAAGCTGACAGCAACTGGTGTGTGTGTGTGTGTGTGTGTGTGATAGCAAGTGACAGAAACCACCTGCACTATTCACTTGTATGAGCCAATGTTCTTCCCACCTTTTAAAAGTCAATCTGAGTCGAATGGCCTGACTCTTGACCCAGAGATGGCATCATGGACTGAGAACCACATGGATGGAGAAAAGGGGAGGGCTGTTTCCCAATGGAAAATTGGGATGCTGCTACTGTAAAAAATGGAAACAGATGCTGGGCAGGCAATGTCCACACCGCCTTGGTTCTGTTATGTTCTTGGAGCCACAGAGAACAAGAACAAGCCAGTTGGCAGAGCCAGCAGCCACAGTAATTCCACTTAATTTTGGTTTTATTTCCATTTAATTCTGGTTTCATTTGATCTTCACTGTACCTTCTAGGGCCAGAGAGGAGCCCTATGGAAAAGAGACTAATGGGTGTCCTAGAAATACCTACGTAGGATCAGGAAAACCTACCCAGAGCCAGGATCTGATGAAAAGCACTGATGGGCATGGACTGGGTGAACCTGCTTCTCTTAGGTCAAGGGCTGAGGGACAGGCTGGGAGCAGCCAACAGCACTGTCTAGGGGCATTGTGAGAGTTGGTTCTGAGCAGCAACCCATAGGCTATCAAGAGGACATAGGCAGCCATGGCTCAGACACACCACATTGGCCTCAGAGGCTGTAGGGAGTCTGACAAAGGGTTTCTTTTTGTTCCATCTTCCACCTGGGCCAGGCCTGACCACCTGCCTGGTCTGCATGTGCCTTGGTTCCTCTGTGTACTTAGACAGTGCCAACCTAGAGTACATCCCTCCTCTTCCCCAAACACCTACCTCTATGCCCACTTCAACCACATCGGCCATCTCAGGGCCGGAGACTTCAGAGAGCTGAGTATGTAATGCTCTGGGGAAAGAGAAGAGCAGCTGGCAGAGGGGACCACCATGTGAACAGTCACCAGACACAGTGCCCACCTTGCCCTCAGTTAGGTTTCAGTCTCTCCAGCTGTCAAAGGGAAACCACCCCGGGTCTTTCTAATCCCTTTCCTCGAAGATTTTAGATGGCAGATGTAACCTATTGTCATCTGTTCTCTCAAAGGTTCTGGGAAGCTGGGAAGGGGGAGGTCTGATCAAGCCTACATTTTCAGGATCTTGCAGCAGCTCTGTGCCCTTCTGCTGATGACAAGACCATGCTAAATCTACTCCCTATGGCATTGATGCTGTGTATGTATTTGCTTTTTGCTTCTTTATGCTTTATGCCCTGCCTGAGACCAGGGCTCTGGTTCATATTCTGCCACTAATTATGGCTTTCTGGGCCTCAGTATCCTTTTGAGTAAACTAATGAATGGAGAAGGAACCTGGGTGGCACAAGTGGTTTGCAATTGGCTGCTAACCTAAAGGTTGACAGTTCGAACCCACTCCAAGGCTCTGCAGAGGAAAAGGCCTGGAGAACTTCTTCCACAAAGATTACAGCCAAGAAAACCCTATGGAGCACTTCTACTTTGTAACGCATGGGGTCACTATGAGTCAGGGGCCAACAACACCAACGGGTAGAGGTAGCGGTTCTATGGACACAGGGATTCCTGGGCCTATTGGTTCTAGCCCTCGAAAGGCTTCTTCCAAACCAATCCAAGATGGGAGGCCACAACCCAAGGCAGACCTCCAGGGAAAGGTATTTCAGAATCCAAGAGCTTTTCCAAGGAGTCCTCCTGGTTTACAATGTTATTTCTTCTGGCTTGGACCTGGTGCAGGTGGAGAATTGGTTGGCATTCCTCACCTTGAAAGGTATGGAGCAGGGTATGGAGGTAGATCCAGCAAGAAGGCTAGAAAAGATGGTTTGTTGCCATGTCTCTCTTTGTTCTCCCTGTCGCCCACCCCCCATGCCCCTCAGCAAAACTGAAGAGGATTGACCTCTCTAGCAACTTCATCTTCTCCATCAGTGATGATGTCCTCCACTTTTGCTTGCCCTGTAGGACCTGATCCTCCCTGAGAACAAGCTGGTGGCTCTGCCCACACTGCCCAGTGGCATTGAGTTCCTGGATACCCACCTGAATTGGTTCTGGAGCTCAGGGATACAGACTGAAGCCTTCTGGGAGTCAGGGCCTCCAGCCCACCATCTGCCACCCCCACTCCACCACCCCCGTCACTGCACACACATCTTGGTCATCATGGGATATCCTTGCTCCAACCTTGCTCTGGAGTATAAAAACCAGGCCCCATTTTCCATCCTTTCCTATTTGTTTTATTAAAGGTTCTTTTGATTGCAAGAAACTGATTCTGACTCAAGAAAAGGGTGGTTTAGAACATGTCATCTGGAGAACCTCCATGAACAGGAAACATAGTCCTAGAGGCATCATGGGCCTGTGACTGGGAGTGGGAGAAACCAGGGTTAACCTCTCACTTTCTCTTTGGGGCACATGGTCTCTTAGCTTCTCTCTGTGAGTCTGCTCCACCCACCTCTCTGCAGACCAACATCCTCTGCACACTCACAGGTCTGTTCCCCTAAAACTTGGGCTTACACCTAACTTTGACTTGCAATAGTGCTGGCTCCAGCCCTAACTCTACATATCCTTTTATTTCTACGGCCACCACCAAGTGACTAATCATTGTCTTTCTGTGAACACATTCTCAAGAAAGAGAATCTGATTGGCCACCGGCCAGCCAGTGACCAAATTTTGAACGGGAGGGCTAGGTCATATGGCACAAATACGACACCCTAGGGCTGCCCATTCAACAGTGCTAGGAGGAGTTCCAGTTAAGAGGGGTGTGGACAAGACTGACATCCCCCAAACATGTTGCCTGAATTACTAAGAATGGCCTTCAAAGACCAATTACTCATTCTTCCAGCCTCATCTCCTTCCTTTGGACTCATTTTTAAGCTCTCTTTCTCAAGTAGAAGAGTCTTTTTCGCAAACTAAATCATACTTAGAAGCATCAAATACACCAAATCAAATCGGAGCTGCCATTTTGAAGCAGGCTTGCAGGAACAGAGGCATGGCTGCCTGCTCTCTTGCACCCTCCTACTCTCCTCCTCTCTGTGGTGGTCCTTGAGAGGGTTTTACAGAACACAGTGTTGATCCTACTGGTCTGGTAGAAGGAAGCATCGCAGGGCAGAGGGAGGTGTGAGACTCAGGCAGAGAAAGCATCCCCTTTACCAGACATGGATCCCTAGGTCTTATTTAGACTGCTTTCCATGGCCCCACTTTGCTTTTCTCCCTTTCCTTCCCTTTAAAACAAGTCCTCTCTTTCCACATCTTTATCCCACCTCACCTGGCTGCTTGTCTCTTCTCTCCTTTTCCCTAACTTGTGTCTCTCTCCTTCCTTTCTTTTCAATCCCTCCCTCCTCCCTCCTTCTCTTTCCTCTCTCTGTCTTAATCTCGCCCCCACCTCTCTCCACCCATCCTCCATGGGTCTCCTCCTCTCACCCTTGGCTGTGTGGCAAAGGTTGTGCCTCAGTTGCTCCAGTTACACAAGGGGATGCAGAGCTGGTGAGGAGAGCTGACGGCAGCTCATGGCTTCAGTGCTGCCTGAGTGCAGACCCTCTAGGTGGGGGCTGGGCAGTGTCTCCTGTCCAGAATAACAAGATGGAGGCCACGCGGAGAGACACCTGTGATGTTGGGGAACAGGGACACATCCAGAAGGCGCTGGAAGATGGACAGCAATCCCGTCAACATCAACTTCTTTTCCAGTGCCTACTTCTGCCTGCCTCAGCTTCCCACAGGCCACTTCACCTAGCTCCGCCCCTCCCCTGCTCCTCCTGGGTGAGTCCTCAAAGGACCACGAAGGCACCGGCCTCATCGGCCGTGGAGCCTAGGCCCCTATTTCTAAATAAAACCCATTGCCATAAGTCAATTCTGACTCACAGTGACCCTATAAGACAGAGCAGAACTGCCCCACAAGATTTCCAAGGCTGTCATCTTTAAGGAAGCAGACTGCCACATTTTTCTCCCGTGGAACAACTGGTGGATTCCAAATGTACACATTCTGATTTGCAGTCGAACACTTAACCATTGTGCCACCAGGGCTCCTTCTATTTCTAAATAGCAGCATTTACCCCAGGCGTTAATTGACCTCATGATCAGTTGCAAAAACCACCCCCTGACACACACACACATACTGGAATGTCCTTCGGTAGCCATATTTGCATTTCTCCATCCTCTTTCCGTTACACCTTGTGGCTCCCAGATCCAAGAATAGCAGTGCCTGTGTAACGCTCTCTTCCCGTGTTCCCACCCTTCCTACCCACACAGAGCGTCAGGAAAGCCAAGGAGGAGGAAGAGGGGGAGTAGGAAGAAGAGAGGAGCAATGAGGAAAAGGAAAGAAAGAGGAGGAGCAGCAGTGGCCTACGGGAGCTAGCTCTTACTACGCTTAGCTCTTCTTACTAAGAACCAATTACTAAATTTTTCAGAATTGTGCAAGCCAGTTGTTGAACACAGCCATTATTAAAAAAACTAAATTATATAAACTTAAAATTAAATACATTATATTGAAAACCAAACCCCAAAAACCCACTGCCATCAAGTCAGTTCTGACTCCTAGGGACCCCATAGAGTTTCCAAGCCTGTAAATACCTACAGAAGCAGACTGCTACATCTTCCTCCCGCAGAGCGGCTGGTGGTTTCGAACCACCAACCTTTTGGTTAGCGGTCCATTGCTTTAACCACTGTGCCACCAGGGCTCCTTATATTGAAAACAAGTATAAATACTCAAAACTCCTCACTTCCCAATTATTTTAGCACATTTCACTATTAAACATGCCCTGGAAGTTATTTACACCTATGGTGTCTGTGTGTTGGAAATACTATATAATAAGATCCTAGTGCACATCTGGAACCCTCACGGTGCAGCGGTCGAGCTCTCGGCTGCTATCCAAAAGGTGGGCAGTTCGAATCCACCAGCTGCTCCTTGGAAAGCCTTTGGGGCAGTTCTACTCTGTCCTTCAGGGTTGCTATGAGTCAGAACTGACTTGACGGCAACAGGACTGTACCTCTCTGCCCAACTCCATGTTCACTAACATGACAACAATAGTCTGAAATTGGCCATAGTGGGAAATTACTCCATGGAAATTGGCAAATGCTGCGAATCAGGATTTTTTTTCTTGAGAGATGGTTGTTAAGCACTGACCAGCATACAACTGAGAAGGAATGGTTATTTAAATTAACCTCCACCCTCCACTGAGTGTGAGGTGGGGTTTTTAAAGGGGTTTTCCTCAATTTCTTTCTCTTTCTGGGCCAGGGCTTCCTGTTAGATTTGGAGGAAGCCACGAGGACGTGAGGGTGGAGAACTAACATGAATGTTCACCTCTGGGGATGGCTCAGCCAGCAGGTTCCTGGCCACCACGGTTTCCATCCGCCCACGCTCTCCTCCATGTTCAACCACCAGAGGGCGACCTTGTGCAAAGAGAAATATATAAACAGCAATCACTCACCTCCAGGCCTTCTTGGACGCCGCTGTGCTGGGAGGATGAAAAGAAGGCTCCTGTGACCCAGCAGGCTTGTTCCCTGAATTGTAAGTAAGGGGAGATGTCACCCTTCTCTTGCTTCTTGTAAGGAGATATTGGGCAAGCAACAGATGGGTGCTTGAGGTCAGGTATTGACTATGGCATAAAAAAGAGATGAAGCGGGAAATTCATTGACTCATTCAGCAGACATTATTGAGCAAATACCTGCTATGTGCCAGGCGCTGATGGTGACAAGATAGTGTGCTTTCCTCATGGAGCTTAGAGTCTAGTGTGAAAGACAGGTGTTAATCCATGAAGAACCACACAGTTCAGCTCACAATGGATGCCGTAAAGGGACTACACAGAGTCCTATGAGACCTTTGGTGGCATAGTGGTTGAGAGCTATGGCTCCTAACCAAAAGGTCGGCAGTTTGAATTCACCAGCCCCTCCTTGGAAACCATATGGGGGCAGTTCTACTCTGTCCTACAGGGTTGCTATGAGCTGTAATTGATGGGTTTGGTTTGGCTTTTTATGAGACCTTTCAAGCGTGGGACCCAGGCTGAGGGTCAGGAAGACCCCCTCACAGAATTGACATTTAAGCTGAAAACTGGAGGGGATGAATGACTTTCCTCAGCTCACATGGCTAACTGAGGCTTGGGCCCAAACTCAGCACCCAGGCTGCAAACTGGGAGTGGGAAGTCTTGAAGGTGGCAAGAGGTCCCCTCTTGCCGTGGCCAAAGGGACTGTTCGGTGTCCTAGAATCTAAGGATTTTGCACACCTAGTCCCAGGGGAGTACGGGAAAGGCAGGAAGCTCCTTGCCTTTCAGGACAGTAAGGCTCTGATTGTGAAGTTCTAGCCCGTTCTCTTCTTTTTCCCTAGGAGTTAATCATGGCAGTAGCTTCTCTCTCTCTCCCCCACCAGTCCTATCACTTTCCATATCACAATCCATATTCAGTGTCATATTTTACTGGATTAGGACAAGACCTAGGCAAGCAACAACTGAAAGCCTCAGGCTCCCCGAACACAAGAGACCCTGGGTTAAAGGAAATCAAGGGAGAAAAACATAAAGGGAGCTTTCCAGAACTGGGGCTCCTGGGTGCTGGAAGCTACACCATACCAGTGCCCCGTGGTTAATCTATGCTGAGTACAGAAAGTCACCCAACCTCTGCTCTGGGGCTGGAGAAAGGGAATAACAGTTTCTGGACCCTTGGAATTTGCCAAGCACTGTAGTAAATGCTTTCATGCACATGATCTCATTTAATCTCAACAACAACACTTGATAGTAGAGATAGCTATCTACCTACTGCACATGACAAAACTAAGCTTATGAAAGAGAAGTTGCCCAAATTCCCACGTAAATAAGTGGCAGAGCTAAGACTCAAACCCAGATCCACCGGACTATGCAGTCCAAAGTCCTGCTCTTACACCACACCCAAATAGAGATGCTGCTTGCAAGGCCGGTCAGAGGAGGCCAGGTGGCTCCTGACAGCTCCTTCCCTAAGGCCACTGAGGCCATCTCTGCTGCTCTGGGTATGTCTTCTCCAGGGACCTGCTGCTTCTGCAGCTGTGTCCTACCTAATCCTCCATTTTGGGCCAGGGAAGCCCAAGGAATGGAATTCCCTTGTTGGCCGTCTCCCTGAAGAAATACTGAACAGTGCATCTATGGGAGGGAGAGAGAGACAGAGACAGAGAGACGAGAAAGACAGACAGACAGAGACAGACACAGAGAGAGATAGAGATACACAGAGAGAGAGAGGCAGACACACAGACAGAGACCCAGCTCAGCTCCCAGCAGCTGTTAACATTTTGACAAGAGGGAACCAGTGCTCATACCCCTTAGGGATCTAAAGGGTTAGGATCGGGAACTGGCAGGGAGAGCACCATTTTTTGTCTGAGTGAAAATCAAACCAAGACCGTCCTATCTTGAGGTATGGTAAAGATGGCAAGGATAGACAGGAGCCAGCCTTGAGAGGAAAATGAGAGAGCAGGGAGGAGGGGACGCAGGGCCAGCCAGCACGGTGAGCCTACCACATGAGTGTCTCCCTGCTGGCAGCAGCTCGAAGTCCCAGGTTTGCTGAAAACCCACCTCTTCCCAGAAGCCACACTCCTAGCCTCCCCCTGCACCACCACCAACACACCCTGGTGCTAGTGATCTGTCAGTGCCTGTGCCTGACCTTGGTGAGGGTTCCCTTTATGCTCTGGGTCTGGGGAGGCTCCCTGGTGGCTGTCTTGCAGCCCTGCTGGGAGGGGAGCCCTTCCTCCCCCACAGCTCCCACGGCCTTCTGGATGGTTCTTGCTCCAAGAAGGTGGCCCTAATCTGCTCTGTGAGTATTAGCCTGAGGAGGAGCAGGAGAGGGAAGGGGGCAAGGGCCCCCTCTTCTCTGGGACAGGAAGGGTGAAATTGTAATGATTGCCCCATCCACCGGCCCCATCCTCCCTTTCCCTGAAGGTCAGGGGCCAGGGCTAGAGGAGGCTGGTGGGGAGGCACACAAAAGGCAGAAAGGGAATGGAAGGTGAGAGGGGTTGCTTCTAGGGTCCTGAGGGGGCTGAGCTAAATCCAGCGTTCGCGCCAGGGAGCTTCCTCGCCCTGATCTTGCTTCCGAGTCTCTTCCCGCTGCTTTTTCCCTTTGTCTCCTCCCTGAAAATAATCATCTCTTAGGCTTATTCCATGACTTTGCACTTTGCAAAGCTCTTTTACATACCAAAACCCAAAACCAAACCCATTGCTACTGAGTCGATTCTGACTCATGGCGACCCTATAGGACAGAGTAGAACTGCCCCAAAGGGTTTCCAAGGAGCACCTGGTGGATTTGAACTGCCGACTTTTTGGTTAGCAGCCTGAGCCCTTAAGCACTGTGCCACGAGCCCTTAAGCACTGTGCCACAAGGGCTCCACCTAATTTGATTGTCCCACCAATTCTGTGAGGAAGGTGTTATTTATCCCCACTTAACAGAGAGAAAATGAGACTCAAGAGGCTAAGCGATTTGTCCAGAGAAAGATGGCTTAACATACATAAAAGCAAGACAGGTGAGTGAAACCATCATTTCCTGGGGTTCTCTGTGGGGGAAATGGGAGAGTTCATCCCCAACTCCTGGAGCAGTGGATGGGGGCCCTCACAGGCTTTGAGAAGCAAAGACTTTGAGAAGCAAAGGCTGTGATGGGGCGCTGCCCACAGAGCCTGCGATGAGGCCTGCATCCTTAGGGAGCGCATGGGAATGAGGTGATGGTGACGCCTGTGGATCTCAGCTAGGGAAGCTCCGGGGGCTCAAGGACACACTGCCCCATCTCTGCTGCACCCCAGCAGGCTCGAGGCCAGCACCCACATGCCCACATCTGCTTCCTTCCTGTTTCTGGCCAGAGTGAGCGTGGCAGACAGACCTGAGGTGGACATGCTCCCCCCGCCCCCTTCACTGTCTGCCTTCTCCACCCTCCTCGCTGCCCCTCCCCTCTCCCCCACACTAGACACCAGCTCACTGTGGCCTCTCCTCTCTCTCAAGGTCATCTCTCCCCAGGCTGGGCTGGCTCCACATCCTCCAGCAGCCGCCATCTCTTTCCCTCCCCATCCCTCCCTCTCATGGTCTCTGGCCAGCTTGGAGGAGGACTTCCATCTGGAGTGAGGAGCCTGCTTCTTCCCCCACAGCTGTCCTATCTTCCTTCTCCCTCAGGGCAGCCTTTCAGTTAGCAATCAAGTGATTAACTATTTGTGCCACCAGGGCTCCTTTCTAGCCAACAACAAAGGCCAACCCCTCTTCTACCGTATTCCCTGTTGCACAGGCCAACACTGAGGAGGAAGACGGAATGATAAAGGAGAAACGAAGGAAGTAAATATAGAAAACACAGACCGCACAGAAAGTCTAGTCTTGCCAGCAGAGGTTTCTGATCACATCTCAGCCACACCCTGACCCTAAAGCTGGCTTCTCTGTGGGCCTTGCTGACCCCTCTTTGGTCTGTGCAAAAGAGGGAATAATCCAAGCTGTCCCCCCACTCAGGCCCACAAGTTTCTGGCTGAGGGACACCCATCCTGACCCATCCTGACACAAAAGGTAACTGCTCTGGAATGGCACATAAGGGCCGCCTCCCAAGATCATCTCAGCCCCCTCAAGAGAGGGAGTTTCTCCTGCACAGTGGCTTTCTCCACCCCAGGACGGGGTTATGGAGCCCAACAGCTGGAAGAGCAGCAGTGCCTCTCTTGAGGGTCTAAGAAACCCCCCAAGTCCCACGGGAGCTGTGTCCTGGGAGACAGGCTAGATGGCAGGCTTCAACCTCGAGGACAGCAATGGAAAGCGAGCCTCTGGCCTGTGGGGGAAACCGGTGAACCAGGAGTGCCGTGGAGGGAGGGGAGTTCAGTAGGGACTGGGGTGGGAAAAGAGGGGGTGAGCCCACCAGCAGTGCATGTGGTGCTTGGCTCTGGGCAGGCCAGAAAAACCCAGGCCAGAAAGATGCAAGCAGCCCCAGGCTGGGAATGTTCAGCCCAGCAGGGTAAGCAGTTACCCAGATGTTTCCAGCTAAAGCTCCCAGCAGAGGAGGGGAAAAAAATGTAGTCTTTAGGGATTCAAGCCTTCCAAGTCAGCTGTGTGCTTGGGTTGAATCGCCTTGCCAATGTAGGCTGCCACTTTGAAGAAGTCAGTCTGAAAATCGGGTCGTTTTTAAAGACGGCAGATCAGGGCATCATGCCGACAGAGATGATAGGAGGTAGAGAAAGACAGGAAGCTGGCAGACACTAAATATTCCAAATAACCCAAGATTTCTCAGAGCCTACGGCCCTGTGTCCAGGCAACCCTCCCTAGTGCAGATGGTGATCTTTCCCGAGCTCCAGGCTGGAGAAAGCCACCCAGCCACCATTTGTAGAAGACTACCAGGCTTTGTGCTAGCCCTGTACACACATTGTCACATCTAATCCCTGCAACAACTCAGTGAGGTGAGCACGGCCCCATTTTACAGAAAAATTCAGAGAGGTTAAGTCCCTAGCCCAAGGTCACACAGCACGTTAAGAGGCAGAATGGAAATGCAAACCTGGCCTGACTGCAAAACCCACTGGCCCTCCCGGACTCATGCTGGGTGTCTAATACAACGCCGAATCACGTGGCACTCACACTTCATAAAGGAACCTGGCACCTAGGGCATACTCAATCATCAACTTGCTGAGCCAGCTCCATGGCATGGGGGAGGCCAACCGCTACAGAGATCTGACCATAAGTGGACCATTTTCTACTCCCCTCCCTCCCTTACTTCTCCAAATGGAGGCACCGCACAGCTGGATTTCTCCTTCAAGCCTCTGCAGTCGCTATCTCCCTTCCCACATCCCCCCTCTTCCTATCCATTGTCTCTGAGCCCAACTTCTTGGCTCTTGAGCCCCTATTCGTCGATTTCTTTCCACTTCTTTAACCCCAAAGACAATGGGCTCCTTCCTGCTTGTTGGTAAACAGCATTACAACAAGCTGAGTGGGGTGTGTTCAGGGCCAGGCGTAAGCTCCTCTTGGAGCCCCTCCCTGGCCACAGTCGTTTCCGAGGAGGGCCATGAAGTCCTGGAGAGGTGCCCTCGTCCATCCCACTTCTGTGCTGCCCACCCCCCTACCCCGACCCATTTTTGAGCACTGAAGCTTGGAGAGCAAGGGGACAGCTTGTGGGGCACAGCATTGAATTTGCTACCTCTTTTCCTTCCACGGTGTCCAGGAACTGCCCACTCGTCTCCTGCTGGGAATGCTGGAACAGAAGAGGGAAGGAGAAAGTGTGTTTGTGTGTTTGTCTACTTGCTTGTTCCGAGCCATCACCAAGCAAGTTCCCACCAGTGCCCTCCCAGGGTGGGGTCAGGTGGGAGTGTGTGTGGTGTTTTCCAAGTAGGCTCTATGACAACCGGTGAAGAAGCAGTGACCAATAAGGTGGAGACATCGACTCCCCAGGAAGAAGGGCTTTCCCCTGACACTCCAAGCAGAGCGGGCAGCCATAGCTCTGAAGCTCCAGAGGTTGATGGGAGTCCTCTGATTCTTGACCAAGAAAAACAAAAAACAGTTAGTGTCCAGTCAATGCCAACTCATAGCGACCCCATGTGTATCAGAGTAGAACTGTGCTCTACAGGGCTTTCAATGACTGATTCTTCAGAAGGAAAACACCAGGTCTTTCTTCTTCCTAGTGAGAGTCTGAACTCTCTGGGTGGACTCAAACCTCCAACCTTTCGGTTAGCAGCCAAGGGTGTTCACCGTTTGCACCACGCAGGGACTCCTCTTGACCGAGGGCATCCCCAGTCTCACATGAGATTCTAAGTCTCGGTTTCCTGAGCTGAGCAAGGAGTCCCTGAGTCTGGAAGGCCCACTTCTAGGAGATTTACATGATCCAGGCCCGCCTCAACATTAGCCATCTCTAGTGTCTTTCACTGACGCTTTAAACAACTGTTTATTAAGTGCCAAGCATTGGGGGCATTGTAATAAAGACAGACAAGGTCCCTGTTCTCAGTGGGGGAGACAGACAGAAACAGAGTCAACAAATAAACAATAACAGAGAGCATATAATCAGACAGCGACAGGTGCTAGAAGCAACAAAACAGGGGTAATGTGGCAGAGAGAGATGGTGGAGGCTGGCGACATGAGTTAAGGTGGTCGGGGAAGGTTTCTAGGAGGTGGTGGTGACAGTTGAGCTGAGACCTCCATGATGAGAAGGTGGCAGTCATGCAAAAGGTGAGGGGAGGGCTTTCCAGGCAGAGGGAACAGAAGGAGCAAAGGCCCTGAGCAGAAACAAACATGGCGAGTTTGAGGAGAGAGGAGGCCCGTGTGAGCAACAGGTGGGGTTTGCGGTGGGGTCAGAGAGGCAGCAGGGTGCTGAATCTGAAGGTCTTGAAGGGTTTTATCTTAAGTGCAAGGCATCCTTCTCTGGGGAAAGCAAACACCCTCATCCCTCCTCTCCCTGCTGGTGATGCAGAAAACACCAGGAAGGAAGGAAAGGAAACCTGAGGGTGACAGTGACCTTTTAAGGGGGGGGAGGGGCTGTTGCCTGGCTAACAGGCCTGGGTAGGTTAATGGGTGAAAATGGGAAACCTAAAGAAAGAAAAGACCCAAACGGATGTGAGAAGAGACTCTGAAGCTTGCTCTTGAACCTAGAGTAGCTAAAGTGAAAGGAAGAAATGATGAAGTAAGAGAGCTGAACAAAAGATTTTGAAGGCAGCTCGAGAGGACAAAGTATTGTCATGAAATGTGTAAAGACCTGGAGATAGAAAACCAAAAGGGAAGAACACACTCAGCATTTCTCAAGCTGAAAGAACTGAAGAAAAAATTCAAGCCTTGAGTTGCAATATTGAAGGATTCTGTGGGGAAAATATGAAATGACACAGGAAGCATCAAAAGAAGATGGAAGGAATACACAGTCACTGTCCCAACCATTTCAGGAGGTGGCATATAAAGGAAGAAGTCCAAGCTGCACTGAAGGCACTTGCAAAATACAAGGCTCCAGGAATTGATGGAATACCAATTGAGATGTTTTAACAAAGGGATGCAGCACCAGTAGGGCTCATTCGTCTATGCCAAGAAATTTGGAAGACAGCTACCTGGCCAACTGACTGGAAGAGATTAATGTTTGTACTCATTCCAAAGAAAAGTGATCCAACAGAATGTGGAAACTGTCAAACAATATCATTAATATCACACACAAGTAAAATTTTGCTGAAGATCATTCTAAGGCAGTAACAGCAGTATACCGACAGGGAACTGCCAGAAATTCAAGCCAGATTCAGAAGAGGACTTGGAACGAGGGCTATCATTGCTGACGTCAGATGGATCTTGGCTGAAAGCAGAGAATACCGGAAAGGTATTTACTGTGTTTTATTGACTATGCAAAGGCATTCGACTGTGTGGATCATAACAAATTATGGATAACATTTCAAACAATGGGAATTCCAGAACATTTACTTAATTAACTGCGCTCAAGAGAAACTTATACGTAGACCAAGAGGCAGTCATTCAGACAGAACAAGGGGATGCTGCGTGGTTTAAAATCAGGAAAGGTGCGTGTCAGGGTTGTATCCTTTCACCATACTTATTCAATCTGTATGCTGAGCAAATAATCGCAGAAACTGGATTATATGAAAAAGAACGCAGCATGAGGATTGGAGGAAAACTCATTAACAACCTTCTATATGCAGATGACACAACCTTGCTTGCTGAAAGTGAAGAGGACTGGAAGCACTTTCTGATGAAGATCAAAGACCACAGCCTTCAGGATGGATTACAGCTCAACGTAAAGAAAACAAAAATCCTCACAACTGGACCGATAAGCAGCATCACGATAAATGGAGAAATACTGAAGTTGTCAAGGATTTCATCTCACTTGGATCCACAAAAAACACCCATGGAAGCAGCAGTCAAGAAATTAAACAATGCATAGCATTGGGTAAGTCTCCTCGAAAGACTTCTTCCAAGTGTCAAAAAGCAAAGACGTCACTTTGAGGACTAAGATGTGCCTGACCCAAGCCATGGTGTTTTCAATAGCCTCATATGCATGTGAAAGCTAGACAATGAATAAGGAAGACCGAAGAATTGATGTCTTTGAATTATGGCGTTGGCAAAGAATATTGACTATACCGTGGACTGCCAGAGGAACGAACAAATCTGTCTCGGAAGAAGTACCAGCCAGAATGCTTCTTAGAAGCGAGGATGGCAAGACTTTGTCTCACATACTTTGGACATGTTATCAGGAGGGACCAGGCCCTGGAGAAGGACATCATGCTTGGTAAAATAGGGGGTCATAGAAAAAGAGGAAGATCTTCAATGAGATGGACTGACACAGTGGCTGCAAGAATGTGCTCAACCACGACAATGATTGTGAGGATGGCGCGGCACTGGGCAGTGTTTTCTTCTGTTGTACATAGGGTCACTATGAGTTGACCTGACTCTACAGCACCTAATAACAGCAACAACAAAATGAAGAAGAGAGATACCAGGTGTTGGGAGAGGAGGGAAAGAATGGAGAGCCGGGAACCCTATTGGGCTGGAGGTTGAGGAGGGAAGAAAGGAGACATGAGCTGCTTCCAGGAGGTCTGGGACTTTGAGGAGAGGGTGCAAAGGGTATCTTAAGGAAGTCTGGCTGCAGTATAATTTCCTTGCACTCACCCTCTCAAGAAAATGTTCAGCTAAGAGCTCACCATGTCTCAAAGCTTTTGCAGTCAGATGTCTGTTCCTTTTGGATACGTCTCTAGCTTGAGAAGGAAGGCCTGGTGACGCAGTGGTTAAAGTACTTGGCTGCTAATCAAAAGATAACCAGCCGCTCCATGGGAGAAAGATGTGGTAGTCTGCTTCTGTAAAGATTACAGCCTTGGAAGGCCTATGGGGCAGTTATACGCTATCCTATAGGGTTGCTATTAGTCAGAATCGACTAGAAGGCAGTGGGTTTGGTAGCTTGAGGTGGCCTCATGGTAGAAGCAGTAAGGCCTTGTTTTATTTGGGATACAGGGGCGGGGGCGGGTTGCTCTAAGAACTGGGCTGCACTGTTGAGATTGGAATTTGGGTGTTCCAAATCCCAGACAGTGAAAAGGGCACTGAGCTGGCCATCTGGAGAGCTGGGTTTCTGCCCCTGCTCTCCCTTTGGAGTCTCTGGATGGTATAATCAGTTTTAGGAAGCAAACAGGGCATAGCATAGAATTAAATAAAACCAAAGTATTTACTCCTCTTCTTGGCTTACAGGAGTAGTGCAAACAGTTAACATGCTCAGCTGCTAACTGAAAGGTTAGAGGTTTGCATCCACCCAGAAGAACCTCAGAAGAAAGGCCTGGTGATACACTTCTAAAAAATCAGCCACTGAAAACCCTAGAGAATACAGTTTTACTCTGACATACATGGGCCACCATGAGTAGACTTGACAGCAGCTGCCTTTTTAAGGCCCAGGTGGGAACAATCTAGGACTTCCTGATTCCACTGGTTCTTTTGTTTTCTTAACAGGGAGGTGACTTTCAAGAGGCTATTCAGAGACATGAGGAGGTGGGACTTAGAGACCAGCTGCTGATCCTGGGGGCCAGCCATCAATATGGCCTCCCCCTGGCTGACTCTCCCAGGAACAGGTCTGCCCACCCACTGTGACAGGCCACTCTGCTCCCTTCAGTGGCAGGAGAGGAAAGTTATAGGGGAATGCCCACTGGCTCCCCCACATCCACCTACTGCTCCAGCCCAGCCACCTCAAAGGAACTGCCCTTCCCAGAAACCACCATAAGCTGAGACCTTCCTACACCAGGGCTGGGCTCCGTACAGCAGTGGTGTCCCTAGGGTTGGTGTTACCCTGTGCAGTAATTCATAGTGTCGTCCTCTCATGCTAATTACCACAACATTGTAGCTAAAACATCAGAAAAGTTGACAAAATCAGGAACTATAAAAACACCAGCATGTGCTTGTAGCACGGAAACCATGTGATTCAAAGCATCATTGTAATTGGGTAATAATGACAGCTCTGACTGGAGCTCATTGTTGTGTGCCGTCAAGTGGATTCCGCGACTCACAGGCACCCTACAGGACAGAGCAGAACTGCCGCATAGGGTTTCCAAGGAGAAGCTGGTGGCTTTAAACTGCTGACCTTTTGGTTGGCAGCCAAGCTCTTTATCACTGTGCCGCCAGTGTCGTTGGGATTGGGTTATAATGACAGCTCTGACTGGAGCTCATTAGAAGGTTCAAAAAGGAAATTAGCATGCAGTTTTAGCCTTGTAGGTATATTGATGCATGTAAGCTGGGCTTAGAAAGCATTATTTTTTTTTGTAGTTATAACAAACTACAGAGATATTTTTATTAAAAATAACAAATTTCTGCTGACACACTGCACAAAATTTTATAGATAGTCATTTTGGTGTCACCCCCTCTGACAGTGTCACCTGGTGTGGTCTGTACCCCCCCACAACACACACCCCCCCCTCTAATGACGTCACTGCCTTGCAGCCCCCAGGAAGATAGAGAAAGGGACCGAGTGCCCCAGTGCCCGTGTAAGCAGTTCCTCAAGGAAGAAGTCTGAGCTTAATGGATGAAACATCCCCTAAAGAGTCCCCTTCTGGAGAGAGCCTGAGTGACCTGTGTGACTCCTATCCCTCTCACCCTGCTGCTTTGAGGCAGAGCAAAGTAGCACTACCCTGCCCAGCCCTTTCCTCCTCTCTTTCATTCCTCTAGCTTGACTGCAGGGGCTGTGGATGGCTTTTTAAACACACTGCCTGCTTTCTCATGCACAATAAATGCTTCCCCACAGAACCTGCTGAGCTTTCCACCACATTAGTAATCAGCACACATAACAAGAGCTTTCTCTTCCTCTCCTCCCCCACCTCCTGTCTCTCTCTCCTTCTCTCTCTCCCGCTCCCTTTACCTTCTCCTGTGCTTCCTCCCCACTTCTCAGAGTCACTGCCACCTCCTGGGAAGCCAGAGGGTTTATCATCAAATCAGGCTTTGTTATAAGGAAAACAGGTTTATTTTCCTCACTTTGAGGAGCTGCTGACAGGAGCAGCTAGATAAAGGGTGTTTTGTGCATTCAAAGCTGTTTTCCACCCCGTGGCTGAATCTGGCACTATTTTCTAACTTACCTTAAATTCTGCTCCTATGACCTGCCTCTCTGGGCACCCATCTTCTTAACCCTTACCTATGAACCTTAGCCCACTGGACCCATCCACGCCTCATCATTCATTCACTTCATTTTGCTCATTCAGTAATTTAGACAGTCCTTCCTTTTCTGTGCCAGGGAGTCCAGGTGCTGGGGATGTGAGACGCATGGGGGTGCACAGACTCATGAATAAACCATTACAATACAAAGCGGTAACTGGGATGACGGGGGTGACACAGCGTCACAGGAGCACCTAGGGAGAGCAGCCCATTCACTGGGGAGGAATGGTCAAAGAAGGCATCCTGAAGCCGGTAATGCTGCAGCAGTAAACCCAAGGCCGAGTGGGAGTTCACAGGAGAAAGTGTGGGTGGGAGAAAGGCACTCCAGGCCCCAGGCTCAGCAGAACCAAGCGACCCCACGTGAAGGGGCAAGTGCACAGGGCGTGGCAGGTGCATGAAGTGGGTGTAGAGTGAACAAGGGTAGGAGAAGGGGCTGGGAGAGGCAGGACATAAGCTGGCAGAGCATGTGGGCATGGTTCACATGGGGTATCAGAACGGTCAGGTTGGCATTGGAGAAGTTTATATCCCGGCATTTGAGAAGCTCTATGGAAGGTGGATTGGAAAGGGACAAGCCTAGGATGGGAAGACTGGTTAGGAGGCCACTGACAAGTGAGTTAAAAGGAAGATGTGAATTCTGAGTGAGATCAGTGGTAGTAGGGTTGGACAGAGAAGAAGTGGTAGGAAGGGTCCAAGGAACCATTGAAGGTAAGAACCGGAAATAGTTTCCTGGGTGGGGAGGCTTCAGCAGAGGGGATAGCTGAATCCAAGAAAGGGTATGTGATGGATTCCTGAGCACACCTGCACAGGTACAGGGGAGAAAGGGGGAAATGGGGAGGCGGCAAAGAGAACACTGCTTGAGACGAGCACCTGGTCAAGGACAGGCCTGTGGAATGCTGCCACCATGGCAAGCAGAAGGGACACCAGAGAGGTGAGAGGAGCAAAAGGAGAGACTGGTGACCAGAAGGGAAGGAAAGGTGTGGAACGTAAAGAAGAAAGGAGCTTGGTCAACCCTCACTCACAACAGAGAGGCTGTATGAAAACATACTGCAAACTGCCCGTGCAATCTGGGATTACAGGGCTTCTGGGGAGTAAGAGCCACAGCCCTTCTGCTTAGAGAGCTCCCAATCAAATGGGGAAGAGCGTGCACAAAATCCCACTCATTAAAAAAGCAGTCAACTTTAGGGAGATTGGAACGCTTATGCATTGTTGGTAGGAATGCAAAATGGTACAACCACTGTGGAAAACGATATGTTGCCTCCTTAAAAAGCTAGAAATAACATACCATCTATCAGTCCTACTCCTAGGAATATACCCTAGAGAAATAAAAGCCGTCACATGAATAGACATACACACACCCATATTCATTGCAGCATTATTCACAACAGCAAAATGATGGAAACAACCTAAGTGCTCATCGACAGATGAATGGATAAACAAACACAAAGGTAAAGAACAACGATGAATCTGTGAAACGTCTCACAACATGGATGACTCTGGAGGGCATTACTCTGAGTGAAAAGTCAATCACAAAAGGACAACCATTGTTTGAGACCACTATTACAAAAACTCAAGAAATGTTTACACACAGAAAAAAACAATCTTTGGCGATTATGAGGGAGGGGAGATGTGAGGAGGGGAAATCATTAACTAGATAGTAGACAAGTGTTAACTCTGATGAAGGGAAAGACAACATACAATACAGGGGAAGTCAGCACAACATGCCAAGACAAAGTCATAGAAGCTTACTAGACACATCCAAACACCTTGAGGGACCAAGTTACTTGGGCTGAGGGCAGGGGACCATGGTCTTGGGGGACATCTAGGTCAATTGGCATAACATAGTTCATAAAGAATATGTTCTACATCTTACTTTGGTAAGTAGTGTCTGGGGTCTTAAAAGCTTGCCAGTAGCCATCTAAGATACATTTACTTGTCCCATCCTGTCTAGAGCAAAAGAGAATAGAAAAAAACCAAAGACACACGGAAAATATTAGTCTAAAACTAATGGATCACATGAACCACAGCCTCCATCAGCCTGAGCCCAGGAGAACTAGATGGTGCCCACCACCCAGGAGAACTAGATGGTGCTACCACCACCGAATGCTCTGACAGGGATCAAAATAGAGGGTCCTGAACAGAGTGGGAGAAAACTGTAGAAAAAAAATTCAAATTCACAAAAAAAGACCAAACTTTTTGGTCTGACAGAGACTGGAGGAACCCCCTAGACTATGGCTCCCAGACACCCTGCTAACTCAGAACTGAAGCTACTCCCTAAGTCTACCTTTCAGAAAAAGATTAGACAGGCCCTATAAAACAAGCAATAACACAAGTGGAGAACATGCTTCTTAGTTCAATCTAGTATACCAGACCAAGTGAGCAACTCCTGCCCAAAAGCAAAGATGAGAAGGCAGGAAGGGGCAGGAAAACTGGACAAATGGACACAGGGAACCCGGGATGGAAAGGGAAAGAGTGCTGACACAATGCAAGGATTGCAAACAATGTCACAAAACAATCTGTGTATATATTTTTGAAAGAGAAACTAATTTGCACTGTAAACTTTCACCTAAAGCACAATAAAATTAAAAAATAAAAAGCAACCAACAGGTAAAATCAACAAGGAATGAACCTAATGTCCAGCAAATGCCCCTTAAAAGCACGCTAGAGAGAAGAGGGCAACTCGGGAAGGGAGGCGGGGAACACACTCTCTGGCTCTGCAGCACCAGGCTGACTGGGATATGATGTCCATAATTCATAGCAAATAAATCCTGGAGGGCCCAGTACTGTGACCCCTTTGGAGGCCGTGGTCTTCTCTGACAGCTAAGCCCTTCTTCACGGAGGCCTGGGGCTGGAAGGTTTCTCTCCACATGTACCCTAGGGTCCTGCAGCCAGGATGATGGATGAGGAGGCAGGAGGTGCTAGGGCTGAACAGGGAGAGAAATATGATGGTGAAGCAACTCAGGAACGTAAGAGATTCTCAAGGCTGGATGGGGTCAAGTGGAGGCAGGCTGCAGCCTTCTCTGGCCATCTCCATTCACCTGTCTGGCCCTCCACCCACGTCCTAATTTCTTTGACACAGATGACGCAGAGAAGTTGAGGACAGCTAAGAAGGGAAGGCCCAAGATCTAGCATCCAGAAGATCATCTCTTCCCCCTCTTCAGGGCCATGGATCTGGAAAGTTCTTGGGGTGCACTGAGGAGGGGTTTACCAGTAGGCGTCCTGCCTCAGTGCCCCAGAAATGGGCCAGGCCCAGACTCCCTGGCATAGACAGACTCCCATCCAACCCCAACTCTTCAGGCTTAGGAGACACCAGGGCCAGCAGCTAGCAGAGGGCAAGAAAAATCTCCTGGGATATAATCTAATCAGGACTGCATTCCAGGGACCAAGGTAGAATAAAACTGCAGCTGGTCTTTCTGGGAGCTGAAGCCTGCCATTTCAGCTCCCTGGCAGGCACGACAGTCCTTAGGTATGATGGGTAGCGCCTCAGACTACTCTTCTATCAGCCCTTTAATTCCATTTGTCCAGGCCCGCAGGCTGCACTGTACCCCCTTCCATGTATGCCCGAGACAACAGGGTTGCTGACAGTTACTACTGTCTTCTCACTCCCCTTCTGCTGCCAGGTGAGGGGGAACAAGGAAGCAGGAAGTCAGGGGAACCACTCTGATGTGATCAAGTTACATTGGCAGGGAAGGTTCTGGGGCTGGGAGCAGCTAGCATTACTGGTTTCACCTGCCCAACAGACAGATGACTGCATCATAGGTTGGGTAATTGAACTATCTCCTTCGGGCAGGGCTGGGGGCATGGGGACAGTAGGGATCATGGAGCATCTCTGAGCTGAGGACTCCATCCTTGTGGTTCACGTACTCCTAGGCTTCACTCCCAGGTTGTACTGATGAATCAAATACACACGCTGTCCTGGGGTACCCAGGAGGCAATAGCTGCAGGCAATAATGCTAACAATGAGAAGCATAGAAGCTGGGAGGCGGGTGGAGGGCGTTGCATTGGGCTGAAGTGGGCTGGAAGACTACATGGAGGAGGCAGCACATGAACTGGCATTGCTCCCTCCTCATGAACTCAGAATGCTAGCACTCATGGGCCACAGAACCCACGGAGGGCAGCACCCATCCAGACAGCTGCTTAAGACAAGCTGCTGCATGGCAGCGGCAGGCCTTGCACACAGAGCACAGCACACATTTGTAGAAAGAATGAAAGGCTGTTGACAGTAGAGTGTGTTTCTGAAGGCAAGATACATGAAGGTGGCTCCTCCCCAGGCAGGCCTGCCTTTCCTGTTCCCTCTCTTCCACTCCTATCTCCAGAGGGGTCATCTTCTCCCCACCTTCTCATCTCTACCTCGCTCCTCTCCCAACGCCCAAGTAGACCCCTGTCCAAGTCTGGGAAATCCTCTGGGTTCTGAGGGCCACCCAGGAGCATCAGGTGGTGGGCAGAGAAGCCAGAGGAAGCTGCTGTCCTGGATCCAGGCAGAATAGCACTGTCTGCTTTCCCCAACCCATCCCATTCCAGGGGCCTGGAACATCAAGGCAGCTCCTGTTCCTCAGAAAGCTCCAGAAGCATCCTGTACTGAATAGTCTCTGTTTACCTCTTCACCTCCATCTTCTGCTTTTTACCCTCTCCATGCTGCTCTGTGCCCTGTTCCTGGGTGTGATGGTTAATTTTATGTGTCAGTTTGGCTAGGCTTTGGTTCCCAGTGATTTGGCCAAACACTAGTCTAGTTGCTGTTCCATAATGTAACCTAATGCAATGTAACATAATCACCTTCCATAACGTAATCTAATGTAAGGTGATAAATCAATCACTTGAAAAGGGAGCTTCCTTAGGGTGTCTTCTGCCTCCTGACTGTAAATAGATATTCTGGCAGAACTCGTCCTGCCTCTCCACTCAGCACTCTTTCCATCGCCTGCGGATTTTGGTCTGCACAAGTCTCCAGCCTGCCACTTGACCTGCACATTTTGGATTTGTCAACCCCCTACAATCCTGTGAGCCAGCTGGAGTCTGCAGCCTGACACTTGACCTTTGGACTTGCCAAACCCCCAACTGCATAAGCCAAGCTACTGGGGAACTGACATCTAAGGACTGCATCAACCAGGCTCCCTAGAACCCTGGCCTCTAGTGGGATCAGCTGATGGAGACCTTATTGTGGGAAGAGAGCATTTGGAGTCTCTTTACCGACTCCCTCCCTAACAGACTGTGGTTTGCTGTGGCTCTCCTCCACTGAAGGCCAGCTCCTGCTGGGCAGCTCTCTCCTACAGCTGTGCTCTCTCCAGGTTCCAGGTTTGGCTGCTTCTCCAGGCTCCTTCTGAGTGTTTCACCATCTCTTGCTGGTTTCCCTGAACCCTGCCTGGTTGAGTATCCCGACTAATATACACCTTGCACCTGCTTTCCTTCCCAGTAGGAAGAAATGGGAAAAAGATGCCTTACACTAGAATCTCTCCCCAGACAAGGCCTGATCTTTGTAAATCCTGGAGGTGAACCTGCGTTTGAATCTTAGTTCTGCCACTCTAGCTTAGTGAGTCATCTCACTCGTGTCTCACTTTCTTCATCTGTGAAGTGGGAATACTACCCCCCTTCCCACCATCACCTGTCAGTTTCTCATAATGTGGTAGCTTGTGTGTTGCTGTGATACTGGAAGCCATGCCACCAGTATTTCAAATACCAGCAGAGTCACCGATGGTGGACAGGTTTCAGTGGAGCTTCCAGACTAAGATGAAGTAGGAAGAAAGGCCTGGCAATCTACTTAATGAAAACCCTATGGATCACAACCGAATAGTGTAGAATATAGTGCTGAAGATAGACATCCTAAGTTGGAAGGGACTCAGAATATACCATGGCCCTGCAACAATGGACTCGACTATACCAATGATCATGAAGATGGCACAGGACTGGGCAACATTTCACTCTGTTGTACATGGAGTTGTCATGAGTCGAAGCCAACTTGATGGCAACTAAAATGAACAACAAAAACTCCCTTGGGGTTGCTATGAAGACTAAATAAAATAATGCACACACATAAAGTCTTACCATTATTTAGCACACAGAGATAGACAAATAGAAGCTATTGTTATTGTGCTATAAGAGAGGTATGACATGCCCTAAGCTCTGGCTCTTTGAGCCCATTTTGGGGTCCAGCCAACAGTCAAGGTGATCAAGGTGTGGGACTGTTCTGGGGCCTCTGAGAGATTGCAGGGTAGTTCCTGGACCGCAGGTCCCAGAAGCCTCCCGGTGAGCCACCCCTCCTCCCCTGAAAGGTTACCTTCCCAAGAGACCTCCCCCTCCCCCTGGTGCCACAGGAACAGCAGGTATGGCGGGGTGCCCTACGAGGGGGGCAATTAACAAGGACCCCAGGACAGGCACTGAAGACAGCCTGCTCCTCTATTGCATTTCCAAGTTTTGCCGGAGAAGCTCATAAGGCTCATTATCGTAGGTGAGATCACAACGCTGGCTCCTTTGATTACTGTGCTAGCAGCTTGCTGTGACTCATTCGCCCCGTCTCAGAGCGTATTAGGAGTCATCGGGGCTTTGTGCATCCAGAAATGCCACTTCTTGGGGGTGGAAAGAGGAAACTGAGGCTTGAGGTCTTCAAAGGGCACCACACCCCCAAGGGTGACATAGCAGGTGACATTGACGCCTATCACTATCATGCCTGTATCCCAACCCAAGGCGATGCTTAGGCTAAGAAGAGGAAAGGAGAGGGGAGCTAGGACCTGTGGGACACACACTGCAGACAGAGCTGGGGTGAGACTATCCACCATCTCATCCAGCCCCACTCTCAATCAGGTATTAACCCCATTTTACAGACAGGAAATAGTCAAGGCTGAGAAAGGTGACGTGCTTTGTCCCCTGAGACACAGCTAATCGGTAGGGTTCCATCCCTATCCCTCCACCCCCCAAGCTGCCTCCCCCAAGAGAGGAATGCTGTCCTCACCATGAGCACCATGGCGTGGGGGCGTCTACCTGGGGGTGGGCGTCGATGCGGGGCCAGGAGAGGTGGAAGCCAGTCGGTAAAAGCGGGGTGAAGTCTGGGCGGCTGCCACCTGCCGTGTGGCCCAGCACCGCAGGCAGAGGTCGGAATCAGCGCACAGGTTGGAAGTTGGGGAGTCAGAAGCTTCAGGACGGGGGACAGTCAGCCCCGAGGCCTCTCAAGTGGGCAGCTGGGCCCAGGGCGCATTCTCTGTTCTCTGAAAGACCCCAGAGGAGCTGGCGCGGGAGGGGCTGGGGCGGGGCAGAGAAGAGGCGCTCAGAGGAAGAACCAATCCCAAAACCGGCTGGCGCCAACTGCCGCAGAGAAACACACGGCCACCGGGATGAGGCGCGCGGGAGGCGTCGGGGAAGCCGGGCCCAGGCCGCGACTGCGTCCTATCGGAGCCGGAGGACGGCGGCGGCCCGGAACGTGGGCGATTCCGTCGGAAGCGCGAGAGCCGCGTGTGCCTTTCGTCTGGCGTGATACCAGCGGTGACCGCATCACGGGCTACTGCATTAGAACTCTGGCGACACAGAGGAAGAAGAAAAGGCGGAAGGAGAAGGAAGCCTGGGAGACGGGAGGAGGGCCTGAGAGCAACCCGTGCGCCAGGGGGAGGCAAACGACGCCGGGCGGGGAGTGGGGCGGGGGCCGTGCGTGTGCAGGGTCCCGCGAGGCAGCCTGACTTAAGGCGCTCAGAAGGGAGACGGGCCGGGTGTCCAAGGGCCAGGAGAGCATCAGCTTTGTGCCCGGGCAAAGGCCCATACCCTGGGCCTGGATTGGTTTTCTCCTTTGTAAAAGGGGAAGATCGGACTACAGGATTTCTAAGGCATTTCCCCGTACACTTAGCAACCACGTGCCTGAGCTGTTGCCAGTCCCGGCTGGCGGCGGCCCCCAGAGGGACCCAGAAGTAACCAGTGCCAACCACAGAGGCCTGCAATCATTTCTAACTGTTAGCACCTAAATCCACTTAATATTTTTAGTAGAACTGAGAAGTGTTCACGTGACACATCCATTTGTTTGTGGGTGTGTGAAATCCATTTTAATAATCTTTAATATTTTTGATTTATTGTATTTTCACTTGACTTTTATTGGCCACTCGCCCCTGCTGCACTTGCTGTAAGGGCCTCAAGTCGTCCTGGCTTACACCTTCTCAGCCAGGAGAGACCATGGCACCCGGGCAGTGGGAAAGCCCAGATGCCAGACCCTGAGCGCCCTTGGAGGCAGTAATGGACGTGGGCTTCAGCCATCCAGGGTTGGGTTACCCTCAGCACTCCAATGGGGCAGGGGACCTTTAGCGCACCCCAGGAGCCAGAGCTGAAGCAGGACTCCTTCCCAGCAGCCCAGGGCTGACCCAGTTCCAGAGTCCAGGCAGGTGGTTCCTCACTCAGGACAAGTATAGTTCTTTTTGGCTCAGGTGTGTGTGTCATGCGTCTGAAGCTCATCGAAGGCCTCCAGTCCTAACTGGCCATCCCCAAAGTCCTGGAAAACCCTGACATTGCTGATCTGTGAAATGGGTTTTTTCTAACCCTACAAAGTACAAGACCTGGGTCCAATTCCATCTCTGCTGCTCCCTAGCCAAGTGACCTTGGGGAAGTCACTTTGATTTTCTGAGCCTTAGCTTTATCTATAAAAAGGATTTAACAATGGATGTGCCCTTTGTTAAGGAAGATAATGCGGCAAAGCTCCTAATATAATGTCTGACACTTAGTAAGGGTGCACAAATTCACTGTCACCCTCACCCCCAACCCCGGAGAAATGGTCAGGGTGCCATGGCCACAACCAACTAGGCTATTCCCACCTCCCCCATTCTCCACAGACACCCAAACACTATTTAGCACCTGCTGGGAGGGGTGTATGGTGAGGACGCTTGGTGACCAAGGAATGAGGAAGGGATGAGAACCCGCTCTGGCTAGGGGCGGAAGCCTGATGGTGTATCTAGCAGGCCCAGTCCCGGCCATGCCCCAGCTAGGCAAAAAACTGCTCATCGGCCTCTGCGGGGGAAGCCCAGGGTGGTGCCACTCCCCTTGCAGTCCCCACCGCCCTGCCACTAAACAGAGGCAGAAGCTTCTGGGTTAAGCACGCTGTATGACTCGGGAACCCTGGAGACCTTCCCTGCTGGACTGAAAAGCTACCCATGCCTGGCTTGCACCTGTCCTGGGGCCCTCGGAGGCTTCTTTTACCAACAGTAGCTTCAAATGCCTGATTAAAATGCAGCAGCAGGGAGAATCAATAACCATTGGCAGCTGAGCCTCTAATAAGTCTAATAATTACCATTAAGAGGAAGACTAGTTGGGGTGAGTGGGGCTGGTAACAGTGATTACATTGATCTGCCCCCATCCTGATCTGTATCCACCCACCCTTATCATGCCCTTGCCTGGAGCTGGCAGAAGGAACAGGGGCAGCCAGCCAAAAGGGCAGCCTGGGTTCCCCTGCTGCTCCCAGCTTCCGTGGGCTCCCCTGCCCCCAACACCCGCTTCTTTTAGCTGATCTGGAAAAGTTCCCTGACCAATGGGAGGAGGCAAAGGGGCTCTTGGGAGCCTGGATGGAGGGAGAGGGAAAGAGAGGACTGGAGAACTCTATCCTCAGAGTAGGGGTGGAGGGTAACGAGGGGGATTTACAGGCTTGAGTGTGGCATTTGGAAGTCAAGCTTCAAGAGTTTCTCTGTGAGCTCCATGGGGCCAATCATTTATCGAATTTCCTTTAACAGAAACTTACATAATGCTTACCATGTGCCAGCCATTGTTTTAAGCAGTTTGCAAATATGAATTCCTTTACTCCTCACAATAACCTGTAAGACAGATGTTATTATCCTCACCTTGCTGATGAGGAAGCTGAGTTGCAGAGTTGGTGAAATAATTTGCCCAAGGTGACCATAGCTTAAGTGGCAGATCCAGGACTTGAACTAGGTGGTCCAACATTACTGTCTGTGAGCTTAACGTCTGCCGTTCACTTCTGTAGCCCCTGTGCCTGGTACATTACAGATGCTGAATAGACAGTTATTGACTGTCTGGAGCGCTAAACTGCCTCAGGGTCCTACCTCCCCACACCCTCGCTCCCCAGTACCAATTACCAGGTGCTGTCGAGTTGATTCCAACTCATGACGACCCCATGTGTTACAGAGTAGAACTGTGCTCCACATGGTTTTCTTGGCTGTAATCTTTACAGAAGCAGATTGCCAGGCCTTTCTTCCATGGCACCGCTGGGTGGGTTTGAACTGCCAGCCTTTAAGGTTAGTAGCCGAGGGCAAACCATTTCCGCCACCCCAGGGACCTTCTTATCCCTCCTAGTCCTTCTCAACTATAACATTTAGCTCCCCACCTTTCTTTGTACTTAGTCCCCTATGTATTTAATCCCTTGAGGATTGTTGTTGTTGACTGGGGCTGGGCAGCTTCCCTGCCAGGATGCAGAGCCCTAGAATCTATGTATTCCTCTATGCTTTTCCTCAGGGTCTAATGATCAGGGCTTCAAGTTCAAGTTCAGTCCCTGCCTATTCCCACCAGTCCTTCTAGGCTAGCAGCTTCATCTCCCTGGAAGATTTCCTGGTCTGTGACCAGCTGAGAAGGTTTTAAAACTTTTGCTTACAGGCAAGCGTAAAAGAGGCCTGGCCTGTGGGAGAGTGCGCACCTCCTCTTCCCTTCCCCCCGACTTTGGCTGAGTCCTGAACACTGACCATGCCCTCCGCATAGCTGTGGGGACAGGACACCAACCCAGAAGCCACCCAGAGTGTTTCTCTGGTGACTTACTTGCATGGCCATTCCCTGTTTTTCACCCGCTCTCGAAAGACACCACTTTCCAGAGGAGGAGTTTCAGAGGGATTTGTCAGAAATGGCCACGCTTACTTCACCCGCCTGGACCTAGCCACCTTATCATCAGAGAAACCCAAAAGCACAAAATCCGGCCGTTCGAAACATCACAGTTTTCATTCTCTCAGACAGTTTAACTGGTTTCCCAAGAACTGCAATCCCTCCATTCAGATCAACAGAAAAAAAGGTCAAAGTCAGGTCTGTCTTGTTTGTGCCTCGCAAGTGCCTGGTGTGTGTGTGTGTGCACATATGCAACATACTTTTGTTTCATGATGTAAGTGAATAAATGGATGCATGAATGTTGTCCTTGGTCTCATTTTAAATAGGCAAGTTCTATTTAAAATTGGGTTTTAGGAAAGAGAGTTTTGAAATGTCTTTTGAATCTTCTTCAACACATAGGTTTTAGGGAGGTGACTCTATTGTAATTTACTTAACTAGTAGGATTGGTCATACAGGTTATTTCCAATCTTTCCTTGTTATCAATAATAGTGCAACAGATACATCTGGACAACAAGTCTTTGGTGTATTTTGGATGAATTCCCTTGAGCTTAATTGTCAGAATCAAAAATTTCTGGGAAAAAAAATAACCAGAACATTTTTAGGTCTTGCATACATATTGCCAGCTAGCTAACCTAAGGGATTCTAACAGTTTATATATTACATCTAAGACATTACACCAGCAATGTATAAAAGTGCCTGTTTCGCTGCACTCTTACTAACAATGGGTTCCTTTTATTTTTTTTAACGCGTTGCTAATTTGTTAGGCAAAAATCAATACGTCATTGTTAGACTAAAATTATGTTGTGGCAACTGGAGTTTGGTGGAAAGAGGGCTGAACTTGGAGTCATATCTATTTTTGGAAGTTGAGTATAGACCAAAATGTACCCTCAGCTGAAGGGAAAACAAATAGCCACCACCCTTTCCAAACATTTAGGCCCCAAGTGGGGCTAGAAGAATGAAAACGAAGAGAAGGAAAAGAAACCAGCATTGTGTACCGGGCACTGCTTTAGGTGCTGGGCAATCAAAGACCTGTAAGAGTCTCTGCCCTGCATCTGCTCCCAAGTCAATGGACTTAAAGACTCATTCTACAGAAGACTGAGGATGAGAGACAGTGACTTTTGCAAGGCCATACAACTTACCAGTAATAAGGACATCAGCTGAAATGTATAAAACTGCTAGCTCCATGCCAGACACTCTGCTAAGCACTTTATATAGATCATCTCCCCCTGAAACCCACCATGAAGCTGGCCCTGTTTGGTCCCATCTTCCGGCCTCCCGCAGGATGGCAGAGCCCCGAAGTGCAGCCGGCAGCCTGCCTTCACTGTCCGCCCCAGGCCTAGCTTCATGTCCGCGTCAGCTCGCCCAGCACTAGGCACCCCGTTTCAGATGACACACTGCTGTTGTTGCTTGTTGCCATTGATGAGTTGGCTCTGACTCACGTCCACCTTGTGTATAACAGAACGAAACGCTGCCCGGGGTCCTGCGCCACCTTCACGATCATTGCTGTGCTGGATTCCATTATTGCGGCTATTGTGTCAGTCCAGCTCATTAAGCGTTTCCCTGGTTTTTGCTGACCCTCTGCTTTAACAAACATGGCGTCCTTTTCTAGCGATTGGTCTTTCCTGATGATGCATCCAAAGTAAGCGAGACCGAGTCTCCTTCCTTTGCTCTGTTCTGTTTCCTCTGCTTGGAACACTACTCTCAGCCGTTTTTGGCTTGGCTTACCCATCCGTAAGAACCAGCTCGGAATCAACCTGATCCCCATCACCATCCCCCACCCCAGATTTAGTTGCCTCTCTCATGTGCTTTAGACCATATGTCTGTCATAGCACGTATTACACCGTATTGTAATTGTTTGTGTGTCTGTCTCCTTGTGAGGTCTCTTTACGATCACAGGCTGTATTTTTTATCTCCATATTCCTTTACCTTAGTTCTCACTCCCGGCACATTCAATAAATGTTTAGTGAATGAACGCATTTGCTGCCACTCAAACCCAGATCTGACCCATCCCAGAGGCTGAGGCTGAGGCTGAGGAATTTCCAGCAGGGGCTCGTGAAGCAGGGAGGGAGGAAGCAAGCACGGCTGAGACCTGGAGTCTCCCCCTGGGACTACTCTGAAATCTCTTGGGCTGGCCCACAATTTTTCCACTTTTCACGCCTTCACCTTGAGACCCACAGACCTTCTCATAAAGAACTTTCAGGTGCTCAGGAGGGAGACTCTGTGGAAACACAGAACCTTCAGTCTGGTGGGAGGGCAGTAATTAAATTTCTCTGCTAACAAGCTCATCCTGGAACAGCCTCCCCTCCAGACGGGCCTTCTCGGAATAGAGACCTAGCTGTTTTCTTTTTCTGCTGCCAGAGCCAGTTGCTGAGTTCAAGCGCGGGAGGCCCGGAGAGCTGAAGGTGCACATTAGGGAGGGGAGGGGTCTGGGTGAGGCGAGTTCCCCATGTCACATAGAGCCTGGGACCAACAGGTTCTCTCCGGAGGCTGAGCAAGCCCCCAAGCCCCAAGCCACCAGACGAAGGGTGAAGGATTCCAGCTTCCCCTCAGTAATGGGCCTGCCCCTCCTACCACACCCAGTGCTCTAAACACAGGAACCCCAGCAAGGCAAGGACACCAAAAAAATTAAATCAACTTTCTCTTTGATATTCTAGTTGTCATTACTGGAAAAATCAGAATTCTCTTGGAGTTCCTTACCTTAATTTCTGTATTATGTTTAATTGTAAATGGCATGGGGCGGGGGGGGGGGGCGGTGCAGAGGCAGTTGAAGAAAGCACTGTAATCTTTTTAGGGCTCAGAAAAAAGAAACCAGCTACTGTCAAGTTGTGACCTTCCGGAAGCAGATTAAGGCTCCTCTGGGTGAGTGGATTAGAACCACCAACCTTCCAGTTAATAGCCGAATGCTTAACTGTTTTGCCCCCCAGGGATGCCTTTTTTATGACTCCTGAAAAAGAAAAAAACAACAAAACCCATTGCCATTGAGTTGATTCTGACTCATAGCTACCGTATAGGACAGAGTAGAACCTCCCTATAGGGTTTCCAAGGAGCAGCTGGTGAATTCAAACTGCGAACGCTTAACCACTATGCCACCAGGGCTCCTTTTATGGCTCAGGGACCTCCTAAATATCTTACCCAGCATTGGTAAGCCCGGGAGGAGATGCTAAGGATGGGACCCATTGGTTTTAGGAGAGGCAGATCAGGTAAAACTTCCTGAAGGAGCTGTGAAGAGAATGTCTTAGGTGGATTCCAATGGAGTCAAGGCCCTGGGGTGAGGCTTAGCTTGCATCTTAGTTTGTCCTGAGATGGTTCCTCCCTTCTGGGACTGGCGTCCAAGCCCAGGGGCCGCTGAGGCCGGGGGCGGGGGTGGCTGCACTTTGCCCGCAAAAGTCTTGTGGGCTGATGGCAGACAGTTATATTTTTATGAGCCACTTCTCCCACTGCCCGACATTTCATCTTTGGAGAGGAAAGTTACCAGAGGGAGGAAGTGGGGAGGGTCATGGGAGGGGTGGGGTGGGACGCGGAGGATCGTGCTGTGCCTGGCAGGATTAGTCTTTCAGCAATGGAGTGTTTAAGGATCAGGATGAAAAATAAAGTAAAAAACAAAACCAGCAGGCCAGTTACTCTAAAGAAGCTTCCCTGAAAGAAAAGGGGGAAAATCAATATTTAATTCAGACTCCATTGATTTGCAATTTGGGTGCCACAGTCAGCGCTTGATTCTGTTCAGGTTTCACGGTGAGAGATTATGGAATCCCTGGCAATGGATACTAAGTGCCTAAGGGAAAGGCTGTGATAAGGCAGGGAGGAAGAGAAACATGCGGGACTTTCCCTTGAGTCAATTTTCCCCATCTGTTCCCTTCTCCAGCTCTGGGCGCCTCCCTCCCCTGAGAGCTCTGGGACACTAGGAAGAGCAAGAGAGGCAACTCCAACCAAGAGGGATGTGAAGAGCCTATATATGGTCCAGTCCCTGCCTCTGGGTAGAGCAGCATCCAAACCCTCCCTAAAAGAGTTTTTTAACGGATTTGAAAGTGCCTTATACATTACAAAGGGAAACTCCATTGTGAGCTGTTTATTGTAGCTAAATAAAAAACCATCAGTTGGCTCTCGTTAATATTTATAATGTATTGAGTGCCAGGTAGGTACTGGCCATTATATTTAGTACTTTAAATACAGTACTTCCAGTACTCCAAACACAGAAAGGAAGCCATTGACCCCATTTCATAGATACATTGTCTAAAGTGTTGAACTAGGTAATGGAGCTGAAATTTTGGAATCTAGATGTGTCTGCTTGCAAAGCTTATATTTTTTTGAGTCAGAATCAACTCTGTGGCATCAGCTTTTTTTTTAAAATATGTACTGCCTTATAAAACAAACCCCTATACTATGCACATGTTTCTATTACTGTATTTATCATACTGTGTTTATAATTTACTTGTTTATAGATGTCTTTCCAAGGTGACCTTGAACTTGTGAAGAACCAAAATTACATATCTGGATCATTTTTGTGGCATCAGCTCCTTTCTCTGTGATTGTCACATAGCAGGCATTCCCTAAGGGTTTATTGCCTGAATACATGGACATGACTATTCACCCCATTTAATTTCTCCCTATCCTTCTTCAGAGGCCCAGTATGGGTGGGGGTGGGGAGTTGAAAAATAGGGCATGCAAGCCCCCTGCCAGTCTTTGCCTGGGGCTTTTAAATCCAGGCTGTCCCAGAAGCCTAATTCTTCCCGAAGTTCTAAGAGCTCACACATATTCATCATGGGAGAAAGTGCTGACGAAGAGAAATTCGTATTGTTTATTAAACTGACATCTAGGCAAATTTATAGCAGAAAGTGAATAAGTCTGTTTCCCCCTGTGCTTTCATAGTTTGAGAGTTGAATTGATAGTGCCTCCTAGCCTGCCAGGGGAGGGGACTGAGGTCTGGGCCACCCCCCAAGGAGAGAGGGGCCTGGGGAAATGCAGGAGGGGGTGAGCCGGCTCCCCTTCCTTCCCAACAGGAGTGTTCACGGGCAGTTCCCGGGGCAAGAGCAGTCTCCTCCAAAGGAAGAGAATGGGATGCCCATTGGGATTTAGGGGAACCCAATAAATAGCACCCCTCTCTTCTCTACCCAAGTGAAAAAAAACCCAGAGAGATAGGCCCAGCAATTACAAAGATGGAGATAGCAAAAAATAAACTGTTTCAGCAAAATGTTCAGATGTGCTTGCTAATATTCCTCCCCCTGGTAGTGAATTTATCCCTTACTAAGAGTACCTGGGTGGCACAGTGGTTAAGAGCTCGGCTGCTAACCAAAAGGTCGGCTGTTCAAATCCACCAGCTGCTCCTTGGAAACCCTATGGGGTAGTTCTACTCTGTCCTATAGGGTCGCTATGAGTTGGAATCGACTCAGTGGTAATGGGCTTGGTTTGTTTTTGTTTTTTTAAGAGTCCCTGAGTGGCACAAATGGTTAAGCACTCGACTACTAGCTGAAAGGTTGGTAGTTCAAACCTACCCAGGGATGCCTCTGAAAAAAGGACTGGTGATCTGCTTCCGAAAGGTCACAATCTTGAAAACCCTACTGAGCCTAGTTCTACTCTGCACATATGGGGTTGCCATGAGTCAGAATTAGCTCAACGGCAGACAATAAGAATTACCTAAAATGATTAAAAACTCGGAAATGATGCAAAAAAATTTGACCGCCTGTCCTCGCCATGCTATACTGGATGATAGACTAGCAAGCCCACCTGGATTGATTCAATTCTCTAGGGGAAACGAATCTTTGTTTGACTTCATATTAACCATGTGTTAGGGCCCAGATTCTGTAGACTGACATGCTAATTTGCAGACTTTCATCTAGTAGAGATGCAAATAATTTCTGTCTGGTAAGAAAGAGAATTGCAACGGCTATAGTTTTTTATTGCACTGTAGGCTATTCATCAGTTTTGCAATTAATTTAGTAAGCTTATTTCCACCTCCCTTTCCCAACTAGCTATGTAAATCTCTGTTCACTTGATGCTCTTAGAACCTGCTTTAATATACTGTTCGTTCCCTCCTTAATCGTTAAAGGTGTCTTTGATACATATTCATTTATATTTATATGAAAGGAATGTTCTTAACTTTTTTGAAAATTATGTCCTGACCCATCCCCATCCTCAAACGGCAGGCTTGTTCCGAGGGACCAAAACACGCTCGGCTGTGCTCACCACACGGTAGAGAGAGCGGTTCAGGGTGCAGATCGAAAAAGAGAATCCAGGAGGGACTCATCACATATACTAAGCTCTGTCATGGTTTGAATTACGTCCCCCCAAAAATGTGTGTATCGGTTTGGCTAGGCCATGATTCCTGGTACTGTGTGACTTTCCTGTATGTTGTAAACCTGCCTCAATGATGTTAATGAGGGAGGATGGGTGGCAGTTGTGTTAGTAAGGCAGGACCTGATCTACAAGACTGGATTGAGTCCTGAGGCAATCTCTTGAGATATAAAAGACAGAAGTGAGCAGTGAGACGGGGGACCTCATACCATCAAGAAAGCAGTGCCCGGAGCAGAGCACATCCTTTGGACAGGGGTCCCTGCACAGAAAAGCTCCTAGTCCGGGGGAACACTGAAGAGAAGAAGGCCGACAGAGAGAAAAAGCCTTCCCCTGGAGCTGATGCCCTGAATTTGGACTTTTAGCCTACTTTGACTATGAGGAAATAAACTTCTCTTCATTAAAACCATCCACTTGTGGTATTTCTGTTGTAGCAGCACTAGATGACTAAGACAGTTCCTTCTTCAAAATTGCTAAATGGGTGGGCGAGAGAGGGCTAGGGCAAGAGACCAAGAGCGTTATTCTAGAGCTGCCCTTTCTCATGGAAACAGTGGAGAATGTGACCCCACCTAAGAGGGCCCAGCATGAGAAAAAGGAACAAGCCCAATGGGAAACTGGCCACTTGGCTTGTAGCCAATGGAGGAAGCTATACAATGTACCTTTCTTGGTGAGGTCACTAGGGCTACAACTCCAAGGACATGGCCAATGGTTATTTGCCTAAAAGATGAAGAACAGCTGGGGTTTCAGGAAGGGAAATAAAGATTCTCTGAGCATCATCTCTGTCTGGACAACTTCACTGTACGTATTCTTCCCCATGGTGTTGACTGGGTTACCCTTCAGCTCTCGAAACTCTAAAATATAGTCTGCATTCTGGGGAATCAACTTAGCCATGTCTTAAATGACCGTGGTTTTTAATTCAGACCAGGAGAAGGCTATATTTCAGCATTAATCAGAGAAGGGGAAGAAAATAATTTTTTTTTTATTGTACTTTAGGTGAAGATTTATAGAACAAATAGTTTCTCATTAAACAGTCAGTACACATATTGTTTTATGACATTGGTTAACAATCCCACAACATGTCAACACTCTCCCTTCTTGACCTTGGAGAAACTTTTTTTTTTTTTTGTGAAAATATGCATAGCCAAAGATACACCATTTCAGAAATTTCTACATGTACAATTCAGTGACATCGATTCCATTCTTCCAGTTATGCTGCTATTCTCACTATCCTTTTCCAAATTATTCCATCACCATTATCTTCAACTCACTGCCCCCTAGGCTTCCCATCAAACCTTTTGAGTTGCTGTTGTCAGTCTGATCTCACATTGATAAGTCTTTTTTGTGTACCTTAGGTGAAGGTTTACAGAACAAATAGTTTCTCATTAAACAGTTAGTACACATATTGCCTTATGACAACAGTTAGCAACCCTATGACATGTCAACACTGTCCCTTCTCAACCTTGGGTTCCCTATCACCAGCTTTCTTGCCCCCTCCTGCCTTCTAGTCCTTATCCCCGGACTGCTATGCCTCATTAGTCCCCTTTTGTTTTATGGGGCTGTCCAATCCCCGGCTGAACGGTGAACCTTGAGAGTGAGGAAGAAAATAATATTGATTTAGGACTTTTCACATCCCAGGTACTGGATAGGTGCTTTTGTATATTTTAGGTGATGCAATCCTTATGAAAGGAGCTCTGGTGGTGCAGTGGTTAAGTGCTTGGCTGCTAACCGAAGGTTTGGCAGTTCAAACCCACCAGTCGCTCTGAGAGAGAAAGATGTGGCAGTCCGCTTCTGTAAAGATGACAGCCTTGGAAACCCTATGGGGCAGTTGTACTCTATCCTGTAGCGTCGTTATGAGTCAGAATTGACTGGACGACAACAGGTCTTTGGTTAATCCTCACAATAATCCTGTGAGTGAGAATTTACTATCTGCCGTTGTTGTTGGGTGACATCGAGTCGATTTCAATTCATAGTGACCTCAAGTGACAGAATAGAATTACCCCATAAGGTTTTCTTAGCTGTATTCTTTATGGAAGCAGATCGCCAGGTCTTTCTTCCACAGAGCCAGAACCACTAGGTGGGTTTGAGAACCACCAACCTTTTGGTTAGTAGCTGAGCACTTAACCACTGTGTCACCAGGGCTCCTTTATTGTATGCTTGATAAAGAAGATAAAAAGTCCCCAGTCCAACCTATCTTCATCTCCAACCCTTCCACTTCCTTTTACTCAGAGGAGGTCTGCAAATATGCCTGTGCAATTGCAAGAGGTCACTTCCCCTAAACACTCCAGCCATCTCACAGCCTACAAAGTGGCTTCTGTATCAGTGTTCCTACTTCCTGAACCTTCTCCCTGCCCTCAGAATTCCCAGAGTGCCATTCTGCCAGCTTCTTCCCATTTTTGCTAGGGTCAATCCCTTTGTCCTTCTGAACTACAGTAATCTACCCCTTCTCTCTTTCTTCTTTGACCCCTTCCTGAGGGGAAAAACAATGATAATAAAAACAGAAAATGGATAAGGGAAAACACAAACACACACACACAAACTGAGACCTAGAGAGGCTAAGTGACTTGTTCAAGGACACAAAGCAAATTAATTCAGAAATGAGAGTAGAATTTAGGTGTGTGGTCCAAAGCCTACATTCTTAAATATCACACCTTCTCATTCTAGCAAGTGATATGACATCCCTGGAGTTAGAGGTCTGCAGGTCCAGCCTCCAGTTCCAGGTCAAGGACAAGGACTGACCTTGTTACTCCCAGATATTCCATGATGGGTACCACCTCTGACTTCTCCAACCACTTCCATGGAGAACATAAGGCCAAATGTGATCCCAGAAGCTCAATCAATTTCCACTGCAGTTTCTGTTGGAGTTGACTTTGCTTCTTGCCCTAAAAGTTTCTCTTAAGAGCTAGCTGCAAGCACAGGATAATTACTGACGAGGAGCAAGGCTGAAGTTAAGATGGACATTTTAGAAGCCACAGACCTGGCTGTGTCACCTCTTTTGAGGCCAAGAAGACTTATGCAATGATGCCCCACTCATCCTCTTCTTGGCTGACTGGTCTGCACATGCGGAAAAGCCTCTTATAGGCCATTCTATCCTCCACAGCCCAGTGAGTGTTCTACCACCCAGCTAAGAGCCATGAGAATCCTATTCTAGGTGTGGAGATAGTGTGTGTACAGGGACAGCCTAGCTTTTCTCCCCTCCTGCAGCCCCAATTCAGGAGAGGTCAGAAATAGAGGCAGAGAGAGGAAGAAAAAGTAAAGGGTGAAGGTTAGCATAAGGAGAGAAGCCTATCACCCACCTCCCTCCCCAGACAGGCCCCCTGCAGCAGGCCTGGCCAGAGGAGGGGCTAGAGCTGTAAATTTGAAGCTTTGATGATTACATGGGACTCAACATTTTAATTTCTAAGTTAGGACAGAGTTTGAAACTCAATGTGACCCAAAAGACTTATTACATAAGAATGATCAGAAAGTCATAAGACTGCATGAGCTTTTGTGCAGGAGCAGAGGAGGAAATTTCCCAGCTGGATACATTTTAAAGGCAAGTGGGAGACAAAATAAAGTCACTCTGTGATTACAGCCCTTGAGTATGTACAAGGTCCAAGTCCCACTTTCTATGTGCTAAAGGATCTGCTTCTATTAAGATTACGGTCAAGGCTGAGACTGGAGGACCTCGGAAGACATGGTCCCTGGACTCTTTGTTGGCCCAGAGCTGAAACCATTCCTGAGGCCAACTCTTCAGACAAAGATTAGACTGGACTACGGGACACAAAGTGATACTTGTGAGGAGTGTGCTTCTTAGCTAAAGTAGATACATGAGACTAAATGGGCAGCTCCTGTCCAGAGGCTAGGTGAGAAGGCAGAAGGGACAGGAGCTGGATGAATGGACATGGGAAATCAGGGGTGGAAGGGAGGAGTGTGCTGTCACAGTACAGGGAGAGCAACTAGGGTCACCTAGCAACGTGTGTATGAGTTTTTGTATGAGAAGCTGACTTGAATTGTAAACTTTCACTTGAAGCACAATTGAAAAAAAAAAAAAAAAGAAGAAACAATTAGACAATCCAAATTATGGAACATTCTACAAAGTAACTGGCCTGGACTCTTCAAAAGTGTCAGTGTCATGAAAGATAAGTAAAGGCTGGGGCTATTCTAGATTAAAGGAAACCAAAGTGTATGACAACCAAATATAACTGTTGGTATTTGGATCCTTGCTCAAAACAAAACCAACCACCTATAAAGGATGTTATTGGGACATTATTAGATAATAATTCTATAAATGATGAATTTCTTCTTTTTTTTAATTGTGCTTTGGGTGAGGGTTTGTAGAGCAAGTTAGTTTCTCATTAAACGATTGGCACACGCACACACAAAGATTACAGTTAAGTCAAGAGTTGTCCATCTGTATTCTGACTCTAATTATTTGCTTTCTAATATTTATAAAATGTCCCTCTTTCTGTGACTTCTTTGATGTCAGTAAATGTTTGCCAATAGTTATGTAACATTTGGGAAAAAAAGTACAGCCAAAAATATCCAATGGCCTACAGTTCTACCCTGTGACACATGGAGTTACCATGAGTCGGAATTGACTTGGTGGCAACCAACGACCACTACAAAGTGTGATCTGTGTTCTGATTCCAGGCCTTGGCACAAATTTTCCCTGCAAAGACTGCCCTACCCCTACCTCCTTTCCCTGTAAGTGTTCTATCCTTCTATGAACGCCAGTCTTTCCCTTTCCCATAGATGTTTGGCAACCAGTGACTGGGTCTTTTCCATCTCAGTCCCCCAAACTCACAGCACAGTCCCAAACACAGAATGAGCCCTCCATAAATATTTGCTGAATTGTTTTTGAACAATACAAACCTGAGGTATCATTTTTAATGTCTCCCTAACACTTCATCATATGGATATTTCATATTTCATTTAATCGGTTCCTGTTGTTGAACTTTGAGGAGCCTGGTGGCAAAGTGGTTAAGCGCTTGGCTGCTAACCCAAAGATCAGCAGTTCAAACCCACCAGCCGCTCCTGAGGAGAAAGATATGGCAGTCTGCTTCCATAAATATTACAGTCTTGATCCAAATACCAACAACATTCTTTAAAGGGATGCAGAAACAAATCATTAATTTTATATGAAAAGGGAAGAAGCCCAGGCTAAGTAAACCACTATTGGAAAGAATAAAGTAGGAGGACTCACACTACCTGACCTCAGAACCTACTATACAGCTATAGTAGTTGTCTTAGGCTGAGTTCGTTAGAGAAGCAAAACCAGTAAAGCATATAAATATATAGAGAGAGAGATTCATATCAAGGAAACAGCTCACGCAATTGTAGAGGCTAAAACATCCCAAGTCCGTGGATCAGGGTAGACGCCTCTCCCAATTCACAGAGCTGCAGAAGCTGGTGAACCCAAGGTCAGCCGATCGGAGAGGGGCTCCCACTCACAGGCTGTGAATGTTAATGAATTCCAAGATCAACAGACAAGACCTCAAGGTTTCTCCTGATTCACATAGCTGCAGGGGCTGACGAACCCAAGATCAGCAGGTCGGGGAACCGGACCCTTGCTTGCAGGCTGAGAAGATCGACGAATTCCAAGATCAACAGGTAAGCTGCTAGCTCAAGTCCCAAGAACTGGAGGTGAGACAAGAGGCAGCTGCTGAGTCTGGAACAAGCCAAAAACCTTGGCAAGGCGAGCAGGCAGAAAGTAACTGACAGAAGGCAGAGAGATGAAACTGAAAGGGTGGTGAGCTGCCACAGGCCCCGCCTCCACCAGTACCACTCAGCAGATTCCATCATGGGGGTGATCACACGTCAAATTTCAACAGGGAAGTGATCACAACATTATACAACTGCTAAAATACTGAGAATAATGGCCTAGTCAAGTTGACATACAATCTTAACCATCACAGTAGTCAAAACAGCCTGGTACTGGTACAACGACAGAGACATTGACCAATGGAACAGAATTGAGAACTCAGATGTAAATCCATCCACCTACCATCACCTGTTCTTTGACAAGGGCCCAAAGTCCGTCAGATGGGGAAAAGAGTCTTTTTAACAAATGCTGCTGGCAAAACTGGATGTCCTTCTGCAAAAAAAACGAAACAGGACCCATACTTCACACAATACACAAAAACTAATTCAAAATGGGTCAAAGACATAAATATAAAGCCAAAAATTATAAAGTTCGTAGAAGAAAAAATAGGATCAACGCTAGAGGCCCTAACACACAGGATTAACAGGATACAATACACAAACTCTAGAAGATAAACTAGATTACTGGGATCTTCTAAAAATTAAACACTTATGCTCATCAAAAGAGTTCATCAAAAGAGTAAAAAGAGAATCTACAGACTGGGAAAAAATTTTTGGCTATTACAAATCTGACAAAGTTCTAATCTCTAAAATCTACAGGAAAATCCAACACCTCTACAACAAAAAGACAAATAATCCAATTAAAAAATGGGCAAAAGAAATGAGCAGACACTTCACCAAAGAAGACAAACACATGAGGAAATGCTCGATCACTAGCCATTAGAGAATCAAAACCACAAAGAGACACCATCTCACTCCCGGCATTACAGGCACAATAAAAAAAATTGGAAATAAAAAATGTTGGAGAGGCTTCAAGGAGATTGGAACTCTTATGCACTGCTGGTGGGAATGCAAAATGATACAACCATTTTGGAAGACGATATGGTGCTTCCTTAGAAAGCTAGAAATAGAAATGCCATATGATCCAGCAATCTCACTCCTAGGAATATATCCTAGAGAAATAAGAGTAGTCACGCGAGTAGACATATGGACACCCATATTCATTGCAGCACTCTTCACAATAGCACAAAGATGGAAACTACCTAGATGCTGATCAACAGATGAATGGATAAACAAACTCTGGTACATACACACAGCGGAGTACTATGCAACAATAAAGAACAATGATGAATCTGTGAAGCATCTCATAACATAGATGAATCTGGAGGGCATTATGCAGAGTGAAATAAGTCAATCACAAAAGGACAAATATTGTATGAGACCGCTACTGTAAAAACTCATGAAAAGGTTTACACACAAAAAGAAACAATCTTTGATGGTTACAAGGGAGGGGAGGGGTGAGGATGGAAAAACACTAAATAGACAATAGATAAGTGGTGACTTTGGTGAAGGGTAAGACAGGACACAATACTGGGGAAGCCGGCACAAGGGCCCACAGTCCATCAAGGGACAAAGCAAGGTCATGGAAGTTCCGTAGACATACCCAAACTCCCTGAGGGACCGAATTGCTGGACTGAGGACTGTGGGGATCATGGTCTCGGGGAACATCTAGCTCAATTGGCATATCATAGTTTATAAAGAAAACGTTCTACATTCTACTTTGATGAGTAGTGTCTGGCATCTTAAAAGCCTGTGAGCAGCCATCTAAGATACTCCACTGGTCTCACCCCTTCGGGAGCAAGGGAGAATGAAGAAAACTAAAGATACAAGGGAAAGATTAGTCCAAAGGACTAATGGACCACAACTACCACAGCCTCCACCAGACTGAGCCAGTACAACTAGATGGTGCCCAGCTACCACCACTGACTGCCCTGACAGGGATCACAATAGAGGGTCTTGGACAGAGCTAGAGAAAAATGTAGAACAAAATTCTAACTCACAAAAAAACACCAGACTTACTGGCCTGACAGAGACTGGAGAAACCCCAAGAGTATGACCCCTGAACAGTTTTATCTCAGTAATGAAGTCACTTCTGAGGTTCACCTTTCAGCCAAAGATTAGACAGGCCCATAAAACAAAATGAGACTAACGGGGCACACCAGCCCAGGGACAAGGACTAGAAGGAAGGAGGGGACAGGAAAGAGGGTAATAGGGAACCCAAGGTTGAGAAGGGGGAGTGTTGACATGTCGTGGGGTTGTTAACCAATGTCATAAAACAACGTGCATACTGTTGAATGAGAAGCTAGTTTGTTCTGTAAACCTTCGTCTAAACAACAATAATAAAAAAGGATTACAGCTTTGGAAACCCTATGGGGCAGTTCTCCTGTGTCTTATAGGGTCACTATAAGTCAGAATTGACTTGACGGCAGTGGGTTTGGTTTTTTTGGTTTATTGTTGAACTTTAGATCTCTTCCAATTTTTCCCTATTATAAATAATGCCTCTATGAACATTATTTTCGTAGAGTTTTTTGTGTTCTCTTGAATTATTTCTTTAGCACAAATTTTTGCAAGCAGGATGACTTGTCAAAGGTATCAACATGTTTATGGCTCTCAAGGGCGATACCAATTTAGAATATTTGGAGCGCTGAATGAGTGCGTCCATTTCTTAAAAGGCTTACCACACTGGAACTTAGCAACTTTAAGTCACTGAATTCTGAGCTAGGGATGCTGTTTATTCCCACCTCTTACCTATACTCCAGGGGTCTTTCCAGCTCCATGGCCAATATAATCCATCTGTCGAAATTCTCATACACTTCTAAATCCTGATGAAAATTCTCTTTCCCCAGGAAACCTGCACTGATTTCATCTTGCATGATTCTGATCTTTCCTACATTTTGCCTTTTCTTGTACACTAACCACTTTGGACTGAGTAAGCCCCCAGGTTCTTAGACAATTTTGTGCAGTTGAGTAGTGGAGGATGAGAATTCTTAAGAAGATTCTGGAATTCCTGCTAATAAGGGCAGCTTGGGTTCAAATGTTGAAATGAGATAAGTAAAAGATGTATTCGATTGCATGGTTCCTAAGCTAGTAAATTGAGTTATGATGGTTGAGAGACTGGGAAGCATGCTTACCAGTAAAGGACAGGGGTAGGATGAGGTGGTTCCAAATGACCAGAGTCCAGGGTGCCAATGAGGAGTGATAAGAATTGTATCCCGCAGCCAGGCAAGAGCCAGATAAATAAATAGGATTGGTACCAGGCTAACAAGCAGATTTTCACTAGAAAGAGAGGTGTTTAAAGCAGGTGCATGACATGGTCAGTTTTGGCCTTTGGTAAACCTGGAAGCCATGTGGGGAATGAATTGACAAGGGGAGGTCTAGAAGCAAGGGGGTTTATTAGGAGGCTTTTCATGGTCCTCCAAGGGAGAGGTGCCCAAGGCCTGAACTAAGTATCCTTGGTCTTTTCATGAGTGCTTGTGTTGGCTCTTCAATGATTTTGGGGACCCCTCGGGGGAGGACTGTTTTCTCTCCCTTATGTGCCTCTGCAGAATGTAGCATTGTATTCAGTGCACGTGCTGGACACCTGCATGCTTGTGAATGTGCAGGGCCCTTCCAAAGCACTGGGCTGGAGGTGGTGAGTATTCAGGGGGAGAAGAAGCCACAGTCCCTCTGCCTTCAGGGAGCTTCCGGTCTGATGTGAGAGACCTAGAAACCATATGTTATCATTCAAAAAGAGCTCTCGTGGTGTAATGGCTAAATGCTCAGCTGCTAACCAAAAGGTTGGCAGTTCAAACCTACCCAGTGGCTCCACGGAATAAAGACCTAGCAATCTGCTTCTGTAAAGATTATAACCCAGAAAACCCTATCGGGCTGTTCTACTCTGTCACATAGGGTCTTTATGAGTCAAAATCGACTCTATGGCACACAACAAAAAGACCATCATTCAGAAGGACCTTAGAGATTATCTAGTCTAGCTCTCTCATTTTATGAATGGGAAAATTGAGGCTCAGAGGAAGAAAATGACACAGACTAGAATCCAGTTCTCCTGGCTCCTGGTCAAGCATTTTTCATGGAGGAAACATGGTCTCTGCTCTTGGAAGGCTTCCAGCCAGCAGGGATGGCCTGGCATTTGGCCAGTCATAAGGAAAAAAGGCAAGGCACAAGTGCAGAGCAAAGACTCAGGTAGAGACAAATATGGCACAAGCTGTGCAGGGCATATGGGTGAGCAGTGAACAGTTGATCAAACACGTACTGTGAGCCAGGCTCTGCAGTCCTGGCTTTCACCTACATGCACACACAATCCTCACCTCACATATATGAGTTGATGTGGTTATCCATTCCCATGTATAAGATGATGAATCTGGGGGAGCCATTGTTTAGGAAGCTTGATGATGGGAAATTTGGCAACGATTACAGGTAATGGTTGCACAACACGATTAATGTAATTGATATCACCAAATTGTACACCTGAAAAATGTTGAATTGGCAAATGTGTTACATATTTTTTGTTCGTTTGTTTTTATGGTGCTTTAGATAAAGGTTTACAGAGCAAATTAGTTTCTCATTAAGCAATTAATACACATACTGTTTTGTGACATTGGTTGCCAACCCCACAACCTGTCAACACTCTTCCCCTCTCAACCCTGGGTTCCTCATTACCAGCTTTCCTGTCACCTCCTACCTTCTCGTCCTTGCCCCTGAGCTGATGTGCCTATTTAGTCTTGTTTTGTTTTATGGGCCTGTCCAGTCTTTGGCTGAAGGGTGAACCGCAGAAGTGACTGCAGTACTAAGCGAAAAGGGCATCTGGTGCCATGCTGTCTGGATTTCTCCAGTCTCTGCCAGGCCAGTAAGTCTGGTCTTTTTTTTGTGAGTTAGAATTTTGTTATACAATTTTCTCCAGCTTTGTCTGGGACTCTCTATTGTGATCCCTGTCAGGGAAGTCAGTGGTGGTAGCTGGGCACCATCTAGTTGTACTGGACTCAGTCTGGTGAAGGCCATGGTAGTTGTGGCCCATTAGTCCTTTGGACTAATCTTTCCCTTGTGACTTTGGTTTTATTCATTCTCCCTTGCTTCAGACGGGGTGGGATCAGTGGAGTATCTTTAGATGGCCATGTCTTACATATATTTTTACAACAATAAAAATTAAAAAAAATATATGAAGAATCTGCAGCTGAGGCTGAGGAGTGTCAGAGCCTAGACTCCAGCCAGAACTGTCTGCCCCTGAAGCCATACTTTCTCCAGAGAACCAAGCTGCCTCCACTCACAAAGCACAGTATTTGAGGGTGTTGGGAGTTGATGCAGCAGGAGAGGTTTACATGGTGTGGCAGAAAGAGCATGGAACTGGGAATTTCCTGGAAGTTCCAGGAAGACCTGGGCTTGTATTCCATTTCAATCCCTGCCACACCATAGCCATGAGACTTTGGGAAATTACTTAACCTCTTTCAGCCTTATTCTGTAAAATGAAGCTAAATCTGCCTGGCCTACCTTACAGGGTGGTTGAAAGGCTCAAACAAGATTTAAAAAAAAAAAAACAAAAAAACTTGTTGCTGCTGAGTCGATTCCAGCTAATAGTGACCCTATAGGACAAAGTGGAACTGCCCCATGAGTTTCCAAGCCTGTAAATCTTTACAGAAGCAGACTGCCATATCTTTCTCCCACAGAGCAGCTGGTGGATTTGAACTGCCCAGCTTTCAATTAGCAGCCGAGCACTTAATCACTGTGTCACTAGGGCTTCTTCAAACAATATAGTATAAGAAAAACCCATTTGTGAACTGTTGTTATGGATTGAATTGTGTTCCCCCAAAATATGTGTTGTAAATCCTAACCTCTATACCTGTGATCCCATTTGAGAACGGGTTTTCTTTGTTATGTTGTTGTTGTTAGGTACTGTCAAGTAGGTTCTGTTACATAGCAACCCAATGTACAACAGAACAAAACACTGCCCAGTCCTGCTCCATCCTCAGAATCCTTGCTATGTTTGAGCCCATTTGTTGCAGCCACTGTGTCAGTTCATCTTGTTGAGGGTCTTCCTCTTTTTTGCTGACCCTCTGCTTTGCAAGCATAATGTCCCTCTCCAGGGATTGGTCGCTCCTATAATGTGTCCAAAGTACATAAAATGAAATGTCACCATCCTCCTTTCTAAGGAGCATTCTGACTGTACTTCTTCCAAGACAGATTTGTTTGTTGTTTGGGCAGTCCATGGTATATTCAGTATTGTTTGCCAACATCATAATTCAAAGGCATCAATTCTTCTTCCATCTTTCCTATTCATTGTCCAGCTTTCACATGTATATGAGGCAATTGAAAATACCATGGCTTCAAGCAGGCGCACCTTAGTCCTTAAAGTGACATCTTTGCTTTCTAACACTTTAAAGAGGTCTTTTGCAGCAGATTTGCCCAATGCAATATGCCATTTGATTTCTCGACTGCTGCTTCCATGGGCATTGACTGTGAATCCAAGAAAAATGATATCCTTGACAACTTCAATATTTTCTCCATTTATCATGATGCTGATTATTGGTCCAGTTGTAAAGACTTTAGTTTTCTTTATGTTGAAGTGCAATCGATACTAAAACATGTATTCTTTGATCTTCATGAGTAAGTGCTTCAAGTCCTCTTCCCTTTCAGCAAGCAAGGTTTTGTCATCTGCATGTCACAGGTTGTTGATGAGTCTTCCTGCCACGTTCTTCTTCATATAGTACAGCTTCTTAGATATTCGCTCAGCATACAGATTGAATAAGTATGGTGAAAGGATATAACCCTGACTCACACCTTTCCTGATTTTAAACCACGCAGTATCCCCTTGTTCTGTTCAAACTGCGTCTTGGTCTATATATAGGTTCAACATGAGCACAAGTAAGTGGTCTGGAATTCCCATTGTTTGCAATGTTTTCCATAATTTGTTACGATCCGCAGAGTCGAATGGCTTTGCATAGTTAATGAAACACAGGTAAACATCTTTCTGGTATTCTCTGCTTTCAGCCAAGATCCATCTGACATCAGCAATGATTATCACCCATTCCATGTCCTCTTCTGAATCTGGCTTGAATTTCTGGCAGTTCCCTGTCAATGCAGCCCTGCAACCATTTTTGAATCATCTTCAGCAAAATTTTACTTGTGTGTGATATTAATGACAATGTTCAATAATTTCTGCATTCTGTTAGATCACCTTTCTTTGAAATGGGCACAAATATGGATCTTGTCCAGTTGGTTGGCCAGGGAGCTGTCTTCCAAATTTCTTGGCATAGACAAGTGAGCACTTCCAGCATTGTATCTGTTGGTTGAAACATCTCAGTTGGTATTGTGTCAGTTTCTGGAGCTGTCTTAGGCTGAGTTCTCTAGAGAAACAAAACCAGTAAAGCATGTGAATATATATAGAGATTTATATCAAGGAAATGGATCACGCAATTGTAGAGGCTGGAACGTCCCGTGTGGATCAGCGTAGAGGCTTCTCTCGATTTACGTAGCCGCAGGGGCTGGCAAACTGAAGATCAGCAGGTCAGAGAGAAGGGCTCCCACTCACAGGCTGTGAAGACTGACGAATCCCAAGATCAGCAGATAAGCTGATAGCTCAAGTCCCAAGAACCGGAGGTCAGATGAAGGGGAGGCAGCCACAGGATCCACAGCAAGCAAAAAAGTCAGAATGTCTGCTTATATTTAGATGCAGGCCACATCCTCAAGGAAACTCCCTTTCAGCTAATTGGCTACTCACAGCAGAGTCCATCATGGAAGTGGTCACATATAAACACTGAAAATCACAGCCCAGCCAAGCTGACACATAATTAATCATCACAGGAGCCTCGTTTTTCACCAAAGCCTTCAGTGCACCTTGGACTTTTTCCTTCAATACCATCGGTTCTTGATCATATGCTACCTCCTGAAATGGTTGTATGCCAATCAACTCTTTTTGGTACAGTGACTCTGTATTCCTTCCATCTTCTTTTGATGCTTCCTATGTCATTCCATATTTTGCAATATTGAATTCTTCAATATTGCAACTTGAGGCTTGAATTTTTTCTTCAGTTCTTTCAGCTTGCAAAATGTCAAGCATGTTCTTCCTTTTTGGTTTTCTAACTCCAGGTCTTTGCACATTTCCTTATAATACTTTGTCTTCTCGAGCCACCCTTTGAAATCTTCTGTTCAGCTTTTATTTCATCATTTCTTCCATTCACTTTAGCTGCTCTATTTTCAACAGCAAGTTTTAGAGTCTCTTCTGACAACCACTTTGGTCTTGTCTTTTTAATGACCTTTTGTTTTCTTCATGTATGATGTCCTTGATGTCATCCCACAACTCATCTGGTCTTTGGTCATTAGTGTTCAATGTGTCAAATCTATTCTTGGGATGGTCTCTAAATTCAGGTGTGATATACTCAAGGTTGTATTTTGGTTCTCATGGACTTGTTTTAATTTTCTTCAGCTTCAACTTGAACTTGCATATGATCAGGTGATGGTCTGTTCAGTAGTCAGCCCCGGACCTTGTTCTGACCAATGATATTGAACTTCTCCATTGTCTCTTTCCACAGATGTAGTCAATTTGATTCCTGTGTATTCCATCTGGCGAGGTCCACGTATGTAACTGCCGTTTGTGTTGTTGAAAATAGGTGTTTCCAATGAATAGGGTGTTGGCTTTGCAAAATTCTATCATGTGATCCCCAGCGTTGTTTCTACCACCAAAGCAGTATTTTCCAACTACTGATCCTTCTTCTTTGTTTCCAACTTTCACATTCCAATCATCAGTAAATATCAATGCATCTTGATTGCATGTTTCATCAATTTCAGACTGCAGAAGTTGGTAAAAATCTTCAATTTCTTCATCTTTGACATTAGTGGTTGGTGCATAAATTTGAATAATAGTCATATTAACTGGTCTTCCTTGTAAGCATATGGATATTATCCTATCACTGACATCATTGTACTTCAGAATACATCTTGAAACATTCTTTTTGACAATGAATGTGATGCCGTTCCTCTTCAATTCCTGGCATAATAGACCATATGATTGTCTGATTCAAAATGGCCAATACCAGTCCATTTCAGCTCACTAATGCCTAGGATATTAATCTTCAAGTGTTCCATTTCATTTTTGACAACTTTAAATTTTCTTAGATTCATACTTTGTACATTCTACATTCTGATTATTAATGGATGTTTGCAGCTGTTTCTTCTCATTCTGAGTCATGCCACATCAGCAAATGAAGGTCCCGAAAGGTTGACTCCATCCACATCTTTAAAATCAACTCTACTTCGAGGAGGCAGCTCTTCCCAGTCGTATTTTGAGTGTCTTCCAATATGAGGGGCTCATCTTCTGGTGCTGTATCAGACAATGTTATGCTGCTATTCACAAGGTTTTCACTGGCCAATTTTTATGAAGTAGATTGCCAGGTTCTTCTTCCTAGTCTTTCTTAGTCTGGAAGCTCCACTGAAACCTGTCCACCATGGATGATCCTCCTGGTATTTAAATACTGGTGACATAGCTTCCATCATCACAGCAACATGCAGGCTACCACAGTATGAAAAACTGACAGACTAGTGGTGGTTGTTATGTTAATGATGCAATATTAGTGTAGGGTGTGTTTTAAATCTATATCTCTTGAGATATGAAAGAGCAGATTAAGCAAGCAAGGAAGCACAAAACAAGAGCAAGATACAAGCCACATGATTGCCAGGGAATCCAGGAATAGAAGTTGAAAAGAGACAAGGACCTTTCTCCAGAGCCAACAGAGAGAGAGAGCCTTCCCCTAGAGCCACCACCCTGAATTTGGATTTCTAGTCTCCTAAACCGAAACTCAAAAAACGTGGTGCCATCAAGTCAATTCCAACTCATAGCGACCCCATAGGGTTTCTGAGGCTGTAAAGCAGACTATCACATCTTTCTCCCATGAAGCTGTTGATTGTTTCGATCTGCCCACCTTTCAGTTAGCAGTTGATGGCTTTAAACACTGCACCACCAGGATTCCTTAACCTCCTAAACTGTGAGAAAATAAATTTCTGTGTGTTAAAGCCACCACTGGTGGCATTTCTGTCGTAGCAGCACTGGGCAACTAAGACAGAATTACTAGGTAACTAAGACAGCTATAAAGAAAGTTCTGTGTCAGTGAAAGGGAAACTGGGATTCAGAGTGTTTCCCAAGGACTGGTGAGCTATAGCCCTGCTGGAGGGGAACATCAGTTGCCATGAGGGGAGCTTACACAGAGGGCTTTGAGCGGTGACTGACAGCGAGCCATGGCCTGTGCTTCTTGGCTCCATTTTCCAAGCAGTTAAACGCCCCTATAAACTCAAGCATTTGCAAATGTGCAACTTCTATGGGAGCATCTCCTCCCCTTTGTTTGTTACAAACCTCTGAAAGCCAGATGTGGCTTTTCCTTCAGAAACAGAGATCACAACCAGTGTCTGCTCAGGTCTCCCTGAGCTCCCAGGAGGAAGGAAAGCTACCGCATGGGGTAACCATGGCAAGTTTAGGAGTTTGGAGATGAACCCTGGCTCTGCCACTTGCTAGTCATGTGATTTGAGAAAGTCACCTAACCTCCTGAATCCCAGTTTTCTCATGTGTAAATTGGGGTGATGGTAAAATAGTAGAAATCCTCTCATTCAACAGGATTATTTTAAAAAGCCACATAGAGCAAGAAATCATAAAAATGATACATATTTTCTTTAAACATTTAGTTTCAACTTAAAATTGATAAATGTATGTGTAGAGGTTAACTTTTTGATGCAAGGCCAGGCCTTTGGGATTTGCTGATTGACGTTCCAAGACGATTTTCTTGCATGCACCATTTTAATAATGCACAGTCTATGACTTCTTTGAAATGTAGCAAGAGCTTAAAGACTTTTAAAAAGAAATCTGAGTCTAGAGCTGTTTTTAAATGTTTATGACTTCTTTCCTACCCTTTCACTATTGTCTCCTTCACATCTAATTTGATGGCAAATTTTGATGGACTCACTTTTACGGAGGATTTCTAAAGCACTCAACCCAGTCATATTAGTTAAGGAAATGCTATGTGCTCTAGCAATTAAACTAAAAGAAAAAAAAGTATAATGGTTCAAGCACAACAGAGGTTTCTTTCTTAGTCACAAAAACGTCAAAACAGTTTGCTCCTAGTTGGTGAGAGGCTCTCCTCCAAGTACATTTCAGGGATGTAGGCTCCTTCCATCTTTTGGCTCTGCCATCTTCAACATGTGGGTTCCAAGGTTACTGGTTTTGAATGCACCAAGTGAGAAGAAGAGAAAAGGGAGAGAAGGAGGGTGATGAAGGCACACCCACTCCTTAACTACTTCAGCCTGGAAGTGACACATGTCACTCTACTCACATTCCACTCTTGAGAACCAGCGACATGGCCCCACCCAATGCCAAGAAGTCTGGGAAATGTAGTCCAGCGGGGTGTCCAGAAACTAGAGGAAACAAGTTTGTGAGAAGTTAGCCAATCTCCGCCATGCCAGCTTTCATAGAAACAGCTCCCTTTAACTTTTCATTCCTATTTTATTGATTTATGCCAGTGCCAAGCTTGAGAAACTCTGATTTAGGTAACATGTGACTAAATTATATAATTACAATGATAAGAAAATTACAAGGTCCAGTAAGAAAAACAACTTGGTAAGAGCACAAAAAGGAGCCCTGGTGACGCAGTGGTTAAAGCAATTGACTGCTAACCAAAAGGTTGAGGATTCAAAACCACCAGTGGCTCCTTGGGAGAAAGATGTGGAAATCTGCTTCCGTAGAGATTTACAGCCTTGGAAATCCTATGGGGTGGCTAGGAGTCGGAATCGACTCTATGGCAGTGGGTTTGGTTTTGGTTTTTAGGAGTACAATGCCATTGATGAAGCAGAAGTGCACGAGCACCCTGGAGAGTGGTTAGCCTTGAGCTTCCCTGTGCCATGGGCTCACTCAGTGTACGTTATAGAGGAAATGGAGAACACCAGTTAATTGGGTTAGTAAGTTGATTTAGTGGAAGTCTATTAAGAGACCTTCTACAGTTTCTACCTCATAGGATTTTTGAGAATATTAATGAGATAATCCATGTAAGGAGTCCCTGAGTGGTGCAAATGGTTAACTCCCTCTGCTGCTAACCAAAAGGTTGGAGGTTCAAGTCCACCCAGAGTCTCCTCAGAAGAAAGACCTGGTGATTTACTTCCAAAAAATTAGCCATGGAAAACCCTATGGAGCACAGTTCTACTCTGGTACACATGAGGTCACCATGAGTTGGAATCTACTCAATGACAACTGGTTTAATCTGTAAAGGTGCTTTATATCACTATGGCAAGCTACGGCTGGTAACCAAAAGGTCAGCAGTTCGAATTCACCAGCTGCTCTTTGGAAACCCCATGAGGCGGTTCTATTCTGTCCTATAGGTCACTGTGAGTCGGGATCAACTTGACGGCAACGGATTTGGGTTATTGTTTTTGTTTTTTATATCAATAGTCAACCTTGGGACTATTGACAGTTTGACCCAGATATTCTTTGCTGTGGCCACTGTTCTGTGCCTTGTTGTATATTTGACAGTATCCTTTGCCACTACCAACTAGATGCCAGCAACAGTACCCCAGTTGTGACAACCAAAAATGTCTAGAGACGTGGCCAAATGTCCCCTGGGGGGTAAAATAACCCATGGTTGAGATCCACTGTTTTATATAGTGCCAGGCACTTACTGGTTTTGTTGCTAGTTGTTGTTGAGCCCGTTCTGACTTATGGCAGCCCTACTTATGCAGAGTAGAACTGCTCCATAGGGTTTTCAATGGCTGTGAACTTTGGGAAGCAGATCACCAGACCTGTCTTCCAAAGCGCTTCTGGCTGGGTTCATATCACCAGCTTTTCAGCTAGTAGTCAAGGCCTTAACCATTTGAGCCACCCCAGGACTCCTAGGCACTTATTAGTAACTTATATTTTGGTTCCCTTTTCTTCTACATCCTCCACCTTCACACCTTCCACCCAGGATTCCTTTGCCTGGGCAAGGAGTTGAAGATTCCATGATACAAAATGGCCCTCTTGATACAAAAGTTGGAAAGGAAAGTGAATAATATATTGAATTCCGTAGTGATGTAGCATTTTATCAGTTTCTTCATTGCACATACATAGGTGCTGGAAAATAAGATTGCCCTCTGAGAGTTAAAATAATACCACTCATATACAGTGAATGTGGGAATAAACTGAGATAATTTCTGGAAAGTGTGACTGAAGAGTTTGGAAATGCCCTGGGCTCCAATCAAAGTAAATTGGGCATAATTTCAGAAAGACAGAATTGTAATTTGTTGAGAGTAAACACAATAAATTGCACCTTGTTCAAAGAAAGACCGTGTAACAGAAGTAACGAACGACCTAGCTTTGTTTGAGTCTTTTTGTTGTTGTTCTTCTTCTTCTTATAAACTGTTAAAGGCAACATCCGTGTACTCATATATTATTTATAATTGTTTAAGTGTAAGTTTTTGTATAGGATGAATTCTTAGAAATTGAATTAAAATGTAATAGATACTACTGTCATGGATTGAATTGTGTTCCCCAAAATTATCTGTCAGCTTGTCTAGGTCATAATTCCCAGTATTGTGTGCTTTCTACTTTTGTCATCTAATGTGATTTTTCTATGTGTTGTAAATCCTACCTCTATGATGTTAATGAGGTGGGATTAGAGGTAGTTATGTTAATGAGACAGGATTCAATCTGTAAGACTATATTTTATCTTAAGCCAATCTCTTTTGAGATATAAAAGAGAGAAGCAAGCAGAGAGACATGGGGACCTCATACCACCAAGAAAGAAGCACCAGGAGCATAGCACGTCCTTTGGACCTGGGGTCCCTGTGCTGAGAGGCTTCTTGACCGAGGGAAGATTGATGACAAGCACTTTCTCCCAGAGCTGACAGAGAGAGAAAGCCTTTCCCAGGAGCTGGTGCCCTAAATTCAGACTTCCAGCCTCCTAAACTGTGGGAGAATAAATTTCTCTTTGTTAAAGCCATCCTCTTGTGGTATTTCTGTTACAGCAGCACTAGATAACTGAGACAACTACCCATTGCCTTCCAAAACCTTGGTACAAATTTTCCACTCCCACTAACAATATTTGTAAGTTCCTGTGATGGTTAAGATTGTACGTCAACTTGGCTAGGCCATAATTCTCAGTGTTTTGACAGCTGTAGAATGTGATCACTTCCCTATTGGAATTTGATATGTGATCATCCCCATGATAGAATCTGCTGAGTGGTACTAGTGGGAACGGGGCCTGTGGCTACTCATTACCCCCTCAGCCTTCATCTCTCCACCCTCCACCTGCTACTTCATTCCTGCTCACCTTGCCAAGGTTTTTGGCTTGATCTGGACCCAGCACCTGCCTCTTGTCATCTCACCTCCAGTTCTTGGGACTTGAGCTAGCAACTTACCTGTCAGTCTTGGGATTCATCCATCTTCACAGCCTGTGAGCAAGAGTGCTGCTCCCTGACCTGCTGATCTTGGGTTTGCCAGCCCCTACAGCTACGTAAATCAGAAGAAACCTTGCGGTCTTGCCTGCCAATCTTGGAATTTGTCAACCTTCACAGCCTGTGAGCAGGAGCCCTGCTCTCCAATGTGCCAATCTTGGGTTTGCCAGCTTCTACGGCTGAGTGAATTGGGAGAGGCCTCTTCCTTGATCCATGGACTTGGAACATTCTAGCCTCTACAATTGTGTGAGCTGTTTCCTTGATATAAATCTCTCTCTGTATATACTTAAACGCTTTACTGGTTTTGCTTCTCTAGAGAACCAGCCTAAGACAGTGCCCATTTCCGAAGAGCCTTATTGTTGTTGTTGTGTGCCATCGAGTCAATTCCAACTCGTAGTGACCCTATATGACAGAGTGGAACTGCCCCATAGGGTTGGCTTTGCAGGCTGTAAATCTTTACAGGAGTAAATCGCCACATCTTTTCTCCTGCAGAGCTGCTGGTGGGTTTAAACCACCGATAATGAGTTACCATTTTCTACCCACTACATTGGCTAAAGTTAAAAATAAAATGATATATTGGTAAGAGCCTTAATGATACATCATTTTGCTTTTAACTTTAGCCAATGTGATGGGTAGAAAATGGTAACTCATTCTTATTTTAGTTTGTGTTCTTTGACTACTAGCTGGTGAGATATGTTTATAAATTGTTTTACTCTTCTTTTATCAATTACTTTAATAGTTGGATTCTTTTTCTTATTAATTTTAAATATTTACTTTTGTGTGTGAAAATACATGCAGCAGATCATATACTTATTCCACGATTTCTACGGGTGCAGTTCAGTGACATTAGTTACATTCTTCATGTTATGCTACCATTCTCTCCATCTTTCTCCATATTGTTTCACTACCACTGATGTAGACTCACTGCCCCATAAACTACTCAACTATGCTTTAGAATTACTGTTGTCAATTTGATCTGATATATATAAGTCTTTAAAAGATTGTGATGTTCAGGATTCCTGGGTGGTGAAAATGGTTTGCTCAGCTAGCAACCAAAAGTTGGCAGTTCGAACCCACCCAGTGGCACCACAGAAGAAACAGGTCAGATGATCTTCTTCCATAAAGATTACAGCCAAATAACCATATTGAACAGTTCTACTCTGTAACATATAGGGTCTCCTAAGTCACAAATCAGCAACAGAAACAAAATCAACTGTAAAAGAATGCAATGTTCAAGAAAAACATTCTTCACTAATTCAGCTAAACTGTTGTTTAGTTTGAAGACGACTTCAGGGGATAGTTTCAGCTCAAAAAGATTCAAAAATTTTATCAGGGCAATAGAATTGAGAATTCCTCCGGCCTCAGTGGATCCAGTAAGTCTGGATTCTATAAAAAATTTAAAATTCTGTTCCATATTATTCCCCTTTTAATCAGGGTTCATCTATTGAGCCCTCAGTCAAAATGTTCAGTTATGGTAGCTGGGCACCATCCAGTTCTTCTGGTCTCATGGCAAAGGAAGCAGTAGTTCATGGAGGCAACTAGACTTATAGTCCTGTTTCTTCTCTGATTGCTGGGCCTCCTTCTTCCTCTGCTGCTCCAGACAAATTAAGATCAATTGTTGTATCTTGGACGGCCGCTAGGAAGCTTTTAAGACACCATGCACTACTCACCGAACTGAGGGGTAGAACAGCTATAAAAACTGTGTTAGGCCAACTGGCTGGACAGTCCCATGAAGACATGACCTTAAGTTTTCAAACCAAGAGAACTAATCCCATGAGGTGTTTGGTTGTACCTAAGTAACTGCACCTGTTTTTTTTTTTTTTTTTTTGTTACTACTGTTGTAAAATTATATATAACATAACTTTTGCCATTTCTCCCTTTTTCTGGTGATATCCATTACATTAGTCGAGGTGTGTAACCATTACTCTTAACTGATGACAACTTTCCCATCACCGTAGACATAAACTCACTACTTCCCAGAAAATAATTCCTTTCTTCCTCCCCAGGTAACCACTAATAACCATTGGTCTGTACATATTTACCTATTCTTGCCATTTCATATAAATGAGATCATACAGTATTTGTCCTTTTGTGATTGAGTTATTTCAGTCAGCACAATGTCTTTGAGGTTCATCAATGTCATAGCATGCATCAGGACTTCATTTCTCTTTATGGTTGAGTAGTATTCCACGGAATGGATAAACCACATTTTGTTTATCCATTCATCTGTTAATTGGCACTTAGTTTGTTTCCACCTTTTTGCTACTGTGAATAGTGCTGCTATGAACATACATGTACGTATGTCAGTGTCCCTACTTTTAAGTCCTTAGGGTATATACCTAGGAATGGAATCGCTAGGTTATATGGTAGTTTTATTTTTAATGTTTTGAAGACTCACCATACTGTTTTTCACAATGGTACCATTTTACATTCCCGCCAGTAGTGGATAAGTGTTCTGATCTCCCCACATTCTTGCCAACATTTGTTATTTTCTGTTTTGGTTTTTTTTTTATCATTGCCATTCTAATAGGGGTGAGGTGGTGGTAGAATGGTGTGGCAGGGACATCTGACCTCGTCTAACTTCACAAAGGGGAGAGAGAATCAAGATCTACAGCCCAAGGCTGATTCCTATGAGGTGGAGGTCAGACATGCCTCCTCTCTCCAACCTTTTTACCAGTTCTGACACCAAGCCATCCCTCCCACGGTACTCTCTACTTCTCTGCTGGGTTCAAAATTTGTTACGATGGCCACACAGAACTCACAGACAATACTAACGATTATGAGGTTTATTAAGGAAGTAACTGATTACAATTCAGGATCAGAAGCGACTCAGGATACAGTTCGTTAATCAGGACAGCCTTTTCTCAGCCGTTCCCACAGCCAGGCATCTCTCTGGCCCTCGACCCCTTGGCCCAGCTTCTGCCCTGCTCAAGCAAGTGTGTTACAAAGCTCTCTAGCTCAGCCAATAAGTGCCTGGGGGCACCCCATTCTGCCAGCAAGCCTCCTGCCCATAGGGGCTCAGCTCTCTTGCTCCGTGGGTTGGCAAGCCCACCACACCGTCTCCTTCCAGTCTCCTGATTCTTTTGCCTCTGCTGCTGCCATTTTTCTGCTGCTCCTTCTCACTGTCTCTCACTGTCTCCAGTGTTACAGTTCTCTCTCTGTCTCCTGGGTTTAGGGTGTTCTTGTTGAAAAGATCCTGGGTCCAAGGACATGCTCCATTCCCGTCTCTTCTGCTTAGTGGTAGTTAGGTCCCCCTTTGCCTGAGGATTGGCTCTCTTTTTTAAGTTTAGTGGGATGGCAAAAGTGACCAATCCCCTCGTTAGGGTTCCACACACCTTATCTGCATTGTCCCACCCCCACAAAGGTGCCATGCACCTTATTTACATTATAAGCAAGTTATCCAATCCCCTTGGTGGGCCACAAACACCTCATTTACATAGTTCCACTCATTCATCTGGTGGAGTCACAAAGACTATGGCTAGAAGGGCCACGTTAAATAATTCTCTGCAAGGCAGACCACCCCCTGGCTCTTCTAGCCATTGGCTCTTTCATACTTGAAAGATTAACCTCCCCCTCCCAATCATTTTACCAGTCCAAAACAGTCATTAACAATTAGGCCTTCAGTAGGGCTAAGAGTCCTCAGGGCGAAGTTACTCAGTTACCAGCCATTTGGGACTGCTGTAGGTATCCATCTGATCTGGTCAAGTTCTCCAAAAGTCGTCTCATCTTCACTGTTTCTGGCCTCTGATAAAATTTAACTGAGAGAAGGTTAGTCCCTTGCTCTGAGTCTCATGAGATATCAGCATAGCAAAACCTTTAAGGGATTTTAGGTTTGGCCATTGTACTCCAGTCCAGCAGTGCCTCCCGCTTAGTCCACTCTTTCACACTTACTGCTTCTACAATTACAGTTTTTTACAATCACAATTAACCCTGTTAACAATCAACACTCATAGCTGAATCATATAGTCTTATCAACATCTTCCCCCACCCTCTCTTCCCTAGACCAGTCAGGAAAAGAGGAATATATTTAGTGGGGACCCTCCCTTGTCCTCCTCATTTTGAGTGTAAGCACACCCACAGAATCATGTAAGTCAGCAACTTCATGCCTTTATCTCCCCCCACTTTAGATAGCCAATTTCTAAATTACCTGTCCCTAACAAGCCAGTGGAGCCCTGGTGGTGCAGTGGTTAAGAACTTGGCTGCTAACCAAAAGGTCAGCAGTTTGAATCTACCAGCCACTCCTTGAAAACCCTATGGGACAGTTCTACTCTGTCTTATAGGGTTGCTATGAGTCGGCATAGACTTGACAGCGGTGGATTGGTTTTTGTTTGTTTGATATCAAGCCAGTACTCTGAGGAGACAAGCATGTACCTTGATCTGAAGAATCTCCTGTTCCAGTTGTAACTTTGAGCATCTGCATCCATAAGCAAAGTCCAGTCCACAGCAAATCATCAAATTGCAGCAATTTACATAAGCTCTCAGAGTCAAATATCTTTCTCTTCATTTAGTCAGGTTCTGGTCAGCTCATCCCTAGCCCCTGTAGGCTAGGTCTGTGATATCAGCCATGGGCTCAAGAGTCCACACACCTCCCTGTACTTCAGATCAGTCAGCCCCTTCTCTCTCTCTTTCATCTCTAACCCCCATGGGCTAGGTCAACAGGCACCACATGTAGGCTCAGGAGTCCACACAACTCTCTGCACTTCAGACTAGCCAGCCCTTTTCTCATCCCTAGCCTCCACATGTTAGATCAATAAGTGCCAATGGAACGTGTCCAAACTCAGCCCATTTCTTCATTGCTGTACCTCCTCCACTTCTGTGCATCAAGTGGACCCAGGTGGTCACTGCAAGCAAGTATACCAGGCTGTCTTTTTGCCAGCTCCCTTTAACTTCCAGTCCTAGATGGGGGTTCTTCTGATAGGCACTGACTTTTCTTGCCTCAGTACACCCAAAGGCAAACTGCTTGCTCAAAATTCAAAAAGCAAAACAGTCATTTTTTTTTTCCTGCAGGTCCTTCCTTCAAATGCAAATTTCCCACTTTTTCAGCAGTTCTGAGTAGGTTTGCATGTCTTTTCAAATGCAAATTTCTTGACTCTGAAGGCCCTGGGTGGTGCTCAAGTTTTCAACCTAAGCTCCCAATACTCTACACAGGGCTACTGCATCCAAACCAACACCTTGTGTTTCTTTCGGGAAAATCATAGTTCCCCTTTTAGCATATCCGATCAAGTATTGGCTGAAGGCACAGATACATGGTCTCTGTAATCAATAATACCCAATATTCATTTAGGTCTGTTTTACAACACTAGGTAGACGAAACGTTCCATATCCATAGTAATTTAAATAAACACATAATCCTTTTTAAAACATTCCAGTTTCATCTCTTCTTCTCCACACCTTGACTGTATTCCCATTCATATGCATATGGACTTGGGCCTCTGGCTGGTTGGAAACTGATCACCTTGGCCCCCTATCAATCATCTTGTTTAACTGGCCTAGATTTTGCCCCAAGCCCCTCCAGATGGGACTTTTCTCCCCTCAGCTGCAGCATAACATCTCTTACTTTCCTTTCAGTCATTACAGACAATGACAACCAAAGTAACCATCGAAGAATCATATGTCCCACTTCCCATCCCCTTTGTTCTTTCTCTTACAAACTCCCGTGCTTCCATGAGTTTGGAGCCATTGCAACGAATCCCACTCCTGACACCAACTGCAAGACTGGCATGGCAGGGGCATCTGACCTCCCCTAACTTCATAAGGGGAATAGAGAATCAAGACATGAATTTATAGAATTTTCCAGTTCCAAAGAGTTTAAGGTCTGCAAAAATTGCATGGGGAAGATGTCTGACCTCCTGTAACTTCACAAGGGGGAAGAAGAATCAAGATCAACAGCCCAAGGCTGATTCCTATGAGGCAGAGATCAGGCACGCCTCCTCTTGCCACCATCTTTACCAATTCTGACATTGCCTTAGGCTGGGTTCTCTAGAGAAGCAAAACCAGTAAAGTGTATAAATATGTATGTATAGAGAGATTATATCAAGGAAACAGCTCACACGATCGTAGAGGCTAGAACATCCCAAGTCTATGGATCAGGGTAGAGGCCTCTCCCAAGTCACACAGCTGCAGAAGCTGGCAAGCCCAAGACTGGAAGGTCGGAGAGCAGGGCTCCCACTCATAGGCTGTGCAGATTGACGAATCCCAGGTTCGGCAGATAAGCTGACAGCTCAAGTCCCAAGAACGGGAGATGAGATGACAGGAAGCAGCTGCAGGATCCAGAGAGAGCAAAAAGCTGGAACGTCTGCTTATATACAGATGCAGGCCATGGCCCCAAGGAGTCTCTCTTTCATCTGATTGGCTACTCACAGTATATTCAATCATGGGAGTGATTACATTAAAACACGGAAAATCATGGCCCAACCAAGTTGACACACAATCTTAACCATCACAGACATCAACCATGTTTCCCACGGCACTCACTACTTCTCTGCTGGGTTTGATAATTCATTGTAATAGCCACACAGAACTCACAGACAATATTCACTATTATAGGGTTTATTAGGGAAGTAACAGGTTACAATTCAGGTTTAGGGACAGTCAGGATACAGTTCTTCCATCAGGACAGCCTCTTCTCAGCCATGCTCACAGGCCCGCCTCTCTCGCCTTCACCCTCTGCCCACCTTTGGCAAGTGTTACAAAGCTCTTTTAGCTCTGCTGATAAGTGCCCGGAGGCACCCTACTTTCCAGTAAGCCTCAGCCCAGAGGCCTCAGCTCTAGCTCCGTGGGTCAGCAAACCTAGCTCCACCAAGCGCTCGGAAAAACCCTACTCCTCCAGCAAGCCTTTTGCCCAAATGCACCCAGCTTTCTTGCTCCGCAGGCCAGGAAGCCCACTACACTGTCTTCTGCTGCTGATCTCTGCTGCCGGTCTCTCTTGCTACCCTTTCTCCACCACTGCTTCTCACCATCTTCCGTGTTACAGCTCTTTCTCTCTCAGTCTCCTGGTTCCAGGAGCTTCTCAGTGCAGGGATCCTGGGCCCAAAGGACATGCTCCACTCTTGGCTCCCCTTTCTTGGTGGTGGTGGGATCTCCTCTTTCCTGCCTTTGGGATGGCTCATTTCAAGACCAATGGGATAGAAAAACTGACCAATCCCCTTGGTGAGCCACAGTTACCCTATTTGCACAATCCTACCCAATCACTTGGGTGAGAGTTACAAGACCATTGCGAGAAAGGCCACATAAAAGCAATCCATTGAACTGCAGGGTCTCTGAGCCCCCATTTCAAAATCCTGAGAGAGAGACAATTTAATTGACCCAGCATGCATCAGGTAGACACTCTAGCCATGCCTGGCCCAAAATTCAATGTCAGGAAGCAGGACTCTTGCTCACAGGCTGTGAAGATCGAAGAAACCCTAAGATCAACAGGTAAGCTGCTAGCTCAAGTCCCAGGAACTGGAGGTGAGATGACAAGAGGCAGCTGCTGGGTCCGGAACAAGCCAAAAACCTTGGCAAGGCAAGCAGGAAGGAAGTAGCTGGTAAAGGGCAGAGAAATGAAGGCTGAGGGGGCAGTGAGCTGCCACAGACCCCACCCCTGCCAGTATCACTCAGCAGATTCTATCATGGGGGTGATCATATATCAAATTTCCACAGGGACATGATCACAACATTATACAACTGCTAAAACACTGAGAACCACGGCCTAGTCAAGTTGACATACAATCTTAACCATCTCAATACCCCACCAACTTCCTTTTGGGGCTATGTTATAGATTAAACTGTACCACAAAAAAAAACTTATATTGAAGTCTTAACCCCTGTGCCTTAAATATGACCCTGTTTAGAAATAGGAGTTTTCTTTATTATGTTAATGAAGTCATAAAGAGGTAGGGTGGGCCCTAAACCTAATCCCTTCTGAGTAAACAAAAAAAAACCCACTTCCCTCAAGTCAATTCTGACTCATAGCAACCCTATAGGACAGAGTAGAATTGCCCCACAAGATGTCCAAGGCTGTAATCTTTACAGAAGCAGACTGCCACGTCTTTCTCCCATGGAGCATCTGGTAGGCATGAACTGTTCACCTTTTGGTTAGCAGCCAAGTGCTTTAACCAGTGCACTACCAGGGCTTCCCCTTCTGAGTAGTATCTTATAAAAAGAGCAGAAAAGACACATGCACACAGGCAAGATGCTATGTGATAAAGAAGTAACACATAAATCTAAGGATTGTGGCAATACCAGAAACTAGAAGGCCCACAGAAGGAACAGACATAACCGAGACATTGATTTGGACTTTCAGCCTCCAGAACTGCAAGAAAATAAATTCTATTCTTTAAAGCAAAGCATTTGTGATATTGGTGTTATGGAAACCCTAGACTAAGACAGCCTGTGCATGGAGACAAAAGACATTAAGACAGGACTGGACAGAGTAAATCAACTGACCTACATATGTGCCATGAAGATTTGGGAACCTGCACTGTAGGCCCCCACCAGGGTGAATGCTCCTTTATAAAGCCTCTGGGTAGAGAGCCACTGGCCTTCCCAGAGGAATACTCCGTGAATTCCCAAGAGATGCACTCAGTTTTAAAATTCTAGCCATCCTAATTGAGTCAGTGAAGAGTGGGAAGGGGAGAACGACAATCATCTTAGAGACCCTGTGCTGGAGGCAGGGTAAGCCTTAGTACTCAGTACCTGAAGTCTTAGTGGCAACAGTCCTGGAGTATCCAACAGTTTGAGTATTGCCACTAGGGAGAATTTGTTGAAATTCCTTTGGATTTGTCCTGAGCCTCTGGATTTCCTCTTTCTGTAGAGCACAACCCTGATATTCACAGACAGGGAGGAGTGGAAAATGCTTGGATCCCTTTCAAGGGAATCACGCCAGTAAATTTGTGTGGGTGAATTGCAGGACCTAAGGTGCCCAGAAGACTGAGTGGGAACTACAGAGTAACTCCTCAATGAGGATGACCCATTCTCCCAGAGAGGTGTGTATCCCGGATCTCCAGCATCACAAACAACTGAAGTGTTTGTTAAAATGCTGATCCCCAGCCTGGCCCCAGACCTACAAAATCAGAGTCACTGGGGTGCATTTTAACGAGCTCCCAGGTTAGGCTGATGCACAGTGATGTTTGAGAGCCACAGTCTTACAACATGGAGCCCTGGTGGCACAGTGGTTAAGAGCTATGGTGAGCTACAGCTGCTAACCAAGAAGTTGGCAGTTTGAATCCACAAGCTGCTTCTTGGAAACCCTATGGAGCAGTTCTACTCTGTCCTATAGGGTCACTATGAGTCAGAATCAACTCAACAGCAACTGGTTTTTGTTATCCTAAAACATAAGGAGCCCTGGTGGTGCAGTGGTTAAGTGCTTGTTTGCTAACCGAAAAATTGGTGGTTTGAACCCACCAGCCGCTCCATAGGAGAAAAATATGGCAGTCTGCTTCCATAAAGATTTACAGCCTTAGAAACCCTGTGGGGCAGTTCTACTCAAGCTGCTTAACCACTGCACCACCAAGGCTCCTAAAGAAGTCAGATTATCCTTCTGAGAAATAAAGACAAACATATTGCTTAGAAGTCCCCAGTAGGAAGACACACATGGAGATAAGATAGTTGTGAGGAAGCATTTTTGCAAATCACAACGTACTATCCACCCATTGTGCTACCAACCTTTCAGAGATAGGCTTTCCTCACTATTATTCCAAAAATCAGCATGCAAATTTGATAAGCTTGGAAGAAACAAAATCGGTGGAGAAAGAAATTCAATAAGAGGACAGAACCAGAGAAAACAAAACAAACATGGGAAAGAATCTAAGTCGTTAGAACTTCAGAGCTGAAAGGGAACCTCAGGGATCAGCTGACAAGCCCATTATTAACAAACCTTCAGATCTGCCTTTTTTTCTGCATCTCTTTATATTTTGCCAAAGATAATATTCACTTTGATGTTGCAAAGCCTTATTTTGCTTTTTGTGTCCCCTCGCTCCATAATTGAACGTTAGGCCATCCTTTTGTATTGGCAAATTGGTCTGACAAATAGAGCAATACAAATTGGGAAAATACAAACAAATTCTCCCAGCTCAGAAATTCTCCTTTGATTCCGAACAGTTGATACAAATAGCTTAAGGGTGATGTCATTACTCAAGTGGAGAGGGAGTAGAAGTTCATTCTTCCACTGCCAGAGAGCCAGAACCACCTCCCTGCCCGGTTTTGGAGACAGACAGGGGCCCCCATGTCCTAGGGAGGCCAAACCACCTGCTGGCCCCTCCTTCCAGACACCTTGGCTTTCCAGCTGAAAACTGACTTCTGTTCTTGAAAGTCTCAGTGTCAAGGTTGGGCTTCCAGGTGCCCTGCTTCTGGTGCAACCTCAGACCTTTGAACCTCTGGCAACTGTATTCCAGGTCCTTGAGAGCACAGAGTCAAGAAAGGTCTCTGGGTGGCACAGTTTGCACTTGGCTACTCACTTAAAGGTTGGCAGTTTGAACCCATCCAGTGGCATTGTGGAGGAAAGGTTGGTGATCTGCTTCTGTAAAGATTACAACCAAGAAAACCTGTGGAGTAGTTCTACTCTGTAACACATGAGGTTGCCATGAGTTGGACTCAACTCAATGGCAATGGGCTTGGTTTTTGTTTTTGTTTTGGGGGGAGGGGCAGAGTAATGGGCCTTGAAGGGCCAGAGCTAAGGCAGGACATACAGTGGCAGTGGGAAGCCTGAGCCCTTAAGCTCCACGAGTGTTCCTGATGACACTGTCCTGGGCTTGCCTTGCAGGGACCCTTCCCCATGTTTCTCTGCCGCCATCCAGGAGCTGTTGTGGGCGTGGACCTGGGGATCCATCTTCCCAGGATCTCTTTAGGAGGGACCAAAAGACTTGCTTTGCTCGTGTCCATGCTCATCCATTTAGAAAGGAATCAAAACAATTGCAGAGTGCAAGAAGGCTGCCTTTCAAAACTGGCTTGTTTCAGCAACCACAGTCCTTATCATGAAGGCTTCATTACTTCATTCCTGGTCAAGAAAGCACGTAAACCCAACCACAGCCTAGTCCTTCACGCAGGTCAGTGGTGAGGTAAGAGATGCTCCCCAAGTTCCAGGGTTTTTCAATGAGTTGGTGAGAAAAGTTCCTGGCGTTTGGTGAGTTTCTCTCAAGAAATTAAATTAGTCAGATGTGCATTACATTACTGATCTCCAAGCCTCTGGAGGCAGTTATTAATTTATGTAAAACATGATTGAGCTTCTACTATCTGCGAGGTGCTGGGTTAGATGCTGGGGAGGTCAAGATGAGTTAGACATGGCTCCAGCTCACGTATTGGGAAAACAAATTTAACAGCTTACTCTGTTGTTAGCTGCCTTCAATTCAGCCCTCCACTCATGGCGACCCGATATACAACTGAACAAAACTCAGACGGGTCCTGCGCCATCCCCACGACTGGTTGAGGATCAGATCCTTGTGATCCATAGGGTTTTCACTGGCTGATTTTTAAAAGTAGATTGCCAGACTTTCCTTCCTAGTTTGTCTTAGTCTGGAAGCTTTCCTAAAACTTGTTCAGCATCATAATAACATGCAAACCTCCACTGACAGATGGGTGGTGGTTGCATATGAGGTGCATCGGCTGGGAATCGAACAGCGGTCTCCTACATGGAAGGTGAGAATTCTATCACTGAATAGCTTACTTTAATAAGATGAAATAAGGATTGCAACTTGTATTAATTTGGGTTCAACTCTTGGGCAAAGAAGAACTTGCTTGTTCACAGAATCTAAGAAAGCATCAAAACCTAAAACACCGCAAAGGCAGGGAGGCAGCTGGACCTCAAGAACATCAGGAACCTGGATTTTGGACACTGTCAGAACTGTCTCCCTCTCTTCTCTCTGCTTCTGCCTGCATGTCCAATTTAATCTCTCAATAAAGACCAGTCCTGTCCACGTGTTGGAAATCGGGGCCATCACTTCTAGAGTTTAGTGTTTCCCAAACTCCAACAACTGAGAGTGCTTAATTCTTTCTAATTTCCTGTTTAAAAAATCCTAGGGAATGACTTTAATTGGCCCATTTTGTGTCAGCTGCCTACACGTAGCCCAAACACCTGGTAAATAATATGTCCACTCCAAAAGAAGCAATTTACATGTGGGGTGAGGAGACAACAGAACAGAGTAAAGCAGATGAGAGCCTTTAGATCAGCTCCAAAGATGGGACATCATTTTCTTCCCTGGGTAGGATTGCTGGATACGATGTTGTTGTTAGGTGCCATTGAACTGATTCCGACTCATAATGATCCTATGTACAACAGAGACCCTATGTACAACAGAACAAAACACTGCCCAGTCCTTCATCATCCTCACAATCGTTGCTATGTTTGAGCCCATTGTTGCAGCCACTGTGTCAGTCCATCTCATTGAGGGTCTTCCTCTTTTTGCTGACCCTCTACTTTACAAAGCATGATGTCCTTCTCCAGGACTGGTCCTCCTGATAACATGTCCAAAGTATGTGAGAAGAAGTCTTGCCATCCTTGTTTCTAAGGAGCATTCTGGTTGTACTTTTTCCAAGACAGATTTGTTTGTTCTTCTGGCAGTCCATGGTATATTCAATATTCTTCACCAACACCATAATTCAAAAGCATCAATTATTTTTTGGTCTTCCTTATTCATGGCCCAGCTTTCCCATGCATATGAGGCTATTGAAAACTCCTTGACTTGGGTCAGGTACCTTAGTCCTCAAAGTGACATCTTTGCTGGATACAATACAGGTTGATAAATGTTGCATGAGACATACTTATATTAAAAACTTTTTCATTTGTGCTTATCTGAAATTCAGATTTAACTGGGAATCCTGTATTTTTATTTACTAAATCTGGAAACCCTACTCCTGGGGCACTTTAGAGACAAGGGAAGCAGATCTGGTTCCTGGATAGTTTGAGAACAGTGCTGCTCCATGGCAGAAGAATGGCCAAAATATTTTTTTGTTTGTTTGTTTGTTTTCAGTTTTTGTTCTTTGGTTATAACCATTAAAAATTGACTTGGACTGACGTCAATGGGAGGGTATTTGTTGGAAGACTACAGGGCAAGATCAATTTCTTTGCATAACTCCAGAGGGTACCATTTGCAGAGATAACATGTGAATGGCGCCCCTGGAGTTGTGCAATGTGGTGGCCCTAATTACTGGGGTGTTCCCAAGATGAGAGGGAGATTTGGACAGCCATGCCTAGGAGGGACAGGGCCGAGAGCCACACCCATCTTGTTAGCTGTTAGTTGTAGCTATACCTGCAAGAGTGTATATTGAAATGCAAGAGAGAGTGACAGCATTTTAGGAATAACCTTGAATGTGATCTAATGTATTAATTATGTAAACTCTGCTCAAAACTAAGAGTGGCAAGTCAAGACAACTAAGTCTTGTTGTCTGGGCCACTACATTGTGTTATCTGGAGAGACACTGTAGTCTGGGTCATATTCCTAACTGTTGGAAAAGGCAGACACTGAGGATGACAATTACACCTAGATCACATGGTATGGGGCAGTAGATACTTTCCCTGAAGGGAAAGCAAGATGCCGTAAGCAGAATTAGGCAGAAGGGATGCTTGGGTAGGCAAAACCAGCAGATGTCTGTTCCAAAGACATCTGTGTGTTCTTTCCACAATGAAGAGTTCCGCTCCATTGTTCTTCCCCTGTTGGTTGTTGGGAGGGGAAAACTGGCCAGCTGAAGGCTTGACCAATCACTCGCAGTCCCCCAGGCTTGTAGTTCTCCACATAGGTGTCATGACAACCAGGCTTACCACAGTCAAGTGTGAAGAGTGAAGTAAGAGATTTGTTACTAATAATGCTCAAAACACTTTTGCAAAGAATTCACATTTTCAAAAATAAGTTAGAGCCAATTCAAGACTATATCTTCATTAATGTCACTCTGACTTACTTGCATTGCAATAGCGGAAAAGAAGGGTGGTGGCAGATTTAGTGAGCAGACCATTGCAAATAACCTGCTACACAACCATGAGGTAGTATAATGCAGTGAATTACTTAATATGGCCCTTCTAGCCATAGTCTTTGTGACTTTCACACTTTTATTGGGTAGGATTGTGCAAATGGAGTGCTTGTGGCCCACCAAGGGGACTGGACAGCTTGCTGCTAATACAAATAAGGTATATGGAAACTGTGATGGTTTAGGTAATGTGTCAGCTTGGTTTGGCCATGATTTTCAGTGGTTTGGCAGTTATGTAATGATATAATCATCCTCCATTTTGTGGTCTAATGTAATTATCCTCCATTTTGTGATGTGTTGTAAATCCTAGCCTCTATGCCTGTGGTCATGGTCCCATTTGAGAGTGAACTGTCCATTAAGTTAATGAGGCAGGATTAGGGTGGGATGTATCTTGAGTCATCACCTTACTAGAGGGTGTGATTCAACTAACCACCCTTACCACCCTTATTCAAGTCACATCTTTGCACTGCCTTGCTCAAGTAAGGGCAGTTTCCTTGAGTGTATGATCTGTATCCAGTATATATATGAATGCGTTGGCAGAACTCTGTTTCTCACTCTGGATGCTGCATCCAGTTCATCATCATTGGAAGTCCAGTTCTTGGAGCTTGAACCAGCAGCCTGCCGGTTGACCTGATGATTCTGGGATTCACCAGCTTCTGCTGCTCTGTGGGTTAGTAGCCTATTGTTTGGCCTGATTTTCCAACTTCCGCAGCCTTGTGAGCCAGCAGTCTGTCATCTGGCCTGCCAGTTTGGGTTTGTCAGCCTCTGCAGCCATGTGAGTCAGGAGAAACTTCTGCCTGACACACAGATTTGGGACTTGCCAACCTCCACAACATGTGAGCCATTTCCTTGATACGTTTGTGAGTTCTGTGAGACAATGCAGGCAACTACAGAACCCAAAGATGGAGGAAGAATACTGAAGGGAGGAAGAGTAGCTGATGTTAGAGATGATGGAGTGGGACAGTAGTTTGAAAAAGTCAGATATTTGGGACATCTTTAACCTCCGCCTCATAGGAATCAACTTATTCATTTAGGGAGTGACCATTACTGATATCGCACATAGATTACTGTATTGCTCTGTTTTCCTACAAAAGCAGGTGGGTGGAGTTATGTCTTTGTCTTGAGTTGGTTCATAGGTGTGGGTCTTTCATGTGCGTTTCATCCATCACGTGGTATATGACACAGAAAATGAGAGTCTTGGGGGCAGATACCTGGACCTATTCCCAACAATCTGACCTTGCCTGTGTTGACGATAGTGAGCAGAGGAAGAAGACAGGGGCCCTGAATGTTTGAGAGAGTCACCAACTCAATGGGTTATGATGAAGATCAAATTAAATAATACGTGTTAAACACTCAGAATAGTGAGTGACACATACTAAAGACCTCAACGATTGTTGGTTGTGTTGTTATTTGTATTAGTTCAAATACAAGTTCAGATGCTATAACAAAGGTCAAAGCAACAGTGGCTTAATTAAACAAGACAGAGGTTTATTTATCTCTAAGTAATGATGTAAGTGTAAGCAGACGAGGGCAGTTTCACAGTAAAAGAGACTTAGACTAATCCTATCTTGTCATTCTGCCATCCTCAACATGTGGTTTCCATCCCTAGGTCTAAGATGACTGCTCCAGCTCCTTCCATCACATCCACATTCTGGTCAGTGAAAAGGGGGAAAAGAGAAGTGAAGTGTATGCGTCTCTCTTCAGGGTACAACCCAGGAGTGGAACACATCCCTTCCACACATATCCCATTGGCTAAAACTTCATCACAGAGCCACAGCCAGCTGCAAAGGAAGCAGGAAAATGTGGTCTCAAGCTTGGCAGCCAGGTTGTTGTTGTCAGTTGCCATCGAATTGATATCGACTCATGGGGACTCTTTTTGTTACAGAGTAGAACAGCTCTATAAGGTTTTCTTGGCTGTTATCTTAACAGAAGCAGTTCACCATGCCTTTTCTTCCTCGGTACCCTTGGTCGGTTTGAAATACTAACCTTAGGTTAGCAGTCTAGTGCAAACCGTTTGCACCACCTTTTAGCAGCCAGGTGCCTCACTGAAATTCAGAATTTTATTACTAAAGGAAAAAGAGATGTATGTTTGTGTCTTAGTTATCTAGTGCTGCTGTAACAGAAACACCACAAGTGAGTGACTTTAACAAACTGAAATTTATTTTCTCACAGCTTAGGAAGCTAGAAGTGCAAGATCAGGGTGCTGACTGTAGGGGACGACTTTCTCTCTCTTCTGACTTTGGAAGAAGGTCTTGGACTCTTCAGCTTCTATTCGTTGGCTCCTTGGTGATTGTCATGTGACCTGGCATCTATCTTCCCCCATCTCTGCTTGCTCTCTTGCTTGTTCAATCTCTTTTATATCTCAAAAGTGACTGACTTAAAACACACTCTACACTAATACTGTCCATTAACATAACAAAGAAATCCATTCCCAAATGAAATTATAACCACAAATATAAGGATTAGGATTTACAACACATATTTTTGGGGGACACAATTCAACCCTATAACAGTATGTTTGGGGACAATAATCATGCTCTGCTAGGTTGTTGTTTTCCTGCACACAACGTCAGGACTTGCCAGATTTAGTTCCTGAGAAATATCAAATATTATATGAGACCACTACTGTAAAAACTCATGAAAAAATTTACACACAAAAAGAAATAATCTTTGTTGGTTATGAGGGATGGGAGGGGTGGGGGGAATACTAAATAGACAATAAATAAGTGGTAACTTTGGTGAAGGGTAAGACAGTACACAATACTGGGGTAGCCAGCACAACTTGTATAAGGAAAGGTCATGGAAGCTCCATAGACACATCCAAACTCCCTGAGGGACTGAATTGCTGGGAGAAGGGCAGTGGGGACCATGGTCTCAGGGAACTTCTCTCTCAATTGGCATAACACAGTTTATAAAGAAAATGTTTTACATTCTACCTCAGTGAGTAACATCTGGGGTCTTAAAAGCCTGTGAGCAGCCATCTAAGATACTCCACTGGTCTCATCCGTTAGGGAGCAAGGGAGAATGAAGAAAACAAGATACAAGGAAAAGATTAGTCCAAAGGACTAATAGACCACAACTACCACGGCCTCCACTAGACTGGGTCCAGTACAGCTAAATGGTGCCCAGCTACCACCACTGACTGCTCTGACCAGGATCACAACAGAGGGTCTCAGACAGAGCTAGAGAAAAATGTAGAACAAAATTCTAACTCACAAAAAAAGACCAGACTTACTGGTCTGACAGAGACTGGAGAAACGCCAAGAATATGGCTCCCGGACACCCTTTTAGCTCAGTAATGAAGTCACTCCTTTGGCAAAAGATTAGACAGCCCCATAAAACAAAACAGGACTAATGGCACACAGCAGTCCAGGGACAAGGACTAGAAGGCGGGAGGGGACAGGAAAGCCGGTGATAGGGAACCCAAGGTTGAGAAGGGACAGTGTTGACATGTCATGGGGTTGTTAACCATTATCATAAAACAATATGTGTACTAACGGTTTAATGAGAAACTATTTGTTCTGTAAACCTTCACCTAAAGTACAACTAAAAAAAGGCAAGAAAATTTTTGTCAGTAAATTAAACATATCAAACATAAAATTTGACATTTTACCCATATTAAGTGTACAATTCAGTGGCATTAATTATGACCACAATGTTGTGCTACCATCACAACTATCTATTTCCAAGATTTTTCATTACCCCAAACAGAAGCTCCTCCTTCCCCACGCCTCCAGCCCCTATAAGCTTTTGCCTAATAAGGTACATCAATTACTCATATGCAAGTTCATGTTGAAGCTGAAGAAAATTAAAACAAGTCCCTGAAAGCCAAAATACAATCTTGAGTATATCCCATCTGAATTTAAAGATCATCTCAAGAATACATTTGACACGCTGAATATTAATGACCCAAGACCAGACAAGCTGTGGGATGACATCAAAGACATCTTACATGAAGAAAGCAAAAGATCATTAGAAAGACCAGAATGGATGTCAGAAGAGACTCTGAAACTTGCTCTTGAATGTAGAGCAGCAAAAGTGAATGGAAGAAATAATGAAGTACAACAGCTGAACAGAAGGTTTCAAAGGGCAGCTTGAGAAGACAAAGTAAAGTATTATAATGAAATGTGCAAAGACCTGGAGTCTGAAAACCAAAAGGGAAGAACGCACTCAGCATTTCTCAAGCTGATAGAGTGGAAGAAAAAAATTCAAGCCTCAAGTTACAATACTGAAGGATTCTTTGGGCAAAATATTGAATGACACAAGAAGCATCAAAAAAAGATGGAAGGAATACAGAGTCACTGTACCAAAAATAACTGGTCAGTGTTCAACCATTTCAGAAGGTAGCATATGATCAAGAACCAATGGTATTGAAGGAAGAAGTCCAAGCTGCACTGAAGGCATTGGCCAATAACAAGGCTCCAGAAATTGACAGAATACCAACTGAGACGTTTCAACAAACGGATGCAGCACTGGAGGGGCTCGCTCGTCTATGCCAAGAAATTTGGAAGACAGCTATCTGGCCGATCGACAGGAAGAGATCTATATTTGTACCCATTCCAAAGAAAGTGATCCAATAGAATGTGAAAATTATCAAACAATATCATTAATATCACATGCCAGTAAAATTTTGCTGAAGATCATTCAAAAACGGTTGCAGCAGTACATCAACAGGGAAGTGCCAGAAATTCAAGCCAGGTTCAGAAGAGGACATGGAACAAGGGATGTCATTGCTGATGAAGGACAGATCTTGTTTGAAAGCAGAGAATACCAGAAAGATGTTTACTGTGTTTTATTGACTATGCAAAGGCATTCAACTGCGTGGATCATAACACATTATGGATAACATTTCAAACAATGGGAATTCCAGAACAGTTACTTAATTAACTGCGCACAAGAGAAACCTGTACGTAGACCAAGAGGCAGTCATTCAAACAGAACAAGGGGATGCCGCGTGGTTTAAAATCAAGAAAGGTGTGTGTCAGGATTGTATCCTTTCACCATACTTATTCAATCTGTATGCTGAGCAAATAATCCCAGAAACTGGACTATATGAAGAAGAACTCGGCATCAGGATTGGAGGAAGACTCATTAACCACCTTCGATATGCAGATGACACAACTTTGCTTACTGAAAATGAAAAGGACTTGAATCACTTACTGATGAAGATTAAAGACCACAGCCTCCAGCGTGGATTACACTTCAACATAAAGAAAACAAAAATCCTCACAACTGGACCAAAAAGCAACATCATGATAAACAGAGGAAAGCTTGAAGTTGTCAAGGATTTCATTTTACTTGGATCCACTATCAATGCCCCTGGAAACAGAAGTCAAGAAATCGAATGATGCATTGCATTGGGCAAATCTGCTACCAAAGATTTCTTTAAAGTGTTAAATAGCAAAGATGTCACTTTGAGGACTAAGGTGCACTTGACCCAAGCCATGGTATATTTTCAATCACGTCATATGCGTATGAAAGTTTGACAATGAATAAGCAAGACAGAAGAAGAATTGATGTCTTTGAATTATGGTGTTGGTGAAGAATATTGAATATGTCTTGCACTGCCAGAAGAACGAATAAATCTGTCTTCAAAGAAGTACAGCCAGAGTGCTCCTTAGAAGCGAAGATTGCAAGAAACTTCATCTCATGTACTTTGGACATGTCATCAGGAGGGATGGGTCCCTTGAGAAGGACGTCATGCTTGGTAAAGTAAAGGGTCAGCGAAAGAAAGGAAGACCTTCAATGAGATGGATTAACAAAGTGGCTGCAACAATGGGCTCAAGCATAGTAATGATTGTGAGGATGATGCAGGACCGGGCAGTGTTTCTTTCTGTTGTACACAGGGTCACTATGAGTCGGAACTGACTTGACAGCACCTAACAACAACCACAATAATAAACTTTGGTCTCAGTGCATTTGCCTGTTCTAGATATTTCATGTAAGTAGGATCATACAATATTTGTCATTTTGTGTCTGTCTTATTTCACTCAGCATAATGTTTTCCAGGTTCACCTATACGGTGGCATGTATCAGAACTTCATTTCTCTTTATAGTTGAATAATATTCCATTTTATGTGTATATCACATTTTGTTTTTTCCATTCATCTGTTGATAGACACTTCGGTTGTTTCCATTGTTTGGTATTGTGAATAGTGCTGCAATAAACATTTTCATACAAGTGTCTCTTTGAGTCCCCGTTACCAAGTCTTCTGGGTATATACCTAGGAGTGGAATTGCTGAGTTATAAAATACTGTAGGAGCCCTGGTGGCACAGTGGTTAAGAGCTTGGCTGCTAACCAAAAGGCGGGCAGTTCGAATCTACTAGCCTCTCCGTGGAAACATTATGGGGCAGTTCTACTCTGTCCTATAGGGTCGCTATGAGTCAGAATTGACTGGACAGCAACAACAATGGGGGTTTTAAGATACTGTAATCCTATGTTTAACTTTTTGAGGAACTACCAGACTGTTTTCCACAACAGCTATGCCATTGTACATTCCCACCAGCAATGGATGAGGGTTCCAATTTCTCCACATTCTCACTAACACTTGTTATTTTCCATTTAAAGCTGCGCTTTTGACATACCCTTCTTTCCCTCCCAACCCACCCTCTGTGGTCTCCCAATTCAACTGACTCTTGTCCAGTCTCCTTCTTTTTTATTCCCACCCTATGGGCAGCGCCTTAGACCATACTCCTAGCCCCACTACATACTAGAGAATCCAAGTATCAAAATGGCACACAGATTTTCCTGCGCTTGATCACACTGCCCTGGAAAGAGCCTCCTTCAGCTAATGAGCCATGAGAACTGGACTCTCCAGCAGGTGGCCCCAGCCAGCCCCCTCATAATCCAAGGTCCCCTCCTAGAAAGACACATGCTACTTCCTCTTTCCTCCTCACCCCAGGGAGCAGGGGAGACAGAAAGGAGGGAGCAGTGGGCTTGGCCACAGCATTTTCCAAGAGGTGACTGGCCCGACATAGAACAAGTCACTTCCCTTTGGCCTTCCCTCTTGGCCTTGCCCAACCCGACCTTTAGTCTGAATCTGCCCCAAGCTTCCCTCCATAGCTACCCACCCACACCACCACACCCCCAATCCCTCACCACCCTCTGATAATCCTCCTGGCCTCTGAAGTGCACCCCTACCCTCCCACCTCGCTCCAGGCTGTCTGGCTGGGGCCAGTCAGGGCCTGGTGACCCCCCTCTCTGAGCCACGCCTTCTTAATAACCCTCCGAAAGATGAAAGCTAACGAACAACCCCTGTTCTGCTTTAATGAGCTGACCCTGCTTTTTCCAGTCACAAGGGCAGGCTGAGGCCAAATTTTCCATCGGGGAGAAAGGCGGGAGCGAGGGTAAGCTGGGGGAGAAGGGGTGGTCTGTCTGCCTTCCGATTTTGCCTGAATTAGCGAGCGCCTTAAAGCAAGAGCAGATGCAGCCTGCTTGTCAAAGCTGGGCCAGGCCCGGCTGGGGAGCCTGGAGGAAGGAATGGTGGAAAGAACACATTTCTTTGTAATGGGAAATAGATTTGAGAGGTAAAAAATGAGAATTACAGAGGAAGAAACCCCAGAAATTCCAACAGAGCAGCTGGAGGCCCGCCCAGCGTGGCCTCCCAGGACAGTGCTGCCCACCGCCCCTCCCAGGTGCCACCTCCTCCTGCCACAGGGTTGCTTTGTGAAAAGAACAACCACGTGCATATGCACAGCCCTTCTGTCTTTCCATGAATCCCGACAACAGCCCTGGAGGTAAGATTGACAGGTAGCACTAGCGCACTTCCTTGAGAATCCTGAGATTCAGGGTAAGTGATTTACTTACAGTCAAAGCAGAAGGGAGGAGGAGGAGCCTGGGATGTAACTGCACTGTTGGGATCACCTGGTCCCACCAATACACGAGGGGTTTGCATGTCTTTGCTTAAGCTGTACATCAGTACAGACTCTTTGCCTGTATTCAGATACAATGAAATAACTTCTTACTTTTTTTTTAACTGAGATGGGGGCTATTTAAAGGTAGACAAAGGTTACCTATTCATGTATGATGCATGCAAGCTGGATGGAGAATTACACAATTACACAAACAACCCCACAACCATGTAGGATCCCAGAGAAAATTCTTCTTTCGTTTTCCACCGCTAGTGGAGAGAGCACCTTTTTTCCACTTTCGAAGGTGAGAAATCACCCCTCCCTCCAACAATAAAACCCTCCTGTTAGTCGGCAACCTGTATACAACAGAACAAAACAAGGCTCCAGAAATTGACAGAATACCAACTGAGACGTTTCAACAAACGGATGCAGCACTGGAGGGGCTCGCTCGCCTATGCCAAGAAATTTGGAAGACAGCTATCTGGCCGATCGACTGGAAGAGATCTATATTTGTACCCATTCCAAAGAAAGTGATCCAATAGAATGTGGAAATTATCAAACAATATCATTAATATCACATGCCAGTAAAATTTTGCTGAAGATCATTCAAAAGCGGTTGCAGCAGTACATCAACAGGGAAGTGCCAGAAGTTCAAGCCAGGTTCAGAAGAGGACGTGGAACAAGGGATGTGCTGTCTTCATGGTCGTTGGTGTGCTCAAGTCTGTTGTTTTAGCCACTGTGTATTTTAAGTGACTTCCAACCTTGGGGACTCATCTTCCAGCACTATATCGGACAATCTTCTGTTGTGATCCATAGGGTTTTCATCGGCTAATTTTCAGAAGTAGATCACCAGGCCTTTCTTCCTAGTCTGTCTTAGTCTGGAAGCTCTGCTGAAACCTGTCCACCATGGAATACCAGTGTCATAGCTTCCAGCATCACGACAACACAAAAGCTGAGACAGGTAATGGAATTAAACCCTAAGGCTCTGATGTTCTTTGCCATTATGGGAAGTACTGGCCCCGGTCTGGGAGCCAAGGAAATCAGGCAGATGAATAAATGAGAATTAGGATTTTCATCTTCAAGACGTGCAATTTCTCCTCTTTCTTTCTTTCTTCTAGTCCCTTTGCATGGAACTTTCATGACATTGGCCGCAGGTGAGGGCCTACTGGGCTCCAGGCACTCTGCTGGGTGGGAGGGTTACAAACATCAGTAAGATTTCACATTTGGCCTCTCAGTTCTAAGACAGATGAATAAAAGTGATCATATCTCTATAAAATGATCCATAAGAAGACAGAATTATGTACAGGCACTGTGGAAGCACAGAGGAGGGGCTCTTGGCTCAGGGAGTGGGGATGGGAGTTCAAGGAAGGTTTCCAGGAGAAAAAGAAACAAGAAAAGAATGGAGTTGGGCCTTCAAGGATGAGTAAGAGTTGGGGTGGGAGTGCTGCAATAGAGGTGGCACGGATGAGGATGGCACAGAGACATGAAATAGCAGGGAGGGAAATGAGGCTGGAGATTCAGGTGGGGTCAAGCTGAGAGGGCCTGTGCGTCTGCTAGGGGTCTGGCTGGTAGGCCATGGTGGTTTTAAGACAAAGAGTGGCACAGTCCCCTTTTACATGGGTGTTTCTGGCTGCATGGTGGGCTGGTAGGCTGGAGGGAGAAGACAAACATCTGGAAGGGTCTGAGCAAGGGCACTGTCAGTAAGGGTAACAAGGAGAAGCAGGAGCGAGAGATAGCTATAAGGTTAATCAATAGGACCTTGTAAATTGGTGGATATGGAGAGAAAGAGGAAAAAGCCAGTTGTCATGGAGTCGATTCTAACTCATGGTGGCCCCACGTGTGTCAGAACAGAACTGTTCTCCATAGGGTTTTCAATGACTGTTTTTTTTTTTCCCCCTGGAAGTAGATTTCCAGGCCTTTCTTCCAAGGTGCCTCTGGGTAGACTAGAACCTCCAAACTTTTGGTTAGCAGCTGAGCGTATTAATTGTTTGCACTACTCAGGGACTCTGGGAAAAAGGGAGGAGGAGGAAAGAAAGGGACAGAGAAGGGCCCAGGGCACCGCTGAGGTTACTCCAGACGTTGTTTTCTTGGTAGAAGAGATCTGGAAGCCACCCAGGGGAGGATGAGGCTGTTGGGGAGGCAGGAGAAAGGCAGGATCTTTTTCTTTTCTTAATGACCAAGTAGAGCTGTTAGGTGACCCCTCACGATGAGGAGCTTCCCTTGATTGGTTCAAGAGTGGAGACTGTATCCCCTTCTGCCTTCAAGCTCAGGCAACAACCTGCAGCCTCTTGAGGATTTAATTCAATTAGACAAATGGCTCATTGGACAGTTATTCCCCGTAAGGGAAGGAAGGAGAGAAGAGATCTAACGGTTACTGTGTTCTTGAATTATGTTAGCAGAGTGTTAAGTGCATATGCATGGAATCTCAGCTCCAGTCACGTTCCCCTCAGTCCTGAGAGGTCAAGGAACTGGTCCAAGTTTAGGTGGTGAGATAGGGGCAGTGCCAGGAAGAAAACCCAGAGGTAGTTCTCTATCTCTGAGACACGTTCTCCCTCAGTGAACCCAGGAGGTTGCAAGTGACTGATGCTCCAACTGTTCTAAGAAGAAAGGGAATGCATTGCATTAGTCAACTAACAAGCACGTGAGTCAGCTGGATCTAGGCACAGCTAGATCCTGTCAGCTCTCCCTCGCACTTGCTCATAAACTAATAAATCCATCTCTATCTCACTTACGATAATCTTGGCTCATACATAAAGCAACATAGCATAATTTTGGGCTCCTAAGGCCTGGGATCAAACCCTGGCTCTACCACATAACTAGCTGGGTAACTTTAGACAAATTGCTTAACCTCTCAGTGGCCCCGTTTCCTCATCTGCAAAATGGATATAATAATAGTACCTACCTCTTAGAGTTCTTGTGAGGAGTAAACAAGGCAATCCTCGCAATGTACAGTTCTTGGAACAGGATCTGGCACAAAGTCAGTACCCTAAAATGTTAGCTATTATGATTTCTCTCTTCGTCTTTTGAGGTAGGTCTCATTCTCTCCTGTCGCAGATAGCTTCTTCCATGTGGCCAAGTGAGATAGCCATAAGCAACTCCAATTTACAGCATCATTACAGCTCTGTTCTCAAAGGAACAAAGACCTTTCTCTGTGGGTACATGTTGCATACCTCAAAGAAGACTCTGATTGGTGCTGCCTATTTTATGTGGCCATCCCTGCAGCAGTCTCTGAGGTCAGGGGATGGAGTATTCTCACTGGCCGGCCTGCATCTTTTGCACAGCTTTGTGGCAGCAGAGAGGACTCACCATGATTAACAGCCCTGCTTGGATCATATAGAGGTAGCAAAAGGAATCCTTAAAAGAAGGAATGCCACAAAGACAACATATGTCCACAGTTCTGTGATCATTACTGTTAGGAAGGAATGCAACAGGGAGGTGGGTAAGGGACAGGCTCCTCTCTACGAAATCTTTCATTCATGTAGAGAAGATGAGGCAAGGACACACATGACAATACTGGAAGGCCATCTATGACAAATTCCATAAGAGAAGGACAACTAAGATTCTCTGCGTATTTTGAGAAAGAAGAGATCACATCTAGTGGGTGAATCAGTACAAGTTTTATGAAGGAGGCAGCATTTGAGCTGGACTCTGAAGTATGGGTAGGATATTGGCTCATGAGAATAGTTCATGTTTTTCTTAGTTAGTTAGTGCTGTTATAACAGAAAGGCCACAAGTGAATGGCTTTAACAAACAGTAATTTGCTTTCTCACAGTTTAGGAGGCTAGAAGTTCTAATTCAGGGCACCAGCTCCGGGAAGGCATTATTTCTCTGTTGGCTCTAGGGGAAGGTCCTCATCTCTTTTCAACATCTGTCGACCCAGCATTCCTTGGCTCTTTGGCGATCTTCATGTGGCTTGGCATCTCTCTTCCCCCATCTCTGCTTGCTCCCTTGCTTGTTTAATCTTTTTTATCTCAAAAGAGTTTGATTTAAGACACACCCTACACTAATATTGTCTTATTAACATAACAGAGAAAACCCACTCCCAAATGGGATTATAACCACAAGTGCAGGGGTTAGGATTTACAACATATTTGAGGGGGACACAATTCAATCCAGAACAATGTTGAATGGTCAACGTGAACAATGGTAAAGTGCTGGGGGAGGGGGAACACCCAAATGGACAATATAGGATGTAAAAATAGTCATGCGAGAAAAAGCTGTAAAGTTGGGCTAGCAACAGCACAGAAAAAAGGTAGGCTGCGGTCACGAATTGTTAGATCAGGGGGCTAGAAGGAAAACAGCTATACATAGATATTGAATTACCAAGACTGAAGCCAGGGTATGCATGGAAAAGGACTGTGAGTCAGATGCTGATGTCATCTAGAAGGTTCTGGACATACGGGCATCATCAACTAGGATGGTGAGAAGCCAGGATGAGCAGATGGTCAGATGGCAAACATTTTTAAAGATGAGTCTTAATTCTTGATCCCCAATACCCTCCAGAAACATCTACAGGACTCCTGTGAACTCCAGTTAATCCTAGAAGAGTTGGCTTTCTAAAAGTAATTTTGTATCCGTAGTGGGTATGCAACCTTTCATTCATACATTTAACGTTTATTGGGCTTTGTGCTGGACTCTGAGGGCACAAAATGAATAAAACTTGGTCCTGCCCTCAAGAAGTTCACTGTCTGCTGCAAGCTAGCACTTTGTTTACATCTGCTGGTTACACACTGTATTGTATACTGATTATCTGTTACTTGGTTGACTCCCCACTGGACTGGGCATTCCAGTCAATAAGTGTTTATTGACTGACCAGCTGTATCTCTACCTTTAGTCTCCACTTAGATTGAGAGACTTCAATGGAATAATTTAATTTCAAGTATGTACCGTTTTGCTGCAAAGTCTGGAAGCTGTGGCAGGGAGCCAGGAGGAAGCTGAGCCCTAGTCAAGAAAGAAGTAGCAGCTGCCATTGGAAAGTCCTGGTAAGGAGGTGGTTCTGTCAGAGGAAAAGTCAAATTTCATGTGGGGAGGAAAAGAGGAAGGATTATACAAGGTAAAATTCACAGTTGAAGAGAGTCCAAATGGCCCTGTGAACGTGGCTAATAGAGAAGCTGATGTGGAGGGGGCAGGGAAAGGGTGTGTGGAACCCTGGGCGGGGGTGGGGTGGGTGCTGATGACTGCTGGAACTGAGAATTCAGAGCTGGTGACCAGAAGGAGGGGTTTGTGCTTAAGGTAAATGATAGGAATGCAGGAGACTTGCAGGTTAGAAGCTGGTGATCGGGAGCTGGGACGGGAAAGGGCTTTAGTATAGCAGCTATGGGGGGACTAAAGATGGCCAAGAGTTCTTTGACACTCTGTTCATCAAGAGGTGGGAGATATTGTCTCTAACCTTGAATATAGGCTGGCCTGTAACTGCTTTGGCCAAGACAGTACAGCAGAAGTGATGCTATGCCAGTTCCAGACCTGGCCTTCAGGAGGCCTGGTAGCTTCCTCTTTAGTCTCCTAGAGCTTCTGAGCAGGCCTGTCTCCAATGCTGATCACCAGTAGTCCTAACTCAGTCCTTTCAATTTTGAGGTTCTGGTCTCTCAGGGCTGAGCCTAGATAGGTTACCATAGACCCTAGTATTGGGGTACTCATTCTTCTACCTTCCTTGCTTTCCCAGAGCTGCTGGCCTTTTCAGCTCAGGGAGTTTTTACTTCTAAAACGTCACCCAGTAGTGACTTTTTTTTTTTTTTTTTTTTGCATCCTGATTGGGAACGCATCCAGTCCTGCATTTTCCCCTGGTGTTCCGTTTGAATTTTCTTAGGGTTGCCTGAGTCTACATGATTTTCCTCCCCTACCATCTTAGCCACCCCTCGAGCAGGTATCTCCAAGTAGGCAGTGGCAGGGTCCTCTAGACCAGTCCTGGTGCCCATATTTCTAAGATGACAATGGGTTACGGGTGTACGCTATATTTTTTGTCCTCCAATCTGGCTGTCCTTGAATGATACACCCCTTGAATTCTGTTCATTGTCCCGATTAATACTGCAGACCTTTAATCTTCCCTCAGCCGTTTCCTTCCCTTTCCCTCTTGGCTCGTATTCTGGCTCTGCCCAACACCCCTATTATAGATTGAATTGCATCCCCAAAAAATATGTGTTATAAATCCTACCCGCGTTCAGCGGATGTAATCCCATTTGTTATGTTAATGAGACAATATCAATATAGGTTATTTCTTAAGGCAATCACTTTTGTAATATAAGAGATCAGATTAGGCACAGGAGAAAGCAAGCAAGAATGGGGAAAGATTGATGGCACATGGATATCTCCAAGGAATGCCTAGAAGAAGCTGAGGCAAGGATTTTACCTCAGAGCAGACAGAGAGAGCCTTTCTCTAGAGCCCGGACCCTGAGTTTGGACTTCTAGCCTCCCATGCCGCTGGTGTTTCAAATACCAGCAGGGTCGCCCTTGGTGGACGGGTTTCAGCAGAGCTTCCAGACTAAGACAGACTAGGAAGAAGGACCTGACTATCTACTTCTGAAAAAATTGGCCAGTGAAAACTTTATGGATGGCAGCAGAACATTGTCTGACATAGTGCCAGAAGATGAGCCGCTCAGGTTGGAAGGCACTCAAAATATGACTGGGGAAGAGCTGCTTCCTCAAAGTAGAGTCGACTTTAATGACATGGATGGAGTCAACCTTTCGAGACCTTCATTTGCTGATGTGGCACAACTCAAAATGAGAAGAAATGGCTGCAAACATCCGTTAATAATTGGAATGTGGAATGTACAAAGTATGAAGCTAGGAAAATTGGAAGTTGTAAAAAATGGAATAGAACACTTGAAGATCACGTGACAGAATTTTGCAAGAACAATGACTTATTCATTGCAAATACCTATTTTCAACAACATAAACGGCAACTATACACATGAACCTCACCAGATGGAATACACAGGAATCAAATCGACTACATCCGTGGAAAGAAAGGATGGGGAAGCTCAATATCATCAGTCAGAACAAGGCCAGGGGCCAACTGCAGAACAGACCATCAACTGCTGATATGCAAGTTCAAGTTGCAGATGAATAAAATTAAAACAAGTCTACAAAGAACGACCTTGAGTATATCCCACCCAAATTTAGAGACCATCTCAAGAACAGATTTGACACCTTGAACACTAATGACTGAATACCAAACAAGTTGTGGGATGACATCATACACGAAGAAAGCAAGAGGTAATTAAAAGGGCAGGAAAAAAAGAAAAGGCCAAAATGGATGTCAGAAGAAACTCTGAAACTTGCTCTTCAATGTAGAGTAGCTAAAGAGAATGCAAGAAATGATGAAGTAAAAGAACTGAACAGAAGATTTCAAAGGGCAGCTTGAGAAGACAAAGTAAAGTATTATAATGAAATGTGCAAAGACCTGGAGTTAGAAAACCAAAAGGGAAGAGCACGCTCAGCATTTCTTAAGCTGAAAGAAATGAAGAAAAAAATTCAAGCCTCAAGTTACAATATTGAAGGATTCAATATTGCAAAAATATTGAATGACTCAGGAAGAATAAAAAGAAGATGGATGGAATACAGAATCACTGTACCAAAAATAATTGGTCAATGTTCATCCATATCAGGAGGTAGCATATGATCAAGAGCCAATGATATTGAAGGAAGAAGTCCAAGCTACACTGGAGGCATTGGTAAAAAACAAGGCTCCAGGAATTCACAGAATACCACTTGAGATGTTTCAACAAATGGATGCAATGCTGGAAACACTGACTCATCTATGCCAAGAAATTTGGAAGATAGCTTCCTGGACAACCAGCTTGAAGAGGTCCATATCTGTGCCCATTCCAAAGAAAGATGATCCAACAGAATGCAGAAATTACTGAGCAATGTCATTAAGATCTCATGCAAGTAAAATTTTGCTGAAGATAATTTAAAAACGGTTCCAGCAGTACGTCGATAGGGAACTGCCAGAAATTCAAGCTGAATTCAGAAGAGGACTCAGAATGAGGGATATCATTGCTGATATCAGATGAATCTTTGCTGAAAGCAGAGAATACTAGAAAGATATTTACCTGTGTTTTATTGACTATGCAAAGGCATTCAACTGTGTGGGTCATAACAAATTATGGGTAACATTGCAAAGAGTGGGAATTCCGGAACACTTAATTACGCTCATGAAGAACCTGTAAAAAGACAAAGAGGCAATTGCTCGAACAGAACAAGGGGATATTGCATGGTTTAAAATCAGGAAAGGTGTGTGTCGGGGTTATATCATTTCACCATGCTTATTCAATAAGCAAATCTGATAAACTGAACTATATGAAGAAGAACACGGCATCAGGATTGGAGGAAGACTCATTAACAATCTTCGATATGCAGATGACACAACCTTGCTTGCTGAAAGCGAAGAGGACTTGGAGCACTTACTGATGAAGATCAAAGACTACAGCCTTCAGTATGGACTACATACACTTCAACATAAAGAAAACAAAAATCCTCACAAATGGACCAAAAAGCAACATCATGATAAATGGAGAAAAAACTAAAGTTGTCAAGGACTTCATTTTACTTGGATTCACAGTCAACATCCATGGTAGCAGCAGTCAAGAAATCAAAAGACCTATTGCTGCAAAAGATCTCTTTAAAGTGTTAAAAAGCAATGATGTCACTTTGAGGACTAAGGTGCACCTGACCCAAGCCAGGGTATTTTCAATCACCTGATATGTCTGGGAAAGCTGGACAATGAATAAGGAAGACAGAAGGAGAATTGATGCCTTTGAATTGTGGTGTTGGTGAAGAATATTGAATATACCATGGACGGCCAGAAGAATGAACAAATCTGTCTTGGAAGAGTACAGCCAGAATGCTCCTTAGAAGTGAAGATGGCAAGACTACGTCCCAAGTACTTTGAACATGTTATCAGGAGGGACCAGTCCCTGGAGAAGGACATCATGCTTGGTAAAGTAGCGGAATCAATGAAAAAGAGGAAGATCCTCCACAAGATGGGTTAACACAGTGGCTGCAACAACGAGTTCAAACATAGCAGTAATTGGGAAGATGCCACAGGACTGGGCAGTGTTTTGTTCTGTTGTGCATAGGATCACTAAAAGTCAGAACTGACTTGACGACACCTAACAACAACAACAGCCTCCTAAACTGTGAGAAGATAAGTTTCTGTTTGTTAAAGCCATCTGCTTGTGGTATTTTTGTTACAGCAGCACTAAGAAACTACAACAAGCCCTAATCCCTCTGCAGGAACCTGTGTCATTAGGGACAAGCATTCTAGGAACAGGTAAAGCCAAACTGCAGGGGGTCATGGGAAGATAAAAACCCATTGAAACTCATTGTAGTCAAGTCGACTCCGACTCAAAGTGACCCTATAGGACAGAGTTGAACTGCCCCATAGGGTTTCCAAGGAGCAGCTGGTGGATTCAAACTGCCGACCCTTTGGTTAGCAGTCATAGGTCTTAACCAGTGTGTCACCAGGGCTCCAATGGAAAGATAGAGGAGACTAAAGGGGAAGAATGGTGTCTCACCCTGCTGTGTGCCCAGCTCCATTTACACTCACTCCACCTTCTCCTGGAAGACTAGTCTGACCCAGCATTTTCTCAAATGGAGGATGGGCAGGTGGCATTCACTTATCATTTGCCTAAGTCCGGGTTGGGAGTAATAAGCCACTAAACCACTCCCATTGAACATATCAGAGAATTGAGACTCTGAGGAGAAATTTACTGTGTCCAAGTTTATAAAATTAGTTATACGTCACTCAGATATCCTAACTTCCAATCCAGCTCACTTTTTTTCCTTTGAGTCTTACTGTTTATTTAGATAAATATTCCGTATCCATGAGTCTCTCAGAAGTTCTTTGAGACAATGCCATTGGCCTTGGCCACTTGGAGAATACAACCATCTGACTCACCTATCTTGCAAATAGCCTTGCAGATAGCACAGATTTAAAACTGGCTGTTGAACCCACCTGTGACTTTGTCAGCCTCAGCCATGTCCATCTGGATGGACACATGGTCCTTGGTGCTGATGATGAAGTTGCTGGTGGAGCATTTCTGCAGCATGTATATGTCCACGAAGTTCTGCATAGTGAGGCCATGCCTGAGGTCACCACACCAAGGGCGAGCAGAGAAACGAAGCCCAATTCACTTTTAATTGTTCTATTTTTCCATGTCTGAAAAGATCATGCATCATGTCTATGGAAGGCTTGCGGTAATATTTAGGTTAAATTGTTTACAGAATGCAGGTCCTGAGCTCAGTCCTGCAATACTGAGAGGGATGAAACACAGTTAATCTTGCTCTCAAGAAATTTACATTCCGGTGAGAACAAAAAACCACAAAACACACTGCCATTGGGTCGATTCCAACTCATATTGACCCTCTAGGACAGAGTAGAACTGCCACATAGAGTTCCCAAGGCTGAAACCTTTATGTGAGCAGACTGTCACATCTTTCTCCGGAGGAACGGCTACTGGGTTCGAACCACTGACCTTTTGGTTAGCAGCTGAGTGCTAAACCACTGCCCCACCAGGGCTCCTTTCTAGTGAGAAAGAAGATGTTAATTCAGTCTATTACAAAATATATATGAACCATGCATAAGATGTGCCTGTGAAGAATATGAAAGTGAGTGAACGTGGTCTCTGCCCTCAAGGGCTTATGATCTAGGAGAAGAGAGAAGACAGTACAAGTGAAGGTAGAACTAACAAATAAAAGGCAGAACAGTCTCCCCTTCCTCCTTGACCATCCGCCACCCTCATGTTCTAAAGAAGAAAGCCTAACACTCCACTGCTGGCTCTTTTTCTCCTTAAAATGCTAAAAGGAGATGAACGCAGTTGGGGCTTGTGTCTAAATCTGACTTCTCCCTTCTGCGGCTCTGTGTGTAATGAGACTCAAAAGAAATTTATGACAGCAATGACTGCCGATTCCAGAGCATTGTGGTGACTGATAACCGTGCTACCTGGAGCTTGTCTTTCTGGTTTTCTCTTTCACTAAAAAGTAATAGTGCAGAGCAGTAGAGGCACAGCTTGGCCTGTTACCAACCCTGAAGTGGCATGTGCAGGGGAGGGGCACAAATAAATAGTCAACTGAGATGGTTGATAGGGAAAATTCCACGTCTGTTCTTTTAGGTGGGTTGTTTCATCCCTGACCTTCCGAATACCTCTGATATACCCTATCCAGGCAAAAACATCCCCTGCTGACACAGGGAAAGAGTGATAAATGATGGCTGAACATTATAATAGTGGTACATCAGAAAGAGGCTGTTCTATGCCAAACTGGAGGACAGGCCAAGAGGACGTATTGTCAAGTTACCACAAAATGGATTGAGGAAAGCTTAAGAAAGACCCTAGTTCAGCTAACTAGAAGCAGTTCAGGGTGCAATTTATTTTCTGAGGAAACATTCAGGATATCTGCTTCTCTTTTGGATGAAGGAAGGACATTCCTACTGTCATGGATTGAATTATATCCCCCAAAAATATCCGTCAACTTGGCTGGGTCACGATTCCCGGTATTGTATGATTGTCTATCATTTTGTCATCTGATGTGATTTCCCTATGTGTTGTAAATCCTATCACTATGATGTAGTAAAATAGATTAGCGGCAGTTATATTGATGAAATCTACAAGATTAGGTAATGTCTTAAGCCAATTTCTTTTGAGATATAAAAGAGAGAAGCAAGCAGAGAGACATGGGGACCTCATACTACCAAGAAAGCAGTGCCAGGAGCAGAGTGTGTCCTTTGGACCTGAGTTTCCTGGGCTGAGATGCTCCCAGAACAAGGGAAGACTGATGACAAGGACCTTCCTCCAGAGCTGACAGGAAAGTCTTTGCCTGGGGCTGACACCCTGAATTTGGACTTGTAACCTACTAGACTGTGAGAGAATAAATTGCTCTTTGTTGAAGCTATCCACCTGTGGTATTTCTGTTAGACCAACAGTAGAAGACTAAGACACCTACCCAAGATGGAGAATGGGTTCAATAGTTTTTGCTTTGGAATTTTTCAGGAAACTCAGGATAATAAGGAAGTAGGGGAGGTGGATCAGAACTTCAGATTCCAAAGTGTCTCTGATCATCCTGATCTTGAGATCAGTGATTCAACAAATAGGGGCAGTGAAGAAACTTGTAGAGGTTCACCCCCTCCAGAGCTCTAGTGTAAGGGTGGAATTAAGAGATATAGTGGATTGAATAGTGTGCCCCCAAAATTCATGTGCACTCAGGAATAAGTTTATCTTATTTGGAAATAGGGGTTTTTTAGATGTAATTAATTAAGGATCTCAAAATGAAATCATCCTTGATTTAGGATGTTCCCTAAATCCAATAGAGTGTCCTTGTAAGAAGAGGAGAGACACGCCAAGAAACACACCGAGGGAAGGTCATGTGAAGATAGAGGCAGAAATTGGAGTGATGTGTCTGCAAGCCAAGAAATGCCAAGAACTGGTGGCAACCACCAGAAACTAGGAGAGAGTCAAGGAACAGGTTCTTCCTCAGAGCTCCCAAAAGGAACCAACTGCTTGCCACCCTCATGTTCTAAAGAAGAAAGCTTAAATACCTTTCTTTCAGACTTCTGGTCTCCAGAACTGTTAGAATAAATTTCTGGTTTTTTAAGCCTCTAAGTCTGTGGTAATCTGTTAGAGCAATCACAGGAAACTAGCACAAAGGAGCTGGGCAGAAAGGTTCAGAGGTATCCACTCTCCTCAGCCCCAAGTGCCCTACTAGTATCTTCTAGTTTAATGGCCCAAACTGCAGTGTCCCCAGCACCTCCCAGTAGAGCCTCTTGAGAAGTTAGAGATTCCATTACATAATCCCCTCAAATCTTTGCTTCTCAAAACCACCAGGCACACACAACCCCAACTTGAACAGTCCTCTTCACCCACTCAGTGTGGACTTCAGGCCAAGCCAAAGAATTGCCTCCTCCTTTCTCTAGTGCCACATCTGCTCACATCTCTGGCCTCAGCTTGCTTGGTCCATTTCCCAAATGGCCTCCTGAGATGCTCAATGTAAGAGATAGGGCCATACAATGACTGTCCACCAAGAGTCCCTCACTTGCCTGAGATCCTAGCAGCCCATTTCTCAACCAGGAATGCCAATCACAGAAAACACCCAGTGATTTCTCTAGCCTGGGGGAAGCAAGAAAGAGCTAGGTGTGAGGTTAAGAGAGGTCAAATCAATGGAACAAATATCAATCAGCATAATGTCATTAACGTAATGGACCAATGTGACGTCTTGTGGAAGGGAAAGATGATCAAAATCCTGATGGGCTAAATTATGACATAGGGCTAGTGAGTTGATATACCCCTGAAGTAGCACAGTGAAGGTGCCTTCCTGGCCTTGCGAGCTGAAAGCAAAGTGCTTCTGGTGTTCCTTCAAAACCAGAATCAAGAAAAAGGCATTGGCCAGATCAATAGTTGCACACCAGGTACCAGGAGATGTATTAATTTGCTCAAGCAAGGAAACCACATGTGGAACATCAGCTGCAATTGGAGTCACCACCTAGTTAAGTTTTCAATAATCCACTGTCATTCTCCAAGATTCATCTGTTTTTTGCACAGGCCAAATAGGTGAGTTGAATGGGGATGTGGTGGGAATCACCACTCCTGCATCCTTCAAGTCCTTGATGGTGGCAGTAATCTCAGCAATCCCTCCAGGAATGCGGTCTTGGTTTTGGTTTATTATTTTTCTAGATAGGAGCAGTTCTAATGGCTTCCACTTGGCTTTTCCTACCATAACAGCCCTTACCCCACTTGTCAGGAATCCAGAGTGGGGGTTTTGCCAGTTTCTGAGCATATCTATGCATTTTGGAATTGGGGAAATCACTATAGAATGGGTTTGGGGACCCACTGGATCCACTGTGAGAGGAACGTGAGCTAAGAATCTGTTAGTAACCTGACCTCCATACTTTCCCCACTCTAACTGCTGGGTCACAGTGACTTTTTCAGTCTTCTGGAATTATTATCAGTTCAGAGCCAGAATCCGGTAATCCCCCAAAACTCTCATTATTTCCATTTCCCCAGTGAACAGTCACTCTTGTAAAAGGCTGTAGATCCCTTTGGGGAAGACTGGGAGAAAGATTAGCAGTATAAAATTTTGGCAGTGTCGTGGAGTCTTTCCTCAAGGGGATCCAGCCTCCCCTTCATAAGGAAATGCTCCCGATCACTAGCCATTAGAGAGATGCAAATCAAAATCACGATGAGATACCATCTCACCTGGCATTGCTGGCATGAATCAAAAAACTGGAAATAACAAATGTTGGAGAGGCTGCGGGGAGACCGGATCTCTTCTGCACTGCTGGTAGGAATGCAAAATGATACAACCAATATGGCCCTTCCTTAGAAAGCTAGATATAGAGATAGTATACAATACAGCTATCCCACTTCTAGAAATATATCCGAGAGAGATAAGAGCCATCACACATATGCACACCCATGTTCATTGCAGCATTGTTCACAATAGCAAAAAGATGGAAACAACCTAGATGCCCATCAACAGATGAATGGATAAACAAACTATGGTACATATACACGTAATAGAGTATTACGCAAAGATAAAGAACAATGATGAATCTGTGAAGCATCTCATAACATGTATGAAACTGGAGGACATTATGCTGAGTGAAATAAGTCAATCACAAAAGGACAAATATTGTATGAGACCACTACTGTAAAAACTCATGACAAGGTTTACACACAAAAAGAAACAATCTTTGATGGTTACAAGGGAGGGGAGGGGTAGGGGGAGAGTACTAAACAGACAATAGATAAGTGATAACTTTGGTGAACGGTAAGACAGTACACAATACTGGGGAAGCCAGCACAACTTGTACAAGGCAAGGTCATGGAAACTCCATAGACACATCCAAACTCCCTGAGGGACTGAATTGCTGGGTGGAGGGCTGTGGGGACCATGGTCTTGGGGAACATCCAGCTCAATTGGCATAACATAGTTTATAAAGAAAATGTTCTACATTCTACCTTGGTGAGTAGCATCCGAGGTCTTAAAAGCCAGTGAGCAGCCATCTAAGATACTCCACTGGTCTCACCGCTTTGGGAGCAAGGGAGCATGAAGAAAACAAGATACAAGGGAAAGATTAGTTCAAAGGACTAATGGGCCACAACTACCACGGCCTCCACAAGACTGAGTCCAGTACAACTAGATGGTGCCGAGCTACCACCACTGACTGCTCTGACAGGGATCACAACAGACGGTCCCAGACAGAGCTACAGACAAATGTAGAATAAAATTCTAACTCACAAAAGAAGACCACACTTACTGGCCTGACAGACTGGAGAAACCCCAAGAGTATGGCCCCCAGACACCCTTTTAGCTCAGTAATGAAGTCACTCCCAAGGTTCACCCTTCAGCCAAAGATTAGACAGCCCCATAAAACAAAACGACTAAAGGGGCACACCAGCCCAGGGGCAAGGACTAGAAGGCAGGAGGGGACAGAAAAGCTGGTAAGAGGGAACCCAAGGTCAAGAAGGGAGAGTGTTGACATGTCATGGGGTTGTTAACCAATATCATAAAACAATGTGTACTAAAAAACAAAAGAAATAATGCTTTCTTTCAGGGCACAAGTGGCAACTTGGAGGTCATTTATGTGGTGCTTGAGCCGTAACTCTGAGACATGAGCTCATCTCTTTCTTTCACCACTTGTCTAGCAAACGTAGGACTAACCAACCAGCTTCTTCATACTTCTCATTCTGACAAAACTTAGGAAAGTATCAAACATGCGATCACCCAGAGCCTTGCCACTCACCGATACCTGATCTATTGGTGGTGATATTTTGTGTATTTCTATTGCCACTTCACACCACAGATTAGCAGTATCCTCTTTACTAATGGAAGCAGAGTCATCAATCTTCAACCCGATTTGAGAACAAATTTGGAAAATTCATCCTTACAATTTTGTTTCTCTAGAACCACTCTTGGTGCCAAACATCTTAGGCTCGGTTCTCTAGAGAAGTAAAACCAGTGAAGTATGTGTGTGTGTGTGTATATATATACGTATATATATACATATACACATAGACAGAGAGATTTATCTCAAGGAAAGGGCTCATGTGGTTGTAGAGGCTGGCAAGTCCCAAGTCCATGGGTCAAGTATCAGGCTGGAGTCTCCTGACTAATATAGTTGCAGTGGCTGACAAACACAAGATCAGCAGGTCAGACAGCAGGTCACTGGCTCATGGGCTGTGGAGGCTGATGAATCCAAGATTAACAGGTAAGACAGCAGGCTGCTGGCTCACAGGCTACAGAGGCCGATGAATCACAAGATAGGCAATTATTATGGCAGGCTGCTGGCTCAAGTCCCAAGAACTAGAGGTCAGATGATGACAAGCCAGATGCAGGATCCAGAGCAAACAAAAGCCAGCAAGCTTTGCCAGAATGTCCATATATATTTGGTGCAGGCCACACCCCTGAAGAAACTCTTGTTACAACTGATTGGCTGGTCACATCAGACCACTTCATGTAGGTGATTACATTTTATCATAAAATTGAGGATAACTACACTATTACATAACTGTCAAATTACATCATTACATAACTGCCAAATTATCTCATTATATAACTGCCAAACCACTGAGAATCATGGCCCAGTCAAGCTGACACACAACACTAACCATTACACTGTGACATTAATGATATCGTTTGATAATTTCTGCATTTGTTGGATCACCTTTCTTGGGAATGGGAACAAATATGAATCTCTTCCCGTCAGTTGGCCAGGTAGCTGTCTTCCAAATTTCTTGGCATAGACAAGTGAGCACTTCCAGCGTTGCATCCATTTGTTGAAACATTTCAGTTAGTATTCCATCAATTCCCGGAGCCTTGATTTTGCCAATGTCTGCAGTGCAGCTTGGACTCCTTCCTTAAATACCATTGGTGCTTGATCACATGCTACCTCCTGAAATGTTGGAACTTCAACCAATTCTTTTCAGTACAGTGACTGTGTATTCCTTCCATCTTCGTTTGATGCTTCCTGCATTGTTCAATTTTTTGCAATATTGAGTTCTTCAATATTGCAACTTGAGGCTTGAATTTCTTTTTTTTCTTTTTTTTCAGTTCTTTCAGCTTGAGAAATGCTGACTGCGTTCTTTCCTTTTGGTTTTCTGACTCCAGGTCTTTGCACGTTTCACTATAATAGTTTACTTTGTCTTCTCGAGCCACCCTTTGAAATCTTCCATTCAGCTCTTTTACATCATTTCTTCCTTTCACTTTAGCTACTCTACATTCAAGAGCAAGTTTCAGAGTCTCTTCTGACATCCATTTTGGTCTTTTTTTCTTTCCTGTCTTTTTAATGACTTTTGCTTTCTTCATGTATAGTACCCTTGACATCATCCTACAATTCGTCTGGTGTACAGTCTTCAGCAATCAATGCGTCAAATCTGTTCTTGAGATGGTCTCTAAATTCAGGTGGGATGTCCTCCAATTTGTACTTAAGCTCTTGTGGACTTGTTTTCATTTTCTTCAGAATCATCTTGAACTTGCATATGAGCAATCAACAGTCTGTTCTGCAGTTGGCCCCGGCCTTGTTCTGACAGATGATATTGAGCTTCTCCATTGTCTCTTTCCACAGATATAGTCAATTTGATTCCTGTGTATCCACCCGGTGAGGTCCATGTGTATAATCATTTATGTTGTCGAAAAAGTATTTGCAATGAATAAGTCACTGGTCTTGCAAAATTCCATCATATGATCTTCTGCGTCATTTCTATCACCAAGGCCTTAATTTCCAACTACTAATCCCTCTTCCTTGTTTCCAACTTTCACATTTCAATCACCAGTGATTATAATGCATCTTGATAGCATGTTTAATCAATTTCAGACTGCAGAAGTTGGTAAAAATCTTCAGCTTCTTCATCTTTGGCACTAGTGGTTGGTGCATAAATTTGATTAATAGTCATATTAGTTGGTCTTCCTTGTAAGTGTATGGATATTATCCTATCACTGACAGTGTTGTACTTCAGGACAGATCTTGAAATGTTCTTTTTGACAATGAATGTGATGCTGTTCCTCTTCAGTTTGTCATTTCCAGCATAGTGGACCATATGATTGTCTGATTCATCCATTTCAGCTCACGAATGCCTAGGATATCGATCAAGAGTTCCATTTCATTTTTGACAACTTCCAACTTTCCTTGATTCATATTTCATACATTCCACATTCTGATTATTAGTGGATGTTTGTAGCTGTTCCTTTTCGTTTTAAGTTGTGCCATATCAGCCAATGAAGGTCCTGAAAGTTTTACGCCGTCCGTGTCTTTAAGGTTGACTCCACTTTGAGGAGGCAGCTCTTCCCCAGTCATATTTTGAGTGCCTTTCAACCTGAGGGGCTCATCTTCCGGCACTGTATCAGGCAGTGTTCCACTGCTATCCATAAGATTTTCATTGGCCAATTTTTTCAGAAGTAGATCACCAGATCCTTCTTCCTAGTCTGTCTTAGTCTGGAAGCTCTTCTGAAACCTGTCCACCATGGATGACCCTGTTGATGTTTGAAATACCAGTGGCATAGCTTCTAGCATCACAGCAACTTGCAAGCCACCTCAGTATGACAAATTAATAGACAAGTGGTGGTTGGACATTTTGCTCCCCTCATAATCATTTCTTAGACAACTACTGGAGCATTTTAAATTTATCACATTCTTGAAGCTGCCTTGCCCTTCCTCAGAGCTGAGAGGCAGGTTGGGATGCAGTGGGCAACCCTTATGAACTAGTCTTCTCTAGAATAAGCAAACGCATAGAGATCAGAGTTTAACAGTGGTACCAGAGGCAGGAGGGAAGGAGAAAGATGGAAATCTTCATTAGTAACATTGTTTCCATTTATGGGGATGGGAAACATGGCAATGGATGTTGGTGATGTTTGCACATGATTGATGTAATTGGTTTCATTGAATTGTACAAGTGAAAAATGTTGAATTGGCAAATGTTGTGTTACCTATATTTTTACAACAACAAAAAAGAAATAACTAGTCTTTTTTGTTCTCCTGGGTGGCTATCAGCTCCACTGCCTGTCTGAAGAGCTCTAAGCCAGAAAGAAGCGGGTGAACAGCTGTCCTCCTCCCCCAAACTTGGGCTCAGGTGGAGAGATGCTGTGTCTAGTGGAGGGTCTGTCCCTTAGAGCCTTGCTCTGGAAGGAGCTGAGGGTGGAGGGAGCAGCTGGGGAGGCAGGAGTGGGAGTGACTACACTGGAGAAGAGCTTTAGGAGAGATTGAATAGAAGAGGCAGAGATCTGTGGGGTCTCTCTCCCCTGAGTCAGGATGCACTGGGGCAGCCAATGGGGAAGAGGCAGAGTGAGCCTGCTCTTGGAATCTTTGTTTCCCTGGAGTCAGAAAGCTAAGCAGGTATTGACAAACACACCCAGAGATGTGTGAGCCCGGCAGACAGGGAGGGCGAAGGGAAAGGCTAGCCTCAGGAAGCAGCCGATCATGGCCATGTCAACCATCTGTTTCATTTTTTCAAATCTTCTGCTTCATTGCCCCTCCCACCCAACCCCCAAGTGTGTGTCAGACTGTGTGTCCCAACGTTTGGTTCAGGAATATGGCCACCAGGATCATGACTGTCTTCCTCCCACCCATAGCTGGTTGGAGCCTGTGCCAGACTAGAATCCTGGTCTCTTCATTCTCAGCCCAGTGCCCCTTCTTCCACTCGAGCCTCCGGACAGTTCATGAAGGGAAACTATGTGAGCACATGGCCCAGGGGCCCTTCAGCCCTTCCTTTCTCTTCTCCTGCCTTCCACCTGCTCCCTAAAAACTTTCAATACCCAGACAAAGAAGCACTGCTCCAAGAGCCCAGCCAGAGTCTCCTTCTCTGGTTTCTGAGCTGTGCCAAGAGCGGGCTGTGTGGACACCATTAAAGTTTAATGCCAGAATGGAGTCCTTGGGTGGTACAAATGGTTAAGCACTGGGCTACTAACCAGAACATTGGGGATTTGAACTCACCCAGAGTTGCCTCAGAAGAAAGGCTGAGTGGTCTGCTTTTGAAAGGGCACAGTCATTGAAGACCCTGTGGAGCACAGTGTGGTTGCCATGAGTTGTAGTTGATTCAATGGCAACTGGAAAAAAAAAAAAGTTTAATGGCAGTATAGGGCAGCATCCAGATTGTTTGGTTTGAAAATATACACAAAAATAACTTCAGAACCTCCATGATTCTCAGGTAAAGGAATCCTAGTGCCCAAGATAAGAAACCAGGGATCAAGGATGGGGCTAATGAGATCCAGACATCTAAACATTAGGAAAGGCTCAGGGGGCTGTCAAGAATTACTGGGCATGGGCTTTGCTGGCACCTGGAGGACTGGTTTGGGGGCAGGTGCTGTAGACACGTTCACTTGGGAGGGGACCTCGCAGTAGAGGAGACAGTTGCACTAATTACTACTAAATGTCTTTTGTTCTTAATGAACAGTCTCAGTTTTCGGCCTACGACTTAGTTCAGGCTCCTGCTTTCTAGGAATGGAGTCGTCCCAGGGTTCAGTGGGTGTCCGGGGAGAGAGACACCCACTCCTTGTTTCCCTGCCAGTCACTTTCTTCTAAGACAGAGAAACTGAAAGTCTGGGGTTCTGGTTTTCCTGGGCTAGTCCGAACTTGGTCTTAGAGAGGGGGTCCTCAAAGCTGCTGAGATAAGAAAGGGAAGTTGGTGGCAGAGGGAGATAAGGCAACTTTGTGGAGAAAGGAGAAGCAAGGGGTGCCAGATTCCTCCAGAAGCAGGTTCTCAAGGCCCCACTCTTGCTTCCCATTATCTGAAGGGCGCCCCTGTTTCCTAGCTGCTGCCTGTGTTCCCTCCCCCTTCCCTGTGGGCCATGGAAGGAGCACACTGGGACTGGTTCAACATTTTATCCTGAACTATCCTGAGGGGGAAGAAGGGGGATGAAGCTGAGTGGTGGAGCCAAATCGCTCTTTTCTCTCTGGTTCCCACCACCCCTCCCCCACTTGTGTTGTGTGGTTGCCAAGGAGATAGCACAGCCTATCTGCAGCCTCTGTTTTGTTCCTGTCGAGACCAGGAAACTTTGTAAGGCCAATTCAGTGGGAGCACTGTCAGCTCAAGTCCGTTGGCAAGGAGGGGCCGCATTGTCTCCAAGCCTCCTGCGCTGATGGCCTCCCACACGGCTGTACATACACACACACACACACACACACACACACACACACACACACACACACACGCTTGTACCACCCACACACACACTCACAACCTCCAATCACCCAGCTGAACTAATGGGAGGAAAGAAAATGAAAAACAAATTGGGGGACAAAAATCCCCCTGGCCACCCTCTCCCCCATGACAGAGCCACATTGCCCACGCTGCCTCTTTTCTCCTCCCCTCTGAGCCCTGAGGTGTTGGCCAGGTTGTGGTGTCCCAGGCAGCCCACCCCCTCCAACAGCACCCTGCTATCTCAGGCATGGTTGGTCCGGAAAGAGCTGACAAGTCCAGACTACCTTAGGTGTGAGTCCTAGGAAGCAGGAGGGGGGCCACTGAGAAGTCAGAGCAGCCTCTTGAGAAGGGAGCATGGAGGCATGACCCAGAAGCTCCAGGGCGGGGGTCACAGGAGTGGTGTGCAACCTTGGGACAGTCACCTATGTTGTCCAATATCACTGTCTGTGAAAGGGGACATCGGCTTCAGGGTCTCCAGATGTCCCAGAAGTGAACTGAGATCCTAAGAGGGCAGAGGGATCAGCTAAAAAAGGGTGGTGAAGGGTAGTTGGTTGTAAAGTTGACCATGTTGTAGCTTTTCTGTGGTTTCAAAGTCCCATAAGTAAGACCAAGGTCACCATAAAAGAAGGAACTTTCCAGTGATTTGAACTGTCCAGCCCAAAACACGAGCTGCTACACCAAGTAGTGAACTCCACATCACTGGAGGTATTCAAGCAGAGGCTGGATGCCCATCTGATAGGTCTGCTGTTAAAGGGACCCCTGTTTGAGTGGGAGCTTAGGCCAAATGACCCCTGAGGTTCTTTTAACAGTAGATTCCAGAGACCATGGTTCAGAGCCTTTGCAACGGGCTGTCTCAGTGCATGGTGGCCTGGGGACTGCAGGCAGAGGGGCCTCCCTTCATCACACGATGTAGCTGACCTTTCCACTGACCAACCAAGTGGCCTTATAGTTGTTTTTCCTGGAAGGCTTGAATGGATTGAAGCATAAATGCCTAAGAAAAAGCCCAGTGGGAGATGCTGGGTGTGGGATTTAGAGAACCTAGTGCAACCAGCTTGGGGTGACCGCCTTGTCTAGGAAGTCAATTTCTGCTTGAAATGAAGGGTTGAGAACCAGCTAAGAAACTCATCTTGTTTTCTCAAAGATCAAGTACTGAGTGAGTGAGGTAGCCTCTCTGGCTAGGAGAGAAGGGGCTGATGTCAGGAGAAGGCAAAGTAGAGACAATGTTGTAAGCTCCTTAGGACCAAGGGTAGTGCTGTTTCCCCAAACCCAAGGCTCCTGAGGACTGTTGTTCAGATGTGCTTGCCCAAGGGTGCCCACCGAAGGGGTGGGTCGGGGCTGAAATCCAGCCTCACTCTGCTGACCAAGCACTACATCCTATAGGATAGTGGCCACCACTGGGAGGAGGCACCTTTTTCTAAATTTCCCACGGGGCTGCTTGGGGTGGCAGCAGCCTTGCTCTAATCCATTCCTGCATTGATGTCCTGTGATCATCCTAAGTACACATCTCACCACATCACTCCCTATGTAAGTACTTCAATGGCTGCCCATCCCCTATGGGGAAAACGCAAATGTCTTAGCCTCCTGCCAAAGCTTTCATCTTGGACCCCTGCCCATCTTCCCAGTCTTGTTAGCCTCCCTCTTCTGCACGCCCCTGCACTCCAGCTACATCACTGGGCCAGCCTTGCCCGGAAATCTACACCATCTCTCACTTCCCTGCTTCCTCAGGGCTCTTCCCAGCCTGGAACAGCCAGGGAACTTGGTTGCAAACAACAGAAATCAACACTCACTAACTTAAACAGATAAGGAATATGCCATTCTGTCTCCCTCCCCTGGCTGCAGCAAGCTTCATCCCCACCTGTTTCTCTGTCAGGATTGACGTTCCAGCCCTTGGCTCTAACCTCTGCCCCACTTCTGTCCCTGTGCCCCTGTGCGCTCTCTCCTGGGTGCCTTCCTCCTCCTCTTCTGCTTCTATTTTAAGGAGCCCTTGAAACCCTCCCATATTCTGGTGGCTCAAGAGTCGATGGGAGGGCTGGAGCAGCAGCTCCCACCACAGGCAGGAACTGAGGGAGGCTAGAAAGCTGAGGACACCCCGAGGTCATATACAGAGGGCAACTGGTTCGTCAGCCCCTCGCCACCCAGACGGGAGACTTGCTGCTAAAGGACTCTATACCAGGCCACCACTGCTATGGATGGTCACCAGCTGTCCCTGCCTTTTCTGTCACTCTCTCAAGTTACAAAGTTCCAAACACTCTGATAGGGTGTCAGATTGGCTGAGCTCAGGGCCCACCCTCACCCCACCCTCATCCACTCCAGCCCTCACTGCTGGGGAGCAAGGAGGCAAAAATCCGCCCCCTTCAGCATGCGCAGCAGAAGGTAAAATCCTGCCTCCACTAAGACTCCCATGTTAAAGGAATTCTCTCCTGTCATGGATTGAACTGTGTCCCCCAAAAATATGTGTATCAATTTTGCTGGACCTTGATTTCCAGTGTTGTGTGATTGTCCACCATTTTGTCATCTGGTGTGATTTTCCTGGTGTTGTAAATTCTATCTCTGCGATGTTGATGAGATGGGATTAGCAGCAGTTATGTTGATGAGGCAGGACTCAATCTACAAGATCGAGTTGTCTCTTAAGCCAGTCTCTTTTGAGATATAAAAGAGAGAAGCGAGCAGAGTGACACAGGGAACTTCATACCACTGAGAAACCAGGCCCAAGAGAATAGCGTGTCCTTTGGACCCGGGGTCTCTGTGCTGAGAAGCTCCTCGACCAGAGGAAGATTAAAGACAAGGACCTTCCTCCAGAGCTAAGAGTGAGAGAAAGCCTTCCGCTGGAGATGACACCCTGAATTTGGACTTGTAGCCTACTAGACCGTGAGAGAATAAATTTCTCTTTGTTAAAGCCATCCACTTGCAGTATTTCTGTTATAGCAGCACTAGATGACTAAGACATCTCCCAAATAGGATAGGTGTTCTGACATGGATAATCAAAAACATGACAGATGTCTACTTCACTGTTCCCTTGTCTGCCTCATCAATTCCCACTCGTTCCTCAGTTGTCACCTTTGTGAAGCCTCACTCGGACTCAAGCACTCAGGTGCCCCTCCCTCTGCTCACAGCACCTGCACATACGGCTACCACCTCCTTCCTATTTTATTAGGACTGTTTTCAGATTTGTCTTCCTCACCAGACTGGGAGCTCCTTTGGGTCTCAGAGAGGAGCACACTCACTCATGACCACTTGTCTGTATAACATTCAGGGGAGCTAGGTAAGTTTGTGAGGGAATGACTGAGTGACTCGGTTTATCCCCTATCCTCACGTAGTAGAAGATTCGCTCATAACGTGTTCAACGCCTGGCTGAGTGTTATGAATGGGCTGCTGCACTGTGGAAATGAGGTACTGAGAACTAGGGGGTGGGGTTCTTATATTGACAAGTATTGGAGAGAGAAGCCTGCAAAATGGTGGCTGTCTTCCCTAAAGGGCTGTGAAGGCACCCTCCAGAGAGGGGGCTGGTGGGGTATGCTTCCAACTGTCACTACGAGGCCTTACTTAGCTGTTGTAAATCTGGAACCGTGTAAGCTGAGACGAAAATGCTTTACAGTCATTAGGCCCCATTGTGAAGGTAATTATATAAAGTCCTATTGCAGACACCTGGGCCAGGAGTGGGCTGGAACTGCCCTGAATGGCCCCCACAGGGGAGTAGAGTGGGAGAGAAGCATCTGGAAGGATATGGGAGGGTAGCAAGAGCTTCTTAAAATAGAAGAAGCAGAAGGTGCAGGAGGAAGACATCCAGGAGAAGGAGCACACAGGGCAAAGCCCAGGGATAGAGAGAGGAGAGGCGGAGCAGGGGTTTAAGCCAAGGGCTGCAGCATAAAACCTGACGGAGAAACAGAGCGTGTGTGATTAAGCTTGCTGAAGCCGGGGAGGGAGGGAGAGAAGGGCACATAAATAAATAGTGAAAGCCTACCCAGTTAATCAAGAGTTTAAGCGCCTCCTATGTGCCAGGCAGAGTCCCTGAGCGATGCAAATGGTTAACATGCTCAGCTGCTAACTCAAAAGTTGGAGGTTTGAGTCCAGCCAGAGGCACCGCAGGAAAAAGGCCTGGTGATCTGCTTCCAAGAAATCAGCATTGAAAACCCTGTGGAGCCCAGTTCTACTCTCACAGGCATGGGGTCTCCAGGAGTCAGAGTTGACTCGATGGCCACTGGTTTATGTGCCAGGCACTGTGGTGGGGCACTAAGGACACAAAGGTATGCAATTGCATATATGAAATATGCAAACCCCTTACATCTGAGGGGTTTATACAGCAGTAGGGGAGACAAACACAAAAACAGATTTAAAAAATTGCTTGGTAGATGCATAAATACAAGAAAAAGAATTTAATGAGAACATAATAAAGAGGCACTTCTCCTGGCCTGGAGGAGATGCCCATTGAGCTCTGTGTTGAAGGATGAGTTAGCCAAGGGGGGAAAGACAGAAAGGGGCTCCTGCTAAGGAAGCACACGAGCACACATTTGGAGGCATGGACCAGCATGAACCGGGGCAGGAAGGGCCATGAAATAAGCTGGAGGGTAGGGGGAGAGAGGCGCCCGGCTCAAAGGGCCCCGTGTGCCAGGCTAAGGAGCTTGGACTTTGACCTGCAAAAGGTGGGGAGTCACTAACAGGTTTTCTTGGGACAGTGACATGGTAAGATTTGCACTTGAAGGCTATCATTTTGGCTTTAAGTCAGAGAAGACTGTAGTTAGAGAGACCAATTAGGAGTTGATTGCAATTGTCAAAGTGAAAGATGGCAGACATGGAAAGAGGAGACAGCAGGAAGGAGAGGATATGATGACAGGAAGACAAGTTGCTTTCAGAAGGTTTGTAGAACCCCTAAGTGCCTGTGTCTGACAGGCACTGGAACCCAGGCATCTGAAACTAAAGGGATAGTTGGTGGCTGGAGACGTGGATTTAGGCTTCATCAGCATATAGATTATAAACTCATTGCTGTTGACTCAGTTCCGACTCATAGCGGCCCTATAGGACAGAGTAGAACTGTCCCACAGAGTTTCCAAGGAGCGGCTGGTGGATTTGAATTGTCGACATTTGGTTGGCAGCCGTAGCTCTTAACCACTGCACCACCCGGGCTCCATATAAATTCTAGTTTTAATAAATGAAAGGAGACAAGCTCTCCCAAAAAGAAAATACACGGAGCCAAGCCATGGGCGCAGGTTGGAACTCTGGGAAAATCCGATGTTGAAGGAGGACTCCGTGCTGAGAAGGAGGACTCAAAGAAGGAGAACCCTGAAGGACCGTCGGAGAAGTCGGAGGAGAAGAAGAGATTTCATGCCACAAAGGCTGGAGACAGACCATGTCAGGAAGGAAGGAGAGCACAGCAGGATCCAAAACAGCACAAAGTTCCAAGTAGATAAAGACTGAAAAGTGGCCATTGGCGTAAGCAAAACAGTCATGGGATGATCTTTTTAAAAATATATGTTGTATGGGGCAAAATGTAAGCAAGTGGTGAGCCTGGGCGAAGGGTAGATGGGAGATTCCTTACTCTCCTATGAATTTGAAATTACATCAAAATTTTTTAAAATGGGGTTTCATTTTAAAATAACAGACTCACTGCACAGACTCAAAACAACTCTAAAAGGCATAGAGTAGAAAATGAAAATTTCTCATTCTCTCTAAACCAAAACCACCAGTTGCTATCAAGTTGATCCTGACTCACAGCGACCCCATGTGTTTCACAGTAGAACTGCACTCCATAGGGTTTTCGTGGCTGTGACCTTTTGGAAGCAAGTCACCAGGGCTTTCTTCTGAGGTGCCTCTGGGTAGGTTCAAACCTCCAACTTTTCTGTTAGTAGCCCAGCGCTTGACTGTTTGTGCTACCCAGAGACTCCTTCCATTCTATCTCCTTCCAAATCCCGCCCTCAGGAGTCACTTTTCTTGCTGTTGAGCTGACTCTGATTCACGGTGAACCCATAGCACTGTTAAAAGTTTGGTTCATTTTCTTCCAGAATTGTTTTACTTATTTGATGTTGTTGTTACAAAAAGGAAAGCATACTATACATTGGGTTGTGCAACTTAAAAATATACCACAGACATTTAGTCATGACAGAATGCAGGTTTCACCTCCACGTCTTCTCAAGACTGCACAGTACTCCACTGTGTGGCTACACGAAAATGTATTTTTCATTCTGAAATTTAAAAACTTAAAGGAAAGTACAGAGAAAATACTCTCATGTGCCCACCACCCTTTTTACGTAAATGCCAACAGTCTGTCATGCATGCTGCAGCTGCTTTTCTAGAATACAGTGGGATCCTGTGGAGGAGCTGTGGCTGAAAAGCCCCAGGGTGGCTGGAAGTTGCCTAAAAATGCAAGCATGACCTAAATCACAAGCCTAGCCTCCTCGTGGCCAGCTTTAACCCTTTCAGAGGCTCCTCATTGCCTCCAGGGTCAGTCCCAGCATTCCCAGGCCCCCTGGACTCAGGCCCGTCTCTACCTGTGTTTCCCTCCCCCACTCATCCCTGGTAGGCTGTTCAAACCCTGGCACTTTTCAAACAGGCTTTTTCTCATATCCTTTCTAAGGCTCATCTCTCTGACTGGATTCATTCCCCACCCCACCCTGCTCCCCACCACCCATCCCCCTGGAGAATACTTGTTGTTAGCTGCCATTGTGTCAGCCCGTGACTTAGGTGACCCCAAGCACAATGGAATGAAGCGTTGCCTGATCCTGTGCCATTCCCATGATTGGTTGCCGTTAGAACCATTGTGATCCATGGGGTTTTCATTGACTGATTTTCCCGAGTAGATTGCCAGACTTTTCCTCTTAGTCCACTTGAGTCTGCAAGCTCCGCTGAAACCTGTTCAGCATCACGGCAACACGCAAGCCTCCACTGACGGTGGGTGGTAACCGCGCATGAGGTGCATTGGCCAGGAATTGCACCCAGGTCTCCCACATGGAAGGCGAGAATTCTACACTGCACCACCAATGCCCCCAGAGAATACCTACTGGTCTTCAATACCCAGCTCAAGAGTCATCTCGGGGACTCTCCTGACCACCTCGCCCCCACCAGGTAGGACTGACTTCTCCCCACTTTGGACCCCCCACTACGCCCTCTATCTGTCTCCATCACAGTGCTTATGTCCTTTGATCTCCTCTGTTCACCTGCAGATTACCGGTCCCTGGACTCGAAGTCCCTTGAGGATGAGATCCACACCGTACTCATCTCTGACTCCCCAAAGCCCGGCACTGTGACTGGCACAAATGCTTTCTAAATAATCTCATGTGTTCCTGATTCCCTGGTGTCAGAGCAAAGGGCCTGACTGCTTCTGGGGTCTCCAAGAATAAGGGTGACCCAGGACTGCTCCTGATCCTCAAGGCCACAGCCTGCAGGAGCCCTGCCTCACTTTCCCCAAGTGTCCTGCCTGCACTGAGCAGCCTCAGGCCTCCCCTGCCCGTTCCCTGGCTCAACCAACAGCGCTGCCAGCCAGATCCCGTCTACCAGAGTCAGTAGGGAGCGCTCAGCAGAGCCCGTTACTTAACGGTCAATGGCCAGACTCCCATCTCCCCCACGAGCCCAAGGAGGCTGTTTGGAGCCCAGCCCTGATTCCTGTAACTGGAAAGCGATCTGCACTCGTTCCCAAGATGAATCATTTTGTTGTAATCGCCCGTCCTTTTGCTGGCACTGCCACAGCTGTCTGCTCTGCCTTTTGGCCGTTAGCGGGCAGGACGCCCTTCCAGGCCCTGTTAATTACCAAGAGGGGAATTGCACAAAGGAGGAAGAAAGGGAGACCCCAAAATGTGCAGGGCAGTGAGTGACAATGGACCAAAGCTAATGAAAATCACATGACCACCCTTCTGAAACCCGGACAGAAATCCAATCAGGCAAAGAGCAACTCCAATTTGGGGCTCCCACTGGGGGCTGCTCCAGAGACCAGATATGGCTAACGTGATGGAGGCATCCAGCCCACCTCAGCTGGAGGGAAAGCCTCCTAACCTGGGGTTCCTCTGGGCTGGATTAGCTGCTAACCTGCAAGACCCTGAGGGGAAGGAACTAATACTGAACCGGGAAATTACGGGACCCAGAAATTAGTTCCCTGAATTTTGGTATGAAATGGGTAGCATGTTGTTGTTGTTAGCTGCTATCAAGTTGGCCCCCGACACACTGGGCTATTGTGATCATAGGGTTTTCATTGGCTAATTTTCTAATGTAAATCGCAGCCCTTTCTTCCTACTCCATCTTAGTCTGGAAGCTCCGCTGAAACCTATCAGCATCATAGCAACGTACGAGCCTCCACTGACAGATGGGTGGTGACTGTGCTTGAGGTGAATTGGCCAGAAATCAAACCCAGGTCTCCTGCGTGTAAGGCAAGAATTCTACCACCAAATCACCACCGCCCCCAGTGACGCGTAAACCTGTTCCTTTGCCATTGAGTCAATTCCGACTTATAGCGACTCTATAGGACAGAGAAGAACTGCCCCATAGAGTTTCCAAGGAGCGGCTGGTGGATTCGAATTACCAGTCTTTTGGTTAGCAGCCAACCTCTTAACCACTGTGCCACCAGGACTCCCTAGTAACGTGTAGAGACATCCAAATCTATGCCCATTTTCCTTCTGGGGCAGCAATTCCAGGAGACCATGTAGGATGGCAGCCATGCTTCCTTTCCATCTACAGGTGGGCTGCTCCTATAGATCTGTGGGGAAAGTCCAACCTGCCCGGTCTCTGGCCTCTGCTTGTGGTGTGGACTCAACGGCTACTCTGTGCCAAAGCCTGGTGCCCAGCCTCCAGGCTCTCCATTCTTTCTGTTTGGATAGATCTTCCATCTGCACAATGCAGAACCTTGCCCACAGGAAGTCCAGGAGGGTGCTCACTCCTCCACAGCTTAACTCCACTCAGGTCCTGACCTGGCTGGAAGGGGTTAGAGAGAGAGGCTCTTTGTAAGGAAGGGCGGGAAGATTGGATGACCTGGACAAGACCAAGCTCCCTCCCCAACGAGCATGCCAATCAGGAGGGACACAGCATGCTGGAGGCAGAGGGATGGCCTAGATGACCCCGGCAGGACTCTTCCTGTCCAAGGATCCTTGGATTCCTGGAGGTTCAACATGCTTTCCAAACCATGACCTGGGCAGGGAGCATGGGAGAACTATGGCCACTCCACTTGGTGTCTGGACCTCTGGGAGGGGAGGGAAGAGGACTTCCCTGATGTAGAGTTTCCTGCCTCCTAGCCCAGCCAATCTCTGAAGACTTTGTGGGGTTAAGAAGACTGGGATAAGGGATGAAAACCCCCCACTGAAGCTGGCAGGCTCTCCTAGGCCCCTGTCTGCTTCTCTCTCATCTCCCTACCTCTTCACTTTCTGCTCTGCAATGCCAGCCTCCCCTCCCCACCCCGTCTTCCTGTGACTGCTGGCTCTGCAATGTCTGCAGTTTGCCAAGGACAGCCCTGCCCTCGACCCTCCTCTGCTACCGCAGGGGAAGGGGCAGGCCAGTATTTCCACCGCAGGAAGCTGAGCCTGATTGGGAAAGCAGGACCCCAAGGAAGTTCGCTGGCAGGACACCCTCACCTCTCCGTCTGCTCTCCACTATGCTGCCAGAAGCAAGTCCACAGGCAGAGAGACGTGGGCTCCCAGGGAAAGGATGTCTCTCCAAGGGGAAGAAAGGAAAGCAGACACATTCAACAAATATTTGTTGAGTGCCTACTATGTGCCAGGCACTGTTGCAGGCATAGCTGTGTACAAACAAGCACAGTCCCCACGTTCGTGGAGCGTACATTCTATCGCTCATCATACCAGCACCACCACCACTTGCCACCTAGTCGATTTCAGCCCATAGCAGCCCCATATGTGTCAGAGCAGAACTGCGCTCCGTAGGGCTTTCAATGACAATTTTTCAGTAGATTGCCAGACCTTTCTTGTGAGGCACCTCTGGGTGGATTTGAACCTCCAACCTTTCAGTTAGCAGCCGAGCATTTGCACCAGCCAAGGTCAGAACTGGATGAGGCCTGAGAAACAGCTCCTCACCTCCCACTGAGGAGGCGCTGAAGCCTCTAGAGGAAGTGGGAATGAGGAGTGGTGGAACCCAGAATAGGCCCCTGAGTGCCAGCTTCCCAGGCCAGCAGCCAGTTGGGGTAAGAATGGGCACAGGTTGTGACACAAGCCTGACCCCTTCCCAGAGGGTCTGTCAAGAGTTTGGGTCACCAAGCTGACTGAAGAAGATGGCAAGAAGTGTCCAGACCCCATGTCCTCCTCTGAGCTCACAGCCCGTTCAACAAGTCTCCACTCCATTCGCACCTTGGAGAAGCTCTACTCAATGCCAGCCAGGAGACACTGATAATGTGTTCCTTTGATACGGTGGTTCAAAGACAGCCCCTGTGAAGAGAAATTCCTGGGGAATACTGACCTGAGTTTCAAAGGCCCACCTGGTGGGAAGTTGAAGAGGAAGAAGCAATGAGAGATAAGGAGTTAATCTCAGACTGCAATAGTCTAGGTTCAACTACACAAGATAATATGTGTGAAAGCTCCAAGCTGAATGCCTGATAGATGTAGGTACTCAATAAATATTCATCTTCCTTCCTTCCTTCTTTCCTTGTCTCCATTGTACAAGACCTCCAATTCAAATGCTTTATTAATCATTCACAACATCACTGATAGGAATAAGATTCATAAAAATTCAAATAGTAGGAGCTTTCCTCTAACCTTTTGGCTTCATACACCCTACCTTCTGGTTGGAAAGGGGGCAATATTCCTTGGCACTCTCTCACCCCCATTTAGGGTTTTAATTCAGATATCCCACTCCTTTGGGTGCCCTTGAGAAACATGCATGTGTTGTCTGCTGAAACGTGACTGGGGTAAGGGAGGAACAAGATGACCACGCCTGTTGTTGTTATTGTTAGCTGCCCTTGAGTTGATTCCGACTCATAGCAACCCCATGTGACAAGGTAGAAACGTCCCATAGGGTTTTCATGGCTGTAACCTTTATGGCAGCAGATCACCAGGTCTTTCTCCCGAGAAGCCATTGGGTGGGTTCGAACCACTAACCTTTTGGTCAACAGCTGAGCACTTAACCATTGCTCCACCAGGGCTCCTTCGACCACGCCTAGCCTCCCTAATTCTCAGTTCCTTCTGACTGCAGTTCCAAGGGCCGTGCTTGGAAGGTGTCAAACAAGATGCCAAGGAACTCTCCCCGTGCCTGGCCTGGGTCCTAGCATGTGATCTCCGGCCTTGGGCTTGGCCATCTCCCTCTCTGCTCCTTTACTGCTCTTCATTTGCCGCTAATGGACCTCTCCCTCGTGAATTCTTAGCTATTGCAGATGTATGCATTGATCTGGGTGAAGCCTTTATGTATTGCCATCGACTTTAAAGGCACCAACAATGGCAAGCTTAAATTCTAATGTGCTGTAACAATAGCTCCAGCTCACAAAACACGCCAGCCTCCTGGAGGAATCCTGAGCACTTAACAAGTTCCTTTCTGTGCAAGGTGACTGTTGTCCCAATCCTGGGGAAAGTAAGACAAAGTGAAGCCAATGTTGCCTTTGACACGGGGGAACATGGGACAAATGGCAGCAAGGAGGGGGAGGGGTGCTTTCATGAGAGGGTGGGAGAGAGGAGTTACCATTTTGAATACCATTCTTAGCGACCACCCACCACCAGCCCCAGTTGGGCCAGCAGTGAAGGTGGACAACATGATAAGTGAACAGCAGACTCCCCATACCTGCGATGGGTTCCCTCAGGGGCTGGCTAGGTGCCCATGAGGCATGCGTACAGAACCCCCACCCCTTTACCCTCACTGTGGGACCTTCCAGGCTTCCAGTGGTCTCCTGTCTGGCTCTGTGCCTTCCTACCACTTCTCCCACCCTCTTCAGCATCATTTGCTTCTCCCCTTCTGGCTCCCTGCTCCTAAAAACCTGAGGGATGTCACTCTCAGAGTGGAAGACTGGGTGGTCCAGGACACCTTGGCCCCTTCCTTGCTGGCCCTCTCTGGCCTACTCAGCTGGGTCATTTAGCTTCCTTTTGATGTGAAGAGTCCCCATCCTCTTTTCATGCTGGGCCTTCCCATTTGTCATGCACTGTACAGTCTGCCAGCCTGCGGCTCTGTCAGGCTGCTGGCTTCGTGATCTGGCTGTTGGTCCCGACGGGAAGTGATCTGTCCATCCTTAGGCTCGACTGCCTCCACACAGAAGCCCATCCATCCCTCTGCCTCAGCATCCCCCTGCCTCGCACCACCACTCCCCACTTCTCCTTCTATTCCGTTTCCTCATCTCACTTGATAGCATCTGGAAACTTGATTTTGGCTAGGCCAGTGGCTCTCTTCTGTATGCATGCAGCCCTCGTCTGACCTGGCTGGCCACACAGCCAGGCTGAATTATTCATTAGCAGGAGCGAGCGGACAGGATGCACAAAGCCACCAACGAGGGCTTTCTGAGCCACCTCAGTGCCCCTCACTGACGCCTTGATGCTATTTTTCCAGCTCACTGAAATCTCAGCAAATAGGAGTGAGGGGCTGAGCTGAGGACCGCAAACAAAGGGGTTGTGCCTTTGCACCCTGACTTCATTACTCCCAGACCTGTGGGTCCGGCTAAGACGCTTGATTTCTCAGAGGTTCCCTGCTCTGGCAGAGAAACGTGGTGAAGATGTCCTCTGGTCCCCAGACATGTGAGGAGGATGTGTAGCTCTTCTTCACAAAGTGCTTTGGAGGTTTGGGGAGGAGGCTGTCCAGTGATTTTGCTCTAGGCTCACTCCTCACCTTCCTACCTGCCCAGGAACCCACAGCAAGAAGCAAGTTTCCTAATCAGCTAAAACCACGTACAACACCTGTATGGAAGATGGGATACAGGGACGAGGTAAGTAATCCTTAGCAGGCTCCATGCTGGGGAGACATGGCCCCTGCTGTTAGGAAATTCCCAGTTTTGGAGGATGGACAGGTATCAGTTAGGCAGTTGCCGTCCAGTCAACCCTGACTCATGGCAACCTCATGTGTATCAGAGCAGAGCTATGCTCCGTAGGATTTTCAATGGCTGATTTTTCAGAAGTCACTCACCAAGCCTTTCTTCTCAGGCACTTCTGCATGGATTTGAACTGCCAAGTTTTTACAGCCGAGTGCGTTAACTGTTTGCACCCCTCAGGGACTCTGGACAAGTACAGAGAAAGGCATAGTCACAGAGCAAACCAAAATAATAACACAAGGGTCTAGATATCTACAAACTACACAATAAAATGTGCTGACACGTCTTCTTTCAAGGGGAGTTTATAGGACAGGGACAGAGGACAAAACACAGAGGGCTGGAGCAGAAATGGATACCCAGCCCCACTCCCCTGGCCAACACTGTTCCGGGGCCACCGACTGGCATCCCTCTCTGGCTTTATAGCTAAGGATCCACAGGGAGTGATCCCCTGGGCCATAGTTCTCCTCCCAAAGAGAACAGCTGGAAACCTCATGACAATGGCCTCAGATCTCTAATACTGGATTTCTGAGACTGTCCCCTGGAGAACCCAGGGCTACCAGGAGGGCAAGAAGCCTTACCCCAGACCACTCTTCTCACCCAAGGCAAACGACTCCTTCTCAGAGAGAGACCGACAGGGGGACACTGGAGTGGGAGGTGTTTGTTTGCCCGGTTTGCTGTGGAGGCTGAACCCTTCGGCCAGACTGAGGCCCGGTTATTGCAGGAGGAGAGAGGAGGAATAAGAAGAGAAAGATGCCAACGAAGGCAGGAAGGTGCAAACCTGGGGACTCCAGTTGTAGCTTCTGAGCTTTTGTGGAAAAGTAAAAATTCTGGAGAAAGCCAAGGAAAATTCAGATGTAAGGAATCCTGTGTCATGTCAAGATTCTATCCACAGTCCCCAGCACAAAGGAAGCTTTTTTAAAATGCATGTTGAATTAAAGCTCATCAACTAGTCCCTAAATAACCACGCATCCTTCTCTTCCTTTCTGCCGCCAGCCTGGCCAGAGAGGAGATGGGGTTTCGCTGACCCCATCTGGGCCGGTGTTCCCTGCAGTCAATTTTCAGCATCACTGAGCAGAACAATGCAATGGAGCTCAGCCACCTCCAAGGTCCCAGATCCCGTTGCCTGCTCAGCAGGAGGGCTGAATGGGGCCTCCGCCTATACAAGAGAAAGTCAGAGAAGGACCAGGAGGAGCTGTTAATAAAAATTGTAGGGGGTGGCCCAGGGACTTGTGTACATACACCGATTTATAAAAACACCTTTTTTGCAGATGCAGAGATACAGGCATACACTTATAAAAGCAGATATGCACACTGAAGGTCCTGATACACTAAGCTCTCCACTCACCCACCGCCCCCCCCCGCCCCCCCAGAAAGCCACGTGAAGTCACAGCCCACTTCACCTTCCTCTGGCAGCGCTGGCTTCTCCCAGAAAGCAGTCAAGCCTGGGCCCAGGGCTGGTGGAATGCTGGCACTCTTTGCATTTTCCCAGAAGGGAGTGGCACCGGCACCCCCAGCCCCTGCACACCCCACCAACTGGCAGCTGGACACCCCTGGATTCTGCCCCTCTGCTCTGGGGAGACGTGTCTTCCCTCTGCCTCTTCCCAGACAATCTCATTTCACCCAGGATGGCTCTTGGCTCCAGCCTGTCAAACCAGATCCTTGGTCCCTGCTCATAATGCAACCCAGGAGTCCTCGGCTACCTCTGAGAGGCCTGTTCTGTATCCAGGCCACTAGCTATCTAGGCGCCCTCCCAGCACCTCCCCTTTCAGTCCCTGCCCCACACTCATCTCCTGCAAAAAGTCTTCTCTGGCTAAATCTGTTTCCTTCTAAACTGGCTCCCCAGCCCTCAAAGAAGAAAACTGGATTACAGCGAAACCTTTAAGAGCCTGAACTCAATGGGACCGCCTTGTGTTTCTGGGTCTCAACAAGGTTTCTGCCTTTAACAAAGCGCGGTCTTACCACTTCTCCATTGCTCGTTTTAGTGGGAAATACTGGCACTTTCCTTCTCTGACAGGTTTCTGCCTTACACAGGTTCCCGCTTTCACAGGTTTTACTTTATATCCATTTCCATTTATTGCTGGAGGTCTGTGTCTGGGGCAGGTTTTCTCAGGAGAATGCTCTCTCCTCCATTAGATGGGGGCTCCCTGATCCTCCGGGCAGCTGCCCCTCCCTCCAGAGTCCTGTAGAATCCTGACCTCAGAGTGGACTCAGGAGAGGAAGTTCACTGCCCAGAGACCACACTTTTGGAGACCTCTGCTGTTGGCTTGCAGAGGACCCTGATGGAGACGTGAGGGCTTCAGGAAATAAGAGCAATGCCATGGGGCTGGAGCCATTCAGGTTCCAAGAGCTAAGAGCCTTTCCCAGAAATGCAGCCGAATTATCAACATGGGCTTAGCAGAGGGCAGCTGCCTGTCTGCTTTCAGAGGTGAGAGATGCTTCTTGAACATTTCCTTGAATCCCCCCAAGGAGAGTCATCATGTGCCAGGGAGCACAGAACAGAGCCTGAGGGCTGGCACAGGCAGAGAGAGGTCCTGGGGAGCAGGAGCCAGGAAGAGACTGGGAAAGGGGGAAAGGGAAGAGGTGGAGTGGAAGACCACAGAAAGAAAGTGTATTAAAAAAAAAAAAAAAAGGTAAAAACAAGAGGAAGAGAAAGATAAAGACTTACTATGGGTAGGGGGAAGGGAGATACGACAGAATCAGAAGCTGAAAGATGAATGATCGGGAAACAGAGACTAAGACAAAGCTATACGAGCATCTCCATCAGGAGCTTCAGGAAACGTTCTCAGGAATTGAAGTGTCTAGGGTAGGAGGCCCTGGGTGGTGTAAATGGCTTACACACTCAGCTGCTAACAAAAGGTTAGAGGTTCAAGTCTACCCAGAATCACCTCAGAAGGCAAGCCTGACAATCTACGTCTGGAAAATCAGCCTTTGAAAATGCTATGGAGCACAGTTCTACTCTGACACACATGGGGCTGCCATGAGTCGGAATCAACTTGACAGCAACCGAATTTTTTGGTTTTTATGGTCCCGTACGTTAGATCATTTAATCCTATAAGACCCCTGTGAGGTAGGCACTGTTAACCAGTGCGAACCAGATCATAGGCCTTTCTTCTGAGACGCTTCTGGATGGATTTGAACTGCCAACCTTTCAGTTGGTAGCCCAGCACGTAACCACTTGTGTCAGGAACCCCAGAGCAAAGAGGTGAAGTGACATTCTCCAGGTCACACAGCTAATACATGGCTGGGCTAAGGTTTAAATCAGGTCTGATCCAAAGCTTGTGTTCTTTATATCACATACCCGACTGTTCTCCAGCTGTGAAACTGCTCCCGCCTGCACTATTTTCCCAGCATTTCAACAAGCATTAATTAAGTGTCCGCTATGTGCCAAGCACCATCATAGAAGAGATCTCCGCCCCACAGAGTTTATAGTCTGGCTGGATTCACCAGCATTCCTCTGAGGCTTACTGGCTTATCTCGAATCTCCAGGCAGACAGGATCCCCCTGAAGTGGAAACAGCTGTTTCTTTGCTCCAAGGTTGTGCCCAGTTACTGACCGGGATGAGAGGGATTTTCGACCTCTTTCTTGGTCACCTAATCTAAATCCACCAACCCTCATTATATGGAACATTTCAAATGGGAATTCTTAGCCTGCTTAAATCCTGTGTTCTTCATATGGGCATTTGCTTTGGGAAGACAGGAATAAACCCTTGTTTAGATTTGGTGGGTTAGGGTGGTGGAAACATTGCCTAGAGTCTGTCCTTCTACTCTAAGGGCTCACTTACCCTAAAAGAAGACAGCTGTCTCTTCCCCCGCTGACTGCCCAGACAGTGGGGTCACTGAGGCAGGTGGAAGTGACAGGAATTACCCAAGCAGAGAGGACATGGCGGTGGTGGTGGTGGGGGCACTTAAGGAACACCCTCCTGGCTCTGAAGGCTGCTGTCCAGAGCCGGAGAGCAGAGGGTCTCCCTACTCACACAGAGCCAGGAACTTCTAGCTGAACTACAAAAGAACACCTTCCCCATCTAATCTGGAGGAAGGGCAGATTGCTGGAGGCGGGACCAGGTTGTGTTGGGGGTTTTGATTTTCCTTCTTTAGAGCTTTAAACTTCCATTAGAACCACGGATTAGTTGAGGTCTTGCCTGGAGGCAGGGGGAGGGACTCAATGAACTCTCAGGGTCATTAAACAAAAATGTACTATGGAAAAGAAATGTATCATGACCTATTTCAGACATACAAAAAGATATGAAGAATAACATAGTGAACACATATGTAGCCCTTCCTGGCTTAAGTAAATAAATCACCATTGACCCCACTGAAGAGACCGTTTACTCTCCCTGCAGACATGCTCCTCTTCCTCCCTTTGTTCTTGTTGTTGCTAGCTGCCAGTTGAGTCACCCGTGACTCATGGGGACACCATGCACAACAGAACAAAACACTGCCTAGTCCTGCACCATCCCCATGATCAGCTGGGGATTGGATCTTTGTGATCCATACGGTTTTCATTGGCTGATTTTTAGAAGTAGATCGCCAGGCCTTTCTTCCTAGTCTTAGTCTAGTTCAGCTCTACTGAAACCTGGTCAGCATCATAGCAACACACACAAGCCTCCACTGACAGACAGGTGTGCTGTGCATGAGGTGCATTGTCCAGAAATCAAGTCCAGGTCTCCAGGATGGAAGGTGAGAATTCTACCACCGAACCATCACTGCCCCCCTTTCTCGCCTGTTGTTGTTACGTGCTGTCAAGCTGATTCCGACTCCTTGTTCTGGATTTGGTATTACCACCCTTCAGGTTGCTCTCACCCTGGGATTCCTGCCTCTCCTATAGGAAGCAGCCCAAGTGGCCCTCTATCTCCCTTTGGCGTCCTTAAACCCCTCATACCAGTACTCCATCCGGTGCTCCCTGATAGGGCTCCCCCTCCTTCCAGGCCTCTCTCCCTGCTGGGAAGGCTGAGCAGACAATTACCATTTGTGTTAATCCACCAGGCCTGGCTTCCTCAGGAAGGCCAGCTGACAAATGCAGAGTCCATACCCAGTGAGGGTGGGTATTAACTCAGACACAAAGCAGGTGAAGAGGCATGCCAGCCCCAGGCGTCTGGCGTCTAGCTCTGGGCAGAGGTAAACATGAGCCAGGAGCCGGCTGTCCTGGGGCTGGATGTCTGGTGTGCGCTCCTTGTCTCTCACTGTGGCGTCTTCTCCTGCCCTGCCTGAGACTGACAGCTCCTGTGTACTCTGGTGGTTGGCGGGGCAAAATCCCTGGGTGAGGCTGAGGGGGAAATAATAAGCAGTTTATTCACCCGCAGTGAGCAAGGCAGCAACACAGCTGCCTGGCTGGAGGCAGTCTGGAGAGAGACCCATTTGTCCCCCAGGGCCCTAGTCCACTCACCAGAAGCACCATCCTCTCCAGCTCAGACACCCCATCCTCCAACATTCCGCATGGGTCACCCCCACCTCCCTTCAGCAAGGCCCTTGGTTCTGGTCCTGCCACCCAGATCCCATCCTCCTCAGGAAGCCTTCTTGGTTAAGCCTCTCTGGCCTAAGTGCTCCCTCCCGGCAGATTCCCTCAGTTCTCACATGGTCAATTGGCACAGTGGGAATTTCCTCATGTGAAAATACAGCCTTGTGTGCTGTTCACTGTATTTAACTCCCTGCTTCACCACAGTTTCCTGAGAGCAGGGGCCATGGCTGATCAATCCTGGGCATGTTTCACAACCATTTTCACAAGTTCTCCATATACGTTTGTTGAATGACTAAATGATCTCTGCCCCAGGTTTTCTCAAGGATGGGGCCACCCATGTCTTACCCTTTCTTGGGATCTCCTGGCAGAACCAATAACGGGACACCCATTCCTGGAGAGAAACCCCAGAGAAGTCTCTGCAGCTAGCCCCCTCAGCCTCCCTCACCCACCCACTGCCCAGCAAGCACACAGAGGTAATAGCTGCCACTTAACTGCGCGCTCGGCACAGACAGACACTGCTCAGCTCATGTCTGCATCATCACACAGCCTCCTCACAAAAAGAACCCATGAGGAAAGTGAATCCCTGCTTACCAACGAGCCAACAGAGGCTCAAAGAGGTGAAGTAACTTGTTTGAAGACTCGTAGTCTGTGGCTGTGTGCAGCTCCAAACCCAGGTCTTTCTAAAGCCAGTCCCAACAATCTGTCCACCACACTGCTCCCACAAAGTTACGTCCATCTGCTCATTTAGACTGCACCTCACCTAGGCAGGAAGTTGTTTACTTTTTATTTATTTGTAACAGATAATACATTCAGATAGTTCAGAAAACATAAGTTATGAAAGAGTATGCCATGAAAAGTCTTCCTCCCACCCTTGATCCCTAACCATGTAGTTACCCTTCCCAGAAGCAACCAAAGTTCTCTATTTCTTGTATGTCCTTCTAGATAGGCATTATGCAAAGTAAGTGTATATGTATACATATTCTTTGCCCTACCCTTTTTATACAAATGGCAGCATAGTGTACACATGGCTCCGTGTTGCCGTTTTTACTAAACAATGTATTCTGGGGATTATTCCACATCAACACATAAGGTGTTCCTCATTTCTCTGGATAACTGTGGAATATTCCATTGTATGTCAGCCTATTTAACTAGTCCCCTATTGATGGACATTTAGATTGTTTCTAATCTTTTGCTATTAAAAACAATGTTGCAGTAAAAAAAAAAAAAAACAATGTTGCAGTGAGGAACTTTGTATATAACATCATTTTGCACATGTGTAAGAGTATCTGTAGAATAAACTACTAGACATGAAATTGCTGAGTAAATAGGCTCAGCAATTAAACATTCCAAAGGTGAGGCTGGATGGAGAGGTGAAAAAAGTAGACTGATACCTTTTAACCTGGCTCCGACACTTACCAGCTGTGTGGCCCCAAGCAAGTTATATAACCTCTCTGATCCTCCACTCCTCAAAATCTGTTAAGTGGAGGATAATAACAGCACTTGCTTCCTTGTAGGATAGCTGTGAGGGCTCAAGTAAATGAGGTAACGTATGTAAAGTGCCCAGCACAAAGCCTGGCTCATGGAGGTACTGAAGAAATGGAGTAATGATCCTTTCCCTTGTTCCAAGATCCTGTCCCTCTCCCGCTCTCCTTCTTCTGTTGCTTTATGTTGTACTCTTAATTCCTCCTTGGAGTCCTTGGATAGTGCAAAAGGTTAATGTGCTCGGCTGCTAAACAGAAGGTTGGAGGTTCAAGTCCACCCAGAGGTACCCCGGAAGAAAGACCTGGAGAACTGTTTCAGAAAAATCAATCATTGAAAACCCTATGGAGCACAGTTTTACTCTGACACACATGGAGTTGCCATGAGTGGGACTCGAATGGATGGCAACTGGTTAATTGTTAAAATGGCTTCTTACACCAGCTGCCTTGTATCTTAGTTCTTTGTGTATGTGTCTCTCGCCAACCAGATAATAAGCTCCTGGAAGACAGGGACCCTGTCTTGCTCATCGGAAACACCTTCACCACCTCTCATAGGTCCTGGCACACAATAGGTACTTGGTAAAGGTCCACTTGATTGCAATGAGCTCCATCCCCTTCTGGAAATCATCCCTCCCAGATTCCTGGTTCTTCAGCAAAGAGAGACAAGGTCACCTCCAGCCAGCAGGCTGAGGAGGCGGCCAGCCTCCTTCTCTTCCTCACTGAGGGCTGGTAAAATCGGGAGAGGTTTTTGACTGTGCCATGTTTAAAATCTCCAGCTTCTGTGTATTCCTCTCCCCCACTCCCAGCCACCCACACTTGAAGCCTGGTATAAAACATTCAGATATTCCACCTCGGGGGAGGGGGTGGCGAGTACTCCCTGGCCCCTCTCCATCCCCTCCCTCGCGTGTCCCCGGTTTGGACGGCACACCACTAGGGAGATCATCGCTAGGGACCGTTGCCCAGAGCGCTTGGGGAGGTGGGAGGAAATCATTTTGATTTCTCTCAGGGAGCATAAATGCTTTTTTAATTGCTGTCAAGGGCGGCTCTCAGGAATGTATTATTGATAGCGATTGAAATGAAAGAGGAAAAAAAGCAGCAACCCCTCCTTCCCTGGCACCAACTGCTCCCTGCCCCCCCCCCCCCCACTGCCCAGCCACCTCCGTGCCTCCCTCCCCTGCTAGACGTTAGGCCTGAGATGTCCCCCTCACCAGGCTGTCTCGGTCCTTTTCTTCCCGGCTCCCCCTTGCCCATCTCTCTCCTCACCTGCCTACTCTGTGTTCTCCTCGGTTCGCTCCTTCCACGTCCCGGCCTTCCTCCCCACACCTCAGCCATTCTCCTTCTCGGTCAGGTGCCCTCACCTTCCCTTTCAGTCTCTCCTGCTCTCTAGCCTGTTTCCCTTGCTCTCCAGCCTCACCTCTTGCTTTATCCTTTCCTTCCTTTTCATTCTTCAGCTCCCTGCCTTTAGTCTGCATTCCCACCACTTAGCCGTTGCTTTATTCTCTCTCCTGCCTTCCCTTCCCATTCAGGCTCCTGGAACCACCACGTTCTAACCCTCTCTTGGCCCCTATTCTCTCCCTCTTCCGCTCAGGATCTTTTCCTGGGGCCTCAGACCCTCAGTTATTTCCTCTCCACGTCCCCTCAGCTGGGGAAACAGTAGAGGGGGAGTTGGTGGTCCCCGAAGGCTGTGTTTTCTTAAAGACCTGGTGTTTCCTGCCCCCAAACCTGGAATATGGAAATTTTTATTTTTATCCTCCTGTTGTACACAGGCCTCCTCCCATTCCCCAAATTCCCAGCTTTGTTCAAATTCTACTGTCCGGTTTCCTTTAGTCCTTGGTATGTGCCAGTCGGCCAGGGGGGCTTTCATCTCTCCTACAGGCTCTGCGTGGGGCCAGCACTAGCTGAACCCAGAAAAGTTGTCCCTGAGGACACCAGGAGCAGAAAACCCCAAACTCCCTCTTTCACTCAAGCCACTGTCTCACAATCCTTTGCCATCAGCCTGTCTTCCTGTGGGAGGTCTGAGCTTTGCCTCTCCCCTTACCCTGGAGGCTGCCAGACTCCACGCCGGCCAGCGAGGGCCTCCTGTGCCTTTAAGACAGCACAAGGCTTCAGGCGCTGCCAATCCTCCGCTGCCCCCTCCCCAGCTGGGGGGGAGGGGAGCCGAGAAGGATATTCCAGCAGAGCCCCCTCCAGACGAGCTCATGAATAATGACTGATCTTCCCGTGGGGGACAGGAACTGTTCCGCTCTTGTGGAGCCTGGGAGAAGGGTGACAAGGCTCATTTATCTCCTCCTGTTCTCCCCTGGCTTCCTTTTTCCCCTCTTTCCTTGCCCGTTTCCACCTCCCCTGGTGAGGAACAAGGAAAGGGATGAGGAAGAGGAGGAAGAATTCCAGTCCCCTGCTCCTCTCCCAACATGCCTACCCTACCCCCAGCCTTACTTACTACCAGTGCCGGTGGCCAATGAGTCAACGCTGACTCATGGCGACCCGATGTATGTCAGGGTTTTCAATGACTGGTTTTTCTAAAGTAGATCACCAGGCCTTTCTTCCAACGCTCTCTGGGTGGCCTTGAACTACCAGCCTTTCTGTTAGTAGCCAAGCACGTCAACTGTTTGCATCACCCAAGGAAACCACCACCCACTCAAGTTTACTGAGCAGTTACTAAAAGCTGCAAAGTACACCCAACCCTTACCCCCCACCACCCCAGCACCGACCCATTCTTTATCCCACAGAGCCAGGGGCCCTGGGCAAAGCCCCATCCCATGTCTGCAAAGGCCCAGAGCTGTAGCCTCAAAGTAGTTGCTGTGAAAGCACATTTGGTTGCATATGGTGTTTGCATGGTTTTAGTTTTTAAACCAAAAGATGATGAATTTCCCATACTTCTCCCACAGGGAAACTGGCCGAGGACTGTGAGACAGTGACTTGAGTGAAAGGAGGAGTTTGGGGGTTTTCTCCTCCCTTGTGCCAGGGCTTCAGCAGCCCCTCCTTTCATTCCAGGGCTCTCCTGCCTCTGGAAGACCCACGCCCACCAGTCCACCTGCTCACAATGCCAGCTGTCTGGTTCTGCTCAGCTGGGCCTGACATCCCCTGAGCTGGTTCCACCTCACTGCTTCAGGCTGCCCATTACCTACTTGACCTGGAGAGGCTGGGATTTGAAGCTGTGGAAGCAGATTCCTCCCAAATGTTTCCGGGGCTGCACCCTTTCACAACACTATACCATAATCCCTCTCTCACTCCTGCCTGGCTGGGCCCACAGCCACCTGAAGGGCACAACACCACCACCACCGTGGCTAAGCTCTGCCCACACCCCAAGGCCACAGGCAGATTGACTTGGAATCCTAGGCTGCCTTAAGTATTGCCTTGGGGTGAGTTAATGCCAGGTCTGGGCTTCTAACAAAGATGTTGGGAGGTGGGCAGTGGTCTGGAGAAGGTATCTCTGTTCTAATTATCACTACAGCAGATAAACTATTACCACAGGGTTGGGCTGGCCCAAAGGGGCCTAGCCTGGGGTGACCTGTGTCCTCGCCCTGTGCTCCCCTCTAGCGGGCTGGCACCCTGCACAGTAAACAGACCCGCTGAGATGCCCTCCCATCCCAGGGGCCCTCCAGGGCCCTCTCTGTCTCTCCTGCTTGCGGTTTTTCATCTCCTTTTCCCTGCGACAAGCTTCTTCACCTCTTCTTATTTTCTCCCCATTTCCTCCAATTCTTTTCTGCCTCTCCCTTTTTTTATTTCTCTCTCCCTCACACCATCTCTGCTTCCTTTCTCCCTCCTCTCTTCCTCTCTCCCATTCTCCCTCAGGCTTCCTCCCCACCTCTCTGTCCTCAGTCCCTCCCCCATCCCCCAAATCCAAACCACCTCCCCGCCTTCACTGACTGGCCCTATTTAGCTCGAAGCTGGGGGTTTAGAAAGGCACCAGCGCTGAAGCTGGCATCTAGTCTTGAAGGGTCTGTCAGTGTTTCCATAAGAGGCTCAGCTGGGATGAGTCTGTAATGGAGCTCTTTTCATTCACTACCCAGACCCAGCCTGAGGAACTTTGAAAGATCCCTTCCCCCAGAGTATCTCAGTAGCCTGTGGTCTCTGCAATCCCCACCATCATAGCCACGTCTTTATGTTAAGCCAATGCTTCCCCATATAAAAATCATACCTAACAAATGAGGGATACTTTACAGTTAACCGGAGTCTCTAGGTAGTGCAAATGGTTCACGTGCTCACTGCTAACGAAAAGGTTGGAGGTTCGAGTCCACACAGAGACACCTCAGATGAAAGGCCTGGCAATCTACTTCAGAAAAATCAGCCATTGAAAACCCAGTGGAGCACAGTTCTAATCTGACTCACATGGGGTCACCAGGAGTCAGAATCGACTCAACAACAACTAGTAGGGTTGGGTTTTTTGTTTTTTTACAGTTAACTAACCCTTGCTTTTGATCGTCACCATTATGAGATCAGGATAGAGAAGTAGAAAGTTGAAGTCACTTGCTTGAAAACATCCAGTTTAGTTAGTGGTGTTGTAAGGGAAAAACGTCCCAAAGTCTAGTAAAGCAAAAAGAAAGTTTTATTAGGCATATATTCAAAAGGACAAAAGTGGGAAAACAGACAAACGTGCTGCCAGAGCCACATCTGCCCGAGTCCAAAGAATATTACAGAATAGGCAAGAATGGGAACACGCACAAGCATGCTGCCACAGCCGTGTCTGCCCGAGTCCACAGATCAGTTACAGAGCCATCAGTGTATATTAACATTATAAATGGGCAAAACCATTGAAAGCTTAGCCTTTTCAGATTGCCTAGAAACTGTGATCCTACATTTTGAGTTATCTTTCTTAACAACCATTGGTTTTAGTAACGAGAGTCAGGAGGGTCTTCATTGGTCCAACAAATTTCTATTCACTAAATGCTAATAGAAAAAGATAAGAGTGGAAAGTCTTTGTGTTGTGCTTGATTGGCTTTATGTGAAAGCTTCCCTAAAAGATATTTTCCAGGATTATTTTAGCTATTGTCTTTATACCTCAGGGCCCAGTTGCTCTGTCCTTGTGAGCCCAGCTCCACTTGTATCACATTCTCTATGCCCAAGGACAGGAACTAATAACTCCAATATTATTTCTAAATCAGTGGTGAGGCTTGAACTTGAACCCAGATTTTTTTATGTCTAACTGATGTGCTCTCTTCACTGCACTGAACAAAGCTGCCCCACTGAGATCACCACTGGGATGTTGGCTAGACGGTCAGGAGCCCCGGCTGTGGAGTCAGAGACCTGGCTGGAGTCCTGGCTCTGCTGCTCAGTGTGTCGGTCACCTCAGGCAGGTTGCTTCACTCCTCTGAGTCCCACAGAGGATTGTTGTGAGGACTAAAGATTAGGATCCAGATGCTTGACACATAGTTGGCGTTCAATAAACAGGAAATATCATCACTGACTGATATATGAACACAGAGTACAGACCCCTAAAGGTGTGGGACATGGAGCAACCAAGTTTCCTACAAAGTTAAACATAGCCTTACCATATGATCCAGGAAGTGTACTCCTAGGTATCTACCCAATGAGTTGAAAAGGTATTTCCACACAAAAACCTGCACGTAACTCTATTCATAACTGCCAAAAATTGGAAGTAACCCAAGATGTCCTTCAATACATGAATGGAGAAATGAACTGTGGTGCATTCATACCATGGAGTATTATTCAACGATACAAAGAAATGAACTCTCAAGCCACAAAGAGACACCGAGGAACCCTAAACACAGATTGCTAAGTGAAAGAAGCTAAACTGAAAAGGCTACGCACGGTATGATTCCAACCACATGGCGTTCTAGCAAAGTCAAAACTATAGAGACAGTTACGAAAGATCAGTGGTTGCCAGGGGCCAAGGGGAGTTGGCTGGGGCTGGGGGTGGTGGTGGTGTAGAGTTGAAGAAGTAGAGCACAGGGGATTTTTAGGGCAGTGAAACAATTCTGTGTCACACTGTACTGGCAGATACATGACACCGTGCATTTGTCAAAATTCATAGAACTGCACAACACAAAGAGTGTACCCTGATGTAAACTATGGGCTTTAGTTATTAATAATGTATCACATTTGATTCATCAATTGTAACAAATGTACCACACCAGTACAAGATGCAGATCATGGGGGAAGCTGCGGACAGGTGTACTGTACAGGAAACTCTGTACTTTCTGGTCGATTTTTCTGTAAACCTGAAACAGTTCTAAAAAATGAAGTCTATTAATTACAAAAACAAGAAAAGAAGGAAGGAAGGAAGGAAAATATCCAGAAAGTGATAAACTAAGCAGGTAACAAATAAAAAATATGTATGACCTAAAAAATAAAAGACAAAAGCCTTAGTCTTTCCCATGTTCTCTAGCTGCCTTTTCTTCACTAGTAGGGAGGAGGCGGGTAGATTTTTCTAGAGGTCATCCTTTCCATCCATCTACCCCTAGGAAGAACTGTGCTAACTCCCCAGGCAGATAAGCAGAGATCTCCCGGCAAATCATGCAGGTAGGGAACAATCTTTGCTGCCCAGAAGCTTTTATTGTGTTTAACCTGAAGCCCTCCTGCACCATTGAAGCTGTGTTCACCACCCTCTCCCAGACCTTGTCTGGCTCTTCTTTGCTGTACTATCTCATGGAAAGAGCTGTGGACTTGGACTCAGAAAACCAGGTTTTTTTTTTATTCTAGCTCTGTCACAGACAGTGGAATGACCATAGCCTTAAATTCTTTGGGCCTCAGCTTCTTCATCTGTAAAATGAGCATAGTAATACCCAGTGGGGCTGTCATGAGGATCAAATGAGTTAATGGGTGGGAAGCAGCTTTGCAAACTGTAAACTGCCATACTCATGTCAAGACTTATTATTAATTCCCCTTGTTTCTAGGACGCCAAAGAGGGAAGAGTTGGGGAAACAGCAGGACTCTAGGTCAAAGATAGGGGCTGTGCATCTGAACCCTAATTCTGCCCCTGGCTCTCTAGGTGATCACGGGAAAGCCACTGTATTCTGAGCTTCGGTTTCGGCAGCTGTAAAGGAGAAGTGATTAGACGGGTTTGCCTCCTCCAGCCTAGGAGGGAAGTTGCTTATAAACAGGATTGCTCACTCTCTATTTTAGAGAAGCTTCTGGGCTCACCACCACCAATTACTGTTTATTGAGCATGCATGATGTGGTCTCCTGGGATATGTAAATAGGCCTTTCAAAGGCCGAGACCTTGCCCAGGAGGGGCAGACAGCCTACCCCAGCCCTGCCAAGGAGCCGAGTAAGGCATTGGGTCATCACACATACTTCCCGGCCTCCTCTGCTCCTGGATGGACAGACCTAAGTCGAAATGACAGCATCGCAATACCCAGTGGAACCCTAAGTGAGCAGAAAGAAGGGAGGGTTTCCTTGTCATACCTGAGTGGACTCAGCTGCCGGAGGCTGCAGATCTCCCCCTCTCAATGCCTCTTGCAACTGTCCCTTCTTCCCACTCCTGCCATCATCCTTCTAGCTCGGTGGCTCATGTTGGCATTGTTGCAATAACCTCCTCACTGGTCTCACAGCTCTGTCCTTGCCTCTCTCCCATCCATCCCACTCACTGCTGTCAGATTAATCTTCCTAAAATACTGTGTTAGTCTTTCGCTTCCCGGCCCACCACCCTCAATGATTCCCTGTTGCCTAAAGGATAAAGTTCAAAGGGGTTGTGGTTTGACACCAGCCAAGGGAAAACACAGCTTCTGAATCAAGCAGGCTGGTGCTCTGCCCTTAACGTGCAGGTTGCTTCAACCTCTGTGAGCATCCATTTTCTCACCTGCAAAATGAGGCCACTAGTCCTGTGATTATACTACTGTGATCAAAGCTTCAAAATATATGTGAGCCACTGTGCTCAGCTTGTAGAAGTTACATAGTGTACGTTAGCCCCCTCCCCCTCTCCCTCTCCTCCTGTCCTTGGCATCACCTCCCTCCACAGTCTCTGGAAGCAAGGGTGGCAGCCTGCGCCTAATTGCACATCCCCTGGGAATTCTGGGAGACTGATGCTGACCTCCAATACATCATATTGATAAGGGCCAGGAGGGCACTGAGAAAAAGGTACAGGGCTCGGAGATTAATGATCAAGCTCCTGACACACCTTATGTCTTGAAAAGAAAAGGGAAGATGAAGTCAGCTCCAAGTACTGTGAATGTACAGAGCCCTGGGAAGGCGGAAATCTCTCTCTGAGACAAGAACACTTGTTCTCGATGTATGAGAAAGACTTGTTCGGATAACCTTGAGCATATCACTTAAATGGCCTTGGCTCAGCCGCTGGGGAACCCGGTCCACATTCTTTCAAAGAAGAGACTATAAAACGAAACCAAGCTAAAAAGCAACATTAGCTACAGAGTTCCTGCTCCAGCTGCCAGGAGCGTGAAGCGGCACAAGGACTCTGGGGCCAGCCGGCGCGACAAGAAAAGCAGCAACAACAACAACGGGATGACTTCATTTACTGAGTTATCAACAACCACAATGTCTGAAAACCACAGTGCCTGCCAAGAAAGAGTATGAGTCACCCGGACCCACAGGAAAGAGGGGCCAAGGGTGGGTGGGGTGGGCAGCATGACGTGGTGAGAAAAGCAAGTGTTTGAGGACACACAGCTTCAAATCCTGACTTAGCTCTGGGGCCTTAAACTCTGGGTCTCAGCTCCCTTGTCTTTCAAAGCAGGGAATAGTAATAGCGCCTATTTAATAGGATTCTTGGGAATATTAGGAGTCCCTGGGTGGTGCATATGGTTAATATGCTTAGCTGGAAACTGAAAGGTTGCCAGTTTGAGTCCACCCAAAGGAGCCTCAGAAGAAAGGCCTGGCGATCTACTTCCAAAATATCAGCCATTGAAAACCCTGTGGAGCATAGTTCTACTCTGACACACATGAGGTTGCCTTGAGTCAGAATCCACTTGATGGTCACTGGTTCTGGTTTGGGAAGTATTCAATGAGTTAATCTGTGTAAGGGATTTTAGTATACACTAAGTATTCAATAAGTGTTACTTACTCTTTTTGATAGCTAAATTCTTGATTCTCCCCAAAGCTGGAGGAAGCAGAGTCACACTCTCTCCTCTTCTTCCACTGCCCTTGACAAGTACTGTTGGCTTCAATTAGACTGACCTCTATTCGGCCCTCTGTTGGGAGCTTTCCCCCAAAGCTCCGGCCGGCCTCCCTGCCTTGGTTCCAGCCATTCCCTGAGAGTCCAGACCTGCCTGATCTTGACCCTTAAAACCTTTAAGGCCTTCACCAACTCCTGACGGACTTTCCCGTCAATTCCAGTGCCTGGTCATCGCACTACCCTCTGCCGGTCCCAGGCCACTCTGTGAGGTCTTTGTGTTGGTCACTTCTTATTTTATTCTGTTGTTGGTTAATTCTTCATGAGTGTGAGTTTTTACACCCAGTGACCCTTTAGCTTTTTCATAACTCTTCCTGCAACTAGCACAAAGCTAGGCACATAGTTGATGCTAAGGATATTTCTTTTTTGAATGAATGAATGAATGAACTTAGCTTGGTTAGAGCCTTGTTGTTACATGCCATCAAGTTGATTCCAACTCCTAGTGACCCTATAGAACAAAGTAGAGCTGCCCCACAGGGTGTCCTAGGCTGTAATCTTTATGGGAGCAGATCACCAGGTCTTTTCTCTGGCGTAGTGGTTGATGGGTTTGAACTGCTGACCTTTCTGTTAGCAGCCAAGCCCTTAACCACTCCGCCACCTGGGCTCCTTAGTTAGAGCCTTAGGCTAATGAAATCAGGCTTAAGATCCAGACTGCTGATGGCTCTCAGGGTCCTGGCGAACCGTGCTGCTCTTTGTACCTCTGGTCAATGGGGGATGGGATGAGAGGGTGTGAGTGACATCCCACCGCCACAGCCAGAACAGCCAGACAAAGGTACATGCCCTGCAAAGGGAGCCCAGAAGCCTTTCTTCTTCAGCTTCCTGCTTTCCATGATACTGATCTAATTCAAGCTGGCTGGAGCCTTGTGAAACCACTTGCCCTCAAGCTGACTCCAACTCATGGCAAACCCATGTGTGTCAGAGCAGAACTGTGCTCCAAGAGGGTTTTTAATGGCTGATTTTTCTGAAGTAGATCACTAGGCCTTTCTTCTGAGGCACCTCTAGGTGGACTGGAACCTCCAACACTTTGGTTAGCAGCTGAGCATGTTAACCTTATGCACCACCCAGGGACCCCTTAGGGCTTGTAGGAAGGGAAATAAACAGGTGGGACCAGACTGAGACAGTGACACAGATGCAGCTGTAGAGGCTGGAGCTGGAGAAACCCTCAGGCAAGCTGAGAATAGAGTCCAAGAGAACACCACTGTCTCTTGCTAATGTGACAGTAAACGGTACTGGGTATCTAATCAGCCTAAAAGGGCACATCAGCAGGCAGTCCAGAGGGTAGCCGATATTCTGGAGTTCATGAGGGGTGGTGGCCACTGGGGGAGCAGTTCAAATACAGAAGAACCCCCGCCTAGGGAGTAGTCAGCCTTAGGGAGGTGCCTGTGGACTGGATCACACCAGAGTTAGGGACCAAAAGGCACTGGGTGCCTGTCTGATTGGAAAGGGCTGTCAGAGGGTACCCAGGAGGCTAGAAGGACGGCCGCCTCGCCATCCCTAGGCTGGGCCAGTCTTCAGCCCCCTCCCTCAGGGCTTTGCCAGTTAGGATGTTCTTCTCTCGGTTCAGTATCTCCCAGGGAAGAAGAGGAGGCCACAGGAGAAGAGTATGGTAGAGGTAATTCTTGCAAATCTTGCTTCTCTCAGTGGTGATTCAAGAACAAAATTCCACTGCTGTTGAGTTGATTCTGACTCGTAGTGACTGAACATCAGCTCAAAGGGGCTGAAAATGTGGCATATCCATATAGTGGAATACTACTCAACCATAAAGAGAAACGAAGTCCCTATGCTTGTTACAACATGAATGAGACTTGAAAACATCATTCTGAGTGAAATAAGTCACTCACAAGGGATACGTATTGTATGATCCCACTTATCTGAACATGTTTAGAATAGACAAATGTATAGAGACCAAAGTTTCTTAGTGGTTACCAGAGGTGGGAAGGGAGGAGGAAGAGGAAGTCATTGTTTAGGAAGCACTGAGTATGTTTATGGTGACGAAAAACTTGGCAACAGATACTAGTGATGGTTGCACAGCATAACTAATGTAATTGGTGTCACTGAATTGTGCACATAAAAAACATTAAATTGGAAAAGTTGTGTTATATGTGTATTTTTATGACAAAAAAAATAAATGGCTAGAAACCAAGACGGGTGCAGGAACTGGGAAAGACAAAGGCAGGGAACAAACAGAAGTAGCTGACCAATGTATCTGCAATACAGCATAACAGAAGGGTCCTGTTAGCCTAACGCAGCAGAGCAATATTTTGTCAGTAGATGTGACCTGTTTAAAGTGTGACAAGTCCCCTTTGCTATTGTCCATAAAATCACTTCCAGGTGATTCTCTGAATGGCAGGGTCTTAGGTAGGATGGTGCTATGGATCACTTTCATATAGTCTTTCTAGCCATGGTCTTGTAACTCCCACCAAAAGATTGGGTTGGACTGTGCAAACAAGGTGCTTATGGCCCACCAAGGGGATTGGACAGCTTGCCAATAATACAAATAAGGTACATGGCACCCTTGTGGGTGTGGGACCATGCAAATAAGATGTATAGAACCCTAATGAGGGAATCGGTCAGTTTTGCCATCCCACTAGGCTTAAAATGAGCCATCCCAGAAGCAGACTGTGGGATCTCACTACCACCAAGAAGAAGAGATGAGAGCGGAGCGCATCATTTGGAAGACAGAGAGAGAGCTGTGGCACCACAGACAATGCAAGACGGTGAGAAGCAGTGGCAGAGAAATGGCGGCGGCAGAACCAGGAGACCTGTGTGAGACGGCATGGTGGGCTTCCCGGCCCACGGAGCAAGATGGTTATGCTGGGTGTGCCGACCCACTGAGCAAGAGGGATGAGTGCCTTCAGGCCAAGGCTTACTGTCAGAGTAGGGTGCCCCCAGGCACTTATTGGCAGAGTTAAAGAGTTTTGTAACACTTGCTCAAGCAGAGCAGAGGCCATGCCAAGGGGCTGAGGGGCTGAGGGCCAGAGAGAGGCCTGCCAACAGGAAAGGCTAAAAACAGACTGTCTTGATTGAAGAACTGTATCCTGAGTTGTTCCTTATCCTGAATTGTAACCTTTACTTCCATAATAAACCCCTTAACTGTGAGTACGAACTTGAGTTCTGTGTGGCCGTTGCAACAAATTATCGAACCCAGCAGAGGAGTAGAGAGTGCCGTGGGAGGGACGGCTTGTGTCAGAACTGGTAAAAAGGTTGGAGGGAGGAGGTATAGCTGACCTCCACCTCATAGGAATCAGGTTTAGGCTGATGCTGATGGTGATTCTCTCTCCCTCTCATGAAGTTAGATGAGGTCAAATGCCCCCACCATGCCATTTTTACAGATAGACAAAGATGGGCAGAGTTTTCAGGCAGAAAGGATAGCTAACTCAGTCTCAGGAATCAGAAGGTGCAGGGTTGGATAACTTCCCCTGAGGAAGATGTGCAATTGCCCATGAGGCAAAGCCATTGACCAACTGCTATCCCTCACCCAAACTTAGTAACCTAACATCCTTAGGGCTGTTTCTGGGATTAAATGCAGTCTGGGACCACCCTGAACTGAGGTCTCCCAGGACACATTGCTTTGCTTCTGGATCCCTCTGTGAGTTGTCCTGCACTATCAGGACAAGATTCTCTGGAGGCTTGTCCTTCCTTCATTATCTGTACACTCTAACCTCCTGCTGAAATCAGATTGAACCAAACTCCAGGGGCAATCTTGAAGAGCAAGGTCAGTGTATAAATTAGGAGATATGGGGAGGAAGAGAAATTCACTCCTATCCCTCGGGCTAGAGGGAAGTGGTAACTTTTTTTTTTTTAATGCATATGGGTCTCAGATCCAGTATCAGTCAAGATTTTTTTCATTGCTATTAAGACAAACCAACCATTCTGACCTGAGCAAAATCCATGAGCGTATCAGGCTTGGCTGCACACAGAGCTCACAGAAGATGGTCAGGCCTGATTTCTCTCTGACTCGTAGGTGGACTTTCCTCTATGTTGGCTCCACTCTCAGGCAGGCATTGGCAAGATGGCCCCAGAAATTCCAGATATACACTCTAGTAGCTTCAATTTCTTTGGAAGAAGTTTCACCCAAAGTTTCAGAACTGAGTTTCCTGGCCTAGTTTGAATTACATGCCCATTCCTGGAGCCAGGGGTGGAGTCAACTACTCCCAGACTGCGAACTCTTTTGGGAGGTGGGGGAGAGAAACAGTGATTTTTCAAGGAAAAAGTAAGGGCACTGTTACCAGAAGGGAGCCGTAACAGTGCAGAGATTAAGAGCTCAGCTGCTAACCAAAAGGTCAGCAGTTTGAATCCACCATCTGTTCCTTGGAAAACCTATGAAGCAGTTCTATTCTCTTCTATAGGGCCGCTATAAGGTCAGTAAAGTCTATGAGGTCACTATGAGTCGGAATTGACTCGATGGCAATTGGTTTGGTTACCAGAGGCAGGCAAAGCAACAAATGACCACCACAGATTCTATCTTGATTCAGTGGGTCAAGTCTCTTAACATGAAGGCAATCTCAGAATCAACTCAACAGCACACAACAACGTTAACAATCAACCACTAAAGTATGCACCAAGCTTAGATGAGGCATTTAAATAGATGGATGACATGATGGGCTTCTGACAAACTCTTGGCTCCCCAAGGGCCAGAACTCAGTCTTATCCACCTTTGTTCCCCTGTCCAAGGAGGCCTGACACGAGGTCAGTGCATTTGACTTGAACTACCCCAAAGTGTTTAGAAAAACTGTGAGTGCAAGAAACGTACAGAATGTTTAGCAAAAAAAGGAGTACTCTCTCTTGGTATCCAAAAGAAGTAGAAACTACTCGGAAAATTCTAGTTGTCATAATTCAGGGGATCTGATGACTTGAGATTGAAATATCTGTGAGAAGAGCTGAGATAACATTGGTACCCAGACAGAGGAGGCCTTGCTTCCAGTGTGATAGGAGAAGTGAGAGAAATGTCCCTGACCATGGACCGGCATGGAAGGAATGGGAACCACGAAAGAGAGCTGGAAATGTTGTCAGGAAGCAGGTGTGTGAAGAAGCTCATGCCAACCCACTTGGATGCCAGAGACTGCAGATTGGTCAGTTACCAGTGTTGAGTTTATCCACCAAGATGCCAGACCCAGTAATGAACTTTAAGCAGCTGATAATATGTATAGTTCAGGAGAGGGCAAGTAGCGGCAGGAGGTGGGGATGGAGGAAAGTCAGAGATCCAGGAGCTGTGGATCCCAGGACCAGAGTGTTTAGAAGACAAAATATGGGCTTTAGAGTAAGGAAACTAGGTTTAAAAATGAATAGTGCTATTTTCCAGCTCTATGACCTTGGCAAAGTTATTGAATCTCTCTGATCTTCCGTATCCTCATCTATAAAATGAGGATAATGGTACCAACCCTTCGAGGTGTCATGACGTTCAAATAAGATAGTGTGACTAAATCTGTTAACACAGTCCCTGGCACTTCAGAAGTGTATGAGCAATGGTGGGTATAGAGTCCACACAAGCCTTCCTATTTCAAAGGTTTTCTGAGCATTTCAACATTTGTTCTGCCACAGGCAGTCTTAGAAACAGGTGAGGAAAAAAAAGGGTGATTTCCTACAAGAATAGTCATTGACTGTACTCTTCACTTCCTTCCTTGGTGACCGTGGCTTCCAAGGAAGTCAGAGTCCTGTGGCCCTGCCCCCAGGTCTGGCAGAGCCCAAGTGTCTTAGTCATCTAGTGCTGCTACAACAGAAAGAACACAAGTGATTGGCTTTAACAAAGAGAAATTTCTTCTCTTACAGTTCAGGAGGCTAGAAGTTCAAATTCAGAGAACCAGCTCTAGGGGAAGGCTTTCTCTCTCTGTCAGTTCTGGGGAAAGGCCTTTGTCATCAATCTTCCCCTGGTCTAGGAGCATCTCAGTGCAGGGACCCCAAGTCCAAAGGACATGCTCTTCTCCCGGCACTGCTTTGTTGGTGGTATGAGGTCCCCTGTGTCTCTGCTCGCTTCTCTCTTCTATATCTCAAAAGAGATTGACTCAAGACTCAACCTAATCTTGTAGATTGAGTCCTGCTTCATTAACATATCTGCCTCTAATCTTGCCTCATTAACATCATAGAGGTAGGATTTATAACACATAGGAAAATCACATCAGTTGACAAAATGGTGGACAACCACACAATACTGGGAATCATGGCCTAGCCAAGTTGACACACATTTTTTGGGGACACAATTCAATCCATAAGGCCAAGGTTATCCCAATCCAGGCGGACGGCATGTCCCTCCTTGCTTAGAGACCTCCAAATAACAAATTTCCTAGCCTCCCTGCCTCTGAGATTCTATTAGTTAGTTAGGGTGGTCTTTCTTGTGGTTAACTCCAAAGCTTCCAGCATCAAGAGCAGTCTACTTTCATTCATGTATTCTTTCAATCATTGATTCATTCTCTCATTCTTACTATAATAACTAATGGGCAACTTTTATGCCAGGTACCATGCCAGCTTCTGGAAATACTGTGTAATATTTCCAAATTGCTGTGCCTGGCTGGAACAGGATAGCTAACCCCAGTTTGAATTGTTAACTAGACTCCATTTTGAATCAGAATTAACTTGACCAAAGCCTCTGCCTCTGCACTGCTGAGAATATAGCCTAAACTTTAACTGCTCTTAGCAAATAAGGGTGGGGGTAAGAATGTGACTGTTCTAGAAAGGGTTTGCTGGTGCCAAGAGAGATTATGACCTTGGTGGTCTCTCCCTGCTCCTCCCCATTTTACTATTAGTCATGAGCTAGCACATGTTTACTCTCACCACCTTACCAGATAAAAGACTCCCATCTCCCTTGGAAGGTGGGAGCACTTGGTAGACTCCTCTCTGCCCTGTTCAGGGATTGTATTACCCTCAATAAATCTTTTTACTTTTACTTTAACAGAATGAGCACTCTTACTCTTAGACAATACAAAACTGAGTAAGACAGATGGCTTTGCTCTCAAGGAGACTGGACTCTAGTGGGAATGTGGCACATCATCAGATAATCAAGAGAGGGCATGGTAAGTGCCTTACCAGAGGTTAGCTCTGAAAACTCTAGAAGCCCTGGGGGGCACCTACTCTGGGTTAGGGTGAGGAGATTCAAAGAAGCTTCTCAAGAAGGTGACACTTGAGCTGAGTCTTAAGAGACTGCTGAGTACTATGGACTGAATTGTGTCCCCCCGAAAATATGTGTTGTAAATCCTAACCTCTGTGCCTGTGGTTATAATCCCATTTGGAAATGGGATTTGTTATGTTAATGAGGCAGAATTAGTGTAGAGTATGTCTTGAGTCGATCTCTTTTGAGATATAAGAGATTAAAGAGCAATCCAGCAGAGGAGAGATGGGGTAAGATAGAAGCCAAGACACATGGAGATCTCCAAGGAACCAGGAAGCAGAAGCTGAAGACACAAGGACCTTCCTCCAGAGCTGACAGAGAGAAAGCCTTCCCCTAGAGCCAGAGCTCTGAATTCGGACTTCTAGCCTCCTAAACTGTGAGAGAATAAATTTCTGTTTGTTAAAGTCATCTACTTGTGATATTTCTATTACAGCAACACTAGATAACTAAGACTCTGAGCAACAGTTATTTTCTGGCTACTGTTCCTCAGGCTTTATCGAATGAGAAGGATAACAGGTTGTTTATTGTTAGGCTGATTATCACATGGAGATGTCATGTTGACTGCACTGGGGTAATAATTACCAAGCAGAAGTTATAGCCGATGCCTGTGATTACAGAGTAATTACAGCTTAGACATTATGACCTCTTGCGGTCATATGGTCCTGGAAGCACGTGGCCTGGTCAGGATGGGCCGTAGGGGCTGTTGCAGCCTCCATGTTCAACTGAAAGTGCAGGAAGGGCGTCCTGGTCCTCAGAGAGAGATTGGGAGCAGTGACCCACAGGGAAGAGTGTCTACATACAAGCCTATGGCATCATCTACTGTTCAGGTTGTAGCAAGGATATTCCTTGCCTGGACTGTGAAGGGAAAGAACTAGATGACTTCTGACAGTCTCTTCTTGCCAGAGGAGGCCATAGTTTCAGAGTCTGGCCCTATATTTCCAACTTATCCCAAGGATCTTGGCTCAAGGTGCTGCCTTTGAACTCTCCCTCAAACTAGTTAGTCAGGTTTTACACAGCCATAGGAAAGGCAGCCCACTGAATCCCACTCCCATACCTTAGTGCCACAGATTTAGGGAACCTATGCCAGGCAACTTGCTGTCAAGTCGTTTCAGACTCATGGCAATCCCATGTGTCCCAGAGTAGAACTGTGCTCCACTGAGTTTTCAGTGGCTGATTTTTTGGAAGTAGATTAACAGGCCTTTCTTCTGAAGTGCCTCTGGGTGGACTCGAACTTCCAACCTTCTAGTTAGCAGCTGAGGGTGCTGACCATTTGCACCAGCCAGGGACTCCAGGAGAACCCATAGAAGCCAAGAGAAGCTAAGCACTATGCAAAAGGCCACTCAGCAAACCAAAAATAGAATAGTTTGTGGCCACTAACATTAGTCAGATGAGCCACACCCTTCCACACAACACAAAGAGGATTAGCTTTTTCCTGCCTGTGATGGTTAAGGTTGTGTGTCAAGTTGGCTGGGCCATTGTTCTCTATGATTTGGCAGTTATGATATAGTTTGGCAGTTATGTAATGATGTAATCAATTCCATGATGATATCTGCTATGAGCAGGCAATCAGCTGAAAGAGAGTTTTCTTGAGGGGTGGCCTGCCTCCAGTATATAAATGGATGTTCCAGCAAGGCTCTTGCTCTGCATACTGCATCTGGCTTGTCATCATTTGACCTCCAGTATTTGGGACTTGAGCTAGCAGTTTATCTGCCGATCTTGGGATTTGTCAGCCTCTGCAGCCTGTAAGTCTGCCATCTTACCTGCTGATCTTAGGTTCATCAGCCCCTGCAGCTACGTGAGTTAGAGGAAGCCTCCAGCCTGACGCCTGATCCACAGACTTGGGACTTGCAGCCTCTGCAAGCACATGGGCCACTTCAAGTATACACACACATGCTTCACTGATTTTGCTTCTCTAGAGAAGCCAGCCTAAGACACTGCCTATATACTTTCTCCTCTTCCCCCACCCACCAGAAGGAACTAAGAAGGTAAATGAAGCCAGACAGGAGCAACCTGCTAATGCAATCCCTCTTCACCTCCACCACACTGGCTCTGCTTCACACCCTCTCTCTATCACCCTTGCTTTCAGTTCCAGTGGACAATGGTAGAACTTTGGGCCACAAATGTCAGTCTGGAGTAGGGTGCTGGGGAAGACACAGCAAAAATCTTTAAATGCCATGTATCTCTGTTATTGTCTTCTGTTTCTGTGGGTGCCCTGTTGGAATATGCAATAAGAAGGACCAAGGTTAGACCTTCTAAAGAATTTGCTTGCTTCTAAGAGATGAAAGCAGGAATGTGTAACCCAAGGAGGCTGCAGAGTCTCCTTCTGGGGGTGGGGGTTAAAGAACAGGGTTCTCTATCTGTTGAGACATATGCCGTCCTGTTTGGACGCAGGGGGGCATGGACAGAATGATTTCCCAGGAACCCAGGGTGCCTCCTTCAGAGGTTACGCAGAGACCCAGAGGAGTTGGCAGCAGGGTGGGGAGGGGACAGAGAGTTGTTGGGAGTGAGCAGTTTTTCAAACATCCACCGACTCTGGCTCTCATGCCCTTCCCTTGACGGTTGAGGTCGCCCTCCATTTGCCTGCTCTCCTTCTCCCTGCCCCTTCTGCTTCCCTTTGCAGTGGGCACAGAAATTTTCACCATCCTCAGTTTCTGCCTTCTGGAAACTGTTAAACTGAGACAGACGGACAGCCTAGACAGATATTTAAAACCTCTCTCCTTCCCTCTCACCCCAATGTTCCCTGCCCCATTCACTCTGGGTTGGACCTGGACACTGCCAACTCTCATATGCCCATCCTTTGTCCTGAGTAGCACAGAGAATGGGACAGCCTCAGAGTCAGACCAACTAGAGCTGGCCCCAGCTCTACAACTTAGTGATTATAGGCCTTCTCTGAGTTTCATTTCCCGTGAAATCCAGCTAACAGCACCTACTTCTTAGGATTGTGAAGGTCCCTGGGTAGCACAAACGGCTTGTGCTTGTCTACTAACCTAAAGGTTGGCAGTTCAAGCTCACTCAGCAGCACCACAGAAGAAAGCCCTGATAGTCTGCTTCTGTAAAGATTACAGCCAAGAAAGCCGAGTTCTACTCTGTAAAACACGGGGCTGCCCTGTGTGTTTTCCTTAGGATTGCGAGAGTGGAAGAAGATAATGCAAGCAAAGTGGCTTACCCTGTTGTTCTGCACATGGCACAATCAATATTAGTTGGATAAATGATTGAAAGGTAAGTGCACAACCCGAGCATTTGCCCAGGCCTGATGGGAAGCCATCAGTTTGCTAACCATGTGTTTGGAAGGGGCCATGGTGATGGGAGTAAGAAGTTGCTTAAATGGTGGGAGAGACCGAAGGTGGCTCAATCTGAGAGTAAACAGCCTGAGCCTCCCCAGCAAAGCAGATTCCACCTTAGGTTTCTGGGAAGATCTGCCTCCTGTGGCTTCCCCTAGGTGAGAAGGTGAAGGAAGGAGAATTTCTGGAATCCAGCTCCAGTGTCAAAGACAGCCTGAGAACCAGAAAGGCTGGAATTTGATTCTTGAAGTGGAGATAGGTTCCATTCCCCCCACCCCCACCCCTGCACCCTGCCGCCCCTCCCAGCCAGGGCAGCTTTCCCCAGAACTCACCATCTCTATGGATCCTGAAGCCGGAAGAATCCATCTGGGGTATGGAGGCTGAGAAAGCCCCTCGCTCAGGCAGAGGGGAGAGTCTAGGAGCAACAGTCAGAGGACCTCTGTTATATTCCTGCCAGATGAACCGTGCAATCTCAAGCAATTTAGTCAACCTTTCTGAGCCTCAGTTTCCCCATCTGTAAACTGGGCTAATAACTCACTCCCAGTTCTCCCAACCATATAGAACCATTGTGAGGATCAAATTAAACATTCTATGCAGAAAAAGCACTTTGTAAATTGCAAAGTACTGTGCAAACACAGGAGAGTTGGTAAAGACCCTGGAGCAGGGGATGTCTGAGACATTATAAACTCTTCCTGTCTGGCACGGAGGCCAGGAAGGATCCCTCCAATTGGGTTTTCTTTGATCTTCATTTGAAACTTAATGAGCACTTAGGGCATTGCTGACACTCTAATTAGGATTAAAAATTAAATTTAAAAGTCATCACTTGTTCCCTTCTTTCCACACTTATTTCTTCGGCGCTATTGAGCACAATCATTAACAAAAACTATTTTAAATGGCACTAATTTACTGTACACTGAAACAAATATTTTGTTAGAAAAACAAATCACGAACTAAACTTGAGTTAAAAAGGAAAAAAGCCCAACTAGTTAATGAGTTTAAAGTGAAATTAAAACTAGATCACTGCAGCTTCTAAAACAATTGAACCAGAATGGAATTGGAACAGTGAAGTGTTCTCCCAAGTAAATCAAAGTGATTCCGTATATCATCCAAGGCCCAGGGTCCAAGAGATGCTTCTAGCTCCCACCCGCTCTGTTGCTGGCTTTCCCACATCATGTTCTGTGCTGTTGCGTAGCAAAATGCATCAGCAGCCTGGGACGTGCTAGTCACTGGAGAAGCAAAGATGAGGAAGGGACAGTCCCACCCCTCCAGGAGCATAAGCCAGCACACAGGTGTTCTTATGCAAACACACTCCCACTGCCCAGCTCAAATGCCTTCCCTCCCTAACCTTTCTTGAAGAGGACATCTGCCTGAGATTTCAGAGTAAAATGGGCCTCTTGGCACTCCCACTAAACCTTGTTCTTGCCAGAATCAGAGCATGAAACCAACAGTACAACAAAGCATCAAAAAACCAACAAACAAAAGCTCCTCCACAAAAACCTCTGTGGTGACAGTGACTAGGTGGTTCTCTGAGACCCGTTCCTCCAAGCCAGCAGAGAAAGTGTTCTTTTGTTTCATTCTGCACCCCACCCTTGCAGATTCAGGCCTGCGTTCTAATGATCTCAGTAAAGGTTGTCCCATCGGTCCTCTCCACAGGAAGCCCAGGAAGTGGGGAAAATAAAATTGTTGCTTGTCAAGAGTAGATGAACCACCCACACTTGGTCAGGGGCAGGGCTGAAGCCAGGCCTCCTGTGGAGGGCCCAGCAAGGGGCCTGCAGTGGAGAAATTGCCCATTTGCTGCTGCCAGGGCTACTGCTTCAATTTAGCTGCTCTACGTTTGAGAGCAATTTTCAGAGTCTCTTCTGACATCCATTTTCATCTTTTCTCTCTTTCCTGTCTTTTTAATGACCTTTTGCTTTCTTCATGTATGATGTCCTTGATGTCTTCCCACAACTCGTCTGGTCTTTGGTCAATAATCTCCAATGTGTCAAATCTGTTCTTGGCATGGTCTCTAAATTCAGGCTGAATTTTGGCTTTCATGGACCTGTATTCATTTTCTTCAGCTTCAACTTAAACTTACATATGAGCAATTGATGGTATGTTCCGAAGTCAGCCCCTGAGCTTGTTCTGACTGATGATATTGAGCTTTTCCACTATGTCTTTACGCAGATGTTGGCCATGTGTATTCCATCCGGCAAGGTCCATGTGTACAGTCATCATTTATGTTGTTGGAAAAAGGTATTTGCAATGAATAAGTTGTTGGTTCAGGACTCCTGGAGAAAAACAAGGCCCTAGAAATTCACAGAATACCAACTGAAATATTTCAACAAATGGATGCAGCATTGGAGGTGCTCACTCATCTATGCCAAGAAATTTGGAAGACAGCTACCTGGCCAAATGACTGGAAGAGATCTATACTCGTGCCCGTTCCAAAGAAAGGCGATCCAATAGAATGCAGATATTATTGAACAATATTATTAATATTGCACGTAAGTAAAATTTTGCTGAGGAACATTCAAAAGCGGTTATAGCAATACATCAACAGGGAACTGCCAGAAGTTCAAGCCGAATTCATAAGAGGATGTGGAACGAGGGATATCACTGCTGATATCAGATGGATCTTGGCTGAAAGCAGAGAGTATCAGAAAGATGTTTACTTGTGTTTTATTGACTATGCAAAGGCATTTGACTGTGTGAACCATAACAAATTATGGACAACATTGAGAAGAATGGGAATTCCAGAACACTTAATTGTGCTCATGAGGAACCTGTACATAGACCAAAAGGCAGTCGTTCAAACAGAGCAAGGGGATACTGCATGGTTTAAAATCAACATAGGTGTGTGTCACGGTTGTATCCTTTCACTGTAGTTATTCAATCTGTATGCTGAGCAAATAATCTGAGAAGCTGGACTATATGAAGAAGAACATGGCATCAGGATTGGAGGAACACTCATTAACAACTTGTCGCAATATGCAGATGATACAACCTTGCTTTAGGAAAGTTAAGAGGACTTAAAGCACTTACTGATGAAGATCAAAGACTACAGCCTTCAGGGTGGATTGCACTTCAAAAGAAAAAAAACAAAAATCCTCACAACTGGACCAATAAGTAATGTCATGATAAACAGAAAAGATTGAAGGTGTCAAGGATTTCATTTTACTCGGATCCATAATCAATACCCATGGAAGCAGCAGTTAAGAAATGAAACAACACGTTGCATTGGGCAAATCTGCCACAATAGACCTCTTTAAAGTGTTAAAAAGCAAAGAGGTCACCTTGAGGACTAAGTTGCACCTAACTCAAGCCATGTGTATTTTCAATTGCCCTATATGCACGCGAAAGCTGGACAATGAATAAGGAAGATCGAAGAAGAATTGATGGCTTTGAACTGTGGTGTTGGTGAAGAATATTGAATATACCATGGACTGTCAGAAGAAAAAACAAATCTGTCTTGGAAGAAGTACAGCCAGAATGTTCCTTGGAAGCAAGGACGGCAAGACTTCGTCTCATGTACTTTAGATATGTTTTCAGGAGGTATCAGTCCCTGGAGAAGGACATCATGCTTGGTAAAGTAGACAGCCATCAAAAAAGAGGAAGACCCTCAATGAGATGGACTGACACAGTGGCTGCAACAATGGGCTCAAGCATAACAACAATTATGAAGACAGCACAGGACTGGGCAGTGTTCCATTCTGTTGTAAATAGGGTTGCTATGAGTCGGAACCAACTCGATGGTACCTAACAACAACCCCGCCTTCAGCCATCACCCACCAGGGTGTTAGGAAGAGAGACACTGGGAAGAATGTCAAGGTCCAGCTGGAGTCTCACCAACCTCAAAGTCCTCAAAGGCTCCAGCCCATCTTCAGCTTGCCCTTCACCAAATTTTTACTAGGTTTTTCATCTTAGCCCAAATTTTAGGTTTAATCATATGCTTCATTTTGTTCTGTTTTATGTGTCTTCACAATTAGATCAGAAGCTTCCGGAAGACAGTTAACATGGTATATATAAATATGTAACATGCTGTATATAAATATACATATATATAAATACATAGCACGTTTGTATATGTATATTATATATTTATATATGTGTTATATAAGTATATATACATATGTATACGTTTATATATATAGGTATATGTTTATATAAACATTTTATATATAGCATGTTATAAGTGTCTAGCTTTGCACTGTGTTGGGATCCCTGCCCGCATCTCTAGGTTTCCAATCCACCCTACACACTGCTCCCACAGCCATTTTGCCAAACTAGACCTGATGATGCCACTCAGGATCTTCCATAGACCAGTCCCAAGCCATCTCCCCAAGGCCTCACTTTCTATTCTTTCTGACTTTGCTCATGTCACTGCCCTTACTGTTCCACACCCTGGTCATCCAAAACATTTGAAAGTTTACTTTTTCACAGTTCCCCAGATACCTTCAAATACCACCCTCTTTCTAAAGCCTTCTGATATCCCTCTGTCAGAAGTAATCACTCCCTTGCATTCTCATAGAATTATGTTGACGCTTCATCCTTTAACACGCAGTCCCTAGCCCAGAGTCGACACTTAATAAATATGTTTAAAAGAATAACTATAACACTTTCTCTTGTGATCATGTTATAAATATGTCTTTTCCCTGGGCTAGACTATAAGCTTTATTTATTATCTCTGTACACCTCATCTGGACCCAGTGGCTGTGAAACAGTAGACATTCAATAAACGTGTGCTGAATTAAATATCAGGTATTCAGTAATGCTTGTTGAATGAATACACCGCACTAAAATGAGTATACCTAAATGGTAGGCACCAGCTCCAAGGGAGACAGTGAAGGTGGTATTCCTATATTACTTAGTACAAGTGACCAAAACCAAACCAAACCAAAGCAATTTAATCTACCTTATGCATGTAAGAGTCATACAGCCAACTTTTAGGAAAGACCAGGGTACAGTGGAACAATCAGGTGGTTGGAACCAAAACTCAGATGCTGCCAGCACGCTCTTCAGCTTTCTTCTCTGCCTCTCTCTGCATGCTTTATTCTCTCCTACGGCTGGCTGGCTCCTTCCACGGCCTCTGACACTGCCAGAGCTTCATGTCTGCCCGTGTTCACTGCTGGAGAGAGTCATGCCTTGTCCTCTCTTTGGTCTTAAGTTGAAAAATCCCAGGAAAGGATGTAGTTGGCTCCATTTAGGCCAAGTGGGATGGGACCTCTACTAAAGTACCCCCAAAAACCAAACCCATTACCATCAGGCCGATTAGGACAGAGTAGATCTGCCCCATAGGGTTTCCAAGGAGCAGCTGGTAGATTCAAACTGCCAACCTTTTGGTTTGCAGCCATAGCTCTTAACCACTGAGCCACCAGGGCTCCCCTACTAAAGTGGCAGTCTCCGTTTCAACAGTGAGGAGAAAGAACATCTTCAAGAAGAACCTGATAGAGCTGTGGGGAAGGTGGTTGCTGTTCTGAATTAAAAAACCTGTTGCTGTTGAGTCGATTCTGACTCATAGCGACCCTATAGGACGGGGTAGAACTGCCCCATAGAGTTGCCAAGGAGCACCTGGTGGATTTGAACTGCCGACCTTTTGGTTAGCAGCTGTCGCTCTTAACCACTAGGCCACCAGGGTTTCCCCAGACAGACAAAATGATAGACATTCAAGATAGGGAGTAACGCAATTTGCATTCAAAGGAGGTGGGGATAGGGCCCAGGAAAAATGGCAAGGGGAACTCAAGCTGGAGCTCTCAAGAGGCTAGAGGAACATACTGTGTTCAATACCTAAGGGAGAGACAACATTGATTGCGTTTTCCTATTATTTGAGCAAAACTTTTGTTTTGTTTACAGGTGAGTTCATGGGATAGTTTTAGTTCAAGGTTTAAAGATTATTTCAGAATGATAGATTCAGGAATTCCCGCAGTCTCAATGGATCCAGTAACTCTGGTTTCTACAGTAATTTGATACTCTATTCCACATTTTTCCTCCTTTTGATCAGGATCCATCTATTGGTAGCTGGGCACCAGCCATTTCTTCTGGTCTCATGACAAAGGAGGCAGTTCATGAAGGCAATTAGACTTGCAGTCCATTTCCTTCTCCAATTCCTAGGTACCCTTCTTCTTCTGCTGTGATTGCATGTTCTTGAAGGAGGGATGCGGTGGGGCAGGGTCAACAGTGGCTTGAGCCCTGCAGAGGTTAGCCTGCCCTGGGAGGCCATGACACCTGACTGAAGAGAGCCAGGCTAGAGCTAAAGAAGTAAAGTTAAGAGGAGGACAAGGATAAGAGAGAAATGGGGCTTCTCAGAGGCCGAGGAGAGCTGAACCATGCAGAACAGTGAAAATATGAACTTCTTATGCCAGAGGCAGTGCCCTCCCTCCTGCCGCAGGGGGCAACTCCACTTTCCCACATCCAGTGGTTACTTTTATGGATAAATTTATTTTTACCCATTCTAGACCTCAAGGTCCAGACTTGCTGCTGGAAGAAAGAAAAGCACTGAGGCTTCTGAGCTTCCAGCAAGTGCAGGCTCCAGTGGCTGGCTCTGCTCCAGAAACCAGGCTTCAGTTGCCCCTGGAGTCACCTTGTCCTACCACCCACATCCCTCTCTCCTGTCTTCATGGATGCTGGGGTGGGAATGGGCTGGGGGAATTTCTCTTTTCTCATCCCACAATCCCCCAGGCAGAGAAGGGAAAGCAGTGGGCTCTGAGAGAAGGGAGGACCTGCAACTACCAGGCTGTTGTTGTTAATTACCGTCACGTCAACTCCAACTCATGGCGACCCCATGTGTACAGATTAGAATTGTGCTCCACAAGGTTTTCAAGGCTGTGACATTTCAAAAGCAGATAGCCAGGCCTTACTTCGCAGGTGCCTCTGGTGGGTTTTAACTACCAACCTTTTGGTTAGCAGTCCAGTGTTTAACCATTTGCACCACCAGGGATTCCTTGCAACTACCTTAGAAGTCACAACCTGGGCTTGCCCGAGAACCCTAGCCAGCGGAGGTGGGACAGACATTAGGCTTCTTTCAGTAGCACCTGCCCTGCAGACTCCATCTCCCTGAAACCCAGGGAATTTACGGAAAGGCTCTTGCCTTTCAAATAATGACAGCTATCACGTGGCATAATTTCCAGCCTCCACGTGCCGGGCAGCCGAAACAGACTTCCCCCTTAGTGGAGCCACACATCTGGCCTGGATTGTCATTCCTCTGAGACAAGTTTATTGAAGAGTTAGGCAATCCCTCCACACACAGCCACTTGCAGGCAAGCTTAAAATATACTTTAATACATTTAAAGAGCCATTTCAGGGACCGGCTTGCTCATGATAAAGATGCTACTGACACTCACTGGTGCTAAAAGGTCAAGTTGTTGCAATCCAGCAAGGAGCGTGACAAGTCATTAAATGTGAAGCTCTGTTCAGCAGATATCTTTCCATTCATTCCCATGCCTCCCCCAGTGATGGATTTTGGCTCACGAAGCTGACATTCCAGTGGTACCTACCAAAATCTAAGAAGGAATCCTTTCTATCCCATCCATCAGTAAAAATTAGGAGAACTCACAAGGCCAGTGCCAAGTTCTTCCACTGAAATGCCCTGGAGGGATAGGACCAGAAATTTTGAGAGATGGGTGGGGGTGAAAATTAGAACAAACTTCACCCTCAGTGTCCTCTAAGTGCCCAGAATGGGGGCAATGGTGGTTCAGAGGTAGAATTCTTGCCTTTTACGAGGGAGACCCGGGTTAGATTTCTACCAGTCTGTCAGTGGAGGCTTGTATGTTACTAGGATGCTGAAAGTTTTCAGCAGAGCTGAACTAGACTAAGACAGACTAGGAAGAAAGGCCTGGTGATCTACTTCTGAAAATCAGCCAATGAAAACCCCATGTATCACAACGATCCAATCTGCAACTGATCGTGAGAATGGCACAGGACTGGGAGGCATTTCGTTTGTTATACCCGGGGTCACCGTGGGTTGGGAACCGACTTGACAACAGCTAACAACAACAGTAAGTGCCTAGGAGGGCGAGAATTTCAAATCCTAGGAGAAAATAACTGCTTGGGAAAAACCCAAGGGTGGTTTCCATAGATGTTGTTGTTGTTAGGTGCTGTCAAGTCAGTTCCGACTCATAGCGACTCTGTGTTCAACAGAACAAAACACTGCCGGGTCCTGAGCCATCCTCATTGAGCTCATTGTTGCAGCCACTGTGTCAATCCATCTTGTTGAGGGTCTTCCTCTTTTTCACTGACCCTCTACTTTACCGAGCATGATATCCTTCTCCAGGGACTGATCCCTCCTGATAACATGTCCAAAGTATGTGAGATGAAGTCTTGCCATCCTCATTTCTAAGGAGCATTCTGGCTGGACTTCTCCCAAGACCGATTTGCTCATTCTTTGGCAGTCCATGGTATATTCAATACTCTTCACCAACATCATAATTCAAAGGCATCAGTTCTTCTTCAGTCTTCCTGCTTTTGCATGCCTTTGAGACAATTGAAAACACCGTGGCTTGGATCAGGTGCACCTTAGTCTTCCAAGGGACCCTTTTGCTTTTTAAGACTTTAAAGAGGTCTTTTGCAGCAAATTTGCACAATGCAATCGGTTGTTTGATTTCTTGACTGCTGCTTCCATGGGCGTTGATTGTGGATCCAAGTAAAACGAAATCCTTGACAACTTCAATCTTTTCTCTGTTTGTCATGACGTTGCTTATTGGTCCAGTTGTGAGGATTTTTCTTAGGAAATTGGGAAGGGTGTTAACTGGCAGAGGGAATCCAAACCCCTGGGTTTCATTCACCACTCTGCTTCTCCGTGTGCACAGAGTAATGGCCAGAAGGCTCTGTGTTCTGGGGAAGGAAAGGCTGCAAAGGAGGACAGGCGTGGTGTGAGGTGTTGGGTTAGGATGGTAGGATCAAAGAGGCCTTTTCCCCAACCTCTGTTAAGAAGGTTGGGAAGTTGTAGTCAGTCACCTTCTTCACAGTAGAATTTGCAGCTATAACCTATGAGATGTGCATTAGCCTGCCTTTCATAAGCATGTAAATATGAGTGAGCTTGTGTGCTGAGGTGGGTGTGGGAATGTATCAGTCAATGAAGCTGTGTTGTGTGAATCAGCTGATGGTGCATGTTTGTACTGGAAAGCCATAAAGCTCTATGCAAAATCTATGGGCGTCACTGTTGCACAATGCTGGTGGGGGTGTGGGGGTGGGGTTGGGATTACAATTGTAGGCTGTGTTTAAGTGTGCATGGATGTCTGAGTACGTGAACATTAAAAGGGAAATGTGTGCCACAGTACATTGGAGTCAGCCTGATTTGGCTTTGACTCTTGGTTCTGTCATTAACCAGATGTATAACCTTGGGCGATTCACTCGATCCTTAATTTCCTCACCTAGGAAATGAGAATAATAATCAATATCTTTCAAGATTTCCATAAGGATTAGAAATAATACCACAAAGTTTCTGGTGTCCTAGTTGGCACATAGTAGGACTCAGAGTAGGCAGCTAATATCAAGCACTGTGTATGAGCCTCTGGTGGGTACAGAGGCAAGAGAGGGCAAAATGCCACCCAGGAATCTGTGTGTGAAACCTGGGTGAGGAGGTTTGTATCAAGTTGTGTACACAAAGCTACACACACACACACACACACACACACACACACACACACACACACGCATGCACACGTACACGCATGCGATCCAAAACAATTCCTTCTTCCACTCCATGAGCCTCTATTCAGAGGGCAGGAGGGTGGGAGATAAAAGTCCCCGCGGATTCCTTGGGTTTCTAAGCTTCTAGGTCCTTGGTCTAAGCCAGTAAGAAGTTGAGAGGCTCGCAGGAGCTGCAGGAAGCCAACTGCTGGCAGAAGCTTCCTTCCCCCCACCCCCCAGCAACGGTTGAATCCACTCCTCACCTTCACCCCACCCCTCCCACCCTCTACTCTGCTTTCGTTTCAACAAGTCAGAGCAAGGGCGGGGAGGAAACCTGAGTGAGGAGAGGATTCCTCCGCCTTCCTTTCCCCATTCCCCCTTAAGACAAACCAGGAAGCAGCCGCAGCGCGCAATCTGGCCACCTTAACGGTAGAGTAATGGTCTGGCCTCGCGCCAAGTCCCGCCTCAGTTCCAGCTCCCGCTCCTCCCCTTTCTCCACCCGCACTGCTCCGGGAGAGTTGGTGAGCTAGGGTCTGGACGGAGTTGGCCGGAGCTGTTGCCATGACAAGCATTTTCTTAAGAAAGCTCTGCTGTTGAGGCCATCCAAAGCCGGGGGCTAGCGGGAGCACCAGCTTCCTGGGGAACCATCTCTCCGAGGAGCGCAAGATCAAAGACACCCGCCCAGCTCTCCTGCACGCTTTTTCTTTCAGGGACCTGAGAGGTCCTTCCCATTGGAAGGGCCGAGGAGGACACCCAGCCCACTCCCCGGCCCTAGCAAGAAAGGCAAGAAAGCAAAGCCAGCATCTCTAGCGCGGTTGCCACATTGGGGAGGCCGGTGGGTGGTCACCCTCACCCTATCCCCCCATCTATGGTAACCCGGAGGGAGAGTGCCACTTCGAGAAGCCCGGATCTTTGCTAGAAAGAGGTAGGCTTGCTGCGAATGAATTGGCTGGCTCTTGATTTGCAAACTTTGTTTCTTTCTTTTGAATCGTTCTAAAACTCCCTGAATTTCTTCTTCCGAGCATATTTTATGTGACTGGGTTTGGAGATTTGGGCGGATTTTTTCCGTGTGTGTGCACAGATTTGTCAAATATTTCTTTCCTAGACTCGGTTCTGAGAAGTCATGTAATCAAACAAGTGATTTCTTTTGCTTTCCTAGTTCTTGTCATTCCTGGGCTGCGTGGGTTAGGGAAACGGTGGGACTGTCTTTTCACACCCAAACTGAGCTCTCTTAGAAAAGCATTTATTTCTCCCATCCGTTCCTGTCCTTCTCCTCCCCCTTGGCTTGGGAATCAGACGCAGAATGGAAAACTGTTGCAAAAATATTTTCCGTGTCTGTTCTCTTTCTCGAAAGCCCCAAAGAGAGATGGAAAAAAAAAAAGAACCAAGTAAGAAATCTTCAGCAGGAAGGAGGGGCTGCAGTGGGGACTGGTAAAGGGATGAGGGGTGGGTGGGGGGTGGAGGTAGAAGCTAGGAGAGGTGCCCAGTGGGAAGAAGGGTGCACAAAATAAATTTCTTTGGTTTTGCAGAGAAACCTCAGCGGTTTCTCTCCGCTTGCAAAACATCCTCAGACTTTCAGGCTATAATTAGCTGTGGAAAAAGCTAGGAGTTCCTAGTACCGCTGTTGTTTGAGTGTGTACCAGCGTCGAGAACCAACTGTATGAGTGTCTCTGAAGGGCACCACCCCACACATCTCTGGTCGCAAAGGAGAGGAAGAAGGGGTGAAATTGGAAAGTTTGCGATGTCAAGGCCAGTGACCTGGGGCTGGTGAGTGCTTGGCGTTTGGGGGTTGCCAGGAGGCATCCTCTCGGGAGTTGGGGAGAGTCCCTGAAGCGTCTTGGGCCGATGTGTTGTTCTGCTGAAGAGGTAGAAATGAAGGCTGGGATTGTCTCTCCTGCTCTCCCTTCTCTCTCACACAGTCTCTCACACTCACATACTTGGCTCACTCCCGGCGGAGGATACCGGTTGGCATCCTCCCCTGCAGCGAGTCCGGCCTCACACGCGCTGTCGCGCCGAGGCTCCCACCGCTCTTGTCCAGCGGGATGTGGAGGGCGCGGGAGTGGCCGCGGCCGCCGCATCCTGGGAGAGGAGAGGGCACTCTGCTAGCCAGAGGCGCCTCCCTCCTGGGCATTCCTGCTGGACTTACAATAACTTGCAGACAAGATGCTGGCGCTGCTGGCCTAGTAGGGGGAATGTCAGATGAAGAAATAGGCGGGCACTCAACCGACCCCGTTGGGGGGAGGGGAAAAAAGGGTGGGGAGGGAGGGAAGATAAAATCCCATTCTACAGCGCCATCTCCTCTTCTGGGTGGGGTGCCTCTCTCTCCTTGAGCCCCTCCCCAGAGCCTTCTCCGTGCCTTCCCGTTTGGATGCCCCCTCCAGCCCCTCACCTCTGGGCCCGCTTTACATGGAAGGAAGAGACGAGGGGGTAATCCTGGCTGGAACGGGCCAAGGAGAATGGCCTGGGGGGAGGGAAGGGCTGGGTGGAGAGGGCTTTAGGCGGCGGAGGGCTGGAAGGAGGTGGCTAGTGAGCCCAATGACCCTCCTTGGCTGCGGGCGGTGGGTGACTTCGGGGAGTGGGCTCTGGGAGGGGTGGTGGCAGCTTGGCGGACAGGTGGTCTGGAAGGTGAGTCCTGGTCCAGAAGCCGGCAAATCTGTGGGCAGCAGGCTGGGGGAGAGGAAACACCTGCCCTCTACCCCAACTAGAGAAACTGGTGAGGAAGGAAGCAAAAGACATGGAGGAGAGTTTAAATGGGGGATGGGAAGCAACAGGAACCAGTTTTCATTTTGAGGTGTTGGAGGATTGATCTGACTGCACCCCAAGGCTAGACGGCTTCTCCCTGCCTGTGTTCTGGTCCAGAAGGCAATGAGGCCTTCTCCAGTGGTAAGGGGTCCCAAGCCCAAGCCAGAATCAATGCCCTTCTTCTGTTGGAAGAGGGCCCAAGGAATCCATTTCTTTGTACCTCCTCTGGGAGCCCCATCCTCCCTGCCACCATCTTGCTGAGGTGCAACCCCGAAATCAGGCTCCGCCTTTCCCTTCCTCGTGCCCTTCCATCTTGGGGGTACTGAATCACACCATTCAGGCAGCAGGCCTATTTTCAGTACTCTGACTTGGGTGGATTCTGGTAGGTTTGAGGAGGGCTTCTGCCTGCAGGTCCCGATTTAGCGCGCACCTAGGCTCCAGTGCCACTGCCTTGTGTTGTGTGTGGGGGGCGGCGGTGGAGTCGGCTCTCCGCAGCCTCAGCCCGCCTCGCGGATGGCTCCAGGGCAGCGATCGATAGTGCAGCAAACCCGCGGCCCCCTCCGCTCTGGGCTGCCTGTCCGCCCCGCCCCGTCGTCAGAATCTCCCGCAGCTTGGCTCCACCCTCCCCTGCTCTGTCTTCATCTAAGTACTCAGTGGAGCAGACGCTAGTGCTGCAGGAGCAGAGGATTCCTGCCTTCCAGGCCCTGCTGAGCCTCAGCCACTTCCCCTTCCATTTACCACCTCCTGTCCCTGGCTTCGTGGAGCCCTGGTGGCACAGTGATTAAGAGTTTGGCTGCTAACCAAAAGGTCGGCAGTTCGAACTCCTTGGAAACACTATGGGGCAGCTCTACCCTGTTCTGTAGGGTCGCTGTGCATGGGAATCGACTGGATGCAATGGGTTTTTTTGGTTTTGGTCCCTGGAGTCAAGGTCAAATCGGAAGGAGCACAGCTCGTCTTATTGCGCCTGGGACTCCTAGTGCCTTGCACAGTGCCTGAGGCGTTAAAGGCCCTTGGTCAATGTTTGCTGAAAGAATGAAGGGGCATCATCAGATCTAGGACCTCACCCCGACTGGTTCCTAGCTTGCCCTCTGAGCTTTAGTTGCCCCTCTGCACAAAGGGAAGCCTGCTCCTCGCAGTAATGGTGGCAAGTCAGATTCGTCAGATTCCTAGGGTCTTTGGTGTCAGAAGAAAGTCAAAATGGGAGGGCCCAGTCAGGGGGCAGAAGTGGAGCTGTGAGAATTTGCCCAAGATGTGGGTTTGTGTGGTGGGAGAGTGGACAGCCATGAGCAAGGATATTGGGGAGCCTCTCCACTCCTCCACTCTCATTCACTGGAGGGCCTGGAGGGGAAGGCTAGGGGTGGTATTCCACAGGAAACTGCCTCTTATTCAAGAATGTAGCATCTCTCAGTAACCTCCCCCCTCCCCCCGTTCCCCTTTTTTTCTGTGCTCCTGACCTTGCACAAACAGTTAAGTGCTGGGCTACTAACTGAAAGGTTGGCAGTTCGAATCCACGCAGAGGCTCCTTGGAGATCTACTTGTGAAAGATCACAGCCATTGAAACTCTTCCGGAGCTCAGTTCTACTCTGAAACACGTGGGGTCACCATTGAGTTAGAACTGACTCCACCGCAACTGGTTTGGCTTTCGGTTTGGCTTTGAACCTGGCACCCAAAGACATGGGTCAGCCCTGCCCATCCAGGGCAGAACATTCCATATCCACCGAGCTATGGAGGGAGGAAAGGAAGATGCTCATTCTTGGTCCTAAGACTCTAAGAAGGATGTTTGGCCTAGGTTAGATTAAACCCAGGTGTTTCGTTTGACCTTAAAGGGTAATGCCCTACGCTGGACCTAACAGTCCTCCCTGCGGAAATTCCTCCCGCCTTCTGGACTCTCCCCCTGCCTGCCCCTGAACAGGGATTTCTACGCAGCCCAGTTTCCTCTCCTCAGACATGCATTCATTTCTACCGTTGATATTTAGGCCACGGTGAAGAGGAGCAAGGAGAGCAGGCTGAGAAAGGCAAGGCCTCTGGACCACCAGGAAGCAGGACATCTGGGATGTTACCCTTTCCCTGCTCATTTCCTACCTTTTTATGTTGGACGGGCCATAGGAATAGAGCGAGCCCTGGGGCTGAAGTCCAAAAGGCCCGTTGTGGAATGTTTTGTACTGTCTTCCTCTCCCACCATCTCTCTTTGTCTCCTCTTTCCTCTTTCCCTTGTGTGAGCCATTCTTGTTCCACTGACTTATTTCCTCTGCACATGTTGAAACAGAAATGACAGGACTTTCTACTTCTGCCTCCACCTTAAGCCAGTCCTCTGTGTTCAGCCCACATGAACTTGAGCTGAGGAGGGAAACCGGGCAGGATCTAGTTAGAACCAGAGCCAAGAACTCCTGGCTAAGGAAAGGGCTGTTGGGAGGCAATTAGTGTGTGTGTGTGTGTGTTGGGGTGGGGGAGTGGAGAGGCTAAAGAAGATAAAAGGGGCTGAGAACATAGGTGTCAAGGTGGGGGTCCTCCATTCTTCTCTGTCTCTCCTGGCTCTAGGTTCCTCGCTGGCTGAGGTCTTCAGCCCCATCACCTCTCTCTGCTCTGGTTTCCTGAGTTCCGCACACAAATTCCTGGGACAGTTTAAGCAAGATAAACTGAATGGGATCAGTGAGACCCCCTTTTCCTTGCCTTCCTGCCAGATCATCAGGTGTGGGACAGAGCGAGTTTGCGGTAATGTGTTTTTTGGTAGGGAGCTTAAGGACGCTCAGATAGGCCTGGGAAGCTCTTGACATAGGACGCCTAATACTGAGGTCCACAAAGCTTGCAAAATCAATTCCAGGACTGCGAAACGGTACAATCCCTGTAGATGGGAAGCTAGCAATATCTAACAAAATAACATATGCATTTACCCAGCAATTCTGCTTCTAGGAATTTATCCAGAACACACTCACAAGTATGAAAGACATATGCACAAGCTTATTCGTTAAAGCATATTTGTAATAAAACATCATTGGAAACTACCCAAATGTTTATCCTTCAGAGATGGGTTTAATGAACAATGGTACATGTATATAATAGAGTACTATGCAGCCCCCTAAAACGAATGAGTAGGAGCCCTGTGAACTGATACGAAGTGATTTCCGGGATAGGATATTAAGCAAAAAAAAGCAAGAGACACAAGAGTGAGTGTACATAGTGTGCCACCTTTGGGATGATAGAAGAAGAAAAAAATGTATTGTTTTGCAAACACACACATACACAGAAAGGATAAACCAGAAATTAACTTAAATGGGAATAGTGGGAACAGAGTGGAGGCGATAGGGATGAGAGCGAGACTTTTCTGATTGCCTCTCTTCAGGCAGTTTTGATTTTGAACCATGTACATGTTTTGCATGATTCAAAAATTTAGATCCAAAAGAAAGAAAAAGCAAACCTTAAAGCTGACAATAACAGAAGCAATGAATCTAACTGAATATTTGATTACTAACTCTGCAAAGAAAAAATTAATTCAACTAAGTTTTGAACTTGATACTCTGATTCTACATCCCTCGTGGAACACATATCCTAAGGATAAAAAGAAGTGCAAAATAATCTTGAACTTTACTTGGTAGGTTTGTTGTTGGTCGTGGTGTTGGTTACCATAATTTGGAAATGATTTTTTTTGTGTACTGTAGGACAGATCAAATGAGTAATTATATTGATAATTCTGGGAATCAGCGTTTCACTGTGGGAGAAGAGAGATACAGTGAAAACTGTGAGAGCTGAAACTCGACGGAACTGTCTTGTTTTTCTGGGTCTCTCAAGTTTTCCACCCTTGACAGGGTGCAGTCTTAACAACTTTTCTTTCTTTTTTTTTTTTTTTATATTTTATTGTACTTCAGGTGAAGGCTTACAGAACAAATAGTTTCTCATGAAACAGTAGTACACATGTTGTTTTATGACATTGGTTAACAACCCCACAACATATTAAGCCTCTAAATTCTCAACCTTTTTTTTTTTTTTTTTGATGAAAATACAGATAGCCAAAGATACACCATTTCAAAAATTTCTACATACACAGTTCAGTGACATTGACTACGCTCTTCCAACTGTGCTGTTATTCTCACTTAAGATGAAGGCTTACAGAACAAAATAGTTTCTCATTTAACAGTTACTACACATGTTGCCCTATGACAATGGTTAACAGTCTCACAACACATCAACAATATCCTTACTCCACCTTGTGTTCCCTATCACCAGGGGTCTTCCTTGTCCCCTTCTGTCTTCTGGCCCTTGTCACTGGACTACTGTACCTCATTAGTCTCATTTGGTTTTTTTTTTTTTTTAACACCATTTCAAAACTTTTTACTTACACATTTAAGTGATATTGACTATGCTCTTCCAATTGTGCTGCCATTCTCGCCCAAGATAAAGGCTTACAGGACAAAACAGCCTCCCATTTAATAGTTACTGCAAATGTTGCCCTGTAACAGTGGTCAACAATCTCACAACACATCGACAGTGTCCTTACTCAATTTGTGTTCATTATCATCAGTTTCCTACTCCCCCTCTGCCTTCTGGCCTTTGTCACCGGACTCCTGTACCTCGTTAGTCCCATTTAGTTTTACTGGGCTGTCCACTCCCAGGCTTAACATTGAACCTTGAAGGTAACTTCACCTCTGAGCTGACAGGGTGTCTGGGGGCCACACTCTTGAGGTTCCTCCGGTATTCTTTAGGCCAGTAAATCTGGTCTTTCTTTTTTTTTTTTGGGGGGGGAGTTAAAATTATGCTCTACATCCTTCTCCAGCTCTGTTCAGAACCCTCTGTTGTGATCCTGGTCAGAGCAGTCAGTGGTGGTAGCCGGGCACCATCTAGCTGTACTGGACTCAGTCCGGTGGAGGCCTTGGTAGCTGTAGACAATTAGTCCTTTGGACTAATCTTTTCGTTGTATCCTGTTCTCTTCATTCTCCCTTGCTCCCGAAGGGATGAGACCACTGCAGTATCTTAGATGGCCGCTCACAGGCTTTTAAGACTCCAGACCCTACTCACCAAGGTAGAATGTAGAGCATTATCTTTATAAGTAGTGTCATGCCAATTGAGCTAGATGTTCCCCGAGACCATGGTCCCCAGAGCCCTCCGTCCATCAACTCAGTCCCTCGGGGGGGTTGGATGTATCTATAGGGCCTCCATGACCTTTCCTTGTGCAGGTTGTGTTAGTGTCCCCTGTACTGTGTACTATCTCACCTCTCACCCAAGGTACCACTTATCTATTGCCTATTTAGTATTTCCCCCCCACTCCCCTCCCATCCCTGCTAACCAACAAGGATTGTTACATTTTGCATGTGAATTTTTTCATGGGTTTTTACAATAGAGGTCTTATACAATATTTGTCCTTTTGTGATTGACTTAGTTCACTCAGCATAATGTCCTCCAGTTTCATCCATGTTATGAGATGGTTCACAGATTCGTTGTTGTTCTTTCTCATTGCATAGTACTCCATTGTGTGTATGTACCATAGTTTGTGTATCCATTCATCTGTTGATGGACATCGAGGTTGTTTCCATCGTTTTGCTATTGTGAACAATGCTGCCATGAACGTAGGTGTGCATATGTCTATTCGAGTGATGACTCTTATTTCTCTAGGATATATTCCTAGGAGTGGGATTGCTGGATCGAATGGTATGTCTATTTCTAGCTTTCTGAGGAAGCGCCATATCATTTTCCAAAATGGTTGTATCATTTTGCATTCCCACCAGCAGTGCGTAAGTGTTGCAATCTCCCCGCAGCCCCTCCAACATTTGTTATTTCCAGTGTTTTTGATTCATGCCAGTAATGCCGGGGTGAGATGGTATCTCATTGTGGTTTTAATTTGCATTTCTCTAATGGCTAGTGATCGCGAGCATTTCCTCAGGTGTCTGTTGGCCATTTGAATGTCTTCCTTGGTGAAGTGTCTGTTCATTTCCTTTGCCCATTTTTTAATAGGATTGTTTGTCTTTTTGTTGTAGAGGTGTTGGATTTTCTTGTAGATGATGGATATTAGACCTTTGTCTGACTTGTACTGTCCAAAAATTTTTTCCCAGTCTGTAGGTTCTCTTTTGACTCTTTTGGTGAAGTCTTTTGAAGAGCATAGATGTTTGATTTTTAGAAGATCCCAGTTACGTAGTTTATCTGCTGGGTTTTTTGTGTTGATGTTTATGTTAACCACTTTTCTATTGCTCCTTTTATTGGGATATATTTGAGTGTTCTTTCGCTGATAGGCTTCTGCCTTACACAGGTTCCAGCTTTCACAGGTTTTACTGTATAAATATGGAATGGGGGAAGGTGGGGAAGGACCTTACGGTTCTTCATCTCCTAGGTCTGTCCACTGAAAGGGTCTAGAAGCAATGCTGCCCCAGTAGCGCTGAACATACGTAGTGCCCTGATTTTTATTTCTAAATACCACTTTCCACTTAAAGAAACCAGTGTTCCTTGGAGAAATGGCTGGTTCCAAGACTGGAACAAGGAAAGTACAAGCGAGCTGTGTGGTGTCAGAAAGCTAGAACATGCTCATGCCAAAGGACACAGGTGTCAGAAAGCTAGAACATGCTCATGCCAAAGGACACAGGAGTCGGCTCAGAGGGGCTCCTGCTGGGCAAGGTTGGAATGTATTGTACAACAGAACAACAATGGAAATGGATTTTAACATATCGAATGAAAGAGTCCGTTCTGATAGTTAAAAGGAAGCAGGGAAGAAAAACTCTTCTTTACAGAGAAAGGCCAGCTAATAAAATGTGGAAATAATGACAGAATTTTAAGTTCACCATTTTGCAGCCCCCAGTGTAATAACTGATTCAGGCTAGGCTCACTGATGGATGATAAAACCAATGGGTGAAAGGTTGGTGTCAACGTATCACCTCACAGATACCTTACTCCTTATAGAGGGAAAAAATCTATCTTTACAATGAGAAGATCGAGCACTCACTTGCCACCTTAACCAAGTTATCGAACAATCAAACATTGGCAGTGGCGGGACCAGCTAGCATTAGTGCCTCCTGGCATTCCACTGTAAGTCCAACCACATTACCTATGGTCTGGTCAAAAATGTTTATCCTGAATCTAACCATGAGGAAATAAGGCAAATCTAGACTATGGGACATTCTACATGATAACTGACCGAGGTGCTTCAAAAAAGACACTGTCATAAGAAACTAAAAATGCATGTTGCTGGGGGGGTAGGCAGAAACCAATCCCAGAGATTAAACCGAACTAAACTGACATTACAACCAAATGTAATATGTACATCTTAATTGGATCTTGAAATTTTTTTTTTGAAAGGACTTTAAAAAATATCTTAGGACAATCAAGAAATTTTTAATATGGATTGGATATTAGATAATATGTAGTTATTGTTAAGGAGCCCTGGTGGTGCAGTGGTTAAAGAGCTCATTTGCTAACTGAAAGGTCAGCAGTTCGAACGCACCAGCCGCTCTGTGGTAGAAAGATGTGGCAGCCTGCTTCTGTAGAGATTATAGCCTTGGAAACCCTATGGGGCAGTTCTGCTCTGTCCTGTGGGTTGCTATGAATCAGAATCAACCTGACAGTAGGGGGTGTGGTTTTGGTTTAATTATTGTTAATTTTTTTTAGATGTGGTAATGGTAACATGTTTCTGTAGAAGAGTATTTTTACTCAGGAGATTAATGCTATGGTGTTTAGGAGCAAAGCATCTACAAGTTATTTTCAAATGGTTCATCATAATATTGTGTGTGTGTGTGTGTGTGTGTGTGTGTGTGTGTGTGTGTGTGTACATCAAGAGAGGGCTTGCAAAATGTTAACAACTGGTGAATCTAAGTGAAGGGTCTATACTTGTTTATTATACTGTTTTTTCAAGATTGCGTGTTTGAAAGTTTTCAAAATACTAAGCTGAGGAGGAAAGTCGGTGCCAGGAAGGCCCTCCTAGACTTCTGCAGTGCACAGACATTTCAGAACCCCCCTCACCATCTCCCCTGCTCCGCCTGGCCAACAGCAGCATGTTCTGTTCCAATGCAGCCCCTCATCCCAAGCCCCCAGGTGGCTCTTCTAAGCTTCCGGGAGCACAGGGGGACTTCCCAACAAAGTGGCTTCCCTCAGGGAGTGCGCCTTCCTCCCTCTCACTGCTGTCAACACCAGGCTCTGCCTTCCAGCTGGGGCACCATAGGCCAGGCAGCAGCAGTTGGGAGCAAGGGGAAGCCTAGGGACTGAGGGCTTCCAGAGTCACCGCAACCTTTTGAGGAGGGGTCCCAGGTTTCCGGAGGAGGAATTCTGCAACAGCCCAGAGGTTGTTGCTGACCAACCATTGGAGTCCCTTCTGAATTCCATAATTAGGTGATTCTGGGAGAACCTGCCGTGCCTGCCCTGAGCCTTCGTGCCCCGCCTTGGCAGGGAAGGCATGGCTGGCTGTGCTGTCAGTGACCCAAATCGCCACGCTGCCCCCCTCCCTTGCCCCCATCTCCTCCAGCCTCCTTGGTCCTGGCTCTGGAGAGAAATCGGGTCTCCAGGACTACTCATCTCTCCCTCTTTTCTCCCTGGAAACGCTGGGGTGAGGACTGGCTTGACTCAGGATGCTTCTCATGTAGGAAAGGGCTCTTGATCCTTTAGTTCGTTCCCCTTCTGTCTTGCTCAGGAGCCTGAATGAGCGAGAGCCAGGAAGTTGGGAGGGGGTAGATGGGAGGAGATTGTCCTCGTGTGCTGCCAGGCCTGCCAGGAGACCACGGGACTGCTAGTCAGAAAACTGGTGATCTGGGGTCTTGCCTGCTGTGTGACCTTGACCAAGGCGGGAGGTATCTCTGGGCCTCCATCTCCCACACTGTAAAATGAAACCAAGTTTAGACAAATAGCCTTGTTTGATTCAAGACCCTCCACTTCAATGGAAGGAAAAGGGGTAAGACTCTCACTGCCCAAACCAAACTCTTTTCGTTATAGAGTCTAGCAGAATGCAGCAACCTATAGCAAAGCTCTCCATCCTTCTATCCAGGATGACCAGAGAGCAAAAGAGGACAAAGAGGATCTGCCCTGTGGGGAGATACGCTTGAGGTGTGGGAGTAGGACTTGTGCTAAGATTCCCCACCTTCACCTACCTGAAGCTTCAGTTAAGAAGGATTTACTCAACACCTTCCAAGGGCATGATTTTGCTGTGTCCTAGGAGGAAGCTAAGAAATGTAGGCTAGAGGTACAGAGATCCAGGCCTTCAGGGAGTTTACTATCTCTTTGGGAACACGATCTCCTAAAAAGTTGAACCATAGGCAGTTGCCCAATATGTGCCTACTTTTAACCTATGAAAAGGTAATTTCATATGGTTCAACCTAATACTACTACACTAGACCTTGGAAATCAGGGACTGCAGTCAATGCTATGGAACATTGGGTTTTCATATGAACTGTTGGGAGGTGAAGAGAAATTCAGGTAAAGCTACCAGCTGCTAGGCGCATTTGCCCTCCCTTTCAGTCCAGACTTTTGACATACTTTGTTGTTGTTGTTAGTTGTCAGCTGGTCACCTCCAACTCATGGCAACCTTATGCCTAACAGAGCAAAATGTTGCCCAGTCCTGTGCCATCTTTATGATCGTTGTTATGTTTGAGTTCATTGTTATAGCTATTGTGTCAGTCCATCTCCTTGAGGATTTACCTTGTTTTCACTGTCCCCAGCTAAGCTCTTGTTCAGACTCTGGTTGAGATCCCAGCAGCTGTCCCTGGGTAGAGAGGAAAGGGCTGTCCATCTCTAGTCCACTATTCCTGGGTCCCAAATGCCCTGCTTCATATCTTGGGAGCTGGAGACGGAGGAAGCTTTAAGAAAGGAAGAAATACCAACGTTATTGTCCCTCTATCTAGTGTCAGACAAGAGTGGAACACACAAGTGAAGCTTCAGCTGGCATAGGGTCACATGACCTAGTGATGGTTGGTGGCTCTAGAGGGAATGACTGGGAGCAGCTGGTGGGAATGGGGAGACCAGCAGTTGGCAAGTTTCACCTGGAAATTGATCTTGGAGGAGGTGATTGCCAAACAGGTTTTGATGGCGGAAAGAGGATAGATTGAATAGAGGAGAGGATGGGGGAGGGGACATAGGATTGGGAGAAAAGACTGAGCTACTATTCCCTGGCCAAGGACACTCTGAGCATCATGGAGAAGCAGATGCCTCGCAGGTGGAGGAGGCTGTCTGATCCCACCCGCTGGAACGCCTCCAGCCTTCATCTGAGCCAGTGTCGGTATTGTGGGCAGGATGGCATCTGGCCTCAGCGGTGGCCTGCTGCCTGCCTGCTCTCCTGGCACTCGTGGGCCATTAGGATGATTTTGGATGTTTCCTCCCTGCTGTCTGTGCGGCAGCCTTCTTTGTGGGGAGCACTCGTAGGACATCTGTTAGGATGCCGGGACAGGCACAGCTGGCACCCAAACTTCCAGGAGCTTTCTGACCTTGGCACAGGGGAGGTCAGTCACCAGACATTGGGCTGGAGAGCACCTCATTTTATTGAGCCAGAGCTTTTGAGATGGACAGAGTTGGAGAAATGGCTTGATTTCCCTCCTTGCACAAATAAGACAACCAAAACCTAGACATTTGCCCAAGGACACAGGGCTAGTTTGAGGCAGACTCAAGTCTAAAGCCTAGTTCTCCCCATTCCAAGTCTGTGACTGGGCCTTGACCCCATCACTGCATCACTGTGTGACCCAGATCAACAGCAAACCTTGCTGGTGCCCAGTTCCTCTAGCCGCATAACAGGGAGAGCCGATTCAGCCCCTCGAGGACGATGTGCGGCACAGTAAGACCATGTCCTAGGAGTGCTTGGAAGAAAGCTGCTAGAAACCGTAAAGCTGCCGTGCTCTGATTGTCGTTGTTAGCAATTGCGGTCCTTAGCACTGGAGAAAGGCAAGGCAGAAGCAGGGTTGGTACTGCCCTCGTCACTGTGAAGCTCCTAATGGAGCTGGGTCTCTTCTCTCTGTCCTCTCCACAACTCCTCCCGGACAGTGGGCCTTGAGCTGGGAGAAGCAGGGTATCTGAGAGAGGAGGCCGAAGTTCTGGAAGGGGGTGGGCAGAGCCTTCCTCCTGCCTGGGTATCCCTGGCCCTGCCCGTCCTCAGGGTATGTCCCCTCTGAAAGGTCAGAGGAAGTTCAGAGGGGAATCACTGCTGTCTCCACTTCTTCTCCGGCGGCTAAGCCAGGCTAAGCTCTGATTTGAGGGCTAAAGGTCACTGGGGCAAGGCCACTGTATATAACGTGACATCATAGGCCATTTTCATTGCAGAGCAGATCTGTTATTCATTTGTTTGTTAATTTATTCATTCGACAAACAGGAAGTGAGCTCAGACCATATGCCAGGCACGATGTAAGGGTTGAGGCAGAGGCAGTTCAGTGGTAGAATTCTCACCTCCCATGTGGGAGATCCAGGTTTAATTCCCAGCCAGTGCAGCTCATGTATAGCCACCACTCATCTGTCAGTGGAGTCTTGCGTGTTACTGTGATAAACAGGTTTCAGTGGCGCTTCCAGACTAAGACAGATTAGGAAGAAAGGCCTGGCAATCAACTTCTGAAAATCAGCCAGTAAAAACCCTGTGGATCACAATGGTCTGATCCCAGTGCGCATGGGGCGTCATGAGTTGGGCAACCCTAGGGCAGTGTCTTAGTCATCTAGGGCTGCTGTAACAGAAATACCACAATTGGATGGCTTTAACAAACAAAAACTTGTTTTCTCACAGTTTAGGAGGCTGGAAGTCTGAATTCAGGGCTCCGGCTCTAAGGGAAGGCTTTCTCTCTTTGCGGGCTCCGGGGAAAGGTCCTTGTGTCCTCAGCTTCTGTTTCCTGGTTCCTTGACCATCTCCATCCATGTGACTTGGCATCTATCTTCCCCCATTTTTGCTTGCTCCTTTTATACTTTGTAAGAGATTGACTCAAGACACACCCTACACTAATCATGCCTCATTAGCATAACAGACGAGTCATCCCCAAATGAGATTATAACCACAAGCACAGAGGTTAGGGTTTACAGCACATATTTTGGGGGGGCACAATTTAACCCATAACAGGCGGCTAACAACAGCATGCTAGAGTTGGGGAAGAAGCAGTGTCCAGGAGGTAGGGATTGGCTAAGAATAGCTGACCTTCAGTTTAGGGATGAGTCCCTGAGCCTCGTGACCCGCAGTGAGCCCTGATGGTGGCACTGTTCCAGATAATCTGCATTTCTCCCCCTGGAGGGCACCTTTCACCCCTGACTTCAGGAAGGTAAGGTCTGGACTCCATAACGTCTGAGCTGGGGGAGGCCCTAGAAACCACTGCAGTGCAGCCCCTTGTATTATCAATGAGACTGTGGCCTATCAGGGTGAGGAGAGCCCTGTCCTTTGCCAGAACAAGCCCTCTCCTGGGCCAGGGCATGGTGCTGAAGGCATATTCAGTCCCTGGATTGGCCTCCCAGTGTTGCCCTCTAAACTTACAATCCCTGCTTACATTCTGGAGCCTCTGAGTCTGATGGGCAGAGATGTCCCATTGCTGGGATACCTATAGAAAACCAAAAAACCAAACTTGTTGGGGTCGAGTCAATTCCAACTCACAGCGACCCTATAGGACAGAGCAGAACGGGGATACCTATAGGGAATCCAAAAGGCACCTTGGAAGAAAGAAACAAACTTGCAGAGAAATCCTCCAGTTTCCCTTCCAGTCCTTACTTCTTATTTCAGCCCCTCTACCCTCCTTCCCAGAGGCAGTGTGGAATAAAGGGATAAAGGAGTGGGTTCAGCTTCAGTTGGTACACATGGCACACATCTTTACCGAAGCTCAGTTTTCCCGTCTATAAAGTATGTATAGTACCATCTTTTCTTGTCTGCCCTATAGATTGTTGTGATAGACAAATGCTATATTGTAGATAAAAGCATTTCATAAATGGTAGAGTGCTAGATATATGTACGACTTGTTATTCCAGTGCCCCCTTCTAATTTCCCACTCTCTGTTTCAGTCCCCATCTGGACTGCCCAGCCCCTTGACCCCACTCCCCAGAACAGTCTTCCTGTTCTCTCACTGTGGACTCTAGATCCTGCTCTCACTGTGCACATCCTCTTTGCCTAGATCAAGACCTAAAACAATATTTGTTGCAGCTTGAATAATAACAACAATCTCAACTAACATTCATTAATTATGTGCTGGGTTTTAAACTTGGATTAGTTCACTTAAAATTCCCAGCAAGCAATGAGGTCTATGCCAGTATTAATTTTACTGATTAATAGCTAGCTAGCTGCTGTAGCGCTGACTGCTACTCGTGGTGACCTTATGTACAACAGAATGGAACATGGCCCAGTCCTGCGTTATCCTCACAATCACCAGCATGGTCAGGTTCATAGCTGTGGCTGTTGTGCCAATCCGTCTCACCTAAGGGCTCGCTCCCCCTTGCTGGCCCTCTACTTCACCAAACACGTCTTCTTCCGGCAGTTGATCCCTCCTGATGATGTGTCCAAAGCAAACGAATCAAACAATGTTCTGCTGTGATCCATAAGATTTTTACTGGCTAATTTTTTGGAGTAGATTGCCAACCCTTTCTTCCTAGTCTTGCTTAGTCTGGTAGCTCTGCTGAAACCTGTCCACCACGGGTGACCCTGTTGGTATTTGAAATACTGGTGGCATAGCTTCCAGCATCACAGTGATACGCAAGCTACCGCGATACGACAAACTGATAGATGGGTGGTGGTACTGATTAATAAAGACATTCATGAGCTATGAGGCTGGAATCCAACCTGAACAAAGGTCTAGCCCATTTATGGCTTTCCTCTTTCCTCTGCTGAGCGACTAACTGACTTGCTGACAAGAACACTGAGAGATTCAACAGCATTTATTGAATGTCGACTAAATGCCAGCTGCTTTCATATTATGTCACAACAGCCACCTTCTGAGACAGGTACAGGATTTGTCTTAGCGATCATCTGGTTGCAAGAACAGAAACCCACTCAAAGAAGCAAAAGTAAAAGTGGGCTTTATTAAAAGCTTATAGAGTCCCTGGTGGTGCAAAGAGTAAACGTGCTCGGCTGCTCACCAAAAGGTTAGAGGTTTAAGTCCACCCAGAGGCACCTGGGAAGAAAGGCCTGTGATCTACTCTGAAAAATCAGCCATTGAAAACCTTGTGGAGCACAGTTCTACTCTGACACACGTGGGGTCACCATGAGTCAGAATCGACTCCATGGCAACTAGTCTGATTTTGGTTTTTTATTAGGAGGTTACCTGGAACTATCAGAGAACTTAATTGTGGAAGTATAGCCCCATGTGGAGTGTACTTTCTCCCTGGGGCTGCGAGCACTTTCTTCTCCACATGGGCTCCTCTGCTCCCTCATCCACATACACAGGATCATTCATAGCTAACTAAGCATCCAATTTAGTCTTTAAGACTGTATGACCTTCTTGCTTAGCTCTTTGAAGTAAATTAATAGTCTCTCACTCCAAATGCCAGGAAGTGCGCATTCCCGCATAGGTCTACTGTCTACCCCTGCTCTAATCATCTGTGGCCTGTGGAGGGGGATGAGGATTAATACAAATGTGGCCATCCAGACCTATCTCTTGAACAGGAATTATAGGTGGGAGCAGAGTCCTTGGGTGACGCAAATGGTTCAGTGCTAGGCTGCTAACCAAAAGGTTGGTGGTTCCAGTCCACCCAGAGGCACATCGGAAGAAAGGCCTGGTGATCTGCTTCCAAAAAATCAGCCATTAAAAACCCTATGGAGCACACTCCTACTCTGACACACATGGGGTCACCATGAGTCAGAATCGACTAACAGCAACTGGTTTATGGGTGGGAGCTGGAGTTTCTAGAAGGGGAATTCCATGATCTTCGGTGGATTCAAACCCAACTCCACTGGGCTTTGACACCATGCTCTTCATCACACCAAACTTTCTGTAGGACATCATGTAGATTATGTCCTGGTGGAAGTCCCCAAACAAGAGGGCATGTGAATTATCCTACAATCTAGAGGTTCAGGTGGGCCTGGAAAGACAATATTACCATTTTTGAACCTTATATGCCAGGCATATTATATACAGTATCTTTAATCCTTACAACTTTATAATACCCCTACAGCATGTTGTTGTTCCATTTTACAGATAAGAAAGCTAATGCCTAGTGAAGTAGTTATCTGGCTGGTTTGCGTTGGGGTCGATATTTGACCCAGACCTGTCTGACACCAAGGTCCATGCCCTTTCTTCTTCTCAATATTACTGTTCCAAAGAAGACTATTTTACTTCGATTTTGCTAGAACATATGCTCCTTGAGGGCAAGATCTTAGTTTTCTTGTCCACTGATGTATCCCAAGCATCTGGAATAGTACTTGGCACACAGTAAGTGCTTGATAAAAAATGTTGCATGGATTTTGCTTTGGTAACTTCTGCAGTCCTAGGCTTTCCAAGCCAGAAGAGAAGGGTTAATAGTCTACGCCTTGGAGAATGGGCCACTGAAATAACTTGAGGCAGGTCTATCCCAGAATCCTCTGCGTGAGCCTGTGACCCTATTCAGCTACTCTGATGGAGGATATTAGGAGCAGTCCCATGATGGAGGATCTAAAGGAAAGTATGATCCAGATTCTTCTGTGTTAACTGTCCTGTACATCTGACCTAGCCCTGTGAGAGAAGCCGGTGAAGGGAAGTTTCCCTAACACTGGAAAATCCACTTACTGGGACTAGGATATAGGATGTGAAAGTCCTGTGCTGCTAGAGAGAAGAACCCTAATTTCCACTGGTTTTTCAGGCCCAGGGTCAGAGCTTACCAAATCTTGAATCCCTTCCTGTGTTTTTCTCTATAGTGAAGACCCATGTCCCAATCACCCAGCTGGCCTTCCCAACCCCAGCGGCGTGTTGTTATATGAGAGCATAGGTGTAGGGTGGTGAGATGGGACTGGGTTCAAATAGCTACCTGCCCAGCTGTGTGATCATGGACAAATTATTCAATCTCCTAAACTCTCAATTTTCTCTGGAAAATTCTCATTGAGTTTTAATTTCTGCTCTTCCTTTCCTCCAGGTCCCCCTTCTCTTCCCTGGTCCCTGGCACAAGTCTGCTCACCTGCTCCCTGCAAACCTTTGGGCTCAGTGCATTTGTAAAGGGTCATAGCCCCTCATCTCCCAGTAATTGAAAGCTCCAGAGGCCCCAGCCTCCTGCTGCTGTCCACCACATGGCCTATAGGGGCCAACCAAGGTCACCATCATTTTCACATGGCAGGTTACCCTCTCCGTGCCAGCTTAGGGTTCTGCTTGATGATTGAGCAGCAAGAGTCCTGGAATAAGGTGGAGTAGAGGGTGGAGAGCTGCAGCCAGATCACCTTGTTTGCTCTTGCCCTGCATTCCTTTCCCGGGAGTAGATGCCGTGAGAGCCAAGGTGGGGAAATCTCTTGTTGATGGGGGGAGTCAGACTAGGTAATGATGTTCCACTTGCTTGTAGAAGCTGTGGCCCAAGGGTACCATTACTATTGGGTCATTCAGACTGGCTACCACTGGAATTGAGTAGTCCACTTGATAAACAGACAAGAGTTTCAAAGTCTGGATTCCTCACACCTCCCTTCCCCCAACACACCTACGCACACAGACTTTAGCTTGTATGAAGTGGCAGCTGGACCGAGATAATGTATGGACCGGAACTTGCCTCTCCTGAGCTGAAAGGCATTCGGCGTTGCGTGGCTGGGTTTGGTCCCAGTTCTTCCTCCTACTTCCTGTGGATCGCTTAAGTGCCCCAAGCTCTCTTGGATTGGGAGAACTTCTCCAGTCCCTTCCGAGGGATGCTATCAAGTGATGGGAGATGCTTTCAGAGGATGTGGTCTGAGACTTAGAGACCAGGGTGTGAATATTAGCTGAGAGCTCACGTGACCAGGCCTATGGTAGCATGGCTGCTGGGATGCAGTGTTTACCCAGCCCACTCACCAGCCTGGGAGCTACTTGAAAGAAGGAGTGGTGCCTTAGTCATCTCTAGACCCGTGTTTAGCACAGACCTTGGTTTATAGAATGATGATTAATAAAGGTTGGCTGGATGAGTGAATAAATAAATAAGCAAATACTTTCTTCCTTCTCCTGGCCATCATCCCTAGTTCAACATCTCATGCCTGAATAATTGCAAAGACCTCTTAGTGACAGGTGGGGTGGTCTAAAGCATCGAGCTCTGGGCTAGAAGTTGGGAGACTTGGGAACTGAGCCATTAAGTTGCTCTATCGCTTTAGGGAAATCACAGAAACCTTCTGGACTGCCATTTGTTCGTGTGTAAAATGAATAGTTGGGCTAAATGTACTTCGAGGACATTTTAACTCTAAAATCCGCTAACTCCTCCTACTCAGAAACCCTGTGGATTAATTATAGTTGGTTGTCAAAACTTAAAAATATGAAGATTTTACATAGAAGTCCAAATTTCTTGCTTCTTCTGAAAAACCAGATGCTTTAGCAATATTGGACTTATCTTTTCTCCATGGCAACTGTCAGTGGGAGCTGAGTAACTGTGCCCCATTGAGACAGAGCATGCGCTGTCTCATTTGCCACAGTCTCTACCTCTCCCTGTCGCCTAATGCTCAGCCTGCCTCACTCATTTTTGTTCCCTGCCGGGTTCCTGTAGGCATTTGAATTTGCAGACCTAGAATGGGGAAAACAGAACTTCTAAGGGCTGTCACTAGGATGACAGCCGGGAACCACCAGCTCTCTTGCCCAGCTGGGCTTAGGTGGCAGAGACTGGGGGAATCTTCCTGGGAAGTTGGTGACTGGGGTGTGAAAAGGAACAGTGACCAGTGCCCCTAGGAGACTTTGCCTAAGGACTTGGCCCCCCAGAATTGTTGAGCCCTGGTCTGAGTAAGCCGCCCCCTCTCACCTATCTCCCCCTCCTTGGACATATGCGGAGAGCCTCTGCGGTAGACAGGAGAACTGGGCTCACCTTAGGAACCTCGGTAATGAGGATGGTTCTTTTTCCACTTACAGTATTCACTTTTTCCGGGTGTCCAACCACTACGAGTGTCTTTGGCACAAAACAGGTCAGCCCATTGAAAGGCCAAACTGCTTAAGTACAACGTGAGGTGATCCAGGATCCCAGCTACATTCAGAGGGGTAAGGTGCACGTTCTCCTGTCAGCCTGCCTCAGTTTATCTCGAGCACCTGTTGCTGTAAACAGTTGCATTTTAGAGCTCCCCGGGCTGGCCCACTTCAGAGCCCCGATCCCAAAATTCCTTTGGGCCAACTAGAGGCTAAATTTTTCCCAGTGTAAGCCAGGGCTGTTTCTCTCTCCGCTCCTTAGTCTCTGAGGAGGTGAAGGTAATCCTGTCTGAGCCCTAGGACTGCGCTTTGTTTGAGGGCTACACAGCCCCTCTATTACCCCAGCCAGGTAGACAATCCCTGCTTACCCACTCGCAGAATCATCTCCTCCTACTGTCCCTTTGTAAGCTTTTCATAATGGTTATTGCTTATAGTTTCATCGGTTATCCTGTGGTCTGATCTAGTTTTGTTTTTTCCCAAAGGCATCTGTATTTTCCATTGTCAACCTTGTATTGGTCAGTCAGTCATAACTCCTCGTTTATCACCCTTCCATTCTATTATTTCCCTTTTCCTACGAAACTGACCTGTCTAAAATCCAGTCCACATGATGATTCTTCTTGGCCCAGCCACTGTCAGAGGCATCGACCTTCTCAAGAGAGCTTTGTTGCTTTCTCAATGTCCTTTAATCCAAATGGTGAATTCTTGACTTAATGTGTTTTTAAAGATATTTACCTTTTTTTTTTTCCCCTGAGTATAAAAGTAATACATAGAGAGTGAAGTTTTTAGTGGTGACCAGGGACAGGAGAGTGGGATGGGAAAAGGGGAACACACTATTTAGGGACACTGAGCTTCTGTTAAGTGTGATAAAAAAATTTGGAAATGGGTAATGGTAATGGTTGAACAACATGGTGAGCATAACTAAAGTCACTGAATTGTACACGCGAAGAATGTTGTTGAAAAGGCAAACGATTTGCTACGTGTACATATACCACAATTAAAAAAAAAAAGAGGCGGGCAAACGCAACATGGCAGAGGTAGTAGTGTAATGTTTGGATAAAAAAAAAGTAATACATAAAAATGTCTAACATTTACCAAGCAGTTACTGTATATACCAGGCATGCTATCAAATGCTGGTAAAATTGCATGACCTTATTTCCTCCTCGTGACAACCCTATAAGGAAGGTGTCATTACTCTCCTCCTTTTCCAAAGAGGGAACTGAGGCTCAGAGAGAGAAAATACTTTATCCAAGCTTCCACCTCTACTAAGTGGTGGATCTGGGGTTTAAACCATGTTTTTCAAACTCCGGAGTCTGAGCTCTGTACTGCTTCCACACAAGATCATTCTAGAAATTTGGAAAATTCAGAAAAGCGTAATGAAGAAAATAAAATTCCTATAAGCCTAGAGATGATTGTTAACATTTTGGTGTATTTCCTTTTATTCTTTTATATAGTATGTGAGTGAGGGGTGTGTTTTTGTTTTTTTTTTTTCCCCCCAACAAAATTGGGAACACGCTGAATATAGAGTTTTGGATTCTTCTTTTTCCTCCTCAATACTATATCATGATCATTTTTCTGTGTCATAAGGAGTTGGCCACAAGTCAGCCCCAAACATGGTCCAAAGAAATCTGTTAATAGCAAGCTACCAGAAGTGAAAAGTGTGGTTTTAGAAAGGAAATAAAGATGCTGATGCCTTCAGTGTTTGCCTTGAATGCTGACGGTTTGGAGCCAGCCTGGGTGGGGCACAGGGGTCTGAGCTGAGCTGAAGAGATCAGAGGGAGAGCAGGCTTGGAACTCTTGGGTTGCCTTTGAAAAGTGCCTTCTCTCCATCTGTGTGTCTGGATCCCACGTAAAAGTGTGAGAAGATGAGCAGGCCAACTAGTGTTTGAAGTGGGAGTTAAAATGCAAAGTGGCTTTTACAGAGGCCCAGCTAAAGGCCAGGCTTTGTGGAAGAAGATGTGGAACACCCTAAATAAAGCCCCTTATAAACCTGGAAGTGGGATTACTCATGGCAGAGAGACCGGCCCCTCCTTCTGGGTTTGGGCTTCTGCACCGGCCTCTGGGTGGAGAGAACTGTGTGAAGCTTCCCTGCCTTTGTTCCTTTAAATGTGTATGTGTAAAAGACAGCCTAAGGATATTTATCTGTGAGTGTGTTTTTAAAGAAAAGAAACTTCTTTTTTAAAAATCGTCCTAGAGTAGGGACAGGGAGAGAGGAAGGAGATAGAACGGGAGGCCGTCACCAACTGGAAGACAGTTTCTAGCGTCTACTGTGGGGATGGAAGGTCTCTGTGCTTGGGGTAGGCAGCTGGACACACCTCAGTAAGGATGTAAGGATGCTTCGGAATGACGCCAAAGGTGCCAGCTCTTGGAGGTTGCATGAACCAGCTGTTAAAAATGCAGGAGTGACAAAGAGCCCTGGTGGCTTCCGTAGGAGTTTTACAGGCTGGTTTAATGAATGTCGACAGGTGTTTAGTGCGGGATCGAGGGCTGGGACATGATGTCTTGGGTTCATCCACAAGCTGGCACCACCTTGCTGTGTGACTCTGGAGAGGCATTCACCACTCTGTGTGCATAATCAATCAGCCCACTGGCCCACAGGGAGATTTCACCCTCCACCCTCCTCCTTCCTGGGCACCTTGGGGAGATACATGAGAAAATGGAGGGAGATGTTTTGGATTTCCATTTGAATATTATTATATTGGTTACGCCAGAACCTCCTGCAACAACACAGCCAGAGAATGGGGTGTTATTGTTGGACTTGTCACTTAACTGTTAAACTTAAGGCTTTTCATTCTCCTTAAAGTGTCAGATAACGTAATCCTGAATACTTTACAGCATTATTGTAAGAATCAGTCGAGATAATGGATGTGAAAGTGCTTTGTCTACCTACAAATGTATAAATTATTATGGGGAAGCCCCTCCTCACTCACTCATTTACTCCCCTGAGGCTTGGAAGGCCATTTCTCCAGCTCATTGAAAATTTCAGCCTTCTTACTTGGGTGGGGCTGGTTCCTTCCATGTTGTGGATGGGAGACTGCATCCCAGCAAGTGTGAATGACTCACTTAAGGTGGGTAAAAAATCTGGGAGTTCTGGGGTATTAAAAAGAGTCCCTAAGTTGAATTCTACTCTTGACCATGCCACTAGCTAGCACTGTGACCTCAATCTCGAGCCTCAGTTTCCTCATTTGTCACTTGTTTCCTAAGCACAAAGGATTTTTTTTTTTTTTTATTGTACTTCAGGTGAAGGCTTACAGAACAAATAGTTTCTCATGAAACAGTAGTACACATATTGTTTTATGACATTGGTTAACAACCCCACAACATGTCAACCCTCTAACTTCTCAACCTTTTTTTTTTCGGTGAAAATACACATAGCCAAAGATACACCATTTCAAAAATTTCTACATGCACAGTTCAGTGACATTGACTACATTCTTCCAATTGTGCTGCTATTCTCACTTAAGATGAAGGCTTACAGAACAAAATAGTTTCTCATTTAACAGTTACTACACATGTTGCCCTATGACAATGGTTAACAATCTCACAAAACATCAACAATATCCTTACTCAACCTTGGGTTCCCTATCACCAGCTTCTTTGTCTCCTTCTGCCTTCTGGCCCTTGTCACTGGACTCCTGTACCTCATTAGTCTCATTTGGTTTCACGGGGCTGTCCACTCCCAGGCTGAACAATGAACCTCGGAGGTAACTTCACCACTGAGCTAAAAGGGTGTCTGGGGGCCATACTCTCGGGGTTTCTCCAGTCTCTTTAGGCCAGTAAATCTGGTCTTTTGTTGTGAGTTAGAATTATGTTCTACATCACAAAGGATTGTTTTGATCATCTAGGGAAGAAGAGTACAGAATCTTAATAAAAGTGCTGTACCTGTGTAAAAGGGATGTTCTTAGAGATCAAAAGTGTTCCTGAGGACACTGAGACAAGCTAGTGTTTGAGTCAGACTTCTTGTTAGCTGCCATGCAGTAGGCCCCTGACTCAAGGCAACCTCCCAGACAACAGAATGAAACAGTGACCAGTCATACTCCATTAGTTGCAGATCAGACAGACCGTTGTTGTGATCCATAGGGTTTTCATTGGCTGAATTTCAAAAGGAAACCCTGGTGGCATAGTGGTTAAGAGCTCAGGCTGCTAACCAAAAGGTTGGCAGTTTGAACTCAGCAGGCTCTTCTTGGAAGCCCTATGGGGCAGTTCTACTTTATCCTGTAGGGTTGCTATGAGTTGGAATCGACTCGACAGTAATGGGTTTTTATGGGAATTTCAAAAAGTAGATCTCCAGGCCTTTCTTTCCTAGTGTGGAAGCTCTGCCAAAACCTGTTCAACGTAATAGAAACTTGCAATCCTCCGCTGATGTGGTGGCTTGAACCCCCTGTCTCCAGCACGGAAGGTAAGAATTCTACCGCTCATCCACCACTGCTGAGTAGGACTAGGAGCCCTAGATTCCTATTAGATCGAAACTGGAAGGGGCCATAGCTCAACCCCCTCAATTTTACAGACCAGATAATTTGAAGCCAAGGAAACTACATGGTCCCCGCTCGTACTGGACCAGCAGTTTAATCTCTGCCCTGTGGCTCTGGTTCCCCATTTGCCCAGTGGGGTGCTCTCTAGTATACCTCCCCCCCAACCAGCACTGCAGAGTGAGGACTAATGAGATCATTCAATCCGTATATATACCATAATATCCAGTGTTGAAGTAGTTTTACCAGGCAGCCTTCCCTTCCACCTAATGTAAACAGTGTCTTTCACCCTGACGTCCCAGAATCACTTTCTTTTTTTCTTCTGTCCTGACAGCATCCACCCATCAATTAATCACATCTATCAAGCGTGCTTGCTGTGCAAAGTGTGGGGCTAGACCTGTACCCAGTGCCACTGGCCATGAGCCCAGGGAGGGGGGCTCTGGGAGGAAACGGTGCTGCCGAAACCACAAATTGTTGCTATTTGAGTGTTGAAGGGAGGCCAGGTGAAGGGCGGGGTGAGAATCTGCAGGGTTATTAGGGTGGCCTCATGAGGCTGAAAGGTGGAGATTCCTCCCTGGGGTGTTGTGCGGGGAGGACCAGGGTCCTGGGGGAAGGAGGGGGTTGCTTCGTTGCCTGGCCCGCGGTGAGTCAGTGGCACCTCCGTGAGCAATCGCTGGTTGGCTGGGGTGGGGCCAGCCGGCCTTATTTTGGGCTTCTGTGCTGAGCCATGCCTCAAAAGAGCTAAGGCGTTTGTTTCCAGCTGCCAACGCCGCGGCTGGGAGCGGAGCCCGCCAGAGTGGATGGCAGCAGGTCTGAACCCGGCGGGTCCGGGGCAAGGGCGGCGAGGCTCGCGGAAGTAGAGGAGCCCGGGTGAGAGGTGGCTGCAAGGCTGCCACCCGCCGGGACCTCAGAACCGGGGCCGAGGGCTCCTTTGTGCAGGGCTCTGCGTGCGGGCGCACTGAGGCAGGTAACTGCCTGGTGAGCGCGTCAGGAAGACCCAGGAAAGGAACCTCGAGCGGGAAAGAGGCTCAAGCAATTCCCAGTACGCCAGTCACTCTTCCCTAGCCTCCCAAGCCCTGTCTAGGTAGGGTTGGTCTCAGGAAGTCTCTGCCGGAAGGGGTTGGGGTTCTGTCCCAGGTTGTTCTTTTTTGGATCCCAGATTATTTTGATTTTGGATCCAAGAGGAGTTGGGCATTTGGGCATATGCCCCCAGTTGGTAACTCCCTGTGTCTCCCTCCGTTGTGAAACTCCCTGAGGCTCCCTCCTCTTGGGTAAGGAGCCCTTGTGGAACAGTGGTCAAGTGCTTGGCTGATAACCCGGAGGTGGGCTGTTCCAACCCACCAGCTGCTCTGCAGGATAAAGGTGTGATAGTCTGCTCCCATAAAGATTACAGCCTTGGAAACCCTGTGGGGCAGTTCTACTCTGTTCTATAGGGTCGCTATGAGCTGGAATCACTATAGGCAAGGGGTTTGGGTCCTAAAACACAGGAGCCCTGGTGGTGCAATAGTCCAGCTCTGAACTACTAACTGAAAGGCTGGCAATTCAAACCCACCCAGCCACTCTGCGGAAGAAAGACCTGGCGATCTGCTTCGGTAAAGATTATAGCCAAGAAAACCCTATAGGGCGGTTCTGCTATGTCACATGGGGTCGCTGTGAGTTGGAATCGGCTGGCACCTAACAGTAACCTCTCCCAACTCCAAGAAGACTAGGCCACTGCTGACAGCCCCCTCCCCTGCCTCCATACCACCCCCTTCCGGCTCTCTGTTTGGTCCCCACAGGAATAATGCAGACCAGCACCTCTGCCCCACTTCCCTTTACTCCCACCTCCACCTCAAAAAAAAAAAAAAAAATCAGAATTTTTAAGGTGTTTGATATTTTCTTATGAGGATAATATGATCAAATGCACTCTATTGACCATGTTGTTAAATGGAGATTTTAGACCATGAAATTGACAACAGAAATTCTCATCTAAAATAAAGTCTTACTACCTTTGGGAAGCTCCATGGCTGCTTTGATCATGCAGGTTAAAAAATGTTGCTGGAGGATATAGTGGAGACCTGTTTTTCTTTTTTTTTCTTTTCCTCTCTTTAACTCTTTCTTACTCTTTCTTCCTTCCTTTCTTTTTCTTTTTTGAAAGGGTTAAGGCATTTGTTTTCAGCTGCTGGACCGCGGCTGGGAGCAGAGCTGCACGGGGCACCTGTGCTGAGACCGCCCAGGCAGGCAGTGACAGGTCAGAACCCGGTGGGCCCCTGTCCAGCGCTTGACCGTTGCGCCACCAGGGTTCCTATGTTTTAGGACCCAAAACCCATTGCCGCTAGAGTGATCCGGACTCATAGTGACCCAGTAGGACACAAAATTGGATGAATCAGGTGCACAAAATTGGATGAATCACAATCCTTGGCTCATGACACATTTTCTTTATTGGTTTATGCATGTCCCTCTTTTACCACTTAATAATTTATTGATCTATTTTAATGGCCTGATAAACACACCTGAGCCTACCACCTAAGCCAAAAACAAGGAAACTACCAGTGATTTGCATCCACCTATGTGCCCTTGCTATCTTATCCCCCCACCTCACCATCCATCGCAAACACTATCCTGAATTTTGTGTTTATCATTCTCTTTATACACATATGTATGCCTAAACAAATATATTATTCAGTTTTGCTTTTTAAAAATACATCATACTGTGTACAGTCTTATGGGCCTTGCTTATTTTCATTCAATATTATAATACTAAGATATATAGCTGTAGTTCATTCACTGCTGCGTATATCCGGGGGTGAAGATACTACCCTTTTTCACTATTATGAACGGTACCGCCATGAACATTCTCATTCATATTTCCTGGTGCACATGTGGAAGACTCTCCCGGTTATAGATCTTGGAGGAGAATTGCTAGGTCTTGGTATGTTAATCGGTCCCTGGGTGGCGGAAATCGTTTATACTCAGCTACTAATCCCAAGTTTGGCAGTTTGAACTCACCCAGAAGCACCACAGAAGAAAGGCCTGGCAATCTGCTTCCATAAAGATTACAGCCAAGAAAATGCTGTGGAGCAGTTCTACTTTAACACATGGGTCACAGTGGCATTGGGTTTGGTTTTTTTTTGGTTGGTATGTCAATGTTCATCTTTACAGGATAATGACAGGTTGTTTCCCGATATATTTTTAGTAGTTTTTGCTCCTGCCAGTGATGTGTAGATATTGTTGATCCACATCTTCTCAAGTACTTGGTATCATCAAAGTTTTTAACTTCTGCCAACTGGATAGTATACAAAGTATCCCTTGGTTGTCTTGATTTGCATTTCTCTGATTACTAATAAAGTGGAACAGCAGAAATAATACTTCACAGAACAGAACCACAAAAATTTCAGATACTGGAGTTATCAGATACAGAAAGTAAAAAATATATTTAATATGTTAAAAGAAATAAGAGGGTACTGAAAGAATGATGAAGAGACAGGAAACTCAAATTGATCAGGCAGATATGGCAAAGAACCAGAGAGGACGTCTAAAAAAAACAACAACAAAAAAAGATTAAAGGAAATTAAAAGCTCAATAAGCAGGTTAAATAATATATTATACATAAGATAAAATGAGTAAATTTGAAGATACTTTTGAAGACGTTATACAGAAGGCAGCGTGGAGATGAAGATTGGCAGTGTGAAACGGATATAGAGGCATAGAGAATAGAGCAGGTGTTGGCAAACTTTTTCTGTAAAGGGCCAGATAGTAAATATTTTAGACTTTGTGGGTGATATGGTTTCTGTCACAACTACTAAACTCTACTGTTGTAGTATGAAATTATCCAAAGATAGTCTGTAAACAAATGGGTGTGGCTAGGTTCCAAAAAACTTTATTTACAAACACGTGGTAGGCCAGATTTGGCCCATGTGTTATGGTTTGCCAGTCTTTGAAATAGAGTAAAGTGATCCCAACATACATTCAATTAGTGTTCTGGAAGAAGATAATAGAAAAGGAGTATGACAGTATTTGAAGAAGTAATGGTCAAGAATTGATTAAATACTATCGTCGGATTTATGAAGCCTAATGAATCCCAAGAGCAATAAATAAAATTCACCTCTAGCCACATAATGAAACTGCAAAACACCAAGGTAAATAATTTTAAAATAAACCCCAGAAGTAGATTCCCTACAAGGGAACGACAATTAGACTGACAGCTAACTTCTCAGCAGGAACAATAAAAGTCAGAAGATAGTGGAAGAATATCTTCAAAGTACTGAAAAAATAACTACTAACAGAATAGTATCATCAGTGAAAAATCTTTCAAAAATGAGGGCAGAGTAAGGCCCTTTGCAGACAAACATAAGCAGGTTTTCTAGACCCCCCACTAAAGCAACTTCTGAAGGAAGTAGTTCAATCAAGAAGAAGAAAAATTACCTAAGAAGGAGGTCTAAGATTAAAGAAGGAAAGATGAACAAAGGAAATGGTAAACATGGGGCTAGATTTAACTATTGATAGTAAAGAAAATAAAGATAATAATATCTAACTTATAGGGATAAAACAAAGCTATAATTAAAAACCCAGGTAACAATATCATATAAATTGTTACTCAGGTAACAATAAAACTCAATGCCATCGAGTCAATTCCGACTCATAGCGTATAAATAGTAACTGGAGTTGAAGTGTTCTTAATGTTTAGGAAGACGTTAAAGATATTGATTATCAGAAATATTTAAGTTAAATATGCATGTTTAGATTTCTAGGCTAAAACTAAAAGACTAGGTATAATGTGACTTCCAGACTGGCAGAGGGGAAGAAAATGGTATGAAAGAAAAGAAAAGGAAACCCAAAGACAATAGGAAATATGGCAGCAGTTTTTAAAAAAACATTTAAGGCTGTGACATAGAATAATAACCATTACCATTTATTGAGTACTATCTTAGTTATCTAGTGCTGCTATGACAGAAAGCACAAGCGGATGGCTTTAACAGACAGAGATTTATTTTCTCACAGTTTAGGAGTCTAGAAGTCCAAATTTAGAGCGCCAGCTCTAAGGGAAGACCTTCTCTCTCTCTCTGCTCTAGAGGAAGGTCCTTGTCTCTGAGCTTCTGCTTCCTGGTTCCTTGGCGATCTCCATGTGTCTTGGCATCTATCTTATCCCACCTCTCCTCTGCTCCTTTGTTTAATCTCTTTTTTTTATATCTCAAAAGAGATTGACTCAAGATACACCCTGCATGAATCCTGCCTCATTAACATAACAAAGACAGCTCATTCCCAGATGGGATTATAACCACAGGCATAGAGGTTAGGATTTACAACACCTATTTTTGGGAGACACAGTTTAACCCAGAACAAGTACCTACCATGTTAGTCTATTGGCCAGCTCGCAACTGATCATGGGAACGGCGCAGGACCAGGCAGCGTTTCATTCTGTTGTGAATGGGATCGCCAGGAGTCAGGGTCGGCTGCATGGCAGCTCTAACAACAGCCATGTTAGTCACTTGGAATAATTAATCTCTGTAATTTTATATAATATAGGTAAGAGTGCCAGGCACAAAGTAGGCATTAGAAATTATGGTTGCTATTATTACTATATCTCCATGCCTAAAACAAGGTGTGATGCACAGTAGGCACTAATATTTATTAAATAATGAATTAAATGGGGGTCGGGGGGTGAGTATTGATTCCAGCCTAACCAATTTCTTCTCTGTAACATGGGAACGGTAATATCCATTTCCCAAGGTTTGGAAGATCAAATAAGATTATATGTAGGTGCTCAAGAAACACTGAAGACCCTGTTTCTTCATCTTGGGTCAGTAAGGCCTTAACTGTACCTGCTTTAAGCAGATGCTTGTGTTCTCTGAGCTGATGATGGGTGACTTTGGGAGAGTGAATGGATGAAAGCTGACTTTCTTCCTGCTCTTTGAAAAGATGATTTATCCACCATCTGCCCACTGCTCCCAATGTCCTTTGAGCACCTCCCTCCCCATACAGAACATGGTATTCAGAGAGCCAGTTCTGTCTCCCCTCCCCTTTGCCTTGCCACTCAGCCTTGCCAGGTCACCTGTTGAGCTGTTTGATGTTGTGTCAGGCTCTCTGTGGGCTCTCACTCCTGGACATGTCAGAGGCCACTATCTGGGATAACTGCCTTCTGTGCCACTGGGCGTGTTATTGGTTACCAAGACGGGCCTGTGTTCGTGGTGACAACAGCAGCTGGGCCCAACAAGTCCTGCACTTAGTTCTGCTCTTCCCTTCCCCACCCTTCTCTGCAGTCTGTACCAGCACTTCTCTTCATTTGTTGCCTTCCTTTCTTTAATCAGACTCCTTTGGGTACAAATTTGCAATCAGGGAGAGAACAGCCTACTCTTCCCTTGAAGCAGAAAGCTGAGGAGGTCACCGTCGCCCGTGGTGCAGGGAGAGGGTGGCCGAGTGCTATTTTTAAACTCTGTTCTGAGGCCTCTTCTGGGTCTCACCCCACCAAAGACCTCTTTTCTCAACAGATACCCAGTGTGTGAGACCTCACCTGACCCCAGAAGTCCTAGTAGGAAAGGGGAGAAACCATTATCTGGGGCTGACAACCTGGCCTCTGCTGGCTTTCCTGAGGGAAGAGTCTGTCATTGCCCCAAGGGTTGCTCCACTTTCAGCGTTCTGGGTTAACCATACAGGGGCTCCAGGGCAGCTGCTTCTTCTATTTTTTTTTTTTTCCTATATATATTTAGTTTTCTGTTTGTTTTTGTTTTTTTAAATTTCTTCTCCTCCTCAATCTTTGTCCCTTCTGGTTTCCTGCTTAGCTTCGATGAACTTAAGTATTTCTGTATGTTCTGTACTATAATCGTAGGATTTCTTGATATGGAGGTGTTCCGACTCCTTTATTTAGACTTGTGTGGACTGGGAGTTCCCTAAGGGAAAGGGAACTCTTCCTTCTTCTGAATCTTTCTCCACCCTTTTCGGTTCTCCCTTTTCTGTTCTCTTCCTTTGTTGCTGTTGTGAAGTGCCCTCGAGTTGATTTTTGATTCATAGTGACCCCATGTGACAGAGTAGAGCTGCCCCATAGGGTTCACTAGGCTGTAATCTTTATGGGAGCACATCACCAGGTGTTTCTCCCATGGAGCTGCTGGATGGATTCAAACTGCCAACCTTTCAGTTAGCAGCCGAGCGCTTAACCATTGCACCACTGGGGATCAGCAGGGAAGGGCCGTCTCCCTTTCTCTGAATCTTTCCCCACCCTTTTTGGTTCTCGCTTTTCTGTTCCTCTCCCTTTACACCCCCTCACAGCAAGAGGAGTTGTACAGGCTTTATCTAGACTACGACCTGTACCCCCAAGGTGGAGGAGGCATATCCAAGGTATGGCAGGTATGGCAGGTATGGCAGGTGCCCTGGAACCCACTTGAAGGGGGGGGCATGGCACAAGCGCCACTGAGCCATTTCTGTTAACCCGGTATGGCCCAAGCCATACGGTCCTTTCTCAAGCAAAGTAGACACAGAGGCATAGCAAGGTGGGGGGGGGGGGGGTGCAAGTCCTAGGGGGCACCAGCTGAGGCAAGGAATGACATTCCAAGGCTCTACAAATATAAAAGGCACCTGACTGAGGCAGCCAGACAAGGGAGGGAAGGCGTTTCTGCTGATACATCGCTGCCGTCAACGTGTGTTCATCTTGAAATCGGGGGAGGTGCAGTTTAGAGATTGCTTCTGGACCCTTGTTACCCTCCTTATATCCCTGCCTCAGGGTATCAGTGGTCGAAGAAGATGACACACACAGACATCACACAGAGTCAGCGTGTGTCACAGCTACCTCAAGGAGGACGGAGAGCCTAGATTAATCCTCTGAGCTCATCAGACAGGAATCTCCCAGCTCCAACATCCTGGGTTGGGCCTAAAATTATCTGCCTTTTCTTAGACAGTCCTCTCCTTGAGCTGTTATTACTGTTTCTGTCCACTTTCTCTATAGGACCTTGTGGCCATGTAGTATGTTTTAGCTTCTTGGAGGCTCTTCCTGGGGTTGTGTGGCCTTAACTGAGTAACTTCACCTTTAAGACCATGTGTTATAAAATCTGTCAAAGGAATGGCATCATCAGTCCCGCCTACCTTAAAAGGTTGTCCCGAAGATCAAACATCCGAGGGCTTTGAAAACTGAAGTATTGCCCAGATGGAAGTTCTTACCACAATCTTTTTAACTCTCATGAAGTTTTTCTTTCTGCTCAGTCTTACCGACACCACTCGCTGGGGAAACTTAGGCAGGCAGATTCCACAGATGTAGCAGCAAAAGTAGGACAGAGATTCTGGAGGGGCCGTGAGGCAGGGGCACCAACGTCTTCCTGGTACACAGAGCCCGGGATCCACACTCAGGACTAGGATGTATGAAACAAGGCAGTAGAGGCCCCTGGGAGCCTCTGACAGAGGGGCAGCCTCAGTTTGCTCCATTGTTCAATAGCTTCTTAATGCAATCGATCTTCATCCAAAAGCAATGGGCCTTTGCACACAAAAGAAGTGACAATCCTCTCAACTTCCTTATGAGGTAGATTACTTTTGTTGTCTCCATTTTGTAGATGAAGGAAGTAAGGCTCAGGAAGAATGGATTCAGAGGGGGATTTATGCCGAGGGGAGACAAGCCTAGTGCTGCTTGGGGAGATGTGTTATGGGCAAGCCTGTGAGCCGTGAGGGCCAGGAACTTGGCCAAGGATGGGCAGCTCTGGCTTCCCAGGCCAAATCCAGGAGGGCCTGGGCCCACGGGGCTGGCTGCTGTGCCATCGTCAGCCCTACTATCGCTGCATCTCTGGTCAAACTGGATTCACCTCTGGTTTTCTTTCTCGACTATTTCTTAGATCCGGTCACCCAAGAAGGTCCCTGGGTGGCACAAACGGTTTGCACTCGACTGGTAACCTAAAGATTGGCAGTTCAAACCCACCTAGTGGTATCCTAGAAGAAAAGCCCTGGCAATCTGCTTCCATAAAGATTACAGCCAAGAAAACCCTATGAAACAGTTCTACTTTGTTACACATGGGGTCGCCATGAGTCGGAATCCACTAGACAGCAACTAACAATAAGAACTAACAACAGCAGCAGCAACAAGCCACCCAAGGGAATGGGTCAGGATGAGAAGTGCAGCTACTAGCCCGTAACAACCAACAACCGGTTACCATCGAGTCAGTTCCAACTCATGGCCACCCCATGTGTGTCAGAGTAGAACTATGCTCTGTAGGGCTTTCAATGGCTGATTTTCAGAAGTAGATCACCAGACCTTTCTTCCGAGGCACCTCTAGGTAGACTCGAACCTTCAGTCTTTTGGTTGGCAGCCAAGTGTGTTAAGTAGGGCGTAAATGGTCTTTACCCTACCATGATGCTGTAATCACTGCTTCTGGGTGTAGCAGAGTCCTGAGTAGCTCCATCTCCTTTCCATCTCCCCCCTGTGAGCCAAGCTGGCAGCAGCTCAGTAGGAAGCATCCAAGGGGGTTCTCATAAACTAAGGACAGCTGTCTATGAGTCTGACAGGGAATTCCTTGGCCAGGTGGTTACATTCGGCTGGCAGCTCCTGCTGGGAGGACATGGTAGCATTTCAGTACTTGACACTCTTCTACCCATCTGGCTCCTTTGGAATAAAAGTGAGAGTCCTGATCAAGGGACCTGGGAAGGTGGTACGCTAATGCCACTGTGGGGGCTGGGCAGTGGGGCGGGCCTCAGTTCCAGGGAATAGCACCTCCACATACCACTTCTGGGAATAGTTCTGCCAGCTGCCTTCTTGTGGGCAAAACTCAGAGCCTTTGGAGGTCCTTGCTTTTCCCAAAACAGCTGTTTTAGCCTCTGTTTTCTCCATGCCTCCTAGGTTGGGTTGGATGGACATTTAATATAGAAGAGAGCTTGCCTGTCTTCCTATTAACCTTCTAAGTTCATCTCACCCCTTGAACAGGGCCCCTTATTATCCTATAAATGAGATCTTCCACTTCAGCTTCCCCAGGAAGAATGGGAACTGTGAAAGCTGTGCATTGTCTTTCCTGTGCACTAGAACCTCCTCATCATTTTGCTGTAGCTCCCTCCTGTCATGGCTTGTGAAACTATTCCCACAGGGAAAAAAAGGCAGTTCACCCTCCTACCTCCTTTTAGGGCCAAACCTCTGTTTGGTCTCTTGAAAACCATGGCAACCTGGCCTCAGAGGCCACTTCTGCCATCTTGGAAGTTAATGTTCCAAAGCCTTGGACTCACAGCTATGAGCTCTCTAGCACTTTTTTCTTTTTCCCCATCATTGAAGGGGGCAGGAGCGTCTCTGATTTTTCAGATCTGCTAAAAAGAGGAAATTTCAAACAAGCCAACCCATAGATAATTCGTTTACAAGTGGGTTAGGAATGAGAGCAATGTTCTCAATAGGATTTGGAGTATGGATACGGGCAACTTAGCTAGGAACGTAGAAGAGTAGAATACACTTATTTCTCTTGGGTTCTTCTTTCCCCTTCCCACAATTACTTAATTACTCAGCAGACTATAGAAGGAAGGGTTATCTTGTAGCTTGCACCAACTTTTTTTTTTTTTTTCTTTTTATTCTCTTTGACATGTTTGTCCTTCTTGTTCTAGTGCTACCTTTTAAAGCCCCAAGCTGGGAATTCAGGGAGCTGGGATGATTAACTGCAAGAGCTCAGTAGAAGAATTCCACAGCCTTAGACGGCAAAGTTTCCATAGCCTCACTGCCGTGAGACTTCCCCCCATAAAGGAGAGTCCTTTTTCTTGGGCTGACTGTTGGAGGAAAGAGGGGAAAGAACAGGCTGGCTTGTGCCCCACAGCTTCTCTGTGGACTTATCTACTCCCAGAAGGAGGGTTCAGTGGCTGAAACCCTGGACGGAGGGCACTGTCTATTCCCCCAACACTGAAAAGGATTGTTCTGTGGTGGCAGAGATCTTGCTAGTTTGGAACAGCTGGCCAGGGTGTGTGAGCCAAGAGAGGCTGGGAAAAGTTTGCTCCAGCAAAGTTCTGCAGAAGCAAATGTTAGGCAAATAGTGTGAGATGAAGGGCTTCAGTTTCAATCTGGCTCAAACCCCTGCTGAGAATTTGCATTTCTAACAAGTTTCCAGGAGGTTATACCTAAGAATCACATGGGGATCTTGTTAAAATGTACATTCTGATTCAGAGTATCTGGGGTGGAAATGCAAATTCTCAGCAAGGGTTTTAGCCTGAACTGACCTGTTCCAAGCCCTGGTGAGTTGCCTGGGAAAGTCTGGCTCTCTGGGGTTAGGATACCTTTCACTACTCCTTTTCTGTTCCCTTCTGAGAATCCTTGCGTAGTGGTAGGGAGAGCTAGAAGAAGGTGGCCATGTAATCAAGGAGCTGGGTTTAGCTCCATACTTCCATTCCCTACCCAGGTTTCATAGGCTCAGAGTGGAACTGAGGTGGGACAGTGGAGCCGTCTGGCAACTTGGAGTTGGGTAGGACTAGCTTATCATGTTCAGTTCATGAATTTTCAGCTTTCTTGAGAGCATTAAAAGGAGCCGGGGTCAGATTGTAGCCCTAGGTACCTTTTACATCTGTCTAGTTGACCAGCCCCTTCCTCCATCGGGCCACTTTCCTTTGTATGCTGGATTGGGAATTTAACTGAGCATATGAAATGCTGACTTTGGTTTTTAATCCATAGGAATATTCTTATCTCTCCTCTTCCCCTATCTCTGTTAGACTTTCTCACTTCTGATTCCTCAGTGTCAGCAATTTGTCTCTGCTTTAAGCATAGTTAGATGCTGCATAAATACTTGAGTTAGGCTTCCACTAGCCTGAGACCAGAAGAACTAGATGGTGCCCAGCTACCACTACAGACCGCTCTGATCAGTATCACGATAGAAGGTCCTGGACAGAGTGGGAGAAAACTGTAGAACAAAATTCAAATTCATGAAAAAGACCAGACTTACTGGCCTGATAGAGACTGGTGGAACCCCTGAGACTATGGCCCTTAGATACCCTTCAAACCTGGAACTGAACCCACTCCTGAGATCACCTTTCAACCAAACAATAGACAGGCCTATAAAGTAAACAGAAACACCCATGAGGAATGTGCTTCTCAGAACAATCAACCACGCCAGACCAAAAGGGCAGCATTTGCCCAAAAACAAAGTTCAGAAGGCAGGAAGGGGTAGGAAAGATGGGCAAGTAGAAACAGGGAACCCAGGGAGGAAGGGAGTAGAGTGCTGTCACATTGAGGGTATTGCAACTAATGTCAGGAAACAAAATGTATATAAATTGTTGAATGGGGAACTAATTTGCTCTGTAAACTTTCATCCAAATCACAGTAAAATTAAAAAAGAGAAAGCGAGAGAGAGAAACTGGAGTCATCAGTAACAAATTTGGGGGAAAAAAATACTTAACTTAGCCAAGCAAGCTCCAGGTGGATTTAGGGGATGCAGATTGGCTCATAGGGTGCAGTCCTGCATGTCTTTGTCCCATCCTGCATAACACCAGTGACACAGATTGACCCTGTGTTGGAGATAGCAGTGGTGGCCCCTCAAGTCTCTGAATTGCTTCTCAGCACATCTTTACTCCTTCCACTATCAAACCAGTGTGGACTGGGAAAGGGCTCATTGGTTTCATCAATTATCCTGGAAAGGAGAATGGAATTCTGTCCAATTAGGCTGTCTCTGGACAGGTGGGGAAAGAGAGAGAGAGAGGGGTGGGGAAAGGAATATACATAGATATAAAAGAATAAAGTGAGAAGCTTAGAAATGAGATATAGAGAGAAAAATGAGGAAGAGGAAAAGAGTTTGGTACTAGGTATTTTCCCCATGATTTCTGGCAGCTCTGTGTTTCAGAAATAAAATAATCCAGAAAACATCCTTTTTTGCCACTTCCCACAGACCTCGCCACCACCACCACCATCCCCACAGTTCTCATCTCAGGCTTTTCCTGGGAAGTACTGCAGGGGTGTTTAAAATGCTATGTGTGGGAGTTTAGAATCGAATGGGTATTGGGAGAGTTTAAATTCTTTATGTTTACCCCCTTTGCCACTCCCTAGAGTGGATGATTCCTGCCATGATGGCTTGTCCACCTTCTACCTGCACCAGAAAAATCCTATGACTGCGTCCTGGAGGATAAGGGAGAAGTTTTAGTCTACCAGCTTCGGGTCCCAGGAGTGGTAGGGGAGATGGGACAAGTGCTGAAAGAGTGGTTCTTGGGACTTGCAGATAACTGACTTTCTCTGGAGCTTAGGTTCCTTTCTGGGGCTTCCATGCTTCTTCCCTTGGAAATGAAAGCCCACTGGAGCAAAGAGGGTTGGTTCATGGATTAATTCCACGTGTTAGGCTAGGCACTGGGACTAAGATTGGGACTGAGAGGCGATACAAACCTTCTGCTCACTTGGAAGAAGAATACACAGTACTATTCCACTTCCCGTCCCCTGAGAGACTTCCAGCAACAGTAACCACTCAGGGCTGAGTCACCTCTTTGCCTGCCCTTTGTCTCTTTCAACAATGGGCCCTGTGTCCGTCACCACAGATCTGAGACCTTTTAAATAGATGTTCTATCTAGCCCATGGTTTTTGGAAGCTTACTCTGCCTTGGGGTTCTGAGTTGTGCCTGTTTCTCTTTTCTGTCTTTTTTATATATTTCCAAGTAATGGACGCTCAGCTTGAGTTGATAACCTTAGACCTAGGAACAGAAACAGTGGTGCCTTCCTCTCAGCCCACTCACAACTGTCCAAGACAATCTCCCAAGCCCCCTCTAGGTCCTTTCCCCATCTCTGCCCTTCTCCCTTCCTGCCCCACAGGAACCATAGGATGCTGATGACAGTTGGTTTGACAGGCTTGGAAATGATGCCTGCTCTGCTCTTTTGACAAGACTGATTTCTGTCCCAAGTTTTGATCTTCCCAGCAAGTCTTTATCAGCTAACTAGGGCTGTCAGTTAGGACTTTGACCTCTCCTGGGGCATCAGAGGGCTGCTTCCCTGATGGTATTATCAGCATCTTCTCCCTTCTCTGCCCTCTTTCCTCCCCATGGGGGCTGTTCTCTATCCTTTCTGATATAGATGGCAGTATCTGAGAGACATTCAGCTATAATATGAGATGGAAGGAATTAGAACAGTCTATGGACTTTGCTGTTTTTAACACAGTCCTAACTTTACTTTTATCTGTGCCCATCAGTAGTGGAGTTGTTGTTGTTTTTTCTCCTGAAAACTGTATGTCAAACAAAAAGGAGCTGGAATAAAATGGGGAAAGAAGGTTGATAAAATCCTGCAGCATCTTCTGTGTTCCAACCAGCTGTTTCTGGAAAATGACTCTTTGGATGTCATTCAGTGATTGGCAACCTATAGCATACTTATCAAAGCCAGGACACACTCTTTTAGCTTAGTTGTATCTGAGAGAGAGAGAGAGAGTGTGTGTGTGTGTGTGTGTGTGTGTATGCGTGTGTGCACGTAATTACCATATGGTCTATTTAACTTCCACTCTCTTGCCCCTCTTGAGCTGCCCATGGCCCATTTTTTGTTGTTATTTTTGGTTGGGGCAGGTGGAGAGGGCATTGGGCCATAGTGGCCCCAGCCAGGGGCTGGAAACTGATCTCTGATCACTCCCCACTCCTCTACCAAAAACCTTTTCCACATCCCTGATGCCCTGGAGACCTATGTGTCTGAGGAGGAAACAGCTTCACCTTTGATCATCCTTCATCATCTGCACTTTGAATGCTAGCTCCTTGGTGCTGGCTACAGGTCCTCACCACCCTGAGTAAAATCTTAAATCTTGTTGTGCAGGAGTATCGTCTCACCCAACAGTAGTGAGAATTGGATGGAAGTTCTCTGAACAAGTGGAGCAGAGGTTGATTATCCAGTAGGCAAGGTAAGCACAGTGCTTACCAGATCGTCTGTAGTGAACAATTTCACATTTTTTCACCACATCAAAGACTCTGCTTCTAGGTATGACTGGCATCTGCCTCTCTTCCAACCCCACAACCCCTTCCTACAGAATCAAAGCCTCTTTTCAAACTTAAAATCCCCACAGAGGCAGATGACCTAGTAAACACAGACTTATTTGTGCTTACTTACTAATCTATAGCGCACAATTTCACGTGACTTTCACCACGTCACTACAGATGATCTGGTAAGCAAGGTAAGCACCATGCTTACCTTGCCTATTGGATAATCTGCCCCTGAGTGGAGGAAACCTACGACCCTTCAAAGGTAACTCGAGAGGCAATTCCCTGCAAACCCCCAGCCAGGAGTGGCCAGGCCAGGGTGGCGCTGCAGGAGGGGCAGGTGGTTTGAAGTCCTCTTCCAGAACCTCTGGTGGAATCCCCAGTGTCTTCATCCTATGGGGAAGAGGGAAGTGAGGAATGCTGCTGGCTGGAACCTGGCCTTGTCAGGCAGGAAGGAAGAAGACAAAGTGGCTTTGTCTCGTCTCCACAATATAAGTGGTGCAGAGCTGAGAAGACCCTGAGTTTGGGGCTTTGTTCTTGATGAGCTGAGCCAGAGGCAGGGCTTATGTGCCTAAGTGATCAGACGTGTGTGTGGCAAGAAGCCCTAGACATTCCCCTCTTTGAAGGAACTTTACCCATATTCCTCGTTTCCATTTTCCCCTCCCTGTCGTGTCATAAGCTTGATTTTCTGGCTATATTCTTGTCGTTCCTGAGAAAGTTGTGGTGGCTCTTTTTTTTTAAAGCTGTTTTAGGGGGCTGGGAAAGGGAAACTTTAGAAGTGGAATAATAAAAAACAGACCAGTCTTCCATTACAGGCAATAAATAGCTTCACCGTAACCAGGCTGCACACTCCGTTTGCCATAGCAACCTAAAAAGAGTGTTTATAACAGCCTGTCAACCGGACTGGAAAACAGCAGCTGCTGCTGACCTGCCAGCCACGCTGGTGCTGGCTGCCTTGGCCTCAGAGCAGGGCAGCCGCTCCCTGGGAGGTGCTGTGGAGGCCCTGGGCCCAGCCCTCCTGCTGGGGCCGGGGGTGGCAGGGATAAGGCAGCCTGGGTTCCAGGTGTGACAGGGGCCAGTGATATCTTGGGAGCCCCATGTGAGTGGTGGATGGTTTTGTTTAAGTAGTTTTCCACATCTGTGTCTCACCCCCACCTGTTCTTCATCTCCTATTGAGGCAGAAAGCAGGTTGTTCTGGTTCAAACCCCTGCTGAGAATTTGTATTTCCACCCCAGATATACTGAATCAGAATCTAGCTTTTAACAAGATCCCCAGGTGATTCTTACTTATAACTCCCTGGGAACGTGTTAGAAATGCAATCGTCAGCAGGGGTTTGAAGCCCTAGGGTGGGAAAGGTGCTTAGCTCCACTTGAGCCCGAAAGGGGCCTGGGTGTTCCTGTGGACCTCACAAGCAGCTCATTTAACTTTCTGAGGAAACTTGGCTTCTGTTATGGCCTGTTGTGTGAGGTCTTCTCAACTCTAAACGGACTAAACGGACAGGGAGTCCTGGGTGGTGCCAACGGTTAATGCACTCGGCTGCTGACTGAAAGGTTGGAGGTTCATGTCCACCCAGAGGCACCTTGGAAGAAAGGCCTGGCAATCTACTTCTGAAAAAATCAGCCATTGAAAACCCTTTAGAGCACAGTTCTACTCTGATGCACATGGGGTCTGTGTAACCAGATCTTTTAAAAGGGCAGGGGCTTTCCTTGGGGAACAGTGTGAGTCTCTCGGGGAAGGGGGCTGCCCTGAGCAGTAGGGATGAAAGCAGAAGTCAGCACCCTGGATGGGCTAGAAGAGGGAGAAGGAAAAGCAAAAAGAGCTACGTGACAAGGCATTGCTGTGCCTGCCCCTCTCAACCTGAATCAGAGGATAGTGCTCTGACTGGGCCCCAGTTTGAGGCCCCAGAGTGCTCTAACCTGACATTGCTGGAGATTCTAACAAGGTTGTTGGAAGAAATTTTTGGCAACCTTTGAAGTGGTTCTCAAAGTGTGGTCCCCAGACCAGCAGCATCGGCACCACTTTGTTAGGGAACTGGTTAGAAATGCACATTGTCAGGCTCCACTCCTGACCTCTGGAATCAGAAACGCTAGGAGTGGGGCCCAGCAACAGGTTTGAAGAAGGACGTTCTCTCATGCATTTTGATGCTCACTCAAGTTTGAGAACCACTTCTTTAAAGCTCCCCACAAGTGTGAGGGAGCCTTTTCTAGTTGCCATGGAGGTGACTCGAACTCATGGCAACCCCCTGGGTATCAGAGTAAAACTGTGGTCTATAGGGGTTTTAGTGGCTAATTTTTTGGAGATAGATCTCCAGGCTTTTCTTCTGAGGCATCTCTGGGTGGACTCGAACCTCCAGCCTTTCGGTTAGCAGCTGAGCACATTAAGCATTTGCACCACCCGGGGACTCCAAGGGAGCATTACTGGCCCACTTTCTAAAGCCCTGGGTTGTGCCTGTGCAGTGTGTGAAGGAGAATGAGCGAAATGGGGGCACTGAGGCAGCAAGTGGCTTAGGGAGTGCTGCCAGCTCTTTCCTAATAAACACCATCTTCTTAGTGTGGAGCCCTTGCTCATTGCCTGTGGCTTCCAGGAAGTAGCTGGGCTGAGAGGACTGGAATAGGCAAAGCAGGGAGCCAGCCAACTCTCCGTGCTCTGTACAGGTGAGATGTCATGGAGGACGGACAGGTAATAGTGTTGGCCAGGTGTAGTAGTCAGTGGGTGATGCACTGACTAGTGTCTGGGTCGCACAGGACCCTCCAGCTGGGCCCTGGGGACTGAGCCCTGCCCATGGCATGCCCCTTTGATGGGTGAGACGTGTCCTCCCCAGTCTGGGGCCAGGCAGCTTTCCCCTCACCGCCGAGGGCTCCACCAAAAGCAGAGGCCCGGAAGCAGCTGTTCCCTGACCCCAGCAGCCAAGGGAGCTTGGCCCTCCTCTGCCTCTCCACCAGCATGGCATGATTCTGCTGAAATTTGTTTCTAAAAATAACCCAGGATCCAATCCAGCTGCTAAAAAGCCCCTTTGTTGCCTTGGAACTGAAATGTGGAAAAACGATAGCAGTCCCAAGAAAGGCAATCTCTGTTGTCCAAGACACTACATAGTTGAACGTTACTGCCCAAGGCCTGCGTCCTGTCTACTGGCCTCGTGGCTTCCTGTCCCAATTCCAAGGAGCGGCACCTTACTTAGGGTAAGCAGCAGTTACGCTTGCTACCCCATATCCGGAGTATTTCCCACAACAGGACAGGAGGTCTGAGGGACACTGCCAGCACCCCTTTCGTTAAACAACAGAATTTCTAGACCGCCCTGCCGCTCCCACCTGAAATCAGCTCTTGTCTTCCCTAATCTACAGAAGAAAATGGTCAGCGTTGCTGTTTCATCCTCTACTGTTTTTGAGCTCCAGCTTGCTGTGAATCCCCACCCCTGAGTCACAGGAGGTCCCCGAGGTGACCCAGGCCAGTATGACTCAGATTATTTGGAAGACGGTACTTTCCCCATGGCTCTGGGCCCAAGGGACTGCCCTTTTTTGTCTTGATAATATTGATGCTACTTTATGATGAAGCCAGGAGAGTGACTTTGCCCTCTCAGGGCATTCCTGCTTCCTCCTACCTGCTCAGTTCCCCTGTGCAGGCTGTGAAGCTTCCTGTCCTCATCAGGGTGGTTCCTGGGGTTGCTGACATGGGCGGGACCTCAAAAGGCCACATGATCAGGAGCAGGCTGTCAACCTTAGGTCAATTCTTGGTATCACTGTTTGGAGAAAACTTGTGTTATATGTGGGCCCTACCTCCTCCCTGCCCCCTGAAGGCATGTGGCCAGAACTGATAAGTTTTACCAACATTGTCATAATGTACCCTGTTCGGTACAGCCCCTGCAGGACTAAGAGGTTTCCGTGTGTTGGTGGGCTTTATTTTTATGTTGTTGGACCTCGAGTGCAGAGGGTTGAATCAATGATACTACGGATTCATAGTCCATTATTATCATTGGTCCATGCAAGGCCATCCCTTTGTTCTGTCTTCCCCGATATCCCGCTTCTATTCCCTTCCCTGCCTCTGGGCAGCATTCTAATTTGTATCTATTTGTATCATTCTAATTTGTATCTCATTCTAATTTGTATCTCTAATTTGTACAAATTAGAATGTTGAAGTATGTCCCTTAAAGTGTATGTTATTGCTTTGGATGTGTGTGTTTTTAATTTATGTAAAAGCTGTTAAATCATCTTTTTTAAGGCGCTGTGTTTTTAAGATAACCAATATTGTCTGTGTCTGATCTGTGTTCCTAACTATTGCATAAGGTCCCATGGTATCTAGCTGGCATAGTTTACCTGTCTATCCACGGGAGACTAGATCCCATGTTGCCTCCAACTTCCTATTACCATAAATAGTGCTCTAGCGAACATCCTTGTACATGTCTCCTTCTGCACGTGTGTGAAAATTGTTGGGAGATGCACCCAAGAGTACAGTGACTGAGTCAGAGGGGGTGCATATACTTAATTTGACCAAGGAGTACCAGGTGGCTTTCCAGAGGAGCCATGGCTCTGGGGATCACCAACAAGTTGCTGTGGAGTTGATTCCAACTCACGGCAACTCCATGTATGTCAGAGTAGAACTGTGCTCCATAGGGTTTTCAATGGCTAATTTTTTGAAAACAGATGGCCAAGGCACCTCTGGGTGGACTTAAACCTCCAACATTTCAATTAGCAGCTAAGCAGGTTAACCTTTTGCACCACCCGTGAACTCTTAGCTTGGAGGAGGAGAGATGAATTCTGGATCCCTGAGGCCCAGGGGTTAAACTGCAGATAGAGGCTTTGATTCTGCACTACATTTCTGCTGCTGAATTAAAGAACACACACTCAAGGTTACAGACTTGGCAAGGGGGAGGGTAAGCGAGGGAGCCACAGTGTGTACTGTCTCCTAGACAGGAAGTAGGGTTCTCTCTTTGGGAATGGAGTACCACCAGAACCCAGGTTCTAGGGCTGGCTGAGAATTTGCATGAGGTTCCAGGACCGCAGGCCGCAGGTTGCCATCTGTGGTCTGTGCAGAGGCCTGGCTCTGGTGCCCCAGCCACCACTTGGCTTCCTGGCATGGGCTGTCAAGTGATGACAGGTAATGCCACCACCACTTGAACTAGCCAATGGATCTGCCTCTGACCTTCTTCCCACATGCCTCCAAAGAGCCTCAATGGACTGAAGGAGGGTGTGTGCTCAGGTCTGCTTCTGCAAACAAGCAGGGCAGGCGTGGGGAGAGAAGGGAGAACCTGGGCCCACGGTGAGGGTGGCTGCCGGGCCCGACTGATGGGAACTGGCGAGGGTGGGCTGGAATCTAGGAAATAGAAATAATGCACAGTTTAGCACTCGACCACTAACCGAAAGGTTGGTGGTTCAAACTAGACGTGCCTCGGAAGAAAGGCCTGGTGATCTACTCTGAGAGGTCACAGCCACTGAAAACCCTACGGAGCCCAGTCCTACCCTGACATGCATGGGGTCGCCGTGAATCAGAATCGACTTGATGGCAACTATTTTTTTTAATGAGAAGAGGAGCGGAGCAACCTCTGTGTGGGGCTCTTCAGGAAGAAGTCCAGCCCAGGTTTCAGGCTAGGCAGCTGGCTATCTCAGGTCCTTGCCAGCTTTTGTGACAGGGCATGGCCCTTTTAGAAACACAGGAGTGCCTGCGAGAAGGGGTGAAGCTCGTGAAACTCTAGGTGATGGCATAGGAAGTACCCTTGCTGGAGAAGGGAGAGAGAGGATCTAGATTCAGATCTCTCTGTGCCTCTCCCAAAGCACTATGGCTGCAAAGCCAAGGGTGTGAGAGGACAAAGTGGAGGAAGCCCTCATCCCCACTCCCAAGAGCTCCAGGTGGGAACTGGATATGCGTGGAATCACGCCAGCCTAGAGCCAAGTGCGTTCTGGCTCTGCGTGTGTGTGTGTTGCGGGGTGGGATGGGTGTGTGTGTGTGTGTGTGTGTGTGTTGGGGGCTGGGGTGTGTATGTGTGTGCATTGGGGGGCTCCGGTGAGTGTGTGTGTGCACGTTGGGGGATGGGGTATGTGTGTGTGTGGTAGCCATGGAGAGGCATGTGGGGTGGGGGGTGTCTGCCTCCTATTAGTTGTGGGTCTATCCCTACACCTGCCCAGAAGGTACAAAAGAGGTAGTGAGGTGTTGCCCCAACCTGTTTCAGAGCCTTTTAGGGGTCATGGGCAAGGGCCAAACAGGTGTATGTCGGCCTTCTCATCATGCTTTAGGAAGTAAATCCCTGGTTTCGTCTCCATTTTCTTACAGGTTTGTCCTTGTACTTGAGATCCAGGGTTAGATTCAGACTGGGACATACATTCTGAGTCTGTTTCCCTGTGTGTAAAATGGAGGTGTCCCTACATATAAAATGGGGGTGTCCTTTTTTTAGGGTTGTTGGTGAGGGTACAGTGAGGCAATCTATATAACAATGATAATAGCTACTCTACATGTACGGACCACGGGGGCGGTGCTGGTTCGGTGCTAGAATTCCTGCTTGCCTTTTGTACAGGAGACCTGATTCCCAGCCAGTACACCTCGTGCACAGTTCTACCCATCTGTCAGTGGAGGCTTGCATGTTACTATGATGCTGAGCAGGTTTCAGCAGAGCTTCCAGGCTAAGACTGACTAAGAAGAAAGGCTTGGTGATCTACTTCTGAAAATCAGTCAATGAACACCCTATGGATCATAACAGTCCAATACACAACCAATCGTGGTGAAGGCACAAAGCTGGGTGGCCTTTCATTCCATCATGCATGGGGTCACCATGAGTTGGGGGCCCACCTGAGGGCAACTAACAACAGGAATATGTGGACCGAGAACGACATATCACCACTATGCTAGACAGTATATAGATGAAGGCACTTAAAGTACCTGGTATAATACGTGGTACATTATAAGTGCTCAACAAATATTAATTCCCCTCCTCTCCCTTTATCCTTAGCCCACCCCACTCCTGAAAACAGGGAGAAGTAGAGCCTCACTTGGGATGAGGGAACATCTGGGTCAGAGAAATGAGAAAAGGTTTTGCGAGGGGCCTGTGGAGCAGATTTCATGTTTTGGTTTGGTGCATTCTAAGAGGAAGACCCGCAGTGAGATGGATTGACACAGTGGCTGCAACAATGGGCTCAAACATGGCAGCAATTGTGAAGATGGCTCGGGACTGAGCAGTGTTTTGTTCTGTTGTACATAGGGTCGCTAGGAGTCGGAACCGACTCGACCGCACCTAACAACAACAACAAGGTGGGACCAGCCCACTTCCCCTCCTCCAAAGTCTTTCCTTCTTAAGTCCCTCACTTCCTGCGTGACAGTGATGATGGCACTCCACGTAAACACATCTCTGAGAGCTGGCAACTTGCTCCTAAGCAGGGGTTCTTAGCCCAGGAAGGAGGGCGGGGCGGGGCAGGGAATGAGAGTCGGCTCTACCCAGCAGCCCCTGCCTGGGGCAGGAGGCCAGAGTTGAAAGTCAGCCATTTATTATTCCAGGCAGTTTGTCTGCAGTGCTTAACCAGCCTGAAGCCCTTGCCCCTTGGTCCCTTGGGTTTCCTTTGTTCCATTTCCATTCATACTTCATTTCCCAGGCATTGCACCAGATTCAGGAGGAGCTTGTGGCAGGGGAGATTCAGGGGGTGGGCTCCTTTCATATCAGCAAATATACCCATATCCTGCACGGGAGTTACTCTTTTCCCCATGGTCTGGGAATGTGCTCCAGGGAGAGCTTCAAAGAGTAAGGGATTCCTTAGACGGACAAAATGGGAGGAAACAGGTCTCTGCTGTTGCTTCTGTTTTTGTGGCTGAGGGCATGAGGTTCTCATCTCTGGCAGCTCCTCATTTCTGGAACTGGCTAATGAATGAGCCTAGATGCAGGTTGGATTATCAGGGTAACTTGCTTCTCAGGTATGTGTACGGAGGCAAGAGGGCTCTTTTACCCTCATTGCCTGGGATGTGATGTAGTTAATTCTGAAAGAGTGAGGGAAAGATTAAGCATTCCCTCTAAATGGAAATGAGCATTCTCTATACCCTAGAGATGCCTGCATTCTAACAGGCCTCAGGAAAGGAATGAGGTATAACGAAACGTGCGCCACCAATCCTTCTATCCTCGGATCTCAGTGTCTTCATCTGTGAGGTGAGAGGTCACAGCTGTCCTATCCAGAATTACTATGAAAATGCTGTCACATGTCATCTACAAATTATAGAACAGATGTTACAGGACAGAAGGGAGAGGATTAAAATTACTTAATGATCGTGCAAAGTAATGTTTCTTGCCCCAGGAGGAAGGAATGAGAGAGTTCCCGCTTGCAGGCTATCATCTCTTAGGCTGGCAAAATGCTAGAAATGGGGAGCAAGAGGATACCTTACCCAGAATGGCCCAAGTGGGATGACTAATCCTGACCTGACAAGAGGCAGAACCTCCCAGGCGTCTGAGAATTGCGTCTGAGGCTGAGGTGGTGTGAGCACTCACAGATCATTCTTTGGCAGTTGCCTAATAAGGGTAGGGGCCAGGCAAGCTCAGCAGTTGCAGAGAGCTCATATTCCAGAGAGCTCAGGGCTAAGGGAGAATTATGGGCACTGTATACTCGTTCTCACTAGAGAAGACCTTTTCTAGCAATCCCACCTTAAACCCTGGGCCCCAGCTAGTTTTGCATCTCTGGAGCAACCTGAAGCAGGAAAACTTTTCCACATGCCCCATGTGTTCTAATCTCTGTTTTATTAACAGCTTTATTGAGATATTAATTCACATACCATACAATTCAAAGTATACAATTCAATGGGTTTTGGTGTACTCACAGGCTGGGCAACCATCACCAAAGTTAATTTTAGAACATTTTCATCACCTTAAAGAGAAACCTCAAAACCTTTAGCTATCATTACCCTAGCCCCCCACTTCCCCTCACTAATCTGCTTTCTGTCTCTATAGGTTTGTCTCTTCTGGGCATTTCATACAAACGGAATTGTATACTATGTGGTCTTTGTGACTGGCTTCCGTCACTTAACGGTGTTTTCCATACGTCCTAATCTCACATGACCTTTCCTCATCTGATGCCTATGTGAGAGGAAGAGCCTCTTCTCTTTGGTTTCCTGAGGAGAGGGTCAAAGTAAGGAATTCTCAGATTGACCCTCTTCCTAGGAAAGTTATTCCTGAGATACCAAAAACCATATATGCTAGTGCTTATTGCTAATGGTTATAATCTAGTGGTTATTGCTAATGAGGCTGCCTTGGAATTTTCCATTCTTTGTTGGCAGGGCGGTCCCCCGGAAGGGCAGATGGAGCATGGTGCCCTTCCACTTGAAGGACTAGACAACAAAGTCATTACGATCACGTTAAGCTTTCTCCCATCACTTGAGTGTCCTGGATTGGACGCTGGCAACTTTCGTCTCAGATTTCCAAGTACCATTTCCATCTGCAATCCCATTCCCTTACCATATTCTTAGGCTGGTACGAAAAGGTAGGGCCAGTTCTTCCCCCAACAACGGGCTCAGGCATAACAACAGCTGTAAAGATGGCGCAGGACCTGGCAGTGTTTCATTCCGTTGTACGTGGTGTCGTTATGAGTTGGAATCAACTCGATGGCGCTTAACAATGACACAACATTCTTCCCCCAGTTAAACGTGGAAGGGGCTGAGCCCTAAGAAGCCTAAGTGACTTGCCCAAAGGGTGCCTGGGAAGATAATAAATCTGCGTCTGAATCTGCCACTGGTCATTCAACAAAACCATATGGTAAATGAATAGTGGTGACATCATTTGGGTAGAGATAACAAGAACGATGACATGTCGTCAAGAATATCAGTGAACTGTACACGGAGGGATTGTTGAACGGGTTATGTTTTGCTGTGTATATTTTCATCAAAAATGAAATAAATATTTTGAAAAATAAATGATGCGCAAACGGGTGTAAAAATATATATTCCATTTAATGTGCAGGTCCCCTTCTAGGCACTGGGTGTAAAGCAGTGAACGAAACAGATAAAGAGCCCTGCCTTGTGGAGGAACATTATAGTGGGTGGAGACAGAAACAGTAAAATCTCCTGGTTCCCACTTTAGCACTCCATCAGCACCAGTTCCAACATCCTCATGAAGGGTTCAGGAGTTCTACTTGCAGGTCAGTGTGGGCTTCTTGCTGCTTTGGCCCCTCCCACTCCTTCTAGGCTGGGAGGAGAAACGGAACGGAGGGAAAATCCTGTGGTGCTGCCAGTTCCTATGGTGGTCTGGAGGAAATTTCACACACTGCCTCAGGCTCTTTTCAGACCTCCTAGTTCCCCAGGATTCCCTGATGACATGGAAAAGAAAGGGAGTATGATGTTAAAGAAAAAGAAAGAGAGGAAGGGAGAGAGAGAAAGAAATGAAGAAAGAGAAAAAGCCTGCTTGCGTAACCCTTTGGAAGCTGGAGTAGTGCTCAAAATCTATATGGTAGGAGGGAGACAGAGGGCACATTGGGAAAGGGGGGAGGGGGGTGACCTCCATCCCCGTGGAACAGGATTGATTAGAATCAGCAGGGACTTTGGCCACGTGATTTTTGGAAAAGTAATTGACAGAAGAGTCAAGTCCTTATCTGATCATTCACCTTCTGGAAGTGAGGATGTATGTCATCTGTTTATCAGAGGGGCTGACCAGGGTTCTTTGCCACCCCCTGGTACCTGAACTCAAGTCAGTGGGGACTGCCTGGGCTCCCCATGATCCCTTGCTGTGTACAGGAAGAGCCCCTTTACATTTAAATGGCTGCTGTGTGGTAGTGGCTCCTGCGTGCCACACAGCAGCCCTGCTCAGAAACTGAGAGCAGGGTTTGGGATAAGTCTTTTCCCACCTGGAGCCTTCCACGTCCTTACCTACACACAGCGCTGCACCCTTAGCGCGTGTGAGCGGTAACAACACCTGCCTCTCTAAGGGGAGATGCTTGCCTCTTGGATGCAATGAGCTGATCTGCGACCCTCTGGTGCTCATTCATACGCAGGCTGACTTGTCCCCCTGCTTACCTTACCTAGATGGGGCCTCGGCTGTCTCTGAATGGATAGCTGTCTTATCACTGCCTCCCCAGAGAAACTTTAATGCTTATAGGCTTCAAACTCACTATCTTTCCTCCTCAGCGGCTTTCCTGTATTCTTTATAAGAAAGGTTCCACCTTGTATCTCCGACTGCCAGAGCAATTTACTCTCCCTCACACTTCCAAAAGCCTTTTGGAGAGGGGCGGGGCCTAGCCCCAAGACCTGAACTTAGTGCCTGACCCATTGACAGCAGCAGCTGCAGCAGCAGACTGCAGAATTACCATACAGCTGGAGGCTGAGTGTGCTGGGCCGTCCGGAGAATTTTCTCATCTTCTGTCAGGTTGTCCTCCTGGTTTGTAAATGTGTGTGTTGGGAGTGGGGGAGGGTGTCAGGAGTGGGGGAGGCTGGCAGACCCACAGGCCACCCTCTAACTCTCAGGTCTAGATTCCTTTTCTGATCCCTTCTTGCCTCTTAGAAGTTAAGGTCAGATTATAGGCCCTGTATCACTTGCCAACAGTTCTCTCAAATAGAGCATTAGAGGGTGTAACCTTTTATTTCCAAGCTTCCCAGGTTTGTGGGATTTGCGTTGCTTGGTTTGGGAGAGGTGAGACATGAAGACTGCGGTGTATCTAGAATTACATCTCTGCAATGGAGTTTACAGGCTGCTGGGGCCTCCCAGGTGGAAAGGGCCTCTCCCGAGCCGGTTCACTCAGCTCAGGCCTTAGCTACCAGTTCAGATCAGGCATCAACTGTCATTTAAACGCTTGTGCTAGGATGGGTATCTCTTGTCCTTACAGATGCTGGGTCCCCATGCCTGTTCTAATTGTTTCTTTTTGTCTATCTTTGAATCTTTTTCCAGAGATCCAGTTGTCATCGGTATCCAGGGAGCCCTCCTCTTCCTCCTCCTTCTCCTGCCGCCTCGCTACCACCACAGTTGCTAGTTGTTGCTAAGATTGCCTCCATAGTAACATGCACATCTTGTTTGTACTGCGATATGGCCAAGGCAGTCTGAGCTAGGAACCTACCTACCCTGGACAACCACTTCCATCACCACCTGGGGACGCCAATCATTGTGACACGTGGTCCGGCTTCCACTCCTTTCCCCCATTCTCTTCCTCCTCTTGCTGCCAGGCTTCATACACAAGAAAGAATCTGGGCTTGGAGCTGCTACTCCGAAGCTTATTGCACAAGATATAGCTGGTCTAATTCCTAATTGGGCCCCCAGAGAAGCAAGAAGTAGGAATAAGTGGGGGCAGGAAGGCAAGAGACCCTGATCAGTGGAAGGGAAACTCCACATCTTCTCTTGTTGAGGGGCTTGGTAACAGCAGGCAAAATGACGAACCCATCAGAACATGCCTTGGCGGCCAACTCAATGGTCGACAGCCGTGAAGGGGACTTTGGCTGCACAGTAATGGACCTGAGGAAGCTCATGGAGCTGCGTTCAACTGATGCAATGAACCAGATTAATGACCACTATGGAGATGTACAGAATATCTGCAGTAGACTGAAAACCTCCCCTGTGGAAGGTAAAGACCACATCATGGGTAGGGGGTTCGGGGAAGGTAGCTAGTGCTTCAGAATGTTGTTTTTCCAGATTCTAGAGAAGGCACATTTCTGGAGACCCCGTTGAAACATCTATGTCTGGTGGGAAGAGTATAGCATCTGGTATTCTCTGAATATCATTGTTTCCTCCTTTTTCTGTACCAGTGAACAGAAATAGGGTACTTATCTCCTTTTACAAATGTTTATGGTAGAGATGCCTTTATCAGTAAATAATCATGAAATCCCTTATTCTGTTTCAGACTTCGATTACAAAAGAGTATTAGATACAGTGAAACCTGTGAGAACCGGAACTTGACGGGACTGCCTTGTTTTTCTGGGACTCTCACAGGTTTTCTGCCTTTCACAGGGTGTAGTTTTACCACTTTTCTATTGCTTGTTTTAGTGGAAAATATGAGTGTTCCTTCTCTGACAGGCTTCCACCTTGCACAGGTTCTGCTTTCATAGGTTTTACTGTATAATTCTTCCCCACACTGATTTTACAGTGAAATGAGGGGAGGGATGGGCACAAAAGTAAATAAGTCTGTCTGCCCAGTTTAGAGCGTTACTAGTGTATACAGTTAAAAAATGGGATAGTAAATCATTAGGTATATAGTTGTGCCCATCATCATATCTTTGGGTCGTTCCCTCTGTTTTCTGTCAGGGGATTATTGATGCCCTTTTCAACCCTGACTGATCCGGTTTTAATATAGTTCTTCTTAACCTATTCTTAAAAGAAAATGAAAAATCCAACTTCATGCTTACCTGGCTCAGCCCAGCTGCCTAGTGGGCTATGGTAATATGAAAGTTTGCTTCATTGAAATGGGACGAGAGCTTAAGGAGCCCTGCTTTCTCACTTGTGTTTGGTTTCAGCATCTCTGTTACAGATTCTTGCTTGACCCTAAGGTCAGGCATCAGCGTGAAATGGAGCCAAGATCCTGTCCTTCAAAGGCCCTAGCCTTCTGAGGTAGTCTATTTCTGAGCCTTCCTCAGAGGCCACATCACATTTCTTCCTAATTCTAAGAAGAGATTTGGAGCCCTCACCAATGCTATATTACAAGTTAGTGAATTGGAGTTCAGACTCTTTAGGATAAAAAAAGAGAGAGAGAGAGCTTTTTACAGAGATATCCATACATACCCAATGTCTTTTTATTTTTGGCCACCTAAGGGAGCTTCCCTACTTGTTCTCTTTACCTGTAGAATTCAGTTTCCAATCTCATAGGCTTTGAGTTCAAATACTGGCTCTACCAGTTACTAGCTGAAAATATTGAACAGTTAATACTCAACCTTTCTGAGCCTGTGTCTTCTTTGAAAATAATGTTGATAATACCTAGCCCATAGAGTTACTGGGATTAAATAACACAATGTGTGTATAGTGCCCAAACACATAATAGGTATGTAATAAATTGGTTGTGTTAGATTAAAACAGAGCCCATGTGTCTAAAGACATTTGCCAGAATGTGAGTGGCTATAGGGTGTGATGTATTGTTATGTCTGGAGAGGTTACTTCATGTGTAACCGCAGCCACTGTCCATTCCTCCAGTCACCTCTTGATCTCAAAAAGAGACCTGATTAAGATAACAAGGCTTAGTCACTTTCATGACACTTACAGGTGGCTCAGTCTTTGCCTTCTGACTAGTATATAATGGCTGCTCTTTGAGCACTACCTACTTCTCACCAGCTAGATTTCTTTATCCTGCCACTTTTAGAGCAATATTGCCCTTAAAGAAAGACTATTACTGTTATGGAGTTCCTGGGTTAAGCTCTTGGCTACTAACCAAAAGGCTGGCAGTTAGAATCCATGCAGAAAGTCCTAGTGATCTACTCCTGAAAGGTCATAGCCACTGAAAACCCTGTAGAGTGCAGTTCAACTCTGGAACACATGGGGTTGCCATGAGTTGGAATAAACTCAACAGCATCTGGTTTTACTGGACACCTATTAGGTTTATACTGAGATAGTGCAGTGCTTTAGAAACACCCATCAACATTTAAGCAGGCTCTTTCAGTTCCCTTTCTTATGCTGTTCTTGATCTCTGTGGTCAGTTTTTTCTCTCACCAACTGAAACTGAGGAGTTCAAATAAGCTGGAATCTCAGCGACTCCTATGGCAGATTCCCCTGTCCCTTTTCCAGATCCTTTCCTGTAGCTGCTACTATTTGCTTTCTGATTCCCAGACAGCTTCCATTCCCAAAGGCCAATATATATTCGGCTTTTCCCTCTACATTGGATACCAAATGTTATGGACCTGGTTAATACCCCTAGATTCTCTCCAGTCCTGGTTTCAAACCTGTAGTTAAAAGCCACTCCTTCCAATGGCAGGTGTCTCTGTTGCTATAGACCTTGGCCATTACTATATCCCAGTATTCCTACCCCTGGCACAGCTGTCCATTGCCATTCTCCTGCTTGCTTAGATTACAAATATGCATCATGTTTGTTTTTAATGTAAGACTTATCATAAGGCTGGTCCTGGAGCTGGAGAGACTGGGTGTCAGAAAGCAAATTTTCCATTAGTAATTCTTAGCCCCCAATGACAACAATGACCGTGTGGGTGAGGGGAATACAGGGATAAGTAAAGGAGGCTCAGACACACGAGTCTCTACCCAGACAAGGGCAATGCTGAGCTGTTTAGTTGGACAGTCACAGAAAAGACCATCAATAGCCAGGTGCCCCGATGAGCTGATGCTATAAAAAGCCAGTCTGTTCACAGAAGACCACACTGAGGTGCCTGACAGCCTAGCATAGTTCTATCACCTGTGGGAGGCTGCTGCAGACTAATAATAAGAATGGAAGAAATATACCTGATGCTTGAATTCTGCTGGTAGGTAACCAAGGTGAATTGATATTGGGGAGACTGGAGAAATTGGCTCCTAGAGCATGTAAATTTCCTTCTTCCTATTTCAGATTGAATTCCCAGGTAGAACCTTTCCCCTTTATTTTCTGTTGATTGTTGAGCATCTTTGGTATAGACTGACAGGATTTTGATTTTTTTTTTTTAAACCATAGCTGCTACTAAGAGGCCTTTTGGAAACTTGGGGTTTGTAATGTTTCTAACACTGCCATGGTTTTGTTATTCTAGATTTATGCCATTCTAAAGCCAACCAGGACTTAATGTTAACGTAGTGTCTCTCTCTCTCAGGCAAAACAGTTAAATAAGCTGCCTAAGGTCTTACCTTAGGTGCAGTGGTTAAGAGCTACAGCTGCTAACCAGAAGGTCAACCAGGAGGTCAGCAGTCTGTATCTACTAGCCACTCCTTGGCAACCCTATGGGGCAGTTCTTCTCTGTCCAATAGGGTTGCTATGAGTTGGAATTGACTCGAAGGCAACAGGTTTTTTTTTGCGGGGGGCAGGTTTAAGGTCTCACCACCGGGTAGAATATGATGGGATGTTTTATGTTCTCTGACTCATAGTTCATCAGTGTTCTGCTGCATCTTACGTTAGAGCAGCAACACAGAGAATCTGAGAAGCACAGTTTAGAATATCATTTTCCATTATGAGTACCTGATGAAACATCGTATTGTGACTCAAGACTAATGTTAACATTGACTAGCAGTCCTTGAATATACATTGGTTAATTGGAGTAATAAGAGGATTTGCCCCAGTGGCTAAGAGTTGTTTAGACGCAAGAAGACTTGGAGACGCTCGGCTACCTCAGTACTCAGCAACAATCAGAAACAAAGCTGAGAGTGTGAGCAAAAAATCGAAAGAAAGGTAGGGAAACAAAGAGTTGTGTATAGGGTTGCTGGTGGAGAGACTTGAAAGAGGACACATGTTTACATCGAAATGAATTAAGATCTTAGCCTTTGTGGTTGTCTACAAACAAAAGCAAAGAGGCAAGTGTGAAGCACCAACTCCTGAGTAAACTGTGTTGCTTTGGGCTTATCAGTAGGAAAAATCTGAATATTTGGAACCAATGGAATCCTTTTAGTTTGCTTGCTTCTTTCACCCGACTTCTTCATCCCCCTCTTTTTATTGTCTCCTCTTCTCTCCTCACCCTACCCTCAATGCAACCAGTCGCTCTTCCCCAAACAGCAGAGACCGTATGGGCTGGAAGATAATCTTTTATCTTCTAAGAGGTTTTCTACACTATCTCATGGCCTCCATGAGCAGAGGAAACCTTTGATGAATCTAGAATGAGAATGGCTTGTGGCTTAAGAGGAAGAAAACAGAAGAAGTATTTTTCTTAGTCTCAGTATCATTTTCTGTATAAGAATAAGGGATGAACACTGGTCTAGAGAGAAGGTTGTATGCATACTTCTTTCCCCACCCAACTTTTCCATGTTGGTCCTCAGCTATTTCTATGCCTTGTTAGAAGGAAGAATGAAGTTTTCTGAGGGAGAGCTAGGTCAGCACTTTGGGGAGCCTTGAATAAACAGTAAATATGAACTATGAGGCTTCTTTCAGAATTTCCATTGAATTTGGGTCTGGAATAATGTTGGCAGGATTTTCTATTTCATAGCCCATCTGTACCCTTTTAGGATCCCTCGGTGGCACAAGAGATTTGCTCTCAGCTACTAACATAAAGGCTGGTGGTTTAAACCCACCCAGCAGCACTGTGGAAGAAAGGCCTAGCAATCTGCTTCTGTAAAGCTTACAGCCAGGAAAACCCTATGGAGCAGTTCTACTGTATACACGTGGGGTTGCCATGAGTCTGAATCGACTCAACAGCAACAGGTTTGGTTTTTTTCTCCTCTGCAGAGTTGAGAGTGTGACAGTGGAATACAGAGGGCTTCCAATTCCTTTTCAACAACATTCAACATCTATTTAATGTCTACTAGGTGCTGGGAGACACAATGGTGAACACAACAGCACAGTCTCTCCTTTCCATAGAGCCTGTAGGCTACCAGAAGAGGCACACAAATTAAGGCAATTTCAGAAACATCGCCGTAGTGCTGATGGGAAGAGCAAGGTGTTATGGGGGTTCCCAATATAGGGACCTGAACTAAAGAGATTTTAGGGGAGGGAGGGGGTCTCAGAAATTGGAGATAGGACTTCTGTTTCATCTGATTATCTGTGGAAGCTCTGGCATGGCCATGCTCTATGTTATTGCTAAGTTTACTGAATGTTCCTGGCATGAGATCCAAGCTTCTTTGCCTTCCATAATTACTAAATGACTACTTGGGTCTGGGGGGCTGAGATCCTTTGGGGAGTAAATGGCAAGACGGGAAAGAATCTGTTTTAAGATCATCAACCCAAATTACAATTTTGGTTCATTAGCTTCGGGATTTAGGTTAACATCTCCTGTCACCTTAACACCTCTGGAGTTTAGCTGCGTTCCTATTACCAAACCTTTTGAGGTCAGTGGCAGGTTCTACCAGCAATTGTCCATTTTGCCACAAACTGGCACATACTGGGATTGGACTCTTCCTCAGTGTGGCAGATTGAAATTTCTAGTACCATTGTCTATATCCCCAATAGATGTTCACCTACAACACTACTGTACCAACATCTATTATAGTACAGTACTACTATAGTAACATTTCTTACTAAATGTTAGTCATTGTAATATTTTAACACTAGAGACCACCATTCTAGAGAATGTCAGTGTTGAAGGGATATGGAGGACTGTTGTTAGGTGCCCCATAGGATTTCCTAGACTGTAATTTTTATAGGAGTGGATTGACAGGTCTTTTCTCCCACAGAGCCACTGGTGGGTTCGAACTGCTGACCTTTTGGTTAGCAGTGGAGCGCTTAACCATTGTACCACCACTAGGTGAGAGAATATGGGATGAACAGATGTGAGAGGAAGACGAATGACTGACTTGAGATTTTTCTCCTTATCTTTAGGGCTTATAGTCTGCTTTGGAATATCAGTTTTTAGGAGCTCATCAATTTGAGGATAGAAGTATAGCCCAGCTATCTCTCTCTCCTAATGCCTTCTGCCCTACAACCATCGCCTTGATCTCTTGCCCCAACTCCACTAAGGATGCAAAATAAGTGATCCTGAATACAATTTCAACAAACTCTCCCCTTACCTCTGGCCCCCATTCCTATAGTAGGGCAGGAACAGTGATGAACAGGGCAGGCACGGCTACAGAGATTAATAACTTGGGGTCAGTTCTGCCCATCACGCTGTGGGCAGGTGTTTCAGCACTAGTTTAAGATGTGAGGGAGATTCAAGCCAAAAGAATATCTTGTGGGGAGGGGAAGGGTCGAGGTGGACAGACCAGCTCAAACCAAGCTAGGAATGGGTAGTTGAGGCAAGTCCAGAAGGCCCGCAGCTTCGTAAAAGAAATGCTCAGTGAGTCCCTGACAGAGCAGGAGAAAAGTGGGGTGCAGAACTCAAGTTCTAGTAAAAAGACCGGACTTAATGGTTTAATTGAGACTGAAGGGATCCTGGAAGACATGGCCCCCAGGCTCTCTGTTAGCCCAAAACTAAAACCATTCCTGAGGCCAACTCTTCAGACAAAGATTAAACTGAACTATGGGACATAAAATGATACTCGTGAAGAGTGTTCTTCTTAGCTCAAGTAGATACATGAGACTAAGTGGGCAGCTTCTGTCCAGAGGTGAGATGAGACGGCAAAGAGAGTCAGGAGCTGGTTGAATGGACACAGGAAATCTGGGGTGGAAAGGAAGAGTGTGCCATCACAGTATAGGGAGAGCAAGGAAGGTCACAAAACTATGCATAAATTTTTGTATGAGACACTAACTTGAATTGTAAAGTTTCACTTAAAGCACAAGAATAAGAAAAAGAAATACTAAGTAATTGATAGGGAGAAAGGTTTTCATAAAACCTGGGGAAGCAGCATTGGCATCGAGATGGCACATGGTTGGGAAAGACGCATAAGTGAAAATGCCCTCCCTCTGGCGGGAATTCCACAGTGCGTCCTGGGAGTTCCCTGTCTGGTTTGAGTTACGTGCCTAGGGCTGAATTAGGCTGACAGCTGTGGGCCTTCTCTTCCCAGCCCAACCCCAGAGCTCTGAGAATTCTTTTCTCTCCAGCCCCCCTTACCCAGAACTTGGCTTCTGGGTTAGCTGGCATGTTGCTGCCAGGCAGTGGGCAGAGAGCTCTTGATGGGGAGCACTGTGGTGAAGTCATCCGGAACCTGTGAACCCTCCCTGCCTCTTCACCAGACCTGAAACCCTTTCTGCTGCATTCCTTGGGCAGCTTAGCAGAAACCTTTGCAAGTTTGGGTGGGAAGAAAGATGGCATTTCCCCCCTTGGCTGAGGCAGGTATTGCATCTACCCTTGGAAGTGGGGCTGTCACTCTTTTTATTTAGCTCCAAGGTGTGAGCTCTGGGAAGTGTGATATGAGATGGAAGCACACGCAGGCAGGACTGCAGAAGGCAGGACCGGAGAAGGCGGCTGAGCAGACGGCTGGGGAGGGCGCTCTGTGGAGCTCGCTTTTCCTGCACCAGAGTGTTTTCAATAAAGACACAGATCAGGCGGCCGGATAAGGAGAGACGTGCCCTCAGGAAGCTGCCCGTGTGGGGCAGGGGCTTTGTGTGCTGAGACTGAGGAAGGGGGCAGTCTTCTCTAAATCTGTCATCCTCTTGCTGTGACCTTGAATAGATTGCTTATTCTCTGGAAGTCCAGCAGAGAGCAAACACGTCTCCAAGCCGTGGGTGTGGGTGTGTTAAACTGCAGATGCTGAAGTAGGGAAACTACTTTCCCTTCCTTGGAGGAGCCGCATTTGGCTGACGTCAGGAGCTGTATTGATTTTAAGCTACTGCTCCCCTTTCACCTTGTAATCATGGTTTTTAAGGTGGGACTTGAAAGGTATTTTGCGGTCTATTCTTATGTACCGAGCAGGGCTATCTTCAGATCAACCCAGAGAAACTTCTCTCTTGTATGCTGTCTGTGGGAGATGTCTCTGTTGCCTCTTTTGGTATTATAATCCAGACAGCTGGGAAGTCCCTCATGATGTCTAACCTAGTCCCACCCTTTCTGGAGCGATTCTGATAAAGGGTGCCTCTGCCCACTGTCCATGGCGTCTTCGGGAAGCTGGCTCTGCTCCTTGCCTGCTGGAGCCAGGCCGCTGAGGGCCGGACTCAGCTTCTCCTCCCAGCCCCTGGGTCCTGCATGGCTCACAGCAGACACAGATTTTCCACTGTTGCCTGTTGTCCTTCCACCCAGGCTGGCAGGGGCCATGTAACTCCCCAGCATGAGGTGGGGGCGATGACTTCACAGCCCAACATTCCTCATCTCCCCCAGCTCATGTGTTCCGTCTGGTTCTTCAGGCCAGATGTAGTCCCCATTTGGGTGGGGCTCTCTCCCAGGTTCTTGGGGACAAGGTTTCCACTCATTTCCCTGCTGAATTTCTAGGGAAAACCTTTTCCTCCGTTGTCAGCATTCTTTCCCTACCGGAGTCTTCCTTCTCCTCACCATGGGGCTGTGTGTTTGAGCTGCAACTGCAGAGATCAGGGCCTATGCCCATTTCCTGGGCTGTGAAATTACAGCCGCTGAGATGTGGGGAAGGGAGAATTAGAATGGAAAGCCCACAATTGGGGATTGGCCGAGCTCCCAGTCCCACATGGCTTTCCCGTGCCACTCCACATGTCAGAGAGAGGATTCCCAAGTCTACTGCTGCTAACAGCCCCAACCTGCCCCTCCCTGCTGCAGGGCATGCTGGGAACTGGGACAGCCACTTGACTTCTTAAGGTAGCTATTGTAAGAGCCTAGGGTGACTTAAGGTGGAGCAGATAGATGAGCGGTAAGTGGCAAAAAAAGAAGCAAGGGTGTGACTTTGAGGCGTCTAGGCAAAAGCAAGTCCTGGCCTTTGTTTTCCGTGACATGTCTTGCTTCATTTGCTTGGGTCCAAAAGAGACCATTATGAATCTTTTACTGAATACAAAATTCGTAGGTTGGACTGTGATAAACCTGATGTCACCATTCCTGTCCTGCTAGGAAAAAGACAGGACTCATTCACCCCAACTGTAAACAGTGGGAACAGTGCTGACTTCCTTGGAAGTGCAGAAGAAGGCAGCAGGTGGGTCTGCTCTGTGGTGAATGAAGGAGGGAGACCAATCATCCCAGTTGGCCCAGGAGTGGTGGACTTGGGAGGGGCTGGCTCCCAGGAGGTGGGAATTTCAGTGCTAAAACCGGGAAAGTCCCAGGCAAGCCAGGACAAATCAGTCACTCTAGAATGAAGCCTCAGCTGAGTACAGCTGCCTCCAGGCCCCTTGACGTGTAGGCTGGTATCCCGCTGCCTCCTGTGGAAGGGTATAGACTCTGCCAGTTACTAGCTTGAGCAGTCACATAGCCTCTACGGGTCTCAGTTTCCTTATATATAAAATGGGGTTAATAGTAGCTACCAATAGGGTTTGTGACATTTGAATGAGAATGCATGAATGCGCCTGGTGAAGCATCTGGCACATAGTTAAATGCTAGTTAAATGCTAGCAATCTTATTTATTACTCATTCATTCAATTCATTCCACAAATTTGTATGTGTACCCTGTGCCAGGCACTGTTATAGGCCTGAGGGACAAACACAAAAATCCTGCCCTTGTGGGGGGAATAGACAAGCATAATACGCGAGTAAATGGTATATAAGATGCTAGGTAGAAGATCTATGGAGGGAAACAATTGAACAGGATGAGGGGGATTGAGAGTACGGGGGCAGAGAAGTTGCAATTTTGAATACTTTCGAATACAACGGTCAGGATACACCTCACTAAGAAGGTGATTTTTGCACAAAGACCTGGAGCAGGTGAGGGAATGAGCCCTAGCTACTGAAGAGGAGCCTGGGCAGAGGGAGCAGCTTGTGCAGCGGTCCTGAGGCAGAAGCATATCTAGTGTGTTCAACGGCTGGATCTCAGTGACCAGGGGGGAGGTAGTAGGAGATAAGGCCAGAGAGGTAGAGGGTCTCTTTGTGGGGTAGAGGGATAGAAGACTCATGCGGGGTTGTACAGACCATTAGAAGTTCTTTGGTGCCCAGTTTCACTCCAAGTAAGAGCCACCACACGGTTCTGAGCAGATGAGTGACATGTAGCGCCTTAAGTTTTTAAAAAAGATCATTCTGGCTGCTATGTTGAGAACAGACTCTCAGAGCACAAGTGTGGAAGCAGGGAGACCATGGGAAGACTTGCAATAACCCAGGTGAGAGATGAGGATGGCTTAGGCCAGGAGAGCAGTGGAAGTGATGGGACTCTGGATATCTTTTGAAAGTAGAATGATAGGCTTTCCTGACTAAATAGACGTAGGAGATAAGAGAAAGTGGAATCAAAGATGATTGCAAAGTATTGATGTGAGAGCAGAGAGGGACAGGTGTCCCTGCTTCCTGCACCTTCAGATGGGAAGCAAGGCTAGAGTATTATATTATTGGCCTTCATTAGGCTATTGGGATGTCCGTTATGATGGTCTCCAATATCTGATGTCCTGTTTTGCCCTCATAATTATCGATTAACCCTTGTTTTGGAATCGACTCGACGGCAATAGGTTGGAGTTTTTTTGTTTGGTTGGTTGGTTGGTTTTTGGTGGTGCAGTGATTAAGCACTTAGCTGCTGACCAGAAGTTTGGTGGCTCAAACCCACAGTTGCTCTGCAATAGAAAGATGTGGCAGTCTGCTTCCAGAGGGATATACAGCCTTGGAAGCCCTATGGGGCAGTTCTACTCTGTCCTATAGGGTCACTATGAGTTTGAATTGACTGGATAGCAACGAATTTGGTTTTGTTAGGCCCCCTGGGAGTCACAAAATGTTAAGCACTCAACTAGTAACCAAAAGGTTGGTGGTTTGAACCCACGCAGAGGCACCTCCGAAGACAGGGCTGGTGATCTGCTTCCAAAAGTTTACAGTCTCGAAAACCCTAGGGAGCAGTTCTACTGCACGCACGTAGGGTTACAATGAGTTGGAATTGACTCAATGGCAGCTAACGACAACCCGTGTTAAAGGGTTAACGGGGATGCCCAAAAGGCAGTCTCCTCCCTTTACCTTGTGAATCCTGCTTCCTTGAGGAACAACTCAGGTAGATTAACAAATTATTAGAACTCTTATTTTCATCGAGCAAACATGACCCTCCAACACAGCAGTCTCAAACTGGCACAGCCTTGCCAACTCGGGTCCCTGAGGAAAGAAAACCAGCAAGGCCCTTCCCTGGCAACTGCCTCTGCTTGCCTGGGAGTCAAGACAGCTGGGCCCCGGGAACACTCCTTTCCCAGGCCCTTGCTTGCCTTTCCTACTGGGAACCCAACTGCTCAGGGTGTTGGAGCAGGGAGCCTCTGGGAAGCAGCCCGACTTGGCCTTCAGTGCTTTGGCCAAACCCCACTCCCTTGCAGATCTCAGCTGTGCCACTCAGCTGGAGGCCAGATGGTACCCTTGGACACTGGGAGGCAGGGGGCCCTGGGTAAGAACGCTGGGCACTGCTTTCCCCACCAGCTCCCTGTGTCTCTCTCCTCCTGTTGTTGTTAGTTGCCGCTGAGTCAGTTCCAACTCATGGTGACCCTATGTGTGTGGAGTAGAACTGCTCCATACGGTTTTCAAGGCTGTGAACTTTCAGAAGCAGATTGCCAGGCCTGTCTTCCAAGGCTCCTTTGTGTGGGTTTGAACCACCAACCTTTCAGCTAGTAGTCAAGCACTTAACCATTCCCACCACCCAGGGACTCCACGTATCTCCTCAGCACTAGCAAGTGAAAGTGGTCTCCGACAAGGACCCTCGAATCCCCACTTCTCACAAGTGCGGATGCCTGTTTGTCTACCCCTTTACCTTCAGGAGGGTTCTCATGTCACCTTCCCAGACAGGTACCTCTCCTGATGGTGTTTGTTTTTAGGGTGGGGAAGTGGAGGCTGCGTTAGGCCCCACAAACAGTGGTCTCTTGGGTGCCTAGTTTCCCACTCTCAAAAGCCTTTTTCTGTCTGAAATGTCTTCCTTAGGTCTCACCCAAATCTCTCCTCTTGCCATTTAAAGTTACACTCTTGGGTTCTGTGCAGCAGAGATGGAGAGTAGATGTTGAGTGGATGTTTGCCTTCCTGCTGCACCCCGCCCTGCAGAACAGCCCTTCACTCTGACCTCAGCGTGAGGAAGTCCTCTGCTATCAGCAGTTCCCTTTTCTCCCAGCACCCGGTTAACCACTTTTTCTTGCACTTTGTATGAGGTTCGGTTGAGTGCAAGGCTTCGAACCAGATCATTCCCGTTCGAACCCCTGCAAAGAATTTGCATTTCCACCCCAGAAGTACTGAATCAGAATCTACAGTTTAACACATTCCCCAGGTGATTCTTATCTTTCCACGCTGGCTATATGGAATCAGAATCAACATTTTAATAAGATCCCTAGGTGAGTCAGTATATCTGGGGTGGGAAATGCAAATTATCAGCAGGGGTTGGAACCAGAATGAACCTGTTCAAAGCCCTGGTTGAGTGTCCCCTTCCTCTGATTCTGACCCTCCCCAACTGCTGACCTTTTTTTAGCACAAAGCTTGCCCCACCCTGACTGTGGGGAGTCCATCAAACAGCCCAGTCAACAGCTTCAAGCGCCAAAGCCAGAGCTAATTCTCTGCAGTATGTAAACAACTTGATGAATACCAACTGGCATTAATTGCCACATTAGGATTTTCCCTTCTTCCCTTGAAGAGTAACCTCCCTGGGGCCCAGCAGAGGGGCCTAAATGTAAGGAAGTCACTGGGAATAATTCTGCCTATTTCTTTTCCCTCTGGGAACGTGCCTAGAATGTTTGTGTATGTCTGTATGTATGTGTGTGTACAGGCAAATAAGCATATGTGTGTGTTAGCGGGGAGAATGCTGATAATCCAGGACTGAGTACTGTCTGAAGACTTTGTGGCCTTAACCTTTTTTTTTTTTCAACCTGAAGAGTAGTACTTGGCACTCTTAGTAGTGTGTGTGTGTGTGTGTGTGTGTGTGTGTGTGTGTAAAACAGAAAAGGAGGGGCATGTGTGCTTAAAAGGGATGCCCCCAAAGTCATAGTCTCAAAGCTTCCGCTCTGATGATCTCCTAAAGCTACTAGAACTTGGAACCAGGACCCCTGGGTGGGCTCTGCCTCAGCCTGGCATAACCTTGGGCAGATTACTTATTCTTTCTAGTTTAGTGTGTGAGCCGGTGGATGGAAGGTGGTGACTGTTTCAATCATCACCAGAATTTACATATTAATGTGAGACAAAAGTTGTGTGTAAGTCCCAAGAAGCACTTTAATATTTGTATTCTTACAGGTGAAGCCTGAAATGTACCCACTGAGGAGTAGATGAGATTTTTGGTCCAGGCTAGCTTACCCTGCTCGCTAAGAGGAGTGAGTGGTGCTTGTGACCAACTCATCCTAGTTTGTCCCTGTTTATCACTGCAAGTCCCGTATCCCCTCAGTCCTGGGAAAATTGGGGTGGTTGGTCACCCTAACTGTATCTCATACTTGGGAAGACCAGGAAAAGGAAGGGAGGGGTCCTTTTTAAGGGATCTTTTTTTTTAAAAGGGATCTTTTAACTGCCTTCGTTTATCATTCATCTCTTCCCTTTTTTCCCTCATTCATCCTACTTCTGTCTCCTTTTCAGGTCTGTCTGGGAACCCTGCGGACCTGGAGAAGCGTAGGCAAGTGTTTGGACAGAACTTGATTCCCCCCAAAAAGTCCAAGACCTTCTTAGAATTAGTGTGGGAAGCCCTTCAAGATGTCACACTTATCATCCTAGAGATCGCTGCCATCATCTCCCTGGTCCTGTCCTTCTACCGCCCCCCTGGTGGAGAAAATGAACGTGAGTGTCTTCAACAGCTCAGCAAGACTCTGAGTCGGGTTCCTTCTACCACCACCAAAAAGTACTTAGCGTTGGTGGTTGGCAAATTGTAGCTTAAAACTTTCCTCCCTTTATCCAGGGTGAGTTCACCAAAGGAAAACAACTAATAACTATTAAACTATTCTTCCAACCCATCCTTATTCCAGGGTCTTTCCCCCACTTTCCCATCAAGTTCTTATCCAGAGCGTCACCAGTCCTCCACCCTCCACCCAACCAAGAAAGCCCCACTCCTCAAAATGCCTCCCACCAATTGTCTGGCATTGTGAGAAATAGCAGTAGGCACCTAACCATGTTAGGAATCATAAGCTCTTTACATGTGACTTGCCTGTAATTGCATTTTGTTCTATTTAGCCATTTGCTTCTTTGGCACTAACATAGTTATACCGGTGATGAGAAGATGCCCAGTCCTGCTGTCCTTCCGTGTTCTCCGAGATGTCTTCTACACTGCGGTTTTGTTCTCTATGATTTTCTTTCCATAACTTTCTATTCTCAGGGGATGGTGGAAGCACTGCCCCCATTTCTTAACGACAAGAAAAGCCCCTAGGTGACCCTTTGTTTCTATCCCTTTCCTGGGATAGAGTGTGGTCAAGGCGCAAGTACCCCAGAAGATGAAGGGGAAGCAGAAGCCGGCTGGATCGAGGGGGCAGCCATCCTGTTCTCAGTGCTCATCGTGGTGCTAGTGACTGCCTTCAATGATTGGAGCAAAGAGAAGCAATTCCGGGGGTTGCAGAGCCGCATTGAGCAGGAGCAAAAATTCTCCATTATCCGAAATGGCCAGATCATCCAGCTTCCTGTGGCTGAGATCGTGGTGGGTGATATCGCCCAGATCAAATATGGTGAGAGCTCTGTGTTTCTTCTGTCTATGCCACCCTTCTTATTTTGGAGGTAGGACCTTTGGCATGAAGGGCCTAGGAATTGCTAAGGACCCAAAAAGATAAGACCTCAGATTGTGTCAGCTTCGAGGTTAGTGTTAGAGGAGTTTGTGGGAAGTAATTTCTAAGAAAGAAGAACTCTCCCAGAAGATTATCAAACTTGTACCCCAGGTGGCTTAGGGTTAAAAGTATATAATATTCAGGTCATGGGAAGGTGTTTGGGGATTAATAATAGTTTGAATTTATAATACCTGAAAAAGAACCTCATCCCAGGTGGTGCAGAGCTGAAGTTGTCTCTTAGAGGCTCTCCAGATATCCCCGGGCCACTGTCCTCTAGGTAGGACCCAGGGAAGCAGCCCTGAGATGGGGTTGGAGGAGCTGGATGGTCCCCACTCCCCACCAGGCCCTTACCTCCTTCCCTGTCCCCCTCCCCTATGTGTACTAGGTGACCTGCTGCCTGCAGATGGGATCCTGATCCAGGGCAATGATCTCAAGATTGACGAGAGCTCTCTGACTGGGGAGTCAGATCATGTCAAGAAGTCCTTGGACAAAGACCCCATGCTGCTCTCAGGTATAGCCTCTGGCTTCCCAAGCTCCCATTCTGCCTCCTACCTGACAGTCAAGCCACAGAGACCTGGTCAGACCCTGCCCTCTCTTCTGGCCCTGTCCTGACTCCTTCCCCTGCATTCAACTTGGACAAAAGCATACTGGTGGGTTGAATACAAGTATAGCAGGCAACTTAAAAGAGGCTATCTGTGAAGTACATGCTGCAGGGGCCTCAAAGGGGCCCTGGTGTGGGGAGGGGCCCCTACTCTGAAGCAGTTAGACACATTTTTCTCCTTACCTCCAATTTGCTTGGTCTATTTTAAATGCACCCAGCTCTTTACCTTTTCCTACTCACCTGCTGAGTAAATCATTATCCATAGGGGAAAATGGAAGAAGAACTGATTTTTTTCTAAGTTTGTGTTTCATACCAAATCATAGCTAGGTATAAAAAACAACGCTCCTTCTCATCTTCTCCCTTTCTGTATAGGGACCCATGTCATGGAAGGTTCTGGCCGAATGGTAGTGACTGCTGTTGGTATCAACTCCCAGACTGGAATCATCTTTACCCTCTTGGGGGCCAGTGAGGGAGATGGGGAGGAGAAGAAGAAGAAAGGTAAGGGGCACTCAGAAGGGAAATCTTGCCTCCCATCCCCGTGGACAAACTAGGACACGAGGACGCAGATCTGGATGAAATACCTGGTTGGAAGAATCTGCTGGAATGAAAGGAGCAGATATCCAAACCCCTAGCCAAGATAAAAACGTGAACCCTGGCACCCCAGGGTGCTCTAGTGAAAACCAGATCCTGGCTCTAGGCTCCCAAATGAAGTTGCCTTTGAGCCTTGATTGCTATGTCTATTGGTGGGTTGTAAAGGAGTGAGTTATAACGCCTTCCCAACGTGAGCTGGCTGGGTGCTCTGGCCCCAAATGCCCTCCGTGTACTGCTCTTTCTGTCACTTCCTTCCTCAAACACGGGGATCAAATGAATCATCAAGACCAAGGGAAGAATGGACAGGAGAAAAAATTGGCTATCTGCTGGAACTATGGGCTCTCAGTGGAAGAAACATGAGCTAGGAGAATGGGAACAAAGAGGTAATGTCTACTCTGAAGTTAGTCCCGTCTTTCCATTCTCTTATTCCTGAAGGAGGGAAAAACAGAGGGCAAAAGAGAAAAAGTTACTCAAACCAGATCTACCCCTTCCCTAAGCAGGCCTTCCTCCCTTGCAGGGAGAAGGACTTCCAGCACTTGGCTGGAGGATCGTCTTGGGCTATGACTAGGATTAGGACGGGAGTTTATGAAAAGAGACACACATGCTCCCGGAAACTAGACTATTCGTTTCTGTAGCTCCCTGCAGATGAGTAAGGAGGAAGCTAGTGTATGCCTGGTGCTGTGGATCAGTGTGGAGACGCTTTTCAGGGCCTTTGCCGTCAGGCAGAAAGAGTTCAAGCATTTCACTCCTTACCCCTCTACCCCAGTTTTCCAAGTGACGTACCTCAGCCAGGAGCACCCCACCAGCAGCAACGGTGCTCCAAGGGAAATGGCCAGGTGTGGGTGTGCCCACCTGTGCACTCACCTGCATAAGTGTTTTTGTCACATCTCCCCAGGATTCATGAGTGCCCCTGGTAAGCGTGAATGTGAGTGAGCACGAGGCGTAAGCCTCCTTTCCACTTCCCTTCCCTGCAGCCCAGCCCCTTTGCCGCTACCCTTCTGGGCTCCGAGCAGGACCAGCAAATTGGATATCTGATCCCTTAAGAGTCACTTTGGGTCTCCACCCCACATTTTTCTTTCTTGTTCAAACAGGTAAAAAACAAGGAGTCCCTGAAAATCGCAACAAAGGTAACCTCTCCACCCACTCCTTTGCCATTCTACCTGCCCACCTCAAACCAGACCTTTCCAGGCCATCTGCCTTCTCCCTTTTCCTTGCCATAAGTCTGTTATCTGCTATTGTGGCCCAGACGCCTCATCCTGAGGAAGGTGCAGAGATTTGGGGGTGGCCTCCAGGTCCCAATCCCAATTTAAGACGGGACAACAGCACCCTCTGCTGTTGGTTCATGGAACCTCATGTCAAGACTTCTCTTGGGGTGTATATGGCATTGAGCTTCTCTTCCCAGGGTGCTGAATTCTGTACTTCATTGTCCTAGGCTGGGTTTAAACACTAGTGGTCCAGAACCCGAGCCCATCAGTTTCTGGGCTGGAAGACCTCAGGTCCTCGTGGAGGGAGTTGGGTTGGGCAGTCCCTGCACCCTCCTCTGGCTAGCTTCCTCATCAGTGTCCTCTTCCGGTCTGGTTTCCTTCTCCGCTAGTCTTCTCAGGGGTGCGTGGAGAGAGCCCTTCCACTGTATCTCTCCCTACCTCTTTCTTTGTTCTCTCCACAGTCTGTTTTCTTCCTCCTGATCTGATGTGTGTTTCTTTTTTGGTGGCTGTGTTTACATCCCGTCTCTGTCTTGTTTGTGAGTCTGACAGCAGAGACAATCTCTCAGGAAGGACATCCTAAGTGAAGGGGCTGAGCTCTGCAAGGGTGAAGTTGGAGGGGTGCCGGGAGCCAGCGAGAATTGCTCTTTTGAGATAGTTTCTAGAGATTTTTTTCCCCTCTGACCTACATCATGGTTCCACGTCGGAGAACCAGGTCTAAACAGAAGTAATTCTTTAATTTTAGGTGTCTAACTCTTCTTGTAAAAAAACAAGATGGATTTATCTGTCTTTATCCCTGCTTTCTCTTATATTCCAGGGCGGCCCTCACACAGCTTCTTTCCTCTCTCTCAAAAGGCCTAACCCCAGGTCCCACTCTGCGTCCCCACCTTCATCAGGCAGGGAGGAAAGGGATTTCCTTCCCCTCCCTGTCACCTGATGTAGGAAGTAGCTGGAAATATCCCGTGTCCGGGGGTCTGTGTTTCTTGTCTGCCAGTCTTTATATCGAGAGATACGAACCTTTTAACAAAGCAAACCAGGACCTTTATATTCTTGAAACATCTTCCAACCGTCCCCCTCAGTCCCTTTCTGCAGTAAGAGTCACTGTTTTAAGCACTGAATTCCAGGAAGGATGATTATTGGTAATATCATTTAGTGGCATGACTAATCCCCCTGCTGGAATAAAACTGGTGTGGGGCTCTGAGGTGGTGCCAGGAAGCTGCCACTGAAGAGGAAATCCATACCCTAAAAGCACCCTGTTCCATCTCCAGCTGTTAAGATATCACTCCAAAGGCCCTAATAGAGGGTTGCAGGCAAGTGCCGTGTCTGGCATGGACTGGGGATGGTCAGAACTCACAGAAGGGCCCAAGATGTGTTCCAGGAAGAAGACAGAAGGGATGTTTGGTTTCCACCTGCCTGGCACCCAGTGCTTCTGCCCTGCCTGCTCACCTGTTCTGTCTGTGTGTACACCCCAGCAAAGACCCAGGATGGAGTGGCCCTGGAGATCCAACCACTCAATAGCCAGGAAGGGACCGACAGTGAGGAAAAGGAGAAAAAGGCAGCAAAGATGCCCAAAAAGGAGAAGTCGGTGCTGCAGGGCAAGCTGACGCGCTTGGCCGTCCAGATCGGGAAAGCTGGTGAGTAGAGGAGGTCCTTTGTTGTCGTCACTGTTGCTATGGTCGGTGAAGGGCTCTCGGTGGCATTCCTGGTCCTCCCTTCTTCCTACACCAGCCAGGACTGGCAGGGCAAAGAAGCCGAGACTTTTGAGTGGCTAATGGGCTCCAGGTAGCTGTGTCCCTCTCTAGTTCATCCTCTGGCCACTTCCAGGCTTTTCCTCTGCTCCCCTTTGAGTTGGCAGTCCCTTCCAGAGAGACACATGTTCTACACTCTGCTGGAAAATGTTACTTGTCTGTAAGGACTATAGGCCCTGAGGTCTTTTTCGTTCAAACAAGTGAGAAGTGAAGAGTTTCTGTCACAACATGGGAGATCTACATTAGCAGGAAGGAAGGCTGGGATAACTGCTTACCTGTCTCAGGTATTGGCTTGTGAATGCCTTAAGGCTGGAGAAGTCTGCAGTTTGCTGGAGGCAGGTCCCTAGCATAATGATAGCATCTGGCCAAGCTCAAAGCAGTGAGTTCAAATAAAGACTGGAGGGAAAGGAAGACAGTGGTTAAAGCGGCCCCTTCCAGAGGAGAGGTCACTAAACGTGTGTGGTAGGAGGAAGCAGTTCTCCATCTCTGCATCCTCCTCTCGCCCACCACCCTCCTCTAACGGGGTCAGAGGGAACATGGAAGATTGCTCCTTCAGTGAGTATATCCCTAAAGGTACCGTCTTTACCACTGTTTTGCCTTCCGTGTGGGAGGCTGGGGTTCAATTCCCAGCCAATACACCTCATGTGCAGCCACCACCTGTCTGTCAGTGGAGGCTTTCATGTTGCCATGATGCTGAGCAGGTTTCAGCAGAGCTTCCAGATTATGACAGACTAAGAAGAAAGGCCTGGCGATCTACTTCTGAAAATCAGCCAGTGAAACCCTGTGGGTCACAACAGTCCGATCTGCAACCAATCATGGAGATAGCACAGGATCGGGCAGCGTTCTGCTGTGCATGGAGCCGTCATGAGTCAGGGGCTGACCGGACGGCAGCAAACAATGACAGTTATTTTCTGACCCACCCCTCTGTTTACCGCAGTCATAATCTAGCTCAGTGCTTCTCTGTGTGTGCAGGTCACCTGGGGGGTCTTGTTAAAGTGCAGATTCAGATTCAGGTGGTCTGGAGTGGGCCTAAGATCCTACATTTCTAACAGGGCCCCCATGATGCCAGTGCTACTGGGCTGCTGACCACATGCTGGGTAGCAGGGGGTCTGTGTTGTCCACTATGGTGGCCACTAGCCACAGGTGGCTGTTTAAATTTAAATTAAGTAAAATTCAATTAAATTAAAAATTCAGTTCCTTCGTCACATTAGCACATTCCAGTTGCTCAATAGCAATATGTCGCTATTGGCTACCATACTGGATAGCGCAGACAGAGAGCATGACCGGTTTTGCAGAAAATTCTACTGGACAGGGTTAGTCTAGCCTACTCACTCAGTTTTAGTACCCAGCTAACTTTGACTACAGTGAAATCTCCTGCATGTAAATTACACACGGATGAGGCCAACTGCAGGTGCAGAATTAAGAATCAGGCCTGGCACACCAGTTTGAAACATGAAATAGACCCCACCTAACCCGCCTACTGTTCTCCTAACCCCTGCCTTATTCTCCATAGGGAGTGCAAGCTACCTGAAGGTTGGCCACGAGCCTTCTCAACTGTTTTATTTTATATATCAAGCAGGGCAGGACTAGGGTGAGGCAAGTGAGGTGCCTTGCATGACCCCGAGAGTGAGTGCCTCCTTCAATCTGGCGCCCTAGGCACCTTGCCTGCCTCACTTTAGTCCTACCCCTGATGAAGCAAAGTCCAACAGGCAGGCTTTCATTGATATAATCACTTCCAGCCTTGCCCTGAGACCCTCAGTGAAAGCAAAGCCCAAGACTAAATGGTGTTTCAGAGCAGAGCACTTTCTAAATACTGTGCCACAGATAGGTTACAAAGGTGCCTGGATATTGATCCCATCATCCCTCACAGTGGCCAGGCAGCAGCCAGGGCAATCGGAGCCCCTAGGCCAGTTGTTTTTTTGACGTTGAGCAGATGCTTCTATTTATCTCAGTATGTAGGGTGACCAGTTGTCCCAATTTGCCCCTCAAAATCCAGGAAACCACTTGCTGTTTCTAGGTGCTGTCAAGCTGATTCTAACTCATAGCAACCCTATGCAAAACAGAACGAAACACTGCCCGGTCCTGCACCATCCTCACACAGTTGTTGTTATGCTTAAGCCCATTGTAGCAGCCACTGTGTCAATCCATCTTGTTGAGAGTCTTCCTTTTTTTCACTGACCCTCTACTTTACCAAGCATGATGTCCTTCTCCAGCGACTGGTCCCTCCTGATAACACATCCAAAGTTATCACTTAGTCCTAGGCAAACTGGGATGGTTGGTCGCCTCTCTGTGTCTTGGTTTCCTTGTCTTTCAAATGGGTATGATAACAGTAATCTCTCATAGGATTGTTGTAGGGATTAAATGAGTTAGTGTACATGAAGTACTTGCCTGGTCCATAGTAAGCACTGTATAAGTGTTTGCTATTATTGTCATCTTCTGTGTGTGCCATGACAAGAGATGCTGGAAAGCACTGTTTAAGGGTTAGTCCCATAGGTAGTGTTCCAGCAGTACAGGGGCATCGATGTAAACAAGTTGTGAAGTGCCCAGGAATCACAGACTAGAAAAGAAGTCCCAGTGATGAACTTCTAATGGAAATGGCAAATACAGTTACTACAGATATGAACTGTGGGAAGAGGGTGGGTGTATCTGGGATAGAATCATAGAAGGCTATTTCAGGAAACTAGACCTACCGCCTTATTTACAAATGAGGAATCTGGGGTAGGGAACAAGCCCAGAGAGGATAAAAACTAGTCACAGCCATGAGTCGAGTTAGTGCAGTGCTAAGACTAGAACCTGTGTCTTTGGAATGAGAAACCAGTGTCTTTTCTACTGCACAAAAAAGGAGCCCTGGTAACGCAATGGTTTAGCACTCAGCTGCTAAAGTCTGTGGTTCGAACTCAGCAGCCACTCCACGGGAGAAAGATGTGGCAGTCTGCTCCCGTAAACATTACAGTCTTGGAAACCCTATGGGGCAGTTCTCCTCTGTCCTATAGGGTCACTATGAGTCAGAATCAACTTAACGTCAACAGGTTTGGTTTTTGGGTATGATGTACAAGCAACAGAGAGTGGGTAAGATGGATTTTGGTATGACTTCCTGGCGATGGTAGTTTTGAAAATTGGTAGCAGGGGAGAAAGGAAGACATAATGCTTAGGGGACACTGAGCTTCTGTTAAGGGTGATGGAAAAATTCACGAACGGTTAATGGTGATGGTTGAACAACACGGTGAGCATATATGTCACTGAACTGTACATGTGAAGATTGTTGAAATGGCAGATGTTTTGATACCTATATATTTACCACACACACACTAAATATACTATGTGAGGAAAAAAATTTGTAGCAAAGGCTACAACTCTTGCCAGTCCACCTAGTCAAGGCCCTGGTGGCCCAAGGACCTTGGAATGCCCTCAAACCTGGGTTCATGTGACTTGTTTCCCTGGACAGGTTTGATCATGTCTGCTATCACAGTTCTCATCCTGATTCTCTACTTTGTGATTGACAACTTCGTGATACAGCAGAGGCCATGGCTAGCTGAGTGCACACCCATCTACATCCAGTACTTCGTCAAGTTCTTCATCATTGGCGTCACTGTGCTGGTGGTGGCTGTGCCCGAGGGGCTGCCACTGGCCGTCACCATCTCACTGGCCTACTCTGTGAAGGTGAGACTGTGCCAGTACTGCCTTTTCCTCTAGGACAGAGATGGGGGGGAGGCTACCATGTAGCCTTTGGTGAAGAAAACAGGCCATTTTATTCTCTGTGAACTTCGGGTGGTGCCTCACAAGTGCATGAGTCCCTGGCACTATGGAAGGACTGTCTTGATCAATTGCATCAGTGTTTAAGTAAGCGGGTAGAATCTTAAGATGATTCACAAAAATGGTATCCTGCGTTTTTATGTGGACAGATGTTGGCTAGGAAAGGGCCTTTGACCTGTATTCGGGAGGGTCCAGTTGGTTCCCTCTCAGTTTTTTTTTTCTTCTCCTTTGTAGAAAATGATGAAAGACAACAACCTGGTGCGGCACTTGGATGCTTGTGAGACCATGGGCAATGCCACAGCCATTTGCTCCGACAAGACTGGCACGTTGACCATGAACCGCATGACTGTGGTACAGGCCTATATTGGTGGCACCCACTATCATCAGATCCCAAGCCCTGATGCCCTCGTGCCCAAGGTCCTGGACCTTATTGTCAATGGCATTTCTATCAACAGTGCCTATACCTCCAAGATTTTGGTAAGCTCTCCTTTCACCTAGATGCTTAGAATAGGTGATTGGAGGGGAATGTTTCTTCTGCCTGGTTTGTCGTCCCAAGTCTCATTTCTTACTCCTCAGTGAACACTTTCAGGGTGAGACTGGGGAATAATCCATGGGGATGGAAGAAGGGGGGATAGGAGTCTGGACATGATATGCCCTCCAATTACCCTGTAAAGGCAGTATCTCTATGGAGGGACTTCATGCTGGTAGCAGAATTGAGCTTTTCAGAAGGAAATTACTCACTTTCCAGAAGCTAGGAGAAGGCGTTAGAGTAAGACCCAAACATACAGGGTGAGACACCATCTCTACCACCGGGGCAAACTGCAAAGGCCTGCATGGCTCAGGGTCCAAGGCCACCACTGACCACTGAATGCCTATCCTGGCACCAAACAAATGCCATCTCCCCCATGGCCCTGGGTACCTACGTGAACATTCTGTGAGGGAGTGCTTTCCTTCCTTGTTCTCTCCATCTTACTCAACAGTCCCGTGTGTATTTTTCTCTCAGCCTCCAGAGAAGGAGGGAGGCCTGCCTCGGCAAGTGGGTAACAAGACTGAGTGTGCACTACTGGGCTTTGTCACAGACCTGAAGCAGGATTACCATGCAGTGCGTAGTGAGGTGCCTGAGGAGAAGCTCTACAAGGTGTACACCTTCAACTCAGTGCGCAAGTCGATGAGCACGGTCATCAGGACGCCCGACGGTGGCTTCCGCATGTACAGCAAGGGCGCCTCCGAGATCATCTTACGCAAGTGAGCAGCCCCTTCATGAACCTCCCCTCCGGAAGGTCTGGGGGACACGCCCCATGCCGAGCTCATTGAATGATGAGAGAGCCCTCCCTGCCAAGTGATGACATCTTAACTAGGATTTGAGCATTTACTCTGGCCAAGCATTGTTTTAAGTGCTTCACGAGGCTCCTGTTGTTTAACCTTCACAACAACTCAGTGAGGCAGATACTATTATGATCCCTGTTATACAGATGAGAAAACAGAGGGTCAGGGAAGTTAAGTAACTTGCTCAAGGTCATATAGCTAACAGTGGCACAGCCAGGATTCATACCTAGGCAAGCCAAGCCTCTTTCCTAATCTGAAAACAGAGAGAGTAATACCCACCTACCTTATAGGGTTACTGTGATAATTAAATGATTCAGTATACATGAAATGCTTCGCACGTAGTAGGTACTAGAAATGTTAGTTCTGAGTTCCCTTCTCCTTCCCACTGTCACATCTGATTATAAGGAACTTGCATAGACTATCCAAAGGTCATTAAAAGCTGACCCTACCTGCCTATGCAGCCAGTAGAACTGAAGGAACCGGTGCCTCAGCTTGACTTTAGCTACCTGCTTTCAGTCAACACATGTGAGCACTTCCTATGCACCGACCACTATTCTAGACACTGGGGGCTGAAAAAGCCTCTCTACCTTTGAGAAGTTCAGAAGAGCGAGTGATCTACAAATGACTCTTGGCATTACGTTCCCATAAGGGTAGGGACAGGTGACATGAGAGAACCACACTCTCTGCCGACCTGGACCTTACCCCATCCACAGGTCGCCCCACCTTGGACAGAGGGACCTCTCTGGGCCATGAACCAGCGTCTGTAGGAGTAATGCAGAGTTGTCCGTAGATGACTGTAGAAGCATGCTGAGTGGGAACAGGGCCGCTGCTTTCTGACCGTGTGCCTCTCCAGGTGTAATCGCATCCTGGACAAGGATGGGGAAGCAGTGCCTTTCAAGAGCAAAGACCGCGATGAGATGGTGCGCACTGTCATTGAGCCCATGGCCTGTGAGGGGCTCCGGACCATCTGCATAGCTTACCGGGAATTCAGTGACGCAGAGCCCTCCTGGGACAATGAGAACGAAATCCTCACTGAACTCACCTGCATTGCGGTGGTGGGCATTGAGGACCCCGTACGCCCAGAGGTGAGGCTTTGCATTGGAGAGAGGACAAGGAAGCATGAGTGACACTTTTTCAACAGCCCGTAGCCAGTGTGCAGAGCCATTGTGGCCTCATGGAGAGTACCTAGCAGTCGTGGGAGCTGGGATGCTAGCTCCGCCTCTAGTTGTGACCCCAGCAAGTGACCTCACTGCTTCTCACCTGCAGGGAGAGATGCTTCTGTGCTTCCTGCTTCTCAGAACCGCTGTGGAGTACTGAACTGATAGAAGGTGGCATTCCTAGGGTTAATGCTGTCTGAGTGGTGAGAAGCATAGATTTTATTGGGTTTATGATTTGGTAACTGGAAACAGTCAGGAGGCTTAATTAACCGGAGCACCGAGTCTGTCTTTAACCACCTTCCCTCCATCAACATGTTGTTGTTGAACACTGTTCCAGACACTGGGGATTGAAAAAGTCTCTCTCCCTTCAAGAAGTTCAGACAGATGGACTATCAATTGTCAAAGCCCAGAGGTGTAAGAGGAGGTCATGCATTTGGGAAACCACACAGTTGATGGGGTGGGAGCATGGGCTCGGTGGATGGGGAGTGGTTAAAATTCCTGCTAGAAAGGAAGGCAGTGGCCAAGTCTCTAAAGGCATAGCTGCACCACTGAGGAGTCTGAACTGTAAGTGGGAGAGTAAACGTCTATACCTGGATCTCAAAGCAAATTCTCCCTTCCACACATGGTACAATGAGGCCAGTGCAGATTTGAGTGTCATGGGATGGTCAGAAGTAAGGAGGCGCCAAGCAGCATGACAATGACCACACTTACCCTGTGTCCCATGGCACTGGTTCTAGGGTGCCTCTCTCCTCTATAATGAAAGGACAGCTGAACAGGGGCAGCTTACCCAGCATCATTGCACCCATCCCCTTCTTCTTTCTCTACTGTCACAGGTGCCAGAAGCTATTGCCAAATGCAAACGAGCTGGCATTACTGTCAGAATGGTGACAGGTGACAACATCAACACAGCTCGGGCCATCGCCACCAAATGTGGCATTCTGACACCTGGGGATGACTTCCTGTGCTTGGAAGGCAAAGAATTCAACCGACTCATCCGCAACGAGAAGGGCGAGGTGGGGCCTGGGTTGCGGAGCCAGGGCCTTGTTTGACAAGGGAAGGGTCAGTTCTGGTGGCAGGCATCTGGGGCATGTGGGAGAAAATGGGTGGTTTTCAAACTAAAATCTACTCATAGTGAAACTTCCTTTTCTACCAAAGCTGCCCAGATGCTAAAATTGGGAATTTTCTCTCAGCTCATTACCTTCATTCACAAGCTATCCTTTGAGACAGTATCACAACTTTTCACGTCTTTCTGTTTTTTCAGTCGTGAGATGATTTTGTCCCACCTTCTGTGTCACTACCCTTGTGACTGATGGTGGCACAGCTTTGTAAGACAATGTGGTCTGGGTGTGGAACAGAGCAAAGCTTCCTGATCTCCGTAGAAATCAAACCTAAGAGCTCAGAAGCACCACTTTAGCCTCCTGAGCCAACAGCCAATCTTGGCCACTTGCTGTCAAGGGTCTAGGAAGTAGAAGATTGGCTCCCAGCTAGGGACCTGGGAGGAAAAAGTAGACAAACAGGGTCTGAGTGGTCACCTTCAATGAATCCACCCTTGGAGACTGAGGTTGGCTGTGTCATCTGCATTGGTGGCCAGGAGAATATGTCCCCAGGGGCTGTGGAGTACCAGATCCTCCAGAAGCTCAGAGGGTATAGGGAATTAAGATTTTCCTGCACGGCTCTCTAAGCTGAACTGACCCAGCTGTGGTCTGGTGTTGGGTTGGCAGGTGGAGCAAGAGAAGCTTGACAAGATCTGGCCTAAGCTTCGAGTCCTGGCGCGGTCTTCCCCTACGGACAAGCACACGCTGGTGAAAGGTGAGGTCAGCTCCTGAGTAGTGGGTGCCTGGGACAGATGGAGGTGCCTGGGGCAAGGACAGATGAGACCCATCTGCCAAAGCAGCTCTCATGTCCTGAGTAGGGATGGCCTAGGAGAGCTCCCAGGCTTACAGGGAGAATGTACAGTTAGCAAACATCTGAGGCCCTGGTAAGCATAAAACATAAAGTTGTTTCTTTTTTTAACATTAGTACATTTTATTTGCCCATAATACTGTGACCTAGGCGGAGCAGGTGAGACGATTCCCATTTTATAAGTAAGGAAGTTTGAGGCTGAGAAGATAGGTAACTTGGCCGGTTGCCCAGCTGGTAAGTGGAAGTGGTATAGTTTGAACACCAAGTCTCCACTTTCAAACCCATCTAGTGCTTTTTCCATACATAATAGCTACTGTACGGCACCGGGCAGAGTGTCTGACAAGGACAAACTGTCAGAGCCCAGAGGGCTATGAAACAGTTTCTCCTCTGTGTGATTCCTGTAGAACCTCTGGCACAGGGAAGAAGGAAGGAAAAAGGAAGGTAAAAGGGGAGGGGGGATTGTGGCCAGGAACAGGGGAGAGGATTTGATGGGGAACAGGGTGCTTGCCAAATGGCCTCAGACAGTACATGCGGGCTCACCATGTGTATGTGTGTCTCCCAGATGGCACAGGTGGGCTCACCATGCGTGTGTGTGTCTCCCAGACGGCACAGGTGGGCTCACCATGCGTGTGTGTGTCTCCCAGACGGCACAGGTGGGCTCACCATGCGTGTGTGTGTCTCCCAGACGGCACAGGTGGGCTCACCATGCGTGTGTGTGTCTCCCAGACGGCACAGGTGGGCTCACCGTGCCTGTGTCTCTCAGATGGTACATGTGGGCTCACTGTGGAATGTGTGTCTCCCAGACAGCACATGTGGGCTCACTGTGCATGTGTGTGTGTGTCTTCCAGATGATACAGGTGGGCTCACTGTGGAGTGTGTGTCTGTGTCTCCCAGGCGGTACTTTTGGGCTCACTGCACTGTGTGTATCTGTTTCCCAGGCATCATTGACAGCACTGTGGGGGATCAGCGGCAGGTGGTGGCTGTCACTGGTGATGGCACAAATGATGGGCCAGCTCTGAAGAAAGCAGACGTTGGTTTTGCCATGGTAAGCAGCTCAGCGCAATGTCTCTAATGCAAGCTGCCTTCTCCACTGGGAAACCAGGGCAGACTTCTGGCACTGTGTTGCTTCCTGAGCCTTCACATCCCTCCTTCCGCTTTGTTCTCTAACTCCATCTCTCCCACCTACCTTGTCAATAATACTGTGTGTAACGGGGACCCATCAGATATAAAGAACAGATGACACACAAGGAGAAATCATGGAATGTCATGACCCAGGAAAGCAAGACCAACTTAAACCTGCCCAAGAACATGGCGAGATAGTCTGCCTGGGCAAACTCTAGACAAGTCCACATTCCATTTGGAATATGTACGATCTGGCCAGCTCTCTGCTTCTCACTTTGAGGCTGGTAACAGCAGAATCACCTAGAGAGCTCGCTGAAAATCACATATTCCAAGGTTTCGTACTTGGATATCTTGATCCAGTAGGGTTTGGGTGGATCCCAGAATTTTTTTTATTTTTTTATTTTATCTTTTTTAAACAGGCATACCAGTTGATTCTGATGTTCAGGGAGTTTTAGAAGCCCCAGATTGCAAAGCACATCCTCACACTCAAGTAGCTTATAACTGAAAGCCTCCCATACATATTAAACTGTTGGTGATTTTTAAGCAGTGAAAGGAGATTCAAGAAGCTCTCTTTTAAAAAAAAAAAAATTCTTTTATTATAGGAAATATCAAGAAGATACAAAAGTAGGGAGAATAATATAATGGTATAATGAATCCCCATGCCAGCCAGCTTCACATGGCCAATCTTGTTTCATCTTATCCCTCCACCTACTTCCCCCTTCCAGAGCTGAAATGTTTCAAAGCAAGTTCAAGATATCATTGTCCTTTCATCCATAAAAATTTCAGCACATGTCTCTAAAAAAATAAGTATGTATCAATAAAACATATCTAAAAGAATCATAATACTCTGTCACATGGGGTCACTGTGAGTCGAAAATTGACTCAACAGCACCCAGCAACACTGGTTAACAGGGCCCTCAAAGAGGCCTCGCACAGTGGGGCCTCCCGCCCTAGGGTTCTCAGTGCAGTCCGAATAATTTGGTTCAGTCCTTGGTTTTAGACGACTGCCTAAAGTCAGTCGGTTCCAAACGGTTTGGCTGGTCTGTGACATCAGCTTGTCCTCCTCAGGAGGGTGGATGGCACCTGGAGCTGTTCTGGGTGACTGTGCAGGAGCAGGCCGCCTGCTGTCTCAGCCAGCTGTGAGGGTACCTCAGCAGTCTGAATTCCAGCTCTCACCACAGCTTGGGAGAGAACACAGGTGATTTTCTCCAGGAGAGCAGAAGCTTTCAGCAGCAGCTCTGAAGAACAGAGATCACTAATGCCCTCCTCCCTCCCCCACACCTCCTCAGATCCTGGGTTTTGGGGATTTTTTGTTTTCGCCCGTTGTTACGTAATCAGTGCGTCCCATTCAGTCATCACAGCTTAAACTTTCTCCCGGCCATGTTTTATTTTCACCCTTCATCTGGAAAGGCTGGGTGCGAGAGAACACCAGCACTCTCGCAGAAGGACATTTTTATATAGGTGACCACATCAGTTCAGGAACTGGTCAGAACAAAATCCTGAATTTTCAGAATTGTCAAAATGGGTCTATGTAAACCTCCCCCTACCCCTTTTGTCCTGATCGTTTATCCAGTGAGCAACCTAGAAAGGATCGATCCCTTTCCAGGGACAGCTGCATTTAATGTCATACTGCCTTACTAAAGTGTGTGTATCAGGAGAAAGGTAAGGGACATAGAGTCAGGTGATCAGTCCCTTGTCACAAACTGCAACTCATTTAGAGAGCTGAATACAACAGTCAGCCACAGTGAGACATCCCCCAGAGGGGTCGAGAGTGATCTGTCAGGGGTGGGTGGAGGGGTCACACTTCCTGTGAACCCCTCCTACTTGTAGCTTTCGGCAGGGATCACACGTCAGGAGCACAGTTAGCCTCTGTATCAGAAACACAGCCGAGCAGCAGCTCAGTTTCAGATGGTCCCATTAGAGAACAAGCCTGAGGGCATTAGTGTGTGACTCAGATGGTCCAGCCAACGTCTACAACATTTCCAAAGTTAAGGGTCCCGAAGAGGGCTGTCGTAATCTGTAACAGTCCATGATCTGGGTTCTGTTCGTTGAGCTGATGCCTGCTTTCAGTTCAGCATAGCTGGTACTGAAGCTGAGATAGCCCATAGCAGACGGTGCCAGGTTTCAGCCTAGAGGATGAGCCAGGGAATTAAACTAAGCAGCCATTGAGTCGACTCTGACTCATGATGACCCCTATGTGTTAGAATAGAACTGTGCTCCATAGAGTTTTCAATGGCTGAATTTTCAGAAGTAGATTGCCAGGCCTTTCTTCCAAGGCACCTCTGGGTGGACTCCAACCTACAACATTTTGCTTAGCAGTCAAGCTTGCTAGCCATTTGCACCACCCAAGGACTCCATCCAGGTAATTAAGATCTGTGAATTCAGAATTCCAAAAAAGCCGGCGGCTTTTCTTCAGCAGCAGCAAAGCTAAGATGCTACAGGGCCCACCCAGTCCGAGTGAGAAGCAAGGCTTTTCTAAGCCTTTTATTTTGTGGGTCTTAAGGTCCAAATTCAGAAACCCTGGTGGCATAGGCGTTAAGAGCTACAGCTGCTAACCAAAAAGTTGGCAGTTCAAATCCACCAGGTGCCCCTTGGAAACCCTATGGGGCAGTTCTGCTGTGTCCAGTAGGGTCGCTATGAGTCAGAATCGACTCGACGGCAAAGGGTTTTAAGGTCCAAATTGAGGAGCCTGGTGGTACAGTGGTTAAGCAATTAGCTGCTAACCGAAAGGTCAGAGGTTTGAACCTCCCAGCTGCTCTGCAGGAGAAAGATGTGGCAGCCTGCTTCTGTAAAGGTTACAGCCTTGGAAACCCTATGGGACAGTTCTACTCTGTCCTGTAGGGTTGCTATGAGTCAGAATCAAGTCAGTGGCACACAGCAACAACAGCAAGGGTCCAAACTGACCTGCTCAGAAAATTGCATATCAGACTGGGAAATCATCAGCCCCTAAGGGTCAGACATTTGATTTTCAAGAGCTCATTAGCAAACCAAAGTGCTTTTTAAAACTCCAAAAGTGTATCTCCACCTGGAGATGGCCTCACTTTTCCTGTTATCTCCCCGCTCCTCCCTCACCACCTTTTCTTTTCCCCAGAGGCAAAAATCATAGTAATAATCACCACTCGTGGTATTTGTTTTGTTTCTAATACTCAAAGAATTTAAGTTCCAATCTGCCCACCAGCAGCAGCAGCAAAAAGCAAGGGAGTTGTGTCCCATTAACATTTCTCTTTGTAGCTTCCCCTGATAGTGGTGATTCCTCTAATATTTACGAGATAATAAACATTAATATTTTACATCCATTTTTATCATATCCAGATGCAATTAGCAAAAGCTTTTGCTGTTTTATTATTATTCCCTTTTTCTCTTCTCATTGCAAGTTTTCCCCCTCATTGCAAGCTTACTCAAACCCGTTGCAGTAAATTCAGCATTTAAGGGCTGGGGGTGGGGGTGGGGGCAGGAAGGGAGACCGCTGCTGCAGTAGCTATAAAAGCCATATACTCGTTGCTGTCAAGTCAATTTTGACTCATAGCGACCCTATAGGACAGAGTAGAACCGCCCCGTAGAGTTTCCGAAGAGTGCCTGGTGGATTCGAACTGCTGACCTTTTGGTTAGCAGCCGAGTTCTTAACCACTGTGCCACCGGATTTGCATAAAAGCAATATAGATAGGCTGAAGAAAAGTCTGGAGTGATTTTCCCCTCCCTTTTTTTCCCCTCTGGTTTATCTAAAGCCTTGCTCTAGCCCTGGAAAATGATTTAACCTTTTTGCTCCCAACTGGAGGAGAGAGCAGTGCAGTTTCAACCTCTTTGGTCCACCCAAAGCTCACCTTTAGTCCTTTCCCCTCCCACCTGGACCAGAGGGCAAAAACTAAAGGTGTCACTGGGCTGCTCTTTTTTCCCACAGTTAGCTAGCGTGGCAAAAAAACAGCAGGGGATCCAGCAGCCAGCTCTCCCGAGGCTGGCTCTATTTTTCTCAAATCTATGGGTAACTACCTCTCAGACAGCAGCTCAGCTACTCTTCTTTCATACCACGGGTAATTCTATAGCCATCCAGGTACCAGGGCTTCATCACCCCACCCCTCTCTCTTTCTTTTTCCCAAGTAACATTCTAGGCATATTTCAGTGAGTTGGGATCAGTCTAGCAAATCCCACTGCTGCCACCACTGAGGGGTCCCCAAGACCACCCCTGCAGTCAGAGATTCACCAGGACTTATGGAACTCAGCATATAGTTGTACTCATGGCTAAGATTTATTACAGTGACAAAGTAAGGCTAGGTGGCTGGGCCATAGGAGCAAAAGACACAGGCGGAATCTAGAGGAACCCATGTGCAGGCTTCCCATGTTCTCTGCTTCCCACGAGGGGTCACACAGCGCGCACTCTCCCCCCAGCAGTGAAAATGCAGCAACATGTACACAATGTTTCTGTCCAGGGAAGCCCATTAGACTCAGAGCCCAAGGGTTTTCTTGGGACTGGTCACATAGATACCCTTTGCCTAGCACATACCAAAATTCCAGACTCCCAGAAGAAAAGCAAGTGTTCAGCAGAAACCATAGCATTTGCACAAACAGTCGAGGCTCAGTCAACTACTCTTATCGGTTAACTGTTGACAGGGAGTACTGTGAGAGCCAGGTTCCCAGATGCCAGTCAAGGGCCAGCCTTGCAAGCAGGCCTCCCTAAGGATAGCAGTCTCAGGCCTGCTATATTAACTCTTTCTGCTCCACCCCCTCCCATCTTTTCCCCACTTGCAATTTAGTTTTGAAGAAATCAGGCTATTTGTCTTGTAGAGTATCCCACAGTATGGATTTTGCTTATTCCATCCCTGTGGTGTCCTTTAACATATTTTTTTGTCCCTTGTATTTCCTGTAATCTAGTAGTTCTAGAAATCATCAGATTCTAGATCCTTTATTTTTTGGTGCAGCAGTTAAGCATTCAGCCGCTAGGTCAGCAGCTAGCAGCTGAAAGGTCGGCAGTTCAAACCCATCCAGGGCTCTGCGGGAGAAAGACCTGGCAATCTGCTCGCATAAAGATTACAGCCAAGGAAACCCTGTAGGGCGGTTCTCCTCTGTCACATGAGGTCACTGTGAGCCGAAAAGCTACTTGACAGTACCTAACAACAATATAACAGGAGTTTCTGGAAGTGATCAGATTCTAGATCCCTTATTTTATTAGGGGCTGCAAAATAATAATATTCTGATTATTTATTAACTAGAAAATGTCTATAAAAAGAAATGTCCCCGCATCAACTATTTGGTTACTCTGAGGGTCAGTTTCTACATAAAAGACAGGTTAATGCTTGATTCTTTTCCTTTATCTACCAGTTTTCAAACTAATAAGTTGGCGTCTTAGGATCCTCCAAAGGTGACCAGTGAGTTGCTTGATTTTTTTTTTTTTTTTTTTTTAAGTTTCATTATAAGCTCATGGATTTAAGTATATTTGATGTGTTTCAATCCATTGCACCTTTAGCCAGTAGAAGCCTCTTCAAGATTGCTGAGTCTTTGTGATACAATCCTAGTGGTCTGATAGCTTTCTTGGTTTCTTGCATGGAAGCATTTATGTTCTTGTATAAAAGCTGTGCTTCAGGAACAGGAAACTTTCCAGTCTGGCAGTCAGTGTCCCCCATTAGTGAATCCTGATTCATTTTCCAATCTTCTCTTATATGACCTTTCGGTTCAGAACTTACTGGCTTATTCACGACTCCCTGAATCTCTCAAGAAATCTTGTGTGTATATTTTTTTCTAGATCTGGAACCACCCATTTCTCAAAGGGGTCCTACTTTATTTTAGTGAGAAATCATATTTAGAGAACATGACCTGAAAACTAGGGTGTTCCTTACTACTGAGGAGATCATTGTTTCTAGGTCATTTTGGGAAATTTCTAGGAAATAGCTCTCTTTTTTTTTTTAACTCTTTATTTCATGAATTCATATAAAAATCTCCAATTCAAATTTAGAATTATAGAACTTCTATTTAACTTCTCTGATTTTATATTTGTATGTCTTATGCAGTAGTGTTTGGTTCCTAATGGCATTAAAATAATTATTTGTTTGTGTGATCTTAGAATATATGTAATATTTTAGAAATCAAAATATTAACGTTGTTAATAATAATAATACATTACTTGTTGTTTTGTGCCATGGAGTTGATCTCGACTCATAGTGACCCCGTAGGACAGAGTAGAACGGCCCTATGGGGTTTCCAAGGTTGTCATCTTTACGGAAGCAGACTGCCACATCTTTCTCCCACAGAGCAGCTGGTGGGTTCGAACCGACCACCTTTCAGTTAGCAGCCGGCAGCCAAGCACTGCACCACCAGGGATCCTTTAATAATACATTTACCATACTAAAAAACCGTTAAAGATTTTTTTCTTGTAGTTGTTTTTATCCTGTGGGTAGATCCTACTCGGGATGTTCCATCAAATTACAGTGGTTTGAAGTCTTTTGAAACATTTCTTGTTTGTGTGGTTATGACACCAACTGGCTGCACCAGTTCACATAGATCATGTTGCCTTCAATTTTAAGGATTGCTTTTTAAATTTAATTTAATTTTATATTTGTAAAAAATAGTTACATAGTTCTAAAGTCAAATATACAAAACAGATTTATTTGTAGAAATCTAACTTCCAGCCCTGTTACCTCCCTTTTAACTTCACAGGTAGTTTCCTTAGTTTTTGTTTTATCCTTCTGTTTAAATATGAGCAAATATATAAAATATAATCAGATGCATACAATATTTATGTCTCACCCTATTAGGTAAATGATGCAGTACTATACACCCTTTTTCCCACCTTGCTTTTTTCATTTAACATAAACTGGAGATTATTCCATAGTAGTGCATAGAAATAGTCCTCATTTCTTTTTGCAGTGCATGGTATGGCACTGTATTGTTGATTACCCCCCAAAAAAACCAAACCTGTTGCCATTAAGTCAGTTACAACTCATAGCGGCCTGTTTTTATGGGGAAACTGAATTGTATAGTCTATCTAACAGATGGAGTCCCTGGGTGGTGCGAACGGTTAAGGCACTCAGCTGTGGCAGTTCAAGTCCACCCAGCAGTGCCTCGGAAGAAAGGCCTGGTGATCTACTTTTGAAAAATCAGCCATTGAAAACCCTATGGAGCACAGTTCTACTCTGACACACATGGGGTCACCGTGAGTTGAAGTTGACTCAATGGTAGCTAGTTTTTTTCTTATCTAGTAGATATTTGTTGCAATCTGGAGAGAAAAATAATACTACCAGGTATAGTGTTGCTATCAGTGGGAATCGACTCAACAGCAACGGGTTTTTTTTTAAAGAGAACAAATAACCTACCAGTACAAGCTAAATTAGAGAATGAACTCCTCTGTGGACTGTAGGAGTCACAAAATGTGGACTAGAATGTGGGCTGGAGATACTAGCGACGGCTTCGCAGAGCAAGTAGGGCTTAATTGGATGGGACCTTAAAGATAGATAGGATTTAAATACGTAGGGAAAGAAGATGTTCCAGGTTTGGGGAAATGGTGTCAGCCTACAGAAGTGAATGAGAGATTCAGGGAGTTGTGAATAAACCAGTAAATTCTGAACAGAAAGGTTATATAAGAGCAGATTGGAAAACGAATCAGGATTCACTCACTGAGGGCATTAACTGCCAGACTAGAAAGTTTCCTACTCCTAAAGCACAGCTTTTCACCATTGCTATGTCCATTCAGAAGCCTTTAATGGTTACCCAGTGACAGGATTTTGAACTAGAACAGGACATCTGAACTGTGCTGCCAGACAACTCCTCCTAGAACAAAATGCAGGGTGACTTTAAGGTGTGCGAAGAGACAAGTGCTTAAATGAGACTCTGGCAGTGGGAAAAGAAATTTAAGAATTTGGAGGTAGACTTGACAGTACATAGAAACCTTTTAATTGTTTCTAAGGAGGGGAAGGAGGAAGGGCAATCAAAGATGACTATAATTTCCAATCTGGCTTCAGGAGTAAGGTGGTGGCTTCAGGCTCCAGTCCTCTTTTCTGTGAGAAACAGTGACACATTTTCTCTTCATTTTCTTCAGGAGGGAAGAGAGCTGGAAATATGGTAGTTTGAGTCTTAAGAGTATTTGTGTGGCTAGTGTGCCATCTAGTGTTTATGCCAAGTTCTGAAGCTACTTTGTGGTGTGCCCTCGAGTTGATTACAACTCATAGCGGCCCTGTAGGACAGAGTAGAACTGCCCCACTTGGTTTCCTAGGTTGTAATCTTTATAGAAGGTCACCAGGTTTTTGCTCCCAAGGAGCAGCTGGTGGGTTCAAACTGCCGACCTCTTGGTTAGCAGCCGAGCTCTTAACCATTACACCACCAGGATGCCTTGAAGCTTCTTAGAGGACAGGAAATGGAGTCTGGGCTCAGAACCTTGCTGTAGATGATGTTAGGTGCCATTGAGTCTATTTTCAACTCATAGCAACCCCATGTGACAGAGTAGAAGTGCCCATAGGGTTTTCTAGGTTGTAATCTTTATGGGAGCAGATCTCCAGGTCTATCTCCTGCAGAGCTGCTAAGTGAGCTCAAACCGCCAACCTGTTGGTTAGCAGCTGAGCGCTTAATCATTGCGCTAGTAGGGCTCCTTATAAACCCTGCTTTATCCATTTCCTTACTGTTTTCCTTCCTCTTCTTACCTCAGGGTATTGCAGGCACAGATGTAGCAAAGGAAGCATCAGATATCATCCTAACAGATGACAACTTCACCAGCATTGTGAAGGCAGTGATGTGGGGACGAAATGTCTATGACAGCATCTCCAAGTTCCTTCAGTTCCAGCTCACTGTCAATGTGGTGGCCGTGATTGTGGCCTTCACTGGAGCCTGTATCACTCAGGTAAAGGAGTGAGGGGTCAGCTGAGATTTGAGGGCTGAGGCTGAGGCTAAGGAACATGGGGTATGGGGTACAGTGTGTCTACTGAACAGCAAGGGCGAAGGTTTCCCTAGTGGTATTGGGGGCAGGAGTTAGCTCTACTAGGTCCACTGTCTCCGTCTGTTTATGTGGGATGATAATTTATCCACCATTAATTTAGCATTTATGTGTCAGCCACTGTGATGAGCACTTAAAGGTACTATCTCTATTCTTCACGAACAACCTTGCAAGGTAGGTATTACTATCCCTGTTTTACAGGTGAGAAACCTGAGGTTCAAAGAGGTTAGGTAACTTTCTCAGGGTCACTCACTAATAATGAGTGGTAGAGCCAGATTCTGAGTCTAGCTGGGTAATGGGAGCGAGGCCATGTCAAGAGTAAAGGCAGAGCTGATGAGTGAGGTGGGGTGGTTTCTGGGGAAAGCTAAAAGGACTGGTTCTTCTTCCCACCAGGACTCGCCATTGAAAGCCGTGCAGATGCTGTGGGTTAATCTAATCATGGACACTTTTGCCTCATTGGCCCTGGCCACAGAGCCTCCAACAGATTCTCTGTTGAAGCGTCGCCCCTATGGCCGACATAAGCCTCTGATCTCACGTACTATGATGAAGAACATCTTGGGTCACGGGGTCTACCAGCTCACTGTCATCTTTCTCCTTGTCTTTGCTGGTGAGCCACAGGTGGGATTGGGGCTGGTGGGGTAGGTGGAGCTGGGACAGAGGCTGGCAGCCTGAGGAAAGGAGGCAGCATGGGGACAAGCGGAGCACGAGACTAAGGACGAGAGCAGCTTCACTCACAGAGTGTTTTATGCATCATGCTGTTTCATGTGCTCCTGTTATGAATCTCACAAGGGTGGTGTTATGAACTGAATTGTGTCCCCACAAAGCATGTGTGGTAAATCATAACCCCTATACCTGTGGTTATAATCCCATCTGGGAATGGGTTTTCTTTGTTATGTTAAGAGGCCATGTCAGTGTGGGGTGTGTTTTAATCCAATCACTTGATGTATAAATAGAGCGGATTAGGCATAGAGAGATGGGGGGAGAGAGATGCCAAGCCACTGAAGATCACCCAGGAGTAGAAGCTGAAAAGACACAATGACCATCCCCGAGAGAGGACAGAGAGAGAAAGCCTTCCCCTAGAGCCAGCACCCTGAATTCAGACTTCTAGACTCCTAAACTGTGAGAAAATAAATTTCTGTTTGTTAAAGCCGCCCACTCAATGGTATTTCTGTTATAGCAGCACTAGAGAACTATGACAGGTGGCTTTTGGGTACCTTTTTCATAGATGTGAAAACTGAAGCTCAGTTCACATAGTGGCACTAAGATTTAAACCCATGTCTACCTGACTCCAGTGCACACCATCTTACCACCAAGGTACACTGCAAGAATGCAAGTGTCAGTGGGGCAGACTGATAGAGGGGGTCAGCTAGGTTGAGACCAGGTGTAACATTTAAAATACAGCAAAACCTGCAAAAGCAGGAACCTGTGTAAGGTGGAAACCTGTCAAAGAAGGAAAACTCAAATATTTTCCACTAAAACAAGCAAGAGAAGAGTGGTAAGGCTGCACCCTGTCAAATGTGGAAAACTTGTGAGACCTGGAGAAAGCAGGCAGTCCCACTGAGTTCCGGCTGTCACAAGTTTCACTGTATTTGGTAACAGCTTAGTATAGATACTGACCGATTAGAATGGATACCAAGCCATCAGCACCAGGATGGCTGTACCACTGAGTTCTGGCTCAACCTGAGCCCTAGCTGAGACCAGCACTTCCCTTCTCCCCACTAGGTGAGAAATTCTTTGACATTGACAGTGGCAGAAAGGCACCTCTACACTCACCACCCAGCCAACACTACACCATCGTTTTCAACACCTTTGTGCTGATGCAGCTCTTCAATGAAATCAACTCCCGCAAGATCCACGGGGAGAGGAATGTCTTTGCAGGCATCTTCCGCAACCTCATCTTCTGCTCTGTGGTCTTGGGCACATTCATCAGCCAGGTGAGAGTCTAGCTGAGGTTGTGGTAAGAAGTCTGGGATGAGACAGGCCAGAAGCTGGGAGTCGGGATTCCCTACGTACCCAGGAGGAAGAATGGAGGAGTCATGGGGGCTGAGGTTGTGGGCTGAACACTTAGGGGCTCCCAGTTTGCTCCCCTTTGCACACTGCTCCAGAATTGGAGCCCTACTTGGGTCAGGTGTCCAGTGCAAGGCAGTATGTTGGCAGCAAATCAAATAAGACTTATCAGATCCTTTCATTATATTTCTGAAACACAGAAATGACACCAAGTGACCAAGAGGAGAGTCACTCTCTTCTAGCCCCTGCCAGCACGCACAACATGTGTTTGCAGATGCAGTATGGGCTCGCTCCCTGTCCCTGTCCCTTTGTTCTAAAACAGCTCATTGTAGAAAGTGTGTGCAATTCACAGAGAAAGAGAAGTGGCAGGCTGGCTTGTATGTAGTTGACAAAATAAGCCTGGCTTGGGCTTGTCCTGTGGGAACTAGGGTGAAGGGCATGGCTGCCTTGCTGGTAAAATGATCGTGTCCCTTCCTTCCTGCCCTGGCCAGAGGTACCCATCCTGGATTTCCTCTTCTCCATCACTGTGCCTTCCCTTTGTCACCCAGTTCTTGGTGTTAATGACAGCCACAAGTGCCCCCAACTCCCCCAGTTCTTGTGTTAATGATAGTCATGGTAACTGCATCTGTCTCGCCCTTCAGGGTGTCTATAAAGGCTATTCGTGTCTGTCTCTCCTTCTAGATTTCTTCTGTCCCCTCCTCAGCAAGCTGATCAAGGCTGCCACCAAAGGGATCCTGGGCAGGGGGTGGTTATGGCTTTTGTAGGCCTTGGCTGGAGTGCTAGCTACCTGTTACTCACCTCCCTGATGGTGGGCTGTTGCTTTCTCTGTTGTAGATTATCATTGTGGAATTTGGGGGTAAGCCCTTCAGTTGCACAGGCCTCACCCTGTCCCAGTGGTTTTGGTGCCTCTTCATCGGGATTGGAGAGCTGCTGTGGGGCCAGGTGAGTACGGGCGCACCCTCCCCACGCCTCTGCACAGCCTGCAGGCCTCCTGCTGGAGATGAGAGGGAGCAAGCAACTGTGGACACTCTCTGCTCCTCTCTTCCTCGCCTCCTCCATGCCTACTCCCCAAGTTTTCACGTTTTTCCCGTCTCAGAGGACCCCAGAGCAGAATGATCAGTGCCCTCCACTTCACAGGCTTCAGATTGCTTCTGTAACCATGCCTGGAGGCAGGCAAATCCTTAGCTTCTCTGAGATGGGAGTGGAACTTTTCTGTAGAATTTTGCTAAGAAATTAAGGAGGCTTAGAGGTAGAAGCCCATCCAGAAGCACCTTGGAAAAAAGGCCTGGCAATCTACTTCTAAAAACAATCAGCCATTGAAAACCCTATGGAGCACAGTTCCACTCTGACATACACGGGGTCACCATTAGTCAGAATGGATTTGGCGGCAACTGGTACTCGTTAGAAGTAGCAGAGTTTACAAAGCACGTGTCTTTATTCTAATGAAGCTGAATTCTGGCCACCAGCTGCTCTGCTGACATAGTTTAGGGCTCCCAGGTCTCTTCTGTTTCTCGTCATGGCCTGACTGTCACCTGCGATAAATCCAGATTTAAAAGATCTCTTTGAAGGCAAGCTGGCATAGGGTTCAAAGCGTGGGCTCTGGAGCTGAGTCCCAGCTCTCCTTTTCACAAGCTGAATCACCTTGGACAAGTTGCTCAGCCGCTCTGTGCCTCAGTTGCCTCAACTGAGGATAACAGGGTCATTGTTAATCAGTAAATCAGTTATTATACAGAAAAGACTTAGAACACTGACTAGTACCTTGTATGTTGTTGTTGCTAGGTACTGTCATAGCGACCCTATGTACAACAGAACGAAACACTGCCCGGTCCTGCGACATCTTCACAATTGTTGCTATGTTTGAGTCCATTGTTGCTGCCACTGTGTCAATCCATCTCATTGAGGGTCTTCTTCTTTTTCGCTGACCCTCTGCTTTATCAAGCGTGATGTTCTTCTCCAGGGACTGGTCTCTCCTGATAACATGTCCAAAGTACATGAGACAAGTCTCACCATCGTCACTTTTAAAGAGCATTCTGGCTGGACTTCTTCCAAGACAGATTAGTTCGTTCCTTAGGTAGTCCATGGTATATTCAATATTTTTAACTCTTTAAAGAGGTTTTTTGCAGCAGATTTCCCAATGCAATGTGTTGTTTGATTTCTTGACTGCAGCTTCCATGGGTGTTGATTGTGGATCCAAGTAAAATGAAATCCTTGACAACTTCAGTCTTTTCTCCATTTATCATAATGTTGCTTATTGGTCCAGTTGTAAAGATTTTTGTTTTCCTTATGTTGAGGTGCAGTCCATACTGAAGGCTGTAGTATTTGATTTTCATCAGTAAGTGCTTCAAGTCCTCTTCACTTTCAACAAGCAAAGTTGTGTCATCTGCATATCACGGGTTGTTAATGCATCTTCCTCCAATTGTGATGCCACATTCTTCTTCATATAGTCCAGCTTCTCAGATTATTTGCTCAGCATATGGATTGAATTAGTATGGTGAAAGGACACAGCCCTGATGCACACCTTTTCTGGTTTTAAACCATGCAGTATCCCCTTGTTTCTGTTCAAATGGCTGCCTCTTGGTCCATGTACAGGTCCCACATGAGCACAATTAAGTGTTCTGGAATTTCCATTCTTCCCAATGTTATCCATAATTGTTAAAGTACCTTGTAAGTGCTCAGTAAATGTTAGCTATCAATAATATTATAATATCACCAACTCTAGTAAGAGTTTCATTCTTTCCCTAATACCACTTAGTAAGTCCCCCTCGCCCTCAGCTCTGACCTGGGCTGTACTTCTGTTGATTGTCCTGGGTGCCCATCTATCTCAATAATGGAGGTTTTGTACTAACTGGCCCCAAAAAGCCCTCCCTGGGGCTGCAGGCCTTCCTCCACAGATCTGCTGGTTGTTTCTTCTACACCTCCTAGAGGTCTCCCCTAGTAAGCCCCATCCCAGCTCCTGACCTGATTCCATCCATCCTGTTCTGTTTGCTCCCTAAGCAGTTTTAAACTTGGGTGAAGCTTGGCTGTTTCACCTACTATTTGAAACTGACATCTGGGATTAGTCTCACATGTGGCCACGTGCCCTTGATGCCAGATAACAGCCTTTCTTTGTCTCACCTCTGAAAGCAGAACTTTGACACTCTTCCCATTTCAAAACTCTGGGCTCTATATTGAACCCCACCCGCAGTCCCTCTTTCCCATCTGAGCCCTGTCTGATCCTCATCGTCCTTGTAAAGGAGAGCTGACTGGCAAGTACTAAGCTCACTAAGTCATTTACTTTGAATTGAAAGCCCAACCTACTGCTGCTTGTCTTCTGATAATACTCCTTTGTCCCTTCTTCCATGGCATGTCCCACCTACTTCCTCACCCCAACCCCAAGAAAATTTTTAGTATCTTTTCACTATAGTTTTACAGCACAGAAGTTACTTTTCATGTGGTAACTAAGAATAGGGTCATTCCTTTCCAACACCCTTCTCTACCACTTGCCTACGCAAATACAATATATCTATCCTCTCCCCATGCTTGTTTTCCCCAGGTCCTGGTCGCTGTCCTTTCCTACTACGTACCATGCATATAGTTCTGATTCCCTTTAAGTACAGATGAAAAGGAAGAACTGAGACAGGAGGAGAGTGAAGTACATAACTAGGCAGAGGGCTAGTTGATTGCTAGACCATAAGTTCCCCTTTGAATGTCCACAAATATACAAATACTTGCCCTGGTAGGCATTTGGTGAATGTTTGCCTAAAGGATTAAAAAACTTCTCCCCGCTGTTCCCCAAGTGGAAAAAAGAGTGATAGGGTCAAGAATGGCCTATCCAACGACCTGGCCCATGTAAATTGAGTGACTGCCCTTCTCACCCCAAACCTGGTATCTCTCCTTTATTTATACCTATGCTCAGGTAATCTCTGCAATACCTACCCAATCCCTGAAGTTCCTGAAGGAGGCTGGACATGGCACCACCAAAGAGGAAATCACCAAGGATGCTGAGGGGATGGACGAGATCGACCATGCCGAGATGGAGCTACGCCGAGGCCAGATCCTCTGGTTCCGGGGCCTGAACCGTATCCAGACTCAGGTACCCTGATAGTAACCTGTCCTCACCCTGGGAGAAGAAACCTCCGTCTTGGGAGGTGATGGGAGGGCGGCAGTTCTTGGTGGCAAGTGTCTCTCCCCTTCCTAAGGCTCATTACAACAGGCGGTCCTAGCTCCCTAGCCTCAGGTCAGACAGGGGCAGAGGTATGTGAGTGGGCTCTTCTGAGATGAGAGTAGTCAAGGGCCCTAGTCCTTTAGCTTAGGGTTGGCTCTAAAGCCCACCCCCCAATCCCCGTCGGGTGGGCAGACTTCCTGCATAAGGTCTCTTGCAAGCACTGGACCTAACCTCAGACCACAGGGTGGGAAACGTTCAGAGTCTTTCCCTAGCCCTCAGAAAGAAGGAATGGGACAATATCTCTGTACCAGCACCCCAGCAGATACTTAATGTGTCTGCATATCCTCAAGCTGCTGTTGTAATTGCAGATGTTATCTGGAAGGATTTTTGTTAAAAAACCCACCCTCTCATTTCTTCCCCACTGAAAATGTAAGGCAATGATGGGGAATCTGATGGTTATATGTGTATAAACAACCAGTCTTTTGATGCCTGCGTATCTTTGCAGGATCCAGACTTGCATCCCAAAACAAAAGAAGCTATAATTTCATCAAAACTTTCCCTCCTTGCGATTTCTCAAATGGGATGGAAGCTCTCCTGGTGCTCCTGAGTCACCTGCCTATAGCCCTAAGTCACTGGTTTTTTATATCCATTCAGCTGGTCTAGGCAGTGACAATTCTATCACTTTCCCTACTACTGTGCCACATACCTTTATTGTGTCAGTACTGAGATTCTCCATCTCAAGAATGTTAAGTCTCAAGATCTCAAGGGTATTTGCCAGAGAATGAGCTTATTTCTCTCTGCTGACTGGCTGGAGATCCCAGAAATAAGTTTCACTCTGTAAAACTAGCCTTTGCAAATAACTTAGAAAGTTCCCTAGTTGGCCCCACCACCTTAGTGCATAGGGCAAATAGGTGAAATGAATATTCTAAACAAGATCCCTGGTAGGAGCTTGTCTCCCTATGGACAAGACAACCGATGGACAAGTGGACAAGGGCTAGGTAGGGGAACACGGGGGTTCCTTTCCCCTCTCTCTAATCCCTCCCAGGGAGGGAAATTCCAGCAGGACCTGCACGGACTACCTCGTGGTATCCAGAGTTCCCATCCCACCCTGCCCCACCCCACCCTACCCTACTCCAGGCTGTGGAGTCCATCAAGAGCAAGAGCCTCGTGTGCTCATAGAACCCGGTGCCTTTGGCTCCTGTCTCCAAGGCACTCCATACTTTCCTTCAGGTCTGCTCGTTTCAGAATAACCTGTCTCTGCTTTTCTTCCCTTCAGGATCATCTGCGTCCTCTTCTGCTATGCTGTTTTTTTCCTAGCCAGGATTCCCTCGTTCCAGTGTCTCCTGGCTCCTTGCCAGCCTTCTCTCCCGAGGGCCTGAGATTCATGGTTTTCCTTTTCATCCACTCCCAACTGACATTCCCTCAACTATGTACCTCTCTGTTTGGTGTAGCTGCCTACACAGCTTTAGGTATACCACGTTTCCCTGCTGGAGCATCAGGCAGTTGGGCCAGCACAGCATTAAAGCCCAAGCTTAGGCACTGAAGGCAAGCTGCCAAAGGTGCCATCATGACCAAGTCCGTGCCATTCCAGTGTGCACCAGAATCTGAGCAGATGAGGCTGTGCCAGCCTGCATCCTGGGCACTGAAGGCCCTCTCCTGGCATCTGCTTCTCAGCCTCAGTGGGGTTCTAACAAATTCCCAGCCATCTAGTTGTTCCCTGTCATTCCCATTGCAACACTTGGTGGTAGGAGGTATTATACAGACCTGGCTGGGATTTCCCCTTTCCCTAGTTCTAGGCCACCCTTCCCCTCTCTCTTTCCCTTTAGTTTCTACTGGAAAGTAGAAGTTTGGGAAACGTAAAGGCTAGAATCCTGGGAAGGTAAACCTGGGATCCTATTTCATGGTGGGGGTTGAGATGTTGTAACCCTAGTAAGCAATGAGGAAAAGTACCTGCCTCTACAGCCCTTTCTTCCATGTAACTGGAACCCTCCCGTGTGTAAACCCTTTCCTCCTGCAAGATCAGGCTCCTCGGTCCCCTGGCACTGAAACTGTGTACTGTGATGAAGGGGTGGTGTTTTAGCTCACACTTTGATCTGAATCCAAAAACAAACTCTAACCATTTCACGGCTTCTCAGGAAGCTTTGTAAATAAGAACATGTTGCCTGCTTTCCTACCTCTTCCCTCGCTGGGAAATGAAGTAAGATGAATGGAATCAGCACCTTCCCTTTGCTCCTGGTAGATCTGCCCATGATATTAAGGCATGTGGGTATCTCTAAGACTATTCTGCCAGATCCATGAAGGACAAAGGAATTCCTTTTGATTTGCTCATTGTTACTTAGGGCCAGGAATAAGGATGGTAGGTTTCATTGTGGCCGCAGATCAAGATAATTGTTGGAAAATCAAGGCATTAATTGCCTCTGCCTCTGAAGAGTAAGACACAAAATCAGAGACGGCTTATGTAGGGCTGGGCCAGCAGCTGTTCACCACCACCAATAGCAACTCTTCCTCCACCTCCCTCAATCTAGTCTTTGAGTTGTATCATCAGCGTTTCTGCCAGACATTCGAGGACCTTCAAAGCACTCATGCAGTTAGTGGCATTCTCTGTGAGCTGGTCACTGGATTCCTGAGCTGCGTTCTCAAGGCCCTGTCCACTTCAGCCCAGGGAAAGGGTGTCTTGGAGAAGAAACTCAGACAGAGGGTGAACCCAGCAACTCATGGTTCAGGAACCCTTCTACCATGGCCACCTATGTATGGGCTACTACACTGCCTCTGTTGTTTCTTCAAATGCCTGAGTCATTTCCCTGGAAAATCTGTAAAAATAAGTAGTCCATTTAATTGATTTGGAGGCTTCTGAGCCTCAAAATTTAGTAATGTATACTTGGCCTTTAGTTTCTTAAATTGCATGTCTTATTTTTAAGAGTTCAGGTCAAAGCAATGACTAAGCTGCCACTCTCTGTTGGGAGTCATGGGTGGGGGGATCTCTTTAAATTTTCTATACTCTTGGATACCTGACACCGAAAATATAGGCTGAAAGGAAAGAGAAGACTGGATTCTGGCTGGATGTTTGGGCTCCATGGCTAACTGTTCCTTAAATGAAGTGTGATATGCAGTTAACATTGTCCCCCTTCTCCTCCTCACCTTTGCTTTGTGTGTGTGGGGGGGTCTCTTACTTTCCATCTCCTGTCCCCCTTTTCCCAGCTCCTTCCATACCCCTGCCCCAGCCCTCCGCAACCCTCCCTTCCTCTTTACCCTCTCTGACTGTGGAGCAAAGCTGTCTCACTCTCTGATTCTTTGCAGATCGACGTAGTTAACACATTCCAGACGGGAGCCTCTTTTAAGGGAGTCCTAAAGCGACAGACCATGGGTCAACAGCTTGATGTAAAACTTGTTCCTAGCTCATCCCATGTAACAGTTGCACCAGTCAGATCTTCCCCCACCACTTCTGTTGCTGCTGCCGTTTCATCTGCTACTCTGGGCAGTGAGTGATAGTCTATTATGATGCATGATTTGCTCAAATGACCACAAGAGAGCACGTGGCATCCACTTTAACCAACCATGGTTATCTTTCCCTTTTGGTTTTTCCCCCTGATCTTCTGGTTTAAGAGAAGAAAAGACCAAAACCTCACTCTGAAAACCAGGCTGTGTGCCCTTTTATTTTTTGTTTTAATTTTTGAAAAGCTATTAGACTGTAACCATTTTAAAGATAATAATCCTGTTTTCTGATCGTTCCTCTGCGTTGCTTGCTTCTCCCTTTTCTTGAGGTTTGGTTATTTGTTTTTTTGTTTATTTTCTGCTTTGTTTGGATGTGGTGGTGTTGCTGTTGTTCCTCTCCTTCCTTCTGCTCCTTTGACTTCCTCTCAGGAGTCTAAACACTTGCTCCTAAGCTAGACATAAAATTAGGCTGGATGAAAACCCACAGCCTGTCTTCACTGGCAGACGAGTTTCAGATCTCCTGGCCAGTCCACTAGGAAAGAGATTTCTGAAGGACGTGAAGATTGGTGTGAAGGGAGCTACCGTGCCAATGAGTATTTTGCTAGTAGACCTGACGTAATTGAGCCAGTATTGGACTTGGCCAATGACAATAGTCATTTTAGCTGCCACTCTATTATTAGCTAGAAATATTGGCATAAAACTTGTAGTTGGATTTGGAGAAAAGAAAGTGGTTGTGTTCAAATGTACAGGGCTAAGCATCCCTGTTATTTTACTTTTCAGGAACTTTAAACCAAACTCTGGGCAAGAAAAAATATACACGAAAGTCACAATAACTTATTTTTTCTTCATTTTGGGGTTTTTGTTTTTAGGAGTTTCTGAAGAGCACAGCTTCTTTTGCTTCTCCTTTCCTTTTAGTTTTGTTATTTCCCCTACAGTCGGCCCTCCGATCTTATTTTGCACATACAATCCTAGGAAGCCCTTTCTCTGGGCTTGCCTATCAGTTGCATGCAGTCAGCTCTACATCTAAGATCTGGTGTTCCCTTTGGTGGACTGGATTCTTGCTAATGCTTGTGCTTCCTATTCTTTGTCGCTTCACTTTCACCTAAATGGGCCCCAGAGAATGGAGAGAATGCAGTCAGCTCGTTGTTGATAGTGCTATTAAAGTATTTGGTGAGGAAGGAATTTCTCTGTATTAAATATATTGGATTATCTGTAGGCTTTAAATATCTGAGCATCTGTCTATTCTTTCCTCCCCGCCCCCCAATCTCACCCACCCACCCAAGCCTAGGAGAGGGGAAGGAAGAAATAGCAGTTACATTATCTGTCACATATTTGTGAGCTGTGGAGGTTGAATAGACTTAGATTTATTTGCTTTGTAGTCACCTGTGTGCTGGTGTGAGGTGTGGAGTGGAGGGGTTCAGTATAGATAGATACTATTTTTTACAGGCTCAAAGGTAGAAAAGAAAAGACTAAATAAGTCTACCCTGCAAATATCCAGGAGAGTCTAGCTCTAGTCCTTCCATATTCCTCTCATTTTCTTTTCTTCTTCTAGTTTTGCAACCCCCTTCTAACTAGCTTCTGTCCTTTTTAATCATCCCTCTCTGGTGCAAAGGGTTACTGTCAGATGCTTGGAGACTAAGCAGAAGACAGAGCCCGTAGAGCTATTATAGAGGAGTTGGTAGATGAGTATGCCCCAGACCTTCAAAGTTTAGATCAGACAAGGAAGACAGGCCACACCTACTCTTTCTCCAGCTGTGCTTTCTTACTCGGAAGTGCTAGAAGTTACAGCCTTCTGTTTATTTATATATAATTGTTTATATGCATTTTTAAACACTAGCCTTCTATTTATTTTTATGCGCTTATTTGTACACATTTTAAAACCCCTTTCCCATTTCAGATCTTCAAATGAATTTAATTATTTGTCCAGCCTAGGACTTCCCTCTGTAGGGAGGTCCAATCTCTTCTGCTTCCCTGGTTTCTGAAAAGAGAGTAGAAAACAGCAGAATACCATCTGAGGAAAGTTTTCATCTGCCCATTCATTGAGTTCCAGCAAGTGGCCCTTAGCACTCGTACCTAATGTAAGGTCCAGCCTGGTTGGGGACCCTGAGTCATAAAAAAGAGTTGCCCTTCAGTCAGCCACTTTCACCTGGAAGGCAGATGTCACAGAAGAGACATTTCCCTTGCACTCGCCCACATAGAGGTTTTGAGAGAAGATGGCCGGGGAAGGAAGGGTCGGTTGGCTGAGTGGAGAGTGCCTGAAGCTTTCACAGCACCTGCTTCACTAGCCTTGTCTGGTACCCTACACACTGCTCATGCACCAGGCACCAGGCACCAGGAAGGAAAGATGCCCCAGCCGCTTGGGGTGGATCAGTGGTGATATATCTATGTGATTATTCATCAGCGTGTGTTATGTACCATATTCCCTGAGGCCAGTGTTGGAGTTGAGGAGAATTCTGGGGATGCTCCATGCCCTCTACCTCCTCAGCCTTCTCTCCACCCACCAGGACGGTTGGTACTCCCTAGCTCTCTGACTCCTCTTCACTTGAGCTTCCCTTACAGGTGGCTGGTTTCCCTTTAGATTCCAGAAGTCCTGCAGTCTAGCTGGATGACTGTTCCTTGCTCCCCCAAAGAAGAAGGTTTTCCTATTTTTCCATCTGTTCATCCCCAATTCATTTTTATCTCCCTCACTGTTTACCTGTAACAATGTTATTGATCACCCTAACAGGTGAGAGGATAAGCCAGCAAACAGGGCTCCAGACCCTCACTCCAACCCCAGTTTTTTGAAAAATCTGTTTTCTATAATGGACTTCACATTTAATTGTTTCAATGAAAGATTCAGTTGCTTTAAAAAGATAGAAGCAGGAAGTTTGAAAATCACTGGCATTGAAGATGATGGACTGGTGGCGTAAAAGTACCTGCTCCCCTGTAGCACTCATTAGACATTTTGAGGTCTCAAGAGCAGGTGAAAAGTGTGGGCTGTGCTCACTCCTGCAGATTGTGGTATGGCTTTGAACCAGTCCCTTGGCCAGTGTATCTGTATCAGGGCCAAGGGAGACGGCATTGGGTTTGGGTTCATTTAATCCAACTTGCCTTGCTCTAAGATTTGATGTAGATCAATTAAAACTTGGGACCTCCTGAAGACCTGATGGAACCTTTGTTCCATCTGATCTCACTGAGATCTGGAACAAAGGGAACATGGCAGGTAAAATTCACACATCAGTGGGAATCACAGAAGGATGGAGAAGCAGGTCCTTACTTTCTGTTCAGCATGGTGACTGTGAGCCCAGGTTCCTTGATTCTTCTTGGCTGAGGTGTTGAGCTGATTCTATTGAGTGGCAAGGAATCCTTTGCCCTCTAAACTCTGAGCACCTCAGTCCCAGGCGGGCCTGCCAGTCTGTTGTGGAGTGAGGCAAGGTAAGGAAAGCCTTAGCCAGCAGAGACATAATCATCTCCAGAGAAGAGAGACCAACAGTACTGATGGTGAGCCATCTTTGCACAGTGTCTTTGAAGGTTCTATATAGTGGTAGGAAGCATTGGGACAAGCAATCCAACCAATTTGTATGCCTGGCTCTGTGTGCTCTGCCATCTCCACACTCTTGCCTCCTCTCCAGGAACATATGTTTCGCTTTAATAGCAGAGGAATGAAACAGATGCCCTTACCCCACACTCATTTCTCCTCCCTCTGCTCCCCACCACCACCACCACCTCAAAAATTTCCCCTGCATTACTCCCACTTCTTTTCTGAGGGAAGAATTTTTGGACAAAATAAGATCTGCCACCTCCCAACGACACTGTCCTATAGCAGCATTTTTTCCCCGACCTCTCTCTCCAGCCTCGCAGGGATCCTTAGCCCAATTCTTCCCTAGCCCAACTCTACCAACCCAGCTTCTAAGCCACACCTTGGAGAAGTCTACAGTTCAGAAAAGCAGAGCTGGCAAAAGAGCTGGTACCTGTGAATAAGGCTAAGGCAGTTCACGGAAGTCTGTTATTGTCAATGGCTTCCTCTTGATTCTGAATCGACTGAACCCCTTCCTTGTTGTTTAGTAGAATACAGACATTGACACTCACAGGGCCGTCCATTTCCCTTTACCCAGTAAGCCTGTAAATGTTGCCTTTGCCCCATCCCTTCAGAAAGGCCGTTTGTTTGTAGCACTGCCTCCTGGACTAGGTAGTTTCTCTCCCGGTCCCATCCTTTCCCTTCCCCATGTAAGATCAGGCTTCTCCTTTCACATTTTGGAAACAGCTGGAGACAGCTGCATGACTGGGCACAGTTGCCATGTGTCAGAAACATGAACATGCATTTGGGTTGTGAGAGCCAGGTCTTCTTTCGGTGGTCAAGAGGAAGATGTCTTTTGATACCTGTATTTTATCTACATCTTCCAGAAGAGGGACAGAAGGAGTGGAGTTTTGCTTTTGGGGTGGAAGGGGGACATGGAGGAGGTTGTGGGAAGGAAATCTATGCATGTCTCCAGACCGAAAGAGCAGATTATTAAATTACAGAGTGTAAGCGATTTCATTTCCTGCATGCCACTCACACAATGAAGGTTGGTTTGTCTGCCTTGCTGCACGGTGTTTGCGGTCACTCATCACCCAAAGCGTATTATGTTCAGATTGGCATATGTTGGCTTTTTGAGGGTTTTCAACAGATAACTAAGCATCAATGTGTAATTTTTTTTGTTCTACGTTAGCAAAATGTTTGGCCTCCACACAGAAACCCACGTGTCTGAGTCATCTTTTATGTTTGGCCATTATGTTGCACCTAGTTTCAACTTCTTTGCCCTCCACCCAAAAGAACTAATGAATCTTTTTGTTTTCTGTTATTTTAAGTGTGAATTGTTTGGGAATACTAACTTTGCTTTGGGTTTTCTACTTTTTTTTTTTTTAATGCAGCTTTTGAAACATCCTAGTTGTTTGCCATTACTCACCCCACCCACCCCACCCCTCAATGCTTGAAATTTGAGCCATGCAATGTTCCTAGTGCTCCATGATCTCTTCTTACATGTTTGGTTTTGGTGGTTGAGCAGTAATGTTTTGTGGTTTGGGTTTTTTTTCTCTCCTTAAACCATCAGTTCTTGGTTCTGCTGGCCAATTCTCACCTCCCTGTTTTCTCGTCCTCCTTTTCCTTCCCCTGGTGTAGATCAAAGTGGTCAAAGCATTCCATAGTTCCCTCCACGAGAACATTATGAAACCTGCGAACCAAAACTCCATCCACAACTTCATGACCCATCCTGAATTCGCCATAGATGAAGAGGGGCCACGAACACCAGTCCTGGATGAGCAAGAGGAGGAAAATCCTGAAAGGGTTTTTAAGTCTGGGACGAAGGTGTTCCCGACTGATGACGAGGTCACTCCATATGCCAACAAAAACAACAATGCAGTGGATTGCAACCAGATGCAGATCGTTGCCTCCCACTCAGACAGCCCTCTACACAGCCTGGAGACATCAGTTTGAACTTCCATTCTCTGACTTCGTCCCTGCTTTCTTTATTTCCTTTTTCATCTGTCCTGTCTATAAGGTAATGATGGGACTGAAAACTGTCATGTCAGCTGCTCCCAAGTATGTGTGAACCCCACCTGACCATGAAGAGGCAAGAGCAGAGACTGACAAGGATTTCACCTTAAACTGGAGTTGAGGTTTGTAGCAGGACCCAGTCAAAGCCCAGGCGGGTAATGGTAGAATGTGCTCCTCGGACGTATCAGTTGTTATTTTTAAAGAAATGATGACAGTCCTCTTGGCATCACTCCAGTCCAAATTCTCCCACAAAGTTCAGACCTAAGTTGCTGTCTCCTGACTCCTGGAGCTTACCCTGTGAGTCTGTGCCACTTGTAAGCTAAGTTGAGGGTTCCGACAGAGACAAATATCTCCAAATGAAATGTGTTGACGTTGGAATGGAATGTGTAGAATCAGCCTGTAGAGTGATTGCTTTTTAAACAATTCTTCCTATTTTGAAAACTTATACTTAAAGCCCCCTAGCTCTTTCTGCCCTTCCAGTCACACCTCCCCAAGGCCCGTTTGGTCTTTTGTCACCCTTGTCTTCCTTCCCTTCACCTGTGTGTGTGTGTGTGTGTGTATGTGTGTGTGTGCGTGTGTGATGATTTAGAAAGTAGAAAGGGCATGGGTGATTGAATAAACTTTGACCATTCTCCTCTCTGACCCCAATGAAACCCTTCGTTTAGTTCTAGAAGCAGATGGATTCTTTGCTGAAAGGGTCCTTTTGAAGCAGTCGAGGCCTGGTAAGAATGTTTCATTGTTGCCAGGTTGCCTTCTACTTCTAAACTGCCATCTTGTCGGTGTGTGTGGTGTTTAAGTGCCAGAGAGAGGAGCCTTGACTATGAAGCTTTCATGTGTGTGGTATGTAGTTTTCACCCTAGGCCTGAGCTTTCTCCGATTCCTAAAGTGGTAGTAAAAGAATGAGCCTGCCTCCTAACTGGCCTTGAATACTGAGGACCAGGAGCTGGCAGATCTGGGGCTCCTTCTTGGGGTGACCACTACTGCTTGCAAAGCCATCTGCTGAAGCTCTCCCAGGGCAGGATCTGATTGTTGGGTGAGTGAGCATTGAGAAGCCTTCCTTGGGAGAGGCCAAAGGGCCATTCTAGCAGGATCTGAGAAAACCTTCCTGCAGGGACCAGAAACCTTGAGCTTAGGTGCCTGCGTACTAGCTTAAACACACTCTCCAGTTTTCTCATTCTGCTGTTTGCTGCATCCCATAACTTGTCCAGTCTATGAGAAGGTTCCAGTCTTTCTCAAATATTCTGATTTTGAAACTATGTACCCAACATGAGTGGCTCCAGTGACATTTTGTTGACTTAATGGAGCAAGACTTACCCTGACAAGTTACTCTTCTTCCTCTCTCCTCCTTTCTCTCTCATGTCCCGCTCAAGCCGTCTCCAGCAACGCACTCCAACTACTACCGCACAGTAAAGCCCTGTGCCTTTCCCCCCCCCGAACGCTGTCTGAAGCACGCCCTCCGCATCTGCCTCTCAGGAGCTGAGGACTTTGCTAGGAAATTAAGTGTTCCTTAATGGGACAAGGTGGAGCAACATTTACGGGAGCTCCATTTTTATCCCTGCTGACGTTGACTTAGGCTCTTCTGTGCAGGAGGTAGCTCATGTCTGCCCAATTCCTATCTCCCAGTAGATCAAGGAAGCCCCCTCTTTCTAGAGGGATGGGAGAAGGGAGAAGGGACCTGAAGCTCTTATAAACTGCCAAATTTCCATTTGTGAGAGAAGAGTGTCCTGGACCTTTCCACTCCAGTCTTTTCTGGATCCCTCCCCCCTCACCCCTTTCGTATGAGCTGTCCAAGGTAGGAAGAGTAAAGAAATAATACCCGCTACATACTCCCATTACTATACAACTCATCATTGTAGGAAATAGAAAAACACATTTGATTTCGGTTTTGTAAAAGTTACATGCTTCAGTGATCTTTTCTCTGTCTTATATTCTCGGGGGCGGGGGAAGCTCACCCAAGGTATTAGATGTTCACTTATATATTTATTAAGTACATTGGAAGATTTAGTTCTGTCAAGTCTTTTATTACCTCAGATCAGTTTTAAAAAATAAGCCAATAACAAACTCTGGAGGCTATTTTACCGTTTCTGATCCCAAAAGACTTTCATGGTGCCTGACAGGTTACTCTTGAGGGCTTGTGTCTACTTTTTTAAAGTCAACGGTTTTTTGTGTTCTAGTTTCCATAGTAGGAGAAGAATCTATAGAAATATTATGCAAAAAAATATAGTTTTCTTTAGATCAGAAACTGATATTTTTGAGTCAGCCATATGTATTTTGTGTAAAGGATTTAAAATAAAGTGCCACCACGTGACCCTGCGGAAGGCAGCGCATAACCAGCTGTTTGATATGACTGGTGACTTAGTACATTTGTAATAGGTTTAAAAACCAATACACCGTACTTTCTTTCTCCAAACAGCCATCTTTATACTTAGGGGAAAAAAAAAATTGTTGGGTTCTAGACTTTTTTAACATAAACTTTGTTGATATGAAATTGAGTAAGTTTAAGTGTTTATGTGCATATGTTTTTTTATATAAGTTTTTTTTCTATTCAGTTTCCGTAATCCAACTGGCAATGAGTAAATATGGCGTAAGTTAATAAAGCTTTCCCCCAAAATGGTGCTTTGGATTTGAAAAGGGTCTGATGGGGAGAAGGGAACATATCATCCTAGACTTCTCTCTCGACAGTCCTAGAAAAATGGGTGTTAAATTGCTGACGGTAAGGAAAACATCCAGCAGGAAGGGACACCGCCGGCAGGAAATGAATGTCTGCCCTCCGTGGAGATGGATTGCCAGGTTCTTTCATAACTCGTGGTGAGGAGCAGGGGCCTTTGGTCGGATTTTGTGTTTCTTGAAGAACGACTAGCAGAGTGGTACCAAAGACATTAGTATTTCCTAGTCCGTAAGGATAATCTGGTTTGGAGTTTGCATTTTTTTTATGGTTCTTTCATTTCCTGTTCCTCCTGGAGTTTTCCATTAGTGAGTTTTCGTGCAGGGATCTGATCTGTGACTTCTTCCCCTCCCCTAAAAAGGTTGAGTGCAATATACTAGATGGGGGATAGAGCTCTAAGTGGAAAAAACAACGTCTGGTTCTAGCCCTGGGTAACGGTCTGGGGATAGGTCCTTCCCATAGGTGCCCTCTGCCCTCTGGATTGACTCCCCCATCCCTAAAGATGTTGAGAGAGAGATCACCTCAAAATCCCTCTGGGTACTTGTGGATTCTTTAAGGTTTGGGGTTTCTTCCTCCCCTTGAGCTTCAGAGGGGAGAGCTTGCACAGTTAAATCTGAGTGATTATCTCACTGCGGAAAACCCAGAGGGGTGTGAGAAGCTCACATATGCCAGGAAACCTCTAACTGCGTCCCCTCCTTTCTTTCTGGCATCCCTTGCCTTATGATTGAAGCAGTTCCTGGTACCATCAGAGCAGGCAACTTCCTCGCCTTTCATGTCTAGCGATCACCCCACTGCAGTGATGGGGGTGGGGCATTTAGAAATGCCTTCTGTTCTTAAGCCATCCCAGCCCTTTTTCTCACAATAGACCAGACACCCTTCCATTTAGCTCAGTGCCGTTCCTTTTGCCTTCCCCACCCCTGCCGTTAGGCTGCTGTCCCCTTCCCTCTGGATAGGAGAGACAGAGGGAGATGAGCTCCCCATGACTGAATCGGCCTTTGGTTCATGTTCCTCCCCGATATGTATATATGCCATATGTGAATATGCCATATATATGTGCCAAGAAATCTAAGTTTTCCTTTTCAAATCAGCACGTAGATAGGAATTTTGAGTTTCTTCTTTTTTCAGTAACTAGTACAACAAGCACTGGTATTTTTGTACAAAAAGAGAAAAAAACACAACAAAAGATTTGACTATTGTGGTCTGCATGACATAAACAACCAAATGGTGAAATCAAAGCAATGTATACGCCAATGTGTGTTGCCATGATTTGCAGTTCAGCTTAACGGTGCACCCAATCTGTATTTGCATTTTGATATTATTTAAGCTCTATGTACAATGTTTTGCATGTATTTATATGGTTCTTAGGGGAGAAAAAATGCTCTGAACTGGTGAATCTGAAATTCAGATGTGTTTGTTCCACTGAGACGGGAAGAATAGGAGTTTTAAAAGAATAAAAGGGATAATTTTTTGGAACCAATAAAGCTTTTTGCTGATGAGCAGAAACCAGTACTGCCGTGCACTGAGAATAAAAACCCATGCCCACTAGTAACCGTGCTGTCCTCAATGTGTCTCCACTTTTGAGTCTTGCTACTGGTTGTCTGTTGAAGTTGAGAAGGGAGCTGCCACAGCCACGTCGAGAACCCCATCTGAGCAAGCCCAGAACTCAGCTGGTCCCAGGACCCTGACATGCTCCTCTGCCAAAGCCTCTTTCTGGCGACCCTCAGCCCTGCCTGCCAGGTTCATTCCCTTGTAATGCGAGCTTGGCTCTGTCCACCTTGGTTAGAATCTACAGTCAAGGAGCTGTGAAGCCAGAGTGTTTGGAAAAGGATGAATTTGGAAGGATAGGAAGGAGTCAGCTGGTCCCAGGACCCTGACATGCTCCTCTGCCAAAGCCTCTTTCTGGCGACCCTCAGCCCTGCCTGCCAGGTTCATTCCCTTGTAATGCGAGCTTGGCTCTGCCCACCTTGGTTAGAATCTACAGTCAAGGAGCTGTGAAGCCAGAGTGTTTGGAAAAGGATGAATTTGGAAGGATAGGAAGGAGTCAGTCTTGGCGGTCCTTTCTTTCCTCCCTTACCCGCCCCCCCTTTTTTAAATAAATGAAATGCCTTTTGGGAAAATTTGTTCCCCTTATATTAGCTAATTTTCTCTACCTTCTTTCTGGGGTTCTCCACCATCACCAACCCAATGGCTTTTTCTCATTGTGCATTCATTTGGTCTTTATCAAGACAGATACTAGATCCACAGTTTCAGATCAAAACAGCCCCCTGGCAGGTCATTTAGGTTCTGAGCTTTCATGTCTCAGAAGATTCCTTCCTGCAACTCTCATCCAGGTGCACAATTAATTTCCCTGCTCTCTTTTAAAACGTCAAAGGAAGGAAAGTACCACGCAGCTGCCCAAGTTCCTTTAGGAAATGTATGATGTTGAAAAGCGGCCCAGACTCTCCCAGCCATTTTAACAGGCTGGTCCTGAAAGCAGAAGCAGCCTGGTGGTGAGAGGTCTTGTCTCCACTTTTCTTGCCCATCCCAGGTTGATCTCCACAGGCAGGGACCAGGGCTTACTTCATAACAGGAGTAATAAAATAGTCACAGAACTGATCTAAAGTCTTTTCCTTTTCCATTGTAGGCTGCCTCCTGAATACCCTTGCTAAAAAGGGATGCAACACACACACACATACACACACATCAAGAGTCCTTTCTAAAGCCTGGGACTGTATTTTCCCTTCACCCCTACCTTGTCTTTTTGGGCCCTAGATCTGTGCTTATCTACTGTGCCAAACAGGGGTTTGAATTACAATTTCTTTCCTAAAGTGAAGGATCCCAAAGATCCACACCTAACCCCAGCATGTGGTAAAACATGATGAAGAATGATTCCTCAAAGACTCTCTGGAAGAGACCACTGTATCCTAAGGCATTAGTTCAATGGAGTATAAAGGCCAGCTCGGCTCCTTGGGTCTGAATCACCATATTTACCCTATGAAAAAGAAAATGATCTTTTCCTCCCCTCCCAGTTCTAGAAAAGAATAATTGCTTTGCCCTCCATCTTTAGTAATGGTTTGGGGTCTTGCTTAAGCCAAGATTTTGGCAGGCAATACCATACTGTCTCCTTCCCTTCTCGGCCACCATACTTAGCCACCGTACACAACGTCTGTTGTGGTTTGGGGTTGTTTGAAGCGCTCCTGCCAAGCACACACAGAACCAGGCAGCTCCCTTACTCTGTGGCTAATCCAGAGGAGATGACTCATTGGGCCCCAATGAGATAGTCACCAACCCCTGACCTGAGTCTGTCAGAGCAAGGCCTTCATGTCACTGCAAGCAGGAAGGAGAACAAGAATGGCATGTCCTTCACTAGCAAATAATATTCAAACTCTGTTGTAAATAAAACATGTAAACATTACTCTCTCTGTGTGTGGTGTCTCTGACATCCAGTTGACTCCAGCATGAACCTAAGCCATGAGAGGTACTGACCTGCTAGATTTATAGATGGGAACAGCTGTAGCATTGAAAGGTAGTTGCTTCTGTCTGGGGTTTACTTGTATCCCTATGTGGAACCAATCATAAGTCTTCTCTGAAACTTTTTCGAAGTACACCTCACTGAGCCCAGCACCACCTCCCTACCCTCAGAGGACACACATCTCTTTGGAACGGCCTCCCACTGCCATCTCCTAAGAGGCTGGTGTTGAAACCAGAATGCCACTTCACACTTACTTGCAATAAGAATGTAAATGATCCTCCTGTTTTCTCCCTACAAGGAGAAATCTATTTGGAAAGCCTTGGTAGTATAAAGCTTTAACCTGCAAAATGGAGATAAAATGTAGATGGCAATGCTTCCATGTGAATTAAATGAAATAGTTACTTCATTGATTAAATGAAATAGTGAATTAAATATGAAATCAATTACGTGAATAAACTCTGTGTGAGTTAAAATGAATGTGCCTGGCATGGTGGCTGACGAATGGCAAGTGCCCGATGAATACTGGTGGCCTTCTCTTCCCATTTCTCCATTCTGAAATGAGGGTGTCAACCTCTTCCACTCAGATTTCATGAACCTGATGAGGCCCATTCCATCCTTATGAAAGGAAGTGCTCTAGAAGTATTTTCATCTTTGGTAAACTAAAAATTTTTATTCCAATTTTAGTTACTCTGGTTATTTCATTTAAGAAATCTGGACTAGAATCTTAATGTCAGTGAATTTTAGAGATGATCTATACTGTGATTTTGAAATTTGTTTTAAAAATCCTGGGTACCTTAACTATGGCATCGATCAATACTATAGTATTGCGGGAGAATGTGAGATGTTAGGTGATAGCTTCCTCACACGGGCATCCACTTATACATGCATTTGGTCGTTCTTGAAAACTTCAGTTTGGTAGAAGAATGTTTTCTGAAGCAAAATTACAATAATATCCTTACTCTCAAGGAATTTACAATCTAGTTAGGAAGTAAAACGCATGCCTACAAAAAATTGAATTTAGCATAAAGGAGAGGATGGAGAATATCGTTAGGAGGGTTTCATGAAAGCATTGAAGTGCCTTTGAGAATGGACCAGATCTGAACCAAGGGTGGCGGGGGGGGGGCATTCTGGGTGGGAATGGGGACCAGAAGAGTTGTGAAGGGTGTTCAGTGTATAATCAGGAGCACTTGTCCTGAGAGGATACTTCCAGGGCAAGATACCTGCCTGTGCATCATGGCACCAAGCGACGGGGCCAGTGAGTACATGTTACTCTCAGTCATAGCCTATGGGATGTTTGCTATCTGGGGACTTAACTTTGGAGGTGTCATTCAGGCATTATTAACCTCATTGTGGTCTACAAAAGCAGAAACTGCAAAGGATTGAAAATTCTAGTAAGGAAATGCAGCTGAGTCCAATGGAAATAAAAGTATGACATATGTATTAACTTCATTTAAACTTCATAACACCTATATTTTTGTTAGTTGCCGTCCAGTCGATTCCAACTTGTGTGCAGAGTAGAACTGCTCCATAGAGTTTTCAAGGCTGTGACATTTCAAAAGCAGGTCACCAGGTCTATCTCCCAAGGTGCCTCTGGGTGGGTTCAAACCACCAACTTTTGACTAGTAGTTGAGTGCTTAACCATTCGTGCCACCCAGGGACTCCAACACCCCTCTAAAATAGATATTATTACCTCTGTTTTATAGATAGAGAAACTGAGACACAGGTTATGTAACCTGTCTGTAGTTATACAATAAGTGGCAGAACTGGGATTCAAAACCATGAAGTCTGGTGTAAGAGTCTGTAGCTCTTACATAGTCTGGCATAAAGCAATATTTTGTAAATCAATCATTTATCTATTCAACCAATCAACTGACATATCTAGAGTGGGGACTAAAAGGAGACGTTGCCCTCATGGAGTTTACAGATAAATGGGGGAGATAGATATTAATCAAGTAATCACATAAATAATCAAGAATTGCAGTAGGACGAAGAGGTACAAGGTGCTAAGGAAGCTCACAGTGGGGAAATTTGACCCAGTAAGGGAAAACTTGCTTGAGAAAATGTAGCACGTATTTTTCTTACGATTAAAAAAAAAAAAAATCATCTTTTGGAACAAAACCTATTACTAAAAAAGAGGGCTACTCTATTATGAGTATAATTACTTCTAGAATGTCTACTTGTAGACAGACTTGTATAAACAAAAAAAACAAACCGGTTGCCGTCGAGTCGATTCTGACTCATAGTGACCCTCTAGGACAGACTAGAACTGCCCCATAGGGTTTCCAAGGAGCAGCTGGCAGATTTGAACTGCTGACCTTTTGGTTAACAGCCAAGCTCTTAAGCACTGTGCCACTAGGGCTCCAGACAGACTTGTATAAGCCACCATTAATTCTCTGTTATAATTAATGTATAAACTGCAGTTTCTATTAACGGAAAAGTAAGCTCAAGCATCACACTGATAATATCAATAAAATGCATTTGTAATTGCATACTGTAGATAACTGTAAAAGCTACATTTTATTACATTAATAAAATATAAAAACTCCTGCAACAACCCAGACTCAAGTAGCAGCAAAACCCTTAAGGCTGGTGCCTCACCAGTCAGGATTCAGTCAAATTGTTGTTAATTGGTAATTATGCGGAGTCCTGGTGGTACGGTGGTTAAGCACTTGGCTGCTAACTGAAAGGTCTTCCATTTGAACAACTTTGCAGAAGAAAAGACCTGGAGCTCTGCTCCCATAAAGATTTCAGCCTGGAAAACCATATAGGGCAGTTCTACTACGTCCTATAGGGTCGCTATGAGTCGGAACCACTTCTACGGCAACAGGTTCAGGTAATAACGCTCACAATGCATTGGGGCCCTTTTATCCCCTATAAAATAATGATAGTTTCTTTTTCAAGATAAAATACTGAAGTTTGATGGACTAACATGCTATAGAAGGAGGCCTGATGGTGCATTGGTTAAGAGCCCGGCTGCTAACCAAAAGGTCGGAATTTCAAACCCACCGGCCACACCCACCAGAAAGATGTGGCAGTCTGCTTCCATGAAGATTACAGCCTTGGAAACCGTATGGGGCGGCTCTACTCTGTCCTATAGGGGCGCTATGAGTCAAGATAGACTCTACAGCAATGGGTAACATGCTAGGTGAGCGTTATGAGAGTAAAGCAAAGATAAAAATCAAACTCAGTGAGAATGACCAACAGGATGGGAGAACTTCTCATTCCTCCAGATGACTGAGTGACCAGATCTGGTTACTGTATGTGTAGGAAACAGCTTACCCCTAAGCGCACAGCAGGTACAAGGCGGGGTTCATAGAGCGTTAATCTCACAAAGGGGAAATGCATGAGGTCCAAGTACTGCTAGTTAATACGCTGGTCCCACTGAGAGGTGAAAGGGCCAGAGTGTTGGACCGACTGGGCCAATTGATACCTCTTTAGGTGTCTGCCGACCACCCCATTAGGAGGAAGACTGGGTGCATTAGTACGAACAGCTTCTCAGGTGCTCCAAGGACTCAGCCATCCCTCTCCCCAAGGGGGGCACGTGGGAGGAATAGCTCCATTTTGAGGAGGGGTTGGGATAGACTGGAGAGCACCAGGATGCGCTCAAAACAACTTAGAGGCAGCTGGCTGCTCCGTGCAACCGTGCTGCTAAAATGTTTGTAGAAACACAGAAGACATTTCTTTAAGCTAAACAAATAGACAGCCAGACCTTGCCACCTGATCCAAACTCCACTGTGGGAGGATTTAAGATATCAACAATGGTCATGTCAAAAGCATAATGTTTCTTTTGGAAATACCACCCACAATTCCTGGAGAGACTTTTTAATTGATTAGATGAACTCTGAAATAAAGTCCAGACATTGTCTGGGGCAAGGGAAAGTTTCGAGGTTTTGGGGGTTTTGTTTGTTTGTTTCTTCTTTTTTTCAGACTATCAATTTTGAACTAAAAATCATTTAATGACAAAATTTTTCTTCTGAATAAACTCATATTCCAATTGTTTTCTCGAAGTGCCCACTTTTGTCCATATTACAGAATTTTTGTCATAGCACAAGAAATGAGTCTTCTGTACCAAATTTTGTAGTCTGGAAAGAGGTATGTGGATTGGCTTAAGTTGTCCAGAGCACCTAGATGTGTCTACACAAATTTTTTGTGTATGAGTTTTTTTGGGGTGAGAGGGTCCAAAGCTTTCATAAAATTCTCCAAAGGATCTGCAAGCTCCTGTCCCCTCATTTAAGAAGCATAACGTGCTAGCAAAACACTATCATTCAAGTTGTCCTCTCCTGTCCCTGTGATACATTTCCTTTAAGCCCAAGAGGTGGCAGCACAAACATCGGCCTGCAGCAGCCACATTTTCCTGATCATAAAACAAAACTAAACAAAACCAGTTGACATCCCATTCTTGGCTACTTCCTGTGCGTCAGAATAGAACCGTGTTCCATAGGGTTTTCAATGGCTGTGACCTTTCATAGATCATCAGGCCTTTCTTCCGAGGTGCCTCTGGGTGGACTCAAAACACCAACCTTTCAGTTAACAGTTGAGCACTTAACTCTTTGCGTCACCCAGGCAGCCCTTTTCCTAACCATAAAACCAAAACCAAACCTGTTGCCGTCAAGTCAATTCCGACTCATAACAACCCTATAGGACAGAGCAGAACTGCCCCATAGGGTTTCCAAGGAGCAGCTGATGGATTCAAACTGCTAACTTTTTGGTCAGCAGCCTAAGCTCTTAACCACTGCACCACTAGGGCTCCTTCCTAACTATAGGAGACTTTAAAGGCTACATTTTAATGATGTGATGTCCCATCAATAAACCTGCTTTGGCTGGGATAGATTGTGGTTATAGTGTCCTATCAAACTGCCCGAAAATATTCATAGAGGAGCAGAATGAGATGGAATGAGCAGTCCTGGTCACAACAATTTAAAGATAACATTTCACACACTGTCGTTAGGGAGTTGAGCATAATGTGGAGAAAAGCATGGAGCTTGATTATTGCTTAGACCAAAGACACTCACATACTATAAAAGCAAATGCAGTTTCCCAGCCATGTCTACTACTTTATTTTACTTAATAGTATCACTGTTTAAATAGTATATCAACTACCTTAGGAATTACTTCTTCTAAATAGGAAAACACTTCAGTTTCTTGGAACCAACAGCTAAAAGGTCTCTTTCAGTTATTTCACTCTTTGAAGGATTGAAAATAACAGAAAAGGGTTAGATGCTGAGGATTTTTACTTTGATAAGTAAGTATCACTTTCACTTTCTGGAAAATCATGAGAAGCATGATGTATGTTACAAATTCTTAACCAGATACACAAGTGGATCATTTTTCTACTTTAAAGATATTTAGCCAGGTCAAATATAGGTCTTCCAAGTGGTAGATTCTGGGTCTTAATATGGCTGACGACTGACATTTCCCAAGATAAACTCATTTGTTTAACGGTGTATCTTATCTGATACTAGTAATTCTTAGTGATAAAATTAAGCCTGTGCTTAAATCCTAAACAAGTGAAGTATCAGACCTTGAAAAAATCAGTTGGTGGACTTAAGTGAAATATATTTCACCTATTGTTACCGTAATAACGCTGATTGGAGCTGCCTGCCGCAATAGCCAATTCTGAGACGGGGTGAGGTGAGCAGCAAGATGCTTATTATCTATCAGTATATAGGAGACAGAGGGGAATAGATTCCTCCCAAAAAAACCTGTCTCCCCCACTGGTGATCGGCTGAAGTCTTCTATAGGGACAGTATTATGGCTCTTTTGTGGTAGTTTCCCCTTGAGGTGATGATGTCTTAGATGAGTTACCCTTCTACTGGTATTCTTAGAGGTTATCTGGTGACATCTTTGGATATTATCTGGCAACATCCTGCTTTTTCTTGTCACAAGATGGGTGCTTTGTTTGGTTTTTCATTCTTAGGTCATTATCACTTGTTTTCCACCCTCCAGGGAGGAACATCAGTTAATCTTAAATCTTTTTGTAGAGACTGGAACTGGAGGGAAAAAGGAGGGAAAAATCACGAAGGGAAAAATCATGAGACAATGTGGCAGTTAGCAATGGGGAGTAAATAATAGTGAGCCGGGCCTGTGCAGCCTCTTCCACTATCATTTCCATTCCATTTACAAGTTTCCGTAAAATTTCGTAAAATTCATAGTTATTAGGTAACGATGCAAATACACATACAGTCACAGTTTCAGGCTCTTCTATGTGGGAGAAAATGACAGAAAGGGACTGGTGCCGTTGGACAAATGTCAACAGGAGCAATGCAAATTTTGTGGGTGGAATAGAATTTGAAAACTATTTGCCAGCCTGTTTTGGTTCATTTTTCCCAGTCCAGTGCAAACTGTGATGCTCCATTTGAAATGGAAAATAATGCCCTGAGAGAAAACAGGAACAAGTTGCTTACACTGTGAGTCCAGCTTCTCCTGGATAACAAACAGTGCCTTCAGAAGAGTCATCAGCTGATCAATTCATTAATCCATCAATTAGTATTTCTGAAGCATCTTTTTGGCCTAGTCCTCTGCTAAGTGTTATGGGGAATATGAAACAAATTTTTGCAGAAGCCCTTCATCAGATCCATGTTACCTGCTGTACCTTAGTGAGGGATGAGGGGGGAAGGCGTGCTATAGGGAGCCATGAATGGGCAGAAGGGTCCACAGGCAATGTGTTTCATGTTTTAATGTCAGGGCTTTTGTCTCACTTTCTGAGGAATCTCTCTGATCAAGGAGGACTGCATACAACTCCTTCCATTTGGCTGTTCCCCACTTCCTGTCAGCCAGCTGCTTGACACAGCTGAGTTCCTCTTATAAAATGTTCTTACTGAGTAACAGTTGGCCCCAAAGGACCCCGTGTGAGCAGCCCTCAGGCTGCTGGTGTGCCGGCTTGTGCTGGAGGGTGAGGTCTGTATGCACGGTCCTCCTGGAGGGTGGGGTTTGTGTGCACTGTCCTCCTGGAGGGTGGGGTTTGTGTGCACTGCCCTCCTGGAGGGTGGGGTTTGTGTGCACTGTCCTCCTGGAGGGTGGGGTTTGTGTGCACTGCCCTCCTGGAGGGTGGGGTTTGTGTGCACTGTCCTCCTGGAGGGTGGGGTTTGTGTGCACTGTCCTCCTGGAGGGTGGGGTTTGTGTGCGTTGTCCTCCGTCAGCTCCACTGCAGGAGAAAGAAAGTGCGCGTGGGGCTTTTCAACCAGCAGATCTGGCACCATAGAGCCCGTCGGGGCATAATTATTTTTGAGGTCCAGACTGGGGCTCAAGGGGCAGAACAGGTTTGGACTGGGGGGCCCTTTCTCCTGAGCATTTTCACTTCCAAGAGCACTGCAGCAATCTCAGTCTAGAGGACCATTGTAAATACTCCAGGTGTGGTGGGAGCTGATGGAGATGCTCATTCAGCAAAGAGGAACGGTGGGGGGTGGGAGTTCAGACTTTGGGCTACAGTTCCCATGGAGAAGGATTTTCCCGGACCCTTCCTATAGTTTCAGGGTTCTGACACCATGTTCACTCACCTAGATATTTAAAGCATCTTTATTTTATCTGTTTTTTTAAACACAGTGGATTTATGGAATTCACAAACAATAATTAGGGTCAGCTGCCTCTTAATTCTCTAAAAAAAATTCTTATGCTGCATTTCAACTTGTCTAACTTTCATTTGACCAGTTGCCATTGAGTCAATTCCGACTCATGGTGAACCCATGTGTGTCAGAGTAGAACTGTGCTCCGTAGGGTTTTCAATGACTGACTTTTTTGGAAGTAGATCACTAGGCCTTTCTTTCAAGGCACCTCTGGGTATACTTGAACTTCATACCTTTTGATTAACAGCTGACCTCGTTAACAATTTGCACCACCCACGGCTACATATTAACCCAAATCCCATTGCCATCGAGTTGATTCCAACTCACAGCCACCCTATAGGACAGACTAGAACTGCCCCATAGGGTTTCTAAGGCTGGAATCTTTACAGGAGCAGTCTGCCACATCTTTCTCCCTCGGAGCGACTGGTAAATTCCAACCTCCGACCTTTTGGTTAGCAGCCAGGAGCTTAACCACTGCACCACCAGGGCTATATATTAGGTGGTTTAAATCAGTGATTCCCAAAGCATAATGCTAGGAACACAAGTTCCACAGCATATGAGTAAGTCTCGTTTGCAAACAAATTTGCAAAATGCTGGGCAAGGCCAAGTTCAGCAGGTTTCTTGGCTTCAGGCCTTAATGTGATTCGTAAACCTTGGAAGGGAAGAAGGCACAGGGTTTCCCAGCTGTACTCACCACCTTCCCTTGGGGAGGATCTTGTAGGAATGCTGTTCTAAGAACCGCGGCTTGGGAAGCACTTGTTTTACACATTTGTGTGTGTTTGAAAAGACTGCAATACAAAAGAAAGTGGCCATCGGGAAGGCAAAGGATAGCAAAGGAGTTTATTTTGAAGGGTAAACCGCATGAAACGCTATATCCCTTTGAAAAGCCTCTTTTAATTACACAGTTTATCTTCTGGTCACCAAAAAGGATCTGAGAACCAAAAAGGCCACGGGCAGGTCTAAGGTGGTGAACAAGCACATTCTAAGAAAACACATTTTACAATACTTTTTTTGAAAATGCATTTAGGATGACAAATTGGTGAAAATATACAGAAGTATCTCAAATAATTCTCAGACACAATTTAAAATAAGGATCTCATCAAGATTCATGTTCTGAAGACATTTTCATTTCTAAAATAGGCTGGGTGCAGATTTCATGTATAATTTAACAACGGAAACCGTAACAGCAATGCTGTATGGATAGCGAGAGTTTATCCTCTTGAATGAACAAAATTGGTCATCCATTATTCTTATTGAATGTGAGTCCCCGTGAGGTACTTACATACTGAAGAATGACTGCTTCTGTCAGAAACGAACATTGGCCTCCATTTCACACAAGAATGGAAGGGTGCAAAGAGCATTGGGAAGGCTTTCTTGCTGTGCTAGACCCAGGAATACTGTATTGAAACAACTCAGTTTATAGCTCCAGATTTTCATGTCTTGGTCTTATTTAAAGCAAGCATATATGAACATTGATTTGAAAGAGTGAGGGTGGGGAGGGAAGGGCTGGGAAACAGTGGTTGCCTTCAGCCCACACACAAGAGGGAGAACAGATACATCCATAGTAATCCAAAACCCTTCATTTGAGTCGAATTCCCACAACTTCCCTGTCAAACTTTTGAACTGAGCTGCTGCCGGCCAGGTAGGAAAGAGGAGGGCTTTAATGTTTTTCTGCTCACCCTTTGGTGGAAGAGCTAAAACACCAAGACTGGAGAGATGGAATAGAACTCTGTTGTGCGGCAGACTGGGAGAAACGTGTCCTGGTCCCTACTGTTTCCTGACAGGCTTGATTTTCTATCTGTACAAGGCGATGGCCGAACTATATCAATGACTTTCAAATTACACCTTAAAGATTTCAAAGAGATTCCTTAGAGATGATTCAGGGCCTACAGGTGTTCAGGAACAGTAGCAACATGCTTTTAACGGTATTTGGCTTCCATTTTAGATGCAGATTTTCTAAATGACTTAAGAGCACTGTCAGCTAGCCATTTCCAAGGTCCCTGCCAGCTCTAACATGCTACCATTCTAATTAACAAAGCCAAATAGTCAGTGCTGAAATCATCCAAACTTGGATGACAAGGTAACAACAAGTTGTGGGTGTTTAAATACACAAGCAAGTTTAATTTGGACGCTGTCTCAGTTGTCTCCCATTATAATTATTAATGCATGCACAAAAGAAAATAAAGCAGGTCAATGTTGGGAGTCCCGCCTGCTGAGAATATTATCTAACTGATTCTGCTGAAATGTCTTTTGCCTTGTGACTTGTGGAAAGAGAAGTAATTTGGAATTCCAGAGATCTAACCCAAGGCAATGAAGACCCTGGCTGGTGCTACGGTTAACGAGCTTGACGGCTAATGCAAAAGTTGGAGGTTTGAGTTCACTCAGAGCCACTTCAGAAGAAAGGCCTGGTGATCTGTTTCCAAAAATATCAGCCATTGGAAACCCTATGGAGCACAGTTCTACGCTGACTCACATGGGGTCACCATGAATCAGAATCAACTTGACGGCAACAACCACCACCAACGACCCAATGGAATGGTATAAGATTAAAAATGAGAGGCAAGATGTCTCCTTAGAGCTGTGGCAGTAAGAGCCGCGCCTAGGAATTAGAAGACCGAAGTTAGAGTCCTGACCCTGCTGCTAATTTACTGTGTGATCTAAGGGTCTTTCTAACTCTGACACTCTTTAAATTGTTGCTCTAGTGTCTAAAATTGCTACCGTTGTTGTTGTTGTTAGGTGCCGTCGAGTCGGTTCCAACTTGGCCATCCTGTGTACAACAGAAGAAAACACTGCCCAGTCCTGTGCCATCCTCACAATCGTTGCTATGTTTGAGTCCTTTGTTGAAACCACTGTGTCAATCCATCTCGTTGAGGGTCTTCCTCTTATTCACTGACCCTCTACTTTACCAAGCGTGATGTCCTTCTCCAGGGGCTGGTCCCTCCTGATAACATACCCAAAGTATGTGAAACAAAATCTCACCATCCTCACTTCCAAGGAGCATCTGGCTGGGCTTCTTCCAAGACAGATTTGTTCATTCTTTTGGCAGTCCCTGATATAGTTCCTATTCTTCGCCAACACCATTATTCTAGGGTGTCAATTCTTCGGTCTTCCTTATTCACTGTCCAACTTTTGCATACATATGAAGTTACTGAAAATTGCTATTAATAACCGAAATGACATTTCTCTTTCATTGCTTTACCTCCCCCGGAATGTAGCATTGCTGTGTGTGTATTGAATATCACTGCATACCAAGACGTGTGCAGGCAGGCTTCACTGAGGGCTCAGCAACAAGGACAAACTGCTCCACAGCCCTTAAAGTGAAAGAAATATCACATTTCTTTTCTTTTGTACATCAAATCAAATTTAGCACCGAACTAGCGAGCACTCACCAATATCTGTGAGAAGTCTTTCTTAGTAATTTTTTATGGTTTCATCTCCTCCCCTGGGGCTTGGCTCACTCATTCATTCGACACATATTTATGGTACCAGACACTGTTGTTTGCACTGGGGATACAACAGAGAACAAAACAAAATCCTTGCCTGCATTGAACTTACATTCTAGTGGGTGAGAGACGAACTGAACATGTAAATATATAGCAGGTCAAATGGTGACCCGGACTGGGGAGGAAGATAAAGTGGGGTAAAGAGAACAGGCCGCACAGGGCATGGGGTTTGCTCTTATGTACAGAGTGGTCAGGGGAGGCCTCTCTGATACAAGAAACATTCGTGAAGACACCTGAAAGAAGTAGGAGAGCGAGCAACGTCAATTTGTGGAAGAAAGGGGTTCCAGGCAATGGGCACAGCAAGCACAAAGGCCCTGAGGCAGGAGATCATGATTGTCTGAGGACATGCAAGGAGGCCAGGGGCTGGAGTTGAGTGACTAAGTAGGAAAGAGAAAGAGATAAGCTTGGAGACAGAGGGGTGACAGTGGGGCAGAGCCTGTAGGCCACTATGAGGTTGGCTTTCATGAAATGAGGACTCATTGGAGAGTTTTAGCAGAGGAGTGGGATGATCTATCTTACAGTTTAACAGGATCACTCTGGCGGTACGTGGCTGCAATCTAGAAGAAAATGGAAGAATTATGCAGCTTTAGCTAGCACACATGTCACACATGGTCTTGGCTCACTGCTAAGGGACACAGGTAGTAAATCCAAGCCCCACCATCATGATGCATTCCTATGACACACGAAATAGCAAAATGAAAATTTAAATTAAGATATATTGCTTGTCACACTAGGCTATTCAGAAAGCCCCAGTTAAGAAAATGACATTCTACTCATCCACACAAGACAGGAAGAAAGGAAATCATCTCGATCTGGTCCTCCCCTCTTCCGGCCTCCCATCCTGTTCTCACACCCACAGTCTGGTCCCCAGGCAGCCCCTCTGTCCTCCACGCGCTGCTCAGATACCATGTGCCCGTGTCTGATTCCTGGGTGACTGCCCACCCTGCTCCCTCCGCTGAGGAGTCACCTCCTTCCTGCCACAGCCCTGGGGCTGAGAATCTGCTGTGGGCTCAGTGCTCTCCCTCCACTCAGGTGCTGTGGGAGGCCTTGGGGCTGTCGGCAAGCCTTTGCTAATGCAGGCACCCCTCACCACCTCTCTGTCCTGTGGCTTTCCTGCTAGTATGACTCAAGGGACATTGGAAAGGCTACCAAACATAAACCTCCAGAAGTACCAAAGAGGCAGAGGTTCCCTCTGCTCTCAGGGCCCCAAACCAAAAAAAAAAAACCATACCCGTTGACACTGAGTCGATTCCAACTCACAGTGACCCTGTAGGACAGAGCAGAACTGCCCCATAGGGTTTCCAAGGAGCTACTGGTGGATTCCAACTGCCAACCTTTCGGTTAGCTGCCAAACTTTTAAACACTGTGCCACCAGGGCTCCTCAGGACCCTGAGCTTAAGGAAAGACTTCTCTTATCAGTCAGTAATACCAACCCACCTCCTCCTCTGGGGTTTAGCCTAAGGAGTGAGGCCCAGAAACACCCGCAGTGTGTCACATTCCTCACTTCCAAATCTCCTTGCTCTTCCCAAGGGTCTTGGGTGGAGTGGGGCAGAGACATGAGAGAGAATGGGTTCTGGCATATCAGCAGTACTTTCTAAATGTTTTTCTCCTAACCCTGCTCTCTCACAACTTTAACTTAAAAGAAAGGTATTTGCTGTCTTTGTTCTCTGTCAGGCTTGTCTGGGCTGGAGAAGGCCTCCAGGATACAGGCTCGTGAATCAGGAGGGGTGGGGGATTGCCACCATTTAGGCTTCCTGTCGTCTTGCCACGATCCTCTTAGACAGCCCCAAATCTTCACAAAGAAAATTGTTTGGGGTTGTCTTTCACACAGGGCAATTTTGGGATTTTGTTTTTGGCCAAGAAATACAAAATTTACTGTTAACATCTCCCTAGTGGCCTAAGGGTTAAGTGCTAGGCTACTAACCGAAAGGTTGGCAGTTCAAACCCACCCAGTGGCTCTGCAGGAAAGACCAGGAGATCTGTTCCCATAAAGATTACAGCCCAGAAAACCCAATGGAGCCATACTACTGTGTCCTCTAGGGTCGCTACGAGTCGGAATCAACTTGACGGCACCCAACAATACGGCAAAGGAGTCCAAACACACACTCTCAAGTTACTCTTCCTGTGAGGGGCAAGGAGAGCAGCAAGGGGGTTGAATTTTATTTTTCGGTCTGGCTGATGAATGCACAGCAGGAAAAACAACAACATTGGTTGATTTCTCAGTATCTCATCCTGTGACACACTTATGTCATAAATTCACACCAGCAAGGCACACCAAAGGGAACTTCTCAGAGGGTCCAATGAACTCTAATGGCCAGGCACTGTGCTAAATGCTGGAGATGGAATCAATCAAACACAGTCCTTGCCCTTAAGCAGTTCAAAATCTACCCAGGGAGGCAGACAATTCAACGAGACACCCCAGCAACTTGAGAAATACTCTATAAAGGGTATATGCATGGTGCTGTGGAAGCAAAGAAGAACCCAGGTCTCAGGAAGGGAAGGCTTCGCAGAGGGGGTGACCCTCGAGCTGCGTCTTTCTTTCTTAAAGTAATACTTTTGTTGTTTTGTTTTGTTTTAGAATATATATTTTAAAATAATTTATTTTGTTGTTGTTGTTGAAAATATACACAGTAAAACATACATCAGTTCAGTAATTTCTACATGTACAATTCCGTGACATTGATTGATTACATTCTTCAAGTCGTGCAGCCTTTCTTACCCTCCTTTTCCGAATTACTCCTCCACTGTTAATATAAACTCTAGAATATACTTTATTTTTAATTTTAAAAAATTTCATTGTAGTAAAATATATATAACAAAACATTTACCATTTTAAACATGTTTAAGTGACATTAATTCATTCACTATGTTCTGCAACCCTTATACTTTTGTTTTTTGTAAAATGGACACTCAGTCATTGTAGTAAATTCCCACAATTAAAAAAGAGCACAAAGAAGAAAGTAACATATCACCTCAAATCCCACTACCCAGAGATAGCCGGTATAAACTTTCTAAGCCCAATTTTACTAGAATTTAACAAGAGAAAAAGAAAGTGCTGTTAAAGTGAAGGAACTCTTGCAAAGGCCCAGAGTGTAAAAGTGACAATGACCCGCGTGTGTTTGGAAAGCAGGGTGCCCATAAGGGGGTGGTGAGCTGTGGCAGACCACTCCTCCAGGGCAGGGTCAGTGTCTGTTTTATTTATAAAACCAGTGCTTAGTGTTGTGCAGTGGGACACTGCATAAGTATGTGTTTAAGGAATAAATTAACAAAGGGGAGGTGGCAGCGTAAGCATAAAAGGGGAAAAAAGGCCAAAGAGAAAGAGGCAGTCCGTTAAATATAAAAAAATGAGACTAATGTCATAATAATATAATTAAAAAAAAAAAAAAACAGCTGCTGTGGAGTCAATTCCGACTCATGGTGACCCCACGTGTGTCAGAGTAGAACTGCACTGCATAGAGTTTTCAATGGCTCGTTTTTCTGAAGTAGATCGCCAAGCCTTTCTTCCAAGGTGTCTCTTGGTGGATTCAAACCTCCACCATTTAGGTTAACAGCTCAACACATTAACTCTTTGCACCACCCAAGGACTCCAGATATAATGAGGTCCTCATTTAATGAGCTCTTGCATACGCCAAGTCCTGAGCCAAGCATTTCTCATTGTTATCCCAGTTAGTTCTCACAACAGAATTAGGTAAGTACTATTATTATTGCTATTTTACATCCAAGGAAACACCCAAAGAGATGTGATGACCTGCCCAAGATCACCCAGGTAGTAACTTAGGATTTGAACTCCAGTTGATACTCTTCACCCAGTGCTTCCATCTCAAAGAGGACATGGGAAAGTTTTTTGGTGCTATCAACATCACAGAAGGGGCGCGTAGCCCCTCCCACCCAAGGGTCTTGGCTCTCTTGGATGCACAAGCTATGTCTATTAAAAACCAGTCTCCATACTTTAAAATCATACATCACTTCAACCCTTAAAATCATCAAAAGTAGTTCAAAGGGAACTAGTTTAAAACATATACCCTGTTCCCGGGGAATGAATGGTTTTCTTCCACTTCTACGAGTAATCATTCCAATATTTACTTTTGGCTTTCATTTATTGGTTTGATGGGGTTTTGCCCCATTGGGAGGGAAAGGAGAGGAGTGTGGAGAGAGTGCACCCACAGCCTGGAAGCCCACGACTCGGGCAGCCTCCTTTGAGAAGGTCGTTTGGTTCAGGCTTAGAGGCAGCAGATAATCCAGCAATCAGAAGGAAGTTTGGTCTGACTGAAACTGGACGGGTTTTTAAGAGAAGTGTGGCCCTGAAATGGTCATGCAGAGGGAGAAATTCATATAAAAAAAAAATTTTTTTTTTAAAAGGCTTCCTGAATGGGAAGAATGCTGTTCTGAGGTCTGGTTTTACCTGCCCTTCCCCTGTACCACCTTCTGAGTTCTCAGTTTACACACAGTCCCTAACCAGACCTGGCAGCCAGGAGCCACTGAGGGGTGGCCTACAGGGCACAGGGGTGCACGGCGGGCCTGGGAGAGCCTCTCTTTCACTAGTCCTGCCACCAGTGCGATGGAGCCTTTCCTAGTGAGGAGTTCCAGTTCTTACCAGGATCCAGTCCAAAGAAGTCGACTGAGATACAGGTTCCAGCTCCTGGACTGGCCACTTTCAAGCCTTCTCTGCTTCCTGCAGGGGAAGGCTACTTGGAGGGAGGGCATTGAGACCCCTGAGTGACAGAGCTATGGGAAAGCAGCCAGGGCCAATCCACTCGGGGCGGGGGTGAGGGCACAGGCAGGGGCTGACAGCTCCAGAAAGCCCAGGACCTTGATGTCCATAGGAATAGGTTAGAGAGTGGCATGGTGATGAAGTACAGGCTTTCTTTTCTTCTCATCCATCTGACAAACTGACAGATGTGTGGGGTGATGCTGTGTTGCTGTGATGCTGGAAGCTATATCACAGGTATTTCAAATGCCAGCAGGATCACCCATGGTGGACAGGTTTTAGCTGAGCTTCCAGACTAAGACAGACTAGAAAGAAGGATCTGGCAGTCTACTTACAAAAACACTGGCCAGTGAAAATCTTATGAATAGCAGTGGGACATTGTTTGATATCGTGCTGGAAGAAGAGCCCCTCAGGTTGAAAGGCACTCAAAAGATGACTGGGGAAGAGCCGCCTTCTCAAAATAAAGTCGACCTTAATGACGTGGATGGAGCAAAGCTTTTAGGACCTTCATTTGCCGATGCTGCATGACCCAAAATTAGAAGAAACAGCTGCAAACATCCATTAATAATAGGAACTTGGAATGTACGAAGTATGAATCTAGGAAAATTGAAAGTCATCAGAAATGAAATGGAATGTGTAGAGATCAATATCCTAAGCATTAGTGAACTGGTATTGGCCATTTTGGATCGGACAATCATATGGTCTACTATGCCGGGAATGACCAATTGAAGAGGAATGGCTTTGCATTCATCGTCAAAAAGAAAATTTCAAGATCTATCCTGAAGTACAACATTGTCAGTGATAGGATAATACCCATACACCTACAAGGAAGACTAGTTAATACAACTATTATTCAAATTTACTCACCAACCACTAATGCCAAAGATGAGAAAACTAAAGATTTTTACAAACTTCTGCAGTCTGAAATTGATCAAACATGCAATTAAAATGCATTAATAATTACTAGTGAATGGAACGCGAAAGTTGGGAACGAAGAAAAAGGAAAAGTAGTTGGAAAATATGGCCTTGGTGATAGAAATGAGGCCGGAGATCAAATGACAGAATTTTGCAAGATCAATGACTTCTTCATTCAAATACCTTTTTTCACCAATATAAACAGCTACTATACACATGCACCTTGACAGATTGAATACACAGGAATCAAACTGACTACATCTGTGGATAAAAGCTCAATATCATCAGTAAGAACAAGGCCAGGGGCCAACTGTGGAACAGACCATCACTTGCTCATATGCAAGTTCAAGTTGAATCTGAAGAAAATTAGAACACGTCCAAAGAGCCAAATTATGACCTTGAGTATATTCCACCTGAATTTAGAAACCATCTCAAGAATAGATTTGACTCATTAAACACTAATGACAGAAGACCAGACGAGTTGTGGAATGACATCAAGGACATCATACATGAAGAAAGCAAGAGGTAACTAAAAAGACAGGAAAGAAAGAAAAGACAAAAAAGGATGTCAGAAGAGACTCTGAAACTTACTCTTGAATGTAGAGTAGCTAAAGCAAAAGGAAGAAATGATGACGTAAAAGATCCAAACAGAAGATTTCAAAGGGTGGCTGGAGAAGACAAAGTAAAGTATTATAACGAAATGTGCAAAGACCTGGAGTAAGAAAACCAAAAGGGAAGGACACGCTTGGCATTTCTCAAGCTTAAAGAACTGAAGAGAAAATTCAAGCCTTGAGTTGCAATATTGAAAGATTCTGTGGGGAAAATATTAAACGACACAGGAGGCATCAAAAGAAGATGGAAGGAATACACAGAGTCACTGTACCAAAAAGAATTGGTTGACATCCAACCATTTCAAGAGGTAACATATGATCAAGAACCGATGGTACTACCCTGTGAGCAGCCATCTAAGATATTCTACTGGTCTCACCCCTTCGGGAGCAAGGGAGAATGAAGAGAACAGCATACAAGGAAAAGATTAGTCCAAAAGACTAATGGACCACAGCTACCACGGCCTCCACCAGACTGAGTCCAGTATAGCTAGATGGTGCCTGGCTACCACCACTGAACTACTCTGATCAGGATCACAACAGAGGGTCCTGGACAGAGCTGGAGAAGGATGTAGAACAAAATTCTAACACACACACACAAAGACCAGATTTACTGGCTTGACAGAGATTGGAGAAACCCTGAGAGTATGGCCCCCAGACACCATTTTAGCTCAGTGATGAAGTCACTCCCTAGGTTCACCATTCAGCAGGGGACTTGACAGCCCCATAAAACAAAATGGGACTAATGAGGCACAGCAGTCCAGGGACAAGGACTAGAAGGCAGGAGGGAATGGGAAAGCTGGTGATAGGGAACCCAAGATTGAGAAGGGACAGTGTTGACATGTCATGGGGTTGTTAACCATTGTCATAGGGCAATATGTGTACCAACCATTCAATGAGAAACTATTTGTTCTGCAAACCTTCATCTAAAGTACAAAAAAAAAAAAAAAAGAATTATCTATGTGAAATCAAACTGACAACAGCAACTCAAAAGGTTTGATGGGAAGCCTAGGGGGCAGGGAGTTGAAGATAATGGTGATGGAATAATTTGGAAAAGGATAGTGAGAACAGCAGCACAACTGGAAGAATGTAATCGATGTCACTGAATTGTACATGTAGAAATTTCTGAAATGGTGTATCTTTGGCTATGTACATTATCACCAAAAAAAAAAAAGTCCTCCAAGGTCGAGAAGGGAGTGTTGACATATCGTGGGGTTGTTAACCAATGTCATAAAACAATATGTGTACTGTTTAATGAGAAACTATTTGTTCTGTAAACCTTCATCTAGGGTGCAATACAATAAAAAAAAAAAATTTTTTTTAAAAAAGAACCGATGGTACTGAAGGAAGAAGTCCAAGCTGCACTGAAGCCATTGGCAAAAGACAAGGCTCCGGGAACTGGTGGAATACTAGCTGAGATGTTTCAACAAGTGGATACAATGCTGGAAGTGCTCATTTGTCTATGCCAAGAAATTTGGAAGACAGCTATCTGGTCAACCAGCTGGAAGACAGATCCATATTTCTACCCATTCCAAAGAAACAGAATGTGGAAATTATCAAACAATATTATTAATATTACACAGAAGTAAAATTTTGCTGAAGATCATTCAAAACTGGTTACAGCAGTACATCGACAGGGAACCGCCAGAAATTCAAGCTAGATTCAGAAGAGAATGTGGAATGAGGGATATCGTTGCTGATGTCCGATGGACCTTGGCTGAAAGCAGAGAATACCAGAAAGATGTTTCCCTGTGTTTTATTAACTATGCAAAGGCATTCCACTGTGTGGATCATAATAAATTATGGATAACATTGCAAAGAATGGGAGTTCCAGAACACTTAATTGTGCTCATAAGAAACCTGTACATAGATCAAGAGGCAGTCATTCAAAAGGAGCAAGGGTGATTTAAAGACAGGAAAGGTGTTCGTCAGGATTGTATCCTTTCACTATACCTATTCAATCTGTATGCTGAGCAAATAATCTGAGAAGGTGGACTATATGAAGTAGAATGGGGCATCAGGATTGGAAGAAGACTCACTAACAACCTGCATTATGCTGATGACACAACCTCGCTTGCTGACAGTGAAGAGGATTTGAAGCCCTTATTGATGAAGATCAAAGACTACAGCCTTCAGGATGCATTACGTCTTAACATAAAGAAAACAAAATCCTCACAACTGGACCAATAAGCAACATCATGATAAACGGAGAAAAGATTAAAATTGTAAAGAATTTCATTTTACTTGGATTCATGATTAATGCCCATGGAACCAGCAGTCAAGAAATCAAACAACATATTGCATTTGGCAGATCAGCTGCAAAAGATCTCTTTAAGGTGTTAAAAAGCAAAGCGGTCGCTTTAAGAACTAAGGTGCGCCTGACCCAAGTCATGGTGTTTTCAACTGCTCATATGCATGTGAAAGCTGGACAGTGAATAAGGAAATCCAAGAACTGATGCCTTTGAATTATGGTGTTGGTGAAGAATATTGACTATACCATAGACTGCCAGAAGAACAGTTAAATCTGTCTTGGAAGATGTACAGCCAGAATGCTCCTTAGAAGTGAGGATGGCAAGACTTCATCTCATACACTTCGGACATGTTATCAGGAGGGACCAGTCCCTGGAGAAGGACATCATGCTTGGTAAAGCAGAGGGTCAGCGAAAAAGAGGAAGACCCTCAACAAGATGGGTTGACACAGTGGCTGCAACAATGTGCTCTAGCATAACAACAATTATAAGGGTGGGTAGGATGGGGCAGTGTTCCGTTTTGTTGTACACAGGGTCACTGTATGTCAGAATCGACTCAATGGCACCTAACAACAACAACAACATCCATCTGATACTCCATTTCCTTGTGAAAAGTGAAGTCAGAGGCTCTTTTTTTCATACCCTCACAACAATCTTCATGGCCCTTTCTCTTTGGCCTCTTCCAAGGGGTAAAGAGAATTTCATAAGATTGGTAGGGGGATGAGAGGAAGGGAGTCAGAAAGAAATTCTGAACAATCTTTGAAGTTTGGATACTTTGGGCAGACACATGGGATGAACCATGAGGCTTCTGAAGCAGGTGCTCAATAAGCAGGCCTGCGGTTGACCTTCCCTGAAGGCCTGGAGGACAGGAGGTACAGCAGGCAGGAATCACTGAGGGCAGCCTTCGGGAGGCAGCAGTGCAAGGAAGGGCCTTCAGGGGCCCTGTGAACCCAGCATCACTTCCATTCCTAGGGTAACACGCAGAGCAGAGGTTCTTAAAATGTGAAACACCGACCATCTGCATCAAAGTCACCTGGGAAGCATCTTTTTAAAAAGGCACTTAGCTACCCAGGCGCTGCATCCTCCACCCACTGAATCAGAAGAAGGTGCCAGATATCTGCATTTGTTTCTAAAAAACACCCTCCAGTGCTCCTTAGACCTGCTAAAACATTTAACCTGGAAGCTTCAAAAACTCTCTGTGTCACAGAAGCCCAGGGGGAGCAATCACAAAGCCGCCACTACCCTGCCTCATTTTTAATCACTTTCACAGCAGACCACGGAGCACCCGGCCAACCCAGAGACCAGTGGGTTGAAGATGTGTTTTCTGCTATCTTACTAAGAGCTGAGCAGCATTTCCTGTGCCTTATGCTTCATTAGCACATTAGTGGTATCGCTTCCTGTGACTGACTCTATGTTTCCATCCTGGCAAAGTGGTTTGTTCTTTTCTCTCTGTGGGGCGGGTCGGAGGAGGGGTGAGGGTTGGGGATGAGCTTCTCACTAAGCCTTTCAAGGGCCTCTTTGCAGTCTCCCCCTCTGTGCCACTCACGGTCCCACCTGACGACGGAGACCACGGATCATCCATGAGCTCCCCCTTTGGTAGCACCACACCAGGATGAGATTTCACCTCCGGCACTGGGCATTGTAGCCACATCCAGGTAGAATCAACCTGTGGATTTTGTATGTTGGGTCAACTCAGCCTGACATTTTAGGGGCAAGGACAAGGTAGGGAATTTGTCAGGGGGGAAAGAAAGTTCTAGAAAGAAAAATTGAGAGCTTTAGAATGAAAGAAATAAAAACCAAGACTTTTGTTTGTGAGGGACTACAGTGAATACACATTGAAGAACAAGAAATCTTAAGTGTAAAAAGTTGTGAGTAAGCCTTCGTCTAAAGTGAGAATAGCAGCACAATTGGAAGAGCATAGTCGATGTCACTGAACTGTGCATGTAGAAATTTTTTTGAAATGGTATATCTTTGGCTATGTATATTTTCACCAAAAAAAAAAAAAAAAAGTTGAGAAGGGAGAGGGTTGACGTGTTGTGGGGTTGTTAACCAATGTCATAAAACAATATGTGTAAAAAAAAAAAAAAAAAAAGTTGTGAGTTAGCGAGTATTTGAAAGAAATGGAGACCAGAAGGATTTCTCTAATTCTGTAATGTTGTCTACTAACAAATTGTTTATATCACACATGATTACATGCAAAGTACAAACCAATTTTCCTTTTCTCCCTGGAGTCAGCAGCTTAGGAAGAGCCAGGAGAAGTGACAGGCATGCTGGCTAGCTGATTATGACCAACAAAAGACTTAGGAGGAGAAGCTGAACCCGGAGACCATTGCAGGGGTCGATGTGACAATGGAGCACACTATCCCAGCCTTTTCAGAAACCAAAGGGATGACCTTGGAGCCCAGCACGCTGCAGAAAACTCATGGCAGCCTAGACGGGTGAGTGAATCGGGTGGTGAGCCCACCATCCTCAGATTTAGACAGGGTGTCCTGGCCTGCGGGGGGTGCTTCTAGCACAGTGGTACTGCCACCCCTCACAACTGGGCTGAGGTCCACTAAGACCACCATATTGCAGGCTCAGAGAAGTTTTCTCAGGGATGCTGGAAGGAAAGGAATAGGTGTTCAGGAGAAAAGGAAGTTGCTGGGGAAGAGGAAAAGCTGTGAAACACAGAATTTTCTTAGAGCTAGCTGCCAGCCTGGCTGGATTTTCTACCCCTCTGGGGCCTCGATCACTAGCCTCAGTCTTTCCTATCTCAGGTCCCACTAATCAGTCTTCAAAAACACTAGATCCCATCATGATAAAAACAAAAGGCTCACTTTTCCCAGGGATATGTTTTTAGGTCTTAAAAACTTACCAAGGAGGTAAAATGTAACAATAGTTGTAATGAAGATAAGCCTTTAGGACATAGAATCTCAAGAGCACACCATGGCTGTAAATTTTACTGCTATAGCTTTCAATCTCATAAAAACAAAAATAAAAAGTCCAGTAGCAGTTGAAACTTCAGTATCACTGGCAGGTATAAACTTCAGTGCTATGAGAACAGAACAATCCAATGACATAAATTTCAAAACTATTGTAAATGTTATCACCATGACAAACAAGCACTTGGGCACTGGTGGAGAATGAATTTGTAGAAATTGTCAGAACCCTGTGGCTCCCACCCCTGCCATTTCTTTATTCATTCATGTATTTATTAATTCACTCATTCATTAACAAATATTCATCAGGCCCCTACTAAGTATCAGACACTGTCTCAGCACCAAGTAAACAGGATAGACAGGTCCCTTACTTCCTGAGGCTTACGGTCAAGACGAGGGAGGCAGATGATAACAAAGGAACATATACTATAACAGTCAGTCATATGCACTATGGTTTGATGGTTTCTTTGTTTTTAAATTGATAGGGTTTTGCTATGACGGTGCTTTGAAGGGAAAAAAAACCACAGGGCTAGGAGACTAAGAGTAAGGAGCGGTCAGGGAAGACCTGCCTGAGGAGGTAACATTTCAGAAGAGACCAGAATGAAATGAGGGACAGAGCCACGTAGGTGCTGGGAGAGAAAGCAGCAGGTCTGAGATGGGGCCGTGCTTGGAATGAGCAAGGGACAGCAAGGCATCCTGGTGATCGAAGTGCAGGGGTCAGAAGGAAAGTGGTAAGAAATGAGGTCAGAAGATAGGCAGACCGGATCATACTGTGCCTTAACGTCCTCATGAGGTAGGGACTATGGATTTTATTCCAAGTGTGATGGGAAGCCACGACAGTTGCACGTCAAGAAGGATTAGCCAACTCACAATTAGGGAGTGGCTCTGATTGACTGATTAGAACGATCAAGTGGGCTCCCGTATTAAGAGAGTACGGTGGGAGCAAGCGTGAAAGCAAGGAGGCCAGTTAGAGAGGCTGGGAGCCTATTGAAAGGCCCTGGTGAAAATCATGGTGGCTTGAACCAGGGTCGAGCACAGGAGGAGACAGAGAGTTGGTTGGATTTGGGATAGACAGATGCCCAGGGTAAAGCAGATGGAATTTGCCGATTGGCTGGACGTGGGGCATGGAAAAAAAAAAAAGAGAGAGCAGGCAAGGACGGCTGTGAGGTTTTGAGCCACTAGCTAATGGGAAATAGCAGAGGAGGAGCAGGTTTCTTCAAGGAGAACAGGAGCTCTGTTTTGGACGTATTTGGTTTGAGATGGCTGTTAGGCAGCCTAGCAGAAACGTTGAGTAGAAAGTTGGATAAACAAACCTAGATCACAGGAGGACAAAAACCCTCACAGAGGTTCCCTGGCAGATGTCCTGGTTTATTTTGGGGGTAGCAGGGCTGCTACTGCATTCCTGCTGCAACCTCGCTTGACTGCTTCCTGTTACAGTAGGCACAGCCTCCTGGGGGTATAATTTGAATGCATTTCACAACTGAAGCAAAGCAGCAACTCCAGACCTGCCTAGGAGTTGCAAGGTAGCACAGAACTCATCCAGGGCAGTTGCATTAGTTAAATTCCACACAACAGCAGAGTGTTGCCTGGAGACCAGCCCCAAAGCGTGGTGCTGTGGGGGTTACTCAAGTTCATGCAAGCTGGACTCTGCCACTGAGCCACTCCCTGATTGAGGTGGGTAAGCCTCTCCCCAGTGAAGCCAGGAAGCCCAGCACTGGGGAACAAAGGGAAGCAAGGGCAGATGGACTTGCCTTTGCAAATATGGAGTTCAGTGTGGTGGAGTGAAAAGAGCATGATCTTTGGACCCAAACAGACGTAAGAGCCACATTTCATCTCTGTTACTTCCTAGCTGTGTGATCTTTGACAAGTTATTTTAACTTTCTGAGTCTAAATCTCAGGTTCCTTGGCCACAAAGAGGGACAGGAGATTGTTATAAAGATTAAACAAGGTTCACTTGTAACCCCTGGCTCACAGCAGGCATTCAAAGGTCCCTTTTCCCCTTGTGTCATTCCCCCTATTCTCGAAGTCACCATTCAGGTGCCTTAGCCTTTCCTTCATGGGTCCCCGTTCCAAATCCTCGGGGTTCTAACTCCTGGAAGAAGCTTCTTCTCCTACCTCCCACCGTCTTGTGGCGGGGGCATGGCGCTTGGTTTTCCTCCTAGGGATAAAGACCAGAGCGCCACCATCTTCTCTGTGTTTGCGGGGCTCCTTGCCACCCTCCTGGTCATCACGGTTCTCTGCATCCTGTGGAACTGGAATAAACGGAAGAAGTGTAAGTCCTTTGTTCCAAAATCAAGTCACACTAGGGTTCATAATCGAGCCTGGCATTTAAAATCCAGTTTGGGTTATCTAATCCCCCATACCTAGTGTCCCTGGGTGGAGCAAACAGTTAATGCACTCGGCTGCAAACCAAAAGTCCACCCAGAGTCTCCTTGGAAAAAAGACCTAGCGATCTACTTCCAAAAAAATCAGCCATTGGAAATCCTATGGAGTACAGTTCTACTCTGACACACGGGGAGTCGCCATGAATTGGAATCAACTCCATGGCAACTGTTTTTTTAACCTCCCACACCAAGTTATTTTCCAGGAGGAGGTCTCTGTTCTTATCCCACACGCTGGTCACTGTCTCACTCAAGATCTTGAGCCATGACTTTCAAATGCCTAGTGCTGATTCGAGTTCTGTTTTGAAAGACATTGGCCCAGTACCCCATGGTGCAGTTTTCTCTTCCTGCTTCTGTTCACTGAGTCGCCTATTTGTCTAGCTCAAATAGGACTTGTCAAGTCTGAAAATGTATTTTTTTATGATATATAGTGAGAGTGGGGAATATTCCCAGGGAACACTCCATTCGCAAGAGTCCTCATTCTGTGCAGCTGACCCCTGCCATGACCCCTGTGTCTCTCATTGCCTCGCAGGCCCAGTTCCTTACCTCCGAGTTACTGTCATGCCCTTGCTGACCCTGCCTCAGTGCAGGCAAAGATCCAAAAACATTTATGACTTCTTGCCTCGGAGACAAGAAGAGCCAGGTAGGTTCTTGCCCCTAATCCATGGAGCCCAGATACACTAAACTCCTCCCAGCACACACCTCTCACCACCAGAAGCAACTTCCTCCAAGCCTTCAGACCTATCTGCCCCTCAGAGAGCACCAAAGAGAATGGGGTAGATGAGCTGCAAGATGCAGCTCCAGTGGGGAGCCTGGAGAGCTCTAAAGAAGGAGGAGACTCTTCTGGGTTTGGGCTTTTGTTTTATATGGATGTTAAGGTGGCAGAGAAAAGAAAGGAGTATCTAGGTGTGAGGAAGGTACACAGAGGAGAACATGGCCACCAGCAAGGAGGCTACTACCCAGAAGCTTCCTTCCCAGCCTCCCCAGCCCCTTTGCTAATGTCCTCTAGTGCCACCAGCACTTAGGAGAGTACTAGGTCCCAGAGGGCATCGTCACTGTAGCTCTGACCCTCTGACCACAGAATACCAGGCCCCAGACTGGAGATACCCAGCACCTGACAACCCAGTTTCACCCGTGATGCAGGGATTGTCAGGAGGAAGCCCTTGGAGGACTCACTAACTATTTTCAGGTGTTCTCTGTCCTTGCAGGGAGACATCAGTCAAGGAGTATTCGCATTTTCAGTACTGAGAGCCTTCTCTCCAGAAATTCGGACAGCCCTACCCCTGAGCACGTGGTAAGAGCCAAACCCCTTGGGAGAAATGACAGATCTCTGGCAGAAAAACTGAAGTGAAAGAGTTCTGCTCTCGGATCTTGTTTCACCACAGCAGACAAGCGACGTGTCCTCTGGCACACGCCCCGCAGCCCTATTAATAAATCGAGAGGACTAGCCTCAGGACTTCCCTAATGCCCAATGAGGAAAATTAAGAAAGATAAGAGCACGTGCTTGAGATCTGAAGAAAGGCATCAGGGCACATGGATTCCATGACATGATGTTAGGACTGAAATGGATTGTTTTAACAGAGACATGATAACTTGTTTATCCGAATGAGTGTTGACCCCTTCAAAGTAATCACCTCAGGAAGGTACACAAATATTCTAACAATGCTGTTGGTGCTCAAAATATATTTAAGCCCTGCTTTGGGGATTACTTCTAGGGCCTGTGTCATATCGTTTCAACTATCCTCAGTATTAGAAATATTCATAAGCTATTAACAGTACCGTAGCTGAGGTATAAAGTGTTTCATCAAAATGGGGCAGTTCTTTGAGGTTATTATTTTTGTTAGATGCCATTGAGTCAATTTTGACTCACAGTGATCCCATGTGACAAAGTAGAACAGCCCCATAGGATTTTCTAGATCTTTGCAGAAAGAGATCAGCCCATCTCTTTTCCCCAGGAGCCGCTGGGTGGATTCAAACTGCCGACCTTTCAGTTAGCAGCCCAGCGCTTAACCATTGTGCTACCAAGGCTCCTTATTCATTCTCTGAGGTTATAAAGGGATAATTACAATGAATAACTACAACCCCATGTGTCTTATGATCTGGCTTTGAAGGAAGCTTCCAGGGAAGAGCCCAACGATAATTCTGTGAGGAGGTACCATATACCGTAGAGGGGCTACTTTGAAGAACACGGTACTTGTTTTCATAGATAAGTTCGTGTTTGTTTTGCTAAGGAACAGGCTCCTCCTCTGTTTTGTGGTCATCCTCAGGTAAGTAGTGATGCTCCCACTGCTGTTGATTTTGTTCATTGCCCAACCTTTCATTATCCAGAGGTTTAGGTTCAACTACTACACAGCCACCTCCACAAAGTCGATGCTTTTGCTTCCTCCTCTGCCTACGCATCCCACTCCTTGGGCTCTGCTACTGCCTGTTCAGACTTCCTGGGGCAGCAAGTCTGAGCGGCTGATAAGGGCAGGGAAGAGTAAACTTCATTGGCAAAGCTCATTCCAGGATATGGGTAGGAACTGAGTGGATTTTGCATTTAGAGTTTAGGTCTCAAAGTGACTTAAGCCCCTAAAGATACTTGATTTGGACTCCACAGGATTTTAGGAACATTTGAAATCAGCTGTCAACATTTAAAAACAAAGAGATTTCACACTGAAAGTCCAGATTTCCAACTTTTCCTGAAAATTCAGAAGTTCTGGAAACATCAAGCCAGCATCCCTAAATGCCAATGAGCAACTGAGTCTGTGTGTCAGCTGCCCCATTAATAATAATGGCAAGGTTTTTTTGTTTGTTTGTTTGTTTTAGTGTTTTTTATGTACCAGGAGCTATTCTAAACACTAGTTGCCTTAGTTATCTAGTGCTGCTATAACAGATATATCACAAGCAGGTGACTTTAACAAACAGAAATTTATTTTCTCACTGTTTAGGAAGCTAGAAGTCCAAATTCAGGGTGCTAGCTCCAGGGGAAGGCTTTCTCTTTCTATCAACTCTGGAGGAAGGCCCTTGTCTCTTCTGAGCTCCTGGGCGATCTTCATGTGGCTTGGTATCTCTCTTCCTCCATCTGTGCTTGCTTGCTTGTTTAATCTCTTTTATATCTCAAAAGAGATTGATTTAAGACATACCGTATACTAATCCTGCCTCATTTACATAACAAAGAAAACCCATTTCCAAATGGGATTATAACCACAGATATAAGGGTTAAGATTTACAACACATATTTTTGGGGGACACAATTCAACCCATAACATTCCACCCTTTGGCCCCCCAAAGTTCATGTCCTTGCCCCATGCAAAATACATTCACCCCATCACCTCATCACAAAAGTCTTAAATCAACTCTAACTTCAAAATCTCATCTTCTGAAGCATCTTCCATCCTAGGGCAAAACTCCTCTTCACCTGTGAACCTGTGAAATATAGAATACAGGTTATTCTATATTCTTCTAAAGTACAATGATAGAACAGGCACAAGGTAGACATTTCTATTACAAATGGGAGAAACTGGGGGGAAGAAGGGGATAACAAGCACTAAGTAAGTTCAAAACCCAGCAGAACAAAGTACATTAGCTCTCAAGGCTTGAAAATAAACCTTTCTTATCTGAGACCATCTGGGCAATGGCCCCAGCCTCCAGACTCTGGATGTTGGCCATGCCCTCTGGATTCTGGGTGGAGGCCCTTCAGCCCTGGGCTTCAGCTCAGCCTTCCAGGCAAGCCCACTGGGATGGCAACTCTGCTCCCTCAGCTTTGGGTGGCACCATTCTCCTAGTCCATCTGAGTGGTGACCCCACCCCCTTGGCCCCAGCAGGCCCTGTTCTTCTGCCCCTTGGGCATGGCAGCCCCACTCCCTCTGCTTTGGGTGGCAGCCCCACCTCCTGGCACACCCTAACGGCAGCCTCACATTCCAGAACCAAGTTAGAGAAGATCTGACTCTTTGAAACCTAGGAGGCTGTGGCCCCAGCCTTTGAGATCCAGGAGACAGTGGCCTCACCCTTTGAAACCGAGAAGGCCCTGCTTCCCATGTTCCTCCCAACAGTTCTGCTGATCTCCGAGTTACTTCAGGGATGGTTCTTTTCTTTCATTGGACGACAACAGATGTGGTTCCTTTGACCTGTTTCCTGCCTTTAGAATTCCAGAAACCAGGCAGCGTTCTCTCCTTTTGTTCTTTCTCTATCCCCTTCAGTCTAAGCTGATGGGCTTTCTGCTGCGGTAGTTGGTTAGAGGCATCAGTCATAGGCTTACTCTCTTTAGCAAAAGATTGTGTAGCCATGTCCTTGGTGAACATTCTAGGACTCATGTCCTTAGTTTGTACAACGGAATTTTCCAAATCTTTCAGTTTTGTTTTCATTTTGCACAGTTCATTTTTAGGTCCATCTCTTTCCTCTTGCATTTTACTATAAGCGGCAAGGAGACAACATGTGACCCCTTTAAGATCTTGCTTAGAAATCTCATCAGCCAGATATCCAAGTTCATCACTTATGAGTTCTACCTTCCAGCAAATATTTGAACATAATTCAGAAAAGTTCTTTGCCACTGCATAAAAAGCATCACCCTTCTTCCATTGTCCAATCACATGTTCATCATTTTAAAACTTCCCCGGAAGCACATTTAACATCCACATTTCTAGCAACATTCTGTTGCTAGTGCCATATGTACAGTCATCCCCCCGTATCTGCGTGGGATTGGCTCCAGGATCCCCAGCAGATACCAAAATGCAAGAATGCTCAAGTCACTTATATAAAATGACATAGTATTTGCATATAACCTACATATATCCTCCCATATACTCTAAATCATCTCTATATTACTTATAATACCTAATACAGTGTAAATGCTATGTAGAAGTTGTTACATAGTACTGTATTGTTTAGGGAATAATGACAAGATTCGAAGTGAACAATGTTCAAACAACGAGTGCTAGAGAGTGACTGAGGATCTGTGAAAGAAGGGGAGGCTACAGCAGGGTATGCCTACACATCATTTTATTCATGTGGATTCAGTATAGTGCTCAGCATGTGGCAAATTCAAGTTTTGCTTTTTGGAAATTTTTTTTTTTCTGATTATTTTTGATCCACAGTTGGTTGAATCCACAGATGTGGAACCCACAGATACGGAGGGCTGATGACTGTATTCTCTAAGACAATGGAGATTTTCTCTACCACTCTCCTCACGTCTTTCTGAGCCCTCACCAGAATTGCCTTTGATGTCTATAATTCTACCAACAGTCTCTTCGAAGCAATCTAGGCTTTTACTATCAGGCACCTTAAAACTCTTTCAACCTCTATCCATTACCCAATTCCAAACGACTTCTATATTTTAGTTATCTGATAAGAGCAGCGCCCCACTCTTCCAGTACCAAATTCTTAGTTATCTATTGCTGCTACAACAGAAATACTACAAGTGGGTGGCTTTAACAAACAGAAATTTATTTTATCACAGTTTAGGAGGCCAGAAGTCTGAATTCAGGGTGCCGGCTCTAGGGGAAGCGTATCGCTCTTTGTCGACTCTGGAGGAAGGCCCTTGTTTCTTCTGAGCTTCTCCTGGGCAATCTTCATATGGCTTGGTGTCTATCTTCCCCCATCTCTGCTCCTCTCACTTGTTTAACCTCTTCTATATCTCAAAAGAGATTGACTTAAGACACACCATACACTAATCCTGATTCATTAACATAACAAATAAAACCTATTCCCAAATGAAGTTATAACCACACATATAGGGGTTAGGATTCATAGCACATATTTTGGGGGGACACAATTCAATCCATAACACTAGTAATCTATTTTCTCTTCACAAAAACCTTATGATGTTGATATTATGATTATCCCCACCTTATAAATTAGAAAACTATGACTCCATGCATTTGGTTAAGAGATTAGGTAACTTGCCCCAAACTCTTTCATCAAGTAAGTGGTGAGGCTGGGATTTGAAGCCCTCCGTTTGAGCCTAAGCCTATACCTATGCTACGTTGCCTCCCAATGCATTCTGAGGAGGCCGACTTTTTCTGGTTTATAATACTGCCCTCCCACTCCCCACTGAACTCCCTCACCGCAATTTTTCATCACAATTTCACTGTTGTTTTTCTTAAACGCTGCCCACTTCCTTAATACCTACTAGGCATCTAAAGCCTTGCAGTTTGAGGTCCTTCGTTTAAAGCTTCTTCCATCATGGGGAAAAAATATACTGGGCAGGGGAGAAGAAAAGATTTGTCCATAGTTTTGTCTTCCATCCTATCACTGGCCTTCTCTTCTTCCCCACAGCTCTCACAAGCAGGCAATGCCCTCCAGGTGCATGAAGTCCATACCTGTGCCATGGGGTATGCAGTGGGTGTCTATGACAACACTATGGTGCCCCAGATGTGTGGGACCTTCACGCCCTCAGCACACTACGTCAATGTCAGAGCTTCCAGAGATGACCTGAGCGTTTCTTCAGAGGATTCGAGGGATTATGTCAATGTGCCCAGAGCAGAAGAAATTGCTGAGAATCTAGCTTCCAACTCCCCCAGGAATCTGTCTGTCCTCCCAAGTACACAGGAGCTAGACTTTACTGAGAAAAGAGACGTGGGCTGTGGGGACACCAGTGACTGCACCAGATTTTGGTCTCCAGGAACTGGGAGCAGCAATGAACTCAGTGATGAGGAGAGCTCTTCTCAGACCTCAAATGACTACGTCAACATGTCAGAATTAGATCTTGGGGCTGCTCAGAAGGAGGAGCCCTGGATGACTTTTCAGTGCTGCAGAGATTATGAAAATGTCCCACCAGCCGATGTCAATGGAAGCCAGCAGCAGGCAGAGGAAGAGGTGACATCCTTAAACACAGACCATGTGAAGGGCAGGACAGATGCTCTGGGGACCCACACTCAGCCTGTCATGCAATCAGACAGTTTCCTTGTTTTAGGGGATCATATGGCCTTTCAGCCATTGGCACAGAGTGGGAATAGTCAGATGAAGCATAGAGAAAAGACGCCAAGTGAGGACGATAGTGACTACGAGAATGTGCTAGCTGCCAAGTTAGGAGACAAGGACTCTGAGCAGGGATCGGGCACACAGCTCCTTCCTGATGAATTAAGACCCAGCGACCCAGCTGGAAAGTTACATGGAATGGTTTATCCTGCTGGATCCACAGCCACCACAGAGTCCAGTGATGATCCATGACCACTCTAGTATCCCAGTGGATTCATTTGGTTGGGCTCAAAAGAGGCTGAGGTGAGTAGGGAACTAAGAGGCTAAGAGGGAGCAAAGGTTTGGGGAAGCCAGATAGGAATTCTTGTCAAGCAAGTTGTTATCTGTCATACCAGCTTAAGAATGTGTGCTGAATCTGCCTTATAGGACTGTTGTGGAAGATAAGAAATGGGATAGTACCTTAGTGCCTATTGGAAACATGAAGCTGTCTAAAATCATTACCTTCACTAAAACCCAGCTGCAGAGCAACAGTACAGATTATTTTGTAATCTAGGCAGAAACCAACAGGAAGGAAGAAGTCAAGGGGAGGGTGTTTCCGCTTTAAAAAAGTACAGACATTCAAATGCTGGAGAGGATGCTGAGCAACAGAAACTGTCAGTCATTGCTGGTGGATCACAAACCATTTAATAGCCACTTAGGAAAACTGTTCGGCAGTTTCTCATAAACATACACTTAGCATATAACCCAGACATTCCAATACTACAGATTACTCAAGTGAAATGAAAACTTACGTTCACACAAAAGCTGGTACAGGAACTTTTGTGGCAACTTTATTCATAATTGCCAAAAACTAGAAATAACCCAGATGTCTTTCAACAGGTGCGTGGATAAACAAACTGTGGCACATACTACTCTGGATTAGAGCTGGGATATAGTAGGAACTCAGATTTATTTTCATATGTATATAAATAGATCATTACAAAAATAAACACGGATTTGTGTGCATACATGGGTTACTATACATACATGTATTTTTCTAGCTCTATGTACCTAGGGCGCCGAGGAGTAGTGACATCCCATAGCAACTAGCACACCCACCACTTGGATCTTAGTTTCAGAACACTATTCTCCAATCAGTGAAGTATTGATTCATTCAACAACATGGGTGAAGTTATTTTTAATAGACTATTTTTTAGAGCAGTTTTTAGTTTATAGAGAAATTGTGCAGAAAATACAGAAAGTTCCATATATTCCCTCTCCCTCTGCATACTGCTTCTCCTATTATTAACAATGTGAGTGAATCTTAAATGCATTTTGCTAAGTAAAAGAAGCTAGACCAAAAGTCTATCTATTGTATGATTCCATTTATATGACATTCTGGAAAAGGCAAAACTACAGGCATGGAAAAGAGATATGTGGTTGCCAGAGGCTGGGAGAGGGTGTGAATTTACTACAAAGGGATTGCATAAGGGAATTTGGGGGTGATAGGCCTGTTCTGTATAGGAGTCCTGGTGGCTCAGTTGTTAAGCACTCAGTTGCTAACTGAGAGGTCAGCGGTTCAAACTCACCAGTGGCTCTGCGGGAGAAAGATGTGGCAGTCTGTTCCCATAAATATTACAGTCTTGGGAACCCTATGGGGCAGTTCTACTCTGTCCTATAGGGTCGCTATGAGTCGAAATTGACTTGACAACAATGGGTTTGTTTTTTTGTTTTTAGACCTGTTTTGTATAGTACTGTGATAGTAGATCTATGACTCCATGTATTTGTCAAAATACAAAGAAATGTACACCACCAAGAGTGACATTTTCTGAATTAAAGCTTAAAAAAAAATTAGCCATAATGTCAGAGGGACCCAGGATAGAATGCAGACTGTGACAGATGAATCTACCTGCTTTATAAATGTATGTATGACACAATGTCGCTGAAAGCGGTGGGAGGAAATGAGCTGATGTAAGTCACTTTCGAAACCAGTGTTTTGACTGGATATTATAAGGCTGAAAACATACAACCTGTACACAAATACTTCAATTTAGTTGGAATATCTGTATCTCAAAGGAGTAAGGTTAGCAATTCTGAGACCACTTTACACATATACTAACTCATTGCTATAGAGTCAATTCCGACTCATAGCAACCCTATAGGACAGAGTAGAACCACCCCATAGAGTTTCCAAGAAGTGGCTGGTAGATTCGAACTGCCGACCGTTTGGTTAGCAGATGAGCTCTTAACCAGTGCACCACCAGGGCTCCACACATATACTAAGGTTGAACCAATAGGTAAAATATTGTAGGTAACCGCAGCCAGGTTTCTCACTGTCAGAGAAAGAAGTTACAAATAAGCAAGTGGGAAAGGCTAGAAGGAATGCTGTGATGCTGGATTAGAGCTGGGGATACAATATGAACTCAGGTTTGTTTTAATACATATACAAATAGATCGTTACAGAAATAAATACAGATTTGTGTGCACACACATGCATATATTTTCTATCTCTGTGCACCGAGGGCACCTGGGGGCAGTGACACCCCATAGCAACAAGCACACCTAGCACTTAGATCTTGGTTTCAAAATACTATTCTTCAATAAAAGGAATCAGGGCTCCTTGGAGAAATGGCTGGTTCTAGGGCTGGGGCAGGGAAAATACAAGATGAGCCTGGAGCATCTTATAGGGCCCCAAGGTAAGGACGTACCAAAAGAAAAGAAAAAAATATGAGGGCATGTCAAAAACAGCCAGCTGAAAGAGCTTTTAATGGGAAGGTTGGAACAAGCTGAGCAATAAAAATAAATAGTTAAAATATTGATTGATTACCCAAAGAATAAAATAAATATCCATGATTCCATACCAATATAAATAAATGATTGAATAAATCAGTCAATTGGAGGAAAGGGATAAATCTTCCTTACAGATGAATTTCAAATAACAAATGTAGAAGGAATGAGGGAAGTAGAAAAATATCACCATTAGGGAATACTTCTCAGCCATAAAGAGAAATGAAGTTCTGATGCATGCTAAAACATGGATGAACCTTGAAAACATTATGCTAAACGAAATGTCAGACACAAAAGAACAAATATTGTATGACCCCACTTACATGAAATATCTAGAATAGACAAATGCATAGAAACAAAGTTTGTCAGTGGTTACCAGGGACGGATGGGAGAAGGAAATGGGGATTTATTGCTGAAGGCACACTGAGTTTCTGTTAAGGGCAACGAAAAAATTTGGGAACGGATATTGGTGACGGTGGCACAAAATGATGATTGTAATTAACATCACTGAATTGTACCTGTAAAAAATGTTGACACGGCAAACGTTTTGTTATACATATTTGTATCACAATTTAAAAAAAAAGAAAAAAAATCACCATTAGGACACCACAGTAATAATTGCTATAGGTAAGTACGCTGATGAAAGCTAAAATTAGTGGGTAACACTTTAAGGAGAGACAAAACAGCTATATAGCTTTGAGGACGCTCCCCCTGTCATGGTTTGAATTATGTCCCCCCAAAAATGTGTATATCAGTTTGGCTGGGCCATGATTCCTGGTACTTGTGATTTTCCTATATGTTGTAAATCCTGCCTCTATGATGTTAATGAGGGAGGATGGGTGGCAGTTGTGTTAGTAAGGCAGGACCTGATCTACAAGACTGGATTGTGTCATGAGGCAATCTCCTGAGATATAAAAGACAGAAGTGAGCAGTGAGACAGGGGGACCTCATACCATCAAGAAAGCAGTGCTGAGAGCAGAGCGTGTCCTTTGGACCAGGGTCTCTGCACCAAGAAGCTCCTAGTCCAGGGAACACTGATGAGAAGGCTGACAGAGAGATAAAGACTTCCCCTGGAGCTGACGCCCTGAATTTGGACTTTTAGCCTACCTTGCCTGTGAGGAAATAAACTTCTCTTCGTTAAAACCATCCACTTGTGGTATTTCTGTTATGGCAGCACTAGATGACTAAGACACCCCCTAAATATTTATTCACGACTGTGGTGGTTTTAACCCATGTCTATAAATTCTTTGAAACCTCCCCTCCAGGAGGTGGAGCTTAATTCCCTTTCCCCTGAGTGTGGCTGGTTGTAGTGGCTCATTTTTAATGAATAGCGTATGGAAAGGGAAAAACAGTAACTACACAGTGGAGAAACTTGGCAGACATCACCTCTACCAAGTGGTCAAGGTTAACATCACCAGTAACGAGTCAATGTTACTATCACTTCACCTCTGTGGTATTCTTCCTCAAAATCCATAGCCCAGTCTAATCATGAAAAAAAGTCAGAAAACCCACAGTAAATGACATTCTGCAAAATACCTGACCAGAACTCTTCAAACGTGTCAAGGTCATGAAAGACAAAGACAGACTGAGAAACTATCACAGACTGGAGGAATGCTTGGACGGGATAAAGGCAGATTGTTGCAGGAGCTAGCTCTTCCATGTCTGGTAACGGTGCCATTGTATAGGCCTCTAAAGTTCACAAGTAACCAGTATTTAAATACCTGCCACACAGATGACACTGTGCCAGTCGGGCATTGATGGCCAGTCAGGGCTAGCCAGGGAAGCAGCGACAAGCAGAGAGAGGGGACAGCAGCCTCACTTAGGCAAGTAAGGAGAGATTTGTATCAACTGTGAGAATGAAGTTTACAGGAACAGAACCAAATCTCAAAAACTGAAATGAAAGAATTCTCACAACCAAGAGTGGCTGAAAATTCATAGAATCCGAATAAAAAGTTGTTAAAAGAACTACCACCCAGTGGGAAAGAGAGGTCCAACATTCCACAATTGAGGGGCAGGTCCTAGAAAAAATAAAGCCAACTCATGTTCATATCCCGAGTTGGATACCTTAATAAGCCAGTTACACTTACATACATTCTCTCAAACTAAGAATGATTGATAAATTGTAGATTGTCTTACATTAGATAGGTAACTTGTTTATTTTTCATTCTAAGAATTTTTACAAACAAATTGATGCAAGACTTTTTAAAAAATAATGTAATTCTTTCTTTCTCCTTATGGTTTTATTTTCTCATTTTACTTATCAGGAAATTTTGAATTAAATGGAATACCCAATTGCAGTCGTTGTCTCATCTCAATTGCCTGATAACGCTAAACGCAAGGAAACTTTTTCAAGATCAGGAATGAGAAGTGGATGTAAAGATAACTAATTCACTGGGATTCTTCGATTACTTAAATATATTCAATTAATTATTCAAACTTGTATTATAGTGATGTGTTCTCATTCAGAATTCTGTTTGGTATGAAATGCAGAGGTTTGCTAGGTCCCCTGCATCCTTCTATAAAGACCCCGTCCTTGAAGGGTGAGCAGAAGACATAACTTGATGTCTTTCTTGGATCTGCCCTCTCTGAACCTCTCTTAGTTACCTTGGGCTGGATCATCATTCCTGGGTTTCCTGTGGGCTGAGGGCCTGTACTGACTTGCAAATACTTCCAGGAACTCTGAGTCTCAAAACAGTCAATAAGTGGATGCCCTACCTCCCCGGAGTTAGGGGAAAATGGAAATAAACACTTCCTCTTGCCAACCTTTTCCTTCAGCTTTCCCATCCCCAGACTGGAAAGGTGGCTATACATTTCTACCCTGAAGGGTTAGGACCATTTCAGAAGAATAGGACAACATAACCCGAACTTTAACTGTTTCCTCCTATCTCAGACACTCTTTTGACTCTCCAGGAACAAGGGAAGATGCCTCAAACACTTCACAAGCAAGCAGTCTCCCAGGCAAGGGTGACTTCATGGGCACACGTGTGCAGTTGCCCAGGGACAGCTTAGCTGTCGCCATCTTGAAATTCTTAACTTTGGAAGAAATTCTTCTTTGTGAGCTTATGTTTGTAAATAAAATCTGCTGGGACAATGCAGGCTGCATGTGGGCAGAGGAGATGCACAGAATATGCATATCCACCACTCCTTGTGGCTCTATTTGCATATAGCTTTGATGATGCCCCATAAGTACAGAATTCTGTTGGACCCACAATTCGCATGTCTCAAAGTAAGTACAAGAAAAGTGTGTGGTGTCTACAACTGAGTAAGCAGGGGCTCTGACAGTCCTGAGAGACCACAATTTCTGTTCAAACCAGAGCTTGCTTTGAATCCAGAAAGAGGCAATAGTGCTCTAAGAAGCACAAATGACTGAGGAACCCTATTATAGCCTTTCTTACTTGTATTACTTTGTTGTAATAGTTAACCACTTACACTGAAAATAATGACACAGAAGGAAAGGGACAGTTAGGGCAGCTTCTCATAGTTCCTTTTCCTTTGATTTTCTACCTTTGATTTACTGATGTAGTCTTTCCTTATTCATCAGTTAATCAAAGGTAGGATGTGTGTATATCAAGAAGCAAAATAAAAACAGTTGAGTTAGTTTTGTGTAGTGTTTCCACTGTTGTGGTAAGAATTAAATAGATACATACGTACAAGCTGCAAAATAAAATTAGTATGGTTTTGGTGACTCCACAGACAAGTTAAACACTCATATTTGCATTTAAAACAGGCGTTGCACAACGTAAAGATGAATGGTAAAATTCATGCTAACAATTTAAAATTTTTAAAATTTTTTATTTAAAGAATGCATTAAGTAGTATCTTAGTCTGGGTTCTCCAGAGAAGCAAAACCAGTGAAGTGTATAAATATATATATAGAGAGATTTATATCAAGGAAATGGCTCACATGGTTGTAGAGGCTGGAAAGTCCCAAGTCTGTGGGTTACCCTGGAGGCTTCTCCTGGTTCACGTAGCTGCAGAGGCTGGTGAACCCAAGATCAGCAGGTCAGACAGCACGCCTCTGACTCACAGGCTGCAGAGGCCAATGAATCCCAAGATTGGCAGGTAAGATGGCAGGCCACTGGCACACAAGCTCCAGAGGCTGACGAATCCCAAGATTTAGCAGGTAAGGTGCTAGTTCAAGTCTCAAGAACCAGAGGTCAGCTGAACAGGAGCCAGCTGCAGGATCCAGGGCAAGCAAAATCCAGCAAACTTGGCCAGAAAATCCATCCATATTGGATGCAGGCCACACCCCCCAAGGAAATTCCCTTTCAACTGATTACTCATAGCAGATCTCATCATGGAAGTGATTACACTACATCAGATCTCATCATGGAGGTAATTACATCACTATACGACTGCCAAACCACATCATAACTGCCAAACCACTGAGAATCATGGCCCAGCCAAGTTGACACACAACCTTAACCATCACAAGTAGTAAATAAAAGACACTATGACAAATCAAGAGAGAAACCATAGAAGAAAGGAAAAAGCTTTATATTTTAGCACCTTTAATGATATTTTTTCCTTTTTTTAGCAAGAAGCCCCACAAATTATGTAGCCAGCCCTGCTCTCATGGGTCTGCCTTCCATGGTCACGTTTATGTGCTTACCTGAGTCCCTCCACAGGATTATGGAGTATTTCACCTTCCCCTTTGTTACGGACTGAACTGTCCCCAAAAATGTGTTGCAAATCCTAACCCCTGTGTCTGTGAATGTTATCCCACATAAGAACAGAGTTTTCTTTGTTATGTTCATGAGGCTATATCAGTGTAGGGTATATTTTAAGACATTCACTTTTGAGATATACAAGGAGCAGATGAGGCACAAAAGCAAGCAAGCATGAATGGAGGAAAGGTAGATGGAGATCTCCAAGATATACCCGGAAGAACGCTAGAGAAGCTGAGACAAGAATTGTCCCCCGAAGTAGGCTGAAAAAGCCTTCCCCTAGAGTCAGTGCCCTGAATTCAGACTCCTAGCTTCCTATCTGTGAGAAAATAAATTTCTGTGCATTAAATCCGTTCACTTGTGTTATTTCTGTTATAGCAGCACTAGATTACTAAGACACATCTCCAGCCCAAATCAAATATGATCCTTCTCACCAGAAGAGTAATTGCTCCCTCAGTCCTTCACTCTCACCCAGCATGCTATGCCTGCAGTCTCGAATTTCAGCTGGATAGACAGAAATGGGCACCCCCACCTGTGCTGGCAGATCCCTGTATGGAAAAACAAACCCCAGCCCAAGGGGCCAAATGGAGAGGATTTTTCCATCCAAGTTTCCTTTTTGTGATTGTATCAAAGCAAGATGTAGACCTCTGACTGTTTCCTTCAATTAGGAAAGCTATTAAAGTTGTAAATCTTAAAACCATGGAAGTTCCAAAAAGAGGCATGGGAAAAAGTTTTATAATCTCAGAGTGGGAAAGGTCTTTCTAAACATGAATGCAAACCTAGAAAGCTATAAAAAGATTGACAAATTTGACTACTGTATTGGTTTTCTATTGCTGCTGTAACAGATCACCACAAACTCAGTGGCTTTAAACAACTCAAATTATCTTACAGTCCTGGAGGTCAGAAGTTTGAAATGAATCTCACAGGGATAAAATCAAGACGTCAGCAAGGCTGCATTCCTTTGGGAGGCTCCAGAAGAGAATCTGTTTCTTTGCCTTTTCCAGGTTTTAGAGACAGTCTGCATTCCTTGCCTTGTGGCCACTTCCTCCATCTTCAGAGCACATCATTCCAACCTATGTTTCTGCCATCATACCTTCTCTCTGACTCTGACTCTCTTGTCTCCCTCTTGTAACAACACTTGTGATTATATTGGGCCTACCCCAATAACCCAGGATAATCTTTCCATCCTAAGATCCTTAACTTAATCACATCTGCAAAGTTCCTTTGCCTTGTAAAGTAACAAATTCACAGCTTCTGGGGAGTAGGACAGCTTTGGGGGGCTTTTTTTTAAATCGTACTGTAAATGAAGGTTTACAGAACAAACTAGCTTCTCACTAAACAGTACAGATATTGTTTTGTGACACTGGTTACCAACTCCACGACATGTTATCACTCTCCCTTCTCCACCTTGGGTTCCCTATTACCAGCTTTCCTGCTCCCTCCTGCCTTCTAGTCCTTGCCTCTGGGATGGTGTGCCCTATTAGTCTCATTTTGTTTTATGGGCCATCTAATCTAAGGCTGTAAGAGTGAACCTCAGGAGTGACTTCATTACTGAGTTAAAAGATGTCCGAGGGCCATACTCTTGGGGTTTCTCCAGTCTCTGTCAGGCCAGTAAGTCTGGTCTTTCTTTGTGAGTTAGAATTTTGTTCTACATCCTTCTCCAGCTCTGTCCAGAACCCTCTGTTGTGATCCCGGTCAGAGCAGTCAGTGGTGGTAGCCGGGCACCATCTAGCTGTCCTGGACTCAGTCCGGTGGAAGCCTTGGTAGCCGTGGTCCATTAGTCCTTCGGACTAATCTTTTCCTTTTATCCTGTTCTCTTCATTCTCCCTTGCTCCTGAAGGGATGAGACCAGTGGAGTATCTTAGATGGCTGCTCACAGGCTTTTAAGGCCCCAGACGCTACTCACCAAGGTAGAATGTAGAACATTTTCTTTATAAACTATGTTATGCCAATAGAGCTAGATGTTCCCCGAGACCATGGTCCCCACAGCCTGGGGGGCCATTATTTTATCTACTATAACCGTATAACAGTTTGGTATCTCTGGTGATAGGAGAACGTGATAATACTGAAGCCCTGGTGTAAGATTCAGAAAAGTAAAAAGATGCATGCACACACAGGCACATACACATCTGGGTTTCAAAAGAAGAAATGAGAAGTAGGAAGTAGGCTGCTAGGCCTAGCACATTTGCTGGTTAACTGATAAACTGATTTAGATTATGTACTAGATATTAATTTAGGGGAAGTGCTTATCACAGCAAACATGAAAGAAGCAGCCACCAATGACCTGGGAGACACCAGGCAGACACACCAGGGAAGGCCTCCTGTTGGCTACATTAATGCAAGATCCGTAGGTAACTTGCACTCAGAAGATGAGAATCTCCGACAGAAACTCAGTTTTGTCTCAGGTGTGCTGGAGGACTCTCTATAAAAGAGAAAGCCCATTCTTGACAATTCCAGATCAAGCTAAGGACTCATGGCATGATTCTCTAAGAGTGTTTTAATTTTGTGGGATTTCACACAAAAAAAATGTGTATTCAACTATTATTGGGTGGAATGCTCTAAAAATGTCAATTAGGTCAAGTAGATTGATGGTGTTGTTCAGGTCATCTAAGTCCTTCCTGCTTTTCCATCTACTTGTTCTATCAATTACTCAGAGACGAGTGAGTGTTGGAGTCTCCAAGTATTGCTGTAGATTCGTCTATTTCTTTTTTCAGTTCTACTAGCTTTGCCTTCATGGATTTTGAAGCTCTGTTGTTAGCTGCATGCACATTTAGGATTGCTATGTCTTTTTGGTGAACTGATTCTTTTATCATTGTATAATGTCCCTCTTTGTCACTGGTAATATTCCTTGTTATGAAGTCTACTTGGTCTGACATTAATGCAGCCACTCTACTTTCTTTTTTTTCCACTTTAATTTTTTTTTCATGAAACAGTAGTAGACATATTGTTTTATGACATTGGTTAACAACCCCACGACATGTCAACCCTCTCCCTTCTCGACCTTTATTTTTTGGTGAAAATATACATAGCCAAAGATACACCATTTCAAAAATTTCTACATGCACAGTTCAGTGTCATCGACTATGCTCTTCCAGTCGTGCTGCTATTCTCACTTTCGATGAAAGCTTACAGAACTAAATAGTTTCTCATTTAACAGTTACTACACATGTTGCCCTATGACAATGGTTAACAACCTCACAACACATCACCACTACCCTTACTCAACCTTGGGTTCCCTATCACCAGCTTCCTTGTCCCCTTCTGCCTTCTGGCCCTTGTCCCTGGACTGCTGTACCTCATTAGTCCCATTCAGTTTTATGGGGCTGTCTGCTCCCAGGCTGAACGGTGAACCTTGGAGATGACTTCACCACTGAGCTAAAAGGGTGTCTGGGGGCCATACTCTCGTGGTTTCTCCAATCTCCTTTAGGCCAGTGAATCTGGTCTTTTTTTTTTTTTTTGTGAGTTAGAATTTTGTTCTACATCCTTCTCCAGCTCTGTCCAGAACCCTCTGTTGTGATCCCGGTCAGAGCAGTCAGTGGTGGTAGCCGGGCACCATCTAGCTGTCCTGGACTCAGTCCGGTGGAAGCCTTGGTAGCCGTGGTCCATTAGTCCTTCGGACTAATCTTTTTCTTATATCCTGTTCTCTTCATTCTCCCTTGCTCCTGAAGGGATGAGACCAGTGGAGTATCTTAGATGGCTGCTCACAGGCTTTTAAGGCCCCAGACGCTACTCACCAAGGTAGAATGTAGAACATTTTCTTTATAAACTATGTTATGCCAATAGAGCTAGATGTTCCCCGAGACCATGGTCCCCACAGCCTGGGGGGCCATTATTTTATCTACTATAACCGTATAACAGTTTGGTATCTCTGGTGATAGGAGAACGTGATAATACTGAAGCCCTGGTGTAAGATTCAGAAAAGTAAAAAGATGCATGCACACACAGGCACATACACATCTGGGTTTCAAAAGAAGAAATGAGAAGTAGGAAGTAGGCTGCTAGGCCTAGCACATTTGCTGGTTAACTGATAAACTGATTTAGATTATGTACTAGATATTAATTTAGGGGAAGTGCTTATCACAGCAAACATGAAAGAAGCAGCCACCAATGACCTGGGAGACACCAGGCAGACACACCAGGGAAGGCCTCCTGTTGGCTACATTAATGCAAGATCCGTAGGTAACTTGCACTCAGAAGATGAGAATCTCCGACAGAAACTCAGTTTTGTCTCAGGTGTGCTGGAGGACTCTATAAAAGAGAAAGCCCATTCTTGACAATTCCAGATCAAGCTAAGGACTCATGGCATGATTCCCTAAAAGTGTTTTAATTTTGTGGGATTTCACAAAAAAAAAAATGTGTATTCAACTGTTATTGGGTGGAACGCTCTAAAAATGTCAATTAGGTCAAGTAGATTGATGGTGTTGTTCAAGTCATCTAAGTCCTTCCCGCTTTTCCATCTACTTGTTCTATCAGTTACTCAGAGACGAGTGTTGGAGTCTCCAAGTATTGTTGTGGATTTGTCTATTTCTTTTTTCAGTTCTAGTAGTTTTGCCTTCATGGATTTTGAAGCTCTGTTGTTAGTTGCATGCACATTTAGGATTGCTATGTCTTTTTGGTGAACTGATTCTTTTACCATTGTATAATGTCCCCCTTTGTCACTGGTAATATTCCTCGTTATGAAGTCTACTTGGTCTGACATTAATGCAGCCACTCTACTTTCTCTTTTTTCCAGTTTAATTTTTTTTTTTAACGTTTATTTTGAAGCGATTTTAAACTTTACAGAATAGTTGCAAAAATGATATACAGAGTTCCCAAAGGTCTGTCTCATATAAGAACAGCTCAGGTGCGCCCAGGACATGTACAGGTTCATACACAGGATAGCTGATGCTCCCTCCAGTTCTCTCCTCCTCAGGATTCCTCCCATACTCTCTGGCCTTCAGAGCCCCTTTTTCTGGTTCCTCTTGCCAGAAAGTTGAGGTTTCAATTGGAATTTTAATTGCCTGCACTATCACCAAAGTGCAGCTCCACAACCAGGGTCCACCTTCAGAAACAAAAGCTGGAGAGGGGGAAAAAAAGAAAATTGAGGATTTCGCAAACATACACACACGCTTAAGTCCCCTTTTCCTGGCTCTCCTTTCCAGAAAGATGGGGTTTCTATCACAGTTTTAGCCTCCTGTGCCCCTACCACAGAATTCTGCAACTGGAGTCCGCTCTCAGGTCAAAGCTATAAGAGAAAAGAGGGAAAAAACCCAGGAAACTCACTCCTGTATGGATCACTTCTCCAAGTTTTGACTCCCCTCCACAATTCACCTTCTTCTGTTTGCCCTTCAAGGTCCTCATGCAGTTGTTTTTGTATTTTGTCCAGGGTCTTTAATGCTAATCCACAGGAGAGAAAAGCTGTAGTGGGCTTATTCTGTCTTACATAGAACTGGAAGCCTCACTTTTTCTGTGTTTGAAATATTTTATCCAAAAAAAAATGTTCTGGCTTATTTAGCCTAATGCAGAGTCCATATTGGTAGACTATGTTGGTTAAGTCTTTGAAATGTGATGGTTGGAATGTTACACAGAAAGGTTGAGAACCACTGATTTGGCAAGCTATGGTTTATCTGCAGTTAGTTCTGGCCACTCTGAGCCTTAGTCTGTTAGCCAAAGGTCAGAGGAAACTGGTTCAGCTGGCCCCTCCCTGAGACTTAGCCCATTGTTTTTTTTTTGTTTGCTTGTTTTAATGCTTTTCTCAACAGGCTTAGGCTCCTAATTCATTCATTTTTGCTTTCCTCTGCTTTCTAGATCTTAAGCCCTCTCAGGTTGTTTTGTCTGTGTGCCTGGGGAGACCTAAGCAGTTCTTAAAACCAAAGGACCAAATTAATCCTTAACTGCCTCCAGGAAGCCCAGGTAAGGAAGGGACTCTGCTTTACGCCTTTGTAAAGTTCTTATCCTATGGCCAGCTCTAGATTCTTTACCTGCTCAGATGCAAGAAAGGAAGGCGGACAATGGGGGAAGAGAAGATTCTCTATGTATCAGTCAGTCCATCAAATTCCTTCAGCAGATGTAAAATAGTATAAACACTGTAGAAAACAGTACTACTCTTCCTTAAAAAGCTAGAAATAGAAATACCATATGATCCAGCAATCCCACTTCTAGGTATATATCCTAGAGAAATAAGAGCCGTGACATGAATAGACAAATGCACACCCATGTTCTTTGCAGCATTATTCATAATAGCAAAAAATGGAAAGAACTTAAGTGCCCATAATCAGATGAATGGATAAACAAACTGGTACACACACACAAAGGAATACTATGCAATGTTAATGAATAACAATGAATCTGCAAAACATCTCACAACATGGATGAATCTGGAGGATATTATGCAGAGTAAAATAAATCAATCACAAAAGGACAAATACTGTATGATATCACTATTATAAAATTCAATAAAAGGTTTACACACAGAAAGAAACATTCTTTGATGGTTACAAGGAATAGGGAAAGGGAAGGAGGGAAAATCACTAACTAGGTAGTAGACATTTATTAACTTTGGTGAAGGGAAAGACAGTATACAACATGGAAGAAGTCAGCACAATATGATCAAAGCAAAGGAAGATGCTAAGGAGTGCACACGGGTAAAAGGTAACAAAGGTAAATACTACTGCGTATACAATCCTGAAATACCAGTAATAAAAACAATAAATTACATGTGGTTACATACGTTAATATGTAAGCTGAACAAGTGTGACATGGTGTATGGGAGTACACCCACTAGCATACATAAGTTTGGCAGTGGATATTACTACATATATATGTACGTGGTGCAAATACATCCATCTATATAACACACAGGGCACAGTTATGAAAACTTCTTAGCCAAAACCAAACACCTCGTGAGACCAAGTCACTGAGCTTGAGAGCTGAGGACCATAGTCTCGGGCGACATCTAGGTCAACTGGCATAACACAGTCTGTAAAGACATACTCTACATCCTACTTTAGTGAGCAGTGACTGGGATCTTAAAAACTTGTAAGTGGCCATCTAAGATACAACTATTGGTGTCTTCCTGTTGGAGCAAAGAAGAGTGAAGAAAAAGATCCAAGGAAACGATTAGTCCATAGGACTAATGGACCATGTGAACCACAGCCTCCACTAACCTGAGACCAGAAGAACAAGATGGTGCCCAGCTACTATTACTGACCACTCTGACCAGAAAGTCTTGGACAGAGTGGGAGAAAAATGTAGAACTACATTCAAATTCATAAAAAGATCAGACTTACTGGTCTGATAGAGACTGGTGGAACCCCCGAAACAATGGCCCTTAGATACCCTTCCAACTTGACATTGAAACCACTGCCAGAGATCACCTGTCAGCCAAACCACAGACAGGCCTATAAAAGTGAACAATAACACCCATGAGGAACATGCTTCCCAGAACAATCAGCGATAGGAGATTAAAAGAGCAGTATTTGCTCAAAAGCAAAGTTCAGAAGGCAGGAAGGGGTGGGAAAACTGGGCTAATGGAAACAGAGACCCCAGGGAGGAAGTGGGGAGAGTGTTGACAGATTGAGGGAATAGCACCCAGTATCATGAAACAAACCGTGTATAAATTGTTGAATGGGAAACTAATTTTCTCTGTAAAGTATCACCTAAATCACAATAAAATGTTAAAAAAAAAAAAAATTCAATTAGCAGACCCTACCAACACTGGATAAGACATCCAGTGCTCACTCTCACATATGACTTTGGCCACTTTGGACAGATCTGAATGCTTTGGGAGCCAGCTCCTGATGGATGCCTGCTGAAGGCTTAGGGGATAACTGAGCAGTGTCAAGCTTCCTCTACATACTCATCCCCATAACACGTCCCCAAGCACTGTGGCACTTCACAAATATTATATCACTTCAAGGGGAAAGATGTGTCTGGATGCCAATCTCGGGGGCCCTGAATGCCTTGGGCTACCACGCAGTTGAAAAATCTGTTTGGTCTAAAATGAAAGTTGACCACCAGCATGTGGAATGGTCTAAGAGCATCGTTTTTACCAGTCTTTTCACCAAATATCTTCAAATTTCTTAGTTATGAGAAAAGGCTCCACCTTCAGCTCAAGGCTCTCCAGGAAGCCCAGCCTTTGGTAGAGTCTACATTCTTCACAGCCTTTCCAGTATCCTAATGTGCTGCTCCACAAGGAAGGACCTAAAATGCAAAGTCCACGGTACAGAGGATTTTTATATTTATTCCATACTGTTATCAAGTCCCATCTTCCATGCCTCAGAATAAGGCCTCCCATCACAGACGCTCAGGGCTCCTTTCCTTCTCCCCCATAGCTGATATTTTCACAACATGGGGAATTGAGGCCTGAGGCTGAGGCAGAGGAGTTACTTAACCTTTCCTTCATTAAGCAAATATTTACAGAGTGCCTACTCTAGATACTCTTCCAGGCTCTGGGGATAAAATTGTGAATAAGACAGAGAATAACCCTGCCCTTATAGATCATATAGTCCAGTGGGGAGGGAGATACTAACCAAACAAATAAGCAAACAAGCAGGGTAATTACAGATCGCATTAAGTGCTGTAGCGCTATAAAAGAAATGAACACAACCATGAGCCACTTTAGATGGGGTGGTCAGAGAAGGCCTCTCTGAGTAGGTGAACTTTGAGGTGAGGCCTAAAGGATGAAATGGAGCTAGCCAAGTGAACTGCTGGAGAAGAACATTCCAGAAGGAATCACAAGTAAAAAGGCTCAGAGGCAGAAAGGTTCATAATGTGTTTGAGGAAGAGAAAGGAGGCCAGTGTGCTGGAGTGTAGCGAGTGGAGAAAGAGTAGTGGGAAAGGAGGATGAAGAGGGGTCCAGATCAAGCAGCACCTGTAGGCCACAAAAAGACATCTGGGTTTGGGTTTTATTCAAAATATAGTAGGAAGTCATTTAAGGATTTTAAGAAGGAGAGTGACTTCTGATTTAAAAATTGTGGTACAGAGAACGGACTGAACAGTGGCAAGGGTAGAAGCAGGGAATCCAGTTTAAAGCCGTACAGGAGAGACAAGATGGTGGTTTAGACTAGGGTGGAGGCTGTGGATGTGGAGAGAAGTGGATGGATTTAAGATATATTTTGGAGGTAGAACTGACTGGCCTTAGAGGAATGAAGGATGTCTCCTGAGTCTGAGGCCTAAGAAAGTAGATGAGTAGACGATGTGTCATTTACTGGGATAGGGAAGATTAGGAAGAAACAGATTTGGGAGTGAGGAATTAAGAGCTCTCCTTTGGATATATTGAGATACTATTAGATAGCCAAGTAGAGGTATCAAGGAGGTAGGTTAAAAGTATGGAGTTTAGGGCAGTCATGAGCTCATGTTGTTGTTGTTATTAGTTGCCACTGAGTTGATCTGACTCATGGCAACCTCACATGTACACAGTAGAACTGTGCTCCATAGGGTTTTCTTGCTGTAATCTTAACAGAAGAAGATTGCCAGGACTTTCTTCTGCAGCACCGCTGGGTGGGTCTGAACCACCAACCTTTAGATTAGCAGCTGAGCTCAAACAGTTTGTGCCACCTATAACCTAAAGGTTGGCGGTTTAAACCCATACAGCAGTGCCACAAAAGAAAGGCCTCCCGACCTGCTTCTGTAAAGACTACAGCCAAGAAAATCCTATGGAGCAGTTCTACTCTGTAATACATGGGGTTGCCATGAGTCAGAATCAACTCAATGGCAATGGGCGTAAGCTCCTAGATGGTATTTGAAGTCATGGAACTGGAAGTGGTCCTCGAGGGAGAGAATCAGGACAGTAGAAAGAAGGCCTCAGCCCTGGGGCTCCAAAGTTTGGAAGATGGAGAGACGAATAGCTAGCAAAGGCGACTGTATGACTGATGCTGTAGGAGGAAGACCAAGAGAGTATGTTGTCACAGAGATATATGAAGACGGTATTTCAGAGGGGTGGCCATCTGTGGCCAACGATGCTGGGAGGCTGAGTGAGAAAGGGCAGGAACGTGTCCTTTGGATTTAGCAACAGGAAAGTCACGGTGATTTCAGTTTCCCCACCATGAAACTGGACTATTATGAGGATTATGAGGTATACCCTCATTCGCCTGAGTTCAAATGACTTTACTTTTGCTGATACTGTGTCAGTGGTTCTCAAACTTTCATGTGTACTACAATCATCCAGAGAACTTGTTAAAAGAGGATTTTTCTAATTCAGTAAGTCTGAGGTGGGGTCTGAGAATATACATTTCTAACAAGGTTCCAGGCACTGCTGAGCTCCCACCTGTTTGACTAACAGGAAGTTACAGTCTTTTCCAGGGGTTACTTTCTGCTCTTGTTTTTGAGATTATGCCCATTACTACTTGCTGATTTAGCCCACTGGTGAAAAGGACGCTAAAACACCCCTAGAGGCTAGGCCCTGCAATTCCTGGTCCCTAGCAGCCCCTCTGAGCCCTGGTGGTGCAGTGGTTAAGAGCTACCACTGCTAACCAAAAGGCTGGCAGTTCGAATCCACCAGCTGCTCCTGAGAAACCCTATGGGGCAGTTCTACTCTGTCCTATAGGGTCACTATGAGTCAGAATCGACTCTGCAGCAACAGGTTTGGTTTTGGTTTGGTTTTAGCAGTCCCTCGGAGATGCCACTCCGAGCAAGTCCCCCTTACCTGCTGGCCCCTGCTTCAGCCAGTGGGCAGTCAGGCACCTGTTGCCACTGCTAATAATGGAACCACAGATCCACCACTCAGCAGAGCCAGAAATCTGTCAACAGAACTGGTGTCTACTTCTTGGCTCAAACCCCAGAAGTCCTGAAGGAATAAAACTCTGGTTTACTCACACATAAAGGCCTTAGTGTAGGCCTCTGTAGGTTTCCCCAGACAGTAAAACTTCTGTGAAATGAAAGGCAACATATTCCATCTCCACTAAACCCAGTCAACGGTTCTCCCACAGCAAAGCTGCCTGGCCCACAAAGTGGTAGACTTTATTCAGTTCACACACATACCCTTCAGAGTTTGCCTCCTTCCATGTTCCACCTCAACTCCACTCTCTGGGCACACAAGCTAACACTGTTAAAAGGGTCTTTCAGTTGAGTCTGATTCACTGACCCAAATCCATATTCCCTTACAGGGATTTTCCTTTTTGGAATCCAGTTGCCCTTACCTAAAATCTAACTTTGGCTGGGCCTTCCCAGTGCATTGGATGTGTTTTTGTAGCCTAAAAATCTCAGTGGAGTCCGAGTTCCTGGCTGATGGGCCAGTTTCTAAATAAATTTGTGGCTACACAGAGATACAAGGGATTCCACCAAAATCCACTAACCCCAGCGACCACGCCCCAAAAGCAAACAGATGCATTGACAGAGGGACGGGGACATTGCTCCCCCACCCCATCCCATTTTTTAATCACAATCTCCTGGTTTTTTGTTGGTTTTTTTTTTTTCCCTTTTTATTGTGCTTTAGGTGAAAATTTACAGAGCAAATTAGTTTCTCATTAAGCAATTAATACATATATTGTTTTGTGACATTAGTTGCCAACCCAGTGACATGTCAACACTCTCGACTTCTCGAACTTGGGTTCCCCTTTTTCATTCATCCAGTTTTCCTGTGCCCTCCTGCCTTCTCATCCTTCCCCCGGGCTGGTATGCCCATTTAGTCTCGTATATACGTGGTTGAACTACATGTGTTATTGTTTGTTTTATAGGCCTGTCTAATCTTTGGCTAAAGGTGAACCTCAGGAGTGACTTCAGTACTGAGTTAAAAGGGTGTCTGGGGGACATACTCTCGGGGTTTCTCCAGTCTCTGTAAGGCGACTAAGTCTGGTCTTTTTTCATGGGTTAGAATTTTGTTCTACATTTTTCTCCAGCTCTGTCCGGGACCCTCTGCTGTGATCTCTGTCAGAGTAGTCAGTGATGGTAGCCAGGCACCATCTAACTGTGCTGGATTCAGTCTGGGAGGTGGGGAGGGGCACTGTTAAATTTCTTTCAGCAAGGGCTCAAGGTCCTGCCCAGCCAAAACTTCCTGCTACGCCTGTAAAACACTTAGCGTATACACAGTGCAGAGGTTCAATAAATGATAGCTGTTATTGTTATTGCCTGCTTCTCCCCTACAAACTCATCCTTATTCCCAAACCAGTTCTCCCTCAGGCTTTTCCTACCCATCCAGGGCCACAACCCTAATCTTAGCCCTTATGTCTTCACACTCAGATGACTTCCAACATCTGATTACCTCTCTCTCTTCCTCCAGCATCTCTCTCCCCTGTCCACGTTGCCGTGCCGTTCCCTTGCATAAGAAACAGTGGTTCCCTATTTGTAATCACCCAAACTCCTCTCCCTGGCCTTTAAATCATGCTCCCTTATTGACCCAATCTTAGCATTTACTGTTGTGTGCCGTTGAGTCGGTTCCAAATCATAGCGACCCCACATGACAGAGTAGAACTGCCCATAGGGTTTTCTTGGCTATAAATCTTTACAGGAGCAGATTGTCAGATCCGTTCGCCAGTGGAGCTGCTGGTGGGTTTGAACCACTGACCTTCCAGTTAGCAGCCAAGCACTTAACCACTGTGCCACCAGGGCTCCTCATTTACTACTTCCCCAAATTCACTCAAACACATATTGAATGTCTTCAAAACGCCACACACTGTTTTAGGCACTGGAGATATGAAGGTGAGCAAGCCATCAACACTGCTCTCAATGCTTAGATTTTAGCCTAAAGGCAATGAGCAATATCTGAAGGACTTTCAATGGGGGAATATGTTTTCATTTTAACTTGAAAGTTTGGAATTGCTTTGATTCATAGATAACTTCAAATTAAGGGACATGTCTATCATGTGTTTTAAAAATCCTGCAATACAAAGAAATCATGTGTTTGTGAACATGGCAGAAAAGCTATGAGGAGCGACCAGGATAGTTTCCTATTACACCATGTGTATCAAGGTTCTAGCCTATATAAAAGAGCCCACCAGGAAATGCAAAACTAAACCATTACTAGCGTAACCTCCCTTCATTTTGTATAACAGCGGGTTATCTGCAAAGGATCAGGACTAACTCATTCATTACAATGATAAATATGTTTGAGGAAGCAAGATAGCTTCCAGTCAACACAGGACAATCCAAGTGAATGTTGCCTTTTCTCATGAGATGGTTTATATTAACATGTGCACTGAAAACTTTGTGAATAGATTAACACAGTACAAAATTTAAGCTCTATAAACCAACATGTAATGAAAAGAAAGCTCTCTCCCATCCCATCTACTAGCCTCCCCATGCCCCACCCAACTTGTCCCTCTCCAGAAGCCACCACTGTTCAGATCTCTTATGAAACCTTCCAGAGAGCTTCTATGATATACAAATGATAACATTTTATACATACTCTTTCTTACGATGGTACACATTAATACATAAAGGTACACAGTACAAACACACTACTCCAATGACAACGTAGAATTTCATTGTAGGACAGTACTACATTGCATTAAGCCATTATGCTATTGATTTAGGTCATTTCATATCCTTGCATATGTCAGTTTTGCTCATATTCAAGTATAACTTTAGGATAAACTTACACATACGGAATTTCTGGGTCAAAGTTTAGAGATTTTTATTTTAAAACTAGTTTTATATAATAAAAGTAACACATAGATAGGAAAATAAAAATTTGAATGAGTATAAAAAATATAAAAGGAAAAGTAAGTTTTCTTTTCATCTCAGACACCCAGCCCCACTCTTCAAAGCTAACCACTGTTAATAGATTCCTCCAGAAAATTTCCTATGCATAAGCAAGTGTATGGGTGTGGTACGTCTTTATATTACATTTGCATTTTAGAAATAACAATTCTGTAGCAGACTGGAGAGAGATTAAAGAGAGGGCAAAAGCAATTAAGAGGCTATGGTAGTAATCTGGAAAATAAGCAACAAGTGATAAAGACCTAAAAAAAAGAAGAAAAGAAAATGTAGATTCAAGAGATATTTAGGAAGTAAAGTCAATAGGATTTCATAACCATTTGGATGTGGGAGGTGAGGAAGAAGGTACTGTATAACTGCCAGATTCTTGGTCTCAGGAACTGTGTGGATGGTGGTGCCATTCACTAAGACAAAGGCTTCAGGAGAAGGAAGACTTGATAGGGACTAAGTGATGATTTCAGTTTTTGGTATGTCAAATTTAAAGTACCTCTGAAGCATCTATCTGGAGAGTCCTGTAGGCAGTTAGTCAGAGATCTGGGTCAGAGATACAGATCTGAGCATCAACATATATAATTAATTGATAGTTGAAACCATGGAAATGGATGAGATAACCCAGGGAGAGGATGTAGAATAAGAAAAGATGAGGGCTGAGGACTGAATCCTGGGGAACATCACCAACTGAGTGAAGGATAGAGAAAGAAGAACCTACAAAAGAATAGAGAATGAGTAGCCAGAGTTCTGAAGGGAACCAAAAAAGAATTTTGTCCTGTAAACCATGGGAAAACAGGTTTCAAGAAAGAGAAAATGGTGAACAAGGTCAAAGGATTGCATAATGATTTGAAATTGGACAGGTCTGGATTTGAATCCTGGCTTTGCCACTTACCAGCCAGCAATGACACCTTGGACAAGTCACTAGAACTTTATAACTATTTGTAAAAAGGGTAAATAATAGTACCGATCCTATAGAATTATTGTGAGGATTAAACTGGATAATGTACATAAAGCTATTAGCACAGTGCCTGGCACATAATACACTATTAATACATGCTCGCTAAAGGACCCTAGGTGGTGCAAACAGTTTGCACTTGACTGCCAACATAAAGGTTGGCAGTTTGAACCCACCCAACAGTACCATGGAAAAAAAGTCCTGACAATCTGTTTCCATTAAGATTACAGCCAAGAAAACCTAGAGCAGTTTTACTCTGTAACACATGGGGTCGCCATTGGTCAGAAATGACTCGATGGCAACTAACAAGAAGAAGAAAAAGCAGCACTGTAAAGAATTCTGAGGGCCATGAACATACAAGATGGGCCCTACCCTCAAAGGACCCTGGGAAAGAACCGGAGTGCTTTACTGAGCAGTGATCTGGGCCAGGAAAAAACACACCAACACCTGACTTCATGGTAACATTAGCTGGAACCCATTAACTAGTACAAAAACAACCCCATCCATCATAGATTAGACATGTTTTTTTCCTGGTTCCCCTGCACGTAACCTTGCTCATAAGCACTAGGCATATAACTAGGTATATAAATCCATACCCTACACTGCCCTGCACAGACCTCTACCCAGGTGACTGTATGCTTCACTGTCTGTCACAAGAATCTTGGCTCCAACATCTGTATGTAAGTTCCCTAATAAAGCTAGATCTGATCAAGCTGGATTTCTCTGCCTCATTTTTTTTTTTTTTTTTTTGGAATCCAACCTGTGTCCCTTGGAGCCACTCCTGCCACTGGTCCAGCGGGGTGCAACAAGAATCTATTCAATTTAAAGCTAATGACTCTACCACAGCACTTTCCGAGAAGCAATGAGGACGTAAGTCCAAATGCAGTAGATTACAGTAGATATGAGAGGTGAAAAAGTAGCCAAGGAACTTGGCAATGAGGATAAGATGAAAAATTAGGTGAGTGCCAGAGGGAAGCAAAGAATTGAGGAATGTGGTTCCCCAACCTCAACTTTTCCACTCCACCTTTTTTAATAGATGGGGAAGTCGTGTAGTATATGTTACTAGACTTTGGGGAACAAGTAGAGAGGGACAGATTAAAGACATGGGAGACGGAGAGGATAATGAATGGGATCAAGAGGGGACCATGAAGGTTGTAGGATCCAAAGTTCAAAGAAGAGCTCTTCTTGGACAATGAGATGGCTACTTTCCCAACCCCAATCACTTTTAGATGCTTCCAGGGACTCTTCTTTACTGCAGTCACGCCTGCCGAACATCACCACTTGTTTTGCCTTTCTGAAACACAACTTTGCAAATGTCACATACTCTACCTTTTGCTCATGCTCCAAAGCCTTCAAGGAATTCCCGTTATCAATGGATTATGATTCAAACACCTTCCCAACATTCAAAGCCCTCTATAACCTGGTTTCCACCTACCTTTAAATGTTGTGTCTTCCTATAACCTGTGAACTCTTCTCCAGCTGAATTTCTCTCCTTATCCCTTGGGGTGGGGGAGGGTCTCCCTAACATAGCCTCTTTCCTTTTTCTCACTTACCTCTGGCTTTTGTCCTACTTTAAGATAAAGCTCAAGTTCCACCCTCTCCATAAAGTGTTTCCTGAAATACTACACTTTCCAATGACCACTTCCTGCTTTCTAACTTTCCTAGAACTAAAGTAGAGGTTGCAGTCCAACCTATGATGCAATTTTTTGTTTTATTTGAAGTGGCTGCCCAATTTACAAATCAGAAAATCTCACATAAAAAATCTGAATTTCTAGCTTCTCTTGAAGAATCAGAAGATATGGCAATGTTGGGTCTGCGTTCCCACTTGGCAAGAGCAAATACAGTTACCCCATCCCAAAGTTAAACACTAGGGAAGAAAAATTTTAAATGAGAAAACAGCGTTAAGAAAACATTGGGAGTGAGAAGGGGAAAGCAGATATAGAAGGGCTGATTTCAGTGATACCAGCCCAGGTCTTGCAGCTAGAGCAAGAAGTTTGAAATTTATCAACTGTAGTTAGCAGATATTTATGAATCCTTGCTAGAAGGCTTCTTGCTGGAAGGCTCTGTTGGTCCCTATTCCACCCCCACACCCCTCATGTCATCCACCTGAGACTCAAAGGTAGGAAGAAAAAGAGGCAGGATGATGGATAGTGGTGACGGTCCCTGGGTTGGGGAAAGCACGAGTTACTCACTTGGAAGTTATCCCCACTATTCTCTAATGTAGGGGAGTAAGAATAGAGATGGTTAAAGCTTCAGGGTGAGGGGCAGGCCAGGATTTGAATCCAGACCATATGACTCCACAGTGAACACACCTTACCACTACACAAAGAGGAGGATTTACCATGAAGCTAATGAAGCTTAACCTTCAGGTCCCTTACTTGCAAAGCCTCCTTCAAGGCTCTGGGCAGGGTCTTAATAATGTGTTCGTGTAGTCGTGGTAACATTTAGAAAAGCAAGATATTTTAATAGCAATAGTTAAGAACCCAGTTGCTTTTCACTCAGACTCTCCCTCTAATACCTTCCCCTTGTTGAAAATTTTTGAGATTTAGCAAAGAGGAAGTTGACGTGGGATACAATTATTTTGGGTTATATTTATGTGGTTTACATTATAGTTATTGATAGCCACGTGGGTTTAGAAATGGCTTCCAAGAATACCGTTATTACCCATTGTGCTGAACAAAAGTTGTGGGGCCACAGGTCATATCTTGATATAAACCTGCCCTACATCATCCGGCCCCAAAAAGAATGTGGATTGTGGAGGAGACACAAGGTTTGAAATGTTGGAAACCAGAATCTAGTCTGGAAAATTCTCCCAGTCATCACACATGTAAAATATTAAGCAGAGGATTCAGTTCACTCTGGTTCAAATCCCTTCAAGAATTTGCATTTCTAACAAGTTCACAGGAAATAATACTTAAGAATCACCTGCGGATCTTGTTAAAATGTAGATTCTGCTTTAGTATTCTGGGGTGGAAACAACTATTCTCAGCAGGGGTTTGAACTGGAAGGAACTGGTTCGAAGCCCTGGTTATCACTAACACCTGATGTGGCAGTCAGCATCCAAGATAGACCCCAATGATCCCTGCCTCCTGCTATTCATGCCCTTGTTTAGTCTGCTCCCACACTGTATCAGGGTAATCTATGTGACCAATAGATAATGGATATGGTGGTGTGTCATTTCCAAGAGTACGTCATAAAAGGCATTGCAGCTTCTACCTTGGTCTCTCTCACTCTCTCTTATCATTCACTCTGGAGGAAGTCAGCTGCCCGTGTCCTGAGTAGCCCTACAGAGTGGACCCCATGGTGAAAAACTGAGGTCTCCTGTCAACAGCTATACGAGTTATGAACTTGGAAACAGATCCTCTAGCCCCAGACAAACATTCAGATGAATGCAGACATGGCCAACAACTTGACTGCAACCTCATCTGAGATCCTGGGTGGTTGGCCAGAACCACCCAGCTAAACTCCTCCCAAATTCTTGACCCACAGAAACTGTAAGATAATAACTGTTTGATGTTGTAAGCTACTAAATTTTGGAGGTAATTTGTTATGCAGCAATAGATGACTAATACACCTAGTAAAAACGGTAGGTCTCTCCTGGTCAAGAATATAGTCAATAATTCAATAAAGTCTTAGTGCTTATATATGTAAGAAATATGACGGGAAAAAAGAAAAGTTGCCTTCAAGTCATCTCTGACTCATAGTGACCCTATAGGACAGAGGAGAACTGCCCCATGGGGTTTCCAAGGAGCAGCTGGTGGATTTGAACTGCCAACCTTTTGGTCAGCAGCCAAGCTCTTAACCACTGTGCCATCAGGACTCCAATATGATAGAAGTACTCCCAAATTTGACAACAATCCTATAATTTTCATGACATTACCAATAATAAATTGTGAAGTTGAAAGAAACTTTTCTAAACTATCATAAACAAAATTATTCTCATTAAAGATGCTGGGGAAAGACTGATTAATCTTTTTATTCTCTTTACAGACATTATAAAATTGTTGTATGAAAAGGCAATCAAAGATTATGCAGTCAGATTTCCTTCCTTAGTCTAAATAATTCTTCACTTTTGTACCTAATTTTATCTCAAAAATCTTGCAATCTTTCTCTTAAAGGGCTCTATAAAACTTCTGCTCTCAAAGCCAAAACACACTTGACATCCTAAAAGGTTCTGGCAATTATTTATACTAGAGACTGAAAATCATTTAGAATTCAAGCTGGAGTGTGGGTAAGGGGAATCTGGCATTGTACCTCGGTCTAGATACTTTAACCAGTTGCTGTCAAGTTGATTCCAACTCATGGCAACCTCATGTGTGTCAGAACAGAACTGTACTCCATAGGGTTTTTAATGGCCGATTTTTTCGAAGTAGATCTCCAGGCCTTTCTTCTGAGATGCCTCTGGATGGACTCGAACTGCAACCTTTTGGTTAGCAACAGAGCATGTTAATCATTTGCACCACTCAGGGACTCCTTCTAGATACTTTATCTCCTCGTAACAAAGAACAGACAAGATTCCCCCCTCCCACCCCCCACACAGAATTCTGTGTGTATGTGAGGAAGGGGATCCCAATGTGGGCTCTTGCCTGGCTTTCACAGGGTATTCTAATTAGTTGTCCCTCCTTTCACAGCCCTAGGCTTTTAACTTCCACCCTCCTCAATGTCCCTATCACCTTATTACTTTTCTCTTCTCCCTTGGGAGAGACTAATGGAAACTGAGATATGATTATTTCTATCAATAACAGACTAGTTGAACAAATTGGAAAACAGCTTTGCAATGGGATGGGAGCTGCTAAAAAAGAATTTGCAGGCCTATAAGCACCGTAAGGAGCCCTGGTGGTGCAGTGGTTAAGCACTCAGCTGCTAACCAAAAGGTCAGCAGTTCCAACCCACTAGCCACTCCTCAAGAGAAAGACATGGCTGTCTGCTTCCATAGACATTACAGCCTTGGAAACCCTGTAGGGGGCAGTTCTACTCTGTCCTATAGGGTCACTATGAGTCAGAAATGACTCAACTGTAATAGGTTTACAAGCATTGTATTTCAAAGATTCACATCCTCTTAATTATCTAGTGCTGCTATAACAAAAATACCACAAGTAGGTGGCCTTAACAAACACATTGATTTTCTCACAGTTTAGGAGGCTAGAAGTCTGAATTCAGGGTGCCAGCTCTAGAAGGCTTTCTCTCTGTGTCTGCTCTGGAGGAAGGTCCTTGTCTGAGCTTCTGCTCCTGAGCAATCTTCATGTGGCTTGGCATCTCTCTTTCCCCACCTCTGCTTCTCGTAGGTTTGTTTAATCCCTTTTATATCTCAAAAGAGATTGACTCAAGACACACCCTACGCTAATCCTGTCTCATTAACATAGCAAAGGCAACCCATTCCCAAATGAGATCGTAACCACAGGCATAAACGTTAGAATTCACAACTCATATTTTGGGGGCCACAATTCAATCCCTAACATCCTTTCAAATTTTAACAACTCTGATCAATGACTTGTCAGTGTTTAACTGGCAGCTTTTTTTCTCCTTTAAGAGCCATAAAATAACAGTGCATCTTACAGTCTATGAAAACTTAGATTTGATGAAATACAATGTAAGTATAAACTACATATAGCATGACTGTCAGACCAGGACTGCAGTTTAGAAAACCCTAGGCTGGAAATTTCTTAAGCTATCTGGAAAGCCCTCTGTTAAAGTGGAAAACCTTAGGTGTTGTGGCACAGACAGAAACTGGTTGCCAGGAGCCTACTTGTTAGGTCTGGTTGACATGGCAATCACAGGGTATTGTCATGTAAGTCAGGAATGGGACAAGGATTCTAATGTTGTGGCTTCTCACACTGAAAGGAGATTAAAAGCCGAAGTGTGAGGTAGGACCGTTCTGACTTGATAGATCCCCAGTCATACCCTGGCTGGGACTCCCACACCTAGGTGACAGCTGGCTGCACAAGCCCAAGAGGGAATAAAAGGTGCCTGAAGTCCTATAGGCTCGCTATGAGTCGGAATCCTCTCACAGCAATGAGTTTGGTTTGTCTGGTTTATCATCAAGTGTGTCCTTTCTTAGTAGCTGAACTGTATCCTTTATCCAAGTTAGGCAAAATGTTGCCACCTAAGTCCTGGGAGCCACTAACCCAAGGGGATCTTGGGCTTCTACTGCATCAGCATAATATGTTTATTTGCATACAACAACATTAGGATATATGCTAAATTAATAAGAGATTATTTCTTAGGGGTGGGATTAATGGAAATTTTAACTTTCTACTCTACATATTTCTGTATTACTTTAATTTTTAAAGAAACCACTTACATGTATTATCTCCATAATCATAAAAAAAAGGTAAAAAAACATTTTAATTAAACAATACAGGACAATGTTCAAAATAAAGTGAGGAGGCGACTGCTGATTTTTTTTACTCCCTCTCCCCACCCTTTATTAAATTTTTATTGAGCATGAATTACTATTCCAGTACAAATATTTGTCTTAAGAAATAAAAGAAACTATCCAAAGTCCAATTTTATTTCCTCAAATAAAAGTAAACGTACAAATCCTTCAAAATCGTCTGGGAAAAGTACAGTTTGTTTCTAAATTAAACTGATAGACGGTTTGGACATTTTATTCATTAAGCAAACACTTTGGTATAAATAAACTCAGCACCTACCGTTTGGTAGATACAATTCTGGCGGCTTTCACGTTTGTTACCTCGTTTGATTCAAGACTATCAAAAGATGGTTTCAAGAAACTGGTAACGTTCTAAAAACGCATTCCCTGCCAAGGAAGGAACCCCACACCTCAGCGTCTCCTTTATCACGTGACCCTGTGATTGGAGGAAACCATCTTAAGCGCTTCTTAGAGAGAAAACTACATCTCCCAGAATTCTTGCGCTTTGCGTCGTGCTGGCACTTTTACTGGCCGGGTCCTAGGGCTGAGCCTGTAGCCGGGCGCCATCTTTGAGGCTGGCAGTCTTGGATTTCTGCTGGTGTTGCTGCTGCGAGGACGGCGGGTGGCAGCGGCTAAAAAAGAAGAAAGACGTGGCAGCAAGCGGGAGTCGGGGGTAGTGTCGCCGGTTCGGTAAAGTTCTGTTCTCTGGTAACTAGACCCGTTTTTTAATTCCCGAGTGGCTTGGGGCCGGGGAGGTGGGGAGAGGGCGAGGGGAGTGGCAGCGGCCTCCCCTCGCCCCTGGGTCGGGGCCTAGCCCGGGAAGTCAGAGTGGGTCTTTCGGCCCCGCAGTAACGACCCCATCTCCCCACCTCCCGGCTGCTGCCCTCGCCGGGGCAGGCTGAGAGCCCCGGGCTCCCGCTCACTTTTCTCATCTACCCTGCCCCCACCCACACTACCCCACTTCCACCCCACCCCAGTCCCACGGCGCCTGCTCTTTTCCCAACCAACCAACCTCCCTCCCCTCCCCCACATCCGGCCGGTGTTACCGAAACTTGTAGGAGACCCGAGCAGCGCCAGAAGACAGACTGCTCCCCTGACTCCCGGAGAGATAACTGACATTACGTTGCTTTGTTCGGGATAACAGTTTCTCTAGTTTAGCAGACCCCCACTGCCTAAGTCAGACTGAGTGCTGGGAGCTGAATTTACTTACTCTCATTCCTCTCCAGGATCCCACTACTTTGGAGGTTTTTCTCAAACTCCACATACAGAAAGCCACCGACCTTACTCCGGTATTCTACACCCCTTCCCTACCCTGATTACACTCCCACCCCCAGCCCTCACCATCGGAGTCAAGAGCAACAGGGACACTTCCGTTCTCCTTGTAGGATTGATGAAACCGTAATGAAGAACACCCCCCAAACTCCCATAATCGGTGCGGAATCCTATGGGGGAAGGCTTGTATTGTTCGCATTTTCCAGGTTTTGGTTCAGGACCTTGAGAAGGAGGCTGTGGAACTAGTGATAGCGATGCTTTTTAGGGTAAATGTATGTAGGTATTGGGGGAAAGGGGATCAATCAAGAAGGAATGAAAGTGGTTTAAAACTCATTTCAGTTTTTGCTGCACGTATAGAGTTCAACTTGAGTTACTGATTTACAGCTTGTAAAGCTTCTCCAGTCTAAAAATGTCTGAAAGCTAAATTTGGATTAACTCTTGATGCAAACAGTAAAATTAAAAATGCAGTTTGTAACCTTATTTCATAATTTTACTTCCAAGGCTTTTTTTTTTTTTTTTAAAAGCCATCCAGATTTTTTAAAATTGTATTGCTTTTAATTAGAGCTGAAAGAGCTCAGTTAACGTTTGCTGTTAGTGACCAGTATGTGGAGTCTGATTTAACTTTCCAGAATTGACTTACTGGATTGTATTCACAAATCACAATCCTAAGTGATGAATGTTAAATGATGCACTATGTTTTTGTTTAAATGAAGTTTCCTAAAAATATTTAATTTCAGAATTAAGGGGAAATCAATGTTGCTATCATAAGGCATCGTAAGATATGTATTTAAAGAGCTGAAGGCAGATTAGTTCTTAATGAAGCAGAAAGAACATAGACCTGGAATTTGGAAGACCTGGCTTCTAGCTGCTACCGACCAACTCTATGACTCTGGGGAAGTGGGCCTCAGTTCTTTTTTCTATAACATGAGGAGATTGGACTGTTTGAGTTCAGAACTCAGAGAGTTGGAAGGGATCTTAAAGCCCTCTAAGAAAAAGTTTGGGAATGTTCTCCATTGCTGTCACTTTTCCTCCAAAAATAACCTGGCTTGGAAGTCATTGGTCCAAAGGGAACTTGACTCCCCATAGAAATTCGAGAAAAGGCAATGCAAGTAGAGAGGAACAGCTGTATTTCTGCTTGAGTAGTAAGCCCACTCCCAGATTCTGGTACAAGTTTTGGAGACATAAAGAGAATGAGTATATGTACCTTAAGTGTGCCAGTTTCCTCACTCTCTCCTGGCAGAAGATGCAGCACTTTGAGCGGTACTGGGATTCTGGGATGTGTTCCTACTAATTCTAATACTGATGAAGAAGATGTGGTAGAGGCAAAGATGGTGGCTGAAGGAGTAGATAAAGAATCAAAATTGCCTGCTAAAAAGAAAAGAAAGAAGGGTTTGCGAATTAAAGGAAAAAGGCGCCGAAAAAAACTGCTCCTTGCCAAAAAGTTCAGTAAGGATTTGGTAGCTGGGAGGCCCATTGCAGATGCCCCTGCTTTGTTAGCTTCCAGTGCCACTGAGCAGGATGATGAAAATCTTTTTGAGAGTAATATAGAAAAACAGATCTACCTACCTAGTACCAGAGCCAAGACTTCCATTGTGTGGCACTTCTTTCACGTTGACCCCCAGTACACCTGGCGAGCAATTTGTAATCTCTGTGAAAAAAGTGTCAGCAGAGGTAAACCTGGCAGCCATCTTGGTACGTCTACTCTTCAGCGACATTTGCAGGCAAGGCATTCACCTCACTGGACCAGGGCCAACAAGTTTGGAGTCACTAGTGGGGAAGAGGATTTTACCTTGGATGTGCCTTTATCTCCCTCTTCTCCTGGAAGCAATGGAAGCTTTGAATATATCCCTGCTGATCCTTTAGATCGTAATAGAATGGGCAAGAAACTACATAAATCAGCATCTTATGCCCTGAGGGCAGAAAGAGGGAGATTTCTCATCAAAAGTAACATTGTCAAACATGCCTTAATTCCTGGAACAAGAGCCAAGACATCTGCAGTTTGGAATTTTTTTTACACTGATCCTCAGCACATCTCAAGAGCTGTGTGTAATATATGTAAAAGAAGTGTGAGCCGGGGTAGGCCAGGATCCCACTTAGGAACTTCAACACTTCAACGACACCTACAGGCCACGCATCCCATCCATTGGGCTGTTGCCAACAAAGATAATGGTGCTGTTGGAAATGGATTAGATGAGGCCGAGACTGAGAGAAATGATGTCTTGAGTGATCCTCTTCGTGGAGAGAAGTCTACAGGTAGCCAAGATTTAACAGCTGAGGATCTCAGTGGCTCTGATTTAGATGAACCTCCTGTGTTAGAAGTTGAAAATAGAAGATCTGAGAGTCCCGCTCCTATTGCAGAGCAAGACAGTGTGATGAATGCACAGGAAGGAGAAAGAACATATTGTGAAAATTCAGTCTCAAGTCAAATTAGTCAAGCAATTATTCAGATGATTGTAGAGGATATGCATCCTTACAACTACTTCGCAACCCCAGCCTTTCAGAGATTCATGCAGATTGTGGCCCCTAACTATAGGTTGCCGTCAGAGACTTACTTTTTCACTAAGGCTGTACCTCAGTTATATGATTGGGTCAGAGAAAAAATTTTCTTAACTTTGGAGAATGTACAAAGCCAAAAGATCCATCTGACTGTTGACATATGGACCCATGACCCATTCACCAACTATTTCATTGTGACTGTACACTGGGTCTCTTTGGAAACTGTACCTTCTAATAATGGCAGGATCCCAAATTTTAGAAAATGGGCAGTGCTTTGTGTAACAGGTTTGGCCAAAGACTGTTTGATAACCAACATTTTACAAGAATTAAATGACCAGATTGGTCTGTGGCTTTCTCCAAATTTTCTTATCCCTACCTTCATTGTTTCTGACAATTCCTCTAGCGTGGTACATGCAATCAAAGATGGCGGTTTTACCCATGTGCCATGCTTTCTGCATTGTTTAAATATAGTCATTCAAGACTTTTTCTGTGAGCACAAAAGCATTGAGAATATGTTAGTGGCTGCTAGAAAAACCTGTCATCATTTTAGTCATTCGGTCAAGGCTCGTCAGATACTGCAAGAGTTCCAAAATGATCGCCAACTTCCATGGAAGAATTTGAAGCAGGATGAAACTGGCCATTGGATTTCTACATTTTATATGTTAAGATGGCTCTTAGAGCATTGCTACTCAGTTCACCATAGTCTTGGCAGAGCCAGTGGAGTTGTGCTCACGTCCCTTCAGTGGACTCTAATGACTCACGTTTGCGATATTCTTAAGCCATTTGAGGAGGCCACCCAGAAAGTGAGTGTGAAAACCACAGGATTGAATCAGGTGCTACCCCTAATACATCATCTACTCCTTTCCCTGCAGAAACTCAGAGAAGATTTTCAAGTCAGAGGTATAACTCAGGCCCTCAATCTGGTGGACAGTTTATCTCTGAAACTTGAAACTGACAGCCTTCTAAGTGCCATGCTCAAATCCAAGCCCTGTATCTTGGCTACTTTGTTAGATCCTTGCTTTAAAAACAGTTTGGAAGACTTTTTTCCTCAAGGTGCTGATTTAGAAACTTATAAGCAGATTCTTGTAGAAGAGGTTTGTAATTACATGGAATCTTCACCAGAGGTCTGCCGTGTTGCAACTTCAGAAGCTTCTGGTCCCTCAGCTACAGGAGGAGCTGATTCATTTACCTCATCTATAAAAGAAGGCACCTCCAGTTCAGGCCCCATTGATAGCTCAGCTGCAGATAATATTGCCATTGGAAGCAAAAGCTTCATGTTTCCTTCTGCTATAGCAGTAGTGGATGAATACTTCAAAGAGAAGTATTCAGAAATCTCAGGAGGTGATGACCCTTTGATTTACTGGCAGAGGAAGGTGAGCATATGGCCAGCTTTGACCCAAGTTGCCATTCAGTATCTAAGCTGCCCCATGTGTAGTTGGCAGTCTGAGTGTATCTTTACTACAAATAGCCACTTTCATCCAAAGCAGATCATGAGCCTGGACTTTGACAATATAGAACAGCTGATGTTCTTGAAAATGAACTTGAAAAACGTTAACTATGATTATTCTACGTTGGTTCTGAGTTGGGATCCTGAGAATGAAGTTGTTCAAAGCGGTGAAAAAGAAATATTATCTTGATTTCTTTTTCCTTTCTCCATTTAAAATGAGCAACTTTTTGCTATATTACTGTATCCTGATTGCTATAATTGTTACATGTAGTCCTACTAATTAATCTATAAAAACAAATCTGGGGAAACATTAAAAAAGGCTGAAAATTCCTCAGAGGCAATATAATTTTGCTCAAATGATGATTACAGATTACACAGTAGTAATTCGATGTAGCTAGCACTTGAAATTTTGTTTCTATCAATTGAGAGAGAAGAGTTTTTTTTTTTTTAACAAAAAAAAAAAAATAGTGCAGCATTGAAAGCCTTTGGGCTATTTCTGGCTGGTAGATTTAACTAGTAATTGGTTTTAAGTAAAACTTTTCCCCAGTATGGGAAGTGTGATTTCTCTAAACTAATGGAATGAGAATAAAGCATACTAAGGTGGTATTCCTTACCCTCTCCCCCATTTTTTTTCTTTCTTTAAAAACCCTGATGCTTACCTACAACTTGGCAAAAACAAAACCCATAAAATTGTTTTATATTTGGAAATTTCTAAATGCCTCCTCATACTGGTCAGCTTTATAATTTCAACTTACTGTGATAGAGTTTACCCATTATATTTAGGATTGGAGTTGTATGAAATTTGGGAATTTTAGAAAGTAATTGAACAATTTACTTTTATTCTTCGAATTGCTTTTTTTTTAACCTTTATGTAATAGTGTAAAAACAATAAAATTGTATAGGTACAGCTGCATAATTTAAGGGTAAATGACATAGTAAAAAGGTTATGAAAGATGGAAAAGATTGAATGGGAATTGGAATGAAAGCCCCATGAATGTAATTTGACAAACCCGGTATGCATTTCCCAGAGAATATTTCCCTAATTTCAAATGATTTTAAGTGTCTTTTCTTTTTCTTTTCTTTTTTTTAATATACTGAGTGACCCATAATACTGTATTCTTAACTATCTATGAGATTGTTTTGGCCACTGTATTCTTAACTAAAAATAAGCAGTCAATATTTTCATACGTTAGGAGTCATTGTCTCACTGGTAAAAGAAGGAAATTGATCTCAATGACCTTAAAGGTCTCTTTCCACTCTGTTTCAGTGAGTGAGTGGGAAGCCAGAAAGTGATGACCTTTTAGTAAAAGTCTATTAGAAGTTTCAGACTGAATAACTAATGTAAGATCCCAATTTTTCCTTTTTTTCATTTTAGATTTGGGGATATTCCCTGCCCAAAAAATTCCTGGAAAATTGACTAGTATTAAGTGTGAGTAAAAGGTGTCCACTTTTTTTTAAGTTTTGATTTTAGTTTTGTCTTGGATAGTATTTGGCAAGATTTAGCCTAGAAATTATGTAGTATTTATTACATGAGAATCAAAATTGCTTTGTTACTGGGCTGGTTTCAAAATTTAGAACTCATTTCTGTGTATCAAAATAGGTGTTTTTTTTTTTTTTTTTAAATTTTAAAATGGTAAACGTACCATTGTAAAGTGAAATTTCAGCTCCTTTGCTATTTGGAGTAAATGGATGATTACGACGTTGTAGCCATTAGCAATAAAAAGTTTGGAACTAGGCTGCATAAGCAAGCCTTTGTAGGGCCAATGTTGAATGTCATGTCAGTGACATTGGTGTTCATATAAAAGAAGACAAAATATTCCCTTAGCTAAAAATTTTCTGTGTTTGACAGTGCCAGTTCAGGATGGCTATAATGCTGCTCTGCCTTTTACAACTTGCTGCACCGCTCTGTAGTTACTCTGTAACTGTACGTTTCTATCTTTTTTGGTTAAACACTCCCTGAGGATGATGATGATATACATACATCCGTATTATACACATTCACATGTGTGTAAGGATTTCCCTTCATCTTTGTTTTATGGGCTGGGCAAATTTAGTGTAACATTAATTTTGTGATACTTTGATATAAGAGTAAGTTCACTATTTTTATAATGAACTCAAATCTAAAGTCTTTTATAGTGTATTTTAAAAGGGAAAACTTACTTAAATGTTTTATTTCTACACATGTATGTATATATGTGTGTGTGTGTGTGTGTGTGTGTGTATAAGCCAGTTAGTATCTATGTACATTTATATACATAAAACTCTTTATATTTTTACATATAAGTATGCTTTTATTATACAGATAATAAAGATGGGGGAAGGTTTCTGTTTTTTTCTTAATAGGTGAAGAAATCTTGAAGACCAGAAATTGGATCTTATTGAATTTTGGTGTTTTTTTAACTTTTTCTTTTATTCTTTTCTTTTTAAATTACATTGTTCGGCTATGGAAGATGGATCTTTTTTTTTTTTTTTTTTTTAATAACCCTTTGAATCTCAAGTTCATTTTTAAATGAACTTTTTTTTGTTGTTTTTTTTTTGTTTTTTGTTTTTGAGGAGATAACTAACCCTAGCTGTCTCCAGTCTGACAAAGGTTATTCGAATGGACTTAATCTTCCAGTAGTTGGGAGATGTTTTAAAAGCACATCCTGTGTTTGAATTGTGGCTGAGAGGTTTCCTTGGCAATGTGAGGAGGAAAATTCTTTCTGCCTCATTATTATTAATTCATGGATTGAGTGTTGGTTCGACCTACAGGAGTAATAGATTGGAACTCAGTGAAGACCCAGACGTTCCTGTTGAGATCAGCCAGCTAATGTAAGTGTGGAAGTGGGTTTCTTTTTTTTTCCCTTGTTAAAGGGGACCACATTTTTGTGATTTAAGGCATAATTTTCCTGGATTAGTAAGAAATTAAAAGGCCATTGTCAAGATATTTTTACCAGCTTTTAGTTTTTGGACAGAAACATCTTTTGCATATGTGTGTCATGATGGATGTACATTGCAAAAAAAAGGTAAAAACAATATAGCCAAGGTGAAAACCCCCCTGTAATTCCATCTCCTCCGAGAAAAGCACTGTTAACAGTTTTATCAGGACATAGTTCTATGTCCATACATATAGCTGTGCCTCATCTTTTTTTAATCACTACATGGTGTACCATTATATGAATGTTCCATAATGTAATGTATTCCTCATCATTCCCCCATCCACTTTAATTTTAATGGCAAAAACTATGAGTTATTAAAATAGTCCTGCACTCAGTAACAGCCCTGTACACACATCTGTCTAAACTTAACTTCTTTAGAACCAGCTCTTAGATGTGAATTTGTGGAATTGTCATATATTACTCTCTAAAAGGGTTGTGCTAATTTAGTAAACAACCAACAAGTTGTTTTTAATTTGTAAAAAAAAAAAAAAAAATTGTATTCTTTTTAATAAAAACACTGATATTTGGCCATGTTGCTGATAAGTCTTTTGCTATATAAATGTTTTTCATTTTATGTAGTCAAATTATCTGTTTTTTATTGTTGAGGTTTGGTATCAGTTTATTGTTAACTTTGGTATCATGCTAAAGAAGGTTTTTTTTCACCCTAAACTGATTTTAAAAGTACCTTGCATTTTCTGCTAGTACTTGGATGATTATGTTTTTCATATTTTAAAATTTTATTTAGGTCACATAGTTATGTGGTATGACCACTCTTCCTCCCACAAGCATGGTAGACATTGTCACATATGACTTGCCTGTTTGCTGAGCCCAGTTACAAATTCAGAATTCATCTTAGTATCGTTGTTGGGTGCTGTCAAGTTGATTTTGACTCATAGTGACCTTGTGATAGAGTAGAACTGCACCATAGGGTTTTCTAGGCTGTAATCTTTACGGGAGCAGATTGTCAGGTCTTTTTCTGTGGAGCCGCTGGGTGCGTGGGTTTGAACCGCCAACCTTTTGATCAGCAACCAAGCACTTAACTGTTGCGCCACCAGGGCTCCTTTTCTTAGTATGTTGTTAGGTGCTATCTAGTCAATTTTCAACTCATATCGACCCCATGTGACAAGAGTAGAACTGCCCCATAGGTTTCCTAGGCTGTAATCTTCACGGAGGCAGATTGCCAGGTCTTTGTCCCATGGAGCAGCTGGGTGGGTTTGAACTGTACTTAACCGTTATGCCACCAGGGCTCCTCTTTCTTAGTATAGTGCTCTAATAGAGTTGTTATGTGAGCTGAAACTAAAACCTCTTTGCCATACCTGCATTTATTCACCTGGAATATTTTTTTTAATGAAGTAGAAAAAAATTTTTTTAATGGCTGGCCTTTTATTTTTGTTGTTAATTTCAAAAGCCACTTTTTTCATAAATCACATTTATTCATGGACTTAAGTTAAATTGATCTGTGTACTCATTTATTTGCCAGTTTTAAATGTTACGTTTCACACCTATTATATCAGGTAGAGCTGGACCCTCCTATTCTTTTTAAATTATCCTTTTCTCAAACAGTTATTCTTCTAGATGATTTTACAGTCCTGTCACATTTCAATAATAAACTCAAATTGGGATTTTTGACTTGAATTATGTTCACTGTATGGATTATCTGGGGAGAAGTAACATCTTTAAGCCTTTTAGTCCATTTATGTCTCCATTTATCCAGGTCTCTTGTGCCTTAATTTCAGAGTTTTTTGCTTTTTAATTTAATGTAGGTCATGCATACTTCTTAAATTTCTTCCTCTACATGTATTAATAGTTTTATTTTGAATGGGACTCTTATTATCTTCTGAATGATTGTTGCTGACGCATAGGAAGTTTACTGATTTTTGTATATCTTAAATCTAGCCGCTTTTATTATTCTCATTATTTTTTTAGTGGATCATTAGATTGTCTAGTTTTCAAGCATATAATCTGCAGATATTGAATTTGTCACATCTTTTCTAGGTTTTTACCTTTTTTTTTCTTGCATTTGCTAGAACCTCTGGAACAGTGTTCATAATGGAGATGGTGGCCATTCCTTTTTGTTTGTTTGCCTTTAAGTGTTCTTACTTGTAGTATTTTACTGTATTGCACATGCTGATGGTTCCTTAGGTTCCTTAAGATTAAGTGCTCTTACGTTAAAGAAGTTCCTTCTAATTTACTATGAGTTTTTTACCTTTTTAAAAATAACATTTAAATCCCCTCCTTTTTTTTCTTGTTTATCATTTTATCTTTTGGGAATCTTAAAGATAACCACAGGGTCTCCCCCCACCCACTTTAATCTATTAATGTAATGAATTACATAATAGATGTCCTAATGCTAAACCATTCTTAGCGCTGGAGTAAACCTTTTTTTTTTTTTGATTATGTGATGTTACTCTTTTAATATACTGTTGGTTCAGTTTGCTAATGTTTTATTTAGGCTTTTTCATCTGTACCATAAATCACATGTCCATAGCAGTTTTAGAGCTTTTTACAAAGCAGTGAAATATTGTCTGATGTGGTTTGTTTTGTTCTTTTTCTACTTGTATTGAGTTCTGTTTTCTAAATCCCTTTTCTCAAGCATGCTTCCTTGAGTAATTATTTTCAAGACTACATTGAGTATGTAGATGATATACTTTTTTGAGACTTTTTGTGTCTGATAATTTCTTCCTTGTCTTGAGCTGTCCTTGAAATGTCATTTGAAAGGCTAAATCTAAGGTCGTAATGTCTCCTTCAGAATTCTGAAAACATGACATTATTGTCTTTTGACATACAGAGATTCAGATGGGAAGTCTAATGCCAAGTCTGACTTACTTTCCATTTAGTCATCTGCTTTTTCCTGGAAGTTTGTACAATTATGTCTTTACTATTGGAATTCAGAAAATTCCACTGTATCTATGTATAGTAGAGGAAAATTTCTGCCTAGTATTTGATGAACCCCTTTAATCTAAAGGCTCAAGTCTGTCCTGTAGGGAAATTTTCTTGTATTGCTTCTTTTGATATTATCTCTATTAGTGCCTTTCCTTCCTTTTTCCATTGTACAGAAATTGAGCCTGCTGGCTCCACATCATATACCTTTTCTCTCATATCTCTCTGCATTTTTTGCTTTGCATCCTGGGAGATGTCCTGTTAGTGATACGTTATAGTTCAGTTACGGTATCTGTTTTTCATCAATGTTTATTTTGCTGTTGATTCCCTCTACAGAAATCTCTTGGAGGGGAGGAGGCTGGGAAATTGAGTTTTCTTTTTGTTTTAAGCTTTTTATTGTTCATACTCTTTTTTTTCATGGTGGTATGTTCGTTTGTATCAATGCTATGTCCTTCTGAGAGTATGTATTAAATTTTTTTTTAAAGAATTTCTCCTTTCCATACATTAACTTAGGGTTGGGATAGGAGAGGGCTGCAGGGTTTGTTTGTTTTTTCCCTCCTTCTACTTTCAAATAGCTATTTTCCATTGCAGGTAATCAGGTTTTTCTTGACCTGGATACTTTTTTTTTTTCTTTTAAAATTTAAGAAACTTAGCAGGATTTCTTGGGTTTCTGTTTGGGGTAGTAGTGATTCCTGAAAAAGTGTAAATTTTAATTTCTATAAAGATTTCTTTTTACCATTTTCTTGAATAGCAATTCTGCTTTTCCCCTTAGTGAAAGTTATGAAAGCTCAATATGTAAAACTTATATAAAGGAACTGTTCTTTGAAGCATTGTTAGAAAGGGGGTGCCCATCTACTCAGGATTCAGTCTCCCTATACCCCTGCTTACCTCTGAGGGAGCTTTATAGAAATTAATTTGAAAATAATTGCCATAGTACAGTTCATGCTATTTTGTTGCCATTTCAGAGCTGTCATTTGCTGTTTGATTAGTATATTGGGGGTCTCCCTGAAAACCAGCACAGTTTCATAGATGCTCTTCAGGATACTGATTTCAGGTGTGAAATTGACTTCTAATCTCTCTCTTCTCCTTTAAAAAATTTTATTGTGAAAGTTTTCATTCTCATCAGATTAGTACATTTCCTTTTAGCTTATGTGTCACTAATTATTTGAATATCCCTTAGATACTTGGTCACATCTGATGCAGTTTTTAAAATTTCTTTTTAGTGTACACTAGAATGCAGAATTCACTCTTCGGATGTGGGTCGGGGAGCCCTGCTGATGGATCAGTGAGATGCTTTTAAAGGTCCAACCCATGTCCCATTCTGCAGCAATTCAGTATGGTCCAGCCAGCTAGGGCATATTTAAATTTTTTATTATGTCTGTGTTGTATTATATTAGAAAATACTGTATTACGATGAGCAGATAAAATAATCATAATCACCTAAGATTCTACCACCCTGGCAGTAACTACTGCTAACATTTTGGTGTCTATTCTTCCAGATTTTATTTTTTATGTATATTTATACATGAGTGTAAACACGTGAGGTCATATTATTTTTGTAACTTTTCAAAACAAATATATTATCCATACTTCCACAGTACAAATATAATTATTTTTAATAGCTGTGTATTGTCACGTTATATGTATGTACCACAATTTTTTTAAAAAAGTCTCCAGTTTTTTAAAATTTAAGTTTCTAGGTGTTTTCTTCATTATTAGAAACAAGATGGCGGTGAACTTTGTGCATTATTGTATATTTGTCCTGTATTTACCTCAGGACAAATTCTGGAAATGGGGTGGTTGGGTCAGAGTGTGTGCAAATTTTAAAGCTTTCGAGGCATGTTGAATGGCAGATACTTTCTCGTAACCTAGGTTATTGACTTCAAGGCTAGTTTCATTTTGGCACACTATGCTTAGATTAGGAATTAACAGTGGAAGGTATGCTTGAATTTGGATTAATTGATTTCAGATTGTATATTGTGTTTCTGAAACCTGACCTTCTGGTATAGTGGTTTGTAGAAACCTCTCCCATATCGAGATGTGTGTTCTTGTCACATATTTTTACTTTTGTAGAAGTGTTCATGGACACTGTAGTGAACCAGGGTATGTCAGGGACTGGGGAGAAAGGGTGTTGGTTATTTTGTTGATTAACTGTTTTATGGGAAGAACTCCGAGGAATTTTTTTATGCCTTGTTTTTAATTGCCCTCATACTGTTCTCATCTCAGCTGTTTTCTACCTTGCCTGTCTTTCCCTACTCCTTTGTGCTTATCTAGATTCTAGGTATGCAGCTCTGTAGCCATCTTCGTTATATAAACTAGCTCTGTAGATGTTTTCAGAGACAATTATTTCTCCAGTTATTCCTGCCAAACGGTTCTCCCCACCTAGTTACAATTATGTTTGAAATAACAAAAATGCTTGTGAAAATATTGGAACTTCTGTCAGTTAGATGAAAAAATGGTATTTGTCAGAAACGTGGATTTAGCAAGTATTCTGTGTAAAAAAAGGAGCCCTGGTGGCATAGTGGTTAAGCACTTAGCTGCTAACTGAAAGGTTAGCAGTTGAAACCGACCAACCGCTCTTCGGGAGAAAGATGTGGCATTCAGCTTCTGTAAAGGTTACAGCCTTAGAATCCCTAGGGGGCAGTTCTACTCTGTCCTTCAGGGTTGCTGTGAGTCTGAATTAGTACAGAGGCAGTGGGTTTGGTTTCGGTTTTCTGTGTAAAAAATTTAAGTCCCATTAGTAATCTAAAATGTAGATCATTTGTGGAATTAGCACTGCTAATTTAACTTTATTTGAGCAGTTTAGCACCATAAAGAATATATAAGAAGGAAGAACATGGCTATTCCTTAACAAAACATAAAAATAAAATATGAACTAGAGTGTTTACAAAGCTATGTATAGGCAAATATATGTTAAGATTTGGTTTTAACAATGTGATCTCATTAGTCAGAATGATTTGGAGGAGAAAGTTGGAAGAATTTACCTGAAATGATTTATTTAAATCATTGTCTATCTTCTCATTTTAGGATTGCGTTTTAAAAGACGATTTCTGAGATTGAGTGTTCTTGTGGAAGGTTAAACCCATTTCGAGAAGACTTGGAGCTGGTCCTTGCCTTGAGAAAGCAGTGGCTTGTGTCCAAGAAGCCACTTCTGATCCAAGGATCTACCCAGCATGCCTAATCAAGGAGAAGACTGCTATTTTTTTTTCTATTCTACATGTACCAAAGTAAGAATTGGTATCTCTAAATCAGCCCTTTCCTGCTTGCCTGGATAAGATAACCTTAACATCCTAAATTGATTTTATGTTTTGTTTTGCTCACCTGCTATCAGTTTTTAGTAAAGAATAGCATACTTGGGAAAATTCATCGTTCATTCATTTTTTTCTCTCTTCCTTTTATGTATAACTGATTTTTCCACGTTCTCTAAAAGTGAAAAGGACCGTGACATATCATCATTGAGTGTTTAATCTGTTCCAAGGGCCTTTGGAATTAGGTACACTTTGGCCTGTGGGTTGCAAGCCTTGATTTTATTTACTTTGTATTAAATGAGTGAGTGGGTTGGATTATACATCTAGAAACTGTCATGGATTGAATTTGACTTAATTCTCCCCCCAGATTTCCTATTATCTAGTAAGAATACATTCAGTATAAGAAAACAAAACCATCTTTCTGAATATGCTTTTGCAACTTCTTTGCTTTATCTTTGTCAAAACTTCCTGTTTTTGTGCTTGATTCTTTTGCAGCATTGTTTAGATGTGTGTGCTTTTTTATGTTGCTCCTTTGTGACTAATTCTGTAAATTTATATGTTGTTAAAAAACTTTTCCTATCTTAAATATAGCGGTTTGTCCAACAGTAGTATTTTGTATCAGGTGTCACCATTGTACAGAGTATGTAGTGAAGCATGTAGTTATACTTAAGTCCTAATCTATTAACTTACTTTCTGATTTTCTATCAAAAGCTAGAATTACAGAAATCAGGGTGTATGAAACAATTTTTCAGATAAACTGTAAGCTGTATTTAAAGAGTACCTAATACTCCCACTTGTCTTTTTCCCCCATCTCTCAGCTTGTATGACTCATGTCATAAATCAGATGAAGGGTGCTGTCAGGAAACAGACCATAGGGAATTATACATATTTCACTCGTTATGTTCTTAATCATCCCATCTCAGTTCTTTTCTCTATCTTGCCTATCTTTCCTTCTTTGTGCTTATCTGGATTCCAGGAAATTTTTATTATAGACATTTTGCCAGGGCTGTATTTTGGGGCCACAGTTCTTTCCTTTGTTCTTCCGTTTTGTCACAGGGCGACAGCTGTCCATTCCGTCACTGTGAAGCTGCACTGGGAAATGAAACCGTCTGCACCTTATGGCAGGAAGGGCGCTGTTTCCGACAGGTGTGCAGGTTTCGGCACATGGAGATCGATGTAAGTTTGGAGTTTGCGTTATCATCATAGAATAGTCTGGGGTGATGGGGGGGCAATAAAAAATACAGGAAAAAGATCACATTTTATACATTTTAATATATGGGTTAAATTTTATTTTTTAATGATCCAGTGAAATTTCTGATTGTTATAATGCTCACTTAATGTTTAAATGTTAAGGAGCATAAGTTGGTATAATCTTTCTGCAAGGCAGTTTGGTAATATATCTAAAGCCTGAAATACGTGTGTGTGTGCGCGCGCGCGCGCGCGCATATTTGGGGAGCATTTACCTGTATTTCTGTTTTTATTTATTTATTTGGAAACAGTCTCACACTCAGAGAAAAGTTTCAAGTGCCATATAAAACTTTTTTCTGAAGCATCTGAGAGTTCCTGGCATTCCCTATTACCAGATATTGTCATGAGTATTTCCTACAAACAAGGACATAACCATAATACAACCATCAAAATTAGAAAATTAACATGGATACATTACCTCCATTTAATCCTTAGGTCCCATTTACGTTTTGCTAGTTGCCCCAGTTACGTCCTTTATAAACAGCACAGGGAGCGAGTCCAGATTCAGATGTTGCATTTAGTTGTAATGACTCTTCAGTCGACTTCAGTCTGAAACAGCTGCTCAGTCTTTCCTTGCCCTTTATTAGCCTTGACGCTTTCAGTAATTACAGACCATTTATTTTGTAGAATGTCCCTCAATTTGGGGTTGTCTGCTGTTTCCGCATGGTTAAATTCAGGTGGTATGTTTTTGGCAGGAATATCACAGAAGCGGTATTCTTCTCATTGCATGACATCAGGTGCATATGATTTTATTTTTCCTGTTGCTGGTGTTGCTAACTTTGATCACTTGATTAAGGTGATATTGGCCAGACTTCTTCACTGTAAAGTTCTTCTTTTTATAATTAGTATTTTGTGGAGCGGTAGAAACCCTGGTGGCATAGCGGTTAAGAGTTCAGCTGCTAACGAGAAGGTTGGCCTTTCAAATCCACCAGGTCCTCCTTGGAAACCTTATAGGGGCAGTTCTACTCTGTCCTTTAGGGTCGCTATGAGTTGGAATTGACTCAACGGCACTGGGGTTGTTTTTTGTAGAGAGGTACTTGGAGACCCTGGAAATGTTCCATTTCTCATCAGACTTTCCCGTTTTATCCAGTTGTTTATTTGTGTTAGTGTGAACTCGTGGTTTCTTTCAGGGCTTATAACTGGTTTGTTCTGTTCAAATCTGCGAATTTGCATTTCTAACAAGTTCCCGGGAAGTTATACATAAAAATCACCTAGGGATCTTGTTAAAATGTAGATTCTGACTCAGTATATCTGGGGTGGAAATGAAAATTCTCTGCAGGGAACTTGTTAAAAATGCAAATTCTCAGCAGGGGTTCCAGCAAGAAGAAAGGAACCAGTTCGAAGCACTGGTTTCTTTTTTCATTACGTTATAATTCCTGTGTCATTCTTTTTTTATGCTCAGATTGACCCAGATTTGGCCAGTAGGGGTCCTTCAAACTGGTTTTTGTGTACTTTCACATGTTTCCATCATTCTTTGAGCACCTCTTTGCTTTCTGACCTAACAAGATTTTTCAGGCTCATCTTGTACTTTTCCTATTCCAGCCTTGGAATCAACCATTTCTCCAAGGATCCCTGGTTCCTTTCAGTGAAGAATGGTATATAGAAATTAAGATCTGGCTGCTCCTGCCGTGTCACTGCTTCCAGGTCCTCTCAGTGGGCAGAGCTAGGGGATATATAAACGTATATATGTACATACATTTACGTCATTATTACTATATGTCGTCTTCTTGTTGTTAGTTGCCATCAAGTTGATTCCAACTCGTGTGCAAACCCCATGTGTTCAGAGTAGAACTGCTCCATAGGGTTTTCAAGGCTGTGACCTTTTAGAAGCAGATCACCAGGCCTGTCTTCCAAGGCGCCACTGGGTAGGTTCGAACCATGACCCTTTCAGATAGTAGTGGAATGCTTAACCACTTGTGCCACCAAGGGACTCCTTACTGCATGTCTATGTAGTGAAAATTGTGAGTTCACATAGATGCCCCCAATTCCAGTGTAAGCCACAAGGTTTATATTAGACTTCTCCTTTTCCATACTTGTAACACTCTTCTCCAACAAAAGTGAGAAACTTAGTTCCCATTGCCCTTAATATTTTCACTTATTTGATCAGTTACTTATTATGTAAACCAGTATTGTATCACAGCCTCTTCCTCTTGGGCTCTGACATCACACATGAAGCTTCCCCTACACAGGAATACCCTTCTCACCTTGTGTGACCTCGAGCTCCCTATGCCAGACCTTATAGGGACCACTTCCTCACCCTTCTTGGACGCCTCCCCCACCTCAATCCCACTTTGGATGCCCCTCATGGATTCCTTTTTCATACCCTTGGGCTTGATACTGCCACGTGAGATGCTCTCCTCACCCTGCTCACACTCTGACTCTGTGCCAGGTCTCCACTCGGGGCCACCCTGCCTTCCTCACTTTGCTTGGTCTTTGATGCCCCATTCCAGGCTGCACCTCTGTGGAGATACCTTCCTTACCCTATATTAAGCTGCCCTTATGCACAGAAGTCTTGCTTACCCTCCCTGCTCAGGCATAACACTGTATTGGCCACCTTCCTATGCAGATGCCCTCCTAACCCCTCCTGGGTTCTGACACCCAGTGCCAGGCTTCCACTTTGTCACATGGGCATCTTCCTCATCCTGTCAGGCACTGGTACCCTGATTTGGGCCTTCTTCCCCACCGTGTGAGTGCCTGATGACTTTGAACTGAATTGTTTGGGAGGGGCTGGGGAAAAAGGAAGAGACTACGTATGCATTTTGTATGCCAGGGGTCACATAGTGTGGTTCCACATTTCTCTTCTTCCAAATAGTAAGAAATTCATTAAGTAAACTCAGAGCAAGGAATACTTTGCACTTAATGAAAATATCATGTTGTAACATTGAGGGCGAAGTGTGATTGACACAGCTTCTATGGAAGGTGTGCCTGGGTCTCCAAGTCTGCCCCTACATTTAGGAATTTGCTGGAAATTATGGGACACAGCATATAGTTTTATTCATGGTTAAGATTTATTACAGCTAGGGTGCACAGCTGGATCATAAGAGAAGAAGACACAGGAAGAGTCTGGAGGAATGTGCGTCCAGGCATCCTCGTGCTCTCTCCCTCCCGTGAAGGGTCACATGGAACACACTCTTCCCCCAGCAACAAAAATGCAGCAACATATGTGTCATGTTTCTGTCCAGGGAAGCCCGTTAGAGACTCAGAGCCCAAGGTACATAGGCACCTTCTGTCTAGCACCTTCCAAAATTCCAGACTCCTAGAAAGAAGGCAGGTGTTCAACATAAAGCATACTGTTTGCACAAACAGTCTAGGCATAGTGAACTGCCCTTATCAGTTAACTGTTGACTGGGAACATTCTAAGAGCCAAGTTCCCAGATGCCAGCCAAGGGCCTATCTTGCAGACAGGTCTTTCTAAGGATAGCAGTCTCAGGCCTGCTATTTTAATTTTTTTTTGCACAGAGCCTAATTTGGCTGTATTTCTCAGAACTCTCCAAAAATTCTTATACCTTTTTCCCATATGTTCTCATCTATGTGCAAAATAGGCTGTATACAGAATAACTCATTGTAGCATAATTTGTAATGGTAGAATGCTGGAAATAACCTAACTATCCTTCAGTTAAAATAAATTGCTATATTCATATGTTCATATAATGGTGTTCTGGGCAGCTACTAAAAAAAATTTTTTAAAGGGAAACATTTATTGATATGGAAAGATCAAAACATTTTGAGTGAAAGGGGCAGAGCAAAGTGTTTAATATGCTACCATTTATGGAAAAAAAAGGAGAGGGAAAAGAACTTGTATCTGTTTTCACTTACTATATGCATCTAAGAAAAATCTGAAAGTATAAAGGAGAAACAACAGTGGCTTTGGGGGAGGAGGGACAAGGATAGGAAGGAGCCTTTTTACTGGATACCTCTTTTGTATATGTCTTTGAAACGTGCTGTATTAGCTATGAAAAGTTCAGAGAAATAATTACGTAGGAGGAGGATGTTACTATGGAGGATATGTTGCTAAATCAAAAATCTACAGAATTATGTGGAATTCCTTTCTTTTAAGTGTACATATGTGTATTTATGATTAAAAAATAAAAGAGTACTATACCAAAATAACTGGTTCTTTTTGGGTAATAGTATAACAAGCATTTATTTCAGTTTTCTAAGTCGTCTTCATGTTTGTGTTACTTTTCAATTAGAAGCAAAATCCAGTGAATATGTTAAACAGATAAAATAAATGTCAGGTGACCCCAATATTAGAGGATACTGTTATAGAAATCATCTTATAAGTTAAAAATTGCTTCCAGGAAAGAAATAACTTAAGCAGAAACTGATCCAGGAGCAAGGAAGATTGGCATTAGGTCCTGCCTTGAGGAAAGAGGAGTTGAATAATTGTTATTATTCCTATCTAAAAGAACAGTGGCAGCTATTACACCTATTTTTTGAGTGTGACAGGAGACTAATTCTATCTTTAAAAGGTAAAGATATTTGCGGTACTTTTTAATAATAAGTAATCATGCATGTGGCAGAAATGGGAACATACATTTTTAAAATTGTTTTTTCCAAATTGCCTTTCAGAAATGTTGAACTAATTTACATTTTCATTAGCACTGTGAAGGGCTGCCTGCTTTTGCACACCCCCACCAACATCATGTATTATGAAATCTATCAATCTCAAATGTATTAGGTTTTGATCTCTGCCCTTTTTGATGCTTTTAACAGTCTTTTTGTTTCTCTGTTTCTCCACATTTCAAATTTCTGAATTAATATTGTTCTTTCCTGGAATTTTAAACCTTAGGCTGCTTATTGTGATGAGAGAACCAAATATAAGGCAGGCTGTTAATCAGAGGGTATTTACTTTTCCGAAGTGCTTGGTAGGTCTTTTTTCTTTACTGAGTTATTTAAGTATATATAGAGAAAATTACACAAATCACAATAATACAGCTCAAAGAAGTTTCACAGAGTGAGAATCTTATTTGGCCAGCACACAAATCAAGAAATAGAACTTTATCAGCACGCTATTTGCTCCCTTCATACCTTCATTGTCACTAACGACACCCCCAGAGGTAATTCCTACCCTGACTGCTCTACCATAGAGAAGTGTTGCCTGTTTTGATCTTTATATAAATGGAACCTTTTGTGGCTGGCTTCTTTCAGTCTACATCTGTGGCATTGAGTGTAGCAGTGGTTCCTTCCTTTTCATTACTGGGTGGCATTATCGTATGAGTATACTGCGATATATTTATCCATTCTAGTGTTGATGTACGTGTGGGTTGTTTGTGTTTTGGAGCTATTCCAAATAGCATTGCTTTCAACATCCTTTGTTTTGAACATTCTTTTATGGGTCATTTGGAGAACTAATGTATGTATGATCCTGCAGCTTATTCCTAGGTGTGCAAGTATTCTTTCTGTTCTCGTTCTCCTTCATAAGATGGAGGTGGCCTTGGTAAGGATAAATGCCATCCGTTAGTGTATTAAACATATGCCTTACTTTGAAGAGCACTAATGGGGAAAATTTACTTAAAGCCTTGAACTCCCAGCTTCAAATAATGCCTGCAATTTATTGAGTCCTTTCTATATGCTAAGTGCTTCGTGTGCATTATTCAATTTAATCATCATAAGAAACCAATTAGATAGCTATTTTTCCCATTTTATAGCTGAGATAAGTGAGGCTTTGAGGCATTAAGTTATTTGTCTGAGGTCAGATGGCCAGTAAATAGCATAATAAGGAGTTTCAAACCTTGTTCCTTTCTTTTTTTGCATAATTTTAACTGCTGTATCATCCTGCTTCTCTGAGTGTAGACATTTAGGTGTTCTCAGATGGGGGCAAGGAGAAAAGAATAGTAGAGAATCTACCACCCCTTCTCCCTTCATCTCTTCACAACGCTTAAAAGTATATCGCATTGAGCAACTGCTTCCTGCTCAAAATCATCTCACGTGCCTCACGTTTCTGAACCAGTTAGGAACTTTATCCAAAAGACAAGTTTTCCAAATCAATACTTGTCTTACTTTGTTTTTTATTTGAAAAAATGTTTTTCTTTCCTACAGAAAAAACGCAGTGAGATTCCTTGTTACTGGGAAAATCAGCCAATGGGATGTCAAAAACTTAACTGTGCTTTCCATCACAACAGAGGACGCTATGTTGATGGCCTTTTCCTACCTCCGAGCAAAAGTGAGATCTATTTGCAATTTTAAAAGAATAGTTACTATTTAACAAACACCTATTATGCATACTGTAAAAAGTATTTTATTGCCTTCTTAATATTTTATTGCCATCTTAGTCTATTATTTCCACTTTCCAGATGAAGATTAAATGAGTTGTACGTGGTCGTAAAACCGGTAAGTGGCAGAGCCACGATTCAGACTATGTTGCCAAAAGCCATACTGCCTCACAGGTGGTTCTGGGTGTGACAGCTTCGATCGTTATAGTTTAATTCATTTTCCATTTTCTTATGAGACCTACAGGGGTTTTTAAGAAAACTTGATTCTCCAGGCCAAAGGTTGACAAATCTGATCCTCCTCCTGTTTTGTAAAATAAAGTTTTGTTGGAATGCAGCCACAATCATTTACATTTTTTCTGTGGCTGATGCTGTGCTACAATCGCTGAGTTGAGTAGTTGAGACAGAGACCACGTGTGGCCTGCAAAGCCTAAAGTGTTTACTATCTAGCTATTTACAGAAAAAGTTGGCCAACCTTGCTGTAGGCTATAATCTAAAATAAGATTTAACGCTACAAAAAGCTAGCATTTTTTGGAAATCTAAATTGCAAATAAATGTTAATGAGGTAAAGAGAGGGGATGGCCCACATTAAGCTATACAAGCTTTACATAGTTCTTTCCAAAGCCCGTTTTTAAAGTAGTTTCTTAACGGAATTATCAGCCATTTAAAGTCAAATCTGGTGTGATTAAATTTGATGGTTACACCTTTTCACCTCTATTTAAGGGAAAAAAGTAGGCTCTTTATGGTTTGGTTCAAGTAAATGTTACCTACTGTCTTAAAGCTACTACTTTGCTGAGCAAAAATCCTGTAATTTCAATATTTAAACAAAATGTCTAGAATTTACAGTTACTGTGCATCCAAGGAGCCCTGGTGGTGCAGTGGTTAAGCACTGGCCTGCTAACCAAAAGGTCTGCAGTTGGAACCCACCAGCTGCTCCTCGGGAGAAACATCTGGCAGTCTGCTCCTCTAAATATTGTAGAGTTGGAAACCCTATGGGGCAGTTCTACCATGTCCTATAGTGTTGCTATGAGTCAGAATCGACTCAAGGGTAGTGGGTTGTTTTTTGTTTTTTTTTTTTGTTGTGGTGCATCTAGCCTCTTATTCATTTTATCAGCAGTATTTTGTTGGGTCCCCATTTTGAGTTTATTTATATACAGTAAAAAATTACTAGCTAAAGTCTCATTTTCCCCCTTGGGAGTTTAGAATCTAATTGGGAAAATTAGGTAAAAAGACCGAAATGTTCATAAGGAAGATACACCAAACTTACCATAGGTGGACAAGGATCTTTAATGTTTTGGGATTGTATCTTGTTTTTTCTTTTTTTTAATTTACTACTGATTTTGTATGTTTTAGCTGTGTTACCCACTGTGCCTGAGTCACAAGAAGAGGAAGTGAAGGCTAGCCAGCTCACAGTTCAACAGAACAAATTGTCTGTCCAGTCTAATCCCTCCCCGCAGCTGCGGAGTGTTATGAAAGTAGAAAGTTCAGAAAATGTTCCTAGCCCCACACATCCACCAGTTGTAATCAATGCTGCAGATGACGATGAAGATGATGATGGTAAGTTTTAGCTCTTTTTTTAAGGCAAATAAATAGCCAGGGTCACTTAGTGAATTGGAAGGAATTAGGATTAAAGCTCTAGGCCTGTTTAAATTGTGAGTTTGTCTTTAATGTTGACATTTAGATCAGTTTTCTGAGGAAGGCGATGAAACCAAAACACCTACCCTGCAAGCACCTCCTGAAGTTCATAATGGATTACGAGTGGCTTCTGCCCGGAAACCTGGGGTCACTGTAAAGCAAGGTAAGATAAGGTCGTTGGTGCTTGGCCCGCTCATCAGTCTGACAGCACTCCTAATTGTGTCTGAACTGTTGTAATCACCTTTGAGATTTAGTTCATGATCACCATCACCTCCCTCTTCCTCTCCTATCACATCCCTCCCCCATATAGTTTTTCATCCATTTAGAGAACTTTTGAATGCCTACTATGTATAGATAAATGCATACGTGAAAAGGCCTAGTTCCTCATGTGATTCTTACATGGGTTTCTCAGGTGAATGTTTGAATTTTGGAATAAAAACTCTTGAAGAGATCAAATCAAAGAAAATGAAGGAAAAATCCAAGAAGCAAGGTGGTAAGTCATTGTGCGTTTTGGCAGAAATGGTTGGTTGTTGCTAAAGAAGAAGAATAAGAACACTCTGGAAGCAGCAGCCAAAATAATCAAATAGATGTTACTTCTGTAGCTTGTTTTCAAGTAAAACACAGACTTCCTTCAAATCACGGTTGCTTTTTGAATTCTTTATAGCTACATTTCAGTCCCTACCTACTCAGAGCTAGGCACATATAATAATGTGTTTATCTTGAGAAATACAACTCTGAAAAATAGCATTGTTGTGGGGTGCCGTTGAGTCAATTTTGACTTATAGCGACCCCATGTGACAGTAGAACTGCCCCATGGGGTTTTCTTGGCTGTCATCTTCACGGGAGCAGATCACCAGGTCTTTCTCCTACAAAGCCACTTGGTGGGTTCAAACCACCAACTGTTTGGTTAGCAGCCAAATGCTTAACCATTGTACCACAAGGGCTCCTTAAGGAATAGTATACAAGAACTATATTAAGAGAGGGAAGACTTCATTTTGCAGTAGATGAGTTCTTTCTCAAGGGCTGCTGGAATTTTCTCCTGGAGATTGCCTTGGCTTGGTTGATCTGTATTTCCAACACTAAAAATTATAGTTAACGGTGTGAAATGTAACATTTAGAAAGAAGCAAAAGGTGCTAAGGTTCCTCTTACTAAGGTTATTCTGTAGGAAACTTGGAGTTTGTGTTCTGCAGATGATTAAATTTAGAAGGAAAGGTTCAGTTGACACACCTGATGGCTGATGTACCTTTGAGGTTAACTTTACAGTGTTAGCCTTGTTGGTAAGTAAAAGTGGGTTGAATGCTTAAGTCACTCAGAGCAGTTTGTATATTTTATTTTCACATTGTGCCCCAGGCAGATAAGAAATAGGGGTCATCTCCCCTCCCGCAAACAGGCTCAGAAAGACTGATTGGCTTGTGGTCATCAGTCTGTATTTGATTTGACTGGTCACAAAAACAGAATTTCTTGACTTGTGATAGCTTTGGTATTTTCTATAAATCATTTGCTTTTCTTTGGCTTGCTTTATTCAGAAGGTTCTTCTGGAGTTTCCAGCCTTTTACTCCAACCCCAGCCTGTTCCAGGTCCTGAAAAAGAAAATGTCCGGACCGTGGTGAGGACAGTAACTCTGTCTAGTAAACAAGGTGAGGTATGGGTAGGTTTTTGAGTTGTCAAACTACGACCTTTACATAACTGGGAGAGTGCAATCCTTGGGGTTTTCTACTTTGATGAATTTGTGGGCAGACTTTAGTATGTTGATTTGATGCAAGTGTGAAGAGAAAAGTCAGCACATTTGATACTTTACAATTTAAGAGGTTGAAATTCTTATTCAAGCACTCCTTGCATTTATGTGTATTTAATTTTTACATTTACTGTTTATCTGTATCCATGCAACAAACTTATTGACTCCTCATTGTGAGTAAAGAACTCTAGTAAACCTTTTAAGTTATATAAAAATGTAAAAGCCTTTCCCTTCGATAGTTTTAAACCTAGTAAGGAATGTGAACAAGTATTTGCAGTATACAGATACATTTAAATATTTGTGTCGTTCAAAGAACAGTGAATCAGAGGAAAGACCTTCCTTACGCTGAGATGATCAGGGGAAGTTGTATAGTGGTGTTAGCACTGGAGTGGAGTGGGATTTCGTTGAACACATCAGAGCACACAAGCCAAAGTATAACTTGTGTTTTATGACTAATTGATTTGAACACAAACTGTCGTCTTATACCTGTCTCCTGTTACTCAGAAGGACTGTGCTACTGCTTCCTTCTAAGCTGTGCATTTGGCTGTTTAAATTATTATTAGGTTAAATTTTTTTTTTTTTTTTTTTTAAATTTGTTCTGATTTTCAGGAGGCTTTCTAGGTAGGTTCATTAATATCAGAACATATTGTGCACCCATTAGTTGTTACTGAAAGCAGAAAATTGGCTACTGGTAGAGAAACTCTGTTCTTGCTCTTTCAGGAGATGAACCCTTGGTTAAACTGAGTCTCACCGAGAGACTGGGGAAACGAAAAGTTTCAGTAGGTACGATGAGTTTTGTGTATATCTTTTATTTTCTGCTTGTTGATGCATGAACATGATACTTTCTGTAAACTGTCTTTACACAAATCCACTGTCAGTACTGGTTTGTCAGTTCTGCTGTGTTCTTGGCTGAAAGGACTTCTTTTAAAATTTCTTAATGTTTTAATGTGCAAGTTACCCCTTTTGTTGAAGTTATGGAAATTTAAATTGTTACAATTTATTTAGATTATGATCAACTTTTCAGAGGCACTGTGTTTTAAAAGCAGTAAACAGTACCTCTATTTCTTTGGACAAATAGAAATTCGTATTTTTTAGAGGGAAAAGGCATCCATTTAAAACCTAATTTGTGTCCCTGAATTTATTGGTACTATTTTATATTAGGGAGGTACTTTACCATGTTATTACTGAATTTTGTATACCTACCCTAGTGTTTCTGTCTCAACAGAATTATTTTGAAAATCTTGTGACTTCGGAAGTTTCCTTCATATTTTTTTTTAAATGTGCGTGCAGATTCGAAACCTTATTTCCATTTCATGTTGTCTTTGACATCAGTTTCACTGCCTGATCTTTGAAATTTTTCTGAACTTGCGTTTCAGGTTTTCAGACAGTCAGAAAATACGAATGTATCAGTTACACAGTTATGAAGTTATTGCCTTTAGTAGTAAAAACTACTTATAAAAAAAACTCTACAGTCACTCTGTGCCTGTCAGTGAAATAAGGTCCCTGGATGGCACAAACAGTTTGCACTTGACTACTAACCTAAGGGTTGACTATTTGAACACACCGGTGGCACCACGGAAGAAAGACCTGGTGATCTGCTTCCCTAAAGATTACAGCCTAGAAAACCCTACAGGACGGTTCTGCTTAGTACCACATGGGTTCCCTGTGAGTCAGAACCGACTGGACAGCAACAGATTTGGTTTTTTGTTTTCTTCTTAGTAAATTAAATTAACATTTACTGTGGATCTGCTGTTTGTCAAAGTGCTTTTTGTTTAATCCTTAACCATGAGAAAACTGAGGCACAGTGCTTGGCTCTTAATAAATCGTCAGTGAATATTTTCTGCTCTGAGCTCAGACTCAAGAAAGGTTTAAGTGATTACCCAGGGTTGTAGTCACAGGAACATGTTATAGACTACATAGTCATTTCCAAAGAGAACTTAGGAGAGGCAATCTATAGAAACCCCTTCTATCTATATTTCAGGAAACAGCCTTACTTAATCTTTTACCAGTTCTAGATTTTAAGAGCAGTATTTAATCATTTAAGCTCGTGTTTATAGCACAAGCCAAGCCCGCACTCCTGAAAATGGACTTTCGGCTTTGATAAAACTTATCGAGAGGTTTTAATTAAAAATTAAAGAAATGAGCTATCTTAATGTCAGCATACATGTAAACTTTATGATTCTTTTTTGTTTGTTTCATATTTAAGTTATAAATGAAGAAAGAGGGACAATTACAAGTGTGTAGGGTCTTTCAAGGTTTTAATCTGACCCTACAAAAGAAATAGATCTTCAGTCAAGCAATCTGAAAAACAAATTTTTAAAAATGTATGACATTTAAACAGTTTGTATTGAACAATGTAATATAATAAACCAGAAATGAGGAAACTTGGATTTATATCTTGGCTCTATCAGTGCTTGGTGTTCTGAGTAAGATACAGACTTTCAGAATTTTAGATTTCTTATCTGGAATTGAAGAGAGGTCATTTGGCCTTCAGAGTCTTCATATTATTGGAAGAATTAAAAGTTTATGACTCTTGCTATCTTCTTTAATCATCCCAGATGCATTTGATATGAATTTTCTTAGAGTTTAGCAATTGGCCAGTTTAGATATTTTTGTATATGAAGATTTTCCACATTTTCCTGATTTTGAATTTCAAGTCTAACCAGGGCTTAGGATCCTCCATTCCTAGTTTAGTCTATCATTTGGGAATTGGTGATTTGTGCGTTCTAATACTTTGTGTCCCTTTCCTTACTGCTTCTTTTTGGGATGTTTTTATTTCTTCTCTGACATTGATTCTAAGGAATCTGGTTAACAAACACACCATGTAAATGCAGAAAATTTATAGAATTATTCTATGTTGTCTGCTTTTGCTTGTATTCTTTGACCTTGCTGAAGATTGATTTGAACTCTTAAAACTATAAGGTCTTCTTGTTTGTAGGTGGTGACAGTGATCCTCCATTAAAGCGTAGCCTTGCCCAGAGGCTAGGAAAGAAGGTTGAAGCTCCAGAGACTAACATTGACAAAACGTCAAAGAAAGGTACCTTTGTTCTAATGTACTTTGTGTGTACACATCAGGACACTTGTTTCTTATAATATTAACAGCTATAGTTCGCCATTCTTCTGCTTAGATAAGTTAGATTATTATCTTCTGGTATCTGTTTTATTATTCATTCAGCGAACATTTGAGCAGTTACTTTGCTAGATTCTAGGTATAAACCATTGAGCAGAATAAACACCATCACACTCCTCAGGAGCTTATTGTATAACGGGAGATAGAAATACTTACAAACATATGTGTACACACACACACACACACGTATATATATATGTTATTTAGGTGAAAGTTCACAAAGCAAATTAGTTTCTCATTAAGCAGTAAATACACATATTATTTTTGTGACAATAGTTGCTAACCTTGCGACACGTCAACACTCTCCTCTTCTCCACCCCAGGTTCCCTGTGCCCATTCGTCCAGTTTTCCTGTCCTTTCCTGCCTTCTTGTTTTTGCTTTTGGGCTGGTGTACCCATTAGTCTCGTAGGTATGATTGAACTAGGAAGCACACCCCTCACATGTGTTATTGTTGGCCTCTAGGTCTGTCTAATCTTTGCCTGAAGGGTGAACCTCAGGAGTGACTTTAGTACTGAGTTAAAAGGGTATCCATGGGCCATACTCTTGGGGTTTCTTCAGTCTTTGTCAGACTAGAAAGCCTGGTCTTTTTTTGTGTGTGTGTGTGTGTGAATTTGAATTTTGTTCTACTTTTTTTTCTCCCACTCTGTCCAGGACCCTCTATTGTGATCCCTGCCAGAGCAGTCAGTGGTGGCAGTTGGGCACCATCTAGTTGTTCTGGGCTCAGTCTAGTGGAGGTTGTGGTAGTTGTGGTTCATTAGTCCTTTGGACTAATGTTTCTTTGGTATCTCTGGTCTTTTTCATTCTCCTTTGCTCTAGCCAGGAGGAGACCAGTAAATGTATCTTAGATGGCCGCTCACTGACTTTTAAGACCCCAGTCACTATTCACCACAGTCGGACGTAGAACATTTTCTTTATTAGACTGTGTTCTGCCAACTGAGCTATATGTTCCCGGAGACCATGGTCCCAAGTCCTCAGCCCAGTAGCTCAGTCTCTCCGGGTGTTTGGATGTGTCTGTGAACTCCTATGTGACATACTTAGAAATATTGTGGTAAATTCTGTGATGAAAGAAGTATTTGGTGCTATGGGAGCACATAGGAAGGGCAGCTAGTCTTGCCATCTACCAGGGAAAGATTCCCAGAGGAGGTGATGTTGAAGCTTAGACCTGAAATATGAGTTAAGAGTTAGTCAGGTGAAGTTGAAGGGCCAGGGGCTGTGTTCCAGGTGGAAACAGTAACTTGTAAAGGCTCAGATGTAAGAAAGTGTGATGTGCTCAAGGAACTCGGTATGGCTTAAACATAGAATTGGGGTAAAGAGATGGTGACTGGAGAGGGAAGGAGGGGTTGGATCATGTAGAGCCTTTTAAGCCATGTAAGAGAGTTTGGGCTTATCCTAACATATTAGCAAACTAGTGAAAGGTTATAAACAGGGATCAAAGGCTCACATTCGCATTTTAGAACCATAACCCTACTCTTCCCGGAATATTAGGAAAGATTAGAAGGGGACAAGAATGATGGCCAGGATATGAGTTAAGAGCCTGTTAAAGTAATCCAGACAAGAATTAGTGGCATAGATTTAGTGTTCTAAAAGTAGGTATGGAGCCCTGGTGGCACAGTGGTTAAGAGTTTAGCTGCTAACCAAAAGGTCAGCAGTTCCAATCCACCAGCCACTTCTTGGAAACCCTGTTGGGGTGGTTCTGCTGTGTCCTGTAGGGTCACTATTAGTTGGAATCAACTCCATGGCAATGGGTTTGGTGTTTTTTTGTTTTGTTTTGTTTTGTTTTGTTTTTTGGTTTTAGAAGTAGGTATGGAGAGATGTGGACTAAATCAGGAGATATATGGGAGTTAGAATGATTTGCAGTTGAAGGAGAGAAAGCAGTAAAGGGTTGGACTTTTTTTCTCCTTGTATGTTTGCAGTTAAACATGGGAGCTAATTACTCTTAAAAAAAATAGAGTTGCCCCCCCCATCCCCCCATCCCCCCCCCCCCCCCCGCCTTACTGTGTTTAGCTTTAGTTTTTCTTGAAGATAAGTGATTAGGTATTGTCTTTCCACTTTTTGTCTAGCCCAAGAGGATATTCTTGTTTGGGGCTTTCTGATGTTCTCTGAGCAAGCAGAAGTTACTTTTTTCTTTGGAGCCGAATTCCCTTCCTCCCTGCCTCCTTTCTCCTTTGCATGCCAATCACATTGGAGATTCTCATAACTAATTGAAAAGCGTATTTCAAGTAGATTTATGAGTAAAAAACCTTTTGATGCCAATAAGATTTTAGGAAGTTGTACAGTAACAGAATTATTTCCTGGAATTCAGTAGTTTTTCTTTTCAGATCTAAGGAAAGATGATTTCTTTTTTTAGTTTTCCAAGATGCTGTAGGGAATCCATGATGCACGTAGATCTGTTCTGTGGAGAAGACGAGTTGAAGACCATGAGAGTTTTTTTTTTTAAAAAACCATTTGCATTAGAAGAAAAGTATAAGCCTAATTTGTAAACTTCGAAATAAAAAGTCTCTGTTTAACTTTTGTTTGGTTGGTTTTTTGTTTCTTTTTACAGTTCAAGTTTCCAAATCTCTGAAGGAGCGATTGGGCATGTCCACTGATCCAAACAGTGAGGCAGCAACAGGTGAGTGAATCCTAAGACCAGGTCGTTATGTTTTTTTCTTGCTATAAGAATCGTTAGTTTCCCCCAATTTACCTATTGTAGTTAGATTAAAAACCTGTTGCTGTCGAGTCGATTCCGACTCACAGTGACCCTATAGGACAGAGAAGAACTGCCCCATAGGGTTTCCAAGGAGCAACTGGTGGATTCAAACTGCTGACCTTTTGGTTAGCACCCGAGTTCTTAACCACTGTGCCAGGAGGGCCCTGTAGTTAGAGCTTGTGTTTTGTTTTTTGTGGTTTTGTTTGTTTTTTAAATAATTTACTTAGTGTCTTAATTTCCTTTTTGTACTTAAAGATAGCAAAATGGTTGTTATTACAGTATTAATAGTGGGAAATTAGAAACAACTTAACTATCCAACAAAAGGGAATTAGATTAAATTATGGTAATTGTGTGTGAAAATAATCACTGTCATTAAAAATCTTGTTCTGAACAATAATGACATGGGAAAATGCATTATGTGAAATGAAGAAAGATCACAAGAGAACACATACCACTTTTGACCTAGAGCAACAGAATAATCTTTAAAAAGAAAAAAAGGAAGTGTATTTTCTTATTATGGAAACTTATTCTTAAGAAAAATATCCACGTGTATGGGATGATTCCAGTTTTGTAAACATATACATATATGTTTAGGAAAAACTCTGCCAAAAAAACCCACCAAAATATTAACATTGGTTTTATCTCAATATCGAGGTTTTAGGTAATTTTAGTTTTCTTCTTTATATTCTTCCTGTACTCTAATTTTTAAATTTTTTAAATTGTGAGATATAACTGCTTAAGTATATATATCTATTCATACATACATACGCACATATACATCCACATACATATATAGGTACAATTTAAAGAATAATAAAGTGAACATCCATGTACTCAGCTGTCTGGCTTTTGTCTGCATTGCTGGATTCAGTTTGATGCATTTCGTCTCAGATTTTTAATTTTTACATCTCTATTTGTAAATGATGTTAGCCTGTACTTTTTCTTTCTCATCCTATCCTTATCTGATTTTGGTATTAAGATTATACTAGCATCATAAAAAGAGAGTCTCATGTCAGACGTTCTTGTTCTTTTGTAGGCATTCTGATTTTATCTTCCAGAAACTTTTTAGGATTTTCTCTTTATCTCTCCCTAGTATGCTGCATCTTCACTCTGGTAGATCTCAGTGTAGATGTTTTTTATGCATTCTACTCAGTATTCAGTTGGCGCTTTGAATCTAAGGACTTATCTCCTCTAGTTCTAGAAAGCATTCCTCTAACTTCTTTGAACATATCCTCCCCACCTTTCTTTTGTTTTCTCTTTAAGGAATTCTTACTTACACACATCTTGCAACTTTTGGACATATGCTCTTCTTGTTTCTTGGCTTTGCCTTTGTACTTCCCATTTCTTTGTTTTTTTGCCTCACCTTCTATAAGGTTTTCTCGGCTTTATTTTCTAGATCCAGGTCAGCAAACTTTTTCTGTAAAGGGCCAGATAGTAAATATTTTAGGCTTTATGGTCCACAGTCTCTGTCGCAACTAATCAACTTGCCATTATAGTGAGAAAGCAGTGCACAAAATACATACATGAATATGTTCCAATAAAGCTTTATTTGCAAAACTAGATGGTAGCCAGATTTGGCCCATGGTTCTGTGGTTTGCTGATCCTGTCCTGGTTTGCTGATCCTGTCCTAGTTGGCTGATTTTGAGCCAGTTTTGCTGGTTTTATTATTCAGTCCTTCTGTTGGACATTTAAGGAGCCCTGGTTGCACAATGGTTAAAGAGACCAACTGCTAACCAAAAGGTCAGCAGTTCAAAACCACCAGCAGCTCCATGGGAGAAAGATGTGGCAGTCCATTTCCGTAGAGATTTACAGCCTTGGAAATCCTGTGGGGTCACTATGAGTCGTAATCAGCTTGATGGCAGTGGGTTTTTATTGGACATTCACTTTGACACTTGTGTTTTTAGTTTCCAAAACTTTTTTTTTTTTTTTTCCTGATTTTGCCTTTTTCATAGTCTGATTTGGCTGCTCTGGGGTTTCTAATTTGAGATTTTGAAAAATTTTTTGGTTTTGTGTGTGTGTGTGTGTTATGGCTTCTTAATCACTTCACTTTGTTTATTTTGGCTCATTTTCAATGTTGTTTTTCAGTAGTTGTAAGTATATGGCTTAGGTTTCTTCTCTGGTTGTAAAAGTCTTTTCCCCATGTAGCTCTCTATCCTGATTGGAATATCTGACTGATAACTGCCTATGTGGAGAGGTGTACTTAAAGGCAGCTTGTGTGAGTTGCAAGTTGGAAGTTACAGTTGCCACAGTAAGAAAGGCTTTCTTTACTTTCAGAGTAGAACTTTTTTCTACCTTTGCTTTTTCATTTCCCCCTCCCCTCCTTTTCCTGCTTGGCGTTTGTGAAAGCCTGGAATTTTCAGCTTCTCTCCAGCCCCAGCACCCTTATGATATACTCCCTTTCCAGGCAAGCTGTTCTCTTTTTAAGGACCAGTTCTCAGGAGAAGGTCATGACTGGCCCAACTGCTGGATACACAGCCATTTAATTTCCATCCCAGTGGATATCCCAGAGCCCAGTGTTACTTTTCAGACTAGGTGACCCAAGTTTGTGTTTTTCTTTGTGAAATTTCCTCTGTTGAAAGGAATAGCTGTCAACTCTACAGTCCTACTTTTTTTTTTTTTTTTTTTTTTTTTTTTGGTAAATCCACACATCTGTTTCCTACTTTCAGGAATTCCTCAAGATTTATGCTCTTCCAGTGCAACCTTGCTTTCCACTGCTGTTGTGCCTGTGTTTCATTTTTAATATAGTCTCTATCATTTTGATGGAATTTTGGTAGGGTGGGGAAACCATATTAATTTTCCTGGAGTGGTGACTCTTGAGGTCAGTCTGCCATCTTGAAATGGAAGAATTTATAATTTTTACAGCAAACCTAAAGAAATAATTCAGTGTTTGAGTGCTTCCTGTGTAACAGGAGCTATGCTAAAATATTTCAGGTAATGAAATACAGTCATTGCCCTCATGAAGTGTCTGGTAATGGTTGGAGATAGGCAGTGACAGTACTGTGTGATCATTGCTGTGATCAGAGAACAAACTAGATTTGAGATGTCAGGTTCTAAGGTAAATCCTGAACTCAGTTAAAACCAAGCAGCAAGGGCCTTGAGCATTATGCTCTTTTCAGTACTGTCTGTATGGGATCAAATTGACAACAGCAACTCGAAAGATTAGATAGGAACCTTAGGGGGCAGAGAGTTTATGCTAATGAGAGAGGAACAACTCAGGAAAAGGAGGGTGAGAATGGTTACACAACTCCAAGAATGTAATTGATATCACTAAATTGTACATGTGGAAACTGTTGAATTGGTGTATGTTTTGCTGTGTATATTCTTAACAACAACAACAAAATAAAAGTTAGGGGGGAAAAATAGGCACCAAGGGAAGTGAGACCGGTAGGAAATACTCCATGTAGGAAGGACAGCATATTCAAAGGTTCAGGAGACAGAACGAATGTGTTTAAGGTTGTGAAAGGGTTTTGTTTGTTTTGTTGAATAATTTCTAAGAGTCAAAACCAAGTTGAAACAGTCCTGGAGATTTATTAGTTGATCATACAATTCACAAATTGGACAACACACAGTATGAGACGGCGTGTTGCACCTGAGGTGAGGCAGTATCGAGTTTTTACAGTCCAAGGAACAAAGAGAGTCAGGGAAGTCCAGGCGGTTTCAATGACTCTTTCGGATATTCGTCAAAATGTCTCTTGAAATCCTTTCTTCCTCAGAATTGTGTTTGGCTAAGAAGACAAACGAGGCAGGTCTTGAGGGGTCAGTGCCTGCCAGCGCCAGCTTGTCTGGAATATAGGGCTGTCCTAAGAGTGTTAAAAAACCAAACCCACTGCCTTTGAGTCGATTCTGACTCATAACGACCCTGTAGGACAGAGTAGAACTGCTCCATAGAGTTTCCAAGGAGCAACTGGTGGATTCAAGCTAGTTATTATCTCTAAATTTTAAGTTACTTAGTATCTGAAAACATTTGCCCTGTGAAATCAGGTGACATCCATGCTCTTCTGGGCTTGGCATAAGTGACTCCATCTTGTTGTAGCTTCCACAGCCACTGTTTTTATTTTTCTTTAAAAGTTACTGTTCAGTGATTACGTGTGTGTGTGTGTGTGTGTGTGTGTGTGTGTGTGTGTGTGTGTGTGTGTGTGTGTGTGTGTGTATGTATGAGTATAATCTCCAGATTATTCCTGTTTATCCCACATCACTTCATTATTTCTTTTCCTAGTCCTTTAGTCATGAGGATGGTTATATATATCAAGTGTGAAATCTGCTCTTTAGTTTAAACAGATGTAGAATGATTAACGTGTCATTAAAAATAGCTGTTCATTTGGTTTCATGGCACACCAATCTCTGGGCCTTCCGTTTTTCTTCTGCCTTGTCACTTATTTTACCTTCTTTTCATCATTAAATATCTCTTACGTATCACTTCCTCTCAAAAGTTTCCCTTAGCCCATTCTAGACAAGGGTTAGTGTTCTTGCTATAGCATTATACTGCCTTTATCAAAACAGTTACTGCCACACTTTTTCATTGCTGGTTTAATTGTTCGTCTGTCTGTTAGAGATCAGATTTTGCTCACCATTATATTTCTAGCATAGTGTCCAGCACATGTCTATATGTATGAATGAATGGAAGAATTAATTTATTGCCATTTTTAATGGTAGGACTTGAATGGTAAGAAATCACAAATTTCTCCAAGTAGTACATGGCTTTCAGGTCCCTCAAAAATCACCTCTGAGTAGAAATACAAATCAGCAATTTTTGCCTTCTAAGAGTTTTCCTTGAGAGTCACACTACCAGAAACATGGAATAATCTAAAATTGAGATTGAAACTAATATAGGATTCTTGATCGTTTTCGTTGCCTGCCTAAGTGATACCTCTCTGTTGGACATACAATGACATACTTTTCCCCCATGAAAACAGAGAAAGTTACTAAAGTTGGCGAGATCCATGTGAAGACACTAGAAGAAATTCTTCTTGAAAGAGCCAATCAAAAACGTGGAGAATTGCAAACTAAACTCAAGACGGAAGGACCTTCAAAAGCCGATGACTCCACTTCAGGAACGAGAAACTCCTCCAGTATCCGAATCAAAACCTTTTCTGAGGTGCTGGCTGAAAAGAAACATCGGCAGCAGGAAGCAGAGAGACAAAAAAGCAAAAAAGATGTAACTTGCATCAAGTTAAAGACTGATAGCGAAATTAAGAAACCAGTGGTTTTGCCACCCATAGTTGCCAGCAGAGGACTGTCAGAGGAGCCTGCAGGTAAAACAAAGTCAATGCAGGAGGTGCGCATCAAAACGCTGGAGGAAATTAAACTGGAGAAGGCACTGAGGGTGCAGCAGAGCTCCGAGGGCAGCACCGGCGCCCAGCCCCAGCCTGAGGGCATGCCAGGGGCAAGGCGGCTCCTGCGCATCCCCAAAAGGACAGGTAACCAAAGAGCTCCTCTGTAGTGTTGCTTGCCCAAGATAGTCATAGAGTTCTGAGAACTTTTATTTGTTCAGATAACTTTAAAAAGCACTGGATTCAATAAAGTTAAGCTATTTTTTATAGCAGCACCATACAGACCTTTGATATCCTGATGTACATTTTGAGACTTTAAGAGGACTGATTGGTTTTATCTGTAATTTGTTTCGTCCTGTCTTATCGTTATTTGCATTAAGAAACATTTTGCTTCACTTCAGCCATCATGAAGTCACAGCCTACATGAAATAATTAATGACGTGTTTAATGTGAATATAGGTATAAAAGAAGAGAAGAAACCTCAGGAGGGAAGTGAAGTTGCATCTCAAAGCAGTGTTACTACAGCAGAGGCTAAAGAGGTGAGTTTATTTAAGATCACTGTGTAGTAGTTTTTGCCTGTGGCAAGCAAGGGCTAGATAAATGTTAAAATGTGCGTTTTAGTATTGGTTTACAATAAATTTCTGTTAAACACCATTAATATTATTATTCACTATGCTTATAGTTTTCTCTACTTCTCTGTATATCAGTGTCCTCTGCCCTTATAAAGTTGTTTTTAATTGGCCATTGATGTTCTTAAAATTTATTTCCTGCCTTTCAGAGTAATAGCGTGTTATGGATTAAATTGTGTCCCCCAAAAATATGTGTTGTAAATCCTGTGGTTATAACCCCATTTGGGAATGGGCTGTTTGTTATGTTAATGAGGTAGTTAGTCTAGGGTATATCTTGAGTTAATCTCTTTTGAGATGTGAAAGATATTAAACAAGCCTGCAGAGACCAGAGACAGGGGAAGAGAGATGCCAAGTCACATGAAGATTGCCAAGAAGCAGAAGCTCAGAGACATAAGGACCTTACTCCAGAGCCAGCAAAGAGAGAAAGCCTCCCCCTGGAGCTGGCATCCTGAATTTGGACTTCTCGCCTCCTAAACCGAGAGAAAATAAATTTGTTAAAGCCACCCAATTGTGGTAGTTCTTGTCACAGCAGCACCAGATAACTGAGACAGTGCTACAAAACTTGGGAATTTCTACTTGGTAAAAGAATGGGAAAACCCTCATAATTCCACAGCCCAGATGTAAGCACTATTAATTTTTTCATGAATTTCCTTTCTGCCTTTAGTTTATATATGTATGCATGTGAGCTTGTTTAATATTTAATTCATGTTTACAACATAACTGAGAACTCTACAGTGTATCTTTTGCAGACTGCTTTTTTTTTTAAAATAACTATCATATTAATAATTCTTCAAAACATTTGTTTTTACTGGCCACATAATATTCTATTATATAGATATAATCTTTCTGGGCATTTAGATTTTGTTTTACATAATTATAAATAATAGAATAATGAACATCTTTGTACATAAATCTTAGTGCAGCTGTCTGATTATTTAGATATCATTAGTATCTGACTTAAAGTCATGCTTGTTCAACTTATAGAAGCTGAGATTTTATTGTCCACACATCTTTAAGCTTGCATTTTAGCTTGGTAATGTCTATTTAACATCAAATAAAGAACTTTTCTCTTGGATTCTGGGTCATATCAAATTGTGCTTGACTTAGATGTTAACCCAGTATCTTAGTTATCTTACTGCTGCTATAACAGAAATACCACAAATGGTTGGCTTTAACAAACTAATTTATTTTCTCACAGTTTAGGAGGCTGAAGTCTAGGGTGCCAGCTCTAGGGGAAGGCTTTCTCTCTCTCTCAGCTCTGGAGGAAGGTCCTTGTGTCTGAGCTTCTGCTCCTGGTCAGTCCTCATGTGGCTTGGCATCTCTCTTCCCCCATCTCCGCTTTGCTTTGCTTGTTTAATCTCTTTTATATCTCAAAAGAGATTTAACTCAAGATACACCCTACACTAATCTTCCTCATTAACATAACAAAGACAGCCCATTCCCACATGGGATTATAACCACAGGCAAAGAGGTTAGAATTTATAGCACATATTTTCAGGGGACATAATTCAATCCATAACATTCTACCCTTTGACCCCCGAAAATTCATGTTCTTGCCACTTGCAAAACACATTCACCCCATCACATCAATCCACTCCAAGTCCCAATCTCATCTTGTGAAGCATCTAAATCAAATATGGGTGAGATTTTAGGCTTATTCCATCCTGAGGCAAAATTCATCTTCATCGGTGAACCAGTGAAATCCAGAATACAGGTTATCTACATCCAAAGTACAATGGTAGAACAGGCAGAAGGTAGACATTTCAATTACAAATGGGAGAAATTGCAGGGAAAGAAGGGATAATTGGCACCAAGCAAGTCTAAAACCCAGCAGAACTATTTGTATTAGCTCTCAAGGCTTGAAAATGATCCTCTGTTCTCTGAGACCAGCTGGGCAGTTGACCCACCCTCCAGACTCTTGAGTGTTGGCCACGTCCTCTGGATTCTTGGTGGAGGCCAGTCGGCCCTGGATTTCAGCTCTGCTTTCAAGGCCCACTGGGATAGCAACTCTGTTCCCTTGGCTTTGGGTGGCCCCATTCTCCTAGTCCATCTGAGTGGCAACTCTACCCCCTCAGCTCTGGCAGGCCCCTTTCTTCTGCCCTTTGGGCATGGCAGCCCCATCGCCCGGCACACCTTAATGGCAGCCCCACACTCTGGAACTGAGTTGTCAAAGATCCAACTCGCAGAAACCTAGGAGGCTGTAGCCCTACCCTTTGAGATCCAGGAGACCTTGGCTCCACCCTTTGAAACAGAGAAGCCCCTGCTTCCCGTGCTCCTTCCAACAGTTCTGCTGATCTCCGTGCTATTCCAGAGAATGGTCATTCTCTTTTCTTGGAGGATAATAGATGTAGCTACTTTGGCTTGTTTCCACCTGTAGAATTCCAAGAGGTAGTCAGCGTTCTTTCCATGACCAGATTAAGACATGTAAGTGTCCTAAGCCTTGATAATCTGTAGTGCCCCTTCCTCTGCTTGCTCACGCATTCAATTGGGATATGAGAATTAGATATACATATACATGTGGAAACCCTGGTGGCATAGTGGTTAAGAGTTTGGCTTCTACCAAAAGGTCAGCAGTTCAAATCTGCCAGACGCTCCTTGGAAACCCTATGGGGCTGTTCTACTCTGTCCTCTAGGGTCGCTATGAGTCAGAATTGACTCAGTGGCAACGAGTTTGTTTTTTTTTTCTTTTTTTATATATATATGTGTGTGTGTCTGTCTGTCTGTGTCTTAGCTATCCTTCATGTAACTTCTTTTTAAACATGACTATAATATTAGCTATTGCACACAAAGGTTGTATATGCCATTTTAGGGAATGAGATAAACTAGATTATAAATTTTTTAGTGGGTATGGGGTACTAAGATTTTTTCTGTGTACCCTATTTTCTACAAAAAGAATATTCCACAACAAAGAAAATGAGTCAGTGAACTTGGTTGTTTCAAAAATCAGTGTAAAATTCTGTTGATCTGTCCTGTCTGCTTGGTGTCTGTGGGCCTTTGTGTTGGACGTCTGGTGCCCCTGTTTTGTTGACACCGTAAGTATGTGCTTACCTTACTTACTAGGTTTCCCGTCCCTGGTTCTTTCCTTCCGTTCTTTGTCTGTCCCCTTCACTCTGAGCTGGTGGGTTTTCTGCTGTGGTAGTTGGTTAGATCCATCAGTCCTGGACTTAATCTCTTTAACAAAAGTTTATGTAGCCACATTCTTGGTGAACATTCTAGGACGTGTTTGTATAGCAGAATTTTCCAAATCTTTAAGTTCTGTTTTCATTTTGCACAGTTCATTTTTAAGTCCATCTCTTTCCTCTCACATTTTACTATAAGCAGCAGGGAGAAACCACACAGCCCCTTTAAGATCTTTCTTAGAAATCTCATCAGCCAGATATTCAAGTTCGTCACTTAATAAGTTCTGCCTTCCACCAAACCATGGAACATAATTCGGACAAATCCTTTGCCACTGCATAAAAAGCATTACTCTTCCTCCATTGTCCAGTCAGATGTTCATCATGTTCTTTTAAAGTCTCACCAGAAGCACATTTAACATCCACGTTTCTAGCAACATTCTGGCACCATAGGTATTCTCTAAGACAATAGAGACTTTCTGTATCACTCTCCTCACATCCTTCTGAGCCCTCATCAGATTCACTTTTGACGTCTATAATTGTACCAACAGTCTCTTCAAGGCAGTCTAGGCTTTTACTGTTAAACACCTTAAAACTCTTCCAGCCCCCACCTATTATCCAGTTCCAAAATTGCTTCCACATTTTAGGTATCTGTTAGAGCAGCACCCCACTCTTCCAGTACCAAATGTCTTAGTTATCTAGTGTTGCTGTAACAGAAACACCACGAATGAGTGGCTTTAACAAATAAATTTATTTTCTCACAGTTTGGGAAGCTAGAAGTCTGAACTCAGGGTGTCGGCTCTAGGGGAAGGCTTTCTCTCTCTGGGCTCTGAAGGTTCTTGTCTCTTTGAGCTTCTCCTGGGTATTCATCAGATGGCTTGGCATCACTCTTCCCCTGTCTCTGCTTTGCTTGTTTAATCTCTTTCATATCTCAGAAGAGATTGACTCAAGATACACCCTACAGTAATCTGCCTCATTAACATAACAATGACAACCCATTCCCAGATGATTAAAACCACAGGCATAGAGGTTAGGATTTACAGCACATATTTTTGAGGGACATAGTTTAATCCATAACACCCAGTGTCTGTTAAATAATGTTTATCATGTAGATTGAGGTACTAAATTTTAATGTCTTTGAAACTTACCAATAGGTTTCTGATGATACCACAGGAGGTGACATTGCTAAAATTCAAGTTAAGAGATGTGAGACAACGAGAGAGAAACACATGCAGAAACAGCAGGAGAGGGGAACCCCACAGAAGGAAAAATCTGTGTTAACACCCCTTCAGGGAGACGTAGCCTCTTGCAATACCCAGGTGCTGGAGAAACCAGTGTTCACTACTGTACCGGCTGTCACTTGGCACCCGACAAAGCGGCTGCCCACAAAGTCATCCCAGAAAGTGGCAGTAGAAACCTCAGGGATTGGGGATTCAATATTGAACGTGAAATGTGCAACACAGCCCTTGGAAAAAAGGGGTAAAGGTGAGTGCTTCTTATAGTGTATCTTGCTTTAGGATTTCAGAATTACCAAGGCTAATTTACTCCCTGGAAACAACTGGGTTGAATTTAATTTGCCTTATATACTGATCAAAGGAGCCCTGGTGGCATAGATGGTTAAGCACTTGGCTGCTAACCAGAAGGTTGGTGGTTCAAACCCACCCAGTGGCTCCGAGGGAAAAAGACCTGGTAATCTGCTCCTGTAAAGATTACAGTCCAGAAAACCCTGAGGCAGTTCCACTCTTATCATGTGGGGTTGCCATGACTTGACAGCACCTGTCTTAGTTATCTAGCGCTGCTGTAACAGAAATTCACAAATGGATGGCTTTAACAAACAGAAGTTTATTCTCTCACAATCTAGTAGGCTAGAAGTCTAAATTCAGGGCATCAGCTCCAGGGGACGACTTCCTATGTTGGCTCTGGAGGAAGGTCCTTGTTATCAACCTTCCCCTGGACTAGGAGCTTCTCTGCAAAGGAACCCCAGGTCCAAAGGATGCACTCTGCTCCCATTGCTGCTTTCTTGGTGGTATGAGGTCCCTCTCCTTAGGCCCCAGGATTCGGCCAGTGCTGCTGCTGGGGGGCTGTAACACTTCAAGGGGGTAGGGTCTCCCGCCCATGTGACCCCCCAGTGGCATGCAGGATTGGGGTCCCCCCAAGCCACCTTTCCCCCCCAAGTGTTAGCCCCCCAGCAGCAGTGCTTGCCCAATCCTGGGGCTGAGGGAGGGTGCCTCATATCACCAAGAAAGCAGCACTGGGAGCAGAATGCGTCCTTTGGACCTGGGGTTCCTTTGCAGAGAAGTTCCTAGTCCAGGGGAAGGTTGATGACAAGGACCTTCCTCCCGAGCCGACAGAGAAAGCCATCCCCTGGAGCTGACGCTCTGATTTCAGACTTGTAGCCTACTGGACTGTGAGAGAATAAATTTCTCTTTGTTCAAGCCATCCACTTGTGGTATTTCTGTTATAGCAGCACTAGATGACTTAAGACAGCATCTGAGAACAACAATATATACTGGTTAGACAGGTAGAAAGTAATATCTCTGACAGTTTATTAAAAAAGACAAAAACTAGATGAATTCTTTTCTTAGAACTTAAAATTGCTGCCTAAAAAGCTGTGTCTAAAAGTTCCCATGGTACATCTTCCCTCTGGTTTTAAAGAAGAAAAACACCAGGGAATAGAAGAACAGTGGAGAATTCAAGAGCCACTGAAAGAGGGGTCGTTTGAGTATGTAAATGTACATCGTGGCTGTTTGTTGTGGTACAGATTGCCTGTGGATCATTTTCAGGCTTTTGTTTTGTGCTATTCCTAGTATTGGAGGAATTTTTGGTATTTTATTCTGAATCATTCTCCATGTAAAAGAGAAATTATTCTAACTATTAATCAAATATTTTCTGTCGTTTGTAGCTAAACCCAAAGTGAATGTGAAGCCATCTGTGGTTAAAGTTGTTTCAGCCCCTAAATTGGTCCCAAAACGCAAGGCAGTAGAGGTCCACCCTGCTGTCATTGCAGCTGTGAAGCCGCTCAGTTCCAGCGGCATCCTGCAGGAAAGCCCAGCCAAAAGAGCAGCTGTGGTAAGAAGTGGATCTAACTCCTGGTGCTTTATTCCGTGTGGTGGGAAAGCAGGGCAGATCAGCACTCGTACAGCTCTCTGTATCTGTGCACACTACTTCCTGCTATTTCCTACGCATTTCAGTTGTTTAGGTTGCTACTGTATTTTACATTTACAGTTAGACATCTTTGGAGTGGCAGGATGGGATGTTTTTAACTAATTTTGGGGTGGCAAGGTATTTTATGTATATGTACACACAACCTATGGATTATTGATTCTTGAATTCCCAGGCTTAAAGAAAGCTAACATGGATCTAAGAGGACAGCAAAAGAAAATGAATTTGCTGAAACCAAAAAGCTTGACTTACCCTTACTCTTAACTTTTGTAGGCTGTTGTCCCACTCCTCTCTGAGGACAAATCAGTCACTGTGCCTGAGACAGAAAAACCCAGGGACAGGTAATACCACACAATCCTTTTTAACCAAACTTTAGACCTCTAATATTACTATTTATGCTCTCGAGAGACTAACACTGCTAGATAACTTTAACATTTATAATTTAGCCTTATCTAAGTACATCTTCTGAACTTCAGATTAATTGCAAGAAAACGTGAAATTCAGTGTTGCGATTCTCCTTTGGTGCCATTGTTTATGTTTTGCCTGTATTGTTTAAAAGATGCTTTTAACACCTGGCTGAATTCTGTGTTAAATGATGAAAATGCTTAGTTCTAAATCAGTGAAAATGTTCATGTGTGCTGAGACACAATTTTTTCAGCCAGCCGTTGAAAAGTGGCACTTTTCTAACATATATTTTTTCTTTACAGTCTTGTGCTGTCTCCAACTCATTCCTCCTCAGATCCTTCACCACCAGAAGTATCTGGCCCTTCCTCATCCCAGATGGCTACAAAAACTCGCCGACTCAGCTCTGCTTCAACAGGAAAGCCCCCGCTCTCTATGGAGGATGATTTTGAGAAACTAATATGGGAGATTTCAGGAGGCAAATTAGAAGCTGAGATCGACCTGGATCCTGGGAAGGATGAAGATGACCTTCTGCTTGAGCTTTCAGAAATGATTGATAGCTGAAGGTGGTAGTGAAAAAACTTTTAAAAAAAAAAAAAAAAAAAAAAAAACCCACACCAAAAAATTGGACTTAGTTTCATCTATTATAACATTGACCTGAGGCGATTATTTCATTAGTCTAGAATTTGCCCCAAATCAGAAGTATACCTCTGAATTACCTGTATGTGTCCCAGATTCCTTGGGGTCAGATTTTTAAAGTCACTCATTTCGTTTTGTTCATTTGATGCCATTGTTTAGCATCTTTGAGAATAAGTCTGTTTATTTTTCTCCCCACAAAAGGAGACTGAGAGGAGGATCCACACGAAAAGGTGCAAGAGACCTAGTGACTCCTTGAGGTGTTTGTCAGTTTTGGCTCCCCCCCGCCCCCGCCCCTTTGTTGTATTATTTCTTTTATGTATTGTCTTAATGTACTTAATATTACCGGAATTTGAAAAGGATGAAGATAGCTGCTACCATTAAGGACCAAATTCATGCTACCACTAAACAAAAAAAATTCACTTCGTCTGTGTTAAATTGTATGTTTTTTTAAATGTGTTTAGAGATTCAGCTAAGCTTTAGAAAGGGCTGAGTAGCTCCGGAAGCCAGTAATCTGGATGTAACCTTGGACCTGATTGTGATGCTTCTGCTGCTCTGGAAGCCTCTGAAGAGCAATAGCTAATTTATTATTACTGTAATTTCTTAAGGCTTTAAAGTGCCTCAGGGGTCCCCGGAAACTAATTTTCTATTTCTGGAATTCCCTGGATTCTCTAAGAGATGGTGACATGATTAGAGGAATTCCTTTTTAGTATGAAAGTTGTCCCTTCTTCAGTACTTGCCTCCTATTGGATTATCAAAGGGACAAAAATTGGTTAATTTTTTATTTTTAACTCTCCCAGCAAACTCCTCTTGCCCAGTATTTATTTGGGTCCCTGTATCTAACTGAGGGGCAAAAATGAACTCATTTAAGCTGCCAATATTTATCTCTGGACTGTAGCAGTACACTGACTTGTACTGCAACAGGGATATTGAGACACTCGGGGGGTGTATTGTATACCTTCCAGTTCTGCAGTTTTTTTCATTTCTGAATTGAATTTTCTTTTCTTGTGTTGGTCTCCTTCATATCACCTCAAGGGTTTAGACTTGTGAAGGAACAAGAGTGATGGGGATAGTAGTCTTGAAAGGAGACATACTGTACATAACCAGAAGGAAAAGGAAAGGACTTAGTCATCTGGTATTTTGCTGTAGGTGGCCAGTTTTGTTTCTGTAGGGAAATCTGCCCCACCTGTCATGCTGCCTCCTGAGGAACTGCTGTCGTAAGCTGCTCATCAGGAGTCGAACCTTATGTCGCCTTGTTGGGAATACGGAGAAGGAAGAAAGCCACAGCACTGCCCGTTCAGTCTTGGGAAGATCTGGATGATTCTGCGCAAGCAAAAATGACTTGAAGTTTATATATAGACACCTCTCTACCAATCCATCTTCAGTGACTGAATGTTGTAAGATAGCCCTCCAAAGCAGGGGTGGAATGTTCTGATTTCACCACAGATTTTCTAATTGCATTTTTGGAATTACAGATTCCAGATCCCTTTTGTATATAACCTTTATTCTTTTGTTTTTTAAAAGTAATTTGGTTTCATATTTAAATCCCTGTATTAGTCAATCATTCATGTTCAGCATTATTTCAACCATTTGCCATTACAAAAAAAGAAATACTTATTTGTGTTTTAAATAAAACTGGTGTAGGAAAGTCTTGACGTCGTAAGTAGTCTAATATTATTTAAGCTTAGACCCTGCTTCGACAGAGGCCCAGGTCAGAATTTTGTTACCCTTTTTGTAAATGGTCCAATTTTGCACAGACTGTTCGGCTTTAGAGACCTTTCATAAGGACATGTGCCAAATACATTCACATGTGTGCTTCAGTTTTAACTGCATATGCATTAGGTAAGAATGCATATGATTATTGTATGTCCCTTCTATCACCTAAGAATTTTTTTCTGACACTGATAGTCGTTATTAGTGTGATTCAAGTAATGCCATTAAATTTTTAAAAGGAGGGGGAAGGTTGGAAGTGATTTTAAATTCAGTGATATAGAATTTCAAGCATGAAGGTATAGCATGTAAAAAATCCTTTAATTCAGGAGAGTCCAGATGTTTTCAATAGTGTGCCAGTTTTTTAATTGTTACGGGGGTAAATATATATTCGTTAGCTACCAAAGAACATAGATTTTTTAATAGTCTAAAAGTCTCAAGTTGAATCAACCTTTCATAAAACACAAAACAGATTGTGTATGTAATTTTGAGTGATGATGGCCTTCAATTTTAACAGGAGGAGGAGGGCCCAAATGTTGCAGAGTTTGGCCATAGGAGAAATTTCAAGGTAGTTTTGGACTCGTATTTGCCTCAAGATAAATGATCCCTAAAATTCTGACCTTAACCCAAATTCCAATGGAACCTCTCATACATCCAAAACAGCTTATTTTTCATCTCAGTCTGAAACCACCGTAGAGATAAGACTGATGTTTAATAATTTCAATTTCAGGAACAAAATTTGATCGCTATTGATCAAAGTTCTGTGATCCTTTTCTAAAATTGTGACTCCATTTCACCAGAATCATTCTGCAGTGATTAACTGATTTGAATTTGGCAGTTTAGCAGCAGGAAATGCATCGTCTCCAGCTGCTGCTTAGTAGGCAACACTCTTTTAAACTAACGAGCGTTTATTAAGTACTTACTATTAACTTCTTAATTCACATACCCATTTTGACACTAAACCCTATACTGCATTGGAAGATCATTGCTGTATCTCCCACTAGTTTCAGTGTGCAGATTCAACAGTACATTCTTATGAACCAGTGGGTTTGATTAGTTGAACCTTTCAAGAACCCTTTTTTCTTAAATGTCACCTTAAGAAGCTGCTCAATAAATTTTTGAAAGTTTCCACAATCCAGACATATGAAATCCCTGAAGTGTTTCAATTTATTTTGAATTTGCAAAATGATGTTAAGGACATGGGCCGAAAGAAAATACTTGATCATTTTCTCAACGTTGTATAATAATACAGGCAAAAATTAAGCAATGACCTTAAATTAGAACAGCAACCAGAAATTTATTTTTTAAACTTAGGTTCCAGAGGATTTGTTGAGTTGCCCTATTAATAAACTATTTAAATTTGGTTGAATTTATAACTTTTTAGTGTATGAAAAAGTTATATGAGTCTATGGTAATAAGCAAAAAGCCCTAAGTGAACAAAAATTTGATAATTTGCTTTCCCCAGTTTTTTTGGTTTTAGATTCTGACTGATTTGTCCTCAAATAGGAGTGAAGCCTATGGAGTTAAGAGTAAAGAAAGGTAAGCACAGCCAAGATTCAGATTCTGAAGAAGGCAGAGAGGGAAAACAAGACTCCTGTTTGTTGAATAAGTAAATGAGGGGAAGGAGAAGCAAAATGGAAGGAATTACTGATAGGTATGTGTGGATAATGAGGTCATTTATTAGGATTGGGAACTCAAAGAGGGTGGTCAATTTTAGAAAAGTGACTGTGAGGAAGCACGATGGAAATACATTGGTGTGTAACTACCACAAAGCATTTCTGAATCCTACCCCTAGTGGCACAATGGTTTAAACTCTCGGCTGCTCACCTACCAGCGACTCAGCGGGAGAAAAGACCTGGTGATCTTTTGTAAAGGTTACGGTCTAAGAAACCTTATGAGGCAGTCCTACTCTGTTACGTGGGGTCACCATGAGTTGGAATCTACCGCATACAACAACCACCCCTTGAAGAAGCCTAGGTTAGAACTTAATGTACTCTAGCCATCATTAAACACTACTGGCCACTAGGGGTAGACAAGGGTATAAGCTAAGCCCCCGCGGATAAAGTACTTAATCTGTTGCCGTCGAGTCAATTCCAACTCATAGTGACCCTACAGAACAGAGGAGAACTGCCAAGGAGTGGCTGGTAGATTTGAACTGACCTTTTGGTCACAGCCAAGTTCTTAACTACTGCGCCACCAGGGCTCCTTCAAGTACTTAGGAAGTACTTTTAGAGAAAAGTAACAGTAGTGAAGTAGGTGCAAATATTAAGTGGGTGCTGCTATCGAGGGGATAAATGAGAGAGAAGTCAATGAGTTCTAGACTGATCAGGGACGGCTTCCTGGAGGTGTTAGAGGCCGAATTTGTGTAGCTTAGCAAGGGAGATGATTTGAGTGGCAAACAAGGCCACACTGAGCAGGTAAGCTCTGTTTTCATAACCTCTGACCAGCCTGTTGGTACCCTTCCTTAGAGCCTCTGCTTTGTCTCATTCTTGCTCTCAGTTGGTTATCAACTATTATTCTTGGCTAAGGTATGAATGGGAAAGAAGGATCTATTTTAAAATGCAAATCTAAGTCACGGCTTCATAAACCCTCTTTCCTCCCAAATCAACCCACCAGATTGCTCTCCACCACTGACACTTCATGCTGTACCCTCCAGCAAAACTGCTTGCCCTTGATTTCGCCAATGTGCTCATCTCTCTCTCTAGCCCTTTGTCTTTGTTAATGTTATTGCTTTTCTACCTAAAAGTTTATTCCCCTCTTTTCTTTTGGCTATGACCTTCAGGCTGCCTCTCCCAATACCCCACTTTTCTTTCCTCTACCCAAACTGGGGTTTGTTTGGTTCTTGACACCAATAATGTTGTGTGTGAACAGTCCACATCCTGACAGGCCTTTTTTGCTTTGGAAATGCTGTAGGTAGTGTGACTCCTGATTCAGCATTCTTTCAAGGAGTTAGAGAAGGTTTCAACTAGACTCTGACCATATCATACCTGTAGATAAAGAATTTTATCCAGCAGTTTGCAGATTATCAGCAATGGACTCCACTATGTTTTTAAGAATTATGTGAGAAATAATTTTATAGCCTTCAAATAAGACCATCTGTGAATTCAATCATTATCTGGCCCAATCCTCAGAAGATTACAACTTTTTTTTAATTGTACTTTAGATGAAGGTTTACAGAACAAATAGTTTCTCATTAAAGAGTCAGTACGCGTATTGTTTTATGACATTGGTTAACAACCCCATGACATGTGAACACTCTCCCTTCTTGACCTTGGAGGACCTCTTTTTGGTGAAAATATACATAGCCAAAGTTAAATCATTTCAAAAGTTTCCACATGTACAATTCAGTGACATCGATCACATTCTTCCCGTTGTGCTGCTGTTCTCACTATCCTTTTCCAAATTATTCCATCACCATTATCTTCAACTCACTGCCCCCTAGGCTTTCCATCAAACCTTTTGAGTTGTTGTTGTCAATTTGATCTCACATAGATAATTCTTTTTTTTTTCTTTTGTACCTTAGATGAAAGTTTGCAGAACAAATAGTTTCTCATTAAACAATTAGTACACATATTGCCCTATGACAATGGTTAACAATCCCACGACATGTCAACACACTGGCCCTTCTCAATCTTGGGTTCCCTATCACCAGCTTTCCTGTCCCCTCCTGCCTTCTAGTCCTTGTCCCTGGATTGCTGTGCCTCATTAGTCCTGTTTTGTTTTATGAGGCTGTCCAGTCCCCAGCTGAACTGTGAACTTAAGGAGTGACTTCACCACTGAGCTAAGAGGGTGTCTGGGGGCCATACTCTTGGGGTTTCTCCAGTTTGTCAGACCAGTAAATCTGGTCTGTCTGTGTGTGTGTTAGAATTTTGTTCTACATCCTTCTCCAGCTCTGTCCAGGACCCTCTGTTGTGACCCTGATCAGAGCAGTCAGTGGTGGTAGCCGGGCACCATCTAGCTGTCCTGGACTCAGTCTGGTGGAGGCCATGGTAGCTGTGGTCCATTAGTCCTTTGGACTAATCTTTTCCTTGTATCCTGTTTCTTCATTCTCCCTTGCTCCCAAAGGGGTGGACCAGTAGAGTATCTTAGATGGCTGCTCACAGGCTTTTAAGACCCCAGACGCTACTCACCAAGGTAGAATGTGGAACACTGTCTTTATAAACAGGTGAAGCTGGTGTTTCCCGGCCAAGAGACTTGCTGCAGGAAGCAGAGGAGGCTAAGGGGGGGTGAAGAAGGGTGGGGGGTGGGAAAGCCTATATCGTTGGTTACCAGTTGTTCTGTCTCCTGCTGGAAGCTCCGTGAAGCTGCTTTCTCATACACCTTGTTCGCTGATCTCCGATAGGAGTCCAAGATGGTGGATCCATGCTGCGGTAGCTGATAGGGGACCTCTACATGTATCTCTCCTTGCTCTCTGTTCTCGATCAGTTTCTTACCTCATTCGGTGCTTGACTGAGTTCTTTATCTCTTCATTTGATGCTTAGGGTTTCAGGACTGATGTGTGACTGTGTTTGACTTAGTTTTTCTTATCTTTGCTGTGGAGGGATGGTGTGGTGCTTCTGACCATAGTGCCATGTTGCCCAGAAGTCCTCCAAGATTACAACTTTTTATAGTTTCCTAGTTTTACGCCATATTCCTCTTCCCCAACCAGTCTTCTAAGTTACACTTTCAATTAGGCACTGGTCAGGGGTGGACAATTATTTTTATGAGGATAGTTACCCAGAGACACTTTCTCTGATGTCATAAACTGAACAGGACATTGCTTTAGAAACAGCTGTTGTCATCTGAGACTTTCGTGGTATACTGTGAGACTTCCAACATCTAGGTAAATGCCTTAAAGATGCGAGTTCAGGGACGGATGAAATCAAGTAAGGGGGACCATGGGAAAGACCCAGAGGCTTTGTCACTCTGTGGCCGAGTGTTACTGTATGGAATGTGCTAAAATTCTTATTTGCATACTATTTGACTTAACAAAGCAACAACAGCTGGGGTATCCCAGGACATGGGTTCCATTTCTTTAATATCTGTTCCACTAACATAGTGAAGTGATTTAGTGTTGAAGACATGCCTTGTAACATCTCTAACTCTAAGAAAGCAGCTGTCGTGTGTGGATACTAGCCCGCCCTCAGCAGAGTCTCTGGCCATGTCTGACTCAAACCTCAGTGCTCTCTCCGTGGCCTTGGTGCTCCCATGTAACCCACTGGCTCCTGCCTTAACCCAGGAATGCCTCACTTCTATCTGTAAAATTAGCTGGGAACTTGCCCACTATAATGGACTGAATAAAGTATTTATAAATATTTTTGAAAATCCTCTGTTTTCTTTTTTGTTTTAAAATGTTTACTTGTCCATCTTCCCCAGCAGAGTATAAATTCCTTAAGACAGAGATTCTTACTTAACCGTATATTCTCAGCACCTAGTACTGGCCTGGCAGATAGAAGGCGTTCAATAAATCTTTACTGAATTAGTGAAAAAGTTCTTTACTCGTTTTAGGGGCTGCTGATCTTTGTTGGGCTATCCCTGACTTCTCAACCCATCTATGGCTTGCTTCTAGTTAATGACCCTTATACAGCAATTCAGCAAGTTATGAGGCTTCTGGTTGAGATGGAGATTCAAGCTGAGAGGAAGGCTGTGTATCTGGGAGGCCTAGAAGGGAATCCTTTTGCAGGGGTCATGTCTCCTGAGGTCAGTGATTCTCAAGCCTATTTTGCAGCTACCTTGGGTGTGTTATGAAAATCTCAAGTGTTATAAGAACGTTATGATTAGTTGTAATAAAAAAAAAAGGAAATGTTTCATAACACTAGGAATTCACTGAATCAGTGATAAATTCATAAGTTTCACAAAGCATAAAAACAGATACAGTAAAAATCCTCCCTTTTACTCTTGCCCCAGCTACCTCCAGAGTTCTCCAAAGCCCATGTTATTAGCTTCTCAGGTATCCTTCCAAAGGTATTTTAGGCATACATAAGCAAATATGCTTCCATACAATATTGTGTATAAAATACATGATATTCTCCATCTTGGATTTTTAAAAAATTATTAGGGAAAATTTCAAACACATTCACAAGTGAAGAGAGTAGTATAAAACACCTCCATGTAATTACTCAGTTTAAACAACTACAAATTCATGGCCAATCCTGTTTCATCTATACCCATACCAACTGTCCACCCCCTATTCTGACTCCCAGAGCCTGGACAAAAGTACAGCAAGTGAGGAGCGTAGGCACAAAATTTAAGGGAGCACTTACTCTCAGGGTTGTGCTTGGACACATGAGTGTGCATCCTTAAGTTTTTCTCTCTAGTCCCCTTGCTTGCATCATTCTCCCCCTGATCCTGCTGGCTCCACTGGATTATATTGAAGTGAATCTCAGATACGTCATAGTTTGCTTTTTTTTCCCTTAATGTATATTATTGGAAATTATCGTTTTATGACAGGGTACAAAGAGGGCATCATGCTGGATGCTTCTCCTGATTCACATAGCTAGGGAGACTGACGAATCCAAGATTGGCAGGTAAGACGGCAGGCTGCTGGCTCACAGGCTGCAGATGCCAATGAATCCAAAGATTGGCAGGCAATACAGCAGGCCACTGGCTCACAGGCTGCAGAGACTGATGAATCCCAAGATTAGCAAACAATATGGCCAGCCACTGGCTCAAGACCAAAGAACCAGAGGTCAGATGATGACAAGCCAGAGGCAGGATCCAGAGCAGGTAAGCAAGCTTTGTCAGAACATCCGTATGTATATTGAATGCAGGTCATGCCCCTGAGAAAACTCGCTTTACAACTGATTGATTGACTGATCATATCAGATCACATCATGGAGGAAGACTACATCATTACACAACTGCCAAACTATGTCAGTACATAACTGCAAAACCACTGAGAATCATGGCCCAGCCAAGGTGACACACAACCTTAACCATCACAGTCCACCCCTTGACAACCTGATACCTGTACACATCTCCTTAAACTATACATGATCTCTAAATAAAGACAATTACAAAGTCATACTTGCACCTAACTTGATAGAACTAAAATGTGTACAAGTGAAAATGCGCCAGCCCTGTTTACATCTTATATAAGTGAAGAAAACAAAATATTTGATGCACGCATACAAGGAAGAAATAGTAATTATAGTCCTTGTTTCTGCAACTGGTCGCATGATCGTAACGTGTTTAGAACTACCTTCTTCCACCACCCATCCCATATTCCTTTTACCCTCAACAAGCACCTCAGCTGGTGAGGGTTATTTAACTGGTGGGGTGACCCAAACCTTCATTCCTGAAGGATCTGGGCCATTAGTAGTCATGTCCAAATTGGGTTGCTGTAGTTTTCCATTGACCTTAATCACACAGCATGGTAGTACTAAGAGACGAACAAAGGGATCTTCTGTATTCCAGACATAATCTTCTTTACCTCCAGTATGCAACACCAAAACGATTTCTCCTAGGTATTAGGGATCAATCACACCAGCCAATATGGTAACTCCATGAGGAGCCCAAAGTGGCCAGGTTGCATTCTTAACTTCCAGTTCAGTGGAATCTGTGTTGTGTCTCTAGGTGGGAGCATTCTTCCCTTTGGAACTAGGACCTCTAGACCTGCAGAGCATAGGGTCATGGAGACAGGAAGCAAAAATTTTGTGAGTGGTTCAGTGGGGTAATAATGAGTGGTGCCACTTCCATTTCCACCCCTTGATTCCTGGAACCATGAACCCTGGCTATGGGAGAAAGAGCACCATATATCGGATGCTGGTTTAGAGCATATACAGCCTCCTGGAGAATATTGTCCCAACCCTGCAAAGTGTTGCCACCTAGTTGACACCGTAATTGTCTTTAGACACAATTGTGTCCGTCATTCTGTCACGACAGCTGCTTCAGAATGGGGGGGAACATGGTAAGACCAGTGAATTCCATGAGCACAGACACGTTGCCATACTTCATTTGCTGTGAAGTGAGTCCCTTAATCCGAAGCTATGCGGCATGGGATACCATGTTGGTGGATAAGGCATTCTGTCAGTCCACAGATTGTAGTTTTGGCAGAGGGACTGCATGTCGGGAAGGCAAATTTGTATCTAGAATAAGTGTCTATCCCAGTAAGAATTAAACACTGTCCTTTCCATGATGGAAATTGTCCAATGTAATCAACCTGCCACCAGGTTGCTGGCTGATCGCCTTGAGGAATGGGACCATACCAGGGACTTAGTGTTGGTCTCTGCTGCTGGCAGATTGGCCATTCAGCTGTGGCGTTATCCAAAATCTGCCTTGGTGAGTGGAAGTCCATTTTGCTGAGCCCGTGTATAATGTCCATCTCTGCCACCGTGGCCACTTTGTTCATGAGCCCATTGGGCAATGATGGCTGGAGGAAAAGGTTGACTGCTTCCAAAGAATGCATCATCCTATCCACTAGATGGTTAAAATCCTCCTCTGCCGAGGTCACCCATTGGTGAGCAGTCACATGAGACACAAATATCTTCACTTCTTTGGTCCATCTGGAGAGGTCTATCCATATACCTTGCCATGGAATGAATTATGTCCCCCCAAAAATATGTGTCAAGTTGCTTAGGCCATGATTCCCAGTATTGTGTGGTTGTCCTCCATTTTGTGATTGTAATTTTATGTTAAAGAGGATTAGAGTGGGATTGTAACACCCTTACTAAGGTTACATCCCTGATACAATGTAAAGGGAGTTTCCCCAGGGTATGGCCTGCACCACCTTTTATCTTACAAGACATAAAAGGAAAGGGAAGCAAGCAGAGAATCGGGGACCTCATACTACCAAGAAGGAAGCACTGGGAGCAGAGTGCATCCTTTCAACCCAGGGTTCCTGTGAGGCGAAGCTCCTAGTCCAGGGGAAGGTTGATGAGAAGGACTTTCCTCCAGAGTTGACAGAGAGAGAAAGCATTCCCCTGGGGCTGATGCCCTGAATTTGGACTTGTAGCCTACTAGACTGTGAGAAAATAAATTTCTCTTTGTTAAAGCTATCCACTTGTGGTATTTCTGTTATAGAAGTACTAGATGACTAAGACATACCTCTTCCCCATACCTCCTTGTCACCAATTTTCCAGTAATGTTCCTTTTAAGTCCCTGACCATCCAGCTAACGGTTGGCTACAGCCCATGAATCAGTATACAATTGCACGTCTGGCCATTTCTCCTTCCAAGCAAAGTGAACAACCAGGTGCACTACTCAAAGTTCTGTGCACTGGGAGGATGTTCCTTCACCACTGGGAGGTCCCATAAAGGGGCTACAGTGTTGCGGTTGTCCACTTTCGAGTGGTGCCTGCATATCACGCAGACCCATATGTAAACCAGGCACAAGTTTTCTCTTCTTCAGTCAACTGATCATAAGGAACACCCCGTGAGGCCACAGATGCAGACTGGGAGAGGGCAGGTAACATGACAAGAGTGGAGACCATGTACATTTGGGCCACTTCCTCATGCAACTTAATTGTGCCTTCAGGTCCTGCTCGGGCCTGATCCTGTATATACCACTTCCATTTAATGATGGAGTGCTGCTGTGCATGTCTGAATTTATGACTCTGTGGGTCAGACAACACCCAGTTCATGATGGGCAGCTCAGGCTGCATGGTGACTTGGTGGCCTACCGTTAAGCATTCAGTCACTAGTAAGGCCCAGTAACAAACCAAAAGCTGTTTCTCTAAATGAGAGTAGTTATCTGCAGAGGATGGCAGGGCTTTACTCCAAAATCCTAAGGATCTACACTGTGATTCACCAATAGAGGCCTGCCAAAGACTCCAAACAGCATCTCTATCTGCCGCCAACACTTCAAGTACCATTGGATCAGCCAGATCATATGGCCCAAGTGGCAGAATGGCTTGCACTGTAACCTGAACCCATTGCAGAGCCTTCTCTCGTTCTGGGCCCCGTTAAAAACTAGGAGCTTTTCAAGTCACTTGATAAATAGGCTGGAGTAGCACACCCGAATGAGGAATATGTTGCCTCCAAGATGCAAATCAGCCCACAAGGCATTGTGCCTCCTTTTTATTTGTAGGAGGGGCCAGATGTAACAACTTATCCTTCACTTTAGAAGGAATATCTCGACATGCCCCATGCCACTGGACTCCTAGAAATTTCACTGAGGTAGAAGGTGCCTGAATTTTTGTGGGATTAATTTCCAACCCTCTAGTATGCAAACATTTTACCAGTAAGTCCAGTCATTAACACTTCTTCCCTATTTGTCCATTCAGGATAATGTCAATGTAATGGACCAGTGTGACATCTTGTGTAAGGGAAAGATGATCAGGGTCCCTGCAGACTAAATTATGACATAGGACTGGAGAGTTGATATGCCCCTGAGGTAGGACTACAAAGGTATATTGCTAGCCTTGCCAGCTGAAGGCAAACTGCTTCTGGTGTTCCTTCAAAATAAGTATGGAGAAAAAGGCATTAGCCAGATCAATAACTGCATACCAGGTACCAGGAGATGTGTTAATTTGCTCAAGCAATGAAATTACATCTGGAACAGCAGCTGCAATTGGAGTCACCACCTGGTTAAGTTTTCAATAATCCACTGTCATTCTCCAAGATCTACTGGTTTTTTGCACAGGCCTAATAGGCGAGTTGAATGGAAGTGTGGTGGGAATCGCCACCCCTGCATCCTTCAAGTCCTTGATGGTGTCAGTAATCTCTGCAATCCCTCCAGGAAGGCAGTATTGCCTTTGGTTTACTATTTTCCTAGGTAGGCCACTTCTAATGGCTTCCACTTGACTTTTCCTACAATAACATCCCTTACTCCATTTTTCAGGGATCCAATGTGGGGGTTCTGCCAGTTCCTCAGTATGTCTATTCTAATTATGCATTCTGGAACTGGGGAAATCACTACAGGACGGGTTCGAGGACCCACTGGACCTTCGGGAAAAGCTGCAAGAAAGATTAACAGTATACATTTTTTGGCAATGTAGTGAGGTCCTTCCTCAAGGGGACGTGGCCTCCCCTTTATTCAAGGGGTTGTGGGTCTATAAACTGACTCAAGTCTGGGAATTGATTGAAGAGCCATGACACTCTATTCTGGCAATTTGAGTTAGACTGCTGTTCACTTGACCTAGAATTCTTCCACTTGTACAGATCAAATAAATATTTAGTAGATTTCCCATCTATTTCACTCCTAGGCACACCATGACTAAGTAGCCAATACCATAAGTCCATATAAGTCAGACTGTTCTGATTACAGGTTTGACTTTGCTATCCATTACGGTGGAGCCCTGATGGCACAGTGGTTAAGAGCTTAGCTGCTAACCAAAAGGTTGGCAGTTCGAATTTACCAGCTGTTCCTTGGAAACCCTATGGGGCAGTTCTACTGTGTCCTATAGGGTCACTATGAGGGGAACTGCTGACATTTTGGTTAACAGCCAAGCTCTTAACCACTGCACCACCATTTATGTTTCTTTCACCATTATCCCATACCCTTCATACCTATTCCCACATATACTCCCCAAGTTTCATTTTGCACATACTAGAAAAGTCAAGCAGTTCTTTTGGAGTGTAGCATACCTTCTCCTGGGCCACACTTTGTTCTTCACCTTTCGGAGCTCACTGGGACTTAAGTCTAGTTATTGGTCTAGAAGCAAAAATGGGTGGTAGAGGTGGGTCCTGGGGACATTCAGCAATGTCTTGTAAGGTATCTACCCTAGGTGATGCCCTAGGCAATGCCCCAAGTGCCACCTCAGGCAATATCTCAGACAAAGACTGTTAGGTACAGCTGGGTTAATCTCATCAAATGGGAGTGGAAGGGATAATGGTTTTACTGGGAAGGGTGGCTTATCAGACAAAGATGGAGTGATCTCTTCAGATGGGAGTAAGAGAGCTGGTTCTATTGGAAGGGGTGATTCAATGGAACTTAGGGGCTCAGTGTCCCCAGCTTCCTGATTATCTCCCCATATGTCTCCATCCCAAGTTTCAGAATTCCATTTCTTCCCAATCAGTGCCCTCACTTTAATTTCAGACACCATTCGAGGTTGGGAATTCAATTGGCATTGTAATTCAGCCACTCTTAGGATAAAAGTCTGGGTTTGGTTTTTGGCAATATCAGCTGTTACTACAAGAAATAAGGCTTTCTTCCTGGAAACAAGTGGCAACTTCGAGGTCTTTTATGTGGCACTTGAGCTGTGACTATGAAGCCCAGAGCTCATCTCTTTCTTTCACCACTTTCTAGCAAAAGTAGGACCAATCAACCAGCTTCCCTAATTTCTCATTCTGACAAAATTGGAGAAAAGTATCAAACATGCAATCACTCAGAGCCTTGTTTCTTACCAATACTTGATACACTGGTGGTAATATTTTGCATATTAATATTGCTACCTCATGCCATAGATTAGCAGAGTCATTAGTGCCTTTAAGGCTAGTAAGACTTGAACCAGTTTAGAAAACTCATCCTTAAGATTTTGTTTCCAGGGAGTGGACAGCCCCATAAAACCAAATGGGACTAATGAGGCACAGCAGTCCAGGGACAAGGGCCAGAAGGCACAAGGGGACAGGAAAGCTGGTGATAGGGAACCCAAGGTTGAGTAAGGATAGTGTTGATGTGTCATGAGGTTGTTAACCATTTTCATAGGGCAACATGTGTACTAACTGTTAAATGAGAAACTATTTTGTTCTGTAAGCCTTCATCTAAAGTGAGAATAGCAGCACAATTGGAGGAGCGTAGTCAATGTCACTGAACTGTGCATGTAGAAATTTTTGAGATGGTGTATCTTTGGCTATGTATATTTTCACCAAAAAAAAAAGGTCAAGAAGGGAGAGGGTTGACATGTTGTGGGGTTGTTAACCAATGTCATAAAACAATATGTGTACTACTGTTTCATGAGAAACTATTTGTTCTGTAAGCCTTCACCTGAAGTACAATAAAAAAGAAAAAAGAAAAGATTTTGTTTCTTGAGGCACAGCCAACATCACGCTATAGACAAAAGCACCATACTGCTTCTCTGCAGCAAAGATCCAAAAAACTAAGTAAAACAGATACAAACATCAATCCTGGAACCCTAAGCATCAAACGAAAGGATAAAGAACTCAATCCAGCACCAAACAGAAGAAACTGATGGAGTACAGAAAACAAGGAAAGCTACAGAGTGGAGGTCTTTTGCCAGCTAACACAGCACAGATTCGCCATCTTGGACCACAGCCACCAAGGACCCTGTACAGGGAGTATGAGAAGGCAACTTCACAGAGCTCCCAACAGGAGACAGAGCAGCCGGTAACTAGGAATACACACTTTTCTACCCCCTACCATACAGCCCTGTAGGCTGCCTCTGCCGCTTTCCAACAGGCATGGTCACTTGACCAGAGAGACACCAGCCTGCTACCACTCCGGATCTGCCCAGCCCCCAATGGCAGGTTTTTGTTTTGTTTCTTCTCTCTCTCCCTTCCTTCATTTCCTTTCTCCCTTCTTTCCTTTCCTTTCTCCCACCCACCTAGCCCTATGTGCCACCTCTACTCCTTCTCAATGGGCCATGCCACACCCCTCAATTAGAGAGCCACCCGCACACAGCCTCCCTGGGCCTGAGCCGCCCCCACCGGCCAGCTCCCTCTGCGCCATAGTTTGTTTTTGTTTTGTTTTGCTTCTTCTCTCCTTTCTTTCTTTTCCTTTTTCCCATCCACTTAGACCCAAGTGCTGCCCCTGCCTCTTCTCAATGGCCTGTGCTGCACTGCTCGGCTAGAGACCCACTGGCTCACTGCCTCCCCAGGTCTGTGCTGCCCCCACCAGCTGCCTCCCTCAGCACCATCTTGTTTTGTTTTGTTTCTTTTCTCTCTGTCCTTTCCTTCCTTTCTTTTCTTCCATCCACCTAGCCACGTGTGCCACCCTGCCCCTTCTCAATGAGCCGTACCACATCACTCGGCTAGAGAGCCACCAGCACACAGCCTCCCTGGGTCTGTGCCATTCCCACCGGCCAGCTCCTTCAGCATATTTTTTTGTTTTGTTTTGTTTTTGTTACTTCTCTCCCTCCCTTCCTTTCTTTCCTTTCTCCTGACCACCTAGCCTCATGCAACACCCCCCACCTCCTTGAAGGGCTGTGCTGCACTCCTCGGCTAGAGAACCACTGGCTCACTGTCTCCCAGGTCTGTGTGGCCCCCACCAGCCAGCTCCCTCAGTGCCATTTTTGTTTTGTTTTGTTTCTTTTCTCTCTCTCCCTTTTTTCCTTTCCTTTCTCCTGCCCTCCACCACCCCTGCCCCTTCTTGATGGGCTGTGCCACCCTGATTAGCTAGAGAGCAACTAGCATACGGCCTTGCCAGGTCTGCTCCACCCCTACTGGCCAGCTCCCTCAGCCCGATTTTTTTCTGTTTTGTTTCTTCTCTCTCTCTCCCTTCCTTCCTTTCCTTTCTCCTGCCCACCTAGCCCCTCTGCCACTCCTGCTCCTTCTCAGTGGGCCAGGCTGCCCCACTCAGCTAGACAGCCACTGGTGCATGGCCTCTCTGGGTCTGCCCACTCCCACCCACCAGCTGCCACAGTGCTATATTTTTTTTTCTTTATTTTTCCCATTCTCCCTTTACCTTCTCCCTCCCACTTAGGCCCGGCACTGCCTCTGCCCCTTCCTGAGGGTCTGTGCCATGCCATCCAGAGAGAGAGATACCAGCTCACTGCCACTCTGTTTCCACCCCATCCCCAAAGTCTGGCTCCCTCAGCACCAAATTTACTTTGTTGTTGTTTTTGTTTCTTCTCTCTCTTTCCCTTCTTTCCTTTCCTTTCTCCCACCCACCTAGCCCCAAGCACCACACCTTCCCCTTGTCGACAGGTTGAGCTGCATCACTTGGCTAGACAGCCACTGGCACACAGGCTTCTCAGGTCTGCCCTGCCCCCACCCACCAACTCCCACCATGCCACGATTTTATTTACTTTTTTTCCTTAATTTTTTTGCTTCTGTTTCTCTCTCTTCTTTATCTCCTGCACTTAGCCCCATACATCACATCCTCTCCCTTCCCTCCTACCTGTCTGCACCACACACCAAGTGCCATGCCCCCGAGTGGCACTGGTGCAGACCCCTGGAACCTGCCCTGTGCTGCACCATGGCCCTTCCCTGCCGGCCCTAGTTCATGCCGCAAATGACCCATCCACGCTCCTCCCCCCACTGGACCTGCCCTGCTGTACCATAGTTGAGTGACAGGCCCTGTCCACCTGGACAAGATGGTGACAAGTATCATGCCCAAAGATGAGCAAACAACAAAACACGACCAGCCCACCTGCCTAGACATAACCAAATAAAACAAAAAAGCAGGATGAAACAAACAAACCTACAATCAATAAATGAAGAAAATAATTCCTGAATGTCCCAGAGAAAGCAGACAATATCAAAACCTATTAAAAACAGGACTGGATGCTCCAGTAAGGGACCAAAATAAAACACCAGATGACCTTATGGTAGAAGAAAAGATACTGGAACTACCTGATAGAGAATTCAAAAGTCTAATGTTCAGGTTTCTCCAACAGATTAGGAAAGAGATGAAGGAAAACACAGACCAAACTAAGGAAAAAATAGACAAAGTCATAGGAAATACAGACAAAATCAGGGAAAACACAAAGCAAGGGAAGAAGTCAGGAAAATAACACAGGAACAAAATGTCAAAACATGTAAACAATTAGAAATCCAAAAGATAAACAATGAGATTTCAGAAATGGACAATGCAATAGAAGGTTTTAAGAACAAATCTGAAATGGAAGACAGGATCCGTGTAATCGAAGACAAATCCTTGGATACCACTTTGAGGAAAAATTAGAGAAAAGATGAAGAAAACCTGAGAACAATGTAGGATACAATCAAAAGCAAAAACTTGCACATGATCAGAGTTCCAGACCCGGGGGAGAAATAGAAAACACAGAGAGGATCGTTGAAGATTTGCTGACAGAAAACTTCCCTAATATTATGAAAGATTAAAAGCTGACCACTCAAGAAGCTCAACAAACCTCATATAGGATAGACCCCAAAAGAAAGTAACCAAGACATATCATAATCACACTCTCCAAAACCAAAGACAAAGAATCCTGAGAGTAGCTCAAGAAAAAAAGTCACATACAAAGGGGGAAACAATAAGGAAACAGTAAGACTAAGCTCTGATTACCTGGCAGAAATCATGCAGGCAAGAAAGCAATGGGATGACACACATAACTCCTTGAAAGAAAAAAAACATAACTCCTTGAAAGAAAAAAAAAAACTGCCAAGCAAGAATAATATATCCTGCAAAACTCTTGCTCAAACATGATGGCAAAATTAGGACATTTCCAGATAAACAGAAATTAAGGGAATATGCAAAAACCAAACCACACTTACAAGAATTATTAAAGGGAGTCCTTCAGTTAGAGAAAAAACAACAGGCAACCTGAATCTAGGACACAAGTCCGCATCAGCCAGAGACTAACCTAGATGATGAACTCTCAAGGATAAAACAAAACTAAAAGATTTACAACAGAACACGAGACATCAACATGTAAATGACAACAATGTCAGAACAAGAAAAAAGGGAATAAACAGTATAGGTACAGAACTTTCAGATGGAGAGGAAGTCAAGGTGATACCAAGTAATAAAAGACTGATTGAAACTTAGGAAGACGGGTAAATTTCAAGGTAATCTCAAAGAAAGTTAACAAACCTACTCATCAAAATAAAGAATAAAAACATAAAGTCTCAGTAAACACAAAATCTACAAAAAAGAAAAGAAATGAAAAGAAAATCCACAAACAAAAGGAATTTAGCACAGGAGAATAAGAAGAACAAAGAAAATGTCAGCACCACACAAAAAAGCACTACAAAATGACAGCAATAAACTCACACCTGTTGATAATCACACTGAATGTAAATGGCTTAAATGCATCCATAAATAGACAGTGACAGAATGGATAAAAAACAGGACCCATCAATATGCTGTCTACAAGAGACACACTTTAGAAGCAAGGACATAAATACATTAAAAATAAAAGGATGGAAAATATCAAGCAAACAGCAACAAAAAATAGCAAAAGTGGAAGTATTAATCTCAGGTAAAATAGAATTTAAGACAAAATCCACTATAAAAGATAAGGAAGGACATTATATAATGATTAAAGGGACAATCCACCATGAGGACATAACCATAACAAAATCTATGCACCCAATGACAGAGTTCCAAAATACATAAGACAAACTCTTAACAGCAGTGAAAAGAGAAATTGACAGTTGCACAATAATAGTAGAAGACTTCAATACACCACTCTCAGTAAAGGACAGAACATCTATAAAGAAACTCAACAAAGATACAAAATATCTAAAGGCCACAATCAATCAATTTGACCTCACAGGCATATATAGTACACTCCCTGCAACAGTAGTAAAGTATATATTCATTTCCAATGCACATGGAACATTCTTCAGAATAGATCACATCTTAGGCCACAAAGCAACTCTCAACAAAATCCAAAACACTGAAATAATTCAAAGAATCTTCTCTGATCATAACGTCCTAAAATTAGAAATTAATAACAGGAAGAGCAATGAAAAAAATCAAATACATTGAAATGAATAACACCTTGCTTGAAAGCCACTGAGTAATAGAAGAAATCAAAGATGGAAGAAAAAAATTCCTAGTATCAAATGAGAATGAAAACACATCGTACCAAAACCTTGGGGACACAGCAAAGGCAGTGCTCAGAGATCAATTTATTGCAATAGATGCATACAGCAAAAAAAAAGGGACAAAATCAAAACGTTAGCTATATAACTCAAACAAATAGAAAGAGAACAGCAAAAGAAGACCACAGCCATCAGAAGAAAGGAAATAATAAAGCTCAGAACAGAAATAAATGAAATAGAGAATAGAAAGAATTAACAAAACTAAAAGTTGATTCTTTGAAAGGGTAAAGAAAATTGACAAACCACTGGTCAAATTGACAAAAGAAAAACAGAAGCCGCCACGCCACTGATGGCTCCTGCTGTTAAGCTCCCTCAACCCTTGTATCCACCCCTCCTGGGTCCTTCTGTCCCACCAGTGGGCTCGCCACCCCACACATGGAATGGAAAGACTTTTGGGCACCCTGATTTGGCCGTTAGGGAAAGTGAAAATACCTCAGGTGAGACTTGTTCTCAAGTATCTTAGGACCATGTTTACGAGTTCACTGATCTGGATGCCTTAGAGCCCTGAAAACGCCCAAACGGTCAATATCATCTTTATAGGACAAAGTGCCCCTGATATTAAAAGAAAGCTTCAGAAAGTAGAAGGAGATATAGGGTTAAAAATCTCTCAGCTAGTGGAACTGGCCTGCCAAGTTTACTCAAACTGAGATAAGGAGCAAGGCAGAAAGAAAGCTGCAGACCAAAAGCACCAGGCAGCGTTCCTAGTGGGCACCTTGCAGACTGAAGGCCAACCCCCGAGAGAGAACAAAGAAAAGGAAGGAGGCCAAGGCCGCAGGAGCCAGGAAGGCCCCACATCCCTTTAGAAACAGACCAGTGTAGCTGGTATAAAGAGAAGGGACATTGAAAGTGAGAGTGTCCAAAATACCAAACAAAGCAATTAAGAAAGAGAGAAGTGACCCAGTGCCCGCTCATGCCACTAGAAGATAAGTCAGACTAAGAGGAGACAAGAGGCAAGTCCTTTACCCAAGCCTCTGGTTATAATGAAGGTGAACAGAGAACCTGTAAATTTTCTGGTAAATACTGGCAACTCACTCACTTCTGACTACCACCCCTGCCCCCGCCAAAAAAATCAATGAGGCAGACAGTGTCCTTATATGAGTATCAGGAAAAGAAGAACACCCTCCCTTCCTACAACCTCTAACTTGTTCTATACAAGAAAAATATTTAACACACTCCTTCCTTTATAAAAAACAGGTGGCAGTTACAAATGGCCTGCACTACCAGGCTGCCAGCTAACTATAGGAAAGAAGAACTTTACTGACGGTTAGTTGATCCAGATATCAGAGATGCAGTAGTGCCATAGGTGTGGGCCAAAAAATGTCCCTTCCATTGTCATTGAATTGTTACCTGGTATAGTTCCCCAAGGTTTAAGCAATATTCCATCCAAGCTGAAGCCCGACAGGCACTGGGCAAAATCATCACAAGATATCTGAAGCATGGACTGCTCAGACCATGTCAGTCACAGTTCAATACCCTCATCCTGCCAGTGAAGAAGAAAAACAGAGAATACCAGTTCATTCAAGATCTGCGAGCTGTCAACCAGGTAACTGTCAAGGTTCACCCTGTAGACCCCAACTTGTATACCCTGCTGTTGACCTTGTTGCCCACCTTTTCCAGGTTCACTGTACTAGACCTGAAAGATGCCTTCTTTTGCATCTGAGTGGAGGAGAAAAGTCAAGAAATTTTTGCCTTCAAGTAAGAGGACCCAGGAACAGGACAAACACAGCAGTTGTGTTGACAAGTCCTCCCACAGGTCTTTAAAAACAGTCCTACTCTTTTTGGATCAGGTTTAGCCCAAGAACTGAGACAGCTGACCCTAACCAATGGTGTCCTCCTCCAATATGTGGAAAATCTACTCATCGCCAGTTACAGCCTTGAACTGTTCACCGATGGAAGCAGTTACATGGAACAAGGAAAAAGAAAATCTGGATATGCGGTGGTCATTTTAGAGGGGGTTCTAGAGGCTAACATGCTTCTCCCAGGTACCTTCACCCAGAAGGCTGACCTCATTGCCATGCTGCAGGCCCTTAGAATTAGCAAAGGCAAGCGAACAACTATTTGTACTGATTCCAAGGACATATTTGCATGTAAATGGGGCAATCTAGAAGGAAAAAGGGCTCCTAACAGCAGGAGGTAAAGATATTAAATATTCTCAAGAGATCTTACAAGTTTTACAAGCTGTTTTCCTACCCACCCAAGTAGCAGTAGTACACTGCAAAGAGCATCAGAAAGAGGACACCACAGTGGCCAAGAGTAATTACAAAGCAGATGCAGCAGCAAAGAAAGCTGCAATCCAATAGAAACTGATCGTAGTAGCCCTGCTAATTCCCTGTTTAGAGTTACCGCCACCTGACTTCCACTTGGACTATTCCCAACAAGATAAAGACATTTCTAAGACCTGGGGGGCCACTCTAAACAAAAATGGATGGCTGTACAACCCCCATAGAAAGATTTTCATTCCTTCAAAACTCGTGCACTCTGGCCTACGGAGAGCCCACCAGTCCACTCATTATAGACACGATGGACTATATGATTGGGTTAAGAGACATATAATTGGACCGAAGGTCCACATCACTATTTCAGCAGTGGTAAAGAGCTGCCCCACTTGTGCAAAAAATAACCCCAAGAACACTGCTGAAGCACTCCCAGAGGTCCAACAAACCAGGGCAATGCCTGGACACAACAGGCAGGTAGATTTTACTGAGATGCCTCGAGTTCCCAGGAATTACAAATATCTGCTAGTCTTTATCAACACCTTCACTAACTGGGTTGAAACTCCTTGCAGGATAGAAAAGGCCAACAAGGTTGTGAAGCACCTCTTGAATGAAATCATCCCTCGATTCAGGCTTTCTGTCTCCATTGGCAGTGACAACGGGCCCCACTTTGTAGTCCTGGTGGTGCAATCAGTGGCAAATGCCCTGGACATTAATTGGAACTTGCCCACAGCCTGGAAACCCCAGTCCAGTGGTAAAGTAGAGCAGGCTAACCAGACTCTGAAGAGACACCTAGCAAAGCTGTGCCAAGAGACCAAGTTGGTATATACAAAGGCACTGCCTATGGACCTCTTGAGAATTCAGTCCATCCCTAGAGGTAAACTGAAACTTATCCTATTTGAGTTATTATACCAGCGCCCTTTATTAGATAACCCCAATATGACCAACATAGCCTGCCTTAATAATGACCAACCTCTCTCCTTCCATGAGGTTGGAGATGTTCAAAGTTACTAAAGACTTTCAGTCTCTCTGGGCAAATCTATCTTCTCTCCACAGGTATGCACACCTGAGGATCCTACCTGAACCAGAAGGACCGCTGCACCCATCCCATCCTGGTGATTAGGTCTTCTTAGAAGCCTGGAAGTCTGGGCCTCTCCAGCAAAAGTGGACCGGTCCTTTTGATGTGTTACTAGCAACTCCGATGACTGTCAAGCTCAGCTGTCTCAAAGCTTAGATTCACCACACCAGAGTAAAGGAAACTGTTTCACCAGACATCGAGACACAAGCTCATCAGAACTGTGAGAACTGGACTTGCAAACCTATTAAAGATCTTAAGTACTTGTTTGCAAAATACCCTCCTGCATAGATCCAATCCCAAACTAACTCTTAATCTTGTTCGTTGTATTATATACACTGTTTGCCTTTTTATTTCTTTATGCTGTGTTTAAACAAGTCAGATTGATAAGAAGCTAAGAGCCCTCTAGCCACTATGGAAATAGTAATGATTGCTGCTATCCTTCTGCAAGACATTCTTATAGCCCAAGCTAACTGAGAAAACAACTGATTCATCCAACTTTTCAACTCCATTTCCTGGGGAGATAATCTGAGCAATTGCTGAATCTGTCATCCATCCCCCACCTCCTCTGCTAATTTAAAAGTTCCCTGGAGAAACCCTATCGCCTTACAGGATGCACCAGACTCAGTTCACAATTGTCCAATAGTTTCTTACGGGCATTGGTCGTGAGTGACCAATGCCCAAAGAAAAGGGGGGAATGAGGCAGGCAGTCTCAGAGCCCAGCCCTTCTAAGACACCGGCTCTAGCTTATCCTCCTACACTGAGAAGAACAGGCTACACATTCTCCAGAAATTGTCCTTGACAAGACAACCATAGAACAGCCATAGCAGGCCTCAATCGGTTTTAGCAGGTTTTCTACACCATCTTAACACTTCGGGCGACCCATTAGCTCATTAAGGGCAAAATACATATAAGCACCCCACCTCTGGGTGGAGACTTAACATTCTAATAAAAGAAAAACTGACTTCTTCCTCCATCCCAGGGGATCAAACCCTTGTCTAGAGAAAATGAACAGTCAACCCCAAGCTCTGAGCGCCTGTATGAAGGTCAGTCCTAAATATTCATGATGAATTTGCATTTCCTTGTCTCTCTTCTGTAAAAGCCCAGCTCCCCAAGCTGCCTGCAAGCAGTATTGGAGGCAGTAGCCCGAATTGCTCCTTTCCTTGCACAACAAAATAAAGGTGCCTTTCTTTTTTCCCACCTCGGCCTCTTGTTTATTGGCTATAACAAGTCATGCCAAGCAGAACCTGGGGTTTCCACCCAGCAACAATAACAACTCTCAATAAAACAAGAATAGAAGGGAAATTCCTTAACATAATAAAGGGTATCTATACAAAACCAACAGCTAACATCATTCTCAACAGAGAGAGGCTGAAAGCATTCCCCCTGAGAACGGGAACAAGACAAGGATGCCCTTTATCACCACTCCTATTTAACATTATGCTGGAAGTCCTAGCTAGAGCAATAAGGCAAGAAAAAGAAATTAGGGGCATCCCTATTGGTAAGGAAGAAATAAAACTACCCTACTCACAGATGATGTGATACTACACATACAGAACCCAAAAGGCTCCACAAGAAAACTACTGGAACTAATAGGAAGATTCAGCAGAGTAGCAATATACAAGATAAATATACAAAAACCAGTTGGATTCCTATACACCAATAAAGAGAACTATGAAAAGGAAATCAGGAAAGCAATACCATTTATAATAGCCCCTAAAAAAAAATAAAATACTTAGGAATAAATCTAACCAGGGATGTAAAAGACCTACACAAATAAAATTACAAAACACTACTGCAAGAACCCAAATGAGACCTAGGTATGTGAAAAAACACACCATATTCATGGATAGGTAGATTCAACATTGTGAAAATGTCAATTCTACCCAAAGCAATCTACAAACACAATGCAATCCCAATCCAAATACCAACAGTATTCTTTAACGATATGGAAAAGCTAATCATTAACTTTATATGGAAAGGAAAGAGGCCCTGGCTAAGTAAAGTATTGCTGAAGAAGAACAAAGTAGGAGGCCTCACACTACCTGATCTCAGAACCTGCTATACAGTTACGGTAAAAACAGCCTGGTACAGGTACAACAGACACATTGACCAATAGAACAGAATCGAGAACCCAGACATAAATCCATCCACTCTAAGGTCACCTGATCTTTGACAAAGGCCCAAAGTCCATTAAATGGGGAAAAGACAGTCTTTTTTTACAAATGATGCTGGCAAAACTGGATGTCCATCTGCAAAAAAATGAAACAGGACCCATACCTCACACCATATACAAAAACTAATTGAAAATGGATCAAAGACCTAAATATAAAACCAAAAACTACAAAGATCAAAGAAGAAAATATAGGGCCAATGCTAGAGGCCCTAACACACAGCATAAATAGGGTACAAACTATAACTAACAATACACAAACACCAGAAGATAAGCTAGGTAACTGGGATCTTCTAAAAATTAAACACTTAAGCTCATCAAAAGACTTCACCAAAAGAGTGAAAAGGAAGCCTGCAGACTGGGAAAAAAATTTTGACTATGACATATCTGACAAAGGTCTAATCTCTAAAATCTATAGGAAAATCCAACACCTCTACAACAAAAAGACAAATATTCCAGTTAAAAAATGGGCAAAGGATATGAACAGACACTTCACCAAAGAAGACATTCAGGTGGCTAACAGACACATGAGGAAATGCTTGTGGATCACTAGCCATTAGAGACATGCAAATCAAAACTACAATGAGATACAACTGCACCCCAACATTACTGGCACTAATCAAAGAAACAGAAAATAATAATGTTGGAGAGGCTGCAGAGAGATTGGAACTCTTATGCACTGCTGGTAGGAATGCAAAATGTCACAACCATTTTGGAAAACAATATGGTGCTTCCTTAAAAAGCTAGAAATAGAAATATCATATGATTTAGCAGTCCCACTCTTAGGAATATATCCAAGAGAAATAAGAGCTGTCACACAAACAGATACATGTGCACCCATGTCCACTGCAGCATTATTCACAATAGCAAAATGATGGAAACAACCTAAATGCCCATCAACAGATGAATGGGTAAACAAACTATGGTACATACACACAGTGGAATACTACACAATGATAAAGAACAATGATGATTCTGTGAAATATCTCACAACATGGATGAATCTAGAGGGCATTATGCAAAAGGTCAAATACTGTATGAGACCACCATTATAAAAACTCACAAAAAGGCTTGCACATAGAAACAAACAATCTTTGATGGTTATGAGGGAGGGGAGGGGTACGAAGGGAAAAACACTTACTAGACAATAGATAAGTGGTAACTTTGGTGAAGGGTAAAACAGTATACAATACTGGGGAAGCCAGCACAACTTGACCAAGGCAAAGTGATAGAAGCTTCTTAGACACATCCAAACTCCCATAAGGATTGAGCTACTGGGCTGAGGGCAGGGGGACCATGATCTCGGGGGACATCTATCTCAACAGTTTATAAGGAAAATGTTCTACATCCTACTATGGTGAGTAGTGTCCGGGGTCTTAAAAGTTTGTGAGCGGCCATATAATATATGTCTACAGGTCCCACGCTGTCTGGAGCAAGGGAGAATGAAGAAAATCAAAGACACAAGGGAAAGATTGGTCCAAAGGAGTAATTGACCACAACTACCACAGCCTCCATCAGACTGAGTCCAGCACAACTAGATGGTGCCCAGCTACCACCACCCACTGCTCTGACAGGGATCATGATAAATTGTCCTGGACAGAGTTGGAGAAAAATGTAGAACAAAATTCAAACTCACAAAAAAAGACCAGATTTACTGGATGACAGACTGGAGAAAGCCCGAGAGCATGGCCCGCAGACACCCTTTTAACTCGGTACTGAAGTCACTCCTGAGGTTCACCTTAAAGTCAAAGATTAGACTGGCCCATAAAACAAAACTAAATGGGCACATGAGCCCAGGGTCAAGGACAATAAGGCAGCAGGGGACAGGAAAGTTGGAAAAATGGAACTGGGGAACCCAAGGTCAAGAAGGGTAGAGTGTTGACATGTTGAGGGGTTGGCAACCAATGTCACAAAACGATATGTGTATTAATTGTTGAATGAGAAACCAATTTGCTCTGTAAACCTTCACCTAAAGCACAATTAAAAAACAAAAAAGATTTTTGTTTCTCTAGAACCACTCTCGGTACCAAATATCTTAGGCTGGGTTCTCTAAAGAAGCAAAATAAGTGAAGTGTTTTACATATATACATATGTGTATCTACACGCATACACACACATATATATGGAGCCCTGGTAGCGCAGTGGTGAAGAGCTACGGCTGCTAACCAAAAGGTTGGCAGTTCAAATCCACCAGCCTCTCCTTGGAAACCCTATGGGGTGTTCCACTGTCTCCTATAGGGTTGCTAGGAGTTAGAATCAACTCGATGGCAGCAGGTTTTGTTTTGGAGGGGGGTTTATATATGTATGTATGTGTGTGTGTGTGTGTGTGTGTGTGTGTGTGTGTGTGTGTGTGGCGAGAGAGAGAGAGAAAGAGAGAGATTTATCTCAAGGAAATGGCTCACATGTTTGTAGAGGCTGGCAAGTCCAAAGTTCGTGGGTCAGGTGTGTCAGTCTGGAGGCTTCTCTTGACTCACGTAGCTGCAGGGGCTGATGAACCCAAGATCGGCAGGTCAGATGGCAGGTCACTGGCTCATGGGCTGCAGAGGCTGACGATTTCAGGATCAGCAGGTAAGATGGCAGGCCACTGGCTCACAGGCTGAGGAGGCCAATGAATCCCAAGATCAGCAGGCAATATGGTTGGCCCCAGGCTTAAGTCCCAAGAACCAGAGGTCAGATGTTGATGAGTCGGATGCAGGATCTAGAGCAAGCAAGTGAGCTTTGTCAGAAGGTTCACATATACATTGGATGCAGGCCACACCCCCAAGGAAATGTCCCTCACAACTGACTGGCTGATCACATCAGATCACATCATGGAGGACAACTACATTATTACATAACCACCAAACCACTGAGAATCATGGCTCAGTCAAGTTAACACACAACCTTAACCATCACACCAAATCTTGCCATGGAAAAAAAGAGTTGAAACAGAAGTGATAATCAGATTCATGGTCTGAAAGGATTGTCATACAGCATTGTCTTGAAAAACAATTAAAATAATTACCAATTTACCCTAAACATAGCGCCCAGTCTGACCTTTGGAATCTGTTTCCTGAAACTGACTGAATTCTTCAAAAGAGCACAATGCTTAAGGCAGAACGGCCTTATTAGTTAATCTAGACCTTTGTTTGACTCAAAGGTAACATTCAGGAACCAGTTTCTTCAAGGTTCAAGAGGACACTTAAATGCAAATGGCCTGGGTCAGTCACCTCAAGTCCCTGGACCCGGCAATATGCATATTCCATGAGAACGTAAATGTTTCTCACCCTAAGTAACAAAAATATGCCCTACTTCCCCTCTCTCCAGCCCTTGGTAATCACTAATTTTGTCTCTATGCATTTGCCTCTTCTAGTGTCTTAGGCTGGGTTCTCTAGAGAAGTAAAACCAGTAAAGCATATAAAAAATATATATAGAAAGAGATTTATATCAAGGAAATAGCTCATGTGGTTGTAGAGGCTGGAATGTCCCAAGTCTGTGGGTCAGGATAGAGGCTTCTCCTGATTCACATAGCTGCAGGGGCTGGAGAACCCAAGACTGGCAAATCAGAGAGCAGGGCTGTTGCTCACAGGCTGCAAAGACCGATGAATCCCAAGATTGGCAGGCAAGACTGTAGGTAAGTTGCTAGCTCAAGTCCCAAGAGCCAGAGGTCAGACGAACAGGAGCCAGCTGCAGGATCCAGCACGAGCAAAAAGCCCTCAAGCCTTGCCAGAATGCCCACTTATATTCGATGCAGGCCGCACGCCCAAGGAAATTCCCTTTCAACTGACTGGCTGCTCACAGCAGATCCCATCATGGGAATTATCACATATCAAATCTCAACAGGGAAGTGATCACATTATACGACTGCCAAAACACTGAGAATCATGGCCCAGCCAAGTTGACACAGTCTTAACCATCACATCTCGATATTTCATGTAAGTGGAATCATACAGTATTTGTTCTTTTGTGTCTGACATTTCACTCAGCATAATGCTTTCAAGGTTCATCCATGCCGTAGCAAGTATCAGAACTTCATTTCTCTTTATGACTGAATAATACTCCATTGCATGTATGTACCACATTTGTTTATCCACTGATGGACATTCAGGTTGTTTGGCTGTTGTGAATAACACTGCAATGAACATTGGTGTACAAGCATCTCTTTAAGTCCTTGCTTTCAATTCTTTGAGGTATATACTTAGGAGTGGAATTGCTGGGTCCATACTACCTTTTTTTTTATCTTTGCCATCTAATGGGGAAAAATGATATTTCAATGTAGTTTAGTTTTGCATTTCTTTTATAATAAGTGGAGTTGGGCATCTGTTTATAAGTTTAGAGACCATTTTATTTCCTTTGTTCATAAACTGATTAAGAAACCGTACTACTCTGCCAGACAGACCATGTGGAGAGGCCCTGAGACTACACAGAGAGGGAGAGGGACCCAGCTGATGCCAGACTTCCAAAGATACCCACAAAGGCCTTACATGTCTCCTGAAGCAGAAGAATTACCCAACTGAGCTTGGCCTAAATTCCTGACTCCCAAAATCATAAATTATAATAAAATGGTTGCTGATTTAAGCCAGTAAGTTTTGGAATAGTTTTGTACACAGCAATAGAGAACCAAAACAGCATTTAATTTTTTAATATTTATTTTTAGGAGCTCTTTATATGTTAGTGAAATTAGCCATTTGTTTGATTTGTTGCAAATATCCTATTTTCCCCAATTCTTGTGACTTTATTTATTATGGTGCCTTTTTAGTCATGCAAAACTTCATAATTTTTATGTAGTTGATTTTTCTTCTAACAACCCATGAGACCATACAATCGAGGAAAAGACTCAATTTTTAATAACAAGAGAGATGAAGTTTAAGAAATGCACAAGATTTACAGGAAGAAAACAAAAAACTTCTGAAGGACTCAAAGGAAGATTTGGATAAATGAAAAGAATTCATGTACTTGAATTTTTTTTTTTTAATATATATTTTATTGTACTTCAGGTGAAAGCTTACAGAGCAAATAGTTTCTCATGAAATAGTAGTACACATGTTGTTTTTTTGACATTGGTTAACAACCCCACAACGTATTAAGCCTCTAAATTCTCAACCTTTTTTTTTGATGAAAATTACAGATGGCCAAAGATACACCGTTTCAAAAATTTCTACATTCACAGTTCAGTGACAGTGACTACGCTCTTCCAACTGTGCTGTTATTCTCACTTAAGATGAAGGCTTACAGAACAAAATAGTTTTTCATTTAGCAGTTACTACACATGTTGCCCTATGACCATGGTTAACAATCTCACAGCACATCAAGAATATCCTTACTCCACCTTGTGTTCCCTATCACCAGGGGGCTTCCTTGTCCCCTTCTGTCTTCTGGACCTTGTCAGTGGACTATTGTACCTCTTTACTCTCATTTGTTTATTTATTTATTTATTTATTTTTATTTTATTTAAACACCATTTCAAAACTTTTTACTTACACATTTAAGTGATATTGACTATGCTTTTCCAATTGTGCTGCCATTCTCGCCCAAGATGAAGGCTTACAGGACAAAACAGCCTCCCATTTAATAGTTACTACAAATGTTGCCCTATAGCAGTGGTCAACAATCTCACAATACATTGACAGTGTCCTTATTCAATTTGTGTTCCTTATCTGTACTTGAATTTTTTTAAAATTTAATTTAGTTATTCTAGAGTTTAATAAAATCTCAAAAAAAAAAAAATCCCAAAAGGATTTTAAAAACTAGATAAACTGATTCTGAAGCTTATATGAAAATAACTAAACAAGAGTAGCTAGGAAAATGCTACCTACTTCTAATCCTATAAGAGAAGAAAACATTTTTATAAAGTTACAATACACATAACTATGATACTGGTTCCACAGACACAAGGATCAACGGAAGAAAGTATAAGGCCCAGATATACACATACTTGATATATTATAAATGTGGCATTTAAAATTGATAGGGGGAAAGATGAGGGTTTTTTTTCTAATAGTGATGGAAAACTGGGTAGCTGTCAGGAAAATATAAAGTTGTAACATCTCGAGGATATACAAGGATACTAGGATAAATTCAGATGGAGCAAAGATTTAAATGTAAAAAAGAAAATTTAAATGTTAAAGGAAAAGGAAACCACATAAGACTTTTGATTACTTGTATAATCAGTCACATGAGCGGTTATAGGGATCAATAGCCACAAGTTCAGAAACAGGAAAATACAAGTAGCTGAGCATCTGTATCTGAGATGTAATACGTATTAATACTAATACTCCTGTGTTCTATCCATATAGGGTGCCAACAAGTTGGAATTGACTTGATGGTAATGGGTTTGTTTTCTGGGGGTTTTGTGTTCTATCCCTGCTGTCTTTGAATTCAGCAAATCTTTGTCCAATTAACTCTGTTTACAGCATGGGGTAGGAGTGGGGTTAAGAGAAATAACTGTCCGGTGAGTTTTATAGCTCTTTATAGTTAAAAATCACTTCCATATCCCTTCATTCAACACCTTGATGAGGAAGGCACTGGTTTTATCCTCATTCAACAGAAGACCTCAGTTAAGCTAGTTCTGATTCTGCCACTTTCCGTTAATATCCCCTTAGGTGATTCCCTTCAACTCTGAGCTTCAGTTTTCTCATTTGTAAAACGAGTATTCCAATTAAATGAAATTTCTGCCAGGCCACAAGCCACCATGACGTAATGGAAAGACCAGATGAGCTTTGGCGTCTGGCACACCTTCATATTCCAGCCCCCCGACTCAATAGGTCCGTTACCAGGGAAACGATAGGTAACATCTAACATTGGCTCAAGCCTTAATGTATGTGTGTGTGTGTGTGTGTGTGTGTGTGGGTGGGTGGGTCGGTGGATGGGTGAGGCGGTGTGGGTGTGTATACTATTACATCATTGAATCCTCACGACAAACTCGTAAGGAAGGTACTATTAATTTTATCTACGTTTTACAAACAAGCTAAGTCTTTGGTCACGTAACTAAGTGAGCTGGATTTGAGCCCAGCAATCGTATTTCAGCATCTTCACGCTCAATCACCATGTTCTGTTGCCACCTTACAAAACTCTCCCACAGTGTTGATGAGAGGAGTTGAACCCGTTATTAGAGCAAATCACAGCGCCCAGCTTTTGAGTTCAGATTGCCTGGGGCTGAGAGTTGCTCGGGCTTCTTGCTGCTCTACCCTCTTCCCACAACGCTGCCCTCAAGCCTAAATTCCAGGAAACTAGGCCTCAGGAAAAGCACTAAATTAACCCATTTTACAGACAGATACGCAATGGGACGATTAAAGCTCTTAAAGCGGAATCAGAAAACAGAAACGCCCTGGCGCCTGCGTCTCTGCTGCCTCCCCACGCTTCCACTGTACGACCGAAGTCCCTCGGCACCTCCTCCTATTTACCTCCAGGTGTCGCTGTAGGATTGGACCAGGTTCCAAAGTGCAGCGCCCTCACTTCGGCCTCCCCCGGATGCTACAGAGCACAGAGAAAGCCACTCCTTGGCTAGAGAGGCACTTCCCAATAGCCGTCAGGTCGCCGCGCGGCCACAATACATTTCCGTTTCCGGTTCTTAAGTCGGAGGTCGGTTTCTGAGCTAGTGTGCGGGTTAGTGTGGTCTTTGTGAGCTTCTACTATGGCTTACCGTGGCCAGGGCCAGAAAGTCCAGAAGGTGATGGTGCAGCCCATCGTATCCTACTCGAGATGTCAAGAGTAGGAGATTCAGGCCAGGAAACGAAGGGCGAAGGAACAGGCAGAGACCAGGCCTGAAGAAGAAGAGTGCGGATTACATCCCATGAGCCTCCGGGGCGACCGAGACGGGGAGAAAGCGCGGGTAGTTGAACGGGTGGTGGGTGGGAGGTGGGGATGGACAGACCCCTGTGGTGGGAGATGTAGGATGGCGGGGCTGAGCGGAGGGATGACAACGTTGGGTACTGAGTGAGAGCAGAATTACGGGTTTGAGGGAGGAGGATGTCGGCGCGATGCAAACTCCTGGAGAAAAAGGGAGTGGGGGGATTCCTTCCGGGTTTTTAGGGGACCTCAGTTGAGTGTCGTTTGTTGGGCACTCTTAAACTTGTGTAGGCAACAGGCCTCACGTTCAGCAAACAAACCAAAAAAAAGGTGAGATGGGTGAGATGACCAGTTTCAGGGAACAGAAGCTATGCTATTCGTGTATTTTTTTTTCCTTAACTACTGTGGTGCAGAACCTCATCTTCAGATACTTGCAAAATGTACGTAAGTTACTTGTTAATTGTTTCATAATGATTTTTTTAAGTAAAAGTTGATTTTTTTAAGCTGTACGTGTCAGTCTGTCGGATCGCTGTGTTCTAGCGTTAAAAATAGATGAAATTGGAGGAGGGGTTGGAGGGATAATTGAGGGGGAAGGGTACAGAGAACACCTTAATGTACCAAAATTATATGTATAGCGGTAACCGTGTAGTGAGATTGTGTGCTTAATGTCTTTGGGAAAACAAATACAGAAAAGACGTTTAAATATATGGAGGAAAGAAGTAGATTCAGAGGGATTTAATAACAGCTGCTTTTCTTTGGGGGGATTTTTAACAGTACTTTCAGATTTTGAGTTGACAGATCAGATGTTTAAATTATCTCTGAAAGAAAATATTCCTGTTGCTCTGACAAGTAGTATTGTGTGATAAGCAACCCAATTGAAAAACAGATTAACTTGAAGCATTGTAATTTCTAAACACCAGAATAGATGGTCCCTCCTCTGGTTGTTAGGTGTGTGACATGGAAAGCTGAGAAGCTAGAGAAAGCTCTGTTTTGGAGCTGGATTTTGCTTTGGCAGATAAGATATATGCCCTTAATCTTGATCGTTGGAATTTACTGCTTTGTGCTATACTGTCACCAGTTTTCAATCTAAATGTATTCGGACTATAAGCAGTAAGAAGTATGATTGAGTCCCAAGATCATAGGCAATTTGTTAGCTCAGACAATCACAATATAGCATTTAATAGGTGAAAAGGTTTCTTTGCAAGTACCTATCTTGATTCTTAGATGTGGGCCTGTTGGTTAAAACCCTTGGTTTATATTTATCAAATAGTTTTTTAGCAGTCATAGTTTATCTCTGTTGTTTACCAAAGTGATTAGATTGTGTTTACTTATTTTAACATTTCTATTTTTATGATTTATTTCAGAGATCCCGGATTCAGGTGTGGCTGTATGAGCAAGTGAATATGCGGATAGAGGGCTGTATCATAGTGAGTACCCAGGATATTTTACCTCAGAGTAGTTTGTTCCTAGAAGAAGACTTCACAGAAAATGGCCAGGCAGAGCAATATACGAAAAGTTGAAGACTCAACTCAAGGAAAGTTTTTCAGGGCCCACTAGTTAGCCCTGTTTCATTGTTCTAGTTGTTAGGGGCTGGTTAATTCAAAAAAGAGAGGGCAAATTAAGTTTTTATAATTACTCAAACTATTGGGGGAGGCAACAGAAGAGATAAACCAGTTGCCGTCGAGTTGATTCCGGCTCATAGCAACCCCATAGGACAGAGTGGAACTACCCCATAGGTTTTCCAAGGCTGTAATCCTTACAGAAGCAGATTGTCACATCTTTCTCCCACAGAGTGGCTGGTGGGTTTAAACTGCTAACCTTTTGGTTAGCAGCCGAACGCTTAACCACTGCCTCACCAGGGCTTCCTCAGAAGAGATAAAGAAAACATAAAATTAGAAGGGGATATTAATGGAGTGTAAGTATGAAGTTCTAAAGAGCAGATGAAGTATGGCTGAAAGTATTGTTAGGGTACTCTGGTATTCCATTTAGACATGAGAACAAGACATCTTAGATTTCATCAGTAATCTCCCGTGCCCCGTTTACCAGTTGGAAAACAAGTGTGGTTAGTGGTAATAGCATATTGTGGGGAAATGGGGGAGAGCATTGGCAGTAGAATATAATTGCTACGCATACACATATACTATGTATTGGGCAGCTTATGAAACAGAGCAAGAATGGCTCCTGGGCATAGCTAATGAATTTGTAAGTCCAAGAGGTTTGAGAAATAATTTAGAATACCTTCTGGCTTTCTTTGTTATTTAAAAAGAGGCTTAGGGTGGGAGGTGGTGCTTATATGCCCAGCTTCAGATGAAAGATCGGTGGAGGGGTGAATTTCTGAAGATTGTTGGCATTCTGTTTCTAGATAGATATATTCATTTTTGAATGGTTTGGATGTTATCTAACTTGAAGATGATGGTCATTTGGTTTATTTTTTAGGGTTTTGATGAGTATATGAACCTTGTATTAGATGATGCAGAAGAGATTCATTCTAAAACAAAGTCAAGAAAACAACTGGGTAAGAATATAGATGGCCTTACAGAATCTTAGAAATGTCTATTCGGTTGCAGAGTTAATGACTTGCAGCTCAATTCATGCTTAAATTTAGTTTGCATTTGAAAAGTTATTGTTTAGGGGACTGGTGTACTCTTTTGAAATCATCCTCCCCCATTTACCTTTACCCTACTCCATTTCTGCTTCTGTCACTCCATCCACACAGCTCTCACTGAGGTCACCAAAGACCTAATGTTGTTAAATCTAATGGTCAGTCTTAATCTTCATTTTATTAACTCTGAGCAGCCTTTGATACTGTTGGCCACTCCCTCCTTAAAGCGTTTTGTTCCTTTGGCTTTGTGATACGAGACTCTGGTCTTCATTTCCATCTCTGATGATGCCTTTTCTGACTTTGTAGGTTCGTTCTCTTGGACCCAGTCCTTAGATGTTTGAGTAGCTCAAGGCTTCATTCTAGACCTCCTGTCACCCAGTATTGTCTTCTGGGCACTCAAGACTACAACTTCAATTGCTTTTTTTTTTTTTAGTTTTTTTTTTACTGTGCATTAGGTGAAACTTTACAGCTCAAGTTAATTTTTTATACAGAAATTTACACATACTGTTTTGTGACATTAGTTGCAATCCCCACAGTGTGACAGCATACTCCCCCTTTCCACCTTGGGTTCCCTGTGTCTATTCAACCAGTTTCTGTCCCTTCCTGCCTTCTCATCCTGCCTCCAAACAGGAGCTGCCCATTTGGTCTAGTGTATCTGACTGAACTAAGAAGCATACTCCTCATGTGTATTGTTTTTTGTTTTATAGTCCTGTCTACTCTTTGTCTGAAGAGTGGGCTTTGGGAATAGATTGAGTTCTGGGTTAACAGCATCCAGGGGCCATAGTTTCAGGGGTTTCTCTGGCCTCTGTCAGACCATTAAATCTGGTCTTTTTACGTGAATTTGAGTTCTGCTCCACACTTTTCTCCCACTCTGTCTGGGGCTCTCTGTTGTGTTCCCTGTCAGGGCCGTCATTGGTGGTAGCCAGGCACCATGTAGTTCTTCTGGTCTCAGGCTGGTGGATTCTCTGGTCTACGTGGTCCTTTAGTCTCTTGGTCTGTTATTTTCCTTGTGTCTTTGGTTTTCTTCATTCTTCTTTGTTCCAAGTCGGATGGGACCAGTTGATACATCTTAGATGGCTGCTTGCAAGCTTTTAAGACCCCAGACGCCACTCACTGAAGTGGGATGCAGATCATTTTCGTAATAAACTTTGTTATGCCAGTTGACCTAGATGTCTCCCGAAACTATGGTCCCCAGGCCCCAGCCCCAGCTACTCTGTCCCTCAAAGTGTTTGGATGTGTCCAGGAAACTTCTTAGCTTTTGCTGTGGTCCAGTTGTGCTGACTTCCCTGTATTGTGTGTTGTCCTTGTCTTCACCAGAGTTGATCTTCGTCTACTATCTAGTTAGTGAATTCCCCTCACTCTCCCTCTCCACCCTTGTAACCATCAAAGAATGTTTTTTTTGTGTTTAAACCTTTTCTGGAGTTCTTATAATAGTGATCTCATACAATATTTATCCTTTTGTGACTGACTAAGTTCACTCAGCATAATGCTCTCCAGATTCATCCCTGTGGTGAGATGTTTCACCATCGTTGTTCTTTTGTTGTTGAGTAGCATTCCGTTGTTGTGGGTACGTACCAAAATTTGTTTATCCATTTGTATGTTGATGGGCATCCTAGGTTGTTTCGATCTTTTTGCTCTTGTGAACAATACTGGTTCAGTTATCATCTATATAGTGACTCACAAGTTTATGTCTGTAACCCAGACCTCACCTGTGAGTCTATTCAGCATTTCCACTGGAATGTCTTAAAGGCTTCTCAAAGTCAGCATATCACAAATCAAACTCAATTCCAACCCCTCACACACGCCTTAGAACTGTTTGAGTGTTCCCTGCTTTACTGAATGGCACCAGTAAACTTTCAGGTTACTGATTTCTCTGCAACGTCTTCATCCCCCTCCAGTTTGCTCTCTAGGCTGCCAACAGTCATCTTTAAAAAAAACACCAGTCTGATCTTGTCATCCCTTTGCTTGAAATCTTTTACGATTAAAAAAAATCTTTAATGTGTTCTGCAAAGCCCTGCATAATCTGGCATTATCTCCCTTTGGCTCATCTCATATGACTCTCTGGATCATTCTGTGAGTTTCAGCCACACTTGTCTTCTTCCAGTTTTTTGAATCTGCACATTTGTCCTGCCACAAACCTTTGTGTATGCTGTTCCCTGTGTCTTTAGAACTCAGATTTTAAATAGCATTTCCTCCGAAAGCCCAGGGTTTTGTTTTGCTTTGCTTTGCTTTGCTTTGCTTTGCTTTGCTTTGCTTGAGGAGGGGTAGGTTATGATGTGCTCTCTGAGTTTATAGTAAAATATTCATTAGTGGATCCTTTTATTGATGTCTTTCCCATTAGATCAGAAGCTCTTTAAGCGCATGAATTGTGGGGGAGTTTTTTACTTCCTACTATACTCTGTGCCAATTGCTCAGAGCTTAACTCCATGCCTGGCACATAGTAAAAACTCAGATATTTGAACAATGAATAAGGATGCAATTTCTCAATCCAGTTGACAAGGAGTCTTTAGTATTCCTGGTTTCCCTAAGACAGACGGAAGCATTTTTATTAACGTCGCATTGCTTTCCCCAGTGGTAGTGGATTTCAGGTGTCTCTTGTTTCCAGACCCTGTGGATTCTCTTGAGCCTATACTAGATAGTGAAAAGTAGATTGTGAGAAACGGTGTGCTGTTTTGCTGTGCTGCTTCCTGTTTAATATTTTTACAAAAGGCTTCATTTTTCAAATTTAAAGATGTATTGTCAAGAAAAGCAAGCTAGCTTTATTGAGTTCATATTATTTATAAATTATTTGCAAAGTGTTAAATACCTGTCCTGTGGAAGAGATTTACGTGCTGCCTACCTATAGAAACTTGGGAAAGTGAAACATTATTGGAGTTGGTTAGCATTTCCCAAACTGTTAGATTGAATGTTAGTGTTCCTCAACGTGTTTATAGGCATTCTCCAGAAAAGGTCTTCTCTGCTCAAATAAGTTTAGGAATGTTGGGTAAAATTCAAAACAAGTGTGTTTACTGCAGGATGGAGTCTTTAATATAGTAACAGCTCTCAACTTGGCACACAATTCATTTCCAAACTTTTACAAACCCCAAAGCGTTAGGAAATGCTGTGGTAGATCTATTTAGTTGACTTAGTCTGTAGAAGGTGAATTGTATTTTCCATAAAATAACAACCTTCAATACATTATTGTTGAAAAAATGTATACACTCTTATGGGACCTGATAGCCTTTTAACATAGGGATACTTGAAAATATTCACATACTTTTCATAAGAGAAATTATATAGTTGTCTCTGTGTGTAGCTATTAATAACTTTTTTGGTTTTTTTGCAGGTCGGATCATGCTAAAAGGAGATAATATTACTCTTCTACAAAGTGTATCCAACTAGAAATGGTCAATGAAGTGAGAAGTTGTTCAGGACAGTAGCACACACACACACACACACCCCCTTAGGTGTCCTTCGTTAGGAATGTAGTTCTAAAACACGTGTTCATATTGTTTTGATTATCCTTATGTTATTACCAGATAACAATAAATTGCTGTGGAAGTGTTTTTATTAAATTTTTTTTTATTGTTTTTTTCTAGCCACTGGTAGAGACTTTTTACACACTGGCACCATTAGCTGTTGGTATTTATTGTAAAGCTTTCTGAAGTGTGGCCGCTGCTCTGGACATTTGTTTGCTCTGGACATTTGTTTTTTTCAGCACATGGGCCTATAGATTCTTAAGGCAAAAAGTAGAAATTCTCCTTGGCAGGTAAGTTTCCGATACTGGGAAGGAGGAAAGAGATGGACCACAAAAGTGAACAAAGGTTCTTCCACTAATACGTGTCTCTTTTATCAGTTTTAATTCTGGATACTGGAATACTACTGTTCCAAACCAAAATAGGTTGGAGACATTTTAATAGCTTTGGTCACTAGGTAAGATCTTTGTGAATTCTTTTATGAGGATCAGAATGTGAGAAGTATTTGGGTATAGGCAAAGAATGAAGTGCCTTAAAAATGCATTAAAATTGGGCTCTGTTAAGGGGAGGGGGAGGAAGAGTTAAAGGGAGAGAGACTGTGAGATTAGTAGTCTGAAAAAGACCACAAGCAGAACTGGTAAATTGTTAGGCAGAATAATAACGTGTTAGTTGTGGAAACACCTGTTTCTTGTTCTCATCTCTAAGAATTTTGGTTCCTCCCCAAGTAATGGCATATTTCTTAACGGAATTCATATGTGGCTCAATTTCTCCTCCGGTATCTCAGGGTGCTTCTACTTAGAATTCTGTTAAATTAGTGGTTATTGAGTACTTGCTGTTAGCTAGACTAGAGCTTTGAACTGGTTGTTGGGTTCAAACCCCTGCTGAGAATTTGCATTTCCACCCTAAATATACTGAATCAGAATCAACATTTTAACAAGATTCCTTAAGTGATTCTTACATGTAACTTCTTGGGAAATATACATCAGTATATTTGAGGTGAAAATGCAAATTCTCGGCAGGGAACTTGTTAGAAATGCAAATTCTCAGCAGGGGTTCGAACCAGAACAAACAGACATGGGATGGGGATACAAAGATGAGTAAATACAGTGAGACATGTTGGTAAACAAATAGTTTCAATATCGTGTGCTATATGCTATTAAATTGGATCTTAAAGATGAATTTAAAAAGCCAATTGCTGTCAAGTCAATACCAACTCTTGGCAACCCCATGTGTTGCAGAGCAGAACTCCATAGGTTTTTATGGTTATGACCTTTCAGAAGTAGATCACCAGGCCTTTCTGCTGAGGGTCATCTCGGGTTTGAACCGTCAATCTTTCAGTTAGTAGTTGAGCACTTAACCATTTGCACCATAAGACCTACCTTAAATTCTGCCAATAGGCAGTATTGTTAAGAAAGGAGGACTTAGAAGTCCACCTCCTGCTTTTCCAGGGAGCTAAAGGAGCCCTGATGGTGCAGTGATTAAGCGCTTAGCTGCTAACTGAAAGGTTGGTGGTTTGAACCCCGCAGCGGTTCCTCCAGAAAAGACCTGGCAGTCTGCTTCTGTAAAGATTACAGCCAAGAAAGCCCTATGGGGCAGTTCTACTCTGTCACATAGGGGCGCTATGAGTTGGGATCGACTCATCAGCACACAACAACATCATGAGGGAGATACAGAACTATTCTTTAAACTGAGAAAAGACCTGTCTGGAGCAAAGGACAGTGAAGAAAACCAAAGACTCAAGGGAGCAGTTAGTCCAAAGGACTAATGGACCATGTGAACCACAGCCTCAACCACTTCAAGACTAGAAGAACCAGATGATGTCTGGCTACTACTACCTATTGCTCTGACTGGGATCACAACAAAGGGTCCCAGACAAAGCGGGAGAAAAATGTAGAATAAAAAATCAAATTCACAGAAAGACCAGATTTACCGTTCTGACAGAGACTAGAGGAACCTCCAAGACAATGGCCCTAAGATACCCTTCTGACTTGGAATTGAAGCCATTCCCGGAGACTGTCTTTCAGCCAAATAGTAGGACCATAAAATAACACCTGAGAGGAACGTGTTCCTTAGAACAATCAGTTATACAAGATTAAAAGGATGTTTGCCCAGAAGCAAAAATGAGATGGCAGAAAATCCAGATGAAGGAAAACAAACCCAGGACGGAAATGGGGAAAGTGCTGACACATTGAGGGGAATGCAGCCAGTGTCATGGAACACTTCACGTACAAACTACTGAATGGGAAACTGAGTCTATAAACTTTCACCTAAAGCACAATAAAACAAAACAGAACATAACCCTGTGGAGCACAGTTCTCTGCCAGATGGGGTTGCTGTGAGTCAGAATCGACTCAGCAGCCATTGGCACCATATATATGTGTATGCATGTATATATGTGTGTGTATCTGTTTTTTTGAAGTTTCCTCCGTAACTAATGTATGGCCACGTTTGAGAACCCCTGGCTTTTGTTTGTCTCTTCCCACTAGAATGTCACCTCCATGAGGTCAGGCGTGTGGTCTGTCTTGCCCACTGCAGTAGAACAGTGCCTGAGACAGGAGGAGTTTGGTCAAGGTGTGATGAGTGAATTAAGATTTATCATATGCGTGCTTACAAATTGAGGACAGCAGCTTGGGAGACCTCACATCATTGTCACATTGCTGCTGGGTAGCAATTTTGGGAACCCTGTGTGGCTACAGGAGACTCAGCCCCATTAAGGATAATGGGAGTGTGAGTCTTCAGGCTGTCAGCTTGTTACTATCAACAGCATAATCGGTTATCAACTGCTTTTACAATTATGCACAGTGGCTCTCCGTACACAAAGATGCAGCAACTCCCAAACTCATTTCCCCTTTTAAATATACTGAAGAGAACAAGAGTTTTAAATCCCTCTGTTCACAGATGAAAAAACATTTACAAATCGTCAGTGATTGCATTTTTTTTTTTTTTTAATTCAGAGGATGACCAGCTGCTCCCAGTGGTTTCGATTACATTTCCTATTATTTCATGTAATGGCATCCCTTAAATTTTAAATTAGCTTTGAAGAATAAAAATAATTGAATTCCTGCTGTTTTGTGTTAAGAAAAAAGACAAACTGAGTAAAAGAAACCCTTCCTGAGACAGAGTTGTAGGTGAACGTAGCAGTCAGTCCCGTTTAGAATTTGGCTTTCCAACTATGCCTCTCTCCTATTTACACTCTTGCGTTTTTGGTCATTTTTTTCCTGTATATCCATCTGTTCATTTTTTATTATAAGATCATTTTACACACCCCAAGAGACTTTATTTTGGAGATGTTTGGGAACTTTTGGGCAAATGAAAGATACCAGTTTACCCATAAATATTATTAGGGGACATTGTTATGATTTGCTTCTAAAATTCAACTCCTAGCTTCTCTTCCTCCTGTAGTAAACTTGCTCTCCAAATTGGCTAAAATCGTGCACATTCTTAACCCATTAAGGTAGTAACAGTGGGAGCTATTCTACACTGGCACTGCTTCATACATTACTTTGTTTATGGTGGCCTCGTGAAGGAGTGAAGGCATCCCATTGTTACAGATAGAAAAACGAAGGCCAGCGTTTTTAAGTTCTTTGCACAAGTTCACTGGTAAATGATGGAGCTGGAACTTTTTGGTCATATTTTGAAATAAAAGGCTGGTTTAGCTCTTTTGAGGAGGACTGGTGGCGCAGTGTTTAAAGCACTTGGCTGCTAAAGGAAAGGTTTGAGGTTCAAACCCACCAGCCATTCTGTGGGAGAAAGATGTGGCAATTTGCTTCTGTAAAGATTAACAGCCTTGGAAACCCAATGGGGCAGTTCTACTCTGTCCTATAGGAACATTACGAGTCAGAATCGACTCAATGGCAGTGGGGTTTTGGTTTAGCTCTTTTAACATTTGAGTTTTTGAATTTCGTTGAACCTGCTTATAGCATGCAGAGAAAACATTGGGCAGCAGAGGGAGTTGCAACCCCAAGACTGTTTCAACCCTTTTGGTGAAAAGATTGGAGCTTTTTCATAGCAGAGCAAAGACCTCCCTGCAGCTTTCTTGGCACCAAAATAGCTGGGAAGAAGGATAAAAGCTGGAGCAGTATAATCCCTAAGAAAACCTGCTGTCTGCTTTTTCCATTTCCCTGTGCTGCCTCTCTGACCTGGCTGCCCCGTGTAAACAGAGCTTTGCCTGCTGTGGCTTATTCTGAATGGATCAAGACGTGGAAGGTTCTATTTTTGACAGAGCAAATGATGATAGTGAGAAATAAGGTACAGTGAACTCTTACAATTGAGCTCTGTATTTAGAAATCTCTGCTTGCTTTTCTGCTCTACTGGAGCCTGTGGTGTTTCCTTTTTAAGTTGTACTTTTCCACAATCTGTAGATCTTTTCTTCCAGCCAGAAGCTGTATTACAGGAGGCGTTGCTCTCTGTTTCATCAAGGTTACTAAAACATACTGCTGGAAAGCTGCTCTTGCTGGCAGCCCTCAGTATGTGAGCAATTATTTTTCTAGAATGGCCGTTGGTTTCTGAGGGGGTCTTGCTAACCACCCACTAACTCTCTTGTAACATTCTTGAAGGGGAGGTGGATGGAGTAGAGAACCAGCTCTGAAAAGTAAGCACTGGTGCTGGCCTTGTTTTCTGTTAGTTGTAGATAGAGAGAAGGAAGGATAAGAATAGTTTGAAAGTCCTGGTGCAGGCACCAGCTCTTGTCATTGTATTGCATTTGTCAAACAATTTCAGGATTAGGCAGTGGATCTCGGTTTAATTTGGACTAAGGCATTATGGGCCAGGAAGTGTCCTGGACAGTTCTTGGGGTAAGCCTAGTAGGCAGCTTCCCATTAACTGGATGCCATAGAAACTTTTCCTTACCTAGTTATTTCTTTTAGAACCAACTATAATCACCAATGCATGTGCTTTTGTGAGGAGATGCTTGGTAAAACTTCTTTTAAGGCAGCATGAGATCCTAAGTCTAGTAGTACCTAAAGTTCAATTTTAACTTAAAAGTGATATCCAATGGAACTATTAAAAATTCAACTATAAAATAACTGTACATGTTTATGATCAAAATCCAAACAGTACAGGTGGATATAAAGTAGAAAACAAAAGTTCCTCTTTTCCCCACCACTGTTCTCCAGAGATAACATAACTGTTCAGTGTTAGGTGCTTATCTTTCTAAAACTCTTTACAAATATGTATAGTTTAGTTTATTTTTTATTTTGGCAGTTTTACTTCTTTATGCTCTGAACTTGAACATTTTTCCATGTGAAACAGCTGTGAGGTATCCCATTGTGTGGATCTCAATTTAGTCTCTCCCCTATTGATGAGTATTTCAGGCTGTTTCCAATTGTTTTACTATTAAAACCAGTTTTGTAACGATATCTTTGTACCTGTTTTTATGTACTTGCATGTTTCTATGGGATGAATTCTTAGAAATGGAATTGCTAGATCAAAGATTATGCACATTTTTAAAAAAATCTTACAGGTATTTCTAGATTGTCTTCCAAAGTAGTTATGAGAACATTGTTTTCCTCATACCAGCCAACCATCAGGCAGCAATTTTAAGGAAACACATAGGCTTGTGAGTCTAATATGAAGTAGTAGGTGCCAACAGCCAACATCCTAAGTATGCCAGAGTAGGAAATGGAAAAAAATCTGGTTTTTGATGACCTTGTTGAGCCACTGAATTAGCCAACTTTGGAACTGCCCTACCACCCAGTTTGGTATGTAAGATAATAAATTTCCTATTGGTTAAGCCACTATTGGTTGGGTTTTCTGTTACAAACTAAAGCATTAAAACTGATACAATATGAGAACAGGGACCCACTGTCTTCAGTAGGGGATCAGGTATTAAATGAAGAACTGTTAAATGCCATAGCTGAGAAGGTTGGAGCTATCCTGTCAATTGAAGTGATGATTTTGGCCTATCTGGGGGAATACAGATGAAGTTCTATCACTGTTTTTACTCACCGAGTGGCTGAACCATGTAAGTGCCAGGAGACCTGGTTCTAACTCCATGAGGACTGGTCCTCATTCCCAGAGGCATTTTTCTCAATAAAACAGTGAATTTTACTCCCTTCCTAGTTAAGAAAATAATTCCTGAGAAAGATGATATTGGATCATCATTCCATGTCCATAGAAACTGGTGTCTCTAGGGTATTAACAGATTAGCTTTGTCCCCAGGGCCATCCTGAGTTAGAGATGTTTTGCTGGGCTGGGAAATTGCAGAAGGAAACTGGGAAGAATAAACAGATGAATGCCCTTCCTGATGGACTAAATTGCTAAACCAGAGATACGGTAGGAATGGGGTGGGCAGGGAGGATTTTCCCCAGGAAAGCAGCCTGTTATATCCTATACTAGATAAGGGACTCAGTTTGGGAGAGTGTTTCTTACTTTTCATAAGTGTCAGTCAGCTTTTACTGGATATTATTATGTATTAGGCACAGTAAAGAACATAAAATTTAGTCTGTATTTGGAGATTTAGGGAAACAGTATAGAGGGAAAAATGAACTTCGGAATCCAGTTTACCTGGGTTTAAATCCCAACTTGAGAATTACTTAAACCTCTCTGAACTTCATTTTCATAATGTTGTTGGAATAATCTAATGAGATAATACATGTAAATCAGTTTGTGAAGCCTCAGAAATGCTCAAGAAGTATTTGTCTACAAAGGAGAATAATTTGTGATTTAAAAGATTTTCCTAGGAATATGTGTGGAGAAAGGGTAGACTCAAACTTCTATTCCATATAAAGCAAGACAGATTACAGTTTTGGGAATCAGGTTTGTTTTTATTTTATTTTTTTAAGCCAACTTCGATGTATAATTTGCATGTACTAAAATTCACCTTTTTGGGGACTTCGGGCAACATGGCACCGTAGTCAGAAGCACCACGCCATCCCTCTGCAGCACAGATCAGAAAAACTAAGTCAAACAGGGTCACATGTCAATCCTGAAACTCTAAGCATCAAATGAAGAGATAAAGAACTCAGCCAACCACCAAATGGAATAAAAAACTGACCGAGAACAGAAGTGCGAGGAGAGATACATGCGGAGGTACCCTATCAGCTACTGCAGCACAGATCCGCCATCTTGGACTCAACAGAGATCAGTGAACAGGACGTACAAGAAAGCAGCTTCACGGAGCTTCCAGCAGGAGACAGAACAACTGGTAACCCACGATGTAGGCTTTCCCACCCTCCTCCCTTCTTCACCCCCACTTAGCCACCTCTGCTTCCTGCAGCCACAGTCTGTTGGCTGGGAAGCACAAGCTTCCCCCCAGTGCTCCTTGGATTCTACCCACCCACACTGGCCAGCTTCCTGAGTGCCATTTGTTGACCGCTGGTGTTGCTTTTTTCCCCTTTAGATTTCTTCCTTACCTGTCATCACCTACCCCTCCTTTCTCTCAAATACCTGGCTCCGTGTGCCATCTTTGCTTCTTCCTGAAAGGCTGCGAACACTGCTCAACTGTAAAACTGCTTCCCAGACTGTGCCGCCATGCTGGTGGGAAACCTGGGGCATTTTGTTTTTTTGTTCCATTTTGATTTGTTTCTTTGTTTTCTTTTTCTTTTCTCGGCTTGGGAGCCCCTTCTAGCCGGGCAGTACTGCGCGGCTTGGAAGCTAGTCCCTTACTCTGCGCAGACGCACAGGGACATCCCTGTGAGCGTGTCTTTTTTCTTTTTTTTAAAATTTCTTTGCTTGCTTTTCTTCTCTTATTCCTATTTTGTCTTTCTTCATTTCCAGTTTCTCGATCTATTCATTTTTTTCTTTTACCCTTTTTCTTATTTCTTTTCATTTTTGTTTTTCCCCATTTCTCAGTCTCTCATCTCTCCCCTCCAATAGAAAGCTCGCTTAGCACTCTTTTCTGTGTGTATGTTTTTGGCTCCTATTCCTCTCTCCTCTCTGTCATCTTTCCCATACCCATCTTAGCTCCACACATCACAATCTACCCTCTCCTTCCTGTCTACCTGCACCATGTGCTGAACATTACACTCCCAAGCAGCACAGGCATGGCCAACTGAAACCTGCCCTGCACTGATTCCCTGTCCGCACTGTCAGCCCTGGTATGTGCCACAGAAAACCTGTCCTAGCAACTCCCCTTCAGCTGGACCTGCCCTGCTTTACCATACCTGAGTGAGTGACCCTGCCCATTGAGAAGGAGGTGAAAAGTGTTGTGCCCACAGATGAGCAATCAACAAAGAACACACTGCCCGCCTGCTCAGACATAACCAAATAAAACAAAAAAGCAGGATGAAACAAAAAAATCTACAATTAATAAATGAGGAAGATAACCACTGAATGCCCCAAAGACAGCAGACAATATCAAAACATTTACAAAAACGGGACAGGATGGTTCCAGTAGGTGTCCAAAATAAAACACCAGATGACCTTCCAGTAGAAGAAAAGGCACTGGACCTAACTGACAGGGAATTCAAATCTCTAATATTCAGAATTATCAAAGAGTTGAAGCAAAAAGCAGACAAAAACGGGGAAAAATTGACAAATTCATGGAAAAGGCAGACAATTTCATGGAAAATACAGACAAAAAAATGGCAGAGTTCAAGAAAATAATACAGGAACAAAATGCTAAAATAAATTCACAACTAGAAACCATACAAAAACAACAGTTAGAAATCTGAAAGATGAACAACAAGATTTCAGAAATGGACAGTGTCATAGAAGGGCTGAGGAGCAGGTTTGAAACGATGGAAGATAGGATCAGTAAAATTGAAAAACACTTGGATACAACTCTGTTTGAGGAAAAATTGGAAAAAAGAACGAAGAAAAATGAAACCCTGAGAATTATGCGGGATACAATCAAAAGCAAAAATCTTCGAGTGATCAGAGTTCCAGAACGGGGAGAAAACCAAAAACACAGGATCATTGAAGAATTGCTGAGAGAAAACTTCCCCAATATCATGACCATCCAAGAAGCTCAACGAACCCCATATAGGATGGACCCCAAAAGAAAATCACCAAGGCATATCATAATCACACTCACTAAAACCAAAGACGAATCCTGAGCAGCTCGAGAAAAACAAAAAGTCACATACAGAGAAGAAGCAATAAGACTAAGCTCAGATTATTCAGCAGAAACCATGCAGGCAAGAAGGCAATGGGATGACATATATAAAACCTTGAAAGAAAAAAATTGTCAGCCAAGAATAATATATCCTGAAAAACTCTCTTTCAAATATGATGGTGAAATTAGGTCATTTCCAGATAAACGGAAATTAAGGGACTGTGTAAAAACCAAACCAAACTTAGAAGAGTTATTAAAGGGAGTCCTTCGATCTGAGAATAAACAACAGACCACAGGCTGAATATAGGACACAGGATTGTACTAGCCAGATACCAACCTAGGAAATGAACTCTTAAGTACCATGCAAAACCAAAAGAATTACAACAGGGAACCAGAGAGGTTAATCTGTAAATGACAACAGCATCAGAACAATAAAAGAGGGAGTAAATGGTGTAGGTATAGAACCTTCTAATGGAGAGGAAGTCAAGTGATACCAAGTAATAATAGACTGGTTCAAATCTAGGAAGATAAGGCTAAAGTTTTTCAAGGTAATCACAAAGTTAACAAACCTACTCATCCAAATGAAGAAAAACATAAAGTCTCAGTAAAAACAAAACCTACAAAAACAAAAGACATGAAAAAAAAATCCACAAACAAAAGGAACTCAGCACAGGAGAGTAAGAGGAACAAAGAAAAAGCATCACAAAAAAAAGTACTGCAAAATGCAATCCCACTCCTAGGAATAGATCCTAGAGAAATAAGAGACATCACACGAATAGATACATGCACACCCATATTCATTGCAGCACTGTTCACAATAGCAAAAAGATGGAAACAACCTAGATGCCCATTGTCATAGTCATCTAGTGCTGCCATAACAGAAATACCACAAGTGGATGGTTTTAATAAAGAGAAGTTTATTTCCTTACAGTAAAGTAGGCTAAAAGTCCAAATTCAAGGTGTCAGCTCCAGGGGAAGGCTTTCTCTCTCGGCCTCCTCATCAGTGTTCCCCCAGACCAGCAGCTTCTCAGCACAGGGACCCCGGTCCAAAGTACGCGTTCTGCTCCTGGTGCTGCTTTCTTGATGGTATGAGGTCCCCCTGTCTCACTGCTCACTTCTGTCTTTTATATCTCAAGAGATTGCCTCAGGACACAATCCACTCTTGTAGATCGGTACTGCCTTACTAACACAACTGCCCACCATCCTCCCTCATTAACATCACAGAGGCACGTTTACAACATACAGGAAAATCACAGTACCAGGAATCATGGCCTAGCCAAACTGATACACACATTTGTTGGGGGACATAATTCAAACCATGACATCCAACAACAGACAAATGGATAAACTATGGTACATACACACAATTGAGTATTATGCAAAGATAAAGAACAATGATGAATCTGTGAAGCATCTTATAACATGGATCAAACTGGAGGACATTATGCTGAGTGAAATAAGTCAATAACAAAAGGACAAATATTGTATGAGACATCTACTGTATAACTCGTGTAAAAGTTTACACACAAAAAGAAACAATCTTTGTTGGTTACGAGGGATGTGATGGATGGGGGGGAACTAAATAGATAAGTGGTAATTTTGGTGAAGGGTAAGACAGTACACATTACTGGGAAAGCCAACACAACTTGTACAAGGAAAGGTCATGGAAGCCCCATAGACACATCCGGACTCCCTGAGGGACTGAATTGCGGGGCAGAGGTCTGTGAGGACCATGGTCTTGGGGAACATCTAGCTCAGTTGGCATAACCTCAGTTTATAAAGACAATGTTCTACATTGTACCTTGGTGAGTAGCGTCTGGGGTCTTAAAAGCCTGTGAGGAGCCATCTAAGATACTCCACTGGTCTCGCCCCTTCAGGAGCAAGGGAAAATGAAGAGAACAAGATACAAGGAAAAGATTAGTCCAGAGGACTAACGGACCACAACTACCAAGGCCTCCACCAGACTGAGTCCAGTACACCTAGGTGGTGCCTGGCTACCACCACTGACTGCTCTGACTGGGATCACAGTTGAGGGTCCTGGACAGAGCTGGAAAAGGATGTAGAACAGAATTCTAACTCACAAAAAAAAAAAAAAACAAAAACACCTGATTTACTGGCCTGAAAGAGACTGGAGAAACCCCAAGAGTATGGCCCCCGAACACCCTTTTAGCTCAGTGGTGAAGCACCTCCTGAAGTTCACCATTCAGCCAGGGATTGGACAGCCTCATAAAACAAAACAGGACTAATGAGGCACAGCAGTCCAGGGACAAGGACTAGAAGGCAGGAGGGGACAGAAAAGCTGGTGATAGGGAACCCAGGGTTGAGAAGGGACAGTGTTGACATGTCATCGGGTTGTCAACCATTGTTATAGGGCAATATGTGTACTAACTGTTCAATGAGAAAATGTTCTGCAAACCTTCATCTAAGGTACAAAAAAAAAAAAAAAGAATTATCTACATGAGATCAAATTGACAATAGCAACTCAAAAGGTTTGATGGGAAGCCTAGGGGACAGTAGGTTGAAGATAATGGTGATGGAATAATTTGGAAAAGGATAGCGAGAATAGCAGCACAACTGGAAGAATGTAATCGATGTCACTGAATTGTACATGTTGAAACTTTTGAAATGCTATAACTTTGGCTATGTATATTTTCACCAGAAAAAGGTCCTCCAAGGTCAAGAAGGGAGAGTGTTGACATGTCGTGGGTTGTTAACCAATGTCATAAAACAATATGTGTACTGACTTTTTAATGAGAAACTATTCTGTAAACCTTCATCTAAAATACATTAAAAAAATTTTTTTAAATTCACCTTTTTTAGCTATACTTTGATAATATTTGAATAATATTTGATGAATGTATGCAGTCATATAACCACTACCACAGTAAAAATGTAAAGTATTTCCATTATCCATAAAAATGTTGCTTCAGGCCCCTTTGTAGTCAATCCACTTCACCCACCCTCAGCTCCTGGCAACCACTGATGTGATTTCTAACCCTATAATTTTGCCTTTTTCAGAATGTCATGTAAGTGGAATCTTACAATACATAGCCTTTTGTGTCTGGCTTCCTTCATGTAGCGCGATGCTTTTGAGATTCATGTTGTATATATCAGTAATTTGCTCCTCAGTTGTATTCCATTGTATTGATGTAGCACAGTTTGTTTTTCTAATTAATTAGTTGATGGATATTTGGATTATTGCCAGGTTTTCGTAATTTATGCATAAACTGCTGTGAATTCATGTGCACACCTTTGTGTGGACATGTTTTGTTTTTATTTAAAATAGTATTATATTTTCGATGAAAGTTTACACCACAAAATAGGTTCCCATTCAACAGTTTCTACACAAATCTCTCAGTGACACTGGATACATCCTTCAGATCATGTCAGCATTCTCATTTCTTTTCTGGTTGTTCCATTTACAGTAACCTAGTTTCCCTGCCCCTGTACCTTCTCATCTTTGCTTTAGAGTAGTTGTTCACCATTTGGTCTCATATAGATGATTTTTTAAAATAACACAGTACTCACAGGTGGTATTCTTTCTTTATGAATCAACTCATTATTTAGCTAAAAGGTGATAGCTTTGGTTCAAGGTTTAAAGAGTGTGATGGTTAAGATTGTGTGTCAGCTTGGCTGGGCCATGATTCTCAGTGTTTTAATGTAATCATGCCCATGATTGAATGTACTGTGAGTAGCCAATCAGATGAAAGGGAGTCACCTTGGCAGTGTGGCCTGCATCTGTATATAAGCAGACATTCTGGCTTTTTGCTGTCTCTGGATCCTATGGCTGTTTCCTGTCATCTCATATCCTGTTCTTGGGACTTGAGCTGTCAGCTTATCTGCCAAACCTGGGATTCGTTGATCTGCACAGCCTGTGAGTGGGAGCCTTGCTCTCTCACCTGCCAATCTTGGGCTTGCCAGCTTCTGCAGCTGTGTGACTTGGGAGAGGCCTCTACCCTGCTCCAAGGACTTGGGACATTTTAGCCTCTACAGTTGCATGAGTTGTTTCCTTGATATAATCTCTCTCTATATATATATTCATACACTTTACTGGTTTTGCTTCTCTAGAAAACCCAGCCTAAGACATTTGGTACCAGGAGTGGTTCTAGAGAAACAAAATTGTAAGGATGAGTTTTCTAAATTGGTTCTCAAGTCTGGTTAGTCATAAAGACGTTGATGACTCTGTTTCCAGCAGTAAAGAGGTCACTGCTAGTCCACAGAGTGAGGTGGCTATACAAATACGCAAAATATCACCACCGGTAGATCAGGTATTGGCGAAAGGTGAGGCTCAGGGTGAACACGTGTGATATATTTCTACAGCTTTGTCAGAATGAGAAGTATAAGGAAGCTGGTTGGTTTGTCCTACTTTCACTAGACAAACTGGTGAAGGAAAGAGATGTGCTCAGGGCTTCAGAGTCAAGGCTCAAGTGCCCCATACATGACCTCAAGGCTTCCACTTGTGCTCTGAAAGAAAGCCTTATTTCTTGTAGTAACAGAGCCGAAATTGCTGAAAACCAAACCCAGAGTCTTATTGTAAGAGTGGCTGAATTACAATGCCAGCTCAATTGCAAAGTACGAGAGGTGTCTGAAGTTAAAGTAAGGGCATTGATTGGGAAGAGATGGGATCCTGAGTCTTGGGATGGGGACATATGGGCAGATAATCAGGAAGCTGGGGATACTGAGCCTGTAAATTCCACTGAATCACTCCTGCCAGCAGAACCAGTCCCATCTGAAGAGATTACTTCATGTTTGTCTGCTAAACCACCCTGCCCAGAAAAACCATTAGCCCCTCCACTCCCATCTGAGGAGATAAACCCTAGCCCAGCTGCCTCTAAAGAGGACTTGCCTGAGTCATTGCCTGGAGCATGGCCTGAGGCAAATGCTTTACAAGATAATGCTGAATGTTCTCAAAACAATTCCGCACTACCGATTCTGGCTTATAGACCTATAACTGGGCTTAAGTCCCAGCAAGCCCCAAAAGGTGAAGTACAAAGTGTGACCCAGGAGGAGGTACGCTACACTCCAAAAGAACTACCTGAGTTTTCTAATATGCACAAACAGAAACCTGGGGAATATGTGTGGGAATGGCTATTAAGGGTGTGGGATAATGGTGCAAGGAACATAAAGATGGATCAGTCTGAGTTTATTGATATGGGTCCACTGAGCACAGACTGTTCCTTCAATGTTTCAGCTAGAGAAGTTAGGAAAGGATCTAATAGTTTATTTGGTTGGGTTGCTGAAGCATGGATTATGAGGTTGCTGACACTAAATCAAGCTGAAGTACCAGACCTGCCTTGGTATACTGTAGAAGAAGGTATCCAAAGGCTTAGGGAAATTGGCATGCTAGAGTGGATTTATCAAGTTAGACCCACAGACCCACACATGGAGTGTCCAGAGGATACAACTTTTACCACAACTGTGAGGAACAAATTTGTGAAGGGAGCTCCAGTATCCTTGAAGACTGCTGTGATTGCTATCTTATGTAAGTCAGATTTGACAGTGGGAACTGCCCTAACTGAATTAAGACACCTAGCTACAATGCGGCTGATAGGACCCCGTGGTAGTAAGGGCCAAGTGGCTGCACTCAATCAACAAAGACAAGGTAAGCAGGGTTACAGTAATGGACAGAGGAGTCAAAGCAGTAATCAGAATAATCTGACTTATATGGACTTATGGTGTTGGCTACTTAGTCATGGTGTCCCTAGGAGTGAAATAGGAAATCTACTATTTACTTGATCTATACAAACAGATGAATTCTAGGTCAGGTGAACAGCAGTCTAACTCAAATCGCCAGAATAGAGAGTCATGGTCCCTCAATCAATTCCCAGATTTGAGCGAGTTTAAAGACCCACAACCCCTTGAATGAAGGGGAGGCTGGGTCCCCTTGAGGAAGGACTCCAATATACTGCCAAAATTTCTTACTGTTAATCTTTCTCCCAGCCTTCCCCAGAGGGATCTAGGGCCTTTTATGAGAGTGACTGTTCATTGGGGAAAAGGAAATAATCAGACTTTTCAGGGATTACTGGATACTAGCTCTGAGCTGATACTAATTCCAGGAGACCCAAAACGTCACTGTGGCCCACCAGTCAGAGTGGGAGCATATGGAGGTCAGGTTATTAATGGAGTCTTAGCTCATATCTGTCTCACAGTAGGTCCAGTGGGTCCCCGAACCCATCCTGTAGTGATTTCCCGAGTTCCAGAATGCATAATTGGAATAGATACACTCAGCAACTGGCAGAACCCCCACATGGGATCCCTGAAAAATAGAGTAAGGGCTATTATGGTAGGAAAAGCCAAGTGGAAGCCATTAGAACTGCCACTACCTAGGAAAATAGTAAACGAAAAGCAATACCACATTCCTGGAGGGATTGCAGAGATTACTGCCACCATGAAGGACTTTAAGGATGCAGGGGTGGTGATTCCCACTACATCCCCATTCAACTTGCCTATTTGGCCTGTGCAAAAAACAGATGGATCTTGGAGAATTACAGTGGATTATCGAAAACTTAACCAGGTGGTGACTCCAATTGCAGCTGCTGTTCCAGATATAATTTTATTGCTTGAGCAAATTAATACATTTCCTGGTACCTGGTATGCAGCTATTGATCTGGCTAATGCCTTTTTCTCCATACCTGTTTCAAAGGTCCACCAGAAACAGTTTGCCTTCAGCTGGCAAGGCCAACAGTACACCTTCACTTGCCTACCTCAGAGCTACATTAACTCTTCAGCCCTATGTCATAATTTAGTCCGCAGGGACCTTGATCACCTTTCCTTTCCACAAGACATCACACTGGTCCATTACATTGATGACATTATGCTGATTGGACCTAATAAAGAAGAAGTGTCAATGACTCTGGACTTACTGGTAAAACATTTACACGCTAGAGGGTGGGAGATTAATTCCACAAAAATTCAGGCACCTTCTACTTCAGTGAAATTTCTAGGGGTCCAGTGGTGTGGGGCATGTCGAGACATTCCTTCTAAAGTGAAAGACAAGTTATTGCATCTTGCTGCTCCCACAACTAAAAGGAGGCACAATGCCTAGTGGGCCTCTTTGGATTTTGGAGGCAACATATTCCTCATTTGGGTGTGCTACTCCGGCCTATTTATCAAGTGACTTGAAAAGCTGCTAGTTTTGAGTGGGGACTAGAAGAAGAGAAGGCTCTGCAACAGGCTGCTGTGCAAGCTTCTCTGCCACTTGGACCATATGATCCAGCTGATCCAATGGTGCTTGAAGTGTCAGTGGCAGATAGAGATGCTGTTTGGAGTCTTTGGCAGACCCCTATTGGTGAATCACAGTGTAGACCCTTAGGATTTTGGAGCAAAGCTCTGCCATCCTCTGCAGATAACTACTCTCCTTTTGAGAAACAACTTTTGGCTTGTTACTGGGCCTTAGTAGAGACTGAATGCTTAACCATGGGACACAAGTCACCATGAGTCCTGAGCTGCCCATCAGGAACTGGGTGTTGTCTGACCCACAGAACCATAAAGTTGGACGTGCCCAGTAGCACTCCATCATTAAATGGAAGTGGTATATTTGAGATCGGGCCCGAGCAGGACCCAAAGGCACAAGTAAGTTGCATGAGGAAGTGGCCCAAATGCCCATGGTCTCCACTCCTGTCACATTACCTTCCATCTCCCAGTCTGCACCTATGGCCTCATGGGGAGTTCCTTATGATCAGTTGACTGAGGAAGAGAAAACTCCTGCCTGGTTTACAGATGGTTCTGCGCGATATGCAGGCGCCACTCGAAAGTGGACTGCAGCAGCACTAGAGCCCCTCTCTGGGACCTCCCTGAAGGACAGTGGTGAAGGGAAATCCTCTCAATGGGCAGAACTTCGAGCAGTGCACCTGGTTGTTCACTTTGCTTGGAAGGAGAAATGGCCAGATGTGGGATTATATACTGATTCATGGGCTGTGGCCAATGGTTTGGCTGGATGGTCAGGGACTTGGAAGGAACATGATTGGAAAATTGGAGACAAAGATTTATGGGGAAGAGGTATGTGGATACACCTCTCTGAATGGGCTAAAGAAGTGAAGATATATGTGTTTTATGTGAATGCTCACCAAAGGGTGATCTCAGCAGAGGATGATTTTAACAATCAAGTGGATAGGATGACACGTTCTGTGGAAACCAGTCGTCCTCTTTCCCCAGCTACTCCCGCCATTGCTCAATGGGCTCATGAACAAAGTGGCCATGGTGGCAGGGATGGAGGTTATGCATGGGTCCAGCAGCATGGACTTCCACTGACCGAGGCTGACATGGCCACAGCCTCTGCTGAGTGCCTAATCTGCCAGCAGCAGAGACCAAAACTGAGTCTCTGATATGGCACCATCCCTCGAGGTGATCAGCCAGCAACCTGGTGGCAAGTTGATCACATTGGACCACTTCCATCATGGAAAGGGCAGCGTTTTGTCCTTACTGGAATAGACACTTACTCTGGATATGGATTTGCCTTTCCTGTGTGCAATGTTTCTGCCAAAACTACCATTCGTGGACTTACAGAATGCCTTATCCACCGTCATGGTATCCCACACAGCATTGCCTCAGGTCAAGAGACTCACTTCACAGCAAATGAAGTGCAGCAGTGGGCCCATGCTCATGGAATTCACTGGTCTTAACATGTTCCCCATCATCCTGAAGCAGCTGGCTTGATAGAACGATGGAATGGCCTTTTAAAGACACAATTATGGTGCCAGCTAGGTGGCAATACCTTGCAGGGTTGGGGCAATGTTCTCCGGGAGGCTGTATATGCTTTAAACCAGCATGCAATATCTGGTGCTGTTTCTCCCATAGCCAGGATTCACAGGTCCAGGAATCAAGGGGTGGAAATGAGAGTGGCACCACTCACTATTACCCCTAGTGATTCACTTGCAAGATTTTTGCTTCTCATCCTCTCGACCTTATGCTCTGCAGGCCTAGAGGTCTTAGTTCCAAAGGGAGGAATGCTCCCACCTGGAGACACATCACTGATTCCATTGAACTGGAAGTTAAGAATGCCACCTGGCCACTTTGGTCTCCTTATGCCTCTGGATCAACAGGCAAAGAAGGGAGTTATCCTACTGGCTGGTGTGATTGATCCTGATTACCAAGAGGAAATCAGATTGATATTACTTAATGGAGGTAAAGAAGAGTATGTCTGGAATGCAGGAGATTCCTTGGGGTGTCTCTTGGTACTGCCATGCCCTGTGATTAAAATCAATGGAAAACTACAGCAACCTAATTCTGACATGACTATTAATGACACAGACCCTTCAGGAATGAAGGTTTGGGTCACCCCACCAGGCAAAGAACCACAACCAGCCAAGGTGCTTGCTGAGGGCAAAGGGAATACAGAATGGGTGGTGGAAGAAGGTAGTTCTAAATACCAGTTACGGCCACGTGACCCACTGCAGAAATGGGGACTGTAATTGTTATGAGTATTTGTATGTGTGCATCAAATATTTTTATTGCCTTCATTTATGAAATATAACCTGTAAATGGGGCTAGTGTGTTTTTGATTGTACGCATGTTTGTTGTATCATGTTAGGCACAAGTATGACTTCCTCATTGTCTTTATTCAGAGATTATGTATGGTTTAAGGAGATGTGTACATGGCCAAGTTGACAAGGGGTGGACTGTGATGGTTAAGATTGCCTGTCAACTTGGCTGGCCCATGATTCTCAGTGTTTTAATGTAATCACTCCCATGATTGAGTATACTGTGAGTATCCAATCAGATGAAAGGGAGTCTCCTTGAGGGTGTGGCCTGCATCTGTATATAAGCAGACGTTCTGGCTTTTTGCTCTCTCTGGATCCTGTGGCTGTTCCCTGTCGTCTCATCTCGCGTTCTTGGGACTTGAGCTGTCAGCTTATCTGCTGAACCTGGGATTCGTCAATCTGCACAGCCTGTGAGCAGGAGCCTTGCTCTCTGACCTGCCAATACTGGGCTTGCCAGCTTCTGTGGTTGTGTGACTTGGGAGGGGCCTCTACCCTGACCCAAGGACTTGGGACGTTCTAGCCTCTACAATTGCATGAGTTGTTTCCTTGATATAATCTCTCTCTACATATATATTTATACACTTTACCTTTTTTGCTTCTCTAGAGGACCCAGCCTAAGACAAACAGTATCTCAGGACAGCATCTGGAGGATTCCTGTAGTCTCAACCAGCCCAAAAACCAAAAACCAAACCCATTGCCATCAAGTTGATTCCGACTCAGTGACCAGTAGTAAGTGGATTTTTTAAGAATTTGAGGTTCTGTTCCATATATTTCTCCCATTGTGTCAGGCCTTTATCCAAATGATCTCTAGTGGTGGCCAGGCACCATCTAGTTCTTCTGGTCACAGGGTAGATGAGGTTGTGGTTCAGATAGACAATTAGCCCTGAAGGTTAGTTTCTTCTGAGTTTTGGGTTTCCTTCTTTCTTTTTTGCTCCAGATCAGTAGAGACTTACAGTTGTATCTTAGATGGCATGTGGACATATTTTTACTTTCCTGGATAAATACCTAGGAGTTGGCTAGGTCAAATTATAAGTGTATGTTTATAAGAGACTGTCAGACTCTTTTGAAGTGACTGTACCATTTTGCATTCCCCCCAGCAACATGAGTGTTTCAGTTGCTCTGCATCTTCACCAGCACCTGGTATTACCAGATATTTTTTGGTTTGGGGGGTTGGGTTCCCTCCCCCCATTCTAATAGATAAGCAGTGATATCTCATGTAATTTTAATTTGTATTTTGCTAATTACATTTCAAGATCTATCCTGAAGTACAACACTGTCAGTGATAGGATAATATCCATATGCCTACAAAGAAGACCAGTTAATACTGTTCAAATTTATGCACCAACCACTAAGGCCAAAGATGAAGAAATTGAAGATCTTTACCAACTTCTGCAGTCTGAAATTGACTGAATATGCAATCAAGATGCATTGAGAGATGAGATAGTACATAGTACAGGGGAAACTAACACAACCTGCACAAGGAAAGGTCATGGAGGCCCTATAGACACATCCAAACCCCCCGAGGGACTGAGTTGTTGGACGGAGGGCTCTGGGGACCATGATCTAGGGGAACATCTAGCTCAATTGGCATGACACTACTTATAAAGATAATGCTCTACATTCTACCTTGGTGAGTAGTGTCTGGGGTCTTAAAAGCCTATGAGCGGCCATCTAAGATACTCCACTGATCTCATCCCTTCGGGAACAAGGGAGAACGAAGAGAACAGGATACAAGGAAAAGATTAGTCCGAAGGACTAATGGTCCACAGCTACCAAGGCCTCCACGGGACTGAGCCCAGTACAGCTGGATGGTGCCCGGCTACCACCAATGACTCCTCTGACCAGGATCACAACAGAGGGTTCTGGGCAGAGCTGGAGTAGGATGTAGAGTATAATTTTAACTCCCAAAAAAAAAAAAAAAAAAAAAAGAAGACCAGATATACTGGCCTAAAGAATACTAGAGAAACCTCGAGAGTGTGGCCCCCAGACACCCTTTCAGCTCAGAGGGGAAGTTACCTTCAAGGTTCGATGTTAAGCCTGGGAATGGACACCCCAGTAAAACTAAATGGGACTAATGATGTACAGGAGTCCGGTGACAAGGGCCAGAAGGCAGAGGGAGAGTAGGAAACTGATGATAAGGAACACAAATTGAATAAGGACACTGTCGATGTATTGTGAGATTGTTGACCACTGCTATAGGGCAACATTTGTAGTAACTATTAAATGGGAGGCTGTTTTGTCCTGTAAGCCTTCATCTTGGGCGAGAATGGCAGCACAATTGGAAGAGCATAGTCAATATCACTTAAATGTGTAAGTAAAAAGTTTTGAAATGGTGTTTAAATAAAATAAAAATAAATAAATAAATAAATAAATAAATAAACAAATGAGACTAAAGAGGTACAATAGTCCACTGACAAGGTCCAGAAGACAGAAGGGGACAAGGAAGCCCCCTGGTGATAGGGAACACAAGGTGGAGTAAGGATATTCTTGATGTGCTGTGAGATTGTTAACCATTGTCATAGGGCAACATGTGTAGTAACTGTTAAATGAATAACTATTTTTTCTGTAAGCCTTCATCTTAAGTGAGAATAACAGCACAGTTGGAAGAGCGTAGTCAATGTCACTGAACTGTGAATGTAGAAATTTTTGAAACGGTGTATCTTTGGCCATCTGTAATTTTCATCAAAAAAAAAGGTTGAGAATTTAGAGGCTTAATACGTTGTGGGGTTGTTAACCAATGTCAAAAAACAACATGTGTACTACTATTTCATGAGAAACTAGTTGCTCTGTAAGCTTTCACCTGAAGTACAATAAAATATATATTTAAAAAAAAAAAAAGATGCATTGATAATTACTGGTGATTGGCGTGCAACAGTTGGAAACAAAGAAGGATTGGTAGTTGGAAAATATGGCCTTGGTGACAGAAACCATACCGGATGGAGATCGCATGATAGAATTTTGCAAGACCAATGACTTCTTCATTGAAAATACCTTTTTTCACCAACATAAATGGCAAATATACATGTGGACCTCACTGGATGGAATACAGGATGGAATACACAGAAATAAAGTCAACTAAATCTGTAGAAAGAGATGATGGAAAAGCTCAATATCATCAGTCGAAATAAGGCCAGGGGCTGACTGCAGAACAGCCCATCAATTGTTTGTATGCAAATTCAAGTTGACACTGAAGAAAATTAGAAGAAGACCATGAGAGCCAAAGTATGACCTTGAGTATATCCCACCTGAATTTTAAAACCATCTCAAGAATAGATTTGATGGGTTGAACACTAATGACCAAAGACCAGATGAGTTGTGGAATGACATCAAGGACATCACACATGAAGAAAGCAAGAGGTCATTAAAAAGACAGGAAAGAAAGAAAAGACAAAAATGGATTTCAGAAGAGACTCTGAAACTTACTCTTGAATGTAGAGTAGCTAAAGCAAAAATGGAGAAATGATGAAGAGCTGAACAGAAGATTTCAAAGGGTGGCTCAAGAAGACAAAGTAAAGTACTATAATGATCTGTGCAAAGACCTGGAGATAGAAAACCAAAAGAGAAGAACACTCTTGGCATTTCTCAAGCTGAAAGAACCGAAGAAAAAATTCAAGCCTCGAGTTGCAATATCAAAGGATTCTACAGGGAAAATATTAAATGATGCAGGAAGCATCAAAAGAAGATGGAAGGAATACACAGAGTCACTATACCAAAAAGAATTGGTTAATGTTCAGCCACTTCAGGAGGTAGCATATGATCAGGAATGGATGGTAGCAAAGGAAGCAGTCTAAGCTGCACTGAAGGCATAGGTGAAAAACAAGCCTTCAGGAATTGACAGAGTACCAACTGAGATGTTTCAACAAACAGATGCCAGCAAATTTGGAAGACAGCTACCTGGCCAACCGACTGGAAGAGATCCATATTATGCCTGTTCACAAGAAAGAGTGATTGAACCAAATGCAGAAATTATCGAGCAATATCATTAATATCACACACGAGTAAAATTTTGCTGAAGATCATTCAAAAGTGGCTGCAGCAGTGTATCGACAGAGAAGTGCTAGATTCAGGAGATGATGTGGAACCAGGGATATCATTGTTGATATCAGACGGATCCTGCCTGAAAGCAGAGAATACCAAAAAGATGTTTACCTGTGTTTTATTGACAATCCAAAGGCATTTGACTGTGTGGATCATAACAAATTATGGATAACATTGCAAATAATGGGAATTTCAGAACACTTAATTGTGCTCATGAGGAACCTGTACATAGATCAGGAGGCAGTCGTTCAAACAGAACAAGGGCATACTGCGTGGTTTAAAGCCAGGAAAGGTGTGGGTTAGGTTTGTATCATTTCACCATACTTATTCAACCTGTATGCTGAGCAGATAATCCAAGAAGCTGGACTATATGAAGAAGAAGGGGGCATAAGGATTGGAGGAAGACTCAGTAACAACTTGCATTATGCAGATGACACAACCTTGCTGGCTGAAAGTGAAGAGGACTTGAAGCACTTACTGGTGAAGATCAAAGACCACAGCCTTCCGTGTGGATTGCACCTCAACATAAAAAAAACGAAAATCCTCACAACTGGACCAATAAGCAACATCATGATAAACGGAGAAAAGATTGAAGTTGTAAAGGATTTCATTTTACTTGAATCCACAATCAACATTCATGGAAGCAGCAGTCAAGAAATCAAAAAACGCATTGCATTGGCCGGATCTGCTGCAAAAGACCTCTTTAAAGTGTTGAAAAGCAAAAATATTACCTTGAAGACTAAGGTGAGCCTGCCCCAAGCCATGGTGTTTTCAGTCACCTCATACGCTTGGGAAAGCGGGACAATGAATAAAGAAGACCGAAGAAGAATTGACACCTTTGAATTGTGATGTTGGCGAAGAATATTGACAATACCATGAACTGCCAAAAGAACGAAGAAATCTGTCTTGGAAGAAGTACAACCAGAATTCTCTTTAGAAGCAAAGATGGTGAGACTATGTCCCATGTACTTTGGACAGATAATCAGGAAGGATCAGACCCTAGAGAAGGACATCATGCTTGGTAAAGTAGAGGGTCAGCGAAAAAGACGAAGACCCTTAACGAGATGGATTAACACAGGGACTGCAACAATAGGCTCAAGCATAACAATGATTGTGAAGATGGCACAGGACCAGACAGTGTTTCGTTGTACATAGGGTCGCTATGAGTTGGAACCAACTCCATGGCACATAACAACAACAACAACAATGACTAATGATTTCAAGTGTCTTTCCATGTACCTATTTGGCATTTATATCTCTTTTTTTTAATTTTTTTTTTATTGTACTTTAGATGAAGGTTTACAGAACAAATAGTTTCTCATTAAACAGTTAGTACACATTATCGTTTTATGACACTGGTTAACAACCCCACAACGTGTCAACACTCTCCCTTCTCGACCTTGGAGGACTTTTTTTTGGTGAAAATATACATACAAAGTTACACCATTTCAAAAGTTTCTCCATGTACAATTCAGTGACATCGATTACATTCTTCCCGTTGTGCTGCTATTCTCACTATCCTTTTCCAGATTATTCCATCACCATTATCTTCAACTCATTGCCCCCCAGTCTTCCCATGAAACCTTTTGAGTTGCTGTTGTCAATTTGATCTCACATAGATAATTGTTTTTTGTTTTTTGTACCTTATGGTTTGTAGAACAAATAGTTTCGCATTAAACAGTTAGTACACATATTGCCGTATGACACTGGTTAACAATCCCACAACATGTCACCACTGTCCCTTCTCAACCTTCGTTTCCCTATCACCAGCTTTCTCGTCCCCTCCTGCCTTCTCGTTCTTGTCCCTGGACTACTGTGTCTCATTATTCCCATTTTGTTTTATGAGGCTGCCCAATCCCTGGCTGAATGGTGAACCTCAGGAGTGACTTCACCACTGAGCTAAAAGGGTGTCCGGGGGCCATACTCTTGGGGTTTCTCCAGTCTGTCAGGTCAGTAAATCTCGTCTTTTTTTTTTTTTTTTTTTTTGTGAGTTAGAATTTTGTTCTATATCCTTTTCCGGCTCTGTCCAGGAACCTGTATTGTGATCCCAGTCAGAGCAGTCAGTGGTGGTAGCTGGGCACCATCTAGCTATACTGGACTCTGGTGGAGGCCGTGTTAGCTGTGGTCCATTAGTCCTTTGGACTAATCTTTTCCTTGTATCTTGTTCTCTTCATTCTCCCTTGCTCCTGAAGGGGTGAGACCAGTGGAGTATCTTAGATGGCTGCTCAGAGGCCTACAAGGCCCCGGACACTGCTCACCAAGGTAGAATGTAGAACATTGTCTTTATAAACTGTGTCATGCCAATTGAGCTAGATGTTCCCCGAGACCATAGTCCCCACAGACCTCCTCCCAGTGGTTCAGTCCCTCAGGGAGTTTGGAAGTGTCTATGGAGCTTCCATGACCTTTCCTTGTACAAGTTGTGCTGGCTTCCCCAGTATTGTCTACTGTCTTACCCTTCACCAAAGTTATCACTTATCTATCGTCTATTTAGTTCCAACCCATCGCTTGTAACCAACAAAGATTGTTTCTTTTTGTGTGTGAACTTTTACATGAGTTTTTACAGTAGAGGTCTCATACGATATTTGTCCTTTTGTGATTGACTTACTTCACTCAGCATGATGTCCTCCAGTTTCATCCATGTTATGAGATGCTTCACAGATTCATTATTGTTCTTTATAGTTGCATAATACTCCATTGTGTGTATGTACCATAGTTTGTTCATCCATTCATCTGTTGATGGATATCTAGGTTTTCCATCTTTTTGCTATTGTGAACAGTGCTGCAATGAATATGGGTGTGCATATGTCTATTAGTGTGATGACTCCTATTTCTCTAGGCTCTATTCCTAGAGTGGGATTGCATTTTGCAGTGCTTTTTTTTGTGATACTGACTTTTTTTTTGTTCCTCTTACTCTCCTGTGCAGAGTTCCTTTTGTTTGCGGATTTCTTTTTCATGTCTTTTGTTTTTGTAGGTTTTGTTTTTACTGAGACTTTATGTTTTTCTTCTTTATTTGGATGAGTAGGTTTGCTAACTTTCTTTGTGGTTACCTTGAAAAACTTTAGCCTTATCTTCCTAGATTTGAACCAGTCTATTATTACTTGGTATTGCTGACTTCCTCTCCATTAGAAGGTTCTGTACCTACACCATTTACTCCCTCTTTTATTGAGCTGTTCCTGTTGTCATTACAGATTAACCTCTCTGGTTTTGCATGGTACTTAAGAGTTCATTTCCTAGGTTGGTATCTGGCTAGTACAATCCTGTGTCCTGTATTCAGCCTGTGGTCTGTTGTTGTTTATTCTCAGATCGAAGGACTCCCGTTAATAAGTCTTGTAAGTTTGGTTTGGTTTTTACATAGTCCCTTAATTTCTGTTTATCTGGAAATGACCTAATTTCACCATCATATTTGAACAAGAGTTTTTCAGGATATATTATTCTTGGCTGGCAATTTTTTTCTTTCAAGGTTTTATATATGTCATCCCATTGCCTTCTTGCCTGCATGGTTTCTGCTGAATAATCCGAGCTTAGTCTTATTGTTTCTCCTCTGTATGTGACTTTTTGTTTATCTCGAGCTGCTCTCAGGATTCTTTGTTTGTCTTTGGTTTTAGCGAGTGTGATTATGATATGCCTTGGTGATTTTCTTTTGGGGTCTATCCTATATGGGGTTCATTGAGCTTCTTGGATGGTCAGCTTTTCATCTTTCATGATATTGGGGAAGTTTTCTGTCAGCAATTCTTCAATGATCCTCTCTGTGCTTTCTGTTTTCTCCCCCTGTTCTGGAACTCTGATCACTCACAGATTTTTGCTTTTGATTGTATCCCACATAATTCTCAGGGTTTCTTCATTTTCCTTTGTTTCTTTTTTCTGATTTCTTCTAAGAGTTGTGTCCAAGTGTTTGTTTTCAATTTTGCAGATCCTGTCTTCCATCGTTTCAAACCTGCTCCTCAGCCCTTCTATGACACTGTCCGTTTCTGAAATCTTGTTGTTTATCTTTTGGATTTCTAACTGTTGTTTTTGTTTGATTTCTAGTTGTGAATTTATTTTAGCATTTTGTTCCTGTGTTATTTTCTTGAATTCTTCCGTTTTTTGTCTGTATTTTCCATGAAATTGTCTGCGTTTTCCATGAATTTGTCAATTTTTCCCTGTTTTTGTCTGCTTTTTGCTTCAACTCTTGGATAATTCTGAATATTAGAGATTTGAATTCCCTGTCAGGTAGGTCGAGTGCCTTTTCTTCTACTGGAAGGTCATCTGGTGTTTTGTTTTGGATACCTATTGGAGCCATCCTGTCCTGTTTTTGTAAATGTTTTGATATTGTCTGCTGTCTCTGGGGCATTCAGTGGTTATTTTCCTCATTTATTGATTGTAGATTTTTGTTTCATCCTGCTTTTTTGTTTTATTTGGTTATGTCTGAGCAGGCAGGCTGTGTGTTCTTTGTTGTTTGCTCGTCTGTGGGCACGATACTTTTCACCTCCTTCTCCAATGGGCAGGGTCAGTCAGTCAGGTATGGTACAGCAGGGCAGGTCCAGCTGAAGGGGAGTTGCTGGGATGGGTTTTTTGTGGCACGTACCAGGGCTGACAGTGCGGACCAGGAATCAGTGCAGGGCAGGTTCCAGTAGGCTGTGCCTGTGCTGCTTGGGAGTGTGATGTTCAGTGCACAGTGCAGGTAGGCAGGAAGGAGGGGGTAGATTGTGATGTGTGAAGGTAAGATGGGTATGGGAAAGCTGAGAGAGTGTAGAGAGGAACAGGAGCCAAAAACATACACATAAACAAAAAAGAGTGCTAAGAGAGTTTCTACTGGAGTGGAGAGATGAGAGACTAAGAAATGAGGAAAAAGAAAAATGGAAGAAAAAAAAAGAAAAAGCGTAAAAGAAAAAAATGAATAAATTGAGAAACTGGAAATGAAAAAAGGCAAAATGGGAATAAGAGATAGAATAAAACAAAACAAAACAAACAAACAAACAAAAAGAAATGCCCCCAGGGAATTCCCTGTGCATCTGGGCACAGTAAGGGAGTAACTTCCAAGCTGCATGGTACTGTCCAGCTAGAAGAGGCTCTCAAGCTGAGAAAAGGAAAAGAAAACAAATAAACAAATCAAAACAGAACAAATCAGAGCAAACAAAAAAGCCCTGGGGGTCATACCAGCGTGGCGGCCTGGGCCGGGAAGCAGTTTCACAGTCAAGCGGTGTTTCGCAGCCTTTCAGGAAGAAGCAAAGATGGTGCACGGAGCCAGGTATTTGAAAGAAAGGAGGGGGAGGTGGTGAGAGGTAAGGAAGAAGTCTAAAGAAGCGTAAAAAAGCAACACCAGCAGCCAACGAAAGGCACTCAGGGAGCTGGCCAGTGCTGGCGGGTGGAATCCAAGCGACACCAGGGTGCTTCCCAGCGAATCAACTGTGGCTGCAGGAAGCAGAGGAGGCTGAGTGCTGGTGAAGAAGGGTGGGTGGTGGGAAAGCCTATATCACTGGTTACTGATTGTTCTGTCTCCTGCTGGAAGCTCCGTGAAGTTGCTTTCTTATACTCCCTGTTCGCTGATCTCCGATAGGAGTCCAGGATGGCGGATCTGTGCTTCCGTGGCGGATCCGTGCTGCGGTAGCTGATAGGGGACCTCTGCATGTATTTCTCCTTGCTCTCTGTTCTCGGTCAGTTTCTTATTCCATTTGGTGCTTGGCTGAGTTCTTTATCTCTTCATTTGATGCGTAGGGTTTCAGGATTGATGTGTGACTCCGTTTGACTTAGTTTTTCTGATCTTTGCTGCGGAGGGATGGCATGGTGCTTCTGACTATAGTGCCATGTAACCCGGAAGTCCTATATCTCTTCTTTGGTGAATTTTCTCTTCAAATCTTTTGCACATTTTTTAAATTGGATTGGTGGTTTTCTTTTTGTGTTGGGAGATTCTTTAAACATTGTGGATAAAAATTCCTTATCAGATAGATGTTTTGCAAATATTTTCTTCCAGTCTGTGACTTATCTTTTCATTTCTTAAAATTGTCTTTAGAAGAATACAAGTTTTTCACTTTTTAAGCTTCCATGTTTTTATCTATTTTTCTTTTATGGGTCATGTTCTTTGTGTTCTAAGAATTCTTAGCCATACCAAAGGTCACAAATATTTTCTCTGATGTTTTCTTCTAGAATTCTTAAATTTTACATTTAGATCTATGGTACATTTTCAGTTAATTTTTTAATAAGGTATGAAGTATGGATGAATTGAGGTCCTTTTTTTTTTTTTTTTTTGCATATTCCAGGACCATTTGTTCAAAAGACTATCATTTGCAGTTGACTGAATTACATTGGCACCTGTGTTGAAAATCAATTGACCGTGTATATGTTGGTCCTTTTCTGGACTTTATTTTGTTACCTTGATATGTTGGTCCATCTTTTCACCAGTACCACATTGTCTTGATTACTGTAGCTTTATGTAGTAAGTTTTGAAATCAGGTTAATGGCAGTCCTACAACTTTGTTCTTTTTCAAAATGGTTTGGCTATTCTAGGGCATTTGCTTTTCCACATAGATTTGAGAATCAGCTTGTCAGTTTCTACAAAAGAAGCCTGCTGGTATTTTGGTTGCAATTTCTTGACTATAGATCAGTTTGGAGAGAATTGACATCTTAACAATATTGAATCTTCCAGTGATGAACATGGTATATTTTTCTGTTTATTTAGGTTTTATTTCCTTTCTCTCATCAGTGTATTGTAGTTTTCAACATACACTTCTTTTTTTTTTTTTCTACATTGTGTCAACATTCTCTTTAATTGTGTCCTGGTTGTTCCATTTCCAGTACTCTAGTTTCCCTGCCCCCTTGTCTTCTCATCTTTTGTTTAGAGTGAATGTTGATCTTTTGGTCTCATACAGATAGTTTTTTAGTGACACCACTGACCTTATGGGTAATATCCTTTATTTTGTGTGCCACTCTGCTATTTGGCTAAAAGGTGATCTCGGGATAGTTTTGGTTCAAGGTTTAAAGAGTGTCTTGGGGCAGTAGTCTCAGGGAGTCCTTTGGTCTCAACTGGCCCAGTTAGTCTGGACGTTTTTAAGAATTTGATTTTTGTTTTGCATTTTTCTCCCATTCTATCCAGGGCCATCTATTGTGACCCTGGTCAGAACGGTCAGTGGTGGTAGCCAGCCACCATCTAGTTCTTCTGGCCTCAGGGTAGATGAGGTTGTGTCTCATGTAGACTGTCAGCCTTGTATACTTGTTTCTTTCTGAGATTTTGATTACCTTCTTAGTCTTTGCTCCTGACAAGTAGAGACCAGTAGTTGTATCTTAGATGGCTGCTTGCAAGCTTTTGAGACCCCAAGTGCTACTCGCCTCACTAGGATGCCAAACATGAACTTTGTTAACTATATTATGCCAATTGACTGAGCTGTCACATGAGACTATGGTCCTAAGCTTTCAAACCTGGAAAACCAATCTCGGAAGGTGTTTGGTTATATATGAGAAGTATCTGTAGTTGGGTCTTCAGTGAGTGCCTGGACACATGTATCTGCATTTACATGTACATATAGAAACTGTCTGTTCTCACACACGTATACACCTGTACATACCTGTATACCTATATGCCTATACCCATCCATATGTGATCCTAGACTTTTTTTTTGTTCTTTATTGGCACTGTTACCATCTTATGTATGTCAGATGCTTTAGTATAAGCATCTTTTTCTCTTAAGCACTTCTCAGTGACAGCATTTACTTTGGTCATTCTGTGCTCACTACACTCATATTCAGTGCCACTTTTCCCATCACCAAAAATAAGTATCTACAATCTAAAACAAGCTTCCCCTTTTCCCCTCCCTCCCATAACCACCAATGAACATTGGTCTCTTTCTCACTCTCTCTCTATATATGTATGTTCTTGTCTACTTATAAAAGAGGGATCATACAATATTCGTCCTCATGTGCTTGACTTATTTCACTTAGCATTATGCTGCCTAGGTCCATCCATGTTATCATATGTTTTGTGAACTCTTCATTGTCTTTTATGGTTGCATAGTATTCCACTTTATGTATATATCACCTTTTGCTTATCCATTCATTCACTGATGAGCACTTCAGTTGTTTGTTTTTTTGCTCTTGTGAATTAAGCTGCAGTGAACGTGGGTGTGCATATGTCTGTTCGTGTCACTAGTTTTAGGTTTCTAGGGTATATATATAGGAGTGAGATTGCTGAATCATAGGGTAGTTCTATCAACATATAATTCTTACACACATTTGTTTAGATTTATTGCTTCCATGGAAGCAGCAGTCAAGAAATCAAAAGATGCATTGCATTGGGCAAATCTACTGCAAAAGACTTCTTTAAAGTGTTGAAAAGCAAAGATGTCACCTTGAAGACTAAGATAAGCCTGACCCAAGCCATAGTGTTTTCAGTTGCCTCATATGCATGCAAAAGCTAGACAATGAATAAGGAAGACCAAAGAAGAATTGACGCCTTTGAACTGTGACGTTGGCGAAGAATATTGAATATACCAGGGACTGCCAAAAGAACAAACAAATCTGTCTTGGAAGAAGTGCAACCAGAATGCTCCTTAGAAGCAAGGATGGTGAGACTTCTTCTCACATACTTTGGACATGGTATCAGGAAGGATAAGTCCCTGGTTGTGAGGATGGTGCAGGACTGGGCAATGTTTCATTCTGTTGTATATAGGGTTGCTATGAGTTGGAACCGACTCGATGGCACCTAACAACAACAACAAGTATTTCTTGCTTTTTTTTGGCTTTAACAAAGAGAAATTTATTTCTTTACAGTAAAGTAGGCTATAAGTCCAAATTCAGGGCATCAGCTCCAGGGGAAGGCTTTCTGTCTCTGTAGGCCTTCTTCTCATCTGTGTTCCCCCGGACTAGGAGCTTCTCCGCGCAGGGACCCCGGGTCCAAAGGACACACTGCTCCTGGCACTGCTTTCTTGATGGTATGAGGTCCCCAATTCTCTGCTTCCCTTTCCTTTTATCTCTCCTAAGGTAAAATGTGGTGCAGGCCACACCCTAGGGAAACTCCCTTTACATTGGATCAGGGATGTGACCTGGGTAAGGGTGGTGTCACAATCCCACCCTAATCCTCTTTAACATAAAATTACAAAATGGAGGCCAGCCACACAATTCTGGGAATCATGGCCCAGCCAAACTGATATACACATTTTTTGGGGGGCATAATTCAAACCATGACATTCCACCCTTTGGTCCCCAAAAAATCATGCCCTCGCAACATGCAAAATATACTCATCTCATCATATCACAGCAAAAGTCTTAACTCCAAGTCCAAAACCCAAAAATTCCTCTTCATCTGTGAAATCTAGAATACAAGTTATCTGCTTCCAAAGGTACAATGGCAGAATGGGCACAAGCTAGACATTTCCATTACAAATGGGAGAAACTGGAGGGAAAGAAGGGATAACAGGCACTAAGCAAGTCAGCAGAACACATTACATTAGCCCTCAAGGCTTTGAAAATAAACCTCTGTTCTCTGAGACAATTTACACAATGGCCCTGCCCTCCAGACCCTAGGTATTGGCCACAGTCTCCAGATTCTGAGTGGAAGCCCCTTGGACCTGGGCTTCAGCTCTGCCTTCCAGGCCCACTGGGACAGCAACTCTGCTCCCTTGGCTTTAGGCGCACCGTTCTCCCAGTCCATCTGAGTGGCACCTCCACCCTTAGAAGCACCAGAGGCCATGGCTCCACCCTTTGAAACCCCTGAGGTCATGGCCATACCTTCTGAGACTGAGGCAGCTTGGCTTCTTGTGTTCCTTGTCTCTTCAGCTTCTGCTTCTGTTTCCTGTGGCCTCTCAGCCCTCGAGCCTCAATGCCCGCATCTGCCCTGCTGGGGCAAGTGTTCCAAAGCTCTGTAGCTCCACTGGTAAGTGCCCAGAGGCACCCCACTCCACCAGGAAGCCTCCTGCGCAAAGGCACTCAGCTCTCTCGCTCCGTGGGTGGGCTCCAGTGCCATCTCACCCTGGTCTCCTGGTTCTGCTGTTGCTGGTCCTCTGGTACTGCCGCTCCTCTATCCATTCACAGTTTCAAAACCACTTCCACATTTTAGAGCAGCACCCCACTCTCTCGGTACCAGATTCTGTCTTAGTCATCTAATGCTGCTCTAACAGAAATACCACGAGTGGATGGCTTTAACAAAGAGAACTTTATTTCTTCACAGTAGAGTAGGCTAAAAGTCCAAATTCAGGGTGTCGGCTCCAGGGGAAAGTTTTCTCTCTCTGTTGGCCTTCTTCTTGTCAGTGTTCCCCTGGACTAGGAGCTTCTCCGTTCAGGGACCCTGTGTCCAAAAGTGATGCTCTGCTCCCGGCGCTGCTTTCTTGATGGTATGAGGGCCCCCTATTTCTTGCTTTTTGATACTATTATAAATGGTACTGTTTCTCTAATTTTGATTTCCAATTATTTATTTCTCATTTATAGAAATACAACTGAGTTTTATAAATTGACCTGCAACCTTCCTAACACAGTTGTTCATTGTAGTAGCTTTTATGTGCGGATTCCTCGGGATTTTCTACACAGATTATTGTGTTGTCTGCAAATAAGTTTTATTTCTTCCTTTCCAGACTTTAAGCCACTTATTTGTCTGCTTATTCATTTACTGCAATGGCTAGGGTCACTCTAGTATAAGTGTGTGAGCAGACATATTTGTCCTTTTCTTATTATTATTTGGTCGTTGAGAATATATACAGCAGAACATAAACCAATTCAACAGTTTCTCCATGTACAATTCAGTGACTTGATTACATTCTTCAAGTTTTGCAACCATTCTTACCCTCCTTTTCTGAGTTGTTCCTCCTCCATTAACATAAATTCACTGCCCACTAAGGTTCCTATCTTATCTTTTGATTTGCTGTTGTCACTTTGATCCCATATAGATAGCTCTTAAAAGAGGCATACTTATCTTGTTCTCAATCTTAGGGAGAAAGCATACCATTAGGGAGAAAACATACCATTAAGTATGATACAGTTGTAGGTTTTTCATAGATCCCCTTTTATCAGATTGAGGAAGGTCCCTTCTAGTCTAGTTTGCTTAGAGTTTTTATCATGAATATCTGTTGAATTTTTTCACACTTTTTTCTGCATCTGTTCAGATGATCATATAGTTTTTCTTTTTTAGTCTTGATAACTGATTTTCATTGTTGACCTTACCTTGCATTTCTGGGGTAAATACCACTTGATCAGGGTGTATTATCCATTCAGTTTGGTTATTTAAGAATTGTATCTATCTTTATAAGGGATGTTGGTGTGTAGTTTTCTTCTAATGTTTTTGTCTGGGCTTATTATCAAGGTAATAGTCTAAAAAAATAGGTAGGAAGTGTTCCCTCATCTTTCATTTTCTGGAAGAGTTATTTTTTTTCCCTAAATTTTGTTTATTTTGTTGAGAATATACATAGCAAAACATATACCAATTCAACAGTTTCTACATGTACAATTTAGTGACATTGATTATATTCTAAGAGTTGTACAACCATTCTAACCCTCCTTTTCTGAGTTGTTCCTCCCTCATTAATATAACTCACTACCCCCTAAGGTTACTATCTAATCTTTCAATTTGCTTTTGTCAATTTGATCCCATATAGATAGTTCTTAAAAAAGTAAAATGCTCAAGGCAGACATTTTTTCTAGTTAAGCAAAACTATTGTTCAGTTTTAAGAAGACTTCAAGGGATATTTTTGGTTTAAGGTGTAAAGATTATCTCAGGGCAACAGTTTCAGGGGTTCATTTACCCTCCATGGCTCCAGGAAGTCCATGAGCATTTGAAATTCTGTTCTTCATTTCCCCCCTTTTGATGGATTATTCTATGGAATCTTTGATCAAAATGTTCACTAATAATGGTAGCTGTACACAATCCAGTTCTTCTGGTCTCATGGCAAAGGATGCAGTTGTTCATGAAGGTAATTAGTCACACATTCCATATCCTCCCCCTATTCCTTACTGTCCTTCTTCCTCTGTTGCTCCAGATGAATAGAGAGTAATTGTTGTGCTTTGGCTTTCTGCTTCCAAGCTTTTAAGACCTTAGGCACTACACAACAAATTAGGAGATAGAACAGAAGCACTAAACACATTATTAGACCAATTTACTGGGATGTCCCATGAAACCATGACCCTAAACCTCCAAATCAAGGAACCAAATCCCATGAGGAGTTTGGTTGTACATAAGCAGCCTCAGCAGCTACTCTCTCTCTCTCTCTCTTCTGGCCATTGTCGTAAATGGAAGAATTTTTGTAGAACTGGTATCATTTCTTCTTTAAATGTTTGCTATATTTCACCTGTGAAGCCATTTGAGCCTGGAGTTTTCTTTGGTTGAAACAAACTCGCAAAATGAAACCCGTTGCCACTGAGTTGATTCCAACTCATAGCAACCCTATAGGTCAGAGTAGAACTGCCCCACAGAGTTTCCAAGGAGAAGCTGATGGATTCGAACTGCCAACCTTTATGGTTAGCAGCCGAGCTCTTAACCACTACGCCACCAGGGAGGCATCATATATCCAACAGAGTAAATAATGTTGTTGTTGTTAGGTGCCGCGGAGTTGGGTTCCAACTCATAGCGACCCTGTGTACAATGTAACTGCCTGGTCCTGCACCATCTTCACAATCATTACGCTTGAGCCCATTGTTGCAGCCACTGTGTCAATCCATCTCATTGAAGGTCTTCCTCTATTTCACGGACCCTGTACTTTACCAAGCATGATGTCCTTCTACAGGGACTGATCCCTCCTGATAACATGTCCAAAGTGTGTGAGATGAAGTCTTGCCATCCTTGCTTCTAAGGAGCATTCTGGCTGTATTTCTTCCAAGACAGATTTGTTCGTTCTTTTGGCAGTCCATGGTATATTCAATATTTGTTCCCAACACCATAATTCAGAGGTGTGAATTCTTCTTTGGTCTTCCATAGACAGTATGGAAATAATGAATAGGTGGCATAAAAAAATTGCAGAGGGTGATCTAGAGCACACGGTGAAAAAGATATTGGTCTATACAATAGAAATTTAAGTCCTTAGCCATGGCCATGGTCTCCGGGAACATCTAGCTCAGTTGGCATAACACAGTTTATAAAGACAATGTCCTACATTCTACCTTCGTGAGTAGTGTCTGGGGTCTTAAAAGTCTATGATCAGCCATCTAAGATACTCTACTGGTCTCAACCCTTCGGGAGCAAGGAGAATGAAGAGAACAAGATACAAGGAAAAGATTAGTCCAAAGGACTAATGGACCACAGCTACCACGGCCTCCACCAGACTGAGTCCAGTACAGCTAGATGGTGCCCAGCTACCACCACTGACTGCTCTGACCAGGATCACAATAGAAGGTCCTGGACAGAGCTGGAGAAGGATGTAGAACAAAATTCTAACTCACAAAAAAAAAAAAAAAAAAAAAGACCAGATTTACTGGCCTGAAAAAGACTGGAGAAACCCCAAGAGTATGGCCCCCGGACACCCTTTTAGCTCAGTGGTGAAGTCACTCCCGAGGTTCACCATTCAGCCGGGGATTGGACAGCTGCATAAAACAAAATGAGACTAATGAGGCACAGTAGTCCAAGGACAAGGACTAGAAGGCAGGAGGGGACAGGAAAGCTGGTGATAGGGAACCCAAGATTGAGAAGGGCCAGTGTGTTGACATGTCGTGGGATTGTTAACCATTGTCATAGGGCAATATGTGTACTAACTGTTTAATGAGAAACTATTTGTTCTGCAAACTTTCATCTAAGGTACAAAAGAAAAAAAAAAGAATTATCTATGTGAGATCAAATTGACAACAACAACTCAAAAGGTTTGATGGAAAGCCTAGGGGGCAGTGAGTTGAAGATAATGGTGATGGAATAATTTGGAAAAGGATAGTGAGAATAGCAGCACAACGGGAAGAATGTGATCGATGTCACTGAATTGTACATGTGGAAACTTTTGAAATGGTGTAACTTTGGCTATGTATATTTTCACCAAAAAAAAAAAAAAAATCCTCCAAGGTCAAGAAGGGAGAGTGTGACATGTTGTGGGGTTGTTAACCAATGTCATAAAACGATACGTGTACTGACTGTTCAATAAAACTATTTGTTCTGTAAACCTTCATCTAAAGGACAATAAAAAAAATTTTTTTTTTAAGAAAAGAAATTTAAGTCCTTACCCTGATTCTCAAATGCTTTCTACTGTCTGGCTCTAACCTATCATTCAGCCTTAATTTCCCAGGACTCCCCTGTAAGAACCCTTCTCAGCAGTCAAAACAGATGACCCACTATCCTCTAAACTCACCCACCTCCATGGCTCATTTTTGTGGTGGATGGTTTTTAACTACAGATTCAATTACTTTAATAGATCTCAGACTATTCCAGTTATCTGCTTCTTGAGTGAGCTTTGGAAGTTTCCGTTTCTTAAGGAATATGTCTGTTTTATCTAAGCTATCGTGTTTATTTACATAAAGTTGTCCATACTATTCTCTTATTATCCATTTAATGCCTGTAGGATCTGTAGAGTTATCTTCTCTTTCATTCCTAATAATGGTAATTTGTATTTTTTCTAATTTTTTTATTGCTCTGTGTGGCCAGAGGTTTATCATTTTTGTTGATCTTCTCAAAGAACCAGCTTTTAATAAATTTTTCTAGAATGTTTTACTGTTTTCAATTTCATTGATTACTGCTCTTTATTTTTTCCTTTTGTCTGCTTGTTTCAGTTTTAATTTGATCTTTTTCTGGTTTTTTGAGCTGTAGAAGCTTGAATTATTGATTGAAAACATTTTTTCTTTTCTAATATAAGCATGTGGCCATGCCCCACAAATTTTTATATGTTTTGTTTTCATTTTTATTCAAATCAAAATATTTTCTAATTTCCTTTTTTCACTTCCTCTTTGCTACATGGGTTATTTAGAAGTATGTTGCTTAACTTGCAAATATTTAGGTATTATCCAGAGATATCTTTCTGCTACTGATTTCTAGTTTCTTTGTGGCCACATAATGATTTTAATTATTTTACATTTATTAGGTTCGTTTTATGGCCCACAATAAGATATATCTTGGTGATTACTCCACATGCATTTGAAGGGAATGTGTATTCTACTGTTGTCGGGGGGAATTGTCTTAGTTTCTTAGTGCTGCTATCTAACAGAAATACTGTAAGTGGGTGGCTTTAAACAAATAGAAATTTATTTTCTCACAGTTGGAGGCCAGAAGTCTGAATTCAGGGTGCTGGCTCTAGGGAAGGCTTTCTCTCTGTTGACTCTGGGAGAAGGTCGTTGTCTGTTTTCACCTTTTGTTCCTCTATTCCTTGGCAATCTTTAGGTGGCCTGGCTTCTGTTTTACCCTGTCTGTGTCTATAGGGTTGCATGAGTCGGAATCAACACAAACAGGATTTTTTTTTGGTGCTTACTTGCTTCTGTGCTTAATCTGCCCTTTTTATATCTCAAAGTGATTGGTTTAAGACATATTCTACAGTGATATGGCCTCATTAACATAACAGAGAAAACCCTATTCCCAAATGGAATTACATCAACAAATATAGGGGTTAGGATTTACAACACATTTAAAAAAAATTTTTTTTGTTGCACTTTAGATGAAGGTTTACAGAACAAATAGTTTCTCATTAAACAGTCAGTACACATATTGTTTTATGACATGGTTAACAACCCCACGACATGTCAACCCTCTCCCTTCTTGACCTTGGAGGACCCTTTTTTTTTTTGGTGAAAATGTACATAGCCAAAGATACATTTCAAAAATTTCTACATGTGCAATTTAGTGACATTGATTACGTTCTTCCAGTTGTGCTGCTATTCTCACTTTAGATGAAGGTTTACAGAACAAAATAGTTTCTCATTATACATATTGCCCTGTGACAATGGTTAATAACGCCACTACATGTCAATACTGTCCTTACTCAACCTTGGGTTCCCTATCACCAGCTTTTCTGCCCCCTCTGCCTTCTAGTCCTTGTCCTCAGACTGCTGTGCCTCATTAGTCCCATTTTGTTTTATGCAGCTGTCCAATCCCCAGCTGAGCAGTCAACCTCAGGACTGACTTCACCACTGAGCTAAAAGGGTGTCCAGAGGCCATACTCTTGGGGTTTCTCCAGGCTGTGTGAGGCCAGTAAATCTGCTCTTTTTTTGTGTGTTAGAATTTTGTTCTACATCCTTTTCCAGCTCTGTTCAGAACCCTCTGTTGTGATCCCTGTCAGAGCAGTTAGTGGTGGTAGCCGGTCACCATCTAGCTGTACTGGACTCAGTCTGGTGGAGGCCTTGGTAGCTGTGGTACGTTAGTCCTTTGAACTAATCTTTTCCTTGTGTCTTGGTTTTCTTCATTCTCCCTTGCTCCTGAAGGGGTGACACCAGTGGAGTATCTTAGACGGCTGTTCACAGGCTTTTAAGACCCCAGACGCTACTCACCAAGGTATAATGTAGAACATTGTCTTTATAAAGTGTGTTATGCCAGTTTAGCTAGATGTTCCCTGAGACCATGGTCCCCACAGCCCTCCTTCCAGCAATTCAGTCCCTCAGGGAGTTTGGAAGTGTCTATGGAGCTTCCGTGACCTTTCCTTGTACAAGCTGTGCTGGCTTCCCCAGTATTGTGTACTGTCTTACCCTTCACCAAAATTACCACTTATCTATTGTCTATTTAGTATTCCCCCCCACCCCTCCCATCCCTTGTAGCCAACAAAAATTGTTACTTTTTGTGTGTAGATTTTTTCATGAGTTTTTACAATAGAGGTCTCATACAATATTTGTCCTTTTGTGATTGACTTATTTCACTCAGCATAATGTCCTCCAGTTTGATCCATGTTATGAGATGCTTCACAGATTCATCATTGTTCTTTATCATTGCATAGTACTCCATTGTATATATGTACCATAGTTCGTTTATCCATTCATCTGTTGATGGACATCTAGGTTGTTTCCATCTTTTCGCTATTGTGAACAATGCTGCAATGAACATGGGTATGCATATGTCTATTTGTGTGATGGCTCTTATTTCTCTAGGATACATTCCTAGGAGTGGGATTGCTGGATGGTATGGTATTTCTAGTTCTAGCTTTCTAAGGAAGCGGAGTATCATTTTCCAAAATGGTTGTATTATTATGCATTCCCACCAGCAGTGCATAAGAGTTCCAGTCTCCCCACAGCCTCTCCAACATTTGTTATTTCCAGTGTTTTTGATTCATGCCAGTAATGTCAGGGTGAGATAGTATCTCATTGTGGTTTTAATTTGCATTTCTCTAATGGCTAGTGATTGCCAGCATTTCCTCACATGTCTGTTGGCCGCTTGAATGTCTTCTTTGGTGAAGTGTCTGTTCATTTCCTTTGCCCATTTTTTTAAATTGGATTATTTGTCTTTTTGTACACCACATATTTTTGAGGGATATAATTCAGTCTATAACAGGAATGTTCTATAAATGTCAGTTAGATCAAATTTGTACAAATCTCCCATATCCTTAGTAATTTTCTGTCTACTCATCCTCTCCATTACTAAATAAGGAGTGTTGAAGTCTCAAACTAAAATTGTGCATTTTTCTGTTTCTCCTCTGACTTCTATCATTTTTGCTACATGTATTAGATAGTTTGTTGTTAGGGACACACACACTTAGGAGTATGTCCTCTCAGTGGATTGACCTCTTTATCATTATGTAATATCCCTCTATAATCCCTAGTAATATTCCTTGTTCTGAAGTTTACTTCATTTAATATTAATATAGGCACTCCAGCTTTCTCTTGATTACTATTAACATGCTATACCTTTTTCTACCCTTTTACTTCGTTTTCTTTTGTTTTAGATGAAGGTTTACAGAGCAAATTAGTTTCCGGTTCAATTATTTACACGGATTGTTCCGTGACATTAGTTGTAATCCCCACAGTGTGTCAGCACTCTCCCCAGTTCCACCCTGAGTTCCCCCTTTCCATTCATCTGGTTTTCCTGCCTTCGCATCTTTGCTTTTGGGCAAATGTTGCCCTTTTGATCTAGTATAGTTGATTGTTCCTAGGAGCACTTTCCTCGTGGGTGTTACTGTTTTATAGGCCTGTCTATTATTTGGCTGAAAGTTGATCTCTGGGAGTAGCTTCAGATCCAAGTTAGAAGGGTGACTAAAGACCATAGACTTGGGGGTTCCTGCAGTCTCTATCAGACCAGTAAGTCTGGTCTTTTTTATAAATTTGGATGTTGTTCTACATTTTTCTCCCACTCTGTCTGGGACCCTCTATTGTGATCATGGTCAGAGTGGTTGGTAGTGGTAGCTAGGCACCATCTAGTTCCTCTGGTCTCAGGCTAGTGGAGGCTATGGTTCATGTGGGCCATTAGTCCTTTGGACTAATTGCTTCCTTGAGTCTTTGATTTTCTTCACTCTCCTTTGCTCTGGGCAGGAAGAGACCAGTAGTTTTATCTTAAATGGCCGCTCGCAAACTTTTAAGACCCCAGACGCTACTCACCAAAGTAGGATGTAGAACATTGACTTTATGAGCTGTGTTATGCCAGTTGACCTAGATGTCCCCCGAGACTATGGTTCCCAGCCCTCAAGCCCAGTAACTCAGTCCCGCGAAAAGTTTCCCTGACTGTGCTCCGTATGTGCTCCATTGTATGTATGACTATACATGCAGCATATACGAATATGTATGTAGCAATATCCACCCTTAGTCTATATATGTACATGGGTGTACTCCCATACATATTCAGCATCCATATCTATGTATCCACTCATAAATTGTTGTTTGTTATTACTGTTGTTGCAGGGTTGTATATCTTGCAGTGTTTAGTGTAGTTGCCTTTTATTTTTGTGTACTGACTTCCCTGTCAGTGTGTTTTGCTTTTCCCTTCACCAAAGTTAACATGTGTCTACTGTCTAGTTGGTGGTTTTCCCTCCCTCCCCCTCGCATCCCTGGTAACCACCAAAAAATGTTGCTTTCTATGGGTAAACCCTTTTTTTAACTTTTTATAATAGTGGTCTCATACAATGTTTGTCCTTTTGTGATTGACTTATTTCACTCATCATAATGTCCTCCAGATTCATCCATGTTGTGAGATGTTCTGCAGATTCATCATTATTCATTAATATTGTGCAGTATTCCATTGTGTGTATGCATCACAGTTTGTCCATTCATCCATTGATGGGCACTTAGGTTGTTTCCATCTTTTGCTATTGTGACTAATGCTGCAGTGAACATGGGTGTGCACTTGTCTGTTCTTGTCATGGCTCTTATTTCTCTAGGATATATACCTAGGAGTGGGATTGCTGGATCACATAGCATTTCTATTTCTAATACTGGTTGTACCATTTGACATTTCCACCAGCAGTGTATAAGTGTTCCAGTCTCCCTACAACCTCACCAGGATTTGTTGTTTTCTGATTTTTGGATCAGTGCCCTTCTTGCCATCACCCTTTTACTTTTAACCTATACACATCTTTATATTTAAAATGGGTTTATTGTAGATAGCATATGTTGTTGTTAGCTGTCATCGAGTTGGCCTCTGACTCTTAGCTCCATTCACAATGGGATCAGATTGTTATGATCCATAGGGTTTTCATTGGCTGATTTTTTTCAGAAGTAGATCACCCGGCCTTTCTTCCTAGTCTGTTTTAGCCTGGTGGCTCCACTGAAACTTGTTCAACATCATAAGAACATGTAAGCCTCCCCTGAAAATGGGTGGTGGCTGTGCCTGATGTGTGTTGGAGTGGAATCGAATCTGCGTCTCCCACATGGAATATAAACCAAAAAACCACATTGCCGTCAAATTGATTCCTAATCATAGCGACCCTATGAGACAGAGCAGAACTTCCCCACAGGGTTTCCAAGGCTGTAAATTTTTACGGAAGCAGACTGCCACATCTTTCTCCCATAGAGCGGCTGGTGGGTTTGAACCGCAGACCTATCGGTTAGCAGCCGCTTGCTTAAGCAACTCACCACCAGGACTCACATGGACTGTAGTGGGGTTTAATCTGACAGTCTCTGCTTTTTAATTGATGCTTTAGATCATTTACCTTTAATGTGATTCTTGATATGTCTAGGTCTAAATCTACCATCTGCTGAGAAACAATTCTCCATAGGTCTGTTGCATTCCTGCATGTCTTGTAATCAAGGTACTGACAGCCCTTTGTTCCGGACTATCTTTTCAAGGATATTTATTTAGCGAACAGCCTTGGAAGACAGAGATTGTGTCTCCCTCTGAAGCAAAGTGCAGGCATGCTTACTGCCCATTTTTAAAAGTTACAATTCCCCAAGCTCAGGGTTTTCCTCCTATAACACAGCCCACTGCATGTGTCAGTACAGGCACAAAATTTTTTTTCTTTTTTTTCCTCTCTCTCTTTTCCTGCTTTCTTTTGGGTTAATCGTTTTTACGATTCCATTTAATCTCTACTATTGCATTATAGCTGTATCTCATTTTAAACAATTTTTACATGTTCCTTGTTGGCATGGAGCAAAACACTGCCTGGTCCTGTGCCGTCCCCATGGTTGGTTGTGGATTGGACTATTGTGATCCATAGGATTTTCATTGGCTGATTTTTGGATGCAGATCACCAGGCCTTTCTTCCTAGTCTTAGTCTGGAAGCTCCACTGAAACTTGTTCAGCATCAAGCAACGCACATACCTTCACGGACAAAAGAGTGTGGCTGTGCATGTGGTGCATTGGCCAGGAATTGAACCCAGGTATCCCATGTGGAAGTCGAGAATTCTACCACTAAACCACTATTGCCCCCATACACATTCTGTAGGGGTTACAATGTACATCTTTAATTTATTACTGTCTACATTTTAAGTAGTATTTTACCACTTCATGTATGGTAGAACAATTTATATTGACAATTCCTCCTTTCCTATATGTAACATTTTTACATATGTTATAAATCCCACAATATATTGTTACTATATTTGCTTTAGAGAGTCAGTTATCAAGATTCACATTGTATACCTGCATATTAAAGATAAGTCTCTCGGGTTAGGAAGGCCCATCTTTTCTGGTTTTATGAATATTTAGACATTTAACATAAACTTCTGGAATGGGAATAATTTTTCAGTCATTTTTTTTGAAGAGGCGTAATTTTTTGCCAAATGGATCGTTCCTTGGCTTCTACGTGAAATTTTTCCATACATCACCTTCCGACCCCCTCTCAGAGGAAACCTGTTTCAGTTCAGTACAGGCTGCTTCTAAAGTCTTGGCTAGGGTGCAGCGTCAGGGAATTAGCAGCAGGAAAGTCTGCAGGGAAGATCATTGAGGGCATTTCCTTTTCTCCTCTTATTGTTAATTTCCTTCAGACAACTAAAGAAAAGAAAAAGTACTTTCTGCTCTAGTCTTTATATCTTATTTCAACTCTAGGGTGTTTCTTTTTTCCTGATTCCATTGTGAAAAGTTTATTATGACATTCAAGGATATTGAAAATATCACTCATAATCACGCTTCCTATAATAGCCGTTTCCTGCTCTCTAGACTTTGTGCATAATATTCCATTGAGTTGACAAATCATACTTTATGAAACATGTCCTTATGTAATTTCATCTTTTTCTCGGTTATAAATGATTCCACAGTGAACATCTTTGTGCACCTTGTTTGTGCTTTATAAGGTACATTTCTATGAGTGGATTTCTGTATTTGAAAACTATCAACTTTTTTATAGTGCTTTTATCTTATGAAAGTAAGTTAGAAAGAGAAGAAAATTTGGAACATATATCCATGGGAGGGGGAAAAGGAATCTTATAACTTTGACTAGAGAAAAGAAGGTAAGTCAAATTGATTATAGACTTGTTGGAAGCAAGTTATTGCAAGAAAATTTTCAAAAACATGGTTATGGATCTGTAATGTGCCTTTTCTAGAGATTAATATTTAAAGTTTCAATACCTCTTCATTTAAAAAAATTTTTTGTGGTAAAATACATATAACATACAATTTGACAAGTGTACAATTCAGTGGTATAAACTACATTCACAATCTTGTGCAAAAATCTTCTTTAATTTTTTCATCAATGTTTTATAGTTACTAGTATACAAGTCTTTCACCTTTCTGGTTAAATGTATTCCTGAGTATTTTATTTTTTTTAGATGCTTTATAAATGGAATTGTTTTCTTAATTTCCTTTTCAGATTGCACATTGCTGGTAATAGAAACTTAACTAATTTTTTTTTTTTTGGTAAAAATATACGTAACATCCAACTGCTTTTTGTGTGTTGACTTTGAACTTGCAACTTTGCAGAATTCATTTATTAGCTCTAGTAGCTTTCTTGTAGATTCCTTGGGATTTTCTATATATAGGATCATGTCTCCTGTGAATAGGGTTATTTTATTTCCTCCTTCTGAATTTAGATACAATACCTTTTATTTCTTTTGCTTGCCTAATTGCTCTGGCTAGGACTTCCAGTACAATATTGAATAGCAGCGGCAAGAGCAGGCATCCTTATCTTGTTCCTGATCTGAAGCAGAAAGCTCTCAGTCTTTTCCACTGAGCATGATGTTGACTGTGGGTTTTTCATTGTTGCCCTTTATCATATTGAGGAATTTCCCTTCTATTCCTAGTTTGTTGACTGTTTTTTATCATGAAAGCATGTTGGATTTTGCCAGATGCCTTTTCATATCAACTAAAATGATCATGTGATTCTTTTCCTTTGTTGTGATGTATTACTGTAGTAAATATTGAAATTGGGAATTGTGAGTCTTCTGACTTTGTTCTTCTAATTTAAGATTGTTTTGGCTATTCAGGGCCTCTTCATTGTTTTGTTTTTCCCTTTTTTAATTTTTATTGTGCTTTAGGTGAAAGTTTACAGCTCAAGTTAATTTCTGATACAAACATTTATACACATATTGTTATGCAACCCTAGTTGCAATCCCTACAATATGATAGCACACTCCCCCTTTCCACTCCACATTTCCTGTGTCCATTCATCCAGCTCCTATCCCTTTCTGCCTTCTCATCCCACCTCTATACAGGAGCTGCCCATTTAGTCTTGTACACCTACTGGAACTAAGAAGCACACGCTTCATGAGTATTATTTTATGTTTTATACTCCAGTCGAAACTTTGTCTGAAGAGTTGGCTTCAGGAACGGTTTTAGTTCTGGGTTAACAGACAGTCCGGGGGCCATGTTTTCTGGGGTTCTTCTAGTCTCAGTCAGACCATTAAGTCTGATCTTTTTCTGTAAGTTTGAGTTCTGCCCCACACTTGTCTCCTGCTCCATCAGGGACTCTCTGTTGTGTTCCCTGTCAAGGTGGTCATTGGTGGTAGCCAGGAACCATCTAGTTCTTCTGGTCTCAGGCTGATGGAGTCTCTGGTTTACGTGGCCCTTTTGTTTCTTGGGCTAATATTTTCCTTGTGTCTTTGGTATTCTTCATTCTCCTTTGCTCCAGGTGGGTTGGGACCAATTGATGCATCTTAGATGGCCACTTGCAATCTTTTAAGACCCCAGATGCCACTCACCAAAGTGGGATGCAGAACATTTTCTTAATAAATTTTGTTATGCCAATTGACCTAGATGTCCCCTGAAAGCATGGTCCCCAGACCTCTGCCCCTGCTACTCTGTCCATTGAAGTGTTTGGTTGTGTTCAGGAAACTTCTTAGCTTTTGGTTTAGTCCGTTGTGCTGACTTCCCCTATATTGTGTGTTGTCCTTCCCTTCACCTAAGATAATTTGTGTCTACTATCTAGTTACTAAATTCCCCTATTCCTCCCTCCCCACCCTCATAACCATCAAAGAATGTTTCCTTCTGTGTTTAAACCTTTTCTTGAGTTATTCTAATAGTGGTCTCATACAATATTGTCCTTTTGCGAATGACTAATTTCACTCAGCCTAATGCCTTCCAGAGATTCATCCATGTTGTGAGATGTTTCGCAGATTCAACATTGTTCTTTATTGTTGCGTAGTATTTCATTGTGTGAATATACCATAATTTGTTTATCCATTCGTCTGTAGATGGGAACCTAGGTTGTTTCCATATTTTTGCTATTGTGAACAGTGCTGCAATGAACATGGGGGTGCATATATCTATTCATGTGATGTCTCTTATTTCTCTAGGATATATTTCAAGGAGCAGGATTGCTGGATCATATGGTACTTCTATTTCTAGCTTTTTAAGGAAGCGCCAAATCAATTTCCAAAGTGGTTGTACCATTTTACATTCCCACCAGCAGTGTGTGATGTTCCAGTCTCTCCACAACCTCCCCAACATTTATTATTTTGTGTTTTTTGGATTAATGCTAGCCTTGTTCAGGTGAGATGGTATCTCATTGTAGTTTTGATTTGCATTTCTCTAATGGCTAATGATTGTGAGCATTTCCTCACGTACCTGTTAGCTGTCTGAATGTCTTCTTTGGTGAAATGCCTGTTTATATCCTTTGCCCATTTTTTAATTGGGTCATTTGTCTTTTTGTTGTTGAGTTGTTGCAGTATCTTGTAGATTTTACAGATTAGACCCTGATCGAATATGCCATAGCCAAAATTTTTTTCCCAGTGTGTAGGATGTCTTTTGACTCTTTTGGTGAAGTCTTTTGATGAGTATAAGTGTTTGATTTTTAGGAGCTCCCAGTTATCTAGTTTCTCTTCTGGTGTTTGTGCACTGTTACTTATGGTTCATATTTTGTTTATGCCATGTATTAGGGATCCTAGCATTGTCCCTATTTTTTCTTCCATGATCTTTATCGTTTTAGATTTTATACTTAGGTCTTTATCCATTTCGAGTTAGTTTTTGTATGTGGCGTGAGGTATGGGTCTTGTTTCATTTTTTACAGATGGATATCCAGTTATGCCAGCACCATTTGTTAAAGAGACTGTCTTTTCCTCATTTAATGGACTTTGGGCCTTTGTCAAATATCAGCTGCTCATAGGTGTATGAATTTATGTCTGGATTCTCAGTTCTGTTCCATTGGTCTATGTATCTGTTGTTGTACCAGTACCAGGCTGTTTTGACAAACTTGACAGTATAATAGGTTATAAAATCAGATAGCGTGAGGCCTCCCACTTTATTCTTCTTCAGTAGTGCTTTACTCATCCTGGGTCTCTTCCCTTTCCATATGAAATTGGTGATTTGTTTCTGCTTAATCTTTTGATTTCTAACTCTGGTAATTCCAGTACCTCTTCCTCCAGGAGATTTCTTGGTTCTTTGTTTGGTCACTAGCTGAAGCCATCATGGTCTGCCTTTTTATGTGAATTAACATTAACTGTTGTCTCCGAGCCATCAATAAGTTATTATATTTATTTTATGTTTACTCACTGTGTCCTAGCTTCTCGTTTTGTTTTCTTTGATATACAGAAATAGGCTGGTCATGTGAGCTACTTTGATTATTGGCGTCTTTGAAGATCTCATGTCCTGTCACCAGGTGGTTAGAGCTGTTACCAGCTATGTGAGCCCAGGAGTTCATTTACTTTTCTTGTGTGAATTCAGCTCAGGTGTCCAGGTTGTCGATCACTGAGCACGTGGTGCTGGTTCTCACTTACAGTCCTAGACGGGCAGGGCTGCATAGGGGTTATTGGAGTAGACACTGGTATCTGGCTGTGGTAGGGGGTTACATGCTGAGCAAGGTGGGGGGCTGACAGCTGCCTCTGAGTGCCTGGGTGGAAGGCATGTCCCTGTTCCTTAGAGTGCATAGGTGGGTGGGTTTTGCAGCCAGACTTTGGGTGCCCAATGCTGTTGGCTGTAAGGACTGGGAGGCACCACTTATTGTTGGATCCCCATCTTGGGTAGCTAGGTGGAGTGGTTGGAGCTACCAGTCCTCAGGCTTCTGATGTGGGTAGGTGAGGACTGTGCCTTATGGGTAGGGTAGTGTCAAATGTCACGATTCTGCCACTCCTCCTTAGCTGTTGCAGTTGAAAATAGGCTTTAGGTATATACCCTGTTGTACGGTGCTAATGAGGCCCTATGCTGTTGAAATGGGCCCACACAGGTCTAGGCAGAGGTGAAAGCCATTCAAAGTCCGTGGACCCCTTACGCCTGTGCAAAGGGGCTGTGCCTGCCCTGAGTTCCCAGTTTAGGGGAGCTAGCAGATTATTTTTTCCTGTTTGTTAATTTGTTCCCTCGCCAAAGCCAGGAGAATGGCCGGGGTGTGCGACAGGTCCCACTTCTGGCCCAGTGGGCATGGCAATCGCTGGAGCCAGATCAGGACCAGAGCAGAGCGGGGAGGGGGTGAGTAAATGGAGGAGATACTTCTTAGAGGAAGGAAGGGTTTTTTTGATCCCACATGGTAAGTTAGACACTTGCACTTAACTTTTGCAGAATCAGTATTGCTTCTCCCTGGTTCAGGAGGCTTGAGCAGATTCTCTGCTGCTCGGTTTCTCCTGGTGTGGAAAATGTGTCCCGAGCGCTATTGCTTGCCTCAGCCCGTGTGCGCTGGCTGATTCAGCCTGCAGGGTGCCGGCCAGGTCAGGTCTGTCAAATCCTTGCTGCTTCTGCACTGCCTCTCCCTCCCCCTGCTGTTCAGTCTGACTCCTCAACTTTGTCTTTGATGTTCAGGGATCCTAGATTGTCATACATAATTGATTCACTTGTTTTTCAAGTCTTTGTTGTAAGAGGGGCCACAGGAAGTGTCTGACTACTCTGCCATCTTGGCCCCGCCTCCTCTTCATTATTTTTTAAAGGTATTAAATGTTGAGAGTTGATTCCTGAATGAAATTCTGACATACTCCTCCTGTTGGAAATCTGTTTACAAAGGTTTGACTAATGTTTGCAGTGCATGTATGTATGTGTGCATCTGTGTATGTAGAAAGAGACTACAAGCACTATGGGAATTAGATAATACGTTGCTTTTTATAAAGAGCCTAGGACTATGCTGTCCAATACAGGATCCACTAACTATATGAGACTATTAAGAACTTAAAATGTGGCTACTGAGACTAAGGAACCAAAATTTTAATTTAGAAAAGTTTAGGAACAACTTGGGTATGAAAATGTCCTTTTTTGGTTCTCCATTTATGAAATCTAAATACAAATCAAGTGTTTCTAATGAAAATTTATAATCTCAGTTGAGTGTATTCTGAGTGTAAAATACATACCAGATTTTGAAAACTAAGTACAAAAAAGAAAGTATCTCAATAATGTTTTAGATTTGTTACATGTTGAAATTATAATATTTTGGATATAATCAGTTAAAATATGTTAAAATTAATTTCACTTGTTCATTTTTTTAATGTGGTTACTAGGAAATTTAAAATTACATATGTGACTTGCATTGTATTTCTGTTGGACAGAACTGGCCTAGATTGTATGTCACATGAGTGGAAAAACACTGTCCCCACAGCTCCAATATGTTGCAAACACAGATAACAGTGGTAGGTCTATTGAATTATTGAGATTAGAGGATTCTATGTTGGGGACATAGAAACAGGAGCCAGAGGGCCAATGCAGGACCAACTGGTTGGAGTCAAAGGGTAGGCATTAGCAGGCGTTTATTGCTTAAAAGCAACTAGTGTCCCATTTAAAGTGTACACTGACAACATAGCTCTCACCATATGACTATGCTTCCTGCCTTCAGTGTATAATCCAAGAAGTTAATTTAAAGGAAAAGGGTAAACATGATAGCTAAGTAAACAAAAATGATGATGAAATAAAAATGATTAAATATTAAAATGAAAAGTATTAGAGGGTTAGAATTAATAACACAAAGACAAGAAAATTTAGAAGGAAAACAAATAATACTCTAAACCAGAGTTCTAAACATGTGATCAATGAAACCTCTATCCATAGTACAGGAGTCAGTGCACCTTTCTGAAATTATATTAAAAAATTTGAGGGAAAATGTCCATTTTTTAGGGAGATGTGGTCAATGACTTTCGTCAGATTCACAAAAGGATTTATACCTCCCCCTGCTATAACCTCTAGGAAACCCTGATTGCATAGTGGTTAAGAGCTACATTTGCTAACCAAAAGGTTGGCAGTTCAAATCCACCAGGTGCTCCTTAGAAACCTTATGGGGCAGTTCTGCTCTGTCCTATAGGGTCACTATGAGTTGGAATTGACTCGATGGCAATGGGTTTGTTTTTTGTTTTTTGCTTTACTATAGCCTCATAATGATAGCTATAAAAAATAAAAAGTAGGCTTTTGGTAAAGATGGAGTAATAGGGATGAGATGTACCCTCTCACCTGAAACAATTGAAAAACTGAATAAAATATATGAAACAATGGATTTCAGATATTGGACATCAGGCACTCCTGGGCAGTCATCTCTGAGAAAGGGGAAACAAATCAAGTAAGACATACAATTGGCCAAACTTACTGTCTGGAGAGATTTTTAGGGCCACAACACGGGGGGCGAAATCCAGGTGAAGCCCAGCAGTCTCCTTGAGGAGATGGAGTCAAGAGTCAGCAAAGGCCAAAGCAAATAGAGTTTTCAGGGAAGAGTACTGAAGAGGAGAGAGCCATACAGAGAGAGAGAGAGAGAGCTGGAAATATGCAATTTCTGCCTTGAATGTTCTGAATCTTGATCAGCACATTATCCAAAGCAGGGAAAAGAAACACCAAAAAAGAGCACAGTGAATACTCCACATAGCTCACACAGTCTGGAAATAACTTGTATTCCTACTTGCCTCAGAAGAAAAGCCACGTACTTCACAGGGCATCAGATAAAGTACTTAGAAGTACCCAAATATTTGGTAACTAAGTGACACATTTCTAAACAGCCCATCGATCAACAAAGAAATCAAAAGGCAAATTAGGATGTATTTTGAACTGAATAAAATAAAATATGAAAACAAAACATATCCAAATTTGTGGGATACAAATTGGCTAGGATGTAATTCTCAATATTGTATGGTTGTCCTCCAATTTTTGATCTGATGCAATTTTCCTATGTGTTGTAAATCCTAATTTCTGCCTGTGGTTAATGAGGCAAGATTAGGTAATGTTAAACAGGACTGGGGTGGAATGCAACACCCTTACTCAGGTCAATCCCTGATCTGATGTAAGGGGAGTTTCCCTGGTGTGTGACCTGCATCACATTTTATCTTACAAGAGATAAAAGGAGAGAGAAGCAAGTGAAGAGAGAGGGACCTCATACCACCAAGAAAGAAGTGTTGGGAGCGGAGTGCATCCTTTGGACCTAGGGTCCCTGCACTGAGAAGCTCCTAGATCAGGGGAAGACTGATGACAAGGACCTTCCCCTAGAACCAACAGAGAGAGCCTTCCCCTGGAGCTGGTGCCCTGAATATGGACTTCTAGCTTCACAGACTGTGAGAGAATACATTTCTGTTTGTTAAAGCCATTCACTTGTGGTATTTATGTCATAGGCCTGCACTAGATAACTAAGACACTCTGGTTTCACCTAACAAAGCTTAAATGCAAGCTTTGAAAGGAACAAACTATTTCCAATAACATGCTTAGACAAAGCTCAAGAATATTATAAGAATACAAAAATACTGGCACCCAACAAGGTGAAATTTACAATTTCTGAATTTCTGGCATTCAGCTGAAAATTACCAGGCATGCAAAGAAGCAGGAAAATGTGACTGGAAAAAAAAAAAAGCTATCAATAGAAACACACCTGTAAATGGCACAAATGATAGAATTAGTAGACAAAGACATTAAAACAGTTATTATAATTGTATCCTGTATGTTCAAGGAGGTAGAAGAATGCTTGGCCATTGGAAAATTAAAAAGTATGCAAACCAAAATTCTAGATATGCAAGCTCTAATATCTGAGATGAAAAACACACTGGATAAAAGTAATAGCAGATTACACATTGGATAACAAAAGATCAACAAACTTGAAGACATAGCCTAGAAACTTATCCAAAATGAAACACAAAGAAAAACGTCTGAAAAAAATGAACATAGCATAAGTGAATTGTGAGACAACTTTTAAGAGGCCTGACGTGTGTCTAATTGTAGTTCCCAAATGAGAGGAGAGTGAAGGACAGAAAAAGTATTTGAAGGAATAATGGCTGAAATTTTTCAAAATTGGTGAAGAGTATAAACCCACATATCCAAGAATCTCAATGGGCCCCAAGCACAAGAAACATGAAGACAACTACTAAAGCCCATAATATTCAAGCTGCTCAAACCAGGGATAAAGAGGAATCTTAAAGACGGGGGAAAAACATGTGTCTTAGGCTGGGTTCTCTAGAGAAGCAAAACTAGTGAAACATATACATGTATACAGAGAGATTTATATCAAGGACGTGGCTCACATGGTGGTACAGGCTGAAAAGTCCCAAGTCTGTGGGTCAGGTTGGAAGCTTCTCTCGACTCATGTAGCTTCAGGAGCTGGTGAACCCAAGATCCAGACTGTGAGGCTGATGAGTCCCAAGATCAGTAGGCAAGCTGCTAGCTCAAGTCCCAAGAAGTGGAGGTCAGATGAATAGGACACTGCTGCAGGATCCAGAGTGAGCAAAAGTCAACAAGCCTTGCAAGAAAGTCCATCTATATTGGATGCAGGCCACAGCCCCAAGGAAACTCACTTTCAACTCATTGGCTACTCACAGCAGATCCCATCATGGAGGTGATCACATTGTATCAGATCTCATCATAGAGGTGATTACATCATTATATGACTGCCAAACTACATCATAACTGCCAAACCACTGAGCATCATAGCCCAGCCAAGTTGACACACAACTTTAATGATCACAGTCCACCCCTTGTCAACTTGGCTTCTGTAAAAATCTCCTTAAACCATACATAATCTCTGAATAAAGACAATTAGAAAGTCATACGTGCACCTAACATGATACAACTAAAATGTGTATAACCAAAAATGCACTAGCCCTGTTTACATCTTATATTTTATAAGTGAAGAAAACTAAAATATTTGATGTGCACATACAAGAAAGAAATACTCAACAATTGCAGTCCTTGTTTCTGCAACTAGTCATGTGGTTGTAACTGGTATTTAGAACTACCTTATTCCACCACCCATTCCATACTCACTTTGCCCTCAGCAAGGACCTCAGCTGGTCATGGTTCTTTAACTGGTGGGGTGACCCAAACTTCATTCCTGAAGGGGCTGGCCTTTTAGTGGTCATGTTAGAATTGCATTGCTGTAGTATTACATTGAGTTTAATCACAGGGCATGGTAGTACTAAGAGACACCCTAAGGGATCTCCTGCATTCCAGACATACTCTTCTTTACCTCCATTATGTAATATCAGTCCAATTTCCTCTTGGTAATCAGGATCAATCACACCAGCCAATGTGGTAACTCCCTTCTTTACCTGTTGATCCAGAGGCAAAAGGAGCCCACAGTGGCCAGGTGGCTTAGCTTCTGGTTCAATTGAATCAGTGATATGTCTCCAGGCAGGAGCATTCCTCCCTTTGGAACTAAGACCTCTAGACCAGCAGAGCATAGCATCATGGGGATAGGAAGCAAAACTTTTGCTAGTGGGTGACTAGGGGTAATAGTGAGTGGTGCCACTCCCATTTCCACCCCTTGATTCCTGGACCCATAAATCCTGGCTATGAGAGAAACAACACCATATATTGAGCACTGGTTTAGAGCATATATAGCCTCCTGGAGAACACTGGCCCAACCCTGCAAGTTATTGACACCTAGCTGATGCCATAATTGTGTCTTTAGAAGCCCATTCCATCATTCTGTCAAGCAAGCTGCTACAGGATGATGGGGAATATGTTAAGAACAGTGAAATCCATGAGCATGGGCCCATCGCTGCAGTTCATTTGCTGTGAAGTGAGTCTCTTGGTCTAAGGCAATGCTGTGTGGGATACCATGACGGTGGATAAGGCATTCTGTAAGTCCTTGAATGGTAGTTTTGGCAGAAGCATTGCATGCAGGGAAGGCAAATCCATATCCAGAGTAAGTGTCTATTCCAGTAAGGACAAAACGCTGCCCTTTCCATGATAGAAGTGGTCCAATGTAATCAACTTGCCACCAGGTTGCTGGCTGATCACCTCAAAGGATGGTGCCATATCAGGGACTCATTGTTGGTCTCTGTTGCTGGCATATTGAGCACTCAGCAGTGGCTGTAGCCAAGTTGGCTTTGGTGAGTGGAAGTCCATGTTGCTGAGCCCATGTGTCATGGATTGAATTTTGTCCCCCAAAATAAGTGTCAACTTGGTTAGGTCATGATTCCCAGTATTGTGTGGTTGTCCTCCATTTTGTGATTTTCTTATGTGTTATAATCTCTGCATGTGGTTAAAGAGGATTAGGGTGGGACATAACACCCTTGCTCAGGTCACATCCCTGATCCAATGTAAAGGGAGTTTCCCTGGGGTGTGGCCTGCACCATCTTTTAACTTACAAGAGATGAAAGGGAAGCAAGCAAAGGGTGGGGGACCTCATACCACCAAGAAAGCAGTGCTGGAAGCAGAGCACATCCTTTGGACCCAGAGTTCCTGCACAGAGAAGCTCCTAGTCCAGAGGAAGTTTGCTGACAAGGACCTTCCTCCAGAGCCAACAGAGAAAGAAAACCTTCCCCTGAAGCTGATGCCCTGAATTTGGACTTCTAGCCTACTAGACTGTGAGAAAATAAATTTCTCTTTGTTAAAGCCATCCACTTGTGGTATTTCTGTTATAGCAGTGGTAGATGACTAAGACACCATGCATAACCTAAATTCCCGCCACCATGGCCACTTTATTCCTGAGCTCATTGGGCAATGATGGGAGTGGCTGGGGGGAAGAAGATGCCTGGTTTCCACAGAATGCCTCATTCTATCCACTTGATTGTTAAGATCTTCCTCTGCTGAGGTCACTCTTTGTGAGCATTCACATGAGACACAAATATCTTCATTTCTTTGGCTCATTCTGTCCACATACCTCTTCCTCATACCTTTTTGTCTCCAGTTTTTCAGTCAGGTTCCTTCCAGGTCCCTGACCATTTGGCCAAACCACTGGCTGCAGCCCACAAATCAGTATACAATTGCACGTGTGGCTATTTCTCCTTCCAAGCAAAGTGAACAACCAGGTGCATTGCTGGAAGTTCTGTCCATTGGGAGGATTTACTGTCACCACTGTCCTTCAGGGAGGTCTCAGAAAGGGGCTGTAGTGCTGCTGCTGTCCACTTTCGAGTGGTACCTGCATATCGCACAGAACCATCTGTAACCCAGGCACAAGTTTTCTCTTCCTCAGTCAACTGATCATAAGGAACTACCCATGAGGCTGTAGATGCAGGCTAGGAGATGGAAGGAAATGTGACAGAAGTGGAGACCATGGGCATTTGGGCCACTTCCTCCTGCAACTTACTTATGCCTTCAGGTTCTGCTCAGACCTGATCTTGTATATACCACTTCCATTTTATGATGGAGTGCTGATGTGCATATCCAACTTTATGGCTCTGTGGGTCAGACAACACCCAGTTCATGATGGGCAGCTTAAGTCTGCATGGTGACTTGGTGGCCCATGGTTAAGTGTTCAGTTCCTACTAAGGTCCAGTAATAAGACAAAAACTTTCTCAAAAGGACAGTGGTTATCTGCAGCAGATGGCAGAGCTTTGGTCCACAATCCTAAGGGTCTGTGCTGTGATTCAGCAATAGGGTCCTGCCAAAGACTTCAAACAGCATCTCTATCTGCCACTGCCACTTCAAGCACCATCAGATCAGCTGGATCATATGGCCCAAGTGGCAGACCTGCTTGCATGGCAGCCTGAACCTGTTGCAGAGCCTTCCCTTGGTCTGGGCCCCACTCAAAACTAGGAGCTTTTCGAATCACTTGATTAATAGGCTGGAGTAGCATACCCAAATGAAAGATATGTTGCCTCCAAATCCAAAGAGGCCCACTAGGTGTTGTGCCTCCTTTTTAGTTGTGGGAGGGGTCAGATGCAGTAACTTATCCTTCACTTTAGAAGGAATATCTCAACATGCCCCACTAGAAATTTCACTGAGGTGAAAGGCACCTGAATTTTTGTTGGATTAATTTCCCACCATCTTCAAAAGCTGGTGCAGCAGTATATTGACAGGGAACTGCCAGAAATTCAGGCCAGATTCAGAAGAGGACAAGGAACCAGGATATCATTGTTGATGTCAGATGGATCTTGGCTGAAAGCGGAGAATATCAGAAAGATGTTTACTTGTGTTTTATTGACTGTGCAAAGGCATTCGACTGTGTGGATCATAACAAATTATGGATAACATTGCGAAGAATGGGAATTCCAGAACACTTAATCGTGCTCATGAGGAACCTGTACATAGATCAAGAGGCAGTTGTTCAGACAGAACAAGGGGATACTGTGTGGTATAAAGTCAGGAAAGGTGTGCATCAGGGTTGTATCCTTTCACCATACCTATTCAATCTGTATGCTGAGCAAATAATCCAAGAAGTTGGACTATATGAAGAAGAGTGGGGCATCAGGATCAGAGGAAGACTCATTAACAAACCGTGTTATGCAGTTGAAACAACCTTACTGGCTGAAAGTGAAGAGGACTTACTAAGGAAGATCAAAGACCACAGCCTTCAGTATGGATTACGCCCCAACATAAAGAAAACAAAAATCCTCACAACTGGACCAATAAGCAACATCACGATACATGGAGAAAAGATTGAAGTTCTCAAAGATTTCGTTTTACTTGGGTCCACAGTCAACACCCATGGAAGCAGCAGTCAAGAAATCAAAAGACGCTATTGCATTGGGCAAATCTGCTGCAAAAGACCTCTTTAAAGTCTTGAAAAGCAAAGATGTCACCTTGAAGACTAAGGTGTGCCTGACCCAAGCCATGGTATTTTCAGTTGCATCATATGCATGCGAAAGCTGGACAATGAATAAGGAAGACCGAAGAAGAAGAACTGATGCCTTTGAATTGTGGTGTTGGCAAAGAATGTTGAATATACCATGACTGCCAGAAGAACAAACAAATCTGTCTTGGAAGAAGTACACCCAGAATGTTCCTTAGAAGCAAGGATGGCAAGACTACATCTTACATACTTTGGACATGTTGTCAGGAGGGCTCGGTCCCCAGAGAAGGACATCATGCTTGGTAAAGTAGAGGGTCAGTGAAAAAGAGGAAGACCCTCAACGAGATGGATTGACACAGTGACTACAACAATGGGCTCAAGCATAACGATTGTGAGCATGGTGTAGGACCAAGCAGTTTTGTTCTGTGGTACGCAGGGTCACTGTGAGCTGGAACTAACTCAATGACACCTAACAACAGAGGCAAATGTTTTAGCAATAAGTCCACAGTCATTGACACTTTTTCCTTACTAGGTCCAATCAGCATAATGTCATCAATGTAGTGGACCAGTGTGATGTCTTGTGGAAGGGAAAGGTGATCCAGATTTCTGTGGACTAAATTATGACATAGGGCAGGAGAGTTGATGTAGCTCTGAGGTAGGCAAGTGAAGGTGTATTGCTGGACTTCCCAGCTGAAGGCAAACTGCGTTTGGTGGTCTTTCAAAACAGGTGTATGTTTTGCTGTGTATAGTCTGACCAACAACAACAAAATAAATAACATATAAAAGAAAAAGAGAACCCCATGGAGCAGTTCTACTCTGACAAACATGGGGTTGCCACAAGTCAGAGTCAACTTGATACAATAGTTTTAATATTCCACAATACAAATGCAGCTGAGTATATGTGCCCACTTCTCTGTCAATAAACATCTCAGTCGCTTCCAATATTTCAGAATTATGAAAAAAAAAAAAAAGGAAAACCCAACTATATGCTGCTTACAAGAAAATCACTTCAAATATAAGGATACAGGATTAAGTAAAACTATGGGAAAATTCATGCTAGACTGACTCAAATGAAAAGCTGAAGAGGCAAAGTAATATCAGACAAAGTAGATTTCTGGGCAACAAAACAAGTATCAATACCTTTAAAAGAATTAAAATTATACCAAATACGTTCTTTGACCTCAATGGAATTAAATTAGAAATTGACAACAGAAAGATCTCTGGAAAACCCCCAAATATTTGGTAACTAAGTAGCACACTTCTAAACATCCCATGAGTCAACAAAGAAATCAAAAAAGAAATTAGGATGTATTCTGAATTGAATAAAATATGAAAACAAAACATCAAAATTTGTGGGATACAGCTAATGCAGAACTTAGAGGGAACTGATCGCTTCAATGCCTATTTTTGAAAAGAAGAAAGGTCTCAATGATTTCAGCTTCTGCTTTATGAAACTAGAAAATAAAGAGCAAATGAAACCTAGAGTAAGCAGAAGAAAGGAAATAATAAAGATGAGAGTGGAAATCCATGAAATAGAAAGCAGAAGAGCAATAGAGAAAATCAGTGGAGCCAAAACCTGGTTCTTTTGAGAAGATCAATGAAATCGATAAACCTTTAGCTAGACTGGTCAGGAAGAGAGAGAGAAGACACAAATTACCAATATCAGGAATGAGAGAGGTGACATAATTATAGGTATTTCATGTATTAAAAGGATAATAAGACTCAAAAAAAAAAAAAAGACAAACAACCCAATTTATAAAACGGCAAAGGATTGAATAGACATTTCTTCAAAGAAGATATGTAAATGGCCAATAAACAAATGAAAATATGCTCAGCATCATTATTCATTAGGGAAATGCAAATCAAAACCATAATGAGATACCACTTCACACCCACTAGTATGGCTGTGATCAAAGAAATGAAAAATAACCAGTGTTTACAAAGATATGGAGACATTGGAAACCTAATTTATTGCTGGTAGGGGCGTAAAATTTCCACTGCAGCCACTGTGGAAAACAGTTTGGCAGTTCTCACAAAAGCTAAACATAAAATTACCATATGACCCAGCAATTTCACTCAGGTGCAGGGACTCAAACAGATACTTGTATGCCAATGTTCATTGCAGCATTATTCACGATAACCAAAAGGTAGAAACAGCCCAAGTGTCCATCAACAGACGAATAGATAAACACAATGTACTACATACATACAATAGAATATTGTTCAGCCATAAAAAGAAATGAAGTTCTGATACATGCTACAGCACGGATGGACCTTGAAAACATGCTGAGTGAAGTAAGTCGGACACAAAAGGACAAAGATTGTAATGATTGCACTTATGGGAAAGATCTAGAATAGGCAGATGCACAAAGACAAAAGTTAGTTGTTACCAGGGACTTTCTGTTTGGGGTGATGTGGTAAAATAAGTTCTTTTATGTGGCCTTTTGCCTTGGGTTCTATGGAAAAACAGCTTGAGAGATTTTTCCTCTAAACCCTTCGGAATAACCTTTTTTCTGTTTTTCTACCCCAGAGAGGTTTGTTACTTTTGTCCAGGTTGATTGGCATTTCCTGGGAAAGCTGTAAACAACTTGTGGTTTGATACTTTCTTGTCTGGCCTTCCTGCAGTCAGCCTCTCCCTGCCGACTGACCCAGCTCACAGCCGGTGCAGCAGTTTATCCAGCTCTTTTAGCTGCATTCCTAGCAGCAGGTCTCTGCCATCACCACCGACTTTGTGTCAGGGCCCCTTCCAGGCCTTTCACCACTGGCTCTGCTGCAGGGCCCCTTCCGGGACTCTCACTGTCTTCAGTGTTACAGCACTTGACCAGTGAGAGACCTGGGAGAGGCCCTGCAGCAGAGTTGGTGGTGACGGCAGGGGCCCTGCAACAGTTGGTGGTGACGGCAGAGGCCCTGCAGCAGTTGGTGGTGACGGCAGGGGCCCTGCAGCAGTTGGTGGAGATGGCAGAAACCTGCCACTAAGAATGCAGCCTGCCTTGTGATTGATATGCACCTTGCTGGGATTGGTTAACGTACTATACAAATGAAGTGACTATAGACTATGCAAATGAAGTTGACATTAGCTTACTATGCAAATGAAGTGTCTGTGGCTTACCCAGAGGGATTGGTCAGTTTGTGGCCCTGGTGGGAAACTGACAAGGAATTTGCTTATATATAGGGTCACTGTCTTAGTTATCTGGTGCTGCTATAGCAGAAACATCACAACTGGATGGTTTTAACGAAGAGAAGTTTATTTCCTCACAGTTAAAGTAGGCTAAAAGTCCAAATTCAGGGCGTCAGCTCCAGGGGAAGGCTTTTTCTCTCTGTTGGCCTTCTTCTCTTCAGTGTTCCCCTGGACTAGGAGCTTCTCTGCGCAGGGACCCTGGTCCAAAGGACGCGCTCTGCTCCCAGCACTGCTTTCTTGATGGTATGAGGTCCCCCGTCTCACTGCTCACTTCTGTCTTTTATATCTCAAGAGATTGCCTCAGGACACCATCCAGTCTTGTAAATCAGGTCCTGCCTTACTAACACAACTGCCACCCATTCTCCCTCATTAACATTGTAGAGGCAGGTTTACAACATACAGGAAAATCACACAGTACCGGGAATCATGGCCTAGCCAAATTGATACACACATTTTTTGGGGGACATAATTCAAACCATGACAGTCACTATGAGTTGGAATTGACTCAATGGCAATGGGTTTGGTTTGGATTTGGCTTTGGTTATATATATGCAGCCAACCCACAGAGGTTAGCTGACAGAAGAAGAAGGAAGAAAGAAGCAGGAAAGGAGAAAAGGCAAGAGAGACAAGAAGAGAGAAGCAGCAGAGGGAGAGGTTTCAAGGAACTTCCTAAAAGAGCTGTAACATGGGTCGAGGGCTGTTACACTGAAGACAGCAAGAGGCCTGGAAGAGACCCTGTGACAGAGTTGGTGGTGACGGCAGAAACCTGTTGCTAGGATTACAGCTAAGAGAGCTGAACAAAACTGCTACACTGGCTATAAGCTGAGTAAGTTAGCAATGGAGAGGCTGAGTGCAGGAAGGCCAAAGGCAGAGAGGCCTGTCCTCAGGGGGCTGTGAGGAGGCCTGTTCTGAGGGGACTAGAGGAAGCTTGTCCTGAGGGGGCCTAGAGGAGGCCTGCCTGGCTGAGAGGGGGCGTACACAGCAGAGAGAAACACCTGGTTGCTTGCACAGCTGAGAGGAGCTGAGAGAGCTGTCTTGCACTGAATAAGGGAGGGATATGCTCTCCACTTCAGGGGAGGTTTCCAGACTTTGCCTACATGCTTCCTGATTCTGAGTTGTAGCCTGTAGATCCTCAACTCAGGAGTTGTACCCTGTTACTTCCTTAATAAATCACTTAACTGTAAGTATGATCTGTAAGTTCTTTGTGCCCATTGCAATGGATTATCAAACACAGAAGAGAAGTAGAGAGTGCCGTGGAAGGGATGGCTGGTATCAGAATTGATAATAAGATTGGAGAGTGGAGGTATGTCTGATCTCCACCTCATAGGAATCAGCTTTGTACTGATGTCAATTTTCTCTCCTCCTCCTGAAGTTAGAGTACTTCAGGCCTACTACCATTTCACAAGTGATGAAAAATTTTGGAAATGGATAGTAATCATTGTTGCACAACATGGTGAATATAATTAATGTCACTGAATTGTACACTTTAAAATGGTTAGACTGTGGTGCCCAGCTACCACCAATGACCACCCTGACAGGGAACACAACAGAGAGTCCCTGACAGATCAGGAGAAAAGTGGGGTGTAGAACTCAAATCCATGTAAAAAGACCAGATTTAATGGTCTAACTGAGACTAGAGGAACCCCAGAACACACGGCCCATGGACTCTCTGTTAACTCAGAACTAAAACCATTCCCGAAGCCAACTCTTCAGACAAAGATTAGACTGGACTATAAAACATAAAATAATATTTGTCAAGAGTGTGCTTCTTAGTTCAAGTAGATACACAAGACTAAATGGGCAGCTCCTGTCTGGAGGTGATATGAGAAGGTAGAAAGGGATAGGAGCTGGTTGAATGGACACAGGAAATGTGGAGTGGAAAGGGGGAGTGTGCTGTCACATTATAGAGATTGCAACTAGGGTAACATAACAATATGTGTATAAATTTTTCTATGAGAAATTAACTTGAGCTGTAAACTTTCACCTAAAGCACAATAAATAAAATGACTGAACTGGCAATTTTTTATATATATTTTACCATAATAAAATTTTAAAAAATACAGTAAGAGAATATTACAAACAACTTTATGCCCATAAGTTCAACATATAGATGAAATACACAAGTAGATTGAAATATGCAAACCTACCAAAGCTCACTCACGAAGAAATAGATAACCTCAATAGCTGTATAACTACTTAAGATACTGAACTTGTAGTTTAATATCCCATAAAGAAAACACCAGGCCCAGATGACTTTACTGGTGAATTCTACCATTCCTTTAAGGAAGAAGAAAAACAAAAACAATTCCTTACAAAGTCTTCCAGAAAACTGAAGAAGACACAACACTCTGAGCCAACTCATTCTAGGAGGTCAGCATTACCCTGATATGAAAACAAGACAAAGGCATTATGAGAAAACTGCAGACCTATATCCTTCATAGATATAGATGAAAAAATTCTTAACAAAGTGTTAGCAAATCCCAGGAATGCAAGGTTGGTTTAATAATTAAAAAATCAGTATATGTCTCTAACAGACTAGAATACAAAAACCATGTTGTTGTGGATTGAATTGTATCCTCCTAAAATATGTGTTGTAATCCTAACCCCTGTACCTGTGGTTATAATTCCATTTGGGAATGGGTTTTGTTATGTTAATGTGGCAGTATTAGTGTAGAGTGTGTCTTAAATCAATCTCTTTTGAGATATAAAACAGCAGATTAAGCATGCAAGCAGAGATGGAGAAGATACAAGCCACATGATTGCCAAGGAAGCTAGGAATAGAGGCTGAAAAGAAACAGGTACCTTCCCACAGAGTAAACAGAGAGACTTCCTCTAGAGTCAGCACCCTGAATTCAGACTTCTAGCCTCCTAAACTGAGAAAAAAAAACCCATTGCTATCAAATTGATTCCAACTCAGAGCAACCCTACAGAACAGAGTATAACTCCCCATAGGAAGACCGTAGAAGAATTGAAGCCTTTGAATTGTGGTGTTGAATATACCATGGACTGCCAAAAGAACGAACAAATCTGTCTTGGAAGAAGTACAATCAGAATGCTCCTTAGAGGCAAAGATGGCGAGACTACGTTTCACATACTTTGGACATACTATCAGGAGGGATGAGTCCCTGGAGAAGAATGTCACGCTTGATAAAGTAGAGGGTCAGCGAAAAAGAGGAAGACCCTCAACAAGATGGATGACACAGTGGCTGCAACAATGGGCTCAAGCATAACGATTGTGAGGATGGCACAGGACCCGGCAGTGTTTTGTTCTGTTGTACACAGGGTCCACTATGGATTGGAGCCAATTTGACAGCACCTAACAACAACAAACTGCAAAAATAAATTTCTGTTCATTAAAGCCACCCACTTGTGGTATTTCTGTTACAGCAGCACTAGATAACTAAGACACATGTAATCTTATCAACACTTGCACAAAAAGTATTGACAAAACCCAACATCCATTCCTGATAAACTCTCAGCAGATTAGGAATAAAAGGGAACTTCTTTAATCTGATTAAGGTTCATTTATGAAAAACTGACACCCAACATCATGCTTAAGGCTGACTTTCGCTGTACAATCAAGAAGAAGGCAATGAGGCCTGTTCTCACCTCTCCTGTCCAGCATTGTACTGAATGTTCTAACTAGTGCAATGAGGCAAGGAAAAAACTAGCATGCCAAGACAGAGTGAGGAACAGGGACTGGATTTACCCTCTTGCCTAAAACAACTGGAAAACCAGACAAAATACATGAAATGATCGTTCTTAAGACACTGGACTTCAGGCAACTAAGCACAGTGATCCCTGAGTGATGGGAAACAAACAAGGAGAGCTCTACAATGTGCACAGGTAACTGCCTGGAGAGAGTTGTGAAGGAGTAGGAAGAGGAAACCCAGGTATAGTCCAGACATCTCCTTGCACCGTGGAGATGGAACTGAGATTTTGGGAGTCCAAGGCAGCTAGAGTTCTCAGGGCAAAATACCAGTTAGGAGAGAGCTGCATAAAAGAATACCCTGGAAATCTGCAGTTCTCAAGTTTTCAGCTGAGTACTGATCAGCAGATGCATGTAAAGAAAAATAAATATCAAAACTTGGAAATAAGGCAAAAGAAAGCACAACATAGCTTTTCAGTGTCATACTGGAGCATTGTTTAACAGGCCCACCCAAGGATTGCTGATTTCTATAGGAGAATGTACCCGTGTTTGACTTTAGTTTTTATATTTACTATTTGTAGAGCCAAAGTCTGTGAAGTTACATGTTAACTTGTAGATGTCTTCTGGTAGAAGGCTATTGTTTTATTGCCCTGAAATTCATTTACCAGTTTTGTATCTAACTAGCAATCTTAATGTAACATCCTTTTTTATAGTATGCTTATAAATACACAGTTCTTTCAATACTCTTGAACCAGTTTTGCCATCTTTGTGGTTTCATCATTAACGAGTTAATAAATTTTTTACATGAGTTCATTCTGTTATTTGTATGGTCATGTTTTTAACTTTTTGAATATTACACTTTGATTGTTATTGAGATTCTACTGAGATCCCCAAGTAGACAGTTTTACCAAAGCCAATTAAAGAATGTTGTCCTGGAAGTGTACCTCATGGAATATTTAAGCCCAGCCATGCTTTTTTTTTTCCTTTTGGTCCTGTTGTGAATCCCAAGAGGAAATATAACATTATTTACTTTGTTTCCCTCTTTATTCCTGACCCTGTGTTTTTATTTTCGTTTCTGGTTCTTGGCCAAATTTAGTTCTAGTTCTGATTTGCACACAGTTGATAAGCTATTTTCAGTTGATGATAGCAATGACTGAGGATCTGGTTTTATGGTCTGAACATTTGGTGATCTGTTAATGGAGGCTTGTGTGTTGCTATGATGCTGAACAGGTTTCAACAGAACTTCCAGATTAAGACAGATGAAAAAAGACCTGGCAATCTACTTCCCAAAATCAGCCAATGAAAACTCTGTGGATGACAATGGTTCGATCCACAACCAATCATAGGGATGGCACAGAACCAGGTAGTGTTACATGGGTTTGCATGAGTCAGGGGCCAACTTGATGCTAGCTAACAACAGCATCAACATGGCACGCTATCAGGCGAGAGAGGATAGAATATGGTTTGTTACTCTTTTTTGTTTGAATCCTTGTCTATTTGTGAGCTTAAATCAATTATGAATGTATTTTGTGCCCACTGGTAAGGAAAATAGCCCTTTGAGAGCAGGACTGGTGAGATTTTGTGTTCTGTGTTTACTTTTGACCCACGGCTAAGATTGTAGAACTGAAGCTGCAAGCTCTTGGTGGAGCTGTAAATGAGAAAATTCTTTGCCTCTCATTCTACAAATTTGTAATATTTTCCTGTCTCTGAATGTATTAATAACTTACACTCTTAGTCGACACGGTACAAAGTCACCACACCTGGCAATTCCTTTTAATCTTGTCACCTCTTTGATGCCTTTAAGAAGATTATGTGTGTGTATGTATATGTGGGTATATGTTTGTGTTTGTATCTCCAGCTTTCTGAGTTGTTTTTGGGAGGGGGTAGGGTTGCCAGATAAAATGCAGGACAACAGTTACATGTGAATTTCAGATTAACAATGAAAACTTTTTTAGTATAAGTTTGTCTGAAATTCTAATTTAAGTGGACATCCTGTATTGTTATTTGCTAAATCTGGCAACCCTGGTCAAGTGGGGATCAATCCAAATAAACTAGACTACCATCACTACAAACAGAAACATTATTTCTTTTTTCATATTCTCAATCTTTGCCTAGAACTTCCAAAGACATTCAAATTAATTTTTAAAAAGGTCATTCTTGTTTTCTTTCTGGTTTTAAAGAAAATATCTCTAGCTTTTCTCTTTTAAATAGAATATTGGCTCTTGGTTTGAAATTCACTTTTTTATACTGAGGATATATCTATACTTTTAATAAAAATGTGTTGAATTTCTTATGCCTTTTTTTCAAACTTCTATTGAAATGATCAGTAAATTTACCTTATTCAGTTAATGAAGTTTTTGTTTTTACACTAATCTGTCATCAGGAGTGAATCCAGGCTTTGTGGGACCTGCAGCTTGTATAATTGGGGGAGAGGGGTTCTTTAAAAAACAGTATGTACAATTATAAATACAAAATTCAGTACAGAAGTGAGCATACATTTAGAATGGAAAAACAAATCATAACAAATTTTTAAAAACTTTAAAGTAGGCAGCACAAGATCTAGAAAAATAACACATTTTTATTAATTGACTACCTGACTCACCTGTGGTACTTTTCTTCCTGTGACTCTTTGATTGACTCTTCATATAATAAGATTTTGTAATATAATTTTCTGTTAAACAGAAAGGTAAATCAGCCGTCTTTCATGGCTGTTTGAAATTTGTTTTTATTATTGATAGTTTACAGAATTTCTTTCAGTTTTACAATTTATTATTTGTAAGAATGTGTAATTTCTTAAGACTTGTCAAATATTGGTTATACCTCTAGCAAGTTTCTCTCATGAATAAGCTCAAAGATTCCAGGGCATTTTAGATTTTCTTGCGCATTAACTAATCTTAAATACTCTTAGCATTGATGACACTTCACTAACTAATTTTCATAGATGCCTTCATTTGGTTACTATTGCAAGTTATATTATCTTCATAATCAATTCAGCAAGAAATTTAAACCTATTTCCATTATGTTCATATGATTAATTTCTCTTCATTGATTAGGAATCAATTAAATTATTAAACAGTCCAAGAATCTATTCATTATCTCTATTTGAAATTTCAGTCCCTGGGTGATGTGAACAAATAAGTACTCGAGTATTAACCAAAAGGTTGGCAGTTTGAACCCACCCAGAGGCACCTTGGAAGACAGGCCTGGCGATCTGCTTCTGGAAGTCCACAATCTTGAAAATTCTATGGAGCAGTTCTACTCTGCACCCATGGGGTTGCCATGAGTCTGAATTGACTCAATGGCAACTAACAACAACGTTTGAAATTTAGCTCTTACTCTTAAGAGTTAATACTTTTGATATGATATAAAAATGTTCCCTGTTAAAACTCTTCACTAAAAAGTATTTGTATTTATTTTATAGCTAATCTTTATTGTTTTATTTCTCTTAGTTGTCTAATAAATACATTTAAAGATGACAAATTTCATCTTCTTGTAAGTCCAAATATGGAGTCTGATATTTCTCACTTGCTTTATTAAAACATTTCATAACATCTCTCCAGATTACATTGCTGCTGTTGTTAGGTGTTGTTGAGTCAATTCCAACTCATAGCGACTCCATGTGACAGAGTAGAACTGCCCCTTAGGCTTTTCTTGGTTGTAATCTTTACAGAAGCAGATTGCCAGGTCTTTCTCCTGCAGAGCCGCTGGGTGGGTTTGACCCACCAACCTTTCAGTTAATAGCCAAGTACTTAACCATTTGTGCCCCCAGGACTTATTTAAATTTTATTAAAAATGGTATGTTAAGTTTTATCACATCAGCCTTTCCCCACCAAAAAAGGAAACACACATACACAGCTATGATGCATTTAAAATCATTTATGTAGCATTATCAATATCTTTCTGAGAGGAAAGACATTTGGTTTTAATTAGATATTTATGAGATTGGAATATCTATTTACAGTTTTACATGACCTTTAACCCTGTGTTTTCTTGTTCCAATGCCAGATGAATACACACAGTAGGTGGTAGGATTATTCCTGGAAGCCATTCCTTAACTTGGCGGGCTAGCAATAATCTATGTACAGAAGTGACTGTGAACTATATAAAATACTCCGCCTACCCAAAACAATGTATTCCCGACTCAACTTCTCAGCCAGATCCCAGAAATGCCTGTGGCCACTCTACCACAATGTGACACAAGGGGACGTGTGATGAGGGGGAGAGTCAAAGTTAAAAGAGATGAAAATCTTAAGCTATTGCAGTTAAAATATCTTACTTCTTCAAATTAAAAAATACATATGATCATGGGAAGGGCCTATATAAGTGAGACGCCCTGAAGCGTAAGCTTTATTATTTTCATGGCCAATTTGCCTCTGCTGTCAATGTTTCTTAAAATTTCTCACCAACAAATCCATACAAGTGAAGAATTTAGGCATCCATCCCCAGGACTTTGATGGTGTAATTCTAAACTATATGCTTCAAAGGCAGAGATCTCTTTAAAGTTTTAGGTTTTATATATTTTTTAAAATCATGTGAATTCTGCTTAGATTTTATTCTGTTTCTATCAATGTTTTGACATACAAAGAATATTTTAAATAACTTGACTTACCTTCTACGCTCACTCTTTGAAAGGGAAGAAGGGATCACAGTAAAACTGATGCTTCGGTTTATGTTATTGTTTTCCCATCTTTTCTCCTTGCATTCCCATCTTTTTTCCTTCTTTTATCATCTGGGAATGTCTTCAGCTGCAAGCAACAAAACCCAAGTAGCAGTAGCTTTAACAAATACAAATTTATTTAGCTAACACAATAAGAAAGCTGAGATAGGTAATCCAGTGCTAGTATGGTGGTCCAATGATGCCATCAGACAGCCGGACTACTTCCATCTTTCCCTGTTGCTTCCCTTAGCATATAGGGTATTGTCTTTATGCCTGATCCACTCTGGGAAAATGCAGGAAGCCAGAAGGAGCATGCGACCCTGAGTCTGTCCTTTTAAAAAATCTTTCTCAGATTTTCTACCCAAAGACTTCCATTGGCCATAACTGAGTCTTATTGTTTATCCCTAGCTACAAGAAAGTCTGGGAAGGTAAGCATTTTTAGCTGAACACATTGCCATGCTAAACAAAATCATGGTTCTGTTAGGGTAACAGAAGTCCCTGGGTGGCACAAACAGTTAAGCTCTGGACTACTGAGAAGTTGGCGGTTGGAACCCACCCAGAGGCAACTCAGAAGAAAGGCCTGGTGATCTGCTTTCTAAAAGTCACAGTCATGAAAACCCTATGGAGTGTAGTTCTACTCTGACGCACATGGGGTCCCTATGAGTCAGACTCTACACTACAGCAACTGTTCTTTTTTTTTTTTTCAACTGGTTACTGGAGCAGACTATCGGTGCTCTGCCCATATCCCCTTGGCCCATCCCAGAGGGCATCTACAGACAGTTGCTCTACATACCAGTCACTTCTTGAATCTCCGCCTGAGAGTATTCTCTGGCCACTGAAGCACGCTCAGTCCACATGCTGCCTGGGATTTAGTGCTCTGGGGCAGCTCTCATCTAAAAAGGGACTGGAGATGGTAGAAAAATACCTCAGCCTCTTTATCCTTTGTTGCGTAATTCTAAGGCATGTTCTACACAGTCTCTCAGATGACCCCAACAGGATTGAGCCACAGTTACCTATAGTGGTTAACTAGGTTATTAAAGCAATTGTTATTAGCTTTTCTTCCATTCCTATTATTTCTCCACTGTCTTACTGTGCTTCTTGGAATCACTTCCCAAATAAACTATGTGCGCCCAAGTCTTGATCTCAGTGTCTAATTTTGGGAGAAAAACTAAGACAGTAAAAAAGAAAAGGAGAATGGATACTGTCACACTGAGAAAAAATTTTATTTTGTGATAATATATGCTTGTATGTAATGCTAAAATAGAGGGTCAGCGAGAAAGAGGAAGATCTTCGATGAGATGGATTGATGCAGTGGCTGCAACAATGGACTGAAACATAGCAACGATTGTGAGGACGGTGCAGTGTTTCTTTCTGTTGTACGCAGGGTCACTATGAGTCGGAGCTGACTCAACGGCAGCTAATAACAATGCTAAGATCTATTTTAAGACTATCTATAGTCTAGTACGTGCATAAACTACTTCTTAATTTGGTTATCTTGTGCAATTTAATTTGTCTCAATTTTTCTTAACTATGAAATGATAATAATAATAAAATTAACTACTTTACAGGGTTGTATAAGTTGTTGGGTGTCATCAAGTCGATTCTGACTCATAACAACCCTTTGCCCAACAGAACGAAATTTTGCCCAGTCCTGCTCCACCCTCACAATCGTTGCTATGTTTGAGCCCATTGTTGCAGCCAGTGGGTCAGTGCATGTTGTTAAGGGTCTTCCTCTTTTTCGCTCTCTACTTTACCACCATGTATCCTTCAGTGACTGGTCTCTCCTGATAACATGTCCAAAGTACATCCTTGCTTCTAAGGGGCATTCTAGCTGTACTTCTTCCAAGACAGATTTGTTTCTCTTCTGGAAGTCCATGGTATATTCAATATTCTTTGCCAGCACTATGATTCAAAGGCATCAATTCTTCTTTGGTCTTCCTTATTCATTGTCCAGCTTTTGCATACCTATGAGGCAATTGAAGATACCATGGCTTGGGTCAGGGGCACCTTAGTCCTCAAAGTGACATCTTTGCTTTTTAATACTTTAAAGAGGTCATTTACAGCAGATTTGACCAATGCACTATGTCATTTGACTTCTTTTTTTTCTTTTCAACTTTTAAAAGATGTACAATTTATTGACATCAATTACAGTACTTTGATGTGCAACCCTTAGCTTTAATCAATGCAAATTTTCCATCAGTGTAAACCAAAACTCAGTGCTCCATAAGCATAACTTTCCCTTTTTCCCTCTCTCCCACCCCTGGTAACCACTGATAAACTTTGGTCTCTATACATTTGCCTGTCGTTGTCTTTTTATATAAGTAAGATCATACAATATTTGTCCTTTTGTGATTGACTTGTTGCACTCAGTAGAATGTCTTCAAGCTCCATCCAAGTTGTAGCATGTATCAAGACTTCATATTCTCTTTCTGACTGAGTAGTATTCCGTTGTATGTAGGCACCACATTTTGTTTATCCGAGCATCCATTGATGGGCATTTAGGTTGTTTCCACATTTTGACAATCGGTCATTTGACTTCTTGACTGCTGCTTCCATGGGCATTAATTGTAAAATGAAATCCTTGACAACTTTTAATATTTTCTCCATGTATCATGATGTTGCTTATTGGTCCAGCTGTGAGGAATATTGTTTTCTTTATGTTGAGGTATAATCCATACTGAAGATTGCAGTCTTTGATCTTCATCAGTAAGTGCTTCAAGTCTTCTTTGCTTTCAGCAAGCAAGGTTGTATCATCTTCGTATCACAGGTTGTTAATGAGTCTTCCTCTAATCCTGAACCCACCTTCTTATTCATATAGTACAGCTTCTCGATTATTTGCTCAGCATACAGATGGAATAAGTACGGTGAAAGGATACAACCCTGATGCACACCTTTCCTGATTTTAAACCATGCAGTATCCCCTTGTTCTGTTTGAACGACTGCCTCTTGGTCTAGGTACAGGTTCCTCATGTGCACTATTAAATGTTCTGGAATTCCCATTCTTTGCAATGTTATCCATAATTTTATGATCCACAGAGTCGAACGCCTTTGCATAGTCAATAAAGCACAGGTAAACATCTTTCTGGTATTCTCTGCTTTCAGCCAAGATCCATTTGACATCAGAAATGACATCCCTTGTTCCATGTCCTCTTCTGAATCCAGCTTCAATTTCTGGCAGTTCCCTGTCGGTGTACTGCTGCAGCCATTTTTGAATTATCATCAGCAAAATTTTACTTGTATGTGATATTAATGATATTGCTTGAGAATTTCCACATTCTGTTGAACCACCTTTCTTTGGAATGGGCACAAATATGGATCTCTTCCAGTTAAACGAGTTAATTCACATAAACCCCTTAGAACAGCATTTGGCACATAGTAAATATTCAGTACATTTCAGCTGCCATGATTATTATCTTCCTTTTGAAAGTGTGTATATGTTACCTTTATCAGGACTATATGTGCCTAATGAATGAAGTTTATAGCTTGCCATTTTTTAGAAAGAAATGGTATAACGTGGAAAATTTTAATATCTTCAAAGTTTTAAATAATTCACCATTGAACCTAATGGGCCCAGGTGGTTTTTTTTAATAAACTTTAAACTTTTGGAATAATTTTAGATTTGCAAAAATGTTCAAAGATAGTAGAGAAAGTTCCTGTACACCCTTCAGTCAGATTTCTTTAATGTTAAAATATTTCATAACTATGGTACATTTGTCAAAACTAAAAGATTAATATTGGGACATTATTATTATATAAACTCCAGACTTTATTCAAATTTCATCAGTTTTTTCAGTAATGTCCTTTTTCTGCTCCAGGATCCAATCTAGGATACTACATTGCATTTCGTCATCATGCCTCCTTATATTTCTCTGATCTGTGAGTTTCTCGGTCTTTCCTTGTTTTCCATGGTCTTGGAAGTTTTGAAGAGTACTGGTCAGGGATTTTGTAGACTGTTCCTCAATTTTGGTTTTCTGATGATTAGACCGGGTTTAAACTGGTGGTGGTAGTAGCAGTGGTAGTATCAGAACCATCTAACTTCAGGGGGGATAATGTGAATCAGGATCAGCACAAGGGTGATCCCTGTGAGGTGGAGGTCAGACATGCTTCCACTCTCCAACCATTTGACCAATTCTGACACCAGCCGTTTTTCCCACAGCACATTCTACTTCTCTTCTGGGTTCAATAATCCATTGCACTGACCACACAGAACTCATAGACCATACTTACAGTTAAGTGGTTTACTAAGGAACAGGGTAGAAATCAGGATCAGGATCAACAGGCTACAACTAAGAATCAGGAAACATGTAGACAAAGGCTGCCTTCTTCAGTGTAGAACAGCTCTCTCACCTCCTCTCGATGATGCAGGCCTCTTCACAGCTTCGTGAGGACAGGCCTCCTCTTGGTCCCCTGAAGACAGGCCTTCTCTTTGCCCCTGAGGACAGGCTTCTCTCAACTCCCTCAGGACAGGCTTCTCTCAATTCCCTCAGGACAGGCTTCTATTGGCCCTGCCATTTGTCACCACTGGGTCCCTTCTGGGCTTCTTGCTGTCTTCAGTGTTACAGCCCTTGACCCATGTTATAGCTTTTTTAGGAGGGTCCTTATCTCCTCTCTCTCTCTGTGATTTTTCTTTCTGTTTCTTCCTGCTGTTTCTTTCCTTGCTTCTTTCTGTCTTTCAAACCTCTGTAGGGCTGGTTGCTTAAATACACAAACTCCTTGTCAACTTCAAGGAATGGTGCTCCCACCAGGGCCATGAACTGACCAATCCCCTCTCAGTAGGCCACAGACACTTCATTTGCATAGTAGGCTACAACTCTCCTCATTTGCATAGTCAGTTGACCAATCCCTGCAAGGTGCATACCAGTCACAGGGCAGGCTGCAGCCCAGGACCAGACAAAAAGTATCAAACCAGAGGTTACTTACAGCTTACCCAGAAAATGTGAATCAACCTGAACAAAAGTAACAACTCCCCTGGGGTAAAAAACTAGGGCAAAGGTAACGCCTCAGTGGTCAGAGAAAAAAAATCTCTCAAGCTATTTTTCCAAAGAACCAAGATAAAAGACCACATAAAGGGACTCATTTCACCACACTGTGGTTGTGGATTTCTGGAAAGAATACTCGGAAGTAATGGGTCCTTCTAATTGCATCTAATCATAAGGTACATAATATCAACATGACTTATTACTGGTGATGTTAACCTTGATCACTTGGTTAGGGTAGTGTCTGCCATGTCTCTTCACCAAGTTACTATTCTTCCCTTTCCATACTCTGTTCTTTGAAAGCAAGTAACTAAGTACTGCACACACTCAAGGTGGAGGGGGTAAATGTCTACATATATTACTTGAAATTCTTCTATAAGGAAGATTTGTCTCTTCTATTTCCTTTATTTATTCAATCATGTAATTATAAATGATTTATTTGTTTATACCTCCCCCACACCCAGACCCCCGCACACATACCATAAACCACTAGAAAACCAGATAAAACATTTGAAATAACTCTTCAGGCATCAATTAACAGGCAACACAGGTCTGTGATCCCTGAAAGAAGAGAAACAAAGCAAGTGAGTCTTATGATCATCCTGGCTTTCAGCCTAGAGGTACTTTCTGGACAATTGCATAAGGAGGAGGAACCAAAGCAGAGTACAGTGGACTTACTGAGTTGAGAGAGAGATCAGTGTTTGGGGAAGCCAAGCCAGTTGGAATTTGTGAGGGAGAGTACCAGAGAGGAGGTAGCTACACAGAGAAAGAGTTCTCCAAGTCTGCATAGGGATCCCCTTGATTATTTTGACTGAATACTAATCTGTACATCCATAAGGCAAGACTCTTTAAGGCTGAGTGAAGAGCTACAGAGGAGTTCTAAGATGGGCCTTTCCCAGAGCACACACAGAGCTGGGAGACATTTGATCAACCAGTCAGAGTAGAGAGAACTTTTCCAACACCTGGGACTTTTCAGCAGAGATTCCAGAAAGATCAAACCTTAGTACTAAAGTAGTCCTAGAATAATGGCTACTCTAGACCTGTTCTAACAAAGCTTAAAAACAAATCTTCAAAGGATCAAGATGATCCCCAAGTACCTCAGCCTTTCACTGCCAGTGAAAACAAAATTCACCACTCTTTAAAAGAAGGCAACAACATCCATCATTCAACACTGAAACATTTACTCTGTCCAGCATTCAATAAAAAATTAGTAGATATGCAATGAAGCAGGAAAATGCAACCCATACCAGAAGAAAAATCAGTTAATAGAAGCAGACCCAGAAATGACAGAGATGGTACAATTAACAGCAAGGATTTGAAAACAGTTATAAATATACTCAAGGATTTAAAGGAAAATAATAAGATGAGATAAATGTAATGAAGTGATAAATGGAAAATATACAGTGAATCAGAATCTTTAACCTCCTCTTCAACAATATAAAGATGTTAGAACATTTTAACTCTAATTATCCCCTTCCAAATTTATAAGCTAATGCTGTCATGTATTTTAATTTATCCCATTTCTCTTAATTTATTATAACTATTATTATAGTTTTATGTGGCTAATGTTTGTTTGGATTTACCCATATTCTATCATTTTGCATCTGTGTTCACTTTCTTTCTGCCTAAAGTACACATTTTAGAATTTCCTTTAATGAATATTTGTGGTGCCAAATTATCTGCTTTTGTTTTTCTTGGAAAATGTCTTTATTTAGCCTCAATTTTAAAAAGATACTGCCATTGGTTATAGAATATCAGATTGACAATTATTTCTTTTAGCACATAAAACCCTTTAAAGATATTATTCCACTGAAACCTGTCATGCTAATTGTGACTCATGAGAGGGTGAACTACCTTTAAAAAATTTTTTTATGGCTGCTTTAAATATCTTTATATATTTTTTTATTTTGGTGTTCTGTAGTTTCCCTGTTGTGGGTCTCTGTCACTTTCTTTTTATTTATTCTGCTTGGGATTCATTGGATTTCTTGCATCTCTATACTGAATTTTTTCTTTTGTTCTAAAACCTTGTCAGGCATTATTTCTTCAGTTATTGCCTCTGCCCCATTTTCTTTCTCCTCTCCTTCCTTAACTTTGAATAGTCACTTGTTAGACTATTCTAAGTAGTCACTATCACTATATCCTCCATTGTTTTTTTCAAATTTATCATCTTTTTCTCTTTGTTCCATTTTCTGTGTAATTTTTTCAAATCTGTCTTTGAGTTCACTGATTCTGTTTTTGGCTGTGTCTAAATAACTATTAAACCACAAAATTTTAATCATTTTTTTTAATATGTTCTTTTTGGTTTCTTTTCAGATATGTTGATTTCTAATCATTTTTAACCCTTTCTTTTATTTCAAGTGATGTATTATATATACTTTTTTTCCTATTTGTACATCTAATGTCTTTCCAGTTCTTATTTTGATGTCATTTCTTTTTTTTTTAATTGTACTTCAGGTGAAGGTGTACAGAACAAATAGTTTCTCATTAAACAGTAGTACACATATTGTTTTATGACATTGGTTAACAACCTCATGACACATCAACCTTCTCCCTTCTCGACCTTTTTTTTGTGAAAATATACACAGCCGAAGATATACCACCTCAAAAATTTCTACATGCACAGTTCAGTGACATTGACTACGCTCTTCCAATTATGCCGCTATTCTCACTTTAGATGAAAGTTTACAGAAGAAAATAGTTTCTCGTTAAACAGTTAGTACACATGTTGCCCTATGAGAATGCTTAACAACCTCACTACACATTTTGATGTCATTTGTGCTGGCTCTTACTCATGGTGCTTTGTTTCCTGGTGGTTTGTGATTTTTTTTGTTTTGCTTTGTTGCTGTTAACTATAAACTGATTATTCTTTGAACATTATCTTTGGGAAGGAGGTCTGGGATGAAGGTAAGTTCATCCAAAGAGATTTGCCTTTGCTTCTGTTGGGTACCTGAGGGCATTAGGACTATTTTAAACCTAATTCTAAGTTTAAGATTTTTATTTTCCCCCCAAGTATCCATGTCGTATGTGTTTGGGCTGAAAACCTACATTAAGGCTGGCTTTTGGTTACAGATTTGTAGGGAGATATTCTATTTCCCAACTCAGTACCAAGTTTTGAGATAAGCAATTTTTGTTGTAGTCCCTTGGTGGTGATGGTAGTAGCAAGGAGATGGACTATTTCTAGTTTGCCTAACACTGAGAGTGCAGCCCTTTGAGGATCCAGCTTTATGATGGGCGAGGGTGTCTCCTGTTAAACTGCTTATTTTAGGTAGGCCGGGGTTCTGATTTCTAACCCACATGCTGTACAGCAGTATCAGAATTGAACATTAAGCTCTGCCAGTTTTGGTAGGTATCGTCCTAATTTTACTTTATTCCCACTTTAATTTGTCATATTTTATTTTTCAAAACATATATTTTTTACATTTTAACATCTCTGAAATCAGCATGCATCTTAAAACTGGCGGCATCTTAAAATCACTGTCAGTTAGGGTCAAGCATGATATAGATGTTATTGTTTATGCATGTATGAATATCAAAAGCACAGCATCAAAACTTGCAGAATGAATATCAGCGGCTCAAAAGAAAGTCTTGTGACTAATAATAGATCATTCTTTTAAACCCTAGAAATCAAATGTCAGTGGGGTGGGGATGATGAAAGTGGTGAATCGGACATATTTTGCAACATTCCTGAAACATGAGTCAAAAGTAGGTTAGCTCTATGATCGTAAAGTCAAGCTTCAGAGCCCAGCATCAATGGTTTTTAGTTCCTTTAAAGATGATTTTATGAAATAATGTATCATTAATAATCTTGATGGTACAGATTGTTGTGTGGAAAATCATTGACAGAATTCCGAAGAGTCAGATTAAATAGGAAGAAGTTTTAGGAATGCCGTAATCAACTTTTTCACTTATATTTTACTTTTATGTATGCCCAGGAATGATATGTGACAAAAACAGATGATTGATTAAGACTAAAATATTTCCTTTGGTAAGTGTAAAATAAAAATTTTGAATTACAGGAAATCATTATGTCCTAATTTGACAGCATTTTTTTCTTTCATAGTAGTAAATAAAAATGATACATCTATCAGCAAATGGTGCCTTAAAATAGATGGAATACATTAAGTCATCTTTCCGTTCTTGCCAGCTTCTGAATGCATTGAAGACTAAAAAAATCCATTAATTTTAGCAGGTAGATCTGCTATACTAACAGAAATATAAGTTGTATATTACTTTTGTAATTATGAAGCATATATTATTGCCAAAAAATTATTTAATTTTTAAGGAGTACTTCAAAAGGGATTTTGAAAGAAAGACATTTTTATTCTGTTTTATTTTAGGCTAGGGAAAAGTTTAGCAAGTTTATATATTATTTTAGTCCTTGTTTCTAATATTTGTGTATATTTTCCTCTCTTCTTGATTAGATTTGCTGGAGATTTGTCTATTTCATAACTTTTAAACAATCAAATATTTTAAATTTTCTGTTTAATTTTGTTTGTGTCTTAATTATCCCTATTCTGTTTACCTTGGAGGATTTTGTTGTTGCCATTACTTTTTTTTTTTCTTTTTCTTTATTTTATTGTTGTACCTTAAGTGAAAGTTTACAATTCAAATCAATCTCTCATACAAAAATTTACACATACATTGTTATGTGACCCTAATTGCTCTCCATGTACTGTGACAGCACACTTCTCCTTTCCACCCCAGATTTCCCATGTCCATTCAACCAGCTCCAGACCCTCTCTGCCTTCTCATCTCACCTCCAGACAGGAGCTGCCCATTTAGTCTCATGTATCTACTTGAGCTAAGAAGCACACTCTTCACGAGTATCATTTTATGTTCTATAGTCCAGTCTAATCTTTGTCTGAAGAGTTGGCCTTGGGAATGGTTTTAGTTCTGGGTTGACAGAGAGTCTGGGGGCCATGCCTTCTGGGGTCTAGTCTTTTTACTAGAATTTGAGTTTTGCATTCCACATTTCTCTTGCTCCATCAGGGACTCTCTGCTGTGTTCCCTGTCAGGGAGGTCATTGGTGATAGCTAGGCACCATCTACTTCTTCTGGTCTCAGGCTGATGAAGTCTCTGGTTTATGTGGCCCTTTTCTGTCTGTTGGGCTAATACTTTCCTTGTGACATTGGTGTTCTTCATTGTCCTTTACTCCAAGTGGGTTGGGACCAATTGATGCATCTTAGATGGCTGCTCACTAGCTTTTAAGACCCCAGACACCACTCACCAAAGTAGGATGCAGAACATTTTCTTAATAAACTTTGTTATGCCAATTGACCTAGATGTCCCCTGAAACCATGGTCACCAGACCCCTGCCCCTGCTACTCTGTCCCTTGAAGTGTTTGATTGTATTCAGGAAACTTCTTAGCTTTGGTTTAGTCCAGTTGTGCTTACTAACCCTGTAGTGTGTGCTGACCTTCCCTTCACCTAAGATAATTCTTGTCTACTATCTTGCTAGTGAATAACCCTCTCCCTCCCTCCCCACCCTCGTAACCATCGAAGAATGTTTTCTTCTGTGTTTAAACCTTTTCTAGAGTTCTTATAATAGTGGTTTTATATAATATTTGTCCTTTTACCACTGACTAAATTCACTCAGCATAAAGTCTTTACGATTCCTCCATGTTATGTTTCATGGATTCATCTTTATAGTTGCATAGTATTCCTTCGTGTGAATATACCATAATTTGTATATCCATCTGTCCGTTGATGAGCACTTGTTTCCATCTTTTTGCTATTGTGAACAGTGCTGCAATGAACATAGGTGTGCATATATCTATTCATGTGACAGCTCTTATTTGTCTAGGGTATATTTCAAGGAGTGAGATTGCTGGATCCTATGGTACTTCTATTTCTAGCTTTTTAAGGAAGTGCCAAATCGATTTCCAAAGTGGTTGTACCATTTTACATTTCCACCAGCAGTGTATGAGTGTTCCAGTCTCTCCACAACCTCTCTCCAACAATTATTATTTCATATTTTTTGGATTAATGCTAGCCGTGTTGGGGTGAGATGTTATCTCATTGTAGTTTTGATTTGCATTTCTCTAATGGCTAATGATTGTGAGCATTTCTTCATGTGTCTGTTAGCCATCTGAATGTCTTCTTTAGTGAAGTGCCTGTTCATATCCTTTGCCCATTTTTTAGTTGGGTTATTTGTCTTTTTGTTGTTGAGGTTTTGTAGTATCTTGTAGATTTTAGAGATTAGATGCTGATCGGATTTGTCACAGCCAAAAATTTTTTCCCAGTCTCTAGGTTGTCTTTTTATGCTGTTGGTAAAGTCTTTTGATGAGCATAAATGTTTGATTTTTTTCAGAGCTCCCAGTTATCTAGTTTCTCTTCTGGTGTTTGTGCATTGTTAGTTATGTTTTGTATTCTGTTTATGTCATGTATTAGGGCTCCTAGCATTGTTCCTATTTTTTCTTCCATGATCTTCATCGTTTTTGATTTTACATTTAGGTCTTTTATCGATTTTGAGTTAGTTTTTGTATGTGGTGTGAGGTATGGGTCTTGTTTCAGTTTTTTGCAGATGGATATGCAGTTATGCCAGCACCATTTGTTAAAGAGACTGTCTTTTCCCCATTTAATGGACTTCGGGCCTTTGTCAAATATCAGCTGCTCATAAGTGGATGAATTTACGTCTGGATTCTCAATTCTGTTCCATTGGTCTATGTGTCTGTTGTACCAGTACCAGGCTATTTTGACTAGTGTGGCAGTGTGATAGGTTCTAAAATCAGGTATTGTGAGGCCTGCCACTTTGTTCTTCTTATTCAGTAATGCTTTACTTATCTAGGACCTCTTCCCTTTCCATATGAAGTTGGTGATTTGTTTCTCCATCTCATTAAAAAATGCAATTGGAATTTGGATCAGGATTGCATCGTATCCACAGATTGCTTTGGGTAGAATTGACATTTTCACAATGCTGAGTCTTCCTATCCATGAGCAAGTTATGTTTTTCCACTTATGTAGGTCTCTTTTGGTTTCTTGCAATAGTGTCTTGTAGTTTTCATTGTCTAGGTCTTTTACGTCTCTGGTTAGATTCATTCCTAGGTATTTTATCTTCTTGGGGGCTATTGTAAATGGTATTGATTTGGTGATTTCCTCTTCCAAGTTCTCTTTGTTGGTGTAGAGGAATCGAACTGATTTTTATATGTTTATCTTGTATCCTGATACTTTGCTAAAATCTTCTATTATTTCCAGCAGTTTTCTTGTGGATTCTTTGGGGTTTTCTGTGTATAAGATCATATCATCTGCAAATAGAGATACTTTTACTTCTTCCTTACCAATTTGGTTGCCCTTTATTTCTTTTTCTAGCCTAATTGCTCTGGCTAGGACCTCCAGCACAATGTTGAATAAGAGTGGTGACAAAGGGCATCCTTGTCTGGTTCCCGTTCTCAAGAGGAATGCTTTCAGACTCTCTCCATTTAGGGTGATGTTGGCTGTTGGCTTTGTATAAATGCCCTTTATTATGTTGGGAAATTTCCCTTCTAGTCCTATTTTGCTGAGAGTTTTTATCATGAATCGGTGTTGGACTTTATCAAATACCTTTTCTACATCAATTGATAAGATCATGTGATTCTTGTCTTTTGTTTTATGTAATGGTTACACTGATTGTTTTTCTAATGTTGAGCTATCCCTGCATACCTGGTATGAATCCCATTTGGTCATGGTGAATTATTTTTTTGAAATGTTGTTGAATTCTATTGGCTAGAATTTTGTTGAGGATTTTTGTGTCAATGTTCATGAGGGATATTGGTTTGTAATTTTCTTTTTTTGTGGTGTCTTTACCTGGTTTTGGTATCAGGGTTATGCTGGCTTCATAGAATGAGTTTGGGAGTATTTCATCTTTTTCCATACTCTGAAATGCCTTCAGTAGTGGTGGTGTTAACTCTTCTCTGAAACTTTGATAGAATTCTCCAGTGAAGCCATCCGGGCCAGGGCTTTTTTTTTTTCTTGGGAGTTTTTAAATTACCTTTTCGATCTCTTCTTTTGTTATAAGTTTATTTAGCTGTTCTACCTCTGTTTGTGTTAGTTTAGGTAGGTAGTGAGTTTCTAGAAATTTGTCCATTTCCTCTAGGTTTTCAAATTTGTTAGAGTACAATTTTCCATAGTATTCTGTTATGATACTTTTAATTTCAGTTTGGTCTGTTGGGATATGCCCATCTCATTTCTTATTCAGGTTATTTGCTTCTTTTCCTGTTTTTCTTTTGTCAGTTTGGCCAACGGTATATCAATTTTGTTGTTCATTTTCAAAGAACCAGCTTTTGGTCTTGTTAACTCTTTCTATTGTTTTTCTATTCTCTATTTCATTTAATTCTGCTCTAATTTTTATTATTTGCTTTCTTCTGGTGTCTGAGGGCTTCTTTTGCTGCTCTTTCTATTTATTCAAGTTGTAGGGTTAGTGTTTTTATTTTGGGCCTTTCTTCTTTCTGGATGTGTACATTTATTGCTATAAATTGACCTCTGAGCACTGCTTTTGCTGTGTCTCAAAGGTTCTGGTAGGATGTGTTTTCATTCTTGTTTGATTCTATGAATTTGTTTATTCCATCCTTAATTTCGTCTATAACCCAGTAGTTTTTGAGCAAGGTGTTGTTCAGTTTCCATGTTTTTTTTTTTTTTTTCCCTTAGCTTTTTCTGTTATTGATTTCTACTTTTATGGCTTTATGGTCAGAAAAGATGCTCTGTAATATTTCAATGCTTTGGGTTCTGTTGAGGCGTGCTTCATGGCCTAATATGTGGTCTATTCTGGAGAATGTTCCATGTGCATTATAAGAGAAAGTATACTTGGCTGCTGTCGGGTGGAGTGTTCTGTATATGTCTACGAGATAAGTTGGTTGATTGTGGCGTTTAGATCTTCCGTGTCTTTATTGAGCTTCTTTCTGGATGTTCTGTCCTTCACCGCAAGTGGTGTGTTGAAGTCTCCTACTATTATTGTGGAGCTGTCTATCTCTGTTTTCAATGCTGTTAGTGTTTGTTTTATGTATTTTGGAGCCCTGTTGTTGGATGCCTAAATATTTATTATGGTTATGTCCTCCTGGGGTATTGACCCTTTAATCATTATATACTGTCCTTTCTTATCCTTTGTGGTGGATTTTACTTTAAAGTCTATTTTGTCATAGATTAATATTGCCACTCCTGCTCTTTTTTGAGTGTTGTTTACTTGACACATTTTTTTCCCTCCTTTGAGTTTTAGTTTGTTTGTGTCTTTAAGTCTAAGGTATGTCTCTTGTAGGAAGCATATAGACGGATCATTTTTTTAATCCATTCTGCCGCTCTCTGTCTCTTTATTGGTGCATTTAGTCCATTTACATTCAATGTTATTATTGATAGGTACGAGTTTAGTGCTGTCATTTTGATGTCTTTTTTTGTGTGTCCTTCAGTTTCTTTGTTCCACTTAATTTTCCGTGCTGAGTCATTTTTCTTTATGTATTTTCTTTTCATCTTTTTCATTGTTGTGGATTTTTTATTTGCTAAGTCTTTATATTTTTCCTGTGTTTTATTTTGATGTGTGGGATTGTTAGTTTTCTTTGTGGTTATCTTAATATTTACCCTTATTTTTCTAAGTTTAAACCAATCTTTTATTTCTTTATATAGCCTTGACTTCCTCTCCATATAAAAAATCTATGTCTACATTTTTTAGTCCCTCCTTTTTGTTTTATATTGTCATCTTTTCATTTTGACATCTCTGTTTCCCTATTTTCAGTGTTTTATCTCTGATTTATTTTTGCAACTTCCCTTTCTGGGTTGCTATCTGGTTGCTGTGTCCTGTGTTCTAGTTTTGGGTTGTTACCTGATGTTATTGATTTTCTAACCAGAGGACTCCCTTTAGTATTTCTTGTAATTTTGGTTTGGTTTTCGCAAATTCCCTAAACTTTTGTTTATCTGGAAATGCCCTAATTTTGCCATTGTATTTGAGAGACAGTTTTGCTAGATATATAATTCTTGGCTGGCAATTTTTTTCCCTTTAAGGCTTTATATTTGTCATCCCATTGCCTTCTTGCCTGCATAGTTTCTGCTGAGTAGTCTGAGCTTATTCTTATTGACTCTCCTTTGTAGATAACTTTTCATTTATCCCTTGCTGCTCTTAAAATTCTCCCTTTGGTTTTGGCAAGATTGATTATAATATGTCTTGGTGACTTTCTTTTGGGATCTACCTTATGTGGGGTTTGATGAGTATCTTGGATAGATATCTTCTCATCTTTCACGATATCAGCGAATTTTTCTGCCAACAAATCTTCAACAATTTTCTCTGTATTTTCTGTTATCCCTCTCTGTTCTGGTACTCCAATCACTCGTAGGTTATTCCTCTGAATAGAGTCCCACATAATTCGTAGGGTTTCTTCATTTTTTAAAATCCTTTTATCTGACTTTTTTTTTTTTTGTCAAGTGCTTTATCTTTAATCTCACTAATTCTGACTTCTGTTGCCTGAATTCTGTTCCTATGACTTTCTATTGATTTGTCTAATTCTGAAATTTTATTGTTAATCTTCTGGATTTGTGATTGTTGTCTCTGTATGGGTTCTTGCAGCCTCTTAAGTTTGTCATCAGGCTCTTCTCTAATCTCCTTGAGCTCCTCTATTGCTTGATCTGCATTTTGCACAATCTCCTTCCTGATCTCTTGAAGAGTTCTGTATATTGATCTTTTGCATTCTGCCTCTGGTAATTCCAGGAAATTCTCTTCCTCTGGAAAAAAAATTCTTGGTTCTTTATTTTGGGAGCTTGCTGAAGCCTTCTTGGTCTGCCTCTTTACGTGATTTATTATTGACTGTTGTCTCTGAGCCATCAATAAGTTATTATATTTCTTTATTTTGTGTTTGCTTACTATGTCCTAGCTTCTTGTTTTGATATGCCCAAATAGGCTGCTCATGTGAGCTAGCCCAATCATTGGTGCCCCTGAAGCTCCAACATCCTGCCACCAGGTTGCCAGCCCTGCCACGAGGTATGTGAGCCCAGGAGTCCACCCACTCCTCCGTATGGATTCAGCTCAGGAGTCCAGGTAGTCGACAACCAAGTATATGGTGCAGGCTCTCACCTACAGTCCGAGACAGGCATGGGTGATTGATGTAGGCACAGGTATCTAGCTGCAGTAGGGGGTCACATGCTGAGCAAGGTGGGAGCCAACAGCAGCCCCCGAGTGTCTGCAAGGAAAGCATCTCCCTGTCCCCTAGAGTGCATAGGTGGGTGGGTTTTGCAGCTGCACTATGAGCACCTAGTGCTGTTGGTTTTAAGAACTGGGGGGGCACCTCTTATTCTTGGGCCCCTGTTGATAAGTAGCATGGGTGGAACCACCAGTCTTCAGACCCCGATGTAGGTAGGTGAAGACCCTGCTTAATGGGTAGAGGAGTGTCAAATGTCATGAACCTGCCACTTCACAACTGAAACAGTTGATGTTAGACTTCAGGTATATACCCTGTTGTACTGTGGTAATGAGGGCCTATGCTGTTGAAATGGGCCCACACAACTCTATACAGGGGGAAAGCCACTCAAAGTCCATGGACCACTTATGCCTGTGCCTAGGCAAAGGAACTGTGCCTACCCTGAGTTCCTGGCTTCGGGGAGCCAGCAGATTATTTTTTCCCTGTTTGTTAATTTGTTCCCCTCCAAGGCCAGGGGAATGGCTTAGGGTGCATGACGGGTCCTATTTCCAGCCCAGGGGACTCAGCAATCGCTGAAGCCATCCTGGACCCAGTGCAGAGCAGGGAGCAGGGAGGTAAATGAGAAAGGGTTTTTTTCCCAAAGGGGGTGATTTTCATCCGCATGGTAGGCCAGACGCAAGTACTTATCTTTTGCCGATTGAGGGCTATTTCTCACTGGTTCTGGATGGCCAAATAGACTCTCTACCACTGGGTCTCTCCCAATGTGGAAAACACCTCCCAAGCACCATTGCTTGCCTCACCATGCACCACAAGCTGATCTGGCCTGAACAGCTCCAGCTCCTGCCAGGTCAGATCCAGCAACTCCTCACTGCCTCTGAACCGTCTCTCCCTCCCCCTGCCATTCAGTCCAATTCCTCAACATCAAATTCCTTTGCCTTTGATGTTCAGGGCTCCTGGATTGTCATATATAATCGATTGACTTGTTTTTTCAGGTTTTTGTTGTAAGAGGGACTATTGGAAGCGACTGACTATGCTGCCATCTTGGCCCCGCCTCTCTATTGCTGCTTCTTATAGCATCTTTTTTCTCCCTTAAAAAATATGTAACATTTAAAACTATATATTTTCTGCCAAATACTGGTTTGACTTTATCACAAAGATTTAGATGAGTTAGTGTTTTCATTATTATTTTACAAATAGATGACTAATAATAATTACTAATATTTGCCATACACTTTATAACTTATAATACAGTCCCTTTTACGTTATCTCTCTCTCTCTGTCTTTTTTTTTTTTTTCACTTTGTTCAAGTTCCTATTTTTGGAGTACTTGTTTATTTTATGGGCAATTATTGACTATTTCTACAACATTTGTGCCATTAACGTTTAATTACTGACAGGAGATATAGCCCGTAAAATGTTTTTCTTTGTTGTCTTTAATGAGATTTTTCTCTATAGTCTAGTAGGTGATCAATTTCTATGCATGAACACGTATGGCTCTTATTTGTAGAATATAAAATATGGAATAATTCTCTGTGTTATGAATTGTGTGAGAGCTCCAAAATTGACGTGTTTGACTGGTATCAGAATGACTGGCCTCGGCCTGAAACCCAACTCAATCTTAGTTGTTGCTTATTTCCCCTGTAACGTTAGTCTTTAGACAGACTCAAGTACATAACAAAGGATTTCCTCTGCAACCAGTAACCTTTAGGCAGACTTACATACATAACAAAGGAAACATTTTTCTCTGTGGTTAAACTTAAGATGGAAAGAATGTTCCTAAGGGAAGGTCATGATGCCAGACCTGAAATCCCTCAGCAGCCCTCAGAAGATGATTTACCCAAAACAAGCAATTTAAATGGAATGTTCTCAGAAAGAATATCTTATGACCTTGTGACCACCCTGTAACACCTCCCCCAGTCATATATTTATGTAATTTAGGAAACTAGACAATCCAAATAGCCCACACACGTGTTTCCAACCAATCACTGTACAGCACCTGATTTTAGTTTTCCTGCCGCCTGCTTCCTGATTTTCCTCATAAATATGATTCTGTAACTCGACCATTTTGGAGCGTTGGCTTCACTTTGTGAGATCTGATGTGTCCCCAGTTTGAACTGTTTTAAATCTTCAATAAATCTCTTTCCTTTAACTTCCAGGCAACATGGCGCTATAGTCAGAAACACCGCGCTGTCCCTCCACAGCAAAGATCAGAAAAACTAAGTCAAACAGAGTCACACGTCAATCCTGAAACCCTCAGCATCAAATAAAGAGATAAAGAACTCAGCCAAGCACTGAATGGAATAAGAAACTGACTGAGAACAGAGCACGAGGAGAGATACATGCAGAGGTCCCCTATCAGCTACCGCAGCATGGATCCACCATCTTGGACTCCTATCGGAGATCAGCAAACAGGGGGTATGAGAAAGCAGCTTCATAGAGCTTCCAGTAGGAGATAGAACAATCGGTAACCAATGATATAGGCTTTCACACCCCCCACCCTTCTTCACCCCCACTTAGCCTCCTCTGCTTCCTGCACTCACAGTCTCTTGGTAGGAAAGCAACAGCTTCACCTTGGTGTTGCTTGGATACCACCCGCCCACACTGGCCGGCTCCCTGAGTGCCTTTTGTTGGCTGTTGGTGTTGCTTTTCTCTGCTTCTTTAGATTTCTTCCTTACCTCTCACCACCTCCGCCTCCTTTCTCTCAAATACCTGGCTCCGTGCACCATCTTTGCTTCTTCCTGAAAGGCTGCAAAACACCTCTAGACTGTGAAACTGCTTCCCGGCCTGTGCTGCTATGCCAGTGGGACCCCCAGGGCTTTTTTGTTTGCTTGTTTGCTCCAATTTGTTCTGTTTTGATTTGTTTGTTTTCTTTTTATTTTCTCTGCTTGGGAGCCCCTTCTAGCTGGGCAGTACCATGCGGCTTGCAAGCTACTCCCTTACTCTGCACAGATGGACAGGGACATCCTTGGGGGCATTTCTTTTTTCTTGGTTTTGTTTTTCTTTTTTTGTGTGTGTTTCTTTGTTTTATTTTGTTCTGTCTCTTATTCCTTTTTTATCTTTCTTCATTTCCAGTTTCTCGATTTATTCATTTTTTTCTTTTACCCTTTTTCTTTCCATTTTTGTTTTTCCCCATTTCTCAGTCTCTCACCTCTCCACTCCAATAGCAAGCTCCCTTAGCACTCTTTTTTGTTTGTGTGTATGTTTTCGGCTCCTGTTCCTCTCTGCTCTCTCTCATCTTTCCCATAGCCATCTTAGCTCCACACATCACAATCTACTTCCTCCTTCCTGTCTACCTGCACTGTGCACTGAACATCACACTCCCGAGCAGCACAGGCACGGCCTACTGGAACCTGCCCTGCACTGATTCCCAGTCTGCTCTGTCAGCCCTGGTATGTGCCACAAACAACTCATCCCATCAAATCGTCTTCAGCTGGATCTGCCCTGCTGTACCATACCTGAGTGACTGACCCTGCCCATTGAAGAGGGAGGTGAAAAGTATCATGCCCACAGACGAGCAAACAACAAAGAACACACAGCCCGCCTGCTCAGACATAACCAAATAAAACAAAAAGCAGGACAAAACAAACAAATCTACAATCAATAAATGAGGAAAATAACCACTGAATGCCCCAAAGACAGCAAACAATATCAAAACATTTACAAAAACAGGACAGGATGGTTCCAGTAGGCATCGAAAACAAAACACCAGATGACCTTCCAGTAGAAGAAAAGGCACTAGACCTAAATGATAGGACATTCAAATCTCTAATATTCAGAATTTTCCAAGAATTGAAGCAAAAAGCAGATGAAAATGAGGAAAAAATAGACAAATTCCTGGAAAATACAGACAAAAAGATCTAAGAATTCAAGAAAATAATACAGGAACAAAATGCTAAAATAAATTCACAACTAGAAATCATACAAAAACAACCATTAGAAATCCAAAAGACAAACAGCAAGATTTCAGAAATGGACAGTGTCATAGAAGGGCTGAGGAATAGGTTTGAAATGACGGAAGATAGGATCAGTGAAACTGAAGACAAACACTTGTATGAAACTCAGTTTCAGGAAGAATTAGAAAAAAGAATGAAGAAAAATGAAGAAACCCTGAGAATTATGTGGGATACAACCAAAAGCAAAAATCTACGAGTGATCAGAGTTCCAGAAAAGGGGGAGAAAACAGAAAACACAAGAGGATCACTGAAGAATTGCTGGCAGAAACTTCCCCAATATTGTGAAAGATGAAAAGCTGGCCATCCATGAAGCTCAACAAACCCCATATAGGATAGACCGCAAAAGAAAATCACCAAGGTATGTCATAATCACTAAAACCGAAGACAAACAAAGAATCCTGACAGCAGCTCAAGAAAAAGCAAAAAGTCACGTACAGAGGAGAAACAATAAGACTAAGCTCGAATTATTTGGCAGAAACCATGCAGGCAAGGAGGCAATGGGATGACATACATAAAACCTTGAAGGAAAAAATTGCCAGCCAAGGATAATATATCCTCCAAAACTCTCATTCAAATATGATGGTGAAATTAGGTCATTTCCAGATAAGGAACTATGTAAAAACCAAACCAAACTTACAAGACTTATTAAAGGGAGTCCTTCGATCTGAGAACAAACAACATCAGACCACAGGCTGAATCTAGGACACAGGATTGTACTAGCTAGATAGAACCTAGGGCATGAACTCTTAAGGACTATGCAAAACCAAAAGAATTACAACAGGGAACAAGAGAGGTTAATATGTAAATGACAACAGCATCAGAACAATAAAAGAGGGAATAAACGGTGTAGGGACAGAACCTTCTAATGGAGAGGAAGTCAAGTGATACCAAGTAATAATAGATGGCTTCAAACCTAGGAAGATAAGGGTAAATTTCAAGGTAAACACAAAGAAAGTTAACAAACCTACTCATCAAAATAAGGAAGAAAAACATAAAGTCTCAGTAAAAACAAAACCTACAAAAACAAAAGAAATGAAAAAAAAAATCCACAAACAAAAAGAACTCAGCACAGGAGAGTAAGAGGAACAAAGAAAATGTCAGCACCACAAAAAAAAGAAAAAGCACTACAAAATGCAATCCCGCTCCTAGGAATATATCCTAGAAAAATAAGAGCCGTCACATGAATAGATATTTGCACACCCATATTCACTGCAGCACTGTTCACAATAGCAAAAAGGTGGAAACAACCTAGATGCCCATTAACAGATGAATGGATAAACAAACTATGGTACATACACACAATGGAGTATTATGCAAAGATAAAGAACAGTGATGAATCTATGAAGCATCTCATAACATGAATGAAACTGGAGGACATTATGCTGGGTGAAATAAGTCAATCACAAAAGGACAAATATTGTATGAGATCTCTATTGTAAAAACTCATGTTAAAGTTTACATATACAAAAAGAAACAATCTTTGTTGGTTACGAGGGATGGGGGTGGGGGTGGGAGAACTAAATAGATAATAGACAAATGGTAACTTTGGTGAAGCGTAAGACAGTACACAATACTGGGGAAGCCAGCACAACTTGTACAAGGAAAGGTCATGGAAGCTCCATAGACACTTCCAAACTCCCTGAGGGACTGAATTGCTGGATGGAGGGCTGTGGGGACCATGTTCTCAGGAAACATCTAGCTCAATTGGCATAACACAGTTTATAAAGACAATGTTCTACATTGTACCTTGGTGAGTAACGCCTGGGGTCTTAAAAGCCTGTGAGCAGCCATCTAAGATACTCCACTGGCCTCACCCCTTTGGGAGAATGAAGAGAACAAGGTATAAAGAAAAGATTAGTCCAAAGGACTAATGGACCACAGCTACCATGGCCTCCATCAGACTGAGTGGAGTAGAGCTAGATGATGCCCGGCTACCACCACTAACTGCTCTGACTGGGATCACAATAGAGAGTCCTGGATAGAGCTGGAAAAAGATGTAGAAGAAAATTCTAACTCCCAAAAAGAAGACCAGATTTACTGGCCTGACAGAGACTGGAGAAACTCCAAGAGTATGGCCCCTGGACACCCTTTTAGCTCAGTGGTGAAGTCACTCCCGAGGTTCACTGTTCATCCGGAGATTGGACAGCCTCATAAAACAAAACAGGACTAATGAGGCACTGCAGTCCAGGGACAAGGACTAGAAGGCAGGAGGGGACAGGAAAGCTGGTGATAGGGAACCCACGGTTGAAAAGGGACAGTGTTGACATGTTGTGGGGTTGTTAACCATTGTCATAGGATAATATGTGTACTAACTGTTTAATGAGAAACTGTTTTGCAAACCTTCATCTAAGGTACCAAAAAAAAGAATTATCTATGTGAGATCAAATTGACAATAGCAACTCAAAAGGTTTGATGGGAAGCCTAGGGGACAGTGAGTTGAAGATAATGGTCATGGAATAATTTGGAAAAGGATGGTGAGAATAGCAGCACAACTGGAAGAATGTAATCGATGTCACTGAATCGTACATGTAGAAACTTTTTTGTTTGTTTGTTTGTTTTAATGAAGAGAAGTTTATTTCCTCACAGTCAAAGTAGGCTAAAAGTCCAAATTCCAGGCATCAGCTCCAGTTGAAGGCTTTTTCTCTCTGTCGGCCTTCTCATCACTGTTCCCCCAGACTAGGAGCTTCTCGGTGCAGGGACCCCCGTCCAAAGGATGCGCTCTGCTCCTGGCACTGCTTTCTTGATGGTATGAGGTCCCCCTGTCTCTCTGCTCACTTCTGTCTTTTATATCTTAAGAGATTGCCTCAGGACACAATCCAGTCTTACAGATCAGGTCCTGCCTTACTAACACAACTGCCACCCACCCTCCCTCGTTAACATCATAGAGGCAGGTTTACAACATACAGGAAAATCACACAGTACCAGGAATCATGGCCCAGACAAACTGATATACACATTTTGGAGGGGACATAATTCAAACTATGACATTCCACCCTTTGGCCCCCCAAAAATCACATCCTTGCAACATGGAAAACGTATTCACCCCATCATATCACAGCAAAAGTCTTAACTCCAAGTCCAAAATCCAAAAATTCCTCTTCATCTGTGAAATCTAAAATACAAGTTATTTGCTTCCAAAGGTACAATGGCAGACTGGGCACAAGCTAGACATTTCCATTACAAATGGGAGAAACTAGAGGAAAAGAAGTGATAACAGGCACCAAGCAAGTCAGCAGAACACATTACATTAGCCCTCAAGGCTTTGAAAATAATCTTCTGTTCTCTGAGACAATTTACACAGTAGCCCTGCCCTCCAGACTCTAGGTATCGGCCACACTCTCTGGATTTTGAGTGGAGGCCCCTCGGCCCTGGGCTTCAGCTCTGCCTTCCAGGCACACTGGGGCAGCACCTCTGCTCCCTTGGCTTTAAGCGCACCATTCTCCTAGTCCATCGGAGTGACAACTCCACCCTTAGAAACACCAGAGGCCATGGCTTTACCCTTTGAAACCCCTGAGGTCATGGCCATACCTTTTGAGGCTGAAGCAGCTCGGCTTCTTGTGTCCCTTGTCTCTTCAGCTTCTGCTTCCTATGGCCTCTAGGCCCTCGGGCCTCACACCCGCATCTGCCCTGCTGGGGCAGGTGTTCCAAAGCTCAGGAGCTCCACTGGTATAAGTGCCCAGAGGCACCCCACTCCACCAGAAAGCCTCGTGCACACAGACAATCAGCTCTCTCGCTCCGTGGGTCAGCTCCAGCGCCGTCTTTCACAGGTCTCCTGGTTCTGCTGCTGTTGGTCCTCTGTCACTGCCGCACGTCTATCCATTCACAGTTTTAAAACCGCTTCTACATTTTAGGTATCTGTTAGAGCAGCACCCCACTCTCTCGGTACCAAATTCTGTCTTAGTCATCTAGTGCTGCTATAACAGAAATACCATAAGTGGATGGCTTTAACAAAGAGAAATTTATTTCCTTACAGTCAAAGTAGGCTAAAAGTCCAAATTCAGGCTGTCAGCTCCGGGGGAAGGCTTTTTCTCTCTGTCGGCCTTCTTCTCTTCAGTGTTCCCCCAGACTAGGAGCTTCTCTGTGCAGGGACCCCGGTCCAAAGAACGCGCTCAGCTCTCGGCACTGCTTTCTTGATGGTATGAGGTCCCCCTACATGTAGAAACTTTTGAAATTGTGTAACTTTGGCTATGTATATTTTCACCAAAAAAGTTCCTCCAAGGTCGAGAAGAGAGAGTGTTGACATGTCTTGGGGTTGTTAACCAATGTCATAAAACAATATGTGTACTGACTGTTTAATGAGAAAGTATTTGTTCTGTAAACCTTCATCAAAATACAGTACAAAAATTTAAAAAACAACTTTTAATAGAGTACATGTTATTGCTCTTAGACAGAATCATGTAGTTTAGATCCTCTTATGCCTTTGTACATTATCTGTTGTGCAAGGGTTCCAAAAGTGAGGTGACTGGCATGCCTAGGGTGGCTGACTCAGGTGTAGGCCCAACTCCATTTGTGACTTCTACTTCTCCTTCTGCATTCCTAAATGTAACCTTGACTTCTTCATATGCATATGGCCCTGGGCCTCTAGCTGAGTGTAACCAGCAGACTAACTTCTTCTCATTCATATGTGTATGGCCTTTGGCCTCTAGCTGGGCAGAATCAGCAGACCCTGGCCCCCATCAGTCATCTTGGGACCCCCTTGTAAGCACATTCTTCCACAATTATGTGAGTGTTCCCAAGCCCCTTAACCCACATATACCCTGTTAATCAATCCCAACCAAAGCCGTACTTTGAGATATCCTGCCTTCCACTTTACTGATTGCTGGCCAACCAATAGGATCAGATCAGAATATTGTAAGCTAAGTTCCTGATTCAACCCTTTATGAGATGCAACACGTCCCTGGCTTGAGGTGCCTTTGCTGTCAATAAATGTCTTTATTTTCATTTTAAACAGAGTTCACATTGTCACTTGACAACACTGTTTAATCTGTCCTTGATACTGAAGAAGTAAAATCTCCCAACATTATTGTATTTTTATCATCTCATTAAAAGCCAGTCAGTCTACATTATGTGTTTAACTGCATGTTGTTTCATATCAATTTATGACATTTTTATTATTGACTATCTTTTATCATAGTGATAACTCTACCTGCCTTAGTGCTTTTTGCTCTAAATTCTACTTTATCTGACATTAACATTGCTATCCCTGCTTTTCTTTTCTAAAAGTTTAGTTTCTTTGCCTGTCCTCTTACAGTCTTTCTAGACCTTTTGGCTTATAAGTGTCAAGTAATTTATGTAAGTGTCTATATAAGGATTTAGATTATTTAGTATAATTTTGTTATACTTGATTTTACTATTTTATGCTTTGTAATTTTTATTCTTGTTTCTTCCGTTCTGCCTTATCCTTGGGTTTTGCTTTGTTTCCTTTCATCTTTTAAATCAATTTGGAGGGGAATTTAGCAGCTTAAACAACAAACATTGATTATTTTTCTAATTTCTGAAGGTCAGAGTCTGGGAGTGGTTTAGCTGTGTGGTTCTCATGAAGGTCTCTCATGAGGTTGTAGTTAAGATGTCCGTTGGTGTTGTAGTCTTCTGAAGTCTTGACTGGACTGGAAAATCTGCTTCCAAGCTTCCATGACTGCTTTCAAAAGGCTTTTTGTTCCTCAGTAACAGTTGGCTGGAGGCAAATGGCTTCCCCCAGACCGGAGTGATGCAAGAGAGAGTGGGAAAGACAAACATAGAAGCCACAGTATCTTTTATAACTGAATCTCACAATGGCATCCATTCACTTTTGCCGTATGCTATTGGTCACACGGGGGTCCCTGCGTGCCGCACACAGTTTGTGCTTGTCTACTAACTGAGGAAGACAGGCCTGGTAATCTAATTCCATAAGATTATAGTCATTGAAAACCCTACAGAGCACAGTTCTATGCTAAAATACATGAGGTCACCATGAATCAGAACTGATGTCATCCCAGCTGGCAGTGCCCATCCAGGGCGGCTGCCTGTCCCACCGCCCTCACCTCAGGCAGAGACCACGCAAATACGGCTGAAGCCACCCAGGGGGATGCCCCGCTAAGGCCTCACTTGGCCAGAGTGCCCTGCGTGTAACACCCAGGCCCGAGGCTACAGCTCCTCCCGAAGGGTTGGCCACTAAACAGTCAGGGCTGTTTCAATGGAAGGAGAAGGAGCGGGAAAGGAGGCCTGGAGAGCAGGTAGAAGAGGTGCCCAGCGGGGTTGGAAGAGTGTAACGCCCATTACGGGGGAAACAGGGAAGGCAGGAAAGAAGGGAAGGGAGCCTGTGGCCAGCTGGATGGCAGGGCCTGATGCGGCTCTTGGAGACTGGGCGGGGACCAAGCAGGACCAGCGGTGCAGGCAGTCCGCCAGGCAGCTGCAGTGGCATGGGTCCCAGGTCCGACCTGTGACGGTCCTCCTGCACACCTCTCTCCTGTATATAATATGTTGTTCACACAACATCCTAATCACATAGCGCACACCTCACAGAAGGTATTGTGGACCTTAAGCAACGCACACATGTACTTGGCCGATATATAAGTGGTTAAACGTTCAGCTGCTAACCAGTTCAAATCCACTAGCAGCTCCTTGGAAACCCTATGGGACAGTTCTGCTGTGTCCTATAGGGTTGCTGTGAGTTGGAATCTACTTCACGACAACGCGTTTGGTTTTTTTCATAAGATACGCGGTTTTGTACACGTTGACTTTTTTTTATGCTTTCCTCATACTTTCTCACTCTTTATTAATTAATTTGGGGTTCTGTGATTTCTGAAATCAATCTCTCTCTCTTCTGTATCTTTTTCTAATATATCAGTTAAAAACACTTATCAAATACATATTATATATATATAGAGAGAGAGATTTATTGCAAGGAATTGGCTTACACAATTGTGAGGTTGGCTAGGCAAGCTGAAATCCATAGGGCAGGCCATCAGGAAGGGCAGGCTGGAACTCCTAGGAGGCCTGAAGCTGCTGTCCACAGGTGAAATTTCTTCTTCCAGAGAAACCTCAGTTCTGTTCTAAAGGAGTTTTTCTTAATTAGTCCCACTCATATTATCTAGAATAACCTCCTTTACTTACAGGCAATTGATTATGAACCGTAATAACATCTTCAAAATACCTTCACAGAAACACCTAGATTAGTTTGGTGGAATAACTGGGGCCTATAACCTACTTCAGGAACCCTGGTGTCACAGTGGTTAAAGCGCTCTCGGCTGCTAACTGAAAGGTTGGCAGCTTGAACCCACAGCTGCTCTGCAGGAGAAAGATGTGGCAGTCTGCTTCTGTAGAGATTACAGCCTTGGAAATCCTATGGGGCAGTTCTACTCTGTCCTACAGTGTCACTATCAGTCAGAATTGACTCAATGGCAAGGAGCTTCTTTTTTTTTATTTTTTTATTTTTTTTTATTGTACTTTAGATGAAGGTTTACAGAACAAATAGTTTCTCATTAAACAATCAGTACACATATTGTTTTATGACATTGGTTGACAACCCCAGGACGTGTCAACACTCTCCCTTCTCAACCTTGAGGAACTTTTTTTGGTGAAAGTATACATAGCCAAAGTTACATCATTTCAAAAGTTTCTGCATGTACAATTCAGTGACATCGATCACATTCTTCCAGTTGTGCTGCTATTCTCACTATCCTTTTCCAAATTATTCAATGACCATTATCTTCAACTCACTGTCCCCTAGGCTTCCCATCAAACCTTTTGAGTTGCTGTTGTCAATTTGATCTCACATAGATAATTCTTTTGTTTTTTTGTACCTTAGATGAAGGTTTGCAGAACAAATAGTTTCTCATTAAACAGTTAGTACACGTATTGCCCTATGACAATGGTTAAAAACCCCACGACATGTCAACACTGTCCCTTTTCAACCGTGGGTTCCCTATCACCAGCTTTCCTGTCCCCTCCTGCCTTCTAGTCCTTATCCCTGGACTGCAGTGCCTCATTAGTCCTGTTTTGTTTTATGAGGCTGCCTAATCCCCAGCTGAACGGTGAACTTCAGGAGGAGCTTCACCACTGAGCTAAGAGGGTGTCCAGGGGCCATACTCTTGGGGTTTCTCCAGTTCGTCAGGCCAGTAAATCTCATCTTTTTTTTTGTGAGTTAGAATTCTGTTCTACATCCTTTTCCAGCTCTGTCCAGGCCCCTCTATTGTGATCCCAGTCAGAACAGTCGGTGGTGGTAACTGGGCAGCAGTTGTCCTGGACTCAGTCTGGTGGAGACCATGGTAGCTGTGGTCCATTAGTCCTTTGGACTAATCTTTTCCTTGTACCTTGTTCTCTTCATTTTGCCTTGCTCCTGAAGGGGTGAGACCAGTGGAGTATCTTAGATGGCTGCTCACAGGCTTTTAAGACCCCAGGCGTTACTCACCAAGGTACAATGTAGAACATTGTCTTTATAAACTGTGTTATGCCAATTGAGCTAGATGTTTCCTGAGAACATGGTCCCCACAGCCCTGCGTCCAGCAATTCAGTCCCTCAGGGAGTTTGGAAGTGTCTATGGAGCTTCCATGACCTTTCCTTGTACAAGCTGTGCTGGCTTCCCCAGTATTGTGTACTGTCTTACGCTTTACCAAAGTTACCATTTATCTGTTTAACTCCCCACCCCCGAGCCCTTCCATCCTTCGTAACCAACAAAGATTGTTTCTCTTTGTGTGTAAACTTTTACATGAGTTTTTACAATAGAGGTCTCATACAGCATTTGTCCTTTTGTGATTGACTTATTTCACTCAGCATAATGTCCTCCGTTTTATCCATGTTATGAGATACTTCACCGATTCATCATTGTTCTTTATCTTTGTATAATACTCCATTGTGTGTATGTACCATAGTTTGTTTATCCATTCATCTGTTAATGGGCATCTAGGTTGTTTCCATCTTTTTGCTATTGTGAATAGTGCTTCAGTGAATATGGGTGTGCATATATCTATTAGTGTGACAGCTCTTATTTCTCTAGGATATATTCCTAGGGAGCGGGATTGCATTTTATAGTGCTTTTTTTTGTGGTGCTGACATTTTCTTTTTCCTCTTACTCTCCCGTGCTGAGTTCTTTTTGTTTGTGGATTTTTTTTTTTCATTTCTTTTGTTTTTGTAGGTTTTGTTTTTACTGAGACTATGTTTTTCTTCTTTATTTTGATGAATAGGTTTATCAACTTTCTTTGTGTTTACCTTGAAATTTACCCTTATCTTCCTAGGTTTGAAGCAGTTTATTATTACTTGGTATCGCTTGACTTCCTCTCCATTAGAAGGTTCTATACCTACACCGTTTATTCCCTCTTTTATTGTTCTGATGCTGTTGTCATTTACAGATTAATCTCTCTTGTTCTCTGTTGTAATTCTTTTGGTTTTGCGTAGTCCTTAAGAGTTCATTTCCTAGGTTGGTATCTAGCTGGTACAATCCTGTGTCCTATATTCAGCTGTGGTCTGATGTTGTTTGTTCTCAGATCGAAGGACTCCCTTTAATAAGTCTTGTAAGTTTGGTTTGGTTTTTACATAGTCTCTTAATTTCTGTTTATCTGGAAATGACCTAATTTTACCATCATATTTGAATGAGAGTTTTGCAGGATATATTATTCTTGGCTGGCAATTTTTTTCTTTCAAGGTGTTATGTATGTCCTCCTATTGCCTTCTTGCCTGCATGGTTTCTGCCAAATAATACGAGCTTAGTCTTATTGTTTCTCCTCTGTATGTGACTTTTTGTTTTTCTTGAGCTGCTCTAAGGATTCCTTGTTTGTCTTTGATTTTAGTGAGTATGATTATGATATGCCTGGGTGATTTGCTTTTGGGGTCTGTCCTATATGGGTTCATTGAGCTTCTTGGATGGTCAGCTTTTCATTTTTCATGATGTTGGGGAAGTTTTCTGTCAGCAGTTCTTCAATGATCCTCTCTGTGTCTTTTGTTTTCTCCCCCTGTTCTGGAACTCCGATCACTCATGGATTTTTGCTCTTGATTGTATCCCACATAATTCTCAGGGTTTCTTCATTTTTATTCATCCTTTTTTCTGATTTTTTCCTGAAACAGAGTTGTATCCAAGTGTTTGTCTTCAATTTTACTGATCCTATCTTCTATCATTTCAAACGTGCTCCTCAGCCCTTCAAAGGCACTTTCCATTTCTGAAATCTTGTTTATCTTTTGGATTTCTAATTGTTGTTTTTGTATGATTTCTAGTTGTGAATTTATTTTAGCATTTTGTTCCTGTGTTATTTTCTTGAATTCTTACATCTTTTTGTCTGTATTTTCCAGGAATTTGTCTATTTTTTCCTCATTTTTGTCTGTTTTCTGCTTGAACTCTTGGATAATTCTGAATATTAGAGATTTGAATGTCCTATCAGTTAGGTCTAGTGCCTTTTCTTCTACTGGAAGGTCATCTGGTGTTTTGTTTTAGATGCCTACTGGAACCATCCTGTCCTGTTTTTGTAAATGTTTTGATATTGTCTGCTGTCTTCAGGGCATTCAGTGGTTATATTCCTTGTTTATTGACTGTAGATTTGTTTGTTTCATCCTGCTTTTTTGTTTTGTTTGGTTATGTCTGGGCAGGCAGGCTGTGCACTCTTTGTTGTTCGCTCGTCTGTGGGCACGATACTTTTCACCTTCTTCTCCAATGGGCAAGGTCAGTCACTCAAGTATGGTACAGCAAGGCAGGTCCAGCTGAAGGGGAGTTGCTGGGATGGGTTGTTTGTGGCACATACCAGGGCTGACAGTGTGGACTGGGAATACATGCAGGGCAGGTTCCAGTAGGCGGTGCCTGTGCTGCTTGGGAGTGTGATGTTCAGCACATGGTGCAGGTAGGCAGGAAGGAGGGGGTAGATTGTGATGTGTGGAGCTAAGATGGGTATGGGAAAGATGAGAGAGTGGAGAGAGGAACAAGAGCCAAAAACATGCACACAAACAAAGAAAAGTGCTAAGGGAACTTGCTATTGGAGTGGAGAGATGAGAGACTGTGAAATGGGGAAAAACAAAAATGGAAAAAAAAAAGAAAAAGGGCAAAAGAAAAAAATGAATAAATCGAGAAACTGGAAATGAAGAAAGACAAAAAGGGAATAAGAGAGAGAAGAAAACTAAACAAAGAAATGAAAAAACAAACAAAAATAACAGGAAAAAAGAAATGCCCCCAAGGATGTCCCTGTGCATCTGCACGGAGTAAGGGACTAGCTTGCAAGCCATGTGGTACTGCCTGGCTAGAAGGGGCTCCCAAGCAGAGAAAAGAAAAAGAAAACAAACAAACAAATCAAAACAGAACAAATCATAGTAAACAAACAAACAAGAAAGCCCCAGGGGTCCCACCAGCGTGACTGCAGGGGCTGGGAAGCAGTTTCACAGTCCAGTGATGTTTTGTAGCCTTTCAGGAAGAAGCAAAGATGGTGCACGGAGCCAGGTATTTGAGAGAAAGGAGGGGGAGGTGGTGAGAGGTAAGGAAGAAATCTAAAGAAGTGGAAAAAAGCAACAGCAACAAAAGGCACTCAGGGAGCCAGCCAGTGCGGGTGGGTGTAATCCAAGCGGCACTGGGGGGAAGCTTGTGCTTCCTGGCCAATAGACTGTGGCTGCAGGAAGCAGAGGATTCTACATGGGGGTGAAGAAGGGTGGGAGGTGGGAAATCCTATATCCTGGGTTACTGGTTGTTCTGTCTCCCGCTGGCAGCTCCGTGAAGCTGCCTTCTCATACCTCCTGTTTGATGATCTCTGATAGGAGTCGAGGATGGCAGATCCGTGCTGTGTTTAGCTGATAGCGGACCTCTGCATGTATCTCTGCTTTCTCTCTGTTCTAAGTCAGTTTCTTATTCCATTCGGTGCTTGACTGAGTTCTTTATCTCTTCATTTGATGCTTAGGGTTTCAGGACTGATGTGTGACTCTGTTTGACTTAGTTTTTCTGATCTTTGCTGCAGAGAGATGGTGTGGTGCTTCTGACTATAGCACTATGTTCAGGAGTTTGGTTTTTGGGTTTATAGCCTAGTCAAATTGACACATAAAGCTGACCATCATAATCATTTTTCTTCAACCAACAATAGCTTCCAGAGCCCTTGGTGCTCGTAATGCCACCAAATATAGAAGGCATATGCTGTCTAGATTTTCTTAACACTTAGCCAAACTAATACTGTTTTCCTGATCCATTTTTTACAAATGAAACTTATTTCGAGTATGTATTTTTTTCCTCTAATTCTTTTGGTTTTGTTTCAAAGGCAGAATATAAAGCTGCTCTGATTTGTATTTAAGTATAGCTTCCTTTTTTCAAATTGGATGGCTTAGAATTATTTCATTTGCACTGGTAATTTGATTTCTTTTCTCAGAGCTATGATCTTGGACTCTACTAGTTAATTCTGATTTCTTCTCCAATTTCAGTTATTTTTATAAGAAAAAAATTATTTTATACCTTTGTTGATCACATCTGTGCCTATTTTTCTGTATTCCTTGAGACTTACATTATTCGAGGCTTGGTTCTGCCCTCCTTTTTTTACATTCTTTTAAAATCTACTTATATTTTCTATTTTCCAGATATATTTCTCTAAATTATTTTTTTCTAGTTCTACTTTTCCCTGCCAGGTCCATTTTGCTTTTCACTGTTTTATACAATTATCTTACTTGGTAATGTGGTAATCCAATGTGTTGTTTAGTAAGTACCTTTAAGTATTTTCTAGATGTTCTCTTGTATCTTCTTTAGGAATGTAATTTCAGCTTCTTTCTAGCATCTTTTTGTGTTTCTTATAGTTCATCCATTTCAATAGTTGGGTTAACTGTGAGCTAATATTGTATTGTTATTTTTATGGACCCTGTATTACTCTTCTGTGTACTTATACTGCCTTCAGTTTAATTTCTTGGGTTTTGTGGTTGATAATGAAATTTCTGTTTGTTTCAATGATTTTTTAAGAAATTTGGAGAGTACGAAAAGTTTGGACTCTGGGGCACCAGCTATTTCTTGCTGTCTTTCAGGAAGTCCTGAGGTATGTACTTTCAGTTGATTTTTTCTTTGCTTATTTTTGTTTTGTTTGTTTTAATATTATGACAGAGTAGTTGGACTAGCAGGCCAAAAAGTAGGAGATTTCAATTTGTCTCAGCTACTCTCTAAATACTATACATAATTTTGACTCTTTACTTCATTTTTATGGGTTTTAATTTCCTCATCTACAGAATGTGGAGGAAAAAATTGTCCTTACTGTTTAGGTGTATCAGGTAAATGGTAAAGATTTGAGAGAAAAGCAAGAAGATTGATGACTTTCAACAAATACAGGTTGAAGAGTAGGGATTTGGCAGTGGGAATGGTGGGACAGGAAGATGGAAGTGAAGTAAAGGAAATCAGTCATTCCTTCTGCATTTGTTTATCTAGTGTCTATATGGCAGGCATTAAGTTAGTTGCTTTATATAAACTGTCTTGGGTAAACTTCACAACCACCCTATGAGCTAGGTTTAATTTTTTACTCAAGCCCGATCTTGTATATACCACCTCCATTTCATGATAGAGTGCTGCTGTGCATGTCCAACTTTATGACTCTGTGGGTCAGACAACACCCAGTTCATGATGAGCAGCTGAGGCAGCATGGTGATTTGGTGGCTCATAGTTAACTGTTCAGTCACTACTAAGGCCCAGTAACAAGCCAAAAGCTGTTTCTCAAAAGGAAAGTACTTATTTGCAGAAGATGGCAGGGCCTTACTCCAAAATCCTAAGGGTCTGTGCTATGATTCACCCATAGGGGCCTACCAAAGACTCCAAACAGCATCTGTATCTGCCACTGACACTTTAAGCACTATTGAATCGGCCAGATCATATGGCCCAAGTGGCAGAGCGGCTGCACAACAGGCTGAACCTGTTGCAGAGCCTTCTCTTGTTCTGGGCCACATTCAAAACTAGCATCTTTTCAAGTCACTTGATAAATGGAGTGGGTAGCACACCCAGATGAGGGATATGTTGCCTCTAAAATCCAAAGAGGCCCACTAGGCATTGTGTCTCTTTTTTAGTTGTAGGAAAGGCCAGATGTAATAACCTATCCTTCACTATAGAAGGAATGAAGCCCAGGTGGCATAGTAGTTAAGTGCTAACCAAAAGGTCAGCAGTTGGAATCCACCAGCCACTCCTTGGAAATCCTTTGTGGCAGTTCTACTCTGTCCTGTTTATAGAAGTTTATAGAAGGAATATCTCGACATGCCCCATACCACTGGACCACTATAAATTCCACTGAGGTGGAAGGTGCCTGAATTTTTGTCAGGTTAATTCTCACCTCTAGCACGCAAATATTTTACCAATAAGTACAGATTCATTTACACTTCTTCCTTACTAGGTCCAGTCAGCATGATGTCATCGATGTAATGGACCAGTGTGATGTCTTGTGGAGGGGAAATGTGATCCAGGTCCCTGCAGATTAAATTATGACATAGGGCTGGTGAGTTGATATAGGACAGTGAAGGTGTGTTGCTGGACTTGCTAGCTGAAAGCAAACTGCCTCTGGTGGCCCTTCGAAACAGGTATGGAGAAAAATGCATTAGCCAGATCAATAGCTGCACACCAGGTACCAGGAGAAGTATTAATTTACTCAAGCAATGATACCACATCTGGAACAGAAGCTGCAATTGGAGTCACCACCTGGTTAAGTTTTCGATAATCCACTGTCATTCTCCAAGATCCATCTGTTTTTTGCACAGGCCAAATAGGTGAGTTGAACGGGAATGTGGTGGAAATCACCACCCCTACATCCTTTAAGTCCTTGATGATGGCACTAATGTATGCAATCCCTCCATTAATGCAGTATTGCTTTTGGTTTACTATTTTTCTAGGTAGGGACAGTTCTAATGGCTTCCATGTGACTTTTCCTACCATAATAGCTCTTTCTCCACTTGTCAGGAATCCAGTGTTGGGTTTCTGCAAGATGCTGAGTATATCTATTCCAATTATGCATTCTGGAAAGGGGGAAATCACTACCAGTTGGATTTGGGGACCCACTGGACACACTCTGAGATGAACCTGAGATAAGACTCCATTAATAACCTGACCTCCTGTCACGGATTGAATTGTGTCCCCCAAAAATATCTGTCAACTTGGCTAGGTCATGATTCCCAGCATTGTAAGATTGTCTACCATTTTGTCATCTAATGTGATTTCCCTATGTGTTGTAAATCCTAATCTCTGCCTGTGGTTAATGAGGCAAGATTAGATTATGTTAAAGAGGATTAGGGTGGGATGTAACACCCTTACTGTGATGGTTAAGATTGTGTGTCAACTTGTCTGGGCTATGATTCTCAGTGTTTATATGTGATCACTCCCATGATTGAATATGCTGTGAGTAGCCAATCAGATGAAAGGGAGTTTCCTTAGGGGTGTGGCCTGCATCTGAATATAAGCAGATGTTCTGTCTTTTTGCTCACTCTGGATCCTGTGGCTGCCTTCTGTCATCTCACCTCCAGTTCTTGGGACTTGAGCTGTCAGCTTATCTGCTGAACTTGGGATTTGTTGATCTTCACAGCCTGTGAGCAGAGCCCTGCTCACTGACCTGCCGATCTTGGGTTCACCAGCCCCTGCAGCTATGTGAATCAGGAGAAACCTTGCGGTCTTGCCTGCCAATCGTGGAATTCATCAACCTCACAGCCTGTGAGTGGGAGCCCTGCTCTTTGACCTGCCAATCTTGGGCTTGTCAGCCTCTGCAGCTCCGTGAACTGGAAGAGGCCTCTACCCTGATCCACAGACTTGGGACATTCTAGCCTCTACAATCACGTGAACTGTTTCCTTGATATAAATCTCTCTCTGTATATATTTATACACTTTACTGGTTTTGTTTCTCTAGAGAACCCAGCCTAAGACATCCCTGATCCAATTGTAAAGGGAGTTTCCCTGGGGTGTGGCCTGCCACCTTTGATCTTACAAGAGATAAAAGGAAAGGGAAGCGAGCAGAGAGTTGGGGACTTCATACCACAAAGAAAGCAGTGCCGGGAGCAGAGCGCATCCTTTGGACCTGAAGTTCCTGAGCTGAGATGCTCCCAGACCAAGGGAAGACTGATGCATCACAGGGACTTTCCTCCAGAGCCAACAGAGACAGAAAACCTTCCCCTGGAGCTGGCGCCCTGAATTTGGACTTCTAGCCTCCTGGACTGTGAGAGGATAAACTTCTCTTTGTTAAAGCTGTCCACTTGTGGTATTTCTGTTGCAGCAGCACTAGATGCCTAAGATACCACTCTACATATTGGAGGCTGTTGTTTATTAGTAATAACTCTTTGACTGAAGAATGGCTCAAAAAAGTCAACCAAATTATCCCTTAACCACCTAGCCAGCAGGTCTCCAGAGCAAGTCCATGAGAGCCAGAATATGACCTTGAATATATCCCACCTGAGTCTGGAGACTGTCTCAAGAATAGTTTTGATGCATTGAACACTAATGACCGAAAACCAGATTAGTTGTGGAATGCTGTCAAGGACATCGTACATGAAGAAAGCAAAAGGTCATTAAAAAGACAGGAAAGAAAAAAAAATCAAAACAGATGTCAGAAGAGACTCTGAAACTTGCTCTTGAACATAGAGTAGCTAAGGCGAATGGAAGAAATGATGAAATAAAAGAGCTGAACAGAAGATTTCAAAGAGTGACTCAAGGAGAGTAAATAAACTATTATAACAAAATGTGCAAAGACCTGGATTTAGAAAACCAAAAGGGAAGAACATGCTTGGCATTTCTCAAGCTGAAAGAATTGAAGCAAAAATTCAGTTCTCAAGTTGCAATATTGAAGGATTCTACAGGGAAAATATTGAATGACGCAGGAAGCATCAAAAGAAGATGGAAGGAATACACAGAGTCATTGTACCAAAGTATCTGGTCAATGTTCAACCATTTCAGGAGGTAACATATGATCAAGAACTGAAGGAAGAAGTCCAAACTGCACTGAAGGCATTGACGATAAACAAGGCTCCGGGTATTGACGTTATAGCAATTGAGATGTTTAAAACAACAAATGGATGCAGTGCTGGAGGTGCTCACTTGTCTATGCCAAGAAATTTTGAAGACATCTACCTGGCCAACTGACTGGAAGAGATCCATATTTGTGCCCATTCCAAAGAAAGCTGATCCAATAGAATGTGGAAATAATTGAACAACACCATTAATATCACACACAAGTAAGATTTTGCTGAAGAATATTTGAAAGTGGTAGCAACAGGACACAAACAGGGAATTGCTAGAAATTCAAGCCAGATTCAGAGGAGGACAAGGAACAAGGGATATCACTGATGATGTCAGATGGATCTTGGCTGAAAGCAGAGAATACCAGAAAGATGTTTACCTGTGTGCTTATTGACTATTCAAAGGCATTTAATTGTTGATTCTGGGTAACATTGTGAGGAATGGGAATTCCAGAACACTAAATTGTGCTCATGAGCAACCTGTACATAGACCAAGAGGTAGGCATTCAAACAGAACAAGGGGATACAATGTGGTTTAAAGTCAGGATAGGTATTCATCAGAGTTGTGTTCTTTCACCATACTTATTTAATCTGTATGCTGAGCAAATAATCTGAGAAACTCGACTGTATGAAGAAGAAAGTGGCATCAGGATTGGAGGAAGACTCATTAACAACCTGTGTTATGCAGATGACACAACCTTGCTTGTAGAAAGTGAAGAAGACTTGAAACATTTACTGATGAAGATCAAAAACTACAGCCTTCACTATGGATTGCAGCTCAACACAAAGAAAACGAAAATCTTCACAACTGGACCGGTAAGCAACATCATGATAAACAGAGAAAAGACTGAAGTTGTCAAGAATTTCATTTTATTTGGATCCACAATTAACGCCCATGGAAGCAGCAGTCAAGAAATCAAAAGATGCACTGCATTGGGCAAATCTGCTGCAAAAGACCTCTTTAGTGTTCAGAAGCAAAGATGTCACTTTGAGGACTAAGGTGCGCCTTACTGAAGCCATGGTATTTTCAATTGCCTCATATGCATGTGAAAGCTAGACAATGAATAAGGAAGACTGAAGAAGAATTGATGTCTTAGAATTATGGTGTTTGTGAAGAATATTGAATGTACCATGAATTGCCAGAAGAATGAACAAGTCTGTCTTGGAAGAGATACAATCAGAATGCTCCTTAGAAGGGAAGATGGTGAGACTTCATCTCACATACTTTGGACATGTTGTCAGGAGGGACCAGTCCTTGGAGAAGGACATCATACTTGGTAAACTGGAGGGTCAGCGAAAAAGAGGTGGACCTTCTATGAGATTGATTGACACAGTGGCTGCAACAATGGGCTCCAGCATAACGATTGTGAGGATGGTGCAGGACCAGGCATTGTTTCATTCTGTTGTCCATAGAGTCGCTATAAGTTGGAACTGACTCAATGGCACCTAACAACAACAACAGCAGTATTTAAGGTCCCAGTTTGTCATCTCCTTCCCAATACTTGGTTTTGTAGACTTTAAAATGTTTTGCAGTCTAATGAATATTAACGGAATCTAATCATTTTTTAGTTTGCATTTCCCGTATTACTGGAGAGGTGTTAATTTTCCACTTGCATTTTCTCTTTGGAATTGTTTGTTCATATCTTTTGTTCAATTTTCTAATTATGTTATTTTTCATTTTCTTATTGATTTGTAGTGGTTATTTATATATTTTATATCTTATTTCCTTGTCAATTATATTTATTGAAAATATATTCTCCTAGCCGGGGGTTTTTTTTTTTTTTTCAACTTTATTTATAGCATCTTATTTTACAGAAGTTTTGATTGTAATATTGCCAAAATTATTTGTTTTTTCCCTTAAGATTTGTTCCCAATCTCATAAAAATATTCTCAAGTATTCCTCTCTAAAAGTGTTTAAATTATGCTTTTTACACTTGGGTCTTTGAACTATCTGTATTTTTTTTTTTTTTTTTTAGTGCATGGTATAAAGTAGTAATCCATTTTCATTTCTTTCCATTATGGATAATTGATTATTCTATTATTTTTTTTAAATAATCCTTTTTTTTGCTACACAATTTGTAATACCACACTGATATATTTGTAAGAGTCTGTGCCTAACTCTCTATTCTGGTTCACTGGTTGTCTTAGGCTGGGTTCTCTAGAGAAGTAAAACCACCAAGGCATATAAATATATATAGAGAGATTTATGTCAAGGAAACAGCTTATGTAATTATGGAGGCTGGAATGTCCCAAGTTAGTGGATTAGGATAGAGGCCTCTCCAAATTCACACAGCCTCAGAGGCTGGAGAACCCAAGATCAGTAGGTTGAGGAGCAAGACTCTTGTTCACAGGCTGTGAAGATCAATGAATCCCAAGACCAGCCGGTAAAGCTGCTAGCTCAAGTCCCAAGAACCAGAGGTCAGATGACAAGAGGTAGCTGCAGGACCCAGAACAAGCCAAAAACCTTGGCAAGGCAAGCAGGAAGGAAGTAGGCAGCAGAGGGTGGGGAGATGAAGGCTGAGTTGTTGGTGAGCCACCACAGGCCCCGCCCCTGGTGGTACTATTCAGCAGATTCCATCATGGGGGTGATCACATAACAAATTTCAACAGGAAAGTGATCACAAGATTATACAACTGCCAAAAAGCTGAGAATCATGGCCCAGCCAAGTTGACACACAATCTTAACCATCACACTGGTAGACTTGCTTGTCCCTATACTTTTACCATGGAATTAAATATATCTTTATAATAGGTCTTGATATCTGGTAGAATGATTCCTTCTATGTTTTTGTTCTTTAAAATTTCCTGGCTGAGTGACCTCCAGCAACATGGAGCTCTAGGCAGAAGCACCACGCCGGCCCTCCACAGCAAAGATCTGAAAAACTAAGCCAAACAGAACACAGCAATATGGAATCCTAAACATCAAATGAAGAGATAACGAACTCAGCCAAGCACCAAATGAAATAAGAAACTGACAGAGAACAGAGAGTGAGGAGACACACATTGGGAGGTCCCCTATCAGCTAATGCAGCACAGATCTGCCATCTTGGACTCCTATCAGAGACCAGCAAATAGGGGGTACGAGAAAGCAGCTTCACGGAGCTTCCAGCAGGAGACAGAACAACCAGTAAACAGCGATACATGCTTTCCCACCCCCCACTCTTCTTCACCCTCACTCTGCCTCCTCTGCTTCCTGCGGCCACAGTCTCTTGGCTGGGAAGCACCGGCTGCTTGGATTCCATGTGCCCGCACTGGCCAGCTTCCTGAGTGCTTTATGTTGGCTGCTGGTGTTGCTTTTTTCCACTTCTTTTGATTTCTTCCTTACCTCTCACAACCTCCTCCTCCTTTTGCTCAAATTCCTGGGTCCGTGCGCCATCTTTGCTTCTTCCTAAGGGGTCTGGAGCTCCGTTCGAGTATGGAACTGCTTCCTGGTCTGTGCTGCCATGCTGGTGGGATCCCGGGGCTTTTTCTTGTTTTCAATTGTTTGTTTTCTTTTTCTTTTCTCGAGTTGGGAGCCTGTTCTGGCTGGGTGCTGCTGTGCGGCTTGGGACCTACGCCCTCAGCTTGCACAAATGTGCAGAGTGATCCCTGAGGACATATTTTTGTGGGGTTTTTTTCTGTTTTGGGGGGTTTTTCTTCTTGTTCTTTTTTTTTTTTTTTAATTTGTTTTGTTATCTTTTCCCTCTTTTTCCCTTTTTGTCTTTCTTCATTACTCAGTTTCTCATCTCTCTATAACTTCCTTCTCTTCCTGTCCCCTGGATACCTGGAGCTGAATACCTCTATGCCTCCTAGCCAGGCTGTACTTCAACACCTGGGAACAACCTCCCCAGACCTCATAGCTGCACCAGTGGGATCCCTGGGGGCTTTGCTGTTCTTTTTTCTTTCTAATTTTTATTTATTCATTCTTTTCTTTTTTTTCTTCTTCCCCTTTTTGTTTTTCTCCATTTCGTAGTCTCTCATCTCTCCACTCCAACGGCAAGCTCCACTAGCACTCTTTTTTGTTTGTTTGTATGTTTTTGGCTCCTGTTCCTCTCTCCTGTCTCCCATACCCATCTTAGCTCCACACATCACAATCTCCCCCCTCCATTCTGCCTACCTGCACTGTGTGCTTAACATCACAAGGCCTACTGGAACCTGCCCTGCACTGATTACCGACCCACCCTGGTGGCTGTAGTAAGTGCCACAAACAACCCATCCCAGAAACTACTCTTCAGCTAGGCCTGCCCTGATGTACCACATCTGAGCGACTGACCCTGCCAATTGGAAAAGGAGGCAAAAGTATAATTCCCACAGACAAGCAAACAACAAAGAACACACAGCCCACCTTCTCAGACATAGCCAAATTAAAAAAAAAAAAAGGTGAAACAAACAAATCTGCAATCAATAAATGAGAAAAACAACTACTGAATGCCCTGAAGACAGCAGACAATATCAAAACATTTACAAACACAGGACAGGATGGTTCCAGTAGGCATCCAAAATAAAACACCAGATGACTTTCCAGTAGAAGAAAAGGCACTAGAACTACCTGATAGGGAATTCAAATCTCTAATACTCAGAATTATCCAAGAGTTGAAGCAAAAAGCAGACAAAAATGAGGAAAAAATAGACAAGTTTATGGAAAATGCAGACAATTTCATGGAAAATACAGACAAAAAAAGGAAGAATTTAGGAAAATAATGCAGGAACAAAATGCCAAAATAAATTCACAATGAAAAATTATGCAAAAACAACAATTAGAAATCCAAAAGATAAACAACAAGATTTCAGAAATGGACAGTGTCATAGAACATCTGAGGAGCAGGTTTGAAACAGTGGAAGACAGGATCAGCTAAACTGAAGACGAACACTTGGATACAACTCTGAGGAAAAATCAGAATAAAGAACAAAGAAAAATGAAGAGACCTGGAGAATTATGTGGGATACAATCAAAAGCAAAAATTTGCAAGCGATTGGAGTTCCAGAACAGGGGGAGAAAACAAAAGACACAGAGAGGATCATTGAAGAACTGCTGACAGAAAACTTCCCCAATATCATGAAAGATGAAAAGCTGACCATCCAAGAAGCTCAATGAACCCCATATAGGATAAACCCCAAAAGAAAATCACCAAGGCATATCATAATCATACTCACTAAAACCAAAGACAAACAAAGAATCCTGAGAGCAGCTCAAGAAAAACAAAAAGTCACATACAGAGGAGAAACAGTAAGACTAAGCTCAGATTATTCAGCAGAAACCATGCAGGCAAGAAGACAATGGGATGACATATATTAAATCTTGAAAGAAAAAAATTGCCAGCCAAGAATAATATATCCTGCAAAACTCTCATTCAAATATGATGGTGAAATTAGGTCATTTCCAGATAAACAGAAATTAAGGGACTATGTAAAAACCAAACCAAGCTTACAAGACTTATTAAAGGAAGTTCTTCAATCTGAGAACAAACAATATCAGACCACAGGCTGAATCTAGGACACAGGATTGTACTAGCCAGATACCAACCTAGGAAATGAACTCTTAAGGACTATGCAAAACCAAAAGAATTACAACAGGGAACCAGAGAGGTTAGTCTGTAAATGACAACAGCATCAGAACAATAAAAGAGGGAATAAATGGTGTAGATATAGAACCTTCTAATGAAGAGGAGGTCAAGCGATACCAAGTAATAATAGACTGGTTCAAATCTAGGAAGATAAGGGTAAATTTCAAGGTAACCACAAAGAAAGTTAACAAACCTACTCATCAAAATAAGGAAGAAAAACATAAAGTCTCAGTAGAAACAAAACCTACAAAAACAAAAGAAATGAAAAAAAATCCACAAACAAAAGGAACTCATCACAAGAGAGTAAAAGGAACAAAACTGGAGGACATTATGCTGAGTGAAATAAGTCAATCACAAAAGGACAAATATTGTATGAGATCTCTATTGCAAAAACTCATGAAAAAGTTTACACACAAAAAGAAACAATCTTTATTGGTTATGAAGGAGGAGTGGGGGTAACTAAATAGATAAGTGGTAATTTTGGTGAAGGGTAAGACAGTACACATTACTGGGGAAGCCAGCACAACTTGTATAAGGAAAGGTCATAGAAGCTCCATAGACACTTCCAAACTCCCTGAGGGACTGAATTGCTGGACGGAGGGCTGTGGGGACCATGTTCTCAGGAAACATCTAGCTCAATTGGCATAACACAGTTTATAAAGACAATGTTCTACATTGTATCTTGGTGAGTAGCGCCTGGGGTCTTAAAAGCCTGTGAGCAGCCATCTAAGATACTCCACTGGTCTCACCCCTTCGGAAGCAAGGAAGAATGAAGAGAACAAAATACAAGGAAAAGATTAGTCCAAAGGACTAATTGGACCACAGCTACCATGGCCTCCACTGGACTGAGTCCAGTACAGCTAGATGGTGCCTGGCTACCACCACTGACTGTTCTGACTGGGATCACAATAGAGGGTCCTGGACAGAGCTGGAAAATGATATAGAACAGAATTCTAACTCACAAAAAAAAGACGAGATTTACTGGCCTAAGAGACTGGAGAAGCCCCGAGAGTATGGCCCCTGGACACCCTTTTAGCTCAGTGGTGAAGCCCCTCCTGGAGTTCACCGTTCAGCTGGGGATTAGGCAGCCTCATAAAACAAAACAGGACTAATGAGGCACTGCAGTCCAGGGACAAGGACTAGAAGGCAGGAGGGGACAGGAAAGCTGGTGATAGGGAACCCGAAGTTGAAAAGGGACAGTGTTGACATGTTGTGAGGTTGTTAACCATTGTCATAGGGCAATATGTGTACTAACTGTTTAATGAGAAACTATTTGTTTTGCAATCCTTCATCTAAGGTACAAAAAAAAAAAAGAATTATCTATGTGAGATCAAATTGACAACAGCAACTCAAAAGGTTTGATGGGAAGCCTAGGGGACAGTGAGTTGAATATAATGGTGATGGAATAATTTGGAAAAGGATAGTGAGAATAGCAGCACAACTGGAAGAATGTAATCAACGTCACCGAATTGTACATGGAGAAAGTTTCAAAATGATGTAACTTTGGCTATGTATATTTTCACCAAAAAAAAGTCCTCAAGGTGAGAAGGGAGAGTGTTGACATGTCATGCGGTTGTTAACCAATGTCATAAAACAATATGTGTACTGACTGTTTAATGAGAAACTATTTGTTCTGTAAACCTTCATCTAAAGTACAATAAAAAAAATTAAAAAAAAAAATTGTCCTGGCTATTCTTGGCCCTTTCTTCACTCTTTGACGTGAATTTAGGGTCTACAAAACAAGTTTATAAAGATTTTGTTTGTAATTTCATTGGAGTCTTAAATTACTTTGGGCCTGACTTACACATTTCTAATATTAATATGTCTTATCCATAAACATTGTATAGTTTTTCATTTACTTAGTCTTACTTTATATCTTTGGATAAACCTTTAGAATTTTCTCTCTAAAGATTTTTAAAGATGTTTTTCCTAAAGTTTTTTTTTTTTTCCTTAGCCTGATACAGAATAAAAGTATAGTAGCAGGGAGTTTGGTAACGAATACTCAAAAGAAAGTCTCTGAAGAATAAGGGAGGAAAAGTCTCACCTTGGACTGTCCTGGCATATATTGATTCTTATGGTGGCTTTGTACTGTGTCGACATAGCTAAGCTGGCACTACATGTCCCAGATTCCCTTCCCTGTATATTTCTTGATTAGAGCTGTCCACAAGAGATTTTTGCGTGAGATTTTGAAGATGGAAGTGAACTACTAGTCATTCTTGTGCTCTAAAGGTCAATGTAAGGCAGAGCCAGTTATGTAGCTCACATGTGTGGTCAGTTTTCTTTTTGGTTTGGGCCAGGAGCCATCTCCCGCTGGATATCCTACTTCATCTTCTCTGAGTCCTAGGCCAGGTGCATGTGCAGGTCACCTGCACCATCTAGAGTGGAGGAAGTGAGGGGGGCACAGTTCCAGTTTGTCTTCATGGGTTCTGGTTTGTCCTTTGTCTCCCCTACATCATGCCTATCTTTCCTTTCTGACCACTGGTCTTGCTTACTTTAGGCCCATCACCAGATGCAGAAGCCATGGACTTACATAGACTGCTTAACTAGGTCTCATAATTGCATAAGGCCTAATCCCTATTAATAAATTCCTTATTCTGTATCACTCATAATGATTCTGTTTTCCTTGATCAAATTCTAACTGATATAATTCCCATTTCCCTAAAGGTTCCAGAGGCAGCACCTGAAAAATAGAATAAAGAAAATTATTAATTACATATGGCTTTGAGGGAACGAGAGATTATCTCAGAGAATTCAGGGACAAGACGTAATTCTTTCAATGAAATCCACAAAGATTGAGGCTCTGAAAACTACAATGTCTGGTGTCAGTGGAAAGGAGCGAGACATAGCTCCACAGTGCTGCACAAGTCCAAAATCGATGAGCAGGAGGCAAACTGGGGAGTGCAGGGCTGATTTGGTAATTAACTTTGTTTTTTCTTGTTGTTAATTTATTTTATAAGTCCCTTAGTGCACTGCCTGATGCAGTACGAACTCAACACGTTTGTAGAATGAATCGAAATTAGACCATCTGTTGTGAGAAAATTATGAGACTCACCTTTACTGAAATAATAGTTAATTAGGCTAGATAGAAATATTATTGCCCTGTCTTTGAGAAAGCAAATGGGTACTTAATGAGACAGTACAATATTGTCTCTTTTCATGGGGAAATATTGTTTGGATGATAGAATCCCTGAATTTGGGGACAGGAAGTAGGTTTAATGCAGCTTTCCTATTTCTAAATGAGTTCAAGAGATGTTAATTGACTTGTCCAAGGTCAGTGTCAGAATTATATTTATAGGAATCTGTTGCTGTCTGTATTCATTAAACCATACTCCTTTCCCTGAAAAACAGTTGAGTACACTTATTGCCGATTGAAAGGTAAAACCCAAACACGGATAAGATCAAAATCAACCTGGAGAGAGGTCTCTGAAGTGCCAGGCCTTACCTCATTCAATGTTTTTTTTCCAAACTTGGATAAAGACCTATGAAAAATACTTAAGAAATTTTCAGATGACATACCTGTAGTAGTGATAACCTACTATCTTGACCTAGAGAGTTCAAGTTAGGATTCCAAATTCTAGTTAAATAGGCTGTAATGTTGAGCTAAAAACAAAAGAAAAAAATGTACAGGCATAATTGCAAAGTCCAGCATTTAAGTTAAAATATATAATAAGTACAGGAAGAGAAAGACTTTGTTTGATAGCATTTTTGGAAAGGCCTAGGATTTTTTAGGAGCTAATGAGTGGTGCAAAGGAACCTAAACATAAAAAAAGGTTATCCAGTCATATGCAAGACGATGGAATAAACAAGATGGGTTGAGGTTGTAGATACGAGTACAATTTGGAGAAAGGCCTGGGACAAAGCTTCAAACTGTGGGATTTAAGTCTTTTCCTAGAAATCAAGAGAAGCATAACATGTGGGTTATCTCTACTAAACTGGACCTTGCTTACTTCTAGTTATTCCACCACCTTACTGTGCTCTCAAATAGTTCCACACAGTCTCCAGATAGTGATATCCTTTTATATATACTTTTCCTTTCTGTTTATCTTAATTCAATCTTTCATTTAAACCTAGCTGATTTCTCACCCTAGTTCGTATGAACTCTCCACTCCTCTGAACTTCTCTAGCATTTATTTAACCCAAATCCTAGGCTATCCTTTAGCTTATTACTTTTATTTAGTGATTATTATGGTGGTGATACTGGTGGCAATGGTGATAAATGGCTTTGGCAGTATGTAAGAATTATCTGAGTATGATAAAGCTTTGAGCAGAGATGATCCATTTCTAAGAAGATATAAATGTCAATAATGTCAGCTATAAGAGCTAAAGAATGAAGTAGTTTGGAAATAACCACTATTCTGCTATTATTTTGAAAATTGGTATTTAAAAAAATCACAAAAATATCTTAAAGCAAAGCGGATTAACATATAAAGAAATGGAGACCCAGGGTGTTAAGTGACTTTGCCCAAGGTCACTAAATAAGAGATAAACTTGCATTCCAGCGTACTGGGTCCTACACTGTGTCTATCACATAAGGTTCTCAGGATTCTTAGTTGCAAGAAACAGAAACCAGCTATGGCTGATTTAAGCAGAAGTAGAATTTATTTGGTCAACAGCTCCACTTAGTATATATTTATTGAGTGCCTACCATGTGCTGGGCACTCTTCTCTGGCCCTGGGGCTATAGCAGAAAACCGACAATGTCCCTACTCTCAAGACACTTACATTTTAGTGGAGGGAGGCAGACAATAAGCAAATACGTAAATATATTCAGGTGCTAAAGAAGAAAAATAAAGAGGAATGATTCAAATGCTAGAAAAGAAAAATAAAGAAGGGATCTTGCAGGAGAGAAGAGTGCTATTTCTGATAGGGTGGTCAAGGTAGGCGCTCTCAAAAAGTAACAGACAAAGAGACCTGACTGAAGTGCAGAAACAAGTCACACAGCTATCTTGGGGAAGAGCATTCCAGTCAGAGGGAACAGCAAGGGTAAAAGCCCAGCATCAGGAGAGTGTTTGGCATTTTGAGGAATAGCAAGGAGGCCAGTGTGGCTGGAGCTGAGTGAGCAAGTGAGGGAGTGCCAAGATGAGATTCTGGTAGCAAGCAAAGGGCCAATCACGTAGATTTGATAAGTATTTTGGATTTATTTTGAGTATGGTGAGAAATGACGGAGTTTTGAGCAGAGGAGTGACATGATGACTTATGATTTAAAAGGGTCACTCTGAATATTGTGTGGAAACAGGACTGTATGGGAATAAAGGTGAAAGTAGGGAGACCAGTTAGTAAGATCTATGGCAATAATCCAGGTGGAGGATAATGGTTGGTTTGGGCCAGTGAAGGAGATAGGCCACTTCTAGAATTTGCTGATGGATCTAGATACAGGGTTATAGAACAGTAACTGTGGAGATGTATTTAGACTGCTGATGCAGTATTTTTCATAGATCTTATTTAAGAGTTAGACATTTTAAAGGAATTTTAAAAAATCAATCTGAGAGAATTTCATTCATAACTGTGAAAGCACTTCAAACTCTTAAACAGGAAGATGAACGGTTGCATTATCACTCTATAGCACAGAATATCAGTAACAGACTTCCTTTTGCTTTGCCCACTTCTCTTACCACAGCCCTGCAAGGCAGGGACTCTTATAGGAGTGAGACTTGCTTTCAAGTCACCCAGAGCCCTACCTGTGTATTATATATTCTTCTTAATCATTACAGCACCAGAGGAAAGTGAGGCCTAACAGCCCCTGAGGATTGCTGAGGGAATCAAATGCACATGAAATCAAAGGGCTGTGCCAAAGTCAGGTATTACTGGAGCAGTGATTTAAAAAGTTTTTTGAGCTGCTGTAAGAACCTCTACAAAACCCCATGAGCACCTTCATGGAATTGTTAAAGCCTTGAAAAGCCAAGCTTGAAAACCACTGGGTCATGCGTAGAACACCAGACACGGTATCTAAAGACCAAGTGTACCACTGAGGTTTAAGTTACTAAATCTCTATAAACTTTAATCTCTATAAGCTTTAGTTTCTTCTTCTGTAAAATGGAAAAAATAGCCATCTCTCAGGGTTATTCTAAGGATCAAATAAAACAATATATGACAATCTAGTTGAACTGTAAAGCGTTCTATGCAGTTAGGTGTGAATAAGTATCTACACACAGTCACATGGGATCAAGAATTTTAAACCTAGAGTGCTCACTTAGGTCATACACCTGTACTGCCTGGGAAATTTCCTCCATAGAAGATATGGAGGCCCAGGAGTTTATCGTGCCTTGCCTCAAGCATGTTACAACAGCATTAATGATAGAACCAAGCTTGTACCCGTTTCTGTGCCCTTCACTTTGAACACATGACTTGAGCTCTGGCTTGCCTTATGGCCTTGATTTGGTATATTGGTGTGAACTGATTGCTACCGAGATTCAGGTTCTAATTTATCAATTGTTATGGGGCGTTCTTCCCAGCTCAACTCAGGCATGGCTTGCTTGTTCTTTCTGCATCTGGCTAATCCAAGTGGTGCTTTTCATTTCCCTCTACTTGATCCCAATGCCTCCTCCTCAGATACTTTTCCTCCCAGCCCTGGGGAAAAGCTGATTGCCTAGAAAATTCTCCCTTCCCACCAGCCTTGGTCTCTCTTGGCATAGGAGCCATTCCATGGTTTGCAATTGAGTTCCACTGGGAGATGGTCCTCTGGAAGTGGCTGCTTTTGTTTAGGGTGCATGAACTTAAAGCCCATGCTTTGCCTCTGTAGGCTTTTCCTTACTCCACTTCTGAGGGTTGGATAGGGAAATTTCTCCAGGCTTTCACAGTACCACCTAGCTTTTGGAAATAATCTTCCAGGTCTGACCACAACTAGAAAAACAAAACTGACAGGGCATCTGAGCTCTAGTGGGAAAATTGTGGCAAATAAGAGTAAATAGCAGGGAGGAGACCTTAGGCCTTGCCTGTACTCAGTGATGAGAAACTAGAAGAAGAGAGTATGTTATGAATGTGTACAAATACAGGTAGGGTTGCAGGATGCGGTGTCTGTTTTGGTACTTGTCATGGATTGAATTACGTCCCCCCAAAAATGTGTGTATCAGTTTGGCTGGGCCATGATTCCTGGTACTGTGTCATTTTCCTATATGTTGTAAATCCTGCCTCTATGATGTTAATGAGGGAGGATGAGTGGCAGTTGTGTTAGTAAGGCAGGACTCAATCTACAAGATTGAGGCAATCTCTTGAGACATAAAAGAGATAAGTGAGCAGAGAGACAGGGGGACCTCATACCACGAAGAAAGCAGTGACAGGAGCAGAGTGTGTCCTTTGGATCTGGGGTCCCTGTGCAGAGAGGCTCCTAGTCCAGGGGAACACTGATGAGAAGAAGGCCAACAGAGAGAGAAAGCCTTCCCCTGGAGCTGATGCCCTGAATTTGGACTTTTAGCCTATTTTACTGTGAAGAAATAAATTTCTCTTTGTTAAAGCCATCCACTTGTGCATTTCTGTTATAGCAGCACTAGATGACTAGGACAGTACTGAATGTAAAAAAAAAAAAAAAAGTTGAAATATATAATAAAAGTATCATGAGTATATGTAAGATGGTTTCTTGTTTATGAGTCATTTGTTCAGGACCCCTGTAGTTCTGAGCATTTGAAATGAGGAAAAGAGATGAAAGTAGGTCTTTTGCCTTACTGCATTTTAAAAACATGTACCCAGAAAACATTTTGGAAGGGAATGAGTGACCTTCAATCCCCAAACTTCTTGGTAATTCATGGAATCTCTTTCCTTGTGTATAGGAAGGGACTTGCTAGAGGAGAAGCCTGGGAGCTGTGGATTTTTTTTTACCAGGCCTTTGTTTTCCCATCTATACAATGTGTTTATTATTAGAAATAAAATATGTGCTACTAGATTCCACCATATAAAAACAGATCCAGTGCCTGCCTTCTATGGCATTAAAATTTGAGACAGGCATACATAGGAAGATGCAAGCTGCCATAACAGAAAACCAAAACAGCAATAGTGAAGCTGGAGCAAGGTGTTTTCATGAAAAATAAATGGATTTTAGAGTTGAGAATGAAGGAAAACTTGGAGATAAGAGTTCAGCGTCCAGGGGAAGTATTCAGGTAGATTTTCTAAAGGTTAGGGTATGACTAAGGAGCCCTGGTAGTGCAATGGTTAAGCACTTGGCTGCTAACCAATAGGTCAGCGGTTCTAGCCCACCCAGCGGCTCTGAGGGAGAAAAGACCCAGTGATCTGCTTCCATAAAGATTACAGCCTAGGAAACTCTATGGGGCAGTTCCAGTCTGTCCTATAAGGTCATTATGAGTTGGAATTGACTCAACAGCACACAACAGCAACAGGGTATTACTGGGTCTATCTGAATACAATTAATTCTTTACATTCCCTCACCTACAGTTTGTGAGGGAGGGACCTTTCTGATAGGGAGAAGTCAAGGGTTTTTAGGACCATGGTGTGGTGAGTTAAAGGTGGTTAATTAACAGTTTTCTTCCACTGTGGGAAATCAGAGCATCACCAGATTTGCAGGGTGCGAGTGGGCTAGCAAGATGCTGACTACCGGAGGTGGTTGCTGCTATGTGCCCCATACCTGGGACCAGACCCCCTTGAAGGTTAATTGTCACGTTACCAATCTGCAGCTGAGAGGGCCCTTGCAGATCTAGAAGACCAGATACCATCAACGCTAGTTTCTGCAGAGCACTGAGCCAGGCAGTCAGGCAGGAAAGAAAGGCAAGCAGAGGGGGGGGCTTCAGCAGGAAGTAGGCCCACCCTGGGCTCAGATTCTAGTGGGAGCTTGTCTCCATACCCATCAGAACCTACAACTATGTAGAACACGGAGCACAAGGCTGATACTAGTTACTCAAACTGCAAACCATGCCATAGCTGTAAGTATGACCTCAATTATTCCAGATCACAATATTAAAAGGTGGCCAATTTTAAACTCTGCCCACAATAAGGGCAGAAGCCCCTGGCATCTGAGCTAGCTCTGGAGCCAATGTATAGGAACTTCTTTTAGGCATTCCCCTCTGCCTCCCTGCCCCTTTGAATAATATCTTTTATTTATGAATCCTATTTAATAACAGGAAAAAAAATTACCAAATACCAACAATATGCATAATATTATCCTAGGCCTTGTGGAAGATGCAAAGAAAATTATGAAACCTGTACTTTTATAAATCTTTATACTTTTCAACATGCTTTCATATCCTGCAAGATTTTATCCTTCTAATCTCTACTCATCTTGTTCAAGAAGCCTTTTCTCACTCACTTTACCTTGTTATATTTACACTTTTATTTCAATTCCTACATGTATCCGTTTTTAAAGTTACATACATTTGCACTTGTCTATCTTTGATATAGGAGCCCTGGTGGCGTGGGAGTAAAGAGCTCGGCTGTTCACCAAAAGGTTGGCAGTTCAAGTCCACCAGCCGCTCCTTGGAAACTCTATGGGGCCGTTCTACTGTGTCCTATAAGGTCACTATGAGTCGGAATTGACTCCGTGGCACCCTGTTTGGTTTGTTTGTTTATTTTGGATCTTTGATATATGTTTAAGTATGTGCAGCTTCTATTTAACTGTTTCTTAGAGCAAGTACCTTTATTACACAAGTTGAACTAGAAACTCCCGGAGGGCTGGAACTATGTACATCTCGTCCAATAGATTGAGAGCCACTGTCGAGAAAGAACCATTTTTAAAAATTTATTCACTATTTAAAAAGTTATGTACAGTACAATTCACTTTTTGGTATACAGTTCTATGAGTTTTGACAAACTTATACAATCATGAAACTACTTCCGCAATGAAGATCTAGAACAGCTTCACCCCCACCCCCACCCCCACACACATTCCCTCATGCTACCCTACTGTAGTCAACCCCTTTCCCCTCCCCAGCCCCTGGTAACCACTGGTCTGTTTTTTGTCCCTCTACTTTTTCCTTTACCAGACTGTCATATAAGTGGAATCATATAGCATGTAGCCTTTGGCATCTGACTTCTTTCACTTACCATAATGCGTTTGCGATTCATCCATGTTGTTGCATGCATCAGTGGTCTGTTCCTTTTGATCGCTGAGTGGTATTCCATTGCTTGGATTTACCACAGTGTATTGATCCATTCACTAGTTGAAGGACATTTATTTCCTGTTTTTGGCAATTATGATGAAGCTGCCATAAACATTCTTGTGCAGGCTTTTGTTTGAACATAAATTTTCATTTCTTTTGGGTAAATACCTAGGCATAGGATTGCTGGGTCATATAGTAAGTGTATGTTTAACTTTATAAGGAACTGTCAAACTGTTTCCCAAAGTGGCTATTCCATTTTGCATTTCCACCAGTATTGTGTGAGCATTCCAGTTGTTCCACATCTAGGTTAGCATTTGGTATTGCCAGGTTTTTAATTTTAACCATTATAATAGGTGTGTGGTGGCACAGTGGTTAAGAGCTACGGCTGCTAACCAAAAGGTCAGGAGTTTGAATCCACCAGCCACTCCTTGGAAACCCTATGGGGTGGTTGTACTCTATTCTGTTGGGTCACTATGAGTCATAATCGACCGGATGGCAACAGATTTAGTAGTATCTCACTGTGATTTTAATTTGCACTTTCCTAATGACCAATGATTTTGAGCATTTTTATGGTGCCTATTTGCCATCCATATGTATCTTCTTTGGTGAAGTTCTCTTCCAATCTTTTGCTCGTTTTCTTGATTGAGGTTATGATTATTATTATTATTATTGAGTTTTGAGCATTGGTTATATATTCTGGGTACAAATCCTTTGTCAGATACATGTTTTTTTTAGACAAATGAAAAACCTCAAACTGACCTAAATGGTAAAGGAGATTTATTGGCTCACATAATTGTAAGATCCAGAGGTAGAATGGGAAGACTTCAGGATTAGTGTAATTCAGATCCTCACTTTATTTCCTTATCTCTTGCATCCTGCTGTGCTAGCATAATCTGCAGCATAGTTTTTCTCATGGTGCCAAAATAGCTGCAATCATTCCAAGCTTATATCCTCATAGCACACTGTCCAGAAAGAGAGAGCTGACTTTCGATAGATCTCAAGAGAGACCTTCTTTTGCAAGATCTCCCTGCCCCTCCTCCACCCCCAGAAAACCTCCACTAACATCTCATTGGCCTGCGTTGGGTCAGATGCCCACAGTGAAGCAATCTCCTTGGCCAGAGGAATTTCATGAGCTTGACTGGCTTAAGTTTTGACGTTGCCCAGCATCTTATTTTATTGTGCTTTAAATGAAAGTTTACAGTTAAGTTAGTTTCTCATACAAAACTTTACACACACTGCTATGCGACCCTAATTGCACTCCCCATACTGTAAGAGCGCACTCCTCCTCTCCACTCCAGATTTCCATTGTCCGTTCAACTAGCTCCTGTCCCTTTCTGTGTTCTCATCTCACTCCAGACAGGAGCTGCCCATTTGGTCTCATGTATCTACTTGAGCTAGGAAGCACGCTCTTCACGAGTATCATTTTATGTCCCATACTTCAGTCTAAACTTTGTCTACAGAGTTGGCCTAGAGAATGGTTTTAGTTTGGGGCTAACAGAGAGTCGGGGGGCATGTCTTCCGGGGTCTCTCCAGTCTCAGTCAAACCATTAAGTCTGGTCTTTTTAACAGAATTTCAGTTCTGCACCCTACTTTTCTCCTGCTCTGTCAGGACTCTCTGTTGTGTTCCCTGTAAAGGCAGTCATTGGTTGTAGCCAGGCACCATCTACTTCTTCAGGTCTCAGGCTAATGGAGTCTATGGTTTATGTGGCCCTTTTGTCTCCTGGACTAATATTTTCCTTGTGTCTTTGGTGTTCTTCATTCTCCTTTCCTCCAAGTGGTTGGGACCAATTGATGCATCTTAGATGGCCGCTTGCAAGCTTTTAAGACCCCATATGCCACTCACCAAAGTAGGATGCAGAACATTTTCTTAATAAATTTTGTTATGCCAATTGATCTAAATGCCCCCTGAAATCATGATCCCCAGACACCTGCCCCTGCTACTCTGTCCCTTGAAGTATTTGGTTGTATTCAGGAAACTTCTTAGCTTTGGTTTAGTCCAGTTGTGCTGACTAACCCTATAGTGTGTGCTGTCCTTCCCTTCACCTAAGATAATTCTTGTCTACTATCTAGTCAGTGAATACCCCTCTTCCTCACTCACCACCCTCATAACCATCAAAAATATTTTATTCTGTGTTTAAACCTTTTCTTGAATTCTTATCATAGTGGTCTTATACAATATTTGTCCTTTTACAACTGACTGAATTCACTCAGCATAATGCCTTCCAGATTCCTCCATGTTATGTTTCACAGATTCATGGTTCATCTTTATCATTGCATAGTATTCCATTGTGTGAATATACCATAATTTGTTTATCCGTTCATCTATTGATGGGCACCTAGGTTGTTTCCATCTTTTTGCTATTGTGAACAGTGCTGCAGTGAACATGGGTGTACATATATCTATTTGTGTGACGGCTCTTATTTCTCTAGGATATATTCCAAGGAGTGGGATTGCTGGATCATATGGTACTTCTATTTCTAGCCTTTTAAGGAAGTGCCAAATTGATTTCCAAAGTGGTTGTACCATTTTACATTCCCACCAACAGTGTATGAGTGTTTCAGTCTCTCCACAACCTCTCCAACATTTATTATTTTGTGTTTTTTGGATTACTGCTAGCCTTGTTGGGATGAGATGATATCTCATTGTAGTTTTGATTTGCATTTCTCTAATGGCTGATAATCGTGAGCATTTCCTCATATGTCTGTTAGCCGCCTGAATGTCTTCTTTGGTGAAGTGCCTGTTCATATCCTTTGCCCATTTTTTAATTGGGTTATTTGTCTTTTTGTTGTTGAGGTTTTGCAGTATCTTGTAGATTTTAGAGATTAGATGCTGATTGGATTTGTCGTAGCCAAAAATTTTTTCCCGGTTTGTAGGTTGTCTTTTTACTCTTTTGGTGAAGTCTTTTGATGAGCATAAATCTTTGATTTTTAGGAGCTCCCAGTTATCTAGTGTCTCTTCTTGTGTTTGTGCATTATTACTTATGGTTTGTATTCTGTTTATGCCCTATATTAGGGTTCCTAGGGTGGTCCCTATTTTTTCTTCCATGATCTTTATCGTTGTCAATTTTACGTTTAGGTCTTTGATCCATTTTGAGTTAGTTTTTGTGCATGGTGTGAGATATGGGTCTTGTTTCATTTTTTTTGCAGATGGATATGCAGTTATGCCAGCACCATTTGTTAAAGAGACTGTCTTTTCCCCATTTAATGGACTTAGGGCCTTTGTCAAATATCAGCTGCTTCATAGGTGGATGAATTTACGTCTGGATTCTCAATTCTGTTCCACTGGTCTATGTACCTGTTGTTGTACCAATACCAGGCTGTTTTGACTATCGTGGCAGTATAATAGGTTCTAAAACTGGGTAGTTTGAGGCCTCCCACTTTGTTCTTCTTCTTGAGTAATGCTTTACTTATAGGGGGACTCTTCCCTTTCCATATGAAGTTGGTGACTTGTTTCTCCATCTCATTAAAAAATGCAGTTGGAATTTGGATCGGGATTGCATCGTATCCACAGATTGCTTTGGGTAGAATTGACATTTTCACAATGCTGAGTCTTCCTATCCATGAGCAAGTTATGTTTTCCCACTTATGTAGGTCTCTTTTGGTTTCTTGCAATAGTGTCTTGTAGTTTTCATTGTCTAGGTCTTTTACGTCTCTGGTTAGATTCATTCCTAGGTATTTTATCTTCTTGGGGGCTATTGTAAATGGTATTGATTTGGTGATTTCCTCTTCCAAGTTCTCTTTGTTGGTGTAGAGGAATCGAACTGATTTTTGTATGTTTATCTTGTATCCTGATACTTTGCTAAAATCTTCTATTATTTCCAGCAGTTTTCTTGTGGATTCTTTGGGGTTTTCTGTGTATAAGATCATATCATCTGCAAATAGAGATACTTTTACTTCTTCCTTACCAATTTGGTTGCCCTTTATTTCTTTTTCTAGCCTAATTGCTCTGGCTAGGACCTCCAGCACAATGTTGAATAAGAGTGGTGACAAAGGGCATCCTTGTCTGGTTCCCGTTCTCAAGAGGAATGCTTTCAGACTCTCTCCATTTAGGGTGATGTTGGCTGTTGGCTTTGTATAAATGCCCTTTATTATGTTGGGAAATTTCCCTTCTAGTCCTATTTTGCTGAGAGTTTTTATCATGAATCGGTGTTGGACTTTATCAAATACCTTTTCTACATCAATTGATAAGATCATGTGATTCTTGTCTTTTGTTTTATGTAATGGTTACACTGATTGTTTTTCTAATGTTGAGCTATCCCTGCATACCTGGTATGAATCCCATTTGGTCATGGTGAATTATTTTTTTGAAATGTTGTTGAATTCTATTGGCTAGAATTTTGTTGAGGATTTTTGTGTCAATGTTCATGAGGGATATTGGTTTGTAATTTTCTTTTTTTGTGGTGTCTTTACCTGGTTTTGGTATCAGGGTTATGCTGGCTTCATAGAATGAGTTTGGGAGTATTTCATCTTTTTCCATACTCTGAAATGCCTTCAGTAGTGGTGGTGTTAACTCTTCTCTGAAACTTTGATAGAATTCTCCAGTGAAGCCATCCGGGCCAGGGCTTTTTTTTTTTCTTGGGAGTTTTTAAATTACCTTTTCGATCTCTTCTTTTGTTATAAGTTTATTTAGCTGTTCTACCTCTGTTTGTGTTAGTTTAGGTAGGTAGTGAGTTTCTAGAAATTTGTCCATTTCCTCTAGGTTTTCAAATTTGTTAGAGTACAATTTTCCATAGTATTCTGTTATGATACTTTTAATTTCAGTTTGGTCTGTTGGGATATGCCCATCTCATTTCTTATTCAGGTTATTTGCTTCTTTTCCTGTTTTTCTTTTGTCAGTTTGGCCAACGGTATATCAATTTTGTTGTTCATTTTCAAAGAACCAGCTTTTGGTCTTGTTAACTCTTTCTATTGTTTTTCTATTCTCTATTTCATTTAATTCTGCTCTAATTTTTATTATTTGCTTTCTTCTGGTGTCTGAGGGCTTCTTTTGCTGCTCTTTCTATTTATTCAAGTTGTAGGGTTAGTGTTTTTATTTTGGGCCTTTCTTCTTTCTGGATGTGTACATTTATTGCTATAAATTGACCTCTGAGCACTGCTTTTGCTGTGTCTCAAAGGTTCTGGTAGGATGTGTTTTCATTCTTGTTTGATTCTATGAATTTGTTTATTCCATCCTTAATTTCGTCTATAACCCAGTAGTTTTTGAGCAAGGTGTTGTTCAGTTTCCATGTTTTTTTTTTTTTTTTCCCTTAGCTTTTTCTGTTATTGATTTCTACTTTTATGGCTTTATGGTCAGAAAAGATGCTCTGTAATATTTCAATGCTTTGGGTTCTGTTGAGGCGTGCTTCATGGCCTAATATGTGGTCTATTCTGGAGAATGTTCCATGTGCATTATAAGAGAAAGTATACTTGGCTGCTGTCGGGTGGAGTGTTCTGTATATGTCTACGAGATAAGTTGGTTGATTGTGGCGTTTAGATCTTCCGTGTCTTTATTGAGCTTCTTTCTGGATGTTCTGTCCTTCACCGCAAGTGGTGTGTTGAAGTCTCCTACTATTATTGTGGAGCTGTCTATCTCTGTTTTCAATGCTGTTAGTGTTTGTTTTATGTATTTTGGAGCCCTGTTGTTGGATGCCTAAATATTTATTATGGTTATGTCCTCCTGGGGTATTGACCCTTTAATCATTATATACTGTCCTTTCTTATCCTTTGTGGTGGATTTTACTTTAAAGTCTATTTTGTCATAGATTAATATTGCCACTCCTGCTCTTTTTTGAGTGTTGTTTACTTGACACATTTTTTTCCCTCCTTTGAGTTTTAGTTTGTTTGTGTCTTTAAGTCTAAGGTATGTCTCTTGTAGGAAGCATATAGACGGATCATTTTTTTAATCCATTCTGCCGCTCTCTGTCTCTTTATTGGTGCATTTAGTCCATTTACATTCAATGTTATTATTGATAGGTACGAGTTTAGTGCTGTCATTTTGATGTCTTTTTTTGTGTGTCCTTCAGTTTCTTTGTTCCACTTAATTTTCCGTGCTGAGTCATTTTTCTTTATGTATTTTCTCTTCATCTTTTTCATTGTTGTTGTTTTGTATTTGCTGAGTCTTTAAGTTTTTCTTGTTTTTTATTTTGACGTGTAGGATTGTTAGTTTCCTTTATGGTTACCTTAATATTTACCCTTATTTTTCTAAGTTTAAACCAGTCTTTTATTTCTTTATATAGCCTTGACTTCCTCTCCATATGAAAGATCTATGACTACATTTTTTAGTCCTTCTTTTTTGTTTTAATGTTATCATCTTTTATGTATTGACATCTCTGTTTCCCTATGTTCAGTGTTTTAGCTTGATTTGTTTTTGTGACTTCCCTATCTGGGTTGATATCTGGTTGCTCTGTCCTGTGTTCTAATCATGGGTTGTTATCTGATGTTATTGATTTTCTAACTGGAGGACTCCCTGTAGGATTTCTTGTAATTTTGGTTTGGTTTTTGCAAATTCCCTTATCTTCTATTTATCTGGAAATGCCCTAATTTCACCATCATATTTGAGAGACAGTTTTGCCCAGCAATTTTTGATCCAGGACTTTAAACTGGTCCCTTCCTGCTGGAAGCCCTGCTGAGAATTTCCATTGCTAACAAGTTCCCTGCTGAGAATTTGCATTTCCGCCCCAGATATACTGAATCAGAATTCACATTTTAATAAGATCGCCAGGTGATTCTTATGTATAACTTTCTGGGAACTTGTTAGAAATGCAAATTTTCTGCAGGGATCTTGTTAGAAATGCAAATTCTCAGTAGGGGTTTGAATCAGTTTGAAACTCTGTTATCTATTTAATTTTTTCTTTTTAAAATTTTATTGTGCTTTAGGTGAAAGTTTACAGTACAAATTAGATTCTCCTTCAAAAATTTATACACACATTTTTTTGTGACACTGATTGTAATCTCTGCAATGTGTCAGCACTCTCCCCCTTCCCCTTTCTACCTGGGGTTCCCCATGTCCATTTGTCCAGTTTTCCTATCTCTTCCTGCCTTCTCATCTTTGCTTTTGGGCAGATGTTGTCCATTTGGTCTTGTAAACTTGATTGAGCTAAGAAGCATGTTCCTCACTTGTGTTAAATCATTTGTTTTATAGGCCTGTCTAATCTTTGGCTGAAAGGTGGACATCATGGGTGGCTTCAGTTCTGAGTTGAAAGGGTGCTGGGGGCCATAGTCTTGGGGATTCCTTTAGTCTCTGTCAGACCAGTAAAGTCTGGTCTTTTTTTGTGAATTTGAATTTTGTTGTACATTTTTTCCTACTCTGTCTGGGACCCTGTGTTTTGATCCCCACCAGAGCAGTTGATGGTAGCAGCTGGTACCACTGTCTAGTTCATCTGGGATCAGGCTGGTGTAGGCCATGGTCCATGTAGTCCATTAGTCTTTGGACTCATATTTTCCTTGTGTCTTTGATTTTCTTCTTTCTCCTTTGTTCCCTCTGGGATGGGGATAGGACCAATAGGTGTATCTTGGGTGGCCACTTGCAAGTTTTTAAGGCCCCAGGTGCTATTCACCGAAGTAGGATGTAGAACATTTTCTTTATGAACTATATTTTGCCAGTTGACCTAGATGTCCTCTGAGACCATGGTCCCCAGCTCTCAGCCCCAGTAACTCGGTCCAATGTGTTTGGATATGTCTATGAATCTTCTATAACTTGGCTTTGGTCAAGTTGTGCTGGCTTCCCCCATATTGTGTGTTGTCTTACCCTTCTTCAAAGTTAACATTTGTCTACTATCTAACAAGTGACTTCCTATCCCCACCCCTCCCATCCCTCGTAACCATCAAAGGTTGTTTTTTCTATTTGTAAATCTTTTCTTGGGTTTTTATAATAGTGGTATCATACAATATTTGTTCTTTTGTGATTGACTTATTTCACTCAGCATAACACCATTCAGATTCATCCATGTTGTGAGATGTTTCATGGATTCATCATTGTTCTTTATCATGCATAGTATTCCATTGTGTAGGTGCCATAATTTGTTTTTCCGTCATCTGTTGATGGGCACTTAGGTTGTTTCTATCTTTTTGCTATTGTGAATAATGCTTCAGTGAACATGGGTGTACATATGTCTATTCTTGTGATAGCTCTTATTTCTCTAGGACATATTCCTAGGAGTGGGATTGCTGGATCATATGGTATTTCTATTTCTAACTTTTTAAGGAGGTGCCACATTGTTTTCCATAGTGATTGTACCATTTTACATTCCCACCAGCAGAGCATGAGAGTTCCAATCTCCCTGCAACCTCACCAACATTTATTATTTTCTGGGTTTTTTTGATTACTGCCAGTAATGTCAAGGTGAGATGGTATCTCATTCTAGTTTTGATTTGCATTTCTCTAATGGCTAATGATCACAAGCATTTCCTCCTGTGTCTGTTAGCCACCTGAATGTCTTCTTGGGTAAAGTATCTGTTCATATCATTTGCCTATCTTTTAATTGAATTATTTGTCTTTTTGTTGTTGATGTATTGAAGTATTCTATAGATTTTAGAGATTAGATCTTTGTTGAATATGTCATAGCCAAATTTTTTTCCCCAGTCTATAGGTTCTCTGTTTACTCTTTTGGTGAAGTCTTTTGATGAGCACAAGTGTTTAATTTTTTAGGAGCTCCCAGTTATCTAGTTTATCTTCTGGTGTTTGTGCATTTTTAGTTATGGTTTGCATTCTATTTAAGCCAGGTAATAGAGCCCCTACCACGATGTGTCTATCAGTTTGTTGCACTGTGGTGGCTTGCGTGTTACTGTGATGCTGGAAGCCATGCCACCAGTATTTCAAATACCATCAGGGTCATTCTTGGTAACAGGTTTCAGCAGAGCTTCCAGACTAAGCTAGATTAGGAAGAAGGACCTGCCAGTCTACTTCTGAAAAAATTGGTCAGTGAAAACATTATGAATAGCAGTGGAACATTGTCTGATATATGCCAGAAGATGAGCCCCTCAGGTTGGAAGGCACTCAAAACACGACTAGGGAAGAGCTGCCTCCTCAAAGTAGAGTCGACCTTAATGACATAGATGGAATAAAGCTTTCAGGACCTTCATTTGCTGATGTGGCATGATTCAAAATGAGAAGAAACAGCTGCAAACATCCATTAATAATCAGAACATGGAATGTACGAAGTATGAATCTAGGAAAATTGGAAATTGTAAAAAATTAAATGCATAAACATCAGTATCCTAGGCATTAGTGAGCTGAAATAGACTGGTATTGGCCATTTTGAATCAGACAATCATATGGTCTACTATGCCAGGTGTCATGGATTGAATTGTGTCACCCCAAAATATCTGTTAACTTGGCTGGGTCATGATTCTCAGTATTGTGTAATTGTGTACAATTTTGTAATCTGATGTGATTTCCTCGTGTATTGTAAATTCAATCACTATGATCTAATAAGATGGATTAGCGGCAGTTATACTGATGAGGTATACAAGATTGGATAGTGTCTTGAGCCAATCTCTTTTGAGATATAAGACAGAAGCGAGCAGAGACACATGGGACCCTCATACCACTGAGAAAGCAGTGCTGGGAGCAGGGCGGGTCCTTTGGACCTGAGGTTCCTGTGCAGAGAAGCTCCCAGACCAAGGGAAGATTGATGACATGGACCTTCCTCCAGAGTCGACAGAGAAAGCGGTCCCCTCTAGCGGATGCCCTGAATTTGGACTTGTAGCCTACAGGACAGTGACAGAATAAACTTCTCTTTGTTAAAGCCATCCACTAGTGGTATTTCTGTTATAGCAGCACTAGATGACTAAGATACCAGGAATGGCAAATTGAAGAGGAATGGCGTCATGTTCATTGTCAAAAAGAACGTTTCAAGATCTATCCTGAAGTACAATGCTGTCAGTGATAGGATAATATCCATATACCTACAAGGAAGACCAGTTAATCAAACTATTATTCAAATTTACACACCAATCACTAAGGCCAAAGATGAAGAAACTGAAGATTTTTACCAAATTCTGCCGTTTGGAAGTCGATCAAACATGCAGTCAAGATGCACTGATAATTACTGGTGGTTGGAATATGAAAGTTGGAAACAAAGAAGCGTCAGTAGTTGGAAAATATGGCCTTGGTGATAGAAACGACGCCGGAGATAGCATGATAGAATTTTGCAACACCAACGACTTCTTCATTGCAAATACCTTTTTTTCAATAACATAAATGGCAACTATACACGGGGACCTTGCCGGATGGGATACACAGGAATCAAATCACAGAAAGAGACCATAGAAAATCTCAATACCATCAGACAGAACAAGACCAGGGGATGACTGTGGAACGGACCATCGAATGCAACTATGTGAGTTCAAGTTGAAGCTGAAGAAAATTAAAAGAAGTCCACGAGAGCCAAAGTAGGACATTGACTATACCCCACCTGAATTTAAAGACCATTAAAAGAAGAGATTTGACACACTGAACACTAATGACCAAAGACCAGACAAGTTGTGGAATGACATCAAGGACATCATACATGAAGAAAGCAAGAGATCATTAAAAAGACAGGAAAGAAAGACCAAAATGGATATCAGAAGAAACTCTGAAACTTGCTGTTGAACGTAGAGTAGCTAAAGTGAAAGGAAGAAATGATGAAGTAAAAGAGTTGAACAGAAGGTTTCAAAGGGCAGCTCAAGAAGACAAAGTAAAATATTATAATGAAATGTACAAAACCTGGAGATAGAAAACCAAAAGAGAAGAACACGCTCAGCATTTCTCAAGTTGAAAGAGCTAAAGAAAACATTCAAGCCTCGAGTTGTAATATTGAAGGATTCTTTGGGGAAAATATTAAATTATGCAGGAAGCATCAAAAGAAGATGGAAGGACTACACAGAGTCACTGTACCAAAAAGAATTGGTCAACATTCAGTCATTTTGGGAGATAGCATATGATCAAGAACCAATGGTACTGAAGGAAGAGGTCCAAGCTACACTGAAGGCATTGTAGAAAAACAAGGAATTGACGGAATACCAACTGAGATGTTTCAACAAACGGAGGCAGTGCTGGAAGCACTCACTCATCTATAAGAAATTTGGAAGACAGCTACCTGACCAACAGACTGAAAGAAATCCATGTTTGTGCCCGTTCCAAATAAAAGTGATCCAAAAGAATGCAGAGATTATCGAACAATGTCATTAATATCACACACAAGTAAAATTTTACTGAAGATCATTCAAAAGTGGTTGTAGCAGTACATTGACAGGGAACTGCCAGAAATTCAAGCTGGATTCAGAAGAGGAATTGGAACCAGGGGCATCATTGCTAATGTCAGATGGATCCTGGCTGAAAGCAGAGAATACCAGAAAGATGTTTACCTGTGTGTTTATTGACTATGCAAAGGCATTCGACTATGTGGATCATAACAAATTATGGATAACATTGCAAACAGTGGGAATTCAGAACTTCTAATTGTGCTCATGAGGAACCTGTACTTAGACCAAGACGCAGTTGTTCAAACAGAACAAGGGGAAACTGCGTGGTTTAAAATCAGAAAGGTGTGCGTCAGGGTTGTGTCCTTTCACCATACTTATTCGATTTATATGCTAACTCTAACTTCTACCAGCGGTTATCTGATTATTTTGGTCACTTGTTGGAGCCATCTTGTCCTGCTTTTTTATATCTTTTGATGTTGTCTGCTGTCTCTGATACTTTAAGGTATTATTTTGTTTTTTGATTGTATGTTCGTTTGTTTTGTCCTGCCGTTGTGTTTTGTTTTTATATGTCAGGGAAGGCGGGCCAGGCATGCTTTGTTTCTTGCTCATCTGCGGGTACAACAGCTCTCACACCTTGTCTGGGTGGGCAGGCCAGCAGCAGGCCGGGTGAGCCCGCTTTACTGTACAGTGGTTTGGCGAGGTGGCTGAAAGCTGACTGGGCGGGCGCTGTCTCCCTCCTGATGTTGGTCCAGGGGTGTGGGAGCGTTCACAGGCCTTTGCCAGATGGGTGGGAGTGTCTGACATGGAGTGGTATGGGCTCGATTCCCACTGTGCAGCTGGTCAAGTGGTGGGAGGGGAGGGCAGTGCAGCCTGGTGCTAGGGACACTCTAGCAAGGTGATGTTGTGGAGGCCAGCAGGAATTAGGTGTGGCATACAGGACTAGGTAGTGGGGGAGGGGAGAATGAAAAGAAAAGAGAGAGAGAACGAAAAAAAAAGGTAGCTGGCAGGTAGAGGCAGGGCAGACCAGGGCAGCAATGGGCTGGTGGGCTGGTGGCCCTCTGTCTGCAGCAAGGTGCAGTGGGGGCCAGCAGGAAGGGGCAGAGAGGTGGTGTACGGGGCTAGGTGGGAGGGAGAAAGAAAAGAAAGGAAAAAAAACGGTGGTGCGGCAGGGGTTGGTGAGTGGGGGCAGGGCGGACGCGGGGCCCATGGAAAGGGAAGGGGGTGGCTTACGAGGCTAGGTGGGAGGGGAAAGATAAGGAAGAAAAGAAAGAAAAAAAATTTAAAAAATGGTGGCTCGTCGGGACCTGGTGGGTGGGGGCGGGGTGGACCTGGGGCAGTGGTGGGCTGGTGGTTCCCTATCCACAATGGCTTGGTAAGGGCCGTCAGGAAGGTGGGGAGGTGGTGTATAAGGCTAGGTGGGAGGGAGAAAGAAAAGGAAGAAAGAGAAAAGAAGAAGAAAAGAAAGAAAAATGGGGGCTATGAAGGCTGGAAAGTTGGGGTGGGGCAGACCCAGGGGCTGTGGGAAGGGAGAGGAGGTGATGTACTGAGAAGCCCAGTTTTGATCACTCTTCCCTTATGTGGGGTTTTCTTATATTATGAATTCCACCTCCCCAAAGTAGAAATCAGACACCACTGTCCCATTTTCTCCTGTTAGGTGCAGGCATGAAAGCAGGTTCACCAGTCAGATGAATCTGCATGAGTTTTTTTTTAGAAAGAGTATAGGAAAAAGGGACCTGGAGGATCAATTTTTCTTATCTAGATGGCAACAGAGGTCCAATCATTTATTTGTTAAATGATATTGGGCACTATCCAAGTCATTACATGTAAAGTTAAGTCAGTATGGTCCTTGACGCACATCACTCCAAAACTATGACCTCTGTAGTTTTTTTTTTTAATTTCTACCCCATTTGTTTCAGACTCCTAGATATGTGAGGTTTGCAATGACCTTACTTCTGATAGCTGTGTCTGATATATACATACATATATATATATATATATATATATATATATATATACCAGGGAAGCTAGAGGGAGCCTGTGGGGGCAGAGATTTCCATAAGCTCTCCATTTTAAATACATTGCATAAGAGTTACGGTTTTGCATAGGAAAGTTCTATGCAAAATGAGTATAGTGGAGGAATGCTGGGGGAAAGGGAGACGTTACTTTATTAATTTTAGATAAACCAGGGTGGACAGAAGATTGAGAATGAAGGGAGGAATAGCACATGCTTAAAATAAAGAGGCAGGCCTGGGCCAGCACATGTTAGGTTTTGTAAGGCATGGACCTCATCCAAGTTTGTGACTTGAGCACCTGAATGCAGGGCTTCAAACTAGTTCTTCCTGTTTAAGTTATGGCTGAGGAAGTGAAACCAGAACAGACCCAAATTTTAAAAATTTGGGTGTATCAAAACAATAACCAGAACAGGAAACATTACTTGCCGAAGCCTTGCTAGAAACCTAGTCTCCCTCTTAGAAAACAAGGGCAGTGTATACATTGCATAGGAACCAAATCTCTTGCTCACTGGATTATGAGCAGAGTCAGAAACAGTGGTGCCCCACTCAAAGATGGAGGCCAACTGCACCGCTTTGAATGTGTGTCTCTCTCCAAAGTCCTGCCAATAATCCAGTCTCAAGCATCAGGCTCTTGAAAGGGCTTACTATGCCTCTTCCGAGTCTCCCATTCCACAGCTTTGACCCATAATTTTTCCCATTCTGGTTATCATTCTGGGTCACCCAAATTGTAAAAGTTTGGGTCTGTTCCGATTTTGCTTCATCGGCCATGACTAAACGATTGGAAGCCCTGCTGGAATGTGAATCCTGAAGCTATTTAGTGTGATGGGAAATCAGTGGAGGAAGAGGCTTGAGAGGGAAGATGATATTGGTATTGAGGTGCCTTTGAGATATCCTAACTGTTAGTTAGGCAGTTGCGTATATGGATCTAGGAGCTTAGGAGTCATAGGCAAATAGGCATCATGAAAAGGCACAGGTCGGGAGTTCCATGCATCCTTTTCCTGGCTTGGTTCATACATACCTTATGAGGGTACGTAATGAGTTTTCTGTGTAACAGGCAGGGCTCTTGGTTGCAAGAGGCAGAAACCCTACTTGAACTAGCTTAGGCAAAACCAAGAATTTATTGGAAAGATAAGAGGTAGTTCTCCTGGTCAAGGGAAAACTGATGAACCAAACTACAGGAAAGGCAGAAATACAGCTGGACTTAAGGAACAATTGAAAAGACAGACTTTCTACAGCTCTTACCTTCTTTTTTCTTCGTATCCTCTTAATGCGTACTGGCTTCCTCCATATGGAAGTAAAGAGACACAGTTGGCAGCTGATCCTATGCTATATAGCTTAAAGTGCATGTAACCAGAGAGTCTGACTCTCTTTACAGTCCCAGTTTGAAAAATTGCAGTCAAGGAATTACTGGCCTGACCTGGGTCAGGTGCTTCCCCTGGGCCAATCAACTCCAGTGATGGTAGTAGAGTGGTGGTCATGTATGCACAAGGCAGAATAAAAATTAAACATTTTGTATCACGATATTGGGCTGGCTACTGTGATAGAGATCCAAATAACAACTGGTTAAACAAGGATCCCTAGTGGCATGACAGTTAAGTGCTAGGCTGCTAACCGAAAGGTTGGTAGTTCAAACCCACCAAGCAGCTCCTCAGGAGAAAGACCTGGTGTTCTCTTCCCATTAAGATTACAGCCCAGAAAACCATAGGGGGCAGTTCCACTCTGTCACATGGGGTCATTATGAGTTGGAATCGACTTGATGGCACACAACAACAACAAACAAGATAGGAAACAATTTCTCTGTCACGTAAATGCCCAGTTTATAAATATAGCATTTAAAATATATTTAGCAGGACTTTCATGGATCCAACCAAGGGTGGGTCCAGATTTTGTGAGGCCAAATAAAATTTTTGGACCCTTTTTAAAGGAAAATAATACAAAACTTCCAGCACAAAATTAGGTATAAAAGTGAGCATTTGTTAGATATGAGAAAGGAAATCACAACAAATCACTGGAGATTTGGCGTTTCAGGCCCGTTTCTTTTGAGATCTCTTTAGCCAATTTACCAGACTTACTTCCTAATTGCAATCTGTTCTTCTTTTCATCTAGGACACTCCACAACTCCCAGCAACTGCCAGTGCTCACAGGAGCCTATGCAAGTGTGGGGCCCTGAAGCTTAGGCTTTATTAGCTTCACGGTGTATCTGTCTCTGTGCTGAGTTCAAAACTTTATTACCATGTAAGAAGAGAAGATAATAAAACTAATAGTCTCTTCCACTGTCTTATTATACATAACCCCAAAGGATATTGTTAGTTATGGGTAAAGGTTTCATAAGAACTATTTCAGCTTAATATTGGGAGAAACTTTCTAATGCATCAATAGATATACAATGGCTGCATTAAAATGTGTTGAATTCTGCTGGGTGGAGGGCTGTGGGGACCATGGTCTTGGGGAATATCTAGCTCAACTGGCATAACACAGTTTATAAAGACAGTGTTCTGCATTCTACCTTGGTGAGTAGCGTCTGGGGTCTTAAAAGCCTGCGAGCAGCCATCTAAGATACTCCACTGGTCTCACCCTTCGGGAGCAAGGGAGAATGAAGAGAACAGGATATAAGGAAAAGATTAGTCCAAAGGACTAATGGAACACAGCTACCAAGGCCTCCACTAGACTCAGTCCAGTACAGCTAGATGGTGCCCGGTTACCACCACTGACTGCTCTGACTGGGATCACAACACAGGGTCTGGACAGAGCTGGAGAAGGACATAGAGCAAAATTCTAACACACACACAGAAAAGACCAGATTTACTGGCCTGAAAGAATCTGGAGAAACCCCGAAACTATGGCCCCCAGACACCCTTTTAGCTCACTGGTGAAGTCACTTCTGAGGTTCACCATTCAGCCGGGGATGGGACAGCCCCATAAAACAAAAGGGGACTGATGAGGCACAGCAGTCCAGGGACAAGGACTAGAAGGCAGAAGGGAACAGGAAAGCTGGTGATAGGGAACCCATGGTTGAGTAAGGACAGTGCTGACATGTAGTGGGGTTGTTAACCATTGCCATAGGGCAACATGTGTACTAACAGTTTAGTGAGAAACTATTTTGTTCTGTAAACCTTCATCTAAAGTGAGAATAGCAGCACAACTGGAAGAACGTAATCGATGTCACTGAACTGTGCATGTAGAAATTTTTGAAATGGTATATCTTTGGCTATGTATATTTTCACCAAAAAAAGAAAAAAAAAGGTCAAGAAGGGAGAGGGTTGACATGTCATGGGGTTGTTAACCAATATCATAAAACCATATGTGTACTGACTGTTTAATGAGAAACTATTTGTTCTGTAAACCTTCACCTAAAGTACAATTTTTAAAAAAAGGGAAAAAATGATGAAACTCAGAGATGAGATACTCGTTTGAAAGTGTTTTTCCTTTTGGCGGAAATATACATAACCTCAGAAAAGTGAGAAACTATTTAATAAAAATCCTATGAAATAAAATGCCAAAAAAAAAAAAAATGTGTTGAATTCTTTGTCTCTAGTTTTCAGGCACAGGATTGATAATCACTCATAGGGATATCTTAGTGACGATTTGAGCAACAGCTGGGATAGGGTTTACTTAGAGTAGATGAACCTTAAGGTAGTATAGTGAAATGCAAAAAGCATGGATTTAAAGTAGAAAAAGATCTGGACTGGAGTCCCCATTCTACCTAGGAGGATGTCCTCGGGCAGGTGGTTCAACCTCTCTGAACTTCTATTTCCTTGTTTATAAAATAGGAATAACAAAACCTGTTCTTACTGGATTTCTGTAAGGATTAAATGTAAATAAATTTCAAACACTCAGATGGGTACAAAATAAGAGCTCAATATAAATTATTTCCCTCTCTCCTACTCCTTTCCAGTACTGAGATTCTATGTGGGTTCTAAGCTCTATATTGAAATATAAGTAGGATTTAGATGAGCGCAGAGGGAGAGGGGCATTCCAAACCAAGGGACTTTGATTCTAAGGTGATATATTGATTCCTTGTTTTCTCTGGCCAACATGCCCTCCTCTCTTTGTGGGATTGCTCCTTTTCCAACCATAATACAAGTAAGTTAGAAACAATTTGTAGTAAGTCACAAAATAATCTTTCTATCATCCAATTTCTCCATTCTTGTGGTCATAGTGATACATATCATGGATGGTGTAAGTAAGTCTTCAAGTAATTTTGTTCAAGAAGGGGAGGTAGTATTCTATTTACTGGGCCCTTAAATATCTGAGAATACTTTTCTGTTGACTTCACCCAGAAACATTAAAAAAATATCCATTAGTTAGATATTTTTTGAAAATCTGTTTAATGTCTGGCTTTATAGAAAACAGCTGGGTTCTCATATATGTTTCTGCATTAATCTGCTGCAATATGTTGTTGTGATTGGACTATATAAAGAAAATATGATCTCATGCATATATGTAATTGGAAAAGGAAGAAATATTTTAATAATTTTTTTCAGATGATTCTGGATATTCTTTTTGATACTATACCAAAAGTCAACAAGTGGTAGTTTCCTAAAGGTTAGCTGCAATGTGGAATCTAAAACCATGTCAATGAACTCTTCATACCCTGTTAAATAGAATCCATTGGTCTCTCTCACTATACATGAATCTTTTACCTGTGCATAATGCTATAACATCATGAATTTGGTCATTTGGAAAACATTGGTTCACTAAAGTTATGCAGATCTTGCAAATGTTCATATTCTAGTAGCAATATCAAAAAAACACCTTCCTTTACATTACCACTGATCTCATCAGAAATATCTTTAAGTATTCAAAAGCTATTATTGTGACTTCCGGGCAATATGGCGCTATAGTCAGAAGCACCACTCCATCCCTCCACAGCAAAGATCAGAAAAACTAAGTCAAACAGAGTCACAAATCAATCCCAAAACCGTAAGCAGCAAATGAAAAGATAAAGAACTCAGCCAAGCACTGAATGGAATAAGAAACTGACCGAGAACAGAAAGAGAGTAGTGATACATGCAGAGGTCCCCTATCAGCTACTGCAGCACAGATCCGCCATCTTGGACTCCTATCGGAGATCAGCAAGCAGGGGATATGAGAAAGCAGCTTCACGGAGCTTCCAGCAGGAGACAGAATAACCGGTAACTAGCGATATATGCTTTCCGACCCCCTACCCTTCTTCAACCCCACTTAGCCTCCTCTACTTCCTGCAGCCACAGTCTCTTGGATGGGAAGCACCCCAGAGTCACTTGGATTCTACTCGTCTTCACTGGCCGGCTCCCTGAATGCCTTTTGTTGGCTGCTAGTGTTGCTTTTTTTCACTTCTTTAGATTTCTTCCTTACCTGTCACCACCTTCCCCTCCTTCCTCTCGAATACCTGGCCTCCATGCGCCATCTTTGCTTCTTCTTGAAACGCTGCAAAACACCAATTGACTGTGAAACTGCTTCCCTGCCCAGGTCGTCAAACTGGTAGGATCCCTGGGGCATTTTAGTTTGTTTGCTTGTTTGCTCTGAGTTGTTCTGTTTTGATTTGTTTGTTTGTTTTCACTTTCTTTTCTCGGCCTGGGACCCACTTCTAGCTGGACAGTACCATGCAGCTTGGAACCTACTCCCTTACTGTGCCCAGACACACAGGGAATTCCCTGGGGGCATTTCTTTTTTTTGTTTGTTTGTTTCTTTAATGTTTTCTTCTCTCTCTTATTCCATTTTTGTCTTTCTTCACTTCCAGTTTCTCAATTTATTCATTTTTTTTTATTTCACCCTTTTTGTTTTTCATTTTTCTTTTTCCTCATTTCTTAGTCTCTCATCTCGCCACTCCAATAGCAAGCTCCCTTAGCACTCTTTTTTGTTTGTGTGTATGTTTTTGGCTCCTGTTCCTCTCTACACTCTCTTAGCTTTCCCATAACCATCTTAGCTTCACACATCACAGTCTACCCCCTCCTTCCTGCCTACTTGCACTGTGCACTGAACATCACACTCCCAAGCAGCACAGGCATGGCCTACTGGAACCTGTCCTACACTGATTCTCGGTCCGCACTGTCAGCCTTGTTACGTGCTGCAAACAACCCATCCCAGCAACTCTCTTTCAGCAGGACCTGCCCTGCTGTACCATACCTGAGTGACTGACCCTGCCCATTGGAGAAGGAGGTGAAAAGTATCGTGCCCACAGACGAGCAAACAACAAAGAACACACAGCCTGCCTGCTCAGACATAAACAAAACAGAAAAGCAGGACGAAACAAACAAATCTACAATCAATAAACGAGAAAACAACCACTGAATGCCCCAAAGACAGCAGACAATATCAAAGCATTTACAAAAACAGGACAGGATGGTTCCAGTAGGCATTCAAAACAAAACACCAGATGACCTTCCAGTAGAAGAAAAGGCACTGGACCTAACTGATAGGGAATTCAAATCCCTAATATTCAGAATTATCCAAGAGTTTAAGCAAAAAGCAGACAAAAATGAGCAAAAAATAGACAATTTCATGGAAAATACAGACAAAAAATGGAAGAATTCAAGAAAATAATACAGGAACAAAATTCTAAAATAAATTCACAACTAGAACCATATGAAAACAACAATTAGAAATCCAAAAGATGAACAACAAGATTTTTGAAATGGACAGTGTCATAGAAGGGCTGAGGAGCAGGTTTGAAACGATGGAAGATAAGATCAGTGAAATTGAAGACAAACACTTGGATACAACTCTGTTTCAGGAAAAATCAGAAAAAAGAATGAAGAAGAATGAAGAAACGCTGAGAACTGTGTGGGATACAATCAAAAATAAAAATCTTTGAGTGATCGGAGTTCCTGAACAAGGGCAGAAAACAGAAAACACAGACAGGATCATTGAAGAACTGCTGACAGAAAACTTCCCCAATGTCATGAAAGATGAAACACTGACCATCCAAGAAGCTCAATGAACCCCATATAGGATAGACCCCAAAAGAAAATCACCAAGGCATATCATAATCACACTCGCTAAAACCAAAAACAAGCAAAGAATCCTGAGAGCAGCTCGAGAAAAACAAAAAGTCACATACAGAAGAGAAACAATAAGACTAAGCTCAGATTATCTGGCAGAAACCATGCAGGCAAGAAGGCAATGGGATGACATATCTAAAACCTTGAAGGAAAAAAATTGCCAGCCAAGGATAATATATCCCGCAAAACTCTCATTCAGATATAATGGTGAAATTAGGTCATTTCAGATAAACAGAAATTAAGGGACAATGTAAAAACCAAACCAAGCTTACAAGACTTATTAAAGGAAGTCCTTCAATCTGAGAACAAACAATATCAGACCACAGGCTGAATCTAGGACACAGGATTGTACTAGCCAGATACCAACCTAGGAAATGAACTCTTAAGGACTATGCAAAACCAAAAGAATTACAACAGGGAACCAGAGAGGTTAATCTGTAAATGACAACAGCATCAGAATAATAAAAGAGGGAATAAATGGGGTAGGGATAGACCCTTCTAATGGGGAGGAGGTCAAGCGATACCAAGTAATAATAGACTGGTTCAAATCTAGGAAGATAAGGGTAAATTTCAAGGTAACCACAAAGAAAGTCAACAAACCTACTCATCCAAATAAAGAAGAAAAACATAAAGTCTCAGTAGAAACAAAACCTACAAAAACAAAAGAAATGAAAAAGAAATCCACAAACCAAAGGAACTCATCACAGGAGAGTAAGAGGAACAAAGAAAACGTCAGCCCCACAAAAAAAAACATTACAAAATGCAATCCCACTCCTAGGAATATATCCAGAGAAATAAGAGTCGTCAATTGAATAGACATATGCACACCCACGTTCATTGCAGCATTGTTCACAATAGCAAAAAGATGGAAACAGACGCCCATCAATAGATGAATGGATAAACAAACTATGGTACATACACACAATGGAGTATTATGCAAAGATAAAGAACAGTGATGAATCTGTGAAGCATCTCATAACATGGATGAAACTGGAGGACATTATGCTAAGTGAAATAAGTCAATCACAAAAGGACAGATATTGTATGAGACCTCTATTGTAAAAACTCATGAAAAAGTTTACACACAAAAAGAAACAGTCTGTGTTGGTTACATGTGATGGGAGGGGTGAGGGCTGGAACTAAATAGACAATAGATAAGTGGTAACTTTGGTGAAGCCTAAGACAGTGCACAATACTGGGGAAGCCAGCAGAACTTGTACAAGGAAAGGTCATGGAAGCTCCATAGACACTTCCAAACTCCCTGAGGGACTGAATTGCTGGGTGGAGGGCGATGGGGACCATGGTCTCAGGGAACATCTAGCTCAATTGGCATAACACAGTTTATAAAGACAATGTTCTACATTCTACCTTGGTGTCTGGATTCTTAAAAGCCTGTGAGCAGCCATCTAAGATACTCCACCAGTCTCACTCCTTTGGGAGCAAGGAGAATGAAGAGAACAAGATACAAGGAAAAGATTAGTCCAAAGGACTAATGACCCACAGCTACCAAGGCCTCCACAAGACTGAGTCCAGTACAGCTAGATGGTGCCTGGCTACCACCACTGACTGCTCTGACCGGGATCACAAAAGAGGGTCCTGGACAGAGCTAGAAAAGGATGTAGAACGAAATTCTAACTCACAAAAAAAAGACGAGATTTACTGGCCTGACAGACTGGAGAAACTCCGAGAGTATGGCCCCTGGACACCCTTTTAGCTCAGTGGTGAAGTCACTCCCGAGGTTCACCGTTCAGCCAGGGATTGGACAGCCTCATAAAACAAAATGGGACTAATGAGCCACAGCAGTCCAGGAACAAGGATTAGAAGGCAGGAGGGGACAGGAAAGCTGGTGATAGGGAACCCAAGGTTGAGAAGGGACAGTGTTGACACGTGGTGGGGTTGTTAACCATTGTCATAGGGCAATATGTGTACTAACTGTTTAATGAGAAACTATTTGTTCTACAGAACTTCCTCTAAGGTACCAAAAACAAAAAAACAAAAAACAAGAATTATCTATGTGAGACCAAATTGGCAACAGCAACTCAAAAGGTTTGATGGGAAGCCCTGGGGGCAGTGAGTTGAAGATAATGGTGATGGAATAATTTGGAAACGGATGGTGAGAATAGCAGCACAACGGGAAGAATGTAATCGATGTCACTGAATTGTACATGTAGAAATTTTTGAAATGGTGTAACTTTGGTTATGTATATTTTCACCAAAAAAAAAAGGTCCTCCAAGGTTGAGAATGGAGAGTGTTGACATGTCATGGGATTGTTAATGTCATAGGACAATGTGTGTACTGACTGTTTAATCAGAAACTGTTCTGTAAACTTCATTTAAAGTACAATAAAAAAAAATTAAAAGAAAAAAAAAGCTATTGTTGTGCAAATGGTTAACAGCAGCTGACTGAAAGGTCAGAGGTTCGAATCCACCCAGAGGAGTTTTGGAAGAAAGTCCTGGTGACCTGCTTCTGAAAAATTAGCCATTGTAAACCCTATATGTAGCACAGCTCTACTATGACACGCTTAGGGTTGCCATGAGTCAGAATCAACTCAACAGTAGCTGACTTTATTAAGCTAACAGTGACAGATACAAGTTTTCCAATATTTTAATTTTCACCTGAAATATCAAATTTTCTCATTGGCAGCAATACTGTCAATTGTTTTCCTTGAAGAGATAGGCTCACTTTAGTTCATTTTCAAGAAAATGTCTGCCAAATACCCAAGCCCCAAGAAAAAAAAGTGTTACATGAAATAAGCAGCTAGTTTAGCTTGGAACTTAACTACACAAATGCATTTCCTTGAAACAACCATCATATTACAGTAGACAGAAAAAGTGTTTTATGTATACTTCCCATTTGTCACACAGAATATTAAAAAGATGTGCACTTACCACTGATCCCATCAGTGAACATTTGAGATACAATAAAATTAATAATTTTTATTGTTTCATCAAGAACACTCTCAAGTAAAACTAGCTTTGTTCGTTTTTTCGTTTGTGTGTGATAGAATACAATAACTACTAGTAGCTGATCCCATAGCATTGATTTGTGCTAAGCTGACAGCAGTTTTACCCCCTATCGCTTTTGCATCAATGGTGCAAATATCAACACAGTGAAAAAGGTGAATAATGGCTCAGCATCATTATGAAAATAGCTTTTACCTTGAAGACCCCCTGAAAAGATCTCAGAGACCCCCAAGGATCCATGTACTTCACTTTGAGAACCTCTGTTTTAGTGCACATCTTTTGCTGACTTATGGCTAAGTCAAGTAATTTTTCCCTAAAAATTCTATATCTGTTGTTCCTTAGACTTCTTATTTTTAGTATTCCAGAAAAGACTAAAATCAGACATAATTTTTTTTCCTTCATAACTAGCCTATTTATTCAGTTAGGCACTTATAACATTTATTTTTGTAACGCAAAAATTCTGCCAGACTATGCCTAAATGGATCTATTTATTAACTTCTTATTAGTATGGTGATCTCTTTTAATTTTAACACTTAGGTGGTTTTTTCTAGCTCAAAAACTTTTTTTTTTTAAATTGTACTTTACGTGAAGGTTTACAGAACAAATAGTTTCTCATTAAACAGTCAGTACACCTATTGTTTTATGACATAGGTTAACAACCCCATGACATGTCAACCCTCTCCCTTCTCTACCTTTTTTTTTTTTTTTGGTGAAAATATACATAGCCAAAGATACACCATTTCAAAAATTTCTACATGTACAATTCAGTGACATCAGTTACATTCTTCCAGTTGTGCTGCTATTCTCACTTTAGATGAAGGTTTACAGAACAAAATAGTTTCTCATTAAACAGTACACATGCTGCCCTATGACAATGGTTAACAACCCCATGACATGTCAGCACTGTCCTTACTCAACCTTGGGTTCCCTATCACCAGCTTTCCTGTCCCCTTCTGCCTTCTAGTCCTTGTCCCTGGACTGCTGTGCCTCATTAGTCCCGTTTTATGGGGCTGTCCCATCCCCGGCTGAACGGTGAATCTCGGAAGTGACTTCACCACTGGGCTAAAATGGTGTCTGGGGGTCATACTCTTAGGGTTTCTCCAGACTCTTTCAGGCCAGTAAATCTGGTCTTTTGTGTGTGTGTGTTAGAATTTTGTTCTACATCCTTCTCCAGCTCTGTTCAGAACCCTGTGCTGTGATCCCGGTCAGAGCAGTCAGTGGTGGTAGCCAGGCACCACCTAGGTGTACTGGACTCAGTCTGGTGGAGGCCTTGGTAGCTGTGGTCCATTAGTCCTTTGGACTAATCTTTTCCTTGTATCTTGTTCTCTTCATTCTCCCTTGGTCCCGAAAGGGTGAGAACAGTGGAGTATCTTAGATGGCTGCTCACAGGCCTTTAAGACCCCAGACACTACTACTTACCAAGGTAGAATGTAGAACATTGTCTATATAAACTGTGTTATGCCAATTGTAGCTCAAAAACTTTTGATTTTGACTTTTTTCCCATTTGTTTCCCCATTTGTTCCTTAGGAACAACTATAATTCTTGAGTTAAATTTGTTTCTGTCCTCAATCTCTATCTTTTCTCTCATTGTTTCATCTCTTCTTTTTCCTCCAAATTTTAGAAGACTTCCTCATATTTGCCCTCTACATCATTTATTACATTTTCTGTAATGTCAGTGCTACACTTTACTGTCTTTGCACATTTTTGTTGCATATTGCTGATTTGGGTTCCCTTCTGTTCTCCTCTGTCTTACGTAGCTCCTTTTTCATCTCTCTTGTGGTCTTTGTGTTTCATCCTGCTATCCTTTCACCTCGCTGTTCCCTCTTTATGACATCCTGATAAAGACCTGGCTATAATCAGAGTAGGGAGTGTGGATTTTCCTTGTCTTCATCACTGCTCACTTTTGTCAGTGCTGTAGCTATTTGTTAAGCTGTGTGCATAGCTTCTAACCCTATTCTCTGGATCTGGTAAGCATTATCCTAGAGCAGTTTTGGTGTACTAAGATTTTCTAACTTACAATGCATGGTTTTCTGATACTTTGAATCAATAGGTTTGGGAGGGTGCATCCTTCCATTACTGGGTGTTTCTTTCAACCCTGGGAGAGCTTCATTAGAATAACTTTCCTGGGCAATCTTGATTCCCTCATGCTTAGCTCTCCCAGGAGGAGGAGTAAAGTTTTACCTAAGTGGCAAGTCTGAAAAAATGGGCATGTGGTAGGTTAATCTCTTCATCTAGGAAGCTGTCTTGTCGGTAGAGAGTAGAATCTCTTGATTATTCTCTTCCATGCTGTCAGAGATACAGGGATGGGCCTTGCCTGTATAGTAAGGAGGCTTGCATTTTGAAGGTGTAACCTCAAAGACTCCAACATCTACTATAATGGACTGTGAACATTGAGTAAATAAATAGGGAGTTAAATCTTGCGTGGCAAAATATGCACACAAAGAGACTGTTGGTGAGCTAAAGTATGTAGCTTTGGGCCTTGGGCTTTAGAGCACTTAGAGTGTTTTGATTCTGGCAATTTAAAGAGGCTTATATTAAACCAGATGAGTTTTTACAATTGTGTAGATAGCTCTTAACTTTTGCAAGAGGTTTTGAGTCTGAAGTTATCTCATATTTTGACCTTGGTAGGTGACTACAGCTATGTCAGGGCATTGCATCTTGTACTTCTACAAAGACAAAGGGGCATGTGTTGGGCCATAAGTGAAGATGTGGTCCCTGGCAAGACAGCAAAGCCACTCTGTAGGCCTTAGGTGACCTTGAGGTGTACACTACCGCTGCATCCTGATCCTTGAATTATGGCATTGGTCTTAGTTCACATGTGTGGACCTTTTGGAAAACTCAGCAGACATTGGTGGACTTAGCAATCTTAGGAGCAGGCAGAGGCGAGGCAAGAATTTTAACTCTGGGGGAAAGCAAATATTTCAATATGTAGTTCTTTTGGGAACTTGTGGGCAAAAAAATGTTTGCTACTTTTAAACTATAAGCCAACTGAATCCATGTGTGCTAAAAAGCATTTGTGAGGAATGAGCTTTAAATTATTACTGCCACATAGCAGCTTCTGATTTATGGTAATGTTCTGTATCTTGAGCTGGGTGCTGGTTACTTGGATGTGTTCACTTTATGAAAATGTGTTGAGCTTTGCACTTGATTAGTGTACTTTTCTATATGAGTGTTTTACTTTAAAAAAAAAGTTTGTATAAAAATGTTTCGTTCCAAACCTATGCAGGCAGCATTAGATTGTCTGCCCCCAAATCCATCCTATATATTAATTGTCTTTATTGCTCAAACAACTATGAATCAGGTGTTCTGTTACATGCAGTCAAATATATTCCAAGGTGTTGTCCATTTCATCTAAGTTTACATATTTATTGACAAAGTTCTTCATAATACTCTCCTATAATTTTTTAAAACTTTAACATAATAGTAATTATGTCCCCATTTTCATTCCTGATGTTATTTATATGTAAACTTATTTAAGTATTTATTTATTATCAATTTTGCTATAGTTTTATCTATTTTAAAATTTGCTTTGTTTTATGGATCCCTCTATGGTGTCATTTATTTCCTATTTCATTAATTTCTGCTTTTATTTTGATTATGTCCTTTTTTATGCTTTTATTGATTTACTCTGCTGTAAATATCTTTTTTTTCATTGCTGATTTGCAGTTAAATTGTGATATGTCTCTGTTGGATCTGAGTATTGGTTTACATGGATCTCAACAATCCTCAAAAACTATTAGCCATTTTATCTTCAAATATTGCTTCATCTCAATTTTCTGTATTATCTCCTTCTGGGACTCCACTGAGATATATGTTAGATTTTCTCATTTTGTCATCCATGTCTGTTAACCTTTCATTACATTTTCCATCTTTAAATCCATGGACTGCATTCTGGATAAATTCTTTGATCTATTTTTTCAGTACACTTATTCTCTTTTCAGCTGTGTCTAATCTACTGTTTAATCAGTCCATTGGCTATTTAATTTAAAAATCATATTTTTTTAATTTATAGAAGTTCCTTTTTTTTTTTTTTTAAATCTGCTTGGTTGTTCTTTATAGTTTCTTATTTCATGCTCACATTTTTAAGTTCCTCTTTTATTTCTTCAAAAATATTAAACATATTCATTTTATATTCTAAGACTGATAAATACGACATACGTAGTCTTTGATTTCTGCTTCTACTGTCTATTTGTTCTCCAGATCTCACTCAGAGTATCTTTTACCTCTAGGTATTTTGTGATGTGATTTTTTTTTTTTTTTAAATTGTGATTAAAAAAAATATATACATAATAAGTCTCAAGTCTGACTAGACTTAAGGGCACCAATGACTCTGCCTCCAGTAGTAAACAGGGCACTACTAATCCATGGCATAAGATGGCAATATTTATATGCAAAATATCACCAAGTATTGGTGAGAAGCGAGGCTCTGGGTGATCACATGTTTGATAATTTTCTCCCATTTTGTCAGAATGAGAAGTATAGGGAAGTTGGTTGGTTGGTCCTACATTCACTAGACAAAGTGGTGAAGGTGAAAGAAAGAAATGAGCTCAGGGCCTCAGAGTTACAGCTTAAGTGCCACGTGAAAGATCTCAAAGTTGCCACTTGTGCCCTGGAAGAAAGCATTATTTCTTGTAGTAACAGAGCTGATATTGCCAAAAATCAAACCCAGAGTCTTATCGTAAGAGTGGCTGAATTACAACACTAACTGATTTCCCAACCTTGAATGGTGTCTGAAGTTAAAGTGAGGGCATTGATTGGAAAGAAATGGGATCTTGAAACTTGGGATGAGGACTTATGGCAGATAATCAGGAAGCTGGGGACATTGAGCCCCAAAATTCTGTTGAATCACCCCCTGCCAACAGAACCAACCCATTTGCTCCCATCTGAAGGGATTACTCAGTCTTTTTCTGCTAAACCACCCACCCCAGCAAAACCATTATCGCTTCCACACCCATCTGATGAGATTAACCCATCTGTATCTGAAGACAGGAAAGAAAGAAAAGATCAAAATGGATATCAGAAAAGACTCTGAAACTTGTTCTTGAACTTACAGTAGCTAAAGAAAATGGAAGAAATGATGAAGTAAAAGAGCTAAACAGATTTCAAAGGGTGACTCAAGAAGACAAAGTAAAGTATTGTAATGAAATGTGCAAGACCTTTGGTTAGAAAACCCAAAGGGAGGAACCCTTGGCCTTTCTCAAGCTGAAAGAACTGAAGAAAAAATTCAAGCCTCAAGTTGCAATATTGAAGGATTCTACGGGCAAAATATTGAACGACAAAGGAAGCATCAGAAGAAGATGGAGGGACACAGAGTCACTGTTCAAAAAAGAATTGGTCGATGTTCAACTGATGGTAATGAAGGAAGAATCCAAGCTGCACTGAAGACACTGGTGAAAAACAAGGCTAAAGGAATTGACAGAATACCAACTGAGACGTTTCAACAAATGGATGAAGCACCGGAGGTACTCACTCATCTAAGTCAAGAAATTTGGAAGATAGCTTCCCAGCCAACCAACAGGAACAGATCCATATTTGTGCCCATTGAAAGAAAGGTGATCCAACAGAATCCTTCAATATTGCAACTCGAGGCTTGAATTTTTTCTTCAGTTCTTTCAGCTTGTGGAATGCCAAGGGTTCTTCCCTTCTGGTATTCTAACCAAAGGTCTTTGCACATTTCGTTATAATACTTTACTTTGTCTTCTTTACAGCCCTTTGAAATCTTCTATTCCACTCTTTTACTTCATCATTTCTTCCTTTCACTTTAGCTACTCTAAGTTCAAGAGCAAGGTTCAGAGCCTCTCTGACATCCATTTTGGTCTTTTCTTTCTTTCTTGTGTTTTTAATGACCTTTTTCTTTCTTCTTCAAGTATGATGTCCTTGATGTCATCCCACAACCTGTCTGGTCTTTGGTCATTAGTATTCAGTGAGTCAAATCTATTCTTGAGTTGGTCTCTAAATTCAGGTGGGATATACTCAAGGTCGTACTTTGACTCTCATTGACTTGTTTTAATTTTCTTCAGCTTCAACTTGAACTCATACGTAAGCAATTGATGATCTGTTCCACAGTCAGCCCCTGGCCTTGTTCTGACTGACAATATTGAGCTTCTCTATTGTCTCTGTTCACAGATGTAGTCAATTTGATTCCTGTGTATTACATTTGGTGAGGTCCATGTGCATAGTAGTCATTTGCGTTGTTCAAAAAAGATATTCCTAATGAATAGATCATTGGTCTTGCAAAATTCTATCATGTGATCTCTGGCGTCATTTCTATCACCAAGGCCATATTTTCCAGCTACCAATCCTTCTTCTTTGTTTCCAACTTTCACATTCCAATCATAAATAATTATAAATGCATCTTGATTGCAAGTTTGGTCAATTTCATACGGCAAAAGTTGGTTAAAATTTTCAGTTTCTTCATCTTTGGCCTTAGTGGTTGGTGTGTAAATTTGAATAATGGTCGTATTAACTGGTCTTCCTTGTAGGTGTATGGCTATTATCCCATCATTGACAACATTGTACTTCAGGATAGATCTTGAAATGTTGTTTTTGACAAGGAATGTGGCTCCATTCCTCTTCAATCTGTCATTTCCAGCATAGCAGACCATATGATTGTCCTATTCAAAATGGCCAATACCAGTCCATTTCAGCTCATTAAAGCCTAGGATGTCGATCTTCAAGCATTCCATTTTGCTTTTGACAACTTTGAATTTTCCTAGATTCATACTTCATACATTCCACATTCCAGTTATTAATGGATGTTTGTAGCTGTTTATTCTCATTTTGAGTCATGCCACATCAGCAAATGAAGGTCCTGAAAGCTCTACTCCATCCATGTCATTAAGGTTGACTCTACTTTGAGGAGGCAGCTCTTCCTCAGTTGTATTTTGAGTGAATTCCAACCGGAGGGACTTATCTTCCGGCACTATATCAGACGATGTTCCACTGCTATTCATAAGGTTTTCACTGGCCAAGTTTTTTAAAAGTAGATTGCCAGGTCCTTCTCTTTGTCTTAATCCAGAAGCTTCAGTGAAATCTGCCCATCCATGGGTGACCCTGCTGGTATTTGAAATACCGATGGCATAGCTTCCAGCATCACAGCAAAGTACAAGCCTCCACAGTACAACAAACTGACAGATGAGTGGTGGTCAGATACTTAGATAATTTCTAAGTAAAATAGAGTACTAAAACACTGATTACTAGAAATTATTTAAATTTTATGTGCATCTTATTTTTATACTTTACAGACAAACTATATCTTTGGGTCTTTCATGAACATGTTAGTTTCTGTCTCTTTTAGAAGTGTATAAATGACAGACATGGCACAATTATACACCTCCCAAATTTTTCTGTAAAATAAAATCTACTTTGGTCAATTGTCTGCTGCATTCTATCTTTCACACTCCAAAGTATCTATTATCTCTTGAATCCATCCATATGTTTTTGTTTGTTTTTCATAATTCTTTTGTAAATATTTTATTTATTTTGTTGTTGTTGTAATATACACAGCAAAGCATATACCAATTCAATAATTTCTGTACCATTTAGTGACATTGATTACAGGTAGCCCCTGGATTATGAATGCCCAACTTACAGACAACTCATACTAAAGAGCGCACTGCCATAAAACTTATTACATTAAAAATTTGAGTTAAATACTTACAATGGTCAGTAATAATGAACACATGCACTACTTTGTGACACTTATGAAAACTCTGCACAGTTTGGAAGTGTTTCTTAAGTGTTTTTTATGCATAGAGAGACAAAATATATACTATATGCTAAGACAAACATTTGACTAACTGACGCTAAATAAGAACCATATGTACCTGATCTGACTTACCTACAAATTTAACTTAAAGACAGACTTAGGAACGGATCCTGTTCGTAACCTGGGGACTACCTGTACGTTCTTGAAGTTGTACAGCCATTCTCACCCTTCTTTTCTGAGTTGTTCCTCCCATTAACATAAATTCACTGCCTCCAAAGGTTCCTATCTAATCTTTCAAATTGCTGTTGCCAATTTGATTCCATATAGATAGTTCTTAAAAGAACATAATGCTCAAGGCAGACATTTTTTACTAGTTAAGCTAAACTATTATTTGGTTTTAAGAAGACTTCAGGGAAAATTTTTGGTTTAAGGTTTAAAGATTGTCTTAGGGCAACAGTTTCTGGAATTCATCCAACCTTCATGACTCTAAGAATTTGAAATTCTGTTCTGCATTTTCCCCCTTTGATCAGGATTCTTCTATAGAATCTTTGATCAAAATGTTCAGTAATGGTAGCTGGGCACCATCCAGTTCTTCTGGTCTCATGGCAAAGGAGACAGTTGTTCATGGAGGCAATTAACTACGCATTCTATTTCCTCCTACTGTTCCTGATGCTCCTTATTCCTCTGTTGCTCCAGGCAAATAGAGACTAATTGTTGTGTCTTGGATGGCTGCTTGCAAGCTTTTAAGACTCCAGGCACTACGTAATGAACTAGAATATAGAACGGAAGCACTAAACATGTTATTAGGCTAATTAACTGGTATGTCCCATGAAATCATGTCCCTAAACCTCCAAACCAAGGAATCAAAACCCATGAGGTTTTTGTTTGTACATAACACCAGCCTCAGCAGCTACTCTTTTTTTTTTAATTGTTGTTTTAAATATATATATCACACAACTTTTGCTAATTCATCTTTTTACAGGTGTACAGCTTATTGATAGCAATTACAATATTTGGTTGTGCAACCCTACTCTCAATCAATTTGATATTTCCATCACCATTAACCCTCCTTCTCCCTCCCTCCTGCCCCTGATAACCACTAATAAACTTTGTTTTCTATACATTAGCCTTTTCTTGTCTTTTTATATAAGTGAGGTCATACAATATTTGTCTTTTTGTAACTGACTTATTTCACTCAGTATAATGTCTTCCAGCTCCATCCATATTATAGCATGTATCAAGACTTCATTTCTCCTACTGGCTGAGTAGTGTTCCTTTGTATGTTATGTACCACATTTTGTTTATCCATTCTTCTGTTAATGGACATTTAGGTTGTTTCCACTTTTTAGCTATTGGAAATAGTGCTGCCATCCATGTTTTTTATTTCCATCATGACCACCACCTCCCTTGCCATAGACCTGATTATCTTTTACCTGGACTATTTAACTAGCCCTCTAATTGTCAATACAATATTTATAAAATTAAAATCTGAATATGATATCACCTCTTTATAACTGCAGCATCAGCTCATTTCATGGTCTGACCCCTGCCTACTGCTTCAACTTTATCTTCTGTCCCTTTTTCACTCACTCACTCACTGACACACTGTGATGGTTAAGGTTGTGTGTCAACTTGGCTGAGCTGTGATTCTCAGTGGTTTGTTTGGCAGTTAAGATGTAGTTTGGCAGTCATATAATGATGCAATCTGATATAATGTGATCACCTCCGTGATGGGGTCTTCTGTGAGTACCCAATCAGTTGAAAGAGAATTTCCTTGGGGGTGTGGCCTGCAACAATATAGGTGGACTTTCTGGCAAAGCTTGGGAGCTCTTGCTTGCTTTGCATCCTGCAGCTGGCTCCTATTCGTCTGCCCTCTGTTTCTTGGGACTTGAACTAGCAACTTACCTGCCGTCTTGCCTGCCAATCTTGGGATTCATCAGTCTTTGCAGCCAGAGCCCTGCTGTCTGACTTGTCAGTCTTGAGTTTGTTAGCCCCTGCAGCTACATTTATCAGGAGAAGCCTCCAGCCTGACCTATGGAGTTAGGAAGTTCCAGCCCATACTACCATGTGAATCATTTCCTTGATATAAATCTTTATCTATATTTATATGTTTTACTAATTTTGCTTCCCTAGAGAACCCAGCCTAAGACATTTACTCACTTCTCTTGAGCCATAAATTCCATGGTCTCCATGAACATGCCTGGCTCTTTTTCACCCCAGGGTCTTGGTGCCTGCTGTTCTTTCTATCTGAATCTTCTTTGCATAGCTGGATCCTTTTCACTGCCCAGGTGTCAGCTCAAGTGTTGCCCTCTCGGAAAGGTTTTCCCTGACCACCCTATCTAAAGTGGCCTCTCCCTCATTACATTTCCATTTTTATTTTCTTTCATTACCTACCAAGTACCATGATCTGAAATTATCTTAGTCATTTTTTTACTTGACCATTTTCTGTCTGTCCAACCAGAATATAAACTCCATGAATGCAGGGACCTTATGTTTCCTAAAGGCCAAGAATGTGTCTGACACATAATAGGAGCTCAACATATATTTGTTTAATAGATGAATAAATGTCAGAAACTTTGCTGACTCTTGCCGTGTATATCCCGACCCCTTCTGAGCTGAAAAGCTAGGGCTGGGCCAGGCCTGTAGGTCTTTCATTTCTTAGTATCCTCAATAGTTTTTTGCATAATATTTGTTATGGATTGAATTGTATCCCCCCAAAATATGTGTTGAAATCCTAAACACTACACTGGTAAATATGACTTTGTTTGGAAATAGGTATTTTTCTTTTGTTATGTTAATGAGGTTGGACCAGCATAGCATGGGTCCTAAAGCTAATCATTTATGAGTTATAAAAAGAGCAGAATAGACACAGACACACACGGGGGAAGAGAGATAACAAGGAAGACAAGGACCTGACAGGGCTACCAACAAGGAAGGACAGCCTCCTAGAGCCAAGCCCTGAATTGAGACTTCTAGCCTCCTGAACTATGAGAAAATAAATTCCTGTTCTTTAAAACCACCCACTTGTGGTATTTATGTTACCAGCGGCACTAGGCAACTAAGACAATGACCTTAGCCTCCAGGCATAGACCCAGAACAAGGAGATGGAATGAGGTTTGAATGACCCTATCTTCTCCAATCTCCCCAGGAATGTTGCTTCTGCCCCCAAACTACATTCTAGTCCTAGCCTTGGAATGGGAACCCTCTTTTAGCAAAAGAGTGCATTAGAAGAGGCTGTTTAGAGGTACGTGCCATGGCCAGGGTTCCAGCCTTTCTTAGTGCCTCCTCCACATTCCCAGCGAGATTTTCAGGATTCTACTCTTCCCTAATCAAGTGTTAGCAACCATTCTCACAAAAAAAGGGGCAAACTGGAGCATTTGATCACCTGCAGTTGAGGCTGGCAAGTAGTTGATTTATTGATTCAGACTTCAGAATCTTGTTTGTGGTTTTACTTTTCTTTTCTGTTCCAGCTTGGCAAACCTAAACCAGAATTGTTTTATTGTGCCTTGTCAGAATAATCACTCTACTCTGATTAGACTATTGTTCATTCAACAGATATATATCGAGTGTCTATTATGTGTCCAGCACTGTTCTAAGCATTGGAATGCATTAGGAAACGAAAGAGACACAAATTCCTTGCCTTAAATGAGCTTCTATTCTAATGGTATTTGTGGGTATTTGCGGTGGGGTGGGAGTAACAATAAACAATATACATAATAAATTAGTAAGTTATACAGTACATTGGAAGATGATAAGCAAGTACTTTGGAGAAAAAAAAATAAACTAGGGTAAAGAGATTGGGAGTGGGGGAGATGGGTTCCAATTTTAAACAGGGTAGTCAGAGGAGCCTCATTTAGAATGTGACATCTAAACATAGTCTTAAAGGAGGTGAGAGAGTCAGCCATATTTAAGAGCAGAGCATTCAAGGCTGAGAGAACAACTCATACGAAGGCCTTAAGGCAGGAGCATGCCTGGCAGGTTAAGAAATAAACAATGTGGCTGTAGTGGGGTGAATGAGAGTGGAAGGAGAAGTAATGGGGGTCAGATAATGTATGGCCTTTGGTTTTTATTCCTAGTGAAATGGGGAGTCATGGCAGGATTTTGAGCAGAGGAATGATAGGATCCATTTAAGTTTTAAAAGAATCACTCTGGAGGCTGTGTTGAGAACAGACAGTGAACGCACAGGGTAGGAGCTAGGAGACCCAATAGCCCACTACCCTGTAATCCAGTCAAGAAATGTTGGTGGTGGTCACAGGGGAGGTATGCAAAAGTAGTTAGATTCTGGATCTAACTAAACCAGTGTCAAACCAGTTCAGAGAGGCTGAGATCACCAACCTTGTAGAAATCTCAACTGTCCTTCTCTAGTCAGTACAGACCCCAGCTGCTTCACACAGCACTCTCTCATTCTCATTCACCAGAGGCCAGGTCAGCAGGTACCTTCTCTATTTCTTAGGTCCGATAATGACTCACAAACTCCAAGGAAAGAGATATCCTTAATCTAGCCACAAAAAAAAAAAAAAAAAAAAAAACCAAACAAACATACAGGGCAAGGTCTTGGAGGGGTCTCTGAGCAGAGCTTCCATGTCCTCAGGGGATGCACTTACCTTCTTGAGAGCAGACGTTTACTCTTTCCACCCAGGAAGCTCCACTGAGCCTCCATCTTCCAAGGCCTTTATTGGTCTTGCCATATGGCCATGACAGATTACATCATGCCTCTTGAAGCTTAGTCAGCATTGGGCTCCCGGGTGATCCTTCTTGGTCTGGTCAGCCCCCGTTCATTTGTCTCAGGTGTGATCCAGCTCTCAGGAGCCAGGACCAAAGGCTAAATTGTTTATTACAAGGAGTTCCATATCTGGTGTGAATATACTTTGAAGGGTGGAAGAAAGGCATGAAGGATGACTCCAGGGTTTTCTCTTGAGCAACTGAAGGATAGCGTTACAATCAACTGAGATGGGAAAGGCTGGAAAAAGAGCAGGTTAGAGATGTTTGTTAGACTTCGGAATGGAGAAGTAGAGCAGGCAATTTTATATATGAGTCACGAGCTCAGGAGAGAAGTCCAGGCTAGATATTTAGGAGTTGTATTTAGGAGTTGTTGGCATATATAAAGTATTTTTTTAAGCTATTAAAATTAATGAGAGAGTTAGAGTAGAAAAAGAACAGAGGATCAAAGACTGAGCCCTAGGGCACTCCAATGTTTAGAGCAGTGTTGAACAATAGAAGTACAATACCAGCCACATTAATTTTAAATTTTCTAGTAGCTAGATTTTCATAAAGTAAAAAGAAACCGGTGAAATTAATTTTTAAACTATGTTTCATTTATCCCAATATATCCAAAATGTTATCATTTCAACATGTGATTAAAAAAAATTATTAATGAGATATCTTACTTTCTTCTTTTTTCTAGGAAGTCTTTGAAATCTGGTATGTATTGAACACTTACAAAAATCTCAATTCTGGCTAGCCACATTTCTAGTGCTCAATAGTCACCTGTGGTTAGTGGCCAACATGTTGGACAGTGCAGATACAGAGGTTTAGGAGACTGGCAAAGGAAACTGAGAAAAAGGAATCTGTGAGGTAGAAGTAAAACCAAGGCATCATGGCAACCTAGAAGCTATGTGGGTAGAAGGGGTGATATTTTATAGAAATTTTCTTATGACAGCTTCAGTTTTCTCAGTGAAGAAGCAAGCAAGGTCTACTGCCCAGGGTGAGTCTGTAGGAGGAGGTGTTGTGGATGTGAGGAAGGTGAGAGAAGGTGTGAAATAGGAAAGTGGGAGAGCAGATAGACTAGGAAAGTAAAGAATGATCACCGGGCAGCATGAAAACTCATTGAGATTAATAATCATAAATTTAAAGTGAGACCAAGTCAGTGAGGTTGAGTGTTTTTCTCTAGCCACAAGAGTCCAGGCAAAATAGGCAGAGAATTGAATTTAACCAAAATAATGGTTTTATACCCTACTTCATGATGCCATTTTATTTATGGTTATTTTGGTTGCAAAGAACATAAATCAGATCAAGTTAAGTAAAGGAAAAAAAGAAACTTATTGAAAGAATTCTGAAAAGTCAAAGGCTGCCAAGAAGGAAGCAGGCAGCAGTCAAGAACCCAGCCACAGGCATGCTTTCTGCATGTCTGCCTCCTCCTCCTCTTTCAGCACATCTACTCTCCTGCTTTTCTATACATGATCCCACGGAAAATGGTTGTCCCACTACTGCCAAGTAGATATCACCTCACTCCCAGCCTTAGGACTAGTGAGTTGTCCTTGAATTTACATTGCTAAGAGGGAGAATCTGATGGAACAAGTTTGGATCACAAGGGGTGTGAGTCAGGGGAAAAAATCTTGGGAATAGGCAACAACAATTGAATATACTGTCTCACAACATATGTTTTCAAAAAATATATAGCTTCAGGGGCTTACTCCTAAATAAGTGTTCAAATTAAGTTTTGTGGAATATTCAGTGTTAAAGGAAAATTTAAAACAAAAGATGAAAGCAGACTGTCATAGAAGCATAAAATGAACATGTGTTTAGATTTTATTTAACTCATGAATTAATAAAATAATTAGTAAGATGTTTCAGCCACTTCAAAGGAGAATTCAAAGACCAGAAAATATTTAGGCCTAAAATGAATTTACAAATAGATACAAAACTAGTTTTTTGTAAGGAGAAAAAGGAGAGAAATCAATTGTCCCTCCACTGAACAGGACTATTTGCATGTCTATAAACCAGAATTATTTGCATTGCTAACAGTTATCTATGATTTATAATGTTGAAAAATAGCTCAAAGACAATGAAAGGTACAAACTATGTAGAATCAGATACCCTAGAAGGGTGTACTCTAGATAATATATAGTTTTCCACTGAAGCCGTCCAGTAATTCTTTGATCATTTCAAACTCTTTCATAATTTTTTATGATAACTGAAAATACTTGAGTTGTTGGTAAGCACATTTCTTCAAAATTCTCACTGGCCAATATTTTTATGTGCTCAGTATTATTTGTTACCTTCTCTTCATTTTCAAAAATGAAGTCTACTATTTAATATTTAGATTTATATCGTACTCAGAGTCATAATCACACACAATAAAACATCAGATATCTAGATTACTTGGTAAATGTGTATAAATTATATCCTTTTAAGCCTCAAAGTTATACCATCTCATCCATTTTGGATTAAAGTCATTCTAAGCCATAGTAGGAGCCCTGGTGACGCAGTGGTTAAGAGCTGGGCTGCTAACCAAAAGGTTAGTAGATTGAATCCACCAGCTGCTCCTTGGAAACCCTATGGGGCAGTTCTACTCTGTCTATAGGGTTGCTATGAGTCAGAATTGACTCAACAGCAACAGGCTTTTTTTTTTAAAGCCATATTAGTTCTCTGCCTCTTATAAAAAAATAAATGGAGAAGAATATTCATGATATGAACAAATACTCACAAGATTAATATTAAACTTTAAAAAGTAGCATACAAATGTATTTATTCTAGTGGATCTAAACTTTTTCATTTGTCTTCTTTTTTCCCTTTGAGAAATTTGAAAATACAGACCATAATTACCTATAGCCCTTCTCCTCCAAATTAATAGCAGTTAACAATAATTTTTTTCCAGATGTTTTGCCTGTTGTTGTAGACTGTGTTAAGCCAGTTGTCAAATCTGACTCCTGGAGACCCCATGTGTGTCAGAGTAGAACTGTGCTCCATAGGGTTTTCAATGGCTAATTTTTTTTTGGAAGTAAATCACTAGGCCTTTCTTTGGAAGTGCCTCTTTGTAGACTAGGACTGCCAACTTTTCGACTAGCAGCTGAGCATGTTAACTGTTTGCACCAACCAGGGAGTCCTACTGTTCCCAATTATTCCCTGCCTTTTCCTGAGACAATAATATGTTCCCCCTCCCATTGCCATGTGACTTGCAGGGTCCATCCCATTTGTAACAGAATTGGTCACCTGGCTTGCCTTAGCCAAGGATATGAAGGTTAAAAGTCTATGTGCTACTTTTCAGCTGAAGCTTTAAAAGCCATCACATGGCCCTGCCACTTTCTTCTCCTTCTGTCACAAAAACACCTTCTTCCCAATAGAAGAATTTGCTTCCACTTAAATCCTGGAATAAAGAAGACATGTAGTGCAGAGCCCTAGCTGATCTATAGCTGAAATTACATGAGTAAGAAATAACCTTTGTGATTATAATCCTCTGGGATTTGGGGAGGTTGTTTGTTGCTGTAGCATCACCTACATATGTATTTCCTTTTTAAAGAATTATGCATGTAATCTATGTATGATGTGCAAAATACATATAATATATATTACATGTATAATATATGCATAATATATGTATGAGTCTGTAGATAGTAACATTTCTGAGTTCTTATATGCCTAAAAACGTCTTTATTTTACCCTTCTGTGAAAGAGCACTCTAAAACTGAGACACTTGGCATAACTAAAATGGCTGACACAGGTTTGGATTGGACTCTGTTTTGTTTTAAACTCCACTGCTGCTTGTAAACGTTAAACAAGTCTTGTTTTGCAAACATATGAGGTTATGCTTGCTTGACTATGATTCCAGGAAGTATGTACAGATTTTTCTTGGAAAAAATACTCTCCCTCAGGAAGAATGCATTTGAAAATAGATCAACTGAAACGAAAGATACATTGACCAATGGAACAGAATTGAGAACCCGGATGTAAATCCATCCACCTACGGTCACCTGATTTTTGACAAGGGCCCAAAGTCCATCAAATAGGGAAAGGACAGTCTTATTAACAGATGGTGCTGGCAAAACTGGATATCCCTCTGCAAAAAAATGAAACAGGACCCATACCTCACACCTTATAGAAAAACTAATTCAAAATGGATCAAAGACCTAAATATAAAGCTTAAAACTATAAAGTTCATAGAAGAAAAAACAGGACCTGTGCTACAGGTCCTAATACAAGGCATTAACAGGATACAAACCATAACCGTCAGCACACAAACCCCAGAAGATAAGCTAGATAACTGGGATCTTCTAAAAATCAAACACCTATGCTCTTCAAAAGACTTCACCAAGGAGTAAAAAAAGAACCTACAGACTGGGAAAAAATTTTTGGACAGTACAAGTCAGACAAAGGACTAATCTCCATAATCTACAAGAAAATCCAACACCTCTACAACAAAAAGACAAATAATCCTATTAAAAAATGGGCAAAGGAAATGAACAGACACTTCACCAAGGAAGACATTCAAATGGCCAACAGACACATGAGGAAATGCTTATGATCACAAGCCATTAGAGAAATGCAAATTAAAACCACAATGAGATGCCATCTCACCCCGGCATTACTGGCACGACTCAAAAACACTGGAAATAACAAATGTTGGAGGGGCTGTGGGGAGATGGGAACTCTTATGCACTGCTGGTGGGAATGCAAAAGATACAACCATTTTGGAAAAAGATTTGGTGCTTCCTTAGAAAGCTAGAAAAAGAAATACCGTATGGTCCAGCAATCCTACTCCTAGGAATATATCCTACAGAAATAAGAATCATCACTCGACTAGACATATGCACACCTATGTTCATGGCAGCATTGTTCACGATAGCAAAAAGATGAAAGCAACCTAGATGTCCATCAACAGAGGAATGGATAAACAAACTATGGCACATACACACAATGGAGTATTATGCAATGATAAAGAACAATGATGAATCTGTGAAGTATCTCATAACATGGATGAAACTGGAGGACATTATGCTGAGTGAAATAAGCCAGTCACAAAAGGACAAATATTGTATGAGACCTCTATTGTAAAAATCCATGAAAAAGTTTACAAACAAAAAGTAACAATCTCTGTTGGTTGCGAAGAATGGGAGGGGTGGGGGGAAAATCCTAAATAGGCAATAGATAAGTGGTATCTTTGGAGAAGGGTGAGACAGTACACAATACTGGGGAAGCCAGCACAACTTGTACAAGGAAAGGTCGTGGAAGCTCCATAGACACATCCAAACTCTCTAAGGGACTGAATTGCTGGGTGGAGGGCTGTGGGGACCATGGTCTCAGGGAACATCTAGCTCAATTGACATAACACAGTTTATAAAGACAATGTTCTACATTCTACCTTGGTGAGTAGTGCCTGGGGTCTTAAAAGCCTATGAGCAGCCATCTAAGATACTCCACTGGTCTCACCCTTTGGGAGCAAGGGAGAATGAAGAGAACAGGATACAAGGAAAAGATTAGTCCAAAGGACTAATGGACCACAGCTACCATGGCCTCCACCAGACTGAGTCCAGTACAGCTAGATGGTGCCAGGCTGCCACCACTGACTGCTCTGACCAGGATAACAACAGAGGGTTCTGGACAGAGCTGGGGAAGGACGTAGAACAAAATTCTAACTCACAAAAAAAAAGACCAAATTTACTGGCCTAAAGGAGACTGGAGAAACCTCGAGAGTATGGCCCCCAGACACCCTTTTAGCTCAGTGGTGAAGTCATTTCCGAGGTTCACCGTTCAGCTCGGAGTGGACTGCCCCATAAAACCAAATGGGACTAATGAGGTACAGCAGTCCAGGGACAAGGGCCAGAAGTCAGAAAGGGACAGGAAAGTTGGTGATAGGGAACCCAAGGTTGAGTAAGGACGGTGTTGACACATAGTGGGGTTGTTAACCATTGTCATAGGGCAACATGTGTACTGTTTAATGAGAAACTATTTTGTTCTGTAAACCTTCATCTAAAGTGAGAATAGCAGCACAATTGGAAGAGCGTAGTCAATGTCACCGAGCTGTGCATGTAGAAATTTTTGAAATGGTGTATCTTTGGCTATGTATATTTTCACCAAAAAAAAAAAAAAAAGATCAAAAAGGGAGAGGGTTGACATGTTGTGGGGTTGTTAACCAATGTCATAAAACAATATGTGTACTACTGTTTTATGAGAAACTATTTGTTCTGTAAACCTTCACCTGAAGTACAATTAAAAAAAAAAGAAAATAGATTAACTGTTATGAAGAAAGTTCTGTTTGTCATCACAGTCACGCTAGACTTCTTGTATAAAAACCCTGCATTTCTTTTGTGAACATTGAAGCACTTTATATTTTTTAATTTGTGCTTCCCAGCTTGAGCTGTATTATTCATCAATAAAACTCTTTTCTTGCACTCCTAACAGAGTATGAGATTTTCTTTGTTGACATTTCTGGTGTCAGAAGCGGGATTTTGAAGGTGTATTACCTTTCACGATCCCCGAGACATTGAGAACATGGACATGGTACCACTGAGCTACTTTGGGCTCTCTGCCTCCATGAATTCTTGGGAATCATCTAAGGTTAAAAAAAAAAATCTTGAATCCATGCTCTACTTGTTTACATTGATAGCTCTTCAAGTTTTATTGTGGAATTTGTTTTGGTTCTTGCAAGTTAAAATTTGTTTTTCTATAACTGTCATTATAAAATGGGAAATGCTACATCTAAAATGTCTAAAAGATAATTAGAGCTACCTTCTGGGATTCCTGCTCACTACACGAGCAAGCATTTTGGTCCATTAACGTGCATGTTCATTGTTTCATATAACCTCGTTTGGGACAGTTTAGAAAATCAGTGGCTACTTTTGGGTACTTTCAGATTGGAAAGATTAGTATGTTTCAGTTCTAAAATAATAGAGACTAGGTTTCTAGATGGCAGAATAAATTAGGTTCAAAAAGAATGGAACCAGGTTTTGTACGGCTGTTACAAAAGAACCCCAGAGTCTTTTAAAACAGTAAAAACATTGGGGCATGAGTTTGAGCAACTTAAAAGCCCCCAGGGCACTCACCACCAATAGAAAGCCACCCATGACAGAATAAGCTGGGACATGAGATGGGCCAGAACATTAGGCTGCCCACAGACACAAGACAACTCTTATGCAACAGAAGCACTCTGTGAAACAAAACACTGACCAAACCCCATGGCAGACTCTCTGCTAGGAATTTTATTTGACTCTGGGGAACCAAAATTTTAATCTAATTCTTAACATCCTTGATACATGAGACTAGATTTCCCCCCTACCAGGATGTTGGTTTGGGTTTCATGTTCAAAAAACACTATAAACTGAGTATACTTGAAATAATTTAGAATTTCAGTGATCATTTTGGGAAAATGATTTCCCATCTGCTCTTTTTCTTTCCATTTTGGGAAAATGAGTTCCCATTTGTGTTGTCTTTTCTTTCCTCTAGGGAACTTTTGTCTAAAGTTCAGGTTTTGTCAGAGGGTCTGACATCCCTCCATCTGAGACTCTGGCAATTTAATGAGTTTTATCTAGAACCTACTTTTCTGTTGAATTGGGTCAATCTGACCAAAGAATTGCTGTATACGTTTTAAGAAACTGGATTGTTTGTGTTGTGTGATATTGCATAAGCTTGGTTTTTGAGAAGCCATCACAGACTTGTGAGTTTATGTGGCTTTTCTGTTTCATTTTGTTCTGAGAGCTTGCTTCTGGTCTAGAGAGTTGTGTCTGAGTTTCTGTTTTTTATCAGGTTGGAGGCTATGGCTGGCAGTTGTTGTTTTTCATGAGGCTGTTTTAAATCTCAATTCTTTTCTCTTCCAAGAAAAACCACTCTTGTGCCTGTCTTATGATCTGGGCTTTCAGTAGCTACTCTGAGAAACTTTAATATAAATTGTTCTATTTGAAGAGTGCACTGAAAAAGGATGGATTGTTTATTTTAACCAAACTAAACCCATTGTCATCAAGGTGATTCCAACTCATAGCGACCCTATAGGACAGAATAGAACAGCCTGATAGGGTTTCCAAGGAGTGGCTGGTGGATTTGAACTGCTGACTTTTTGACTAGCAGCTGAGCTCTTAACCACTACATTACCAGGGCTCCTTGACTGGTGTAACAAGGCTTTAAAAAGGACAAATTATTCTAAATTACTTCTCTAAAGGATCCTCTAAACATGCAGAAGGTAGGGTCAGCACATTTGGAAGAGCATAGTCAATGTCACTGAACTGTGCATGTAGAAATTTTTGAAATGGTGTATCTTTGGCTATGTGTATTTTTACCAAAAAAAAAAAAGGTTGAGAAGTTAGAGGGTTAATATGTTGCAGGGTTGTTAACCAATGCCATAAAACAACATGTGTACTACTGTTTCATGAGAAACTATTTGTTCTGTAAGCCTTCACCTGAAGTACAATAAAAAAAAAAAAAGTAGGGTTATGAAAATGTAATAATTTCCAATCTCCAGATGGTATTATTAAATTAGATTATAATATCTCTTCAAAGAATTTACTCTGATTGGTTTAATGATAAATAAGCACTTATATAATTTAATAGTTCAAATATTTCCAGGAATTAATGAAAGTGAATTCATTCTGACAAAAATTTTTATGTTCTCTAGTGTGTCAATCTTAAAAGCAAAGCCTTTCTAAGTAACTTAAGCTAGATATCACATGAAATGAGTTTTATTTAAGGAAAAGGGGCAAGTTAGCCTTAAAGTAAAACTAGTAGTTCTAGAATGAGAAGAAAGAGCCATAGGACAAACCTAGGGGGGAATGACTAGCCAAGAATTTATGGGTTCATTTACAAAATTGCTAAAGAGTTTTGGTATTTACTGGGTAGATAAAAGTTTGTGATAAAGATAAGGCAAAACTGCTTACCAAGAGAATAGTAAAAGGGAAAGAATTTGTTTTTTGTCTTTTCAAAATCTTTTGTCTTTCAAAATATCTAGGCTAACTTAAACATATGTAAATGAATTGGGATGACCAATTCTTGTCTTTGACCATAAGCCAAAAGATAGGGAGGGTGGGGCAGGATCAGGCCTCCTCAGGCCCAAAGCCTGTGAGGCCATGTAGCACCAGGGAAGCTTTGGAAGGACCACCCCAAACTAGATGAGAACCTTTTAAGACAAAAGAAAATAAGAAAATGTTTTCTTACTATAGTTATCAGAAATTGGGTGAATCCATTAAAAGAACTGTAAACAAGTTCTCTTTGTTGTAGAGGAATTCTAAGAAGCTAAAAGATAGAAATCACAATGAGACACACCAAAATGAAATGGTAGTGTGGAAGGAGACATTTTGATTAAAAAAAAAAACAAAACAAATGGTAAAATCTAAGATTAGATTGGGGAAAAAATAGGAAATGCTAAAGGTTTGAGTGAAAATATGGACTGTTTAAACAAACTTTATTTATGTTTTTTCGTATATAGGCTTAAAATAATTTCCAAGAACTTTAGGTAACTTACTGATATTAAATTAATAGTCATTATAATTTAAATTCATATACTTTTGCGTTTTAGGCTGTCATGGATTGAAAAGTGTCCCCCAAGTTGACAAAAAAACTGTTGATTTGTCTAGGTCATAATTCCCAGTATTGTATGATTGTCTAACATTTTGTAATCTGAGGTGATTTCCCTATGTGTTGTAAATCCTATCACTATGATGTAATAAGATGGATTAACAGCAGTTATATTGATGAAATCTACAAGATTAGATAGTGTCTTAAGCCAATCTCTTTTGAGATATAAAAGAAAGAAGCTAGTAGAGAGAGGTGGGGAACTCATACCACCAAGAAAGCAGTGACGAGAGCAAAGCACATCCTTTGGACCTGAGGTTCCTGCACTGAGATGCTCCCAGACCAAGGGAAGACTGATGACAAGGTCCTTCCTCCAGAGCTGACAAAGACAGAAAGTCTTCTCCTGGAGTCGATGCCCTGAATTTGGACTTGTAGCCTACTAGACTGTGAGAGAATAAATTTCCATTTGTTGAAGCCATCCACTTGTGGTATTTCTGTTATAGCAGCACTAGATAACTAAGACAAGGCCACAGAGAAAGGATATATACTTGGGTCTGCTAATAAGTGTGTTCATTTTTGCCACTTAAAAGGTTGTACTATAAGAGATATGGAACAAAAGCAATGTGTAAAAGGTTTATTAAGAGGGAATTTATTTGATATGTTCAGAGTTTTTATCCATTATGGGTAAAGTTTGATGGGTTAATTTGTAAGATTTTTAAGAGCTTGAATGTCAAATAGCATATAAAGCAAAGAATTGGATTTTTGCTGTTATAACAAAATTTTCTTTAATTACTGGGCTGAAGAGTTAATTTATTCTTTGAATAATCTGCCTTGAAGGCAAGAATTCAACGTCTCATTAGAATGAATTCTTGAGTTGAAAACCAAGCCACATGGCTTTAAAAAAAGCTAAGATTTTTACCTTTAAGATCTTTGGTTAAATACTTAAGTATTGTTTCTCAGTCACTTGTGATAAACTCCTGACAACCTTGAAACTTCATGGAAAGCCACAAAAGATTTGTTTCTGTTTTATAAAAATAAAAATGCTAAGAAAAAAGATTTATTTAATATGTTATGAGTTACATGAAACATATCATCAAATTAGAAGTACCAAATTTTAAGTTAATATTGATGTGTCAGCAATGTTTGCCTGATATTAAACAACAGGCATAATATTGACATAATAATTAACAACAAGTATTAAGACATAATATTCTGTCATAATTTTATTATTTCAATTGCTAACTTGGTCGTGACTTTGTTTCCTTTGAATCAAGCATCGTCAAAGCCAATAGTTTCAATTGGGGAGTTCCCATTGTTCACCCATAGAGTTTTCATTACTATTCAGAGGTTTAGAGACTTGATAATCTTGGTATATCCTATTTAGTATTATGTCTCAAGATTATTAGGTGTTGTGTCTGAAGCTCTTTGAAAATAAGGTTAATCATTTTGTATAGAGATATTTTTGTCTTTAAATTTTCTTTTTGGTTGACTTTACTTGGCTTTGCATTACTTTTGTAGTTAATTCCCATCAAGTCTTTTTTTTTTTTAGGAATTATTAATGTGTAGGAATGCTACAAACTGAGCCGCCTGGCTGGAACAGTATATCTAATCCCGGTTTGAAGCAAACTCCATATTATTAACTAGACTCCATTTTGAGTTGAGATTTTGGCTTGACCAAAGCCTCTGCCTTTGCATTCCTGAGAACATAGCCCATGAGTTAACCACTCTTAGAAAATAAAGGTGGGGATGAGAACTTAGTTGTTCTGGGAAGGGTATGCTGATGCTAAGAGAAATTATGATGTTATTGGTCTCTCACTGCCCCTCCCCAGTTTGCTGATGTTAGAGGAGATTATAGTGTTGATGGTCTCTCAGTACTCTTCCCCATTTTACTATTAGTTATACACTATCACGCGTTTACCCTCCCTATCTTACCATATAAAAGACTCACCTCTCCCTTGGAAAGTGGAAGCACTTGGTAGAGTCCTCTCTGCCCTCTGTTTCCCTGATTCACAAATTGTATTACCCTCAATAAATCACTTTGCTTTTACTTTAACAGAATTGAGCATTCTTACTCTTAGACATTTCTTGGTGTCAGGAGTGGGATTTCTAAGCTACACTGCATTAGGCAGTCCCCAGGACATCAAGGACTCAGGCATCTGGTACCAACAGAGCCATTTGGGATCACTGCCTCCCCGGATTGCCAGGAGTCATCCCAGATAAACAGTTTCTCAAATCTGAGCTCTGCTCCCTTTGCTTGATGCTCTTTGACATTTATTGTCACACTTTTTTACTTTTGTTTTCAGTTTATGTTCTAAATGTTTTGACAAGTTTGTTGCCAAATTAAGTTTGGTGAGGCTGTTACCATGGTTCTCCTCGGTCTAATAAGCTGCAAAAACCTAGAGCATGGGTTGACCAGTAAAAGCTGATAGGGCAATGGTCTCCTGCTGAACTGTTCCGCTGTGAGACGGTTAAAGTATCCTGTAACAGGATAAGCTGGGTCACAAGACAGGCCACAGCATTAGGCTGCACACCAGGTGCAAGAAAATTCTCACACGACAAAAGGCACACATTGGTTTAAGCAAAACCCAGTCCCAATCCTGAGGCAAGAACCCTGATAAAACTTTAGCCGACTTTGGGATAATCAAGGTTTCTGCCCATTAAGTTTGAAAACTCATCTTTTCTTTTTAACATGCACATTCATGTCTCAGTGCACCATTATGTTTTGGTTGCATATTAAGTCTCAGCATGTACTGTTCACTGTTTTAGAATTTGGAATGCCAGTTCCAGGGACTCGACAGGGCCGTCTTTTGGTACCCCAACCATTTATGTGAAGAAATATTTTCAGCCTCATACTCGTTTTTAGATTTCTGCCATGCTTTTACTACAGGCAATTTAGAAAATCAGCTGCCACTTTGGAGCTCTTTGGAGCTCAATAAACTAGTTTATTTTGAAAGAAATCAGAAATTTTGATACACATCAGTTCATTGAAAAGTGCACTAAAAAGAAAAGGGTGAATGGTTTATTTTGATTGGTATAACGAGACCTCAAAAAGATAAAAATTATTCTAAATTGTCTCTCTAAAGGATCCTATAAAACATGCAAGAGATAGGGTTATGAAAATTTAATAATTTCCTACCTCTAGACGGTATTATTAAATTGGAATTCATTTAATGATAAATAAGCACTTGTATAACTTTAATAGTCTCAATATTTCCAAGAATTAATGACAGTAAATCTGTTCTGACAAAGATTTTTATGTTCTGTACTATGTCAATCTTAAAAGAAAAATCTTCCACAGAAGGGGAAAGGAAAGCTGATGATAGGGAACCCAAGGTTGAGTAAGAACAGTGTTGACATGTAGTGGGGTTGTTAACCATTGTCATAGGGCAACATGTGTACTAACTGTTTAATGAGAAACTGTTTTGTTCTGTAAACCTTCATCTAAAGTCAGAATAGCAGCACCACTGGAAGAATGTAATCAATGTCATGAATTGTGCATGTAGAAATTTTTGAAATGATGTATGGCTGTGTATATTTTCACCAAAAAAAAAAAAAGGTCAAGAAGGGAGAGGGTTGACATGTTGTGGGGTTGTTAACCAATGTCATAAAACCATATATGTACTGACTGTTTAATGAGAAACTATTTGTTCTGTAAATCTTCACCTAAAGTACAATTAAAAAAAAAAAAAAAAGAAAGAAAAACCTTCCTAAGTAACTTATGCTAGATATTATATGTAATGTGTTTTATTTTAGGAAAGGGGAGGCATGGGACAAGCCTAGAGAAGAAGAAAAAAAAAAAAAAAAGGCTAGCCAAAAATTGATGAATTCCTTTACAAAACTGCTAAAGAGCTTTGGTATTTACTGGGCAGATAAAAAGTTGTGATTAAAGAGAAGGCAAAACTGCTTATCAAGAGAAAAGTAAAAGGGAAATAATTTGGTTTTCTTTTATCTTTCAAAATATCCAGGCGAGCTTCCAAAACCAAAACCAAACCTGTTGCCATTGAGTTGATTCTGACTCATAGTGATCCTATAGGACAGAGTAGAACTGCCCCCATAGGGACAGGAGCAGCTGGTGGATTCAAACTGTTGACCTTTTGGTTAGAAGCCAAACTCTTAACCACTGTGCCACCAGGGCTCCAAGGCCAACTTAAAAATATGTAAATGAATTGTAATGACTAATTTTTGTCTTTGACCATGAGCCAAAAGATAGGGAAGGCAGGGCAGGATCAGGCCTCCTTAGCCCCCAGCTTCTGAGGCCATGCAGCTCCAGGAAAGCTTTTTAGGGACTCTCCCAGTTAGATAAAGACTTTTTAAAACAAAATAAAGTAAGAAAAATGTTGTCTTACCATACTATAACCAAACCAGTTACCATCAAGTCAATTCCTACTCATGGTAACCCTACAAGACAGAGTAGAATTGTCCCATAGGGTTTCCAAGGAGCAGCTGGTGGATTTGAACTGCTGACCTTTTTTTTTTTGTTGGTTAGTGTCTGTAGCTCTTAACCACTGCACCCCCCAGACTCTGTAGTTATCATAAATTGAGTGGATCCTTATCATAAAACAAATGTAAACAAGTTCTCTCTATTGAGGAATTCTAAGAAACCAAAAGAGAGAAATCACAATGAGACACACTTGAAATGGCCTGGGAAATGTTTCCACCCCTAGCCAGAGACTAAAAGTTATATCCATATCAATGAATTGGCCAGGTTGAGTAGAGACTTCGTGACTTCCAAAACCAGTTGATAAAATCTTAAAGGGCTGAAGTTAGATTGGGGAATAAAAGTTTGAATTAAAACAAACTTTAGTTCAATGTAATTATGTTTTATGGTATATAGGCTTAAAGTAAATTCCAACATCTTTAGGATATTCAATTGAGTTAATAGATATTCATTTTGCTTTTTATGCCACAGAGAAAGGATAAATATATATATTCAAGTCTCTAATGAGTGTGTTTATTTTTGCCACTTAAAGTGTTATACTGTAAGAGATATGCTTCAAAGACAATGTTTAAAAGGTTTATTAAAAGAGAAATTATTTGATATGTTCAAAGTTCTTATCTGTTTCAGCTAAAGTTTGTTACTATTTGACATTGTTATTATAAGTTAACCATGGACATTTTTAAGTTGCCGTCTGCAGATAGGTTTTACTTTGCTGATTCACTGAAAATGTTTTACAAAAATATTTCAATAAAAATGGACTATATTAGACTTATAAAGAGGACTATAATATTTCAAATGTGGGTATTATTGGACTAAAATCACGATTTCTACAACTCTAATGTAAAAGCTGACAGACTTTTCAGACTGCTGCTTATCCAGAATTACATGGAACCAAAATTAACTACATAGGACTGAGTAAACTAAAAGAATTACTACAAGAATTAGAAGATGTTATGGCTCATGTCAAAGTTCTGACTGAATATGTTCAGAGTGCTTTAAATGAGCCTGCCCATGGACTCCAAGAAATGAATACTGAAATGAGTACGATGAGAGAAGTAGTTCTTCAAAACTAATGGCCCTCAACATCCCTACTACTGCACAAAGAGACCCCTGTGATGGTTAAGGTTGTGTGTCAGCTTGGCTAGGCTGTGACTCTCAGTGCTTTCGCAGATATTATGTAATCATTCACCATTTTGTAATCTAGTGACATGAGCTAGCAGCCTACCATCTGCCCTGCTGATTTTCAGTTTGTTAGCCCCTGCAACCATGCTCAAGAAGTGTTTTATGACCAGAAATCAAACACCCAGAATCCACCTAATACTGTCCCTGGGGAATATGTATACTGGAAGAGACATCAATTAAAGGACTCTGGAATCTCGTTGGAAGGGTCCCTACTTAGTTCTCCTCACCAACCCACGTGCAGTGAAACTGGAAACTTCTTTGGACTTGTCAGCCATCTAGAGATCTGAAACTTACATTTAAATGCCCTTGTGGCCAGAAGCAGATGACCACAGAAGTAGACAACTCACCCCTAGATCGCAGAATGAGACCTCATGCATCTAACTAAATTTTATGGACTTTGCTTGGTGATTATAGCTATCCTTATTGTATACCTGTGGTCTTATTTCCTGGTAGTTTTATTCATTATGAAGGCCCTTTTAAGTCTTATTCTTTTCTTCCTAACAGTTTCTTCTAATGCTTGGAGAGAGAACGCATTTGTTAAATTACCCCGATCAGTAGCTAATGCCACTAATTTGACTGAATGTTGAATCTGTCATCCTTCTCTGAGATCTCTGTGTGAAAATTCAGATTCATTGTTGTTTTTGTTAGGTGCCATTGAGTTGATTCCAACTCATAGCAACCCTATGTACAACAGAACGAAACACTGCCCAGTCCCATGCCATCCTCACAACCGTTGTTATACTTGAGCCCATTGTTGAGCCACTGTGTCAGTCCATCTTGTTGAGGGTCTTCCTCTTTTTTGCTGGCCCTCTACTTTACCAAGCATGATGTCCTTCTCCAGGGACTGATACCTCCTGATAACATGTCCAAAGTATGTGAGATGTAGTCTCACCATCCTTGCTTCCAGGATAGTTGTACTTCTTCTAAGACAGACTTGTTCACTCTTTTGGCAGTCCATGGTATAGTCAATATTCTTCACCAACACTATAATTAGAAGACTTCAGTTCTTCTTTGGTCTTCCTTATTCATTGTCCAACTTTTGCATGCATATGAGGTGATTGAGAACACCATGGCTTGGGTCAGGTACACCTTAGTCTTCAAGGTTACATCTTTGCTTTTCAACACTTTAAAGAGGCCTTTTGCAGCAGATCAGATCCATTAGCATCTCCCATGTTAAATTACAGTCTTGTACCCAATGCTACTGTTAATTTCAATTTCACCTTTAAACAGGCCATACATGTTAGACTATAGCATTCCCCCAGATTGCAGACCCATCCTCAGGCACCATGCTTTAATTTAACCCAAGTTGTAAGCAACAGTTTCTCTGAAGCTGCTTGGGACCCTTCTGATTGCCAAATGATTTTCTAATCTCACATGATAGACCCCCTAAATTCTGGAAAAATACTCATGCAGTGAATTTAACAATGCGCCTAAGAGAGGCATATTTGTACTGAACTTTTGAACTGGCTAAAGTTGGAATGATTGTAATAATTCTTTGGTAGAAAATTGGCTTGAGAAGGCCAGTCAAACCATCCTCTTCTCAGACAATTCTACCAGAAATGGTAGGATTTGTGCCCCCTATGGGTTTTTACTTTTATGTGGAGGATCAGATTATCAAACAATAGAGAAGCCTATTCCATGTGATCATCTTATGCCTGGGCAATACCTTGCTTAGATGGTTGGAACATAATGGGTCAATGCGCCTTAGGGACTTTAGGAATTCCCTTACATACCCACACCTATAATGAAAGTAAACACTGGACTACCAATGTAAAAATCTTCACTCAGAGTAAGACAGACTTTAGGTCACAAGATAATCCTACAGTTGATAAACCTGGGATGGGATGGGTATTCCTCCAGGCACTCTTACCCAACTACAGTATTTCCCAGCTTGAAAGATTTATTCACAATTTATCTGCTACAATGGCTCAAATTGCTGATAATATTGCAGATGGAATGGCAGCCCAACACAAGTCTTTAGACTCCCTTGTTAAAGTAGTATTAGATAATAAAACAACTCTTGATTTTCTTCTAGTTTAACAATGAGGAGTCTGTGCCATTGCTAACACCTCCTGTTGTACTTGTATAAATACCACAGAAGAAGTAGAACAAACATTAGAAAAATTTGCCAGAAAGCTACTTGGCTACATTCACTATCTCCTATGCCTGACTCTCCCTTTTTAGACATTTTTAGTTGGTTGCCCAATGACATTGGTTCCTGGTTTCACTCTATACTAAAAACTGAATTAATTATCATGATTACTGTAATAATTATTATAAAAAAACCCATTAACCAAACCGATCACCATTGAGTCGATTCCAACTCATAGTGACCCTATAGAACAGAGTAGAACTGTCCCCATAAGGTTTCCAAGGAGCGGCTGATGGATTTGAACTGCTGACCTTTTGATAAGCAGCCATAACTCTTAACCACTGCACCACCAGGGCTCCAGACAATTATTATAGATCTTGTTAAATGTTGTATGAAATGCCTGTCTAATGCTTGTAATCAAACTGCAGTCCCTTCTGCTATGCAGAAAATTATGTATCTTGAAAAAAGTAAGTCTTAAAGGAGACTAACTTCACTCCTTGAGTTAGTGTTTTAGGGTGTCAAGTTGTTCCTCCAATTGTGGCCTTGCTCCACACATTCTCCAACTAGAGGATCACAGAAGCAGAGTGTCTGAGCTATGGCATGGTGAAGATGAAAAAGATCAGTCCAACAAAAAAGTCCATGCAGAAGAAAACACTCTCATAATGGTGATCAAAGAATCTTCATTGAATTCTTGATCAAAAGGGGGAAGTGTGAAATAGCGCTCTAAAACTGAGGCAATTGTCATAACTAAAATGGCTGACACAAGTCTGGATTGGACTCTATTTTGTTTTAAACTCCTACTGCTGCTTGTAAAGCATGAGCACTTCTTTTGTGTAAACAAGTCTTATTTTGCAAACAAATGTGGTTATGCTTGCTTGACTATGATTCCAGGAAGTGTGTGCTGATTGTTTTTGGAAAAAATGCTTTCCCTCAGGAAGAATGCATTTGAAAATAGATTAACTGATATGGATATGAAGAAAGGTCTATTTGTTGCTGCAGTCACGTTAACATTCTTGTATAAAAATGCTGCATTCCTTTGTGAACGTCAGAGCACTTTGTATTTTTTCCGTTGTGCTGCCCAGCTCAAGCTGTATTAGTCCTTAGTAAAATTCTCTTCTTTCACTCCTAAAAGAGTATGAGATTTTCTTCATTGACATTTTTCTTGAGTGATAGTCTCATTGGCATAGAATTTTACATCTAACTTTATTTTATTTCAGCATTTTGAAGATTTTATTCCATTGTTTTTTGGCATCTGCTGTTACATATTAGAAAGTCTGGTATCGATCTGATTCTTGTTTCCTGATAAGTGATTTGTTTTTCCTCTTTGGTAGCTTTTAAGATTTCTCTTTCTTGTTTTTAAGTGTGGCTATGAGTTCTTAAATCTACTTTATCTTTCATTTTATGTGTTTGGAGAAGGAGGAGGAGGTTTCAGTACCTGTCGTTTTGACCCAGAACTTGGTTCTTGCATTACTAAACGGAGTGTACTTGTTTTCATGTCTTGTACTCATCACTTTGAACCATCCTTTTTTGGATAGTGTTGCAAAAACTTGATGCTCTTCAGGCTCTAATGAAACTTATAGATCTATTCAGATTTACCCTAAGGGCACACGGGTTCGCCATGAGTCGAAATCAACACAACTTGACAGCAAAGGGTTTGATTTTTTCATATGTGTGTCATTGATATTGATAAATTTCTGTAGTTTCTTTTTCTTCTTCTTCTTTTTTTTTTTTTAGTTCTTGTGTCTTCTTTTGGAGTTTTCCACTCTTTTTTCTTTGTTCAGGATATCAGCTGCCTGTTTATTCTAATGCTCACATACCCAACTATAGCAATCTTCTGCATGCCGCTTGGCCTCTTCACTGCTCCCTAGAAACCCCAAAATGTTCCTCCTACTTTATTGTAGAGAGCAATTGTACTCTCTCTAGCCCCTGCCTCCAAACTCTGCTTGTGACTTCACGTTGAAAACCCACAGGATTATTTACATGCTCTGTTAGACAATGGGCTATCTCTTCTGATTCTTACTCCCTTTCTTTTTCCTACTAGTTGAGCAAATGAAATGATGTAGAAAGTTATTTCTTCATTGATATAAATCATGCTACTAAATTAGTAAGGAATTGTGTCTGACTGCTAATGATAAAGGCTTACATTAAAAGGCTTAATCTAATAAAAACTTTTTGTCACCCCACATAAAAGAACTTCAGAGGTAGGCAGTTTGTGACTTCTCAGTCATTGGGGACCCACATACTTTCTGTCTTTCTGTTTGGCCTTCCTTAGCACAAGGTTTCCATGCTCTAAGTCCCTTCGTTGTTACAAAATTCCTGGTGGAGCTCCAGCTATCACAACTACATCCCTGGCAGGACAAAGAAGAAGGTGAGAAGGGCAAAAAGTATGTCTCCCACTTGCGTCAGCCCCTTTTAAGAGTAGTTCCCAGATACCTTACCTAATATTTTGCACTTATATTTCACTGACTATCCATAGCTACAAGGGAAATACTCTTGCTGTCTCAAATAGATTGAATGTATTGCTGTTATGCCATCTCTTTTGGTGGTTCTCAACTATATACTGGTTGGATGGACTATGACTCAATTTTTTAATAAACATAAATTTTTTTAATTTTTTGACCATTGGCTATTTTCAAAGATCAAATCAATAACTATAAAACCGATAAAATGTTAAACTTCAAAATCATGGAATATACCAAACTTGAAATTCCATTCTAGCATTGTAGAATTGGCAAAATTAACTCACAATTGTCAATGAATTCATTCAACATTTACTGAGTGCCTTCAGCGTTGGCTAGGCACCAGTTTCCTGCAAAGAGTCCTGTGAACATTGAAGATGGTCCTGTCTTTGTGGAGTTTCAAGTTCAATGCCTCACAAGTGTCCAGAGGCAGGGAGAAGCCACCAAATAGTTTTACAGAGGAGATGTGATCACAGCTATATCTTTGCTCAGCTCAGACTCTGTAGGGTGAACGGGAAGATAGAAGAGGCAGGGTATTTTGTTCTATAGGCCAAATATTATTCTGCATTGCTGTGCCATTGTTACCTACTAACCATACTCCTCCCTCTGCCCCATTTGCCTGATCTATCCCAGAATCCTCACTGTTAGATTTTTCTCACCTCGAACTTTCAGTACTGTCTACCTTTCTGAAAGTCCTGGGGTAGTCAAAGTACTTTCTGGGGTAAGAGTGTAAGATGTCTTAATTCATTCATTCTTCACACATTTACTGAGCTCTTACTGTGCTCTAGGCTCTGTGCTGTCAAAAACCTAAAAGCACAGAGAAACACCAAAAATCAGGGTAAAAAATCCGAAAACCTCTTGCCGTGGAATCAATTCCGACTCATAGCCACCCTATAGAACTGCCCCATAGGGTTTCCAAGGAGTGGCTGGAGGATTGGAACTGTTGACCTTTTTGTTAGCAGCTGAATGTTTAACCACTGCGCCACCACCAAGTATATTTATTGTCAGTAGATTTCATTCAAATCAGGCAGCATCAGCTTGAATATATGGGAAAGGCTCTCTGAAAACGGAATAGTGAGAGCGGGTTATATGTCACTGTCATGTTAATTTCTTAGGAGATAACATCAGAACACCTGCAGGGTTCCAAAGTCAGTAGGTTGTAGAAACAGTCAGTAAGGACTTACCATACATTTTCCAGTCAGACTGTGGGGATTCCTTCTCCTTAAAACCGGCTGCACATAGATAATTCTCTAAAAGAGCCCAATGCCTAAGGCAAAAAGATCTCCACTAAGCTGTTTACTAGGCTATTGTTTGACTTGAAGGTGACTTTAGGAGAAGTTTCCTAAAGGCTCAAGTTTCAAAAGGACACCTAAGGGCAGATGGCCTGAGTGGGTCACTCCGACTCCATGGACCCAGAAATCTGAATTCTAGGAGAATTAAAGTGTTTCTCAGTGCTATATGCTAAGATTGCAAAGGTGGACCACACTCACTTCCTGCCCTCAAGGCAGGGACCCATATTTTGCTTCTCTATATGCTCAAGAATCTAGAGCTAATTTTGTCTGGAGAAGGGAGTTAGGGAAGAAGCGCAGAGCGAGAATCAGAACAAATACAGATAGGCCATCTGGAGTTGAAAGCAGTGAAGTTGGGAGGGCAGATTTGTCCTTAGGGCCCAGAAGTAGTTTCCCCTAACCCCAGACTGCCCCCTCCCCTTCCTCTTCCCCTTCCTCCTCTTCTTCCTCTTTCTCCAGTCTCCTCACAGCCAAGCCTGGCTTCCATTCAAACTTTCAGGAAATCCCCTACCCAATTTCCAGCTTTTGAAACAATGACTCTCTGGAGACTATTCCCATTGTCCTTGGAACTGGAACAATGAGAGAGTAGAGCCTCCTCTCTGGCTTCAGGCTATATCTCTGTCTGCTCCCAGCCTCCCCCTAAAGTAAAAGCTTCCTCAAATTTCCAATCACTGTCCCCATCTGTAGCAAGGCAGGAAGGTGGGGGAGGGAGGAGAAAAAACACTTTCTATTAACTGCTTCATATGCCTAAAGTCAACCCCAGCCCCTTAAGTACTACCTAGAGCCTGCCTTCTCCTAACTAGAACTAAGAAGGAATCTCTGCAGGACTGGAATTGGGCATCTGATTGTGCTGTGGGTTGACAGGTAAGCTCAGGGTTCAATTCCTGTATTTTCTAAATCTCTTTTGATGCCTCAGTTTCCCCCTACCACTTGAGGAGAGAAAAGGAGAAGACATTCTAGAGGGACTGGCAGTCTCTTTTTCCCTCACTGCCCATCTCCTCTTCCACTGCCAACTCTGACCCGAGGAGACCCTTGTCCCCTTCCTTACCTTGTTCTGCCAAAAGGGCTGTTAGATGGGGGAGGGGGTGCAGGCAGGGCTTTTCTTGCACCATCCTGGCGCCGGACTAGATCGGGTTACTGGAGGCAGTCTGGATTTGAATGTGCAAATAAACAGAAGTCACTTTGATCCGGGAGGCTGAGAGGAAGGGGGAAGAAAGCTGAGTACCCGGGTCAGACAAGTGAATGCTAGGCACTTAAAAGAGGGTTTGGGGGACGTGGCAGATGAGAGTATTCCTCCTTTGACTGCACCAAAAACCTATTCTGTTAAAAAAAATTTATTTATTTATTTTTTAATACTAAAGGCAATCCATAAAGAGTCAGGGACCAACGTCAGGCCTGTCAGACTTCCTCATGAGAACCAAAGATCCCTTTGGCCTTTCCTCCATTACCAGGAGGAGAGTGGGTTGCTCGGACCCCACCCTCCCTCACGACTTCCGGACATCTTGGGTGTTGCTTAGGAGAGGGAGCAGCTGAATGGACTATGGGGTGTGTGTGGTTCAGGGTGGGGCTGTAGGTTGGGAGAGGGGAGGGCCATTGTTTCCCTGGGCACCAATCCACAGCCACAGGCAGGCTTAGAGAGGGAGAGACAAAGGAGGGAATGGGAGAGCACAAAGGGAGTGAGGAATGAAATGGTAAGTAAAGGCAAACAAAAGTGAACTGGGGGAGACAAAAGCTGGGAACAATATTCCCCAGGCAATAGGCTCCGGAACAATAGGGACACTGACAGCCCCACAAAGACACCAGTGTCTCCAAGTAGACGTTATCTCAGGCAGTGGTTGGCAGCCCCGCTCTGGCTGCAGCTATTTTCAGTGCCGCTTTTGTGCCATGCTGAACAATATTCCTTGTATGGCTGCTGATAGAAAGATGAGAAGGTTTCTGTTTGATTCTCCTCTTCTTTCCCTCTCCCTCCCCCCTTTTCCAACCCCCACCAGCTCCAAGTTTTCTGAGAGTGCTAGTCACTGTTCTGTTTATAGGTGTGTGTGTCTCTGTGTGTGTCTGTGTGTATTGGGAGGGGACCAAGGGACAAAGAGGGGAGAGTCTCTATTAGGGTTTCCAGTTGTTGCCCTCCACCTTACCAGGGCCGCCATAGAGGGAAGACAGTGGAGATTACAGCTGGGCAAGTAGGGGCTGGAGAACTGAGGTGTGTGAGGAGGATTGTTCAGGGAATGGATTCTCCCTTCACCAAATATCAGAAGACAGGCTTGAGCTGTTGACTATAAAAAGGCCTACTCATTAAGAGTTTTTGCCTGTTGTTGCTGGCTGTTCATTTAATAGCCATAAAGGGTCCCACTGTTATTCTTCCCCCTTCCTCCATTAAGCCTCCGTTATGTCTCCGTCCCCCCGCCAGCCTGCTTTCTCCAGGGTCTTAGTTGTAATTTCACCAGTCCCCTGACTAGCTCCAACTTCCATCCCCCACCCCTGCCACTCCAAGCTGAACCTGAGGGATCAGAGTAACCAGCCCTAGATTGGGAAAAGACACATATGCACTGGCCTTCTGTGGACCCACTGGCCATTACCGCATAGTGTTAGCCATTCCCTGCTAAGCATCTCACCTGTGTACCTCCTCTCTAGAATATTGGGTCAGGGGTGTCCCTTCCCAGGGCTGCCTTGTGCATGAGGCAGGTGTGCTCTCAATTTTCCTAGGGATGACTTCACACCATGTCTGCTCTCATGGGCTTCGAAAGAACCCTATACTTTCTCATCTAACAGATCTCCTCCCCCTTTCTCCTCCTCCTCCTCTTCTTCCTTTTTCTTTTTAGTTTTTTTCTCCCACTAGGTGGCTAAACTGCTATATTGCAGGTCTCTGACTTCCTCAAAGAAATTGAGACTAAACTTCTTGGGAAGGCACTGACACAGAATTTCAGGGAAAATGCCTCCCTAAGAGTCTAGACACTCAGAAGTTGACCTAGAAGTTTGAGTCATTACTTGATTTACGGGATTTGTATTTATTTGTCCATCTTTCCCCATGTAGGTTAGCTCTTTGAAGCCAGGGACCAGTCTTATACCTCTATTGCCTAACTCAAAGCATCAATGAACCCAAGTCCTCAATAAACACTTACTGAATTGGACTGCATTTGAAGAATCAGAAAGGACCTTAAAGTTTGTCTAGCACATTGCTACTCAAAGTATGGTCCCTGGACTAGCAGCATCAGCATCAGCATCACCTAAGAGCTTATTAGAAATGCAGAATCTCAGGCTCCAACTAGACCTACTAACTTAGACTCTGCATTTTAACAAGTTCCCCAAGTAATTCATATGTATGGTCTCCTATAGAACTGGCCTCCTTATAGCTGCTTCCTTCCACCTCACCACTACTCCTGCCCATTTCATTACAGTATCGCCATCCATTGCCTAGAAACAACCGTGAACTAGACCAGGCCAGCCAACCAGCCTTTACAGGAAGACCTTGTAGAGATGAGCTAGCTTACCAGCTGTGTTAGCAGTCTATTCTGCATTTGGAATCAAATCAAATTGAATGGAATTAAACTGGTATTCAAAGACTCCAAGGAGTAGGACCCTGCACCTAATATAAGCTTAATCAAAGCTTGCTGAAAGAAAGATTTAAATCATTCATTATGACCTCCCTGGATGATCCCTAACGATGGATGTTACGGATTGAATTGTATCCCCCAAAAACATATGTCAACATGGCTAGGCCATGATCCCCAGTATTGTGTGGTGGTCTGCCATTTTGTGATCTGATGTGATTATACTATGTCTTATAAATCTTAACCTCTGTGATGTTAAGGAGGCAGGATTAGAGGCAGTTATGTTAATGAGGCAGGACTCAATCCACAGGATTAAGCTGTATCCTGAGTCATTCTCTTTTGAGATACAAAAGAGAGAAGTGAGCAGAGAGGAGAGGGAACTCATACCACCCAGAAAGAAGAGCTGGGAGTGGAACATGTCCTTTGGACCCAGGCTCCTTGTGCTGAAAAGCTCCTAGACCAGGGGAAGATTGATGACAAGGACTTTCTCCCCAAACCAACAGAGGGGAAAATGCCTTCTTTGGGAGCTGATGCCCTAAATTTGGACTTCTAGCCTCCTAGACTGAGAGAAAAAATTTCTGTTTGTTAAAGCCATCCACTTGTGGTATTTCTTTAATAGTAGCACTAGATAGCTAAGACAATGGAGGAAAAGGAGAAGCTTCTAGGCCTGAGCCAGTCCTGCACAGGGCTCACAGCAGAGGACACATGAAATCTTATTATTCTTCCAAAGTAGAGACTGTGATATCTTCTCCTTCCCTCTGATGACCCTGGTACAAACAGAACAACAGAAGAGTGAGCCACGTGGACTGCTCTGCACCCTACACCTTTGGCTGTTCTTCAGCAGGGGTATGCACTCAAGAATATTATGATTATCCCAATGCAAAACACTTTTCTTAGACTGAAAGATTTTGCCACTACAATTCAGACTATGGTGCTATCTTCCCATTTTACAGGGGGAAAAGTTACTAATGAATAGAAACAAATTTTTACAATGTAAAAAATTAAAATTTTTTCTCCCATAGATTTAAAAAAAAACTAAATACTCTTGTTGGTGCCTTCCCTGGGTGTGCAAATGATTAATGCACTCAGCTGCTAACCAAAAAGTTGGAAGTTAGAATCCACCTGATGATCTACTTCTGAAAAATCAGCCACTGAAAACCCTATGAAGCACAGTTCTACTCTGAGTTACATGGGGTTGCCATGAGTCAGAATGGACTTGATGACAAGTGGTTAACTGGTTTGCTTAAACATTATTCATGTTGTTTTAATCTTAATATGTTAAATTTCATGGTGTTCTATAAAGATCATCACGACCTCCATGCACTCAACCAATCTAAGCAGGTTTAAAAAGCAACTGCAGAGTGTTTACCTGTCTTCCTCTATCAAACCAGTAATTTCCCACCACCTGAAAATGAAGTACAGTGGTAATTTCTGATCCATGGGCAGTCATGTTTGGGAGGAGGGGAGAGTGAAGAGCTGGCAATCTCTACTGGCCAGCCAAACTGGAAAGTCAGCTTTTCAGAAGGCTGCCTTCCCAGGTCACTTCTCTCAGGTATCTTTCCCACCCCCACTTCCCAGGTCAGGCCTGCTTGGTGCAGGACAGGGCAGAGAAGGGGGAAAATATTAAGGTTTGGGCTGGACTACCCCTGAGCATATTTATAATTAACTCTGAGTTCTCAGAGACAGAGGCATTATTAATTTTCTTCTTCCAACACACAGTAGCAACAGCCACGCTAGCAACTGTATTCTTAGTATTCCTAATCCATGTATTGCAGCTGCTGGGCAGGACTGGGATAACAAGAGCCTTATATGCTGTTATGGATTGAAATATATCCTCCAAAATTTTATTTTGTAAATCCTAACCTTTATGCTTGTGGTTATAATCCCATTTGTGAATGGGTTGTCTTTGTTACATTAATGAGGCAGGAATAGTGTAGGGTGTATCTTAAGTCAATCTCTTTTGAGATATAAAAGAGATTAAACAAGCAAGTAAGCAGGCAAGTGGAGATGGGGGAAGAAAGATGCCAAGCCCCATGGAGATCTCCAAGGAAGCAGAAAACAGAAGCTGAAGGGACAAGGACTTTCCCCCAGAGCCACCTGAGAGAGAAAGTCTTCCCCTAGAGACGTTGCCCTGAATTTGGACTTCTAGCCTCCTAAACTGTGAGAAAATAAATTTCTGCTTGTTAAAGCCACCCATTTCTGTTACAGCAGCACTAGATAACTAAGACATATGCTCTATCACCCCTTTAGCACATTCATGTGTGCTTTTTAACATGACCTAAACATCCCAGACCCCTGCCTCTATTACTTGGGAGGATCCCCTGGACAGCATGGACAGGGTGTGGGCACAGAGAATGGTACCATCTTCCAGAGTCTAAGCTCAATCCTATAGGATCAAGGCAGCCAGTGTTGGGCAAAAGCTCAGAGTTCCCTAGGAAGTTCAGCAAAGTGGAAATTAAAATGCTGCAGAGATGGCCCAGTATGCAGGCTGGGGAGCAGAGAATGTTGAGGAATACAAAGGCCTCTGGGCTCATTAGGGAGATCAGAGGAGGGTGACCCAAAGGAAAAGGGCCTTCTAAGTTGTAGCGGTAGAAAAGGGATTCTGGCATCTGCTGATAAATATGCAAAGCACTTGTTAAATAACCATTTAAGTATGACCTCTTATTTTAGAGTCAATAATGCAGTTTTTTGTTTGTTTACTATAGACTCTAAGTAGACACCTCTAGTGAGTTTTAACATTATGTATTGTCTGTACCACTCCTTGCTCATATGCCCTCTCCCCACCCAACTCACACACCTAGAAGCAAGTGATGTCAGTCTCCCCTTTAAAGCTCATTTCCATGTGGCATACCGGGGTTCACAGAGACTGTCATCTAAATGATGCCCACTCGAATCAAGCAATAGTGTGTCCTGTCCCATTTTCACATCTCAGATCAATGCCCCCCAGGGAGGCACCAAAGTCATCACGACTCCTCCTCTACCCTCAACATTTACTGCCCAGATGGCGCTCATTGCCCATTTTGTGGCTCTGCCTGCTAGCTTTGGGAGAGAAATGTACTATCAGCCCACACTTCACTTATCAGGAGATAATAATTTTTTTTAAAAAATAGTATTTTATTGTGTTTTTGGTGAAAGTTTTCATGGTAAGTTAGGCTCCTATTTGACAGTTTTCACACAAATTGACCAATGACATTAGTTACATTTTTCACATTGTGTCGACATTCTCTTTAATTGTGTTCTGGTTGTTCTGTTTCCAGTACTCTAGTTTTCCTGTCCCCTTGCCTTCTCATCTTTGCTTTGGATTAAGTGTTCACCTTTTGGATTCATGTAGATTTTTTTTTAGTACAGTACTGATCTAACAGGTGATATCCTTTATTTTGTGTGTCACTCTGCTTTTCTGCTAAAAGGTGATCTCAGGGGATAGTTTTATTCAAGAGTGACTCAGGGTGATAGTTTCAGGGAGCCCTCTCAGTTAGTCTGGCCATTCTTAAGAATCTGAGCTTTGTTGTGCATTTTTCTCCCATGATAACCAGGATCATCTATTGTGCCCCCAGTCAGATCGGTCAGTGGTGGTAACCGGACACAATCTAGTTCTTCTGGTCTCAGAGTAGTTGAGGTCACGGCTATTGTAGGTTATCAGCCTTGTAGACTTGTTTCTTCTCTGTGATTTTCATTACCATCTTACTCTTTTGCTCCTGCTGGGTAGAGACCAATAGTTGTACCTTAGGTGGCAGCTCACAAGCTTTTAAGACCCCAAAGGCTACTTACTACACTAGGATGCAGAACATGAACTCTGTGAGCTATATTATGCCAGTTGACTGAGTTGTCCATGAGACTATGGTCTTAAGCCTTCAAACCTAGAAAACTGATCTTGGAAGGTGTTTGGTTATGTCTGAGGAGTATCTGTAGTTGTGTCTCTAATGAACTTGTGTTCCTGCCTACACAAGTCTCTATTTACACGTGCATATGGATACTTCTATCTGTTTTCACGTATGTATACACCTTTACCTTCCCTTATACATATATGCCTATACCCATCCAAATGTAATTTTAGACTTGTTTTTTGTTCTTTGTTGGAGTTGTTGCCCTCTTATATATGTCCAATTCTTTGGTACAGGCATCCTTCAGGAGGTATTAATTTAGGCTGAGCTAGTGGAATAGGAAGGAACCCTGGTGGTGCAAATGGTTAAGTGCCCCACTGCTAAGTGAAAGACTGGTTGTTTGAACCCACCCAGCAGCTCTACAGGAGAAAGACCTGGCAATCTTCTTCTGTAAAGATTACAGCCAGTTTGACAAAGTCCAACACCAATTCCTGATAAAAACTCTCGATAAAATAGGTATAGAAGGGAAATTTCTCAACATAATAAAGGGCATCTATACGAAACCAACAGCCAACATCATTCTTAATGGAGAGAGGCTGAAAACATTCCCCTTGAAAACAGGAACAAGACAAGGATGCCCTTTATCACCACTCCTATTTAACATTGTGCTGGAAGTTCTAGCTAGAGCAATAAGGCAAGAAAAAGAAATAAAGGGCATCCAAATTGGTAAAGAAGAAGTTAAACTGTCCCTGTTTGCAGATGATATGACACTATGCATAGAAAACCCTAAAGACTCTACAAGAAATCTACTGGAACTAATAGAAAGATTTGGCAGAGTAGCAGGATACAAGACAAACGTTCAAAATCAGTTGGATTCTATACACCAATAAGGAGAACGATGAAAAGGAAATCAGGAAAACAATACCATTTTCAATAGCGCCTAAAAAGATAAAATACTTAGGAATAAATCTGACCAGGGATGTAAAAGACCGGTACAAAGAAAACTACAAAACACTACTGCATGAAACCCAAAGGGATCTACATAAATGGAAAAAGATACCATGCTCATGGATAAGCAGACTCAACGTTGTGAAAATTTCAATTCTACCCAAAGCAATTTACAAATACAATGCAATCCCAATCCAAATACCAACAGTATTCTTTAACGATATGGAAAAGCTAATCATTAACTTTATATGGAAAGGAAAGAGGCCCTGGATAAGTAAACCATTGCTGAAGAAGAAGAATAAAGTTGGAGGACTCACACTACCTGACTTCAGAACCTACTATATAGCTACAGTAGTCAAAACAGCCTGGTACTGGTATAACGACAGGATACACTGACGAATGGAACAGAATTGAGAACCCAGATATAAATCCATCCACCTACGGTCACCTGATCTTCGACAAGGGCCCAAAGTCCATCAAATGGGGAAAAGACAGTCTTTTTAACAAATGGTGCTGGCAAAACTGGATATCCCTTTGCAAAAAAATGAAACAGGACCCATACCTGACGCCGTATACAAAAACTACTTAAAAATGGATCAAAGACCTGAATATAAAGCCTAAAACTATAAAGTTCATAGAAGAAAAAATAGGACCAACACTTCAGGCCTTGATACACGGCATTAACAGGTTACAAACCATAACCATCAATGCACAAACCCCAACAGATAAGCTAGATAACTGGGATCTTCTAAAAATCAAACACCTATGCTCTTCAAAAGACTTCACCAAAAGAGTCAAAAGAGAACCTACAGACTGGGAAAAAAATTTTGGACAGTACAAGTCAGACAAAGGTCTAATCTCCATAATCTACAAGAAAATCCAACACCTCTACAACAAAAAGACAAATAATCCTATTAAAAAATGGGCAAAGGAAATGAACAGACACTTCACCAAAGAAGACATTCAAATGGCCAACAGACACATGAGGAAATGCTGGCAATCACTAGCCATTAGAGAAATGCAAATTAAAACCACAATGAGATACCATCTCACCCCGGCATTACTGGCACGAATCAAAAACACTGGAAATAACAAATGTTGGAGGGGCTGCGGGGAGATTGCAACACTTACGCACTGCTGGTGGGAATGCAAAATGATACAACCATTTTGGAAAATGATATGGCGTTTCCTCAGAAAGCTAGAAATAGACATACCATTCGATCCAGCAATCCCACTCCCAGGAATATATCCTAGAGAAATAAGAGCCGTCACTCGAATAGACATATGCACACCTATGTTCATGGCAGCATTGTTCACAATAGCAAAACGATGGAAACAACCTCGATGCCCATCAACAGATGAATGGATACACAAACTATGGTACATACACACAATGGAGTACTATGCAATGAGAAAGAACAACAGTGAATCTGTGAACCATCTCATAAAATGGATGAAACTGGAAGACATTATGCTGAGTGAAATAAGTCAATCACAGAAGGACAAATATTGTATGAGACCTCTATTGTAAAAACCCATGAAAAAGTTCACGCACAAAAAGTAACAATCTTTGTAGGTTACCAGGGATGGGAGGGGTGGGGGGGAAATACTAAATAGGCAAGGTGAAGGGTGAGACAGTACACAATACGGGGAAACTAGAGCAACTTGTACAAGTAAAGGTCATGGAAGCCCCATAGACACATCCAAACTCCCTGAGGGACTGAATTGCTGGGCGGAGGGCTGTGGGGACCATGGTCTCGGGAAACATCTAGCTCAACTGTCATAACACAGTTTATAAAGACAATGCTCTACATTCTACCTTGGTGAGTAGCGTCTGGGGTCTTAAAAGCCTGTGAGCGGCCATCTAAGATACCCCACTGGTCTCATCGCTTCGGGAGCAAGGGAGAATGAAGAGAACAGGATACAAGGAAAAGATTGGTCCAAAGGACTAATTGTTCACAGCTACCAAGGCCTCCACCGGACTGAGTCCAGTACAGCTAGATGGTGCCCGGCTACCACCACTGACTGCTCTGACCAGGATCACAACAGAGAATTCTGGACAGAGCTGGAGAAGGATGTAGAGCATAATTCTAACTCACAAAAGGAAGACCAAATTTACTGGCCTAAAGGAGACAGGAGAAACCCCGAGAGTATGGCCCCCAGACACCCTTTTAGCTCAGTGGTAATGTTACCCCCGAGGTTCACTGTTCAGCCTGGGAGTGGACAGCCCCGTAAAACCAAATGAGACTAACGAGGTACAGGAGTCCAGTGACAAGGGCCAGAAGGCAGAAGGGGACAAGGGAGCTGGTGATAGGGAACCCAAGGTTGAGTAAGGATATTGTTGATGTGTTGTGAGATTGTTAACCATTGTCATAGGGCAACATTTGTAGTAACTGTTAAATGAGAAACTATTTGTTTTGTAAGCCTTCACCTGGAGTACAATAAAAAAAGAAAAATGATTACAGCCAAGAAAACTCTATAGGGCAGTTCTACTCTGTCACACGTGGTCTCTATGAGTCACAATCAACTTGACGGCACCTGTTTTAGTTATCTAGTGCTGTTATAACAAATACCCCAAGCGGATGGCTTTAAACAAACAGAAATCTATTCTCTCACAGCCTAGGAGGTTAGCACTGGGGAAATGCTTTTCTCTCTCTGTCGGTGCTGGAGGAAAGTCCTTGTCATCAATCTTCCCCTGGTCTGGGAGATTCTTAGCGCAGGGACCCACAGTCCAAAGAACACACTGTGCTCCCAGCTTTTGTTTCTTCGTGGTATGAGGTCCCTCTCTTCTTTGCTCACTTCTCTTTTATATTTCAAAAGAGAATGACTCAAGATACAACCTAATCCTGTGGATTGAGTCCTGCCTTGTTAATATAACTACCTCTAATCCTGCCCATTAACATTATAGAGGTTAGGATTTACAACACATAGGATAATCACATCAAATCACAAAATGGTGGACAACAACACAGTACTGGGAATCTTGGCCTAGCCAAGTTGACACACGCTTTTAGGGATGCAATTCAATCCATAATAGCACTTAACAACAATAACAAGTGGAATAGGTTTCCAATACCAAGGGCTACTTTCCTAGGCAAGAAGTTTTAAATTCTGAGTCAAAGCTATTCTTCTTTCCTTCAAAATTCTGTTCAAAGCTCAGCTATTCTAGAAGACTTCCCTGATTAAACAGGTCCAGCCGTAGTCAATGAGCACTGCCCCTTTCTTGGGGTCCATTGCCTACTTAACACCACGTGCATCTTTGCTCTCAGAGTTCCATTCTGTGAAAAACCTAAATGCTTAGGGAAACACCAAAAATTAGTATAGCAGAATTTATTTATTGTAAGTAGATATGATTCAAATCCAGCAGCATCAACCTGAACAAATTGGGAAGGCACTCTGAAGACAGGGCAGCGAAAGCAGGTTATATAGGTCATTGTTATGTTAATTTCTCAGGAGATAACATCAAAGCCTGAGCAGGGTTTCAGGGTCGGGTTGTTACAGAGGGTGGTTACAAAGTCACTAAGGATACACCATACATCCTAAAACACAGCCTCTAGCCAGATCCTTGAGTTCCTGCTTCTCGAAGCTGGCTGCACATAGATAATTTCCCAGAAGAACCCAATGCCTAAGGCAAAAAGCTTTCTGCTAAGCTGCTTACTAGGGTATTGTTTAACTTGAAGGTGACTTTGGGGAACCAGATCCTTTAAGGTTCAAGGCTCAAAAGGACACCTAAGGGAGAATGGCCTGGGTGGGTCACCTGAATTCCATGAACCCAGAAGTCTGAATTCCACTAGAATTAAAACAGTTTTGACAGTTTCTTATCCTTATTCCTGGTTTGAGTTTTCTCCATGAGTGACCCTGCTGCTTTCATTAGGAACTGAGCTATGTGGTGAAAGAGGCCTTATCTAGTCCTCCCTCAAGATCAAATCCAAATCAACGAATAATTTTTGAAAATCCATCGTATGCAAGAGACAGTCCTATGATAAGTACTGGGAGATGAGCAAAGAGATACAATAAATTGGAGGCTACCCCGGCCCTCAAGTAGTTTACAGCTGGTTGGAGAGAAGGATATAATCATGCCTTAAGTGAACTAGTGTTGTTGTTGTTGTTAGGTGCCATCCAGTTGATTACGACTCATAGCGACCCTATGTACAACAGAACAAAACACTGCCTGGTGCTGTGCCATTCTCACAATCGTTGTTATGCTTGCGCCCATTCATTGTTGCAGCCACTGTGTCAATCCATCTCGTTGAGGGTCTTCTTTTTCACTAACCCTCTCCTTTACTAAGCATGATGTCCTTCTCCGGAGATCCCTCCCGATAACATGTCCAAAGTATGTGAGATGTAGTCTCGCCATCCTTTCTTCTAAGGAGCATTCTGGTTGTACTTCTTCCAAACTAGTATTATGAGATTTGAATTCAGTAATTTAAGATGACAATAAAAATAGAAGTGAGAAGGAAGCATATGAATGTTCAAAGAAGTTGAAGTCTATGTAGGTAATAAAGGAGGCAATGGAAAATAGACCTTGAAGTAAAGGTGAAATTAGCCAGGCAAGAAGGAGGAAAAGGACTATGATAGCCTTAGGAAATGTCATAAACAAAGATACGGTCAGTTCTGCTATAAGGCTTTGTGGGACAAAGAACTCTATTTGGTCTTTTGTCTCTGGTTTCTGAAAATAACCCTTGGAATTGCCCAGCAATCCAAGGTGTCTTTATTTTTCTACAACAGCTAGGGAACAGTTAAATGTGGCAAATGAGGTGGGAGCCCAAGGACCACGCCTGGTGAACTAACTTCAGGAAATAGGGGGGTCATGATGGAACAAGTCATACATATTCAGTGATTGAATCAATCATTGACTATGCCTTAAGGCCTGAGTCATGCATATACATTAAGGCCCCAATGGCTATTACAAAGGACCCTGGACCTTTTGAGCTTCTGGGTTGATGATGCACATGGGAGGACTGGCACATTTCTGGGGACATGAAGCTCCTCGCCAAAAATTCCTCCCACACTTTGCCTGTACATCTCTTTATGTACATCCTTTTGGGGTTATAATTAAAAAGGTAGAAGGGCCGTGAGGGCCAGCAGGGCCTGGCATCGGCCTGTTTGGCAGTTGATCAGGACAGTTCTAACTTGTGAACATCCCAGCCTTGGGTAACTGGTGGACAGAAGAGGGCTATGCAGGCAGTCGTTTTGTAAAGACCTAACTCTGGGTGGTTAGGGTCAGAGAGAGAAAAAAACGCCACGTAGGTGGCTGGTGTCAGAGATGGAGAAGTGGGAAATCAGAGATGTAAATTATCTGTGCATTTTGGGAATTGGCCTTTTGTAGATTTTTGTTAAAGCAGCTTTGTTTTGAAAACAAAAGGAACCCTGGTGGCACAGTGGTGAAGCACTCGGCAGCAGAGAAAATATATGGCAGTCTGCTTATGTAAAGATTACAGCCTTGGAAACCCTATGGGGCAGTTCTACCGGGTCCTCTAGGGTCACTGTAAGTTGGAATCCACTGGACGGCAATGGGTTTCCGCTTTTTGGTGTTTTGAAAACACAAATTTGTTCCAACTCAAAACATATATTTTGGAATCATTTGAGCATAATGTGAATTTTGCGTTTGCTTATGCTTAATATTGCCCTGAGAAACACTAAGTGAACTGAGAAAACCTCTGAAAGATGAACCATGTAGAGATACACAAAATGCACTCAAGTTTCTACTGCTGACCTGAGTTCATGGGGGTTTTGTGAACCACACCCATACAGATCGGGTGTTACATCTTTCTTTCCTATTTCAGATAACTTTCCTTCCACCACTTCACAATAACAACCTGCAACACTTCTGACACCCACTTCCACAAGCAAACTTCAGGCTTGTTTCAAGGTAAAGTGCCTTATTTATTGTGGTTTTCATGTACTTCTTAACCACTTAACATGTAAACTGTGCTACCATTTTTATGAGTTCCTGTCTTTGTGTTGTTACCACGTTTTTGAGCATTGTGCCCCCAACCACATTTTTCCCATAAGCCCTGTGGTTTTTACTGCGCGATGTGCACAGCACAGTGATTTTTAGGAGCACATATATTGATTGCATTATAGCAGAACTGACTGCACAGGTTTCGGAATAAAAATAACACTAGGAGAACTGTCAGTAAATGATCAGGATTACAATTGAATTTATCTAGGAGAATTTTCAAACATAAGACCAGAATCAGATTCATTCACTCATTTATGCATTTATTTGACAAATACTTACTGTGTGCATACTATATGCCAGACTCTGTTCTAAGCGTTAGGGATATGGCAATGAACAAAACAGACAAAAATTCCTACCCTTCAAGAGTTTACATCCTAGGTGGGGAGACAGACAATAAACAAGATAGATAAATAAAATATATACCATGTTAAAAAAAAAGCAAAAACCAAACCTGTTCCGTTGAGTTGATTCCAACTCACAGAGACCCTAGAGGACAGAGTAGAACTGCCCCATAGGGTTTCTAGGGAGCAGCTAGTGGATTCAAACTGCTGACCTTTTGGTTAGCAGCCGACCTCTTAACCACTGTGCCACTAGGCCTCCAAAATCACCTAAGGAGTGAGTATACGTAGAAAAGAGATGAGGTTCAAGGACTGAGCCATGGGGCACTCCAACATTCAGGTGGGAGACAAGGTGGAATCACCAAAGGAGACTGGGAAAGAGTGGCCAGAGAGCTAAGAGTCAAACCAGGTGACTATGGCTTCCTATAAGCCAAGTGAAAATGTCTTTCAAGGAAGACTTAGATCAACTTTGTCAAATGCTGCTGAGAGGATGTGGAGTTCATTGCTTACCAAGACAGGAACAGTTTTGGTAGAGTGGTGGAGGAAGAAACCTCATGGGAATGGGTTGAAGGTAGAAAGAAAAGAGAGAAATTGGAGACTGAGTATTCGTTCAAATAATTTTGTGTGAAAGGAGGAAGGGAACTGGGGTCATAACTGAAGGGGAAAATTGAGTCAAGAGAAGATTTTTTTTTTTTTTAATAATATTTTATTGTACTTCAGGTGAAGGCTTACAGAACAAACAGTTTCTCATGTAACAGTAGTACACATGCTGTTTTATGACTTTGGTTAACAACCCCACAACATTTTAACCCTCTAAATTCTCAGCTTTTTTTTTTTTTTTTTTTGGTGAAAATACACATAACCAAAGATACCCCATTTTAAAACTTTTTACGTACACATTTAAGTGACATTGACTACGCTCTTCTAATTGTGCTGTTATTCTCACTTAAGATGAAGGCTTACAGGACAAGATAGCCTCCCATTCAACAGTTACTACAAATATTGCCCTATAACAATGGTTAACAATCTCACAACACTTCAACAGTATCCTTACTCAACCTTGTGTTCCCTATCATCAGCTTCCTACTCCCCTTCTGCCTTCTGGCCCTTGTCACTGGACTCCTGTACCTCGTTAGTCTCATTTGGTTTTACTGGGCTGTCTACTCCCAGGCTGAACAGTGAACCTTGAAGGTAACTTCACCACTGAGCTAAAAAGGGTGTCTGGGGGCCATACTCTCGGGGTTTCTCCAGTCTCCTTTAGGCCAGTAAATCTGGTCTTTTTTTTTTTTTTTTTTTTGTGAGTTAGAATTATGCTCTACATCCTTCTCCAGCTCTGTCCAGAGTCCTCTGTTGTGATCCTGGTCAGAGCAGTCAGCGGTGGTAGCCGGGCACTATCTAGCTGTACTGGACTCAGTCCGGTGGAAGTCTTGGTAGCTGTGGACAATTAGTCATTTGGACTAATCTTTTCGTTGTATCCTATTCTCTTCATTCTCCCTTGCTCCCGAAGCGATGAGACCAGTGTAGTATCTTAGATGGCCGCTCACAGGCTTTTAAGACCCCAGACACTACTCACCAAGGTAGAATATAGAGCATTATCTTTATAAGTAGTGTCATGCCAATTGAGCTAGATGTTCCCCGAGACCATGGTCCCCAGAGCCAAGAGGATTTTTTTAAGAGATAGGAGCTCTAACAAGACGTTTGTGTGCTAAAGAAATGATGAAAGGGAAAAATTAATGAAGCAGGAGAAAGAGGAGAGAATTGCTGAGTGGGTGAGAGTAGATAGGACAAGTGTACAAGTGGAGGGGCTGCCTTCTCAAGGAGCAGAGACATGTATCCATACAGTAGGAGAGGAGGTAAGATGCATGGGTACAGAGCAGGCAGGTGGGTAGATGTAGAGGTGAGAGCTTGTAGAAGCTCTCTTTTGTTTGTTTAAATTTCTCCAGTGAAGTAAAAGCGAGGTCTTCAACTCAGAGTGAGGATGAGGGAGGAGGTGTTAGAGTTTTGAGGAGAGAACAGGAGATGTGAAAGTGTTGTCCGGGGGAGTGGGACAGTGAATGGACCAGAGAAATAAGGCATGGTTGCAGGGCAGCATCAGAGGCTCACGTGAAATAAGTGATCATGAATTTAAAGCAGACCAGTCAGTGTACTGTGTACTTTCCCCAGCCATGTTCAGCTGCATGGAAGTAGATGCAGAGTAGTAGGAGAGTTAGGGATCCCTAGTAGTGCAATAGTTAAGTGCTCAGCTGCTAACTGAAAGGCTGGTGGTTCAAACCCACCCAACAGCTCTGTGGGAGAAAAGACCTGGCAATCTGCTCCTGTAAAGATTACAGTCAAGTGTTGAATTGGTGTGTGCTCTACTGTGCATAACAACAAATAAAGCAAATAGATAAAAAGATTGTTGTTGTTAGGTGGTGTCCAGTCAGCTCCAACTGATAGTGACCCTATATAAAACAGAACAAAACTCTGCCCGGTCCTATGCCATCCTCACAATAGTTGCTATGCTAAAGCCCATTGTTGCAGCCACTGGGTCAATCCATCTCGTTGAAAGTCTTCCTCTTTTTCGCTGACCCTCTACTTTACCAAACATGATGTCCTTTTCCAGGGACTGGTCCCTCCTGATAACATGTCCAAAGTACATGAGATGAAGTCTCACCATCCTTGCTTCTATGGATCATTCTGTCTGTACTTCTTCCAAGACAGACGTGTTTGAATTTCTGGTAGTCCATGGTATATTCAGTATTCTTCACCAACACCATAATTCAAAGGCATCAATTCTTCTTCTGTCTTCCTTATTCATTGTCCAGCTTTCGCACACATATGAGGTGATTGAAAATACCAGGCCAGCACACCTTAGTCCTCAAAGTGACGTCTTTGTTTTTTAACACTTTAAAGAGGTCTTTTGCAGCAGATTTGCCCAATGCAATGTGTCATTTGATTTCTTGACTGCTGCTTTCATGGGTGTTGATTGTGGATCCAAGTAAAATGAAATCCTTGACAACTTCAATATTTCTCCACGTACCATGATGTTGCTTATTGGTCCAGTTGTGAGGATTTTTGTTTTCTTTATGTTGAGGTGTAATCCATACAGAAGGCTGTGGTCTTTGATCATCAGTAAGGGCTTCAAGTCCTCTTCACTTTTAGCAAGCAAAGGTTGTCACCAGCATATTGCAGGTTGTTAATGAGTCTTCCTCCAATCCTGATACTGCAGTCTTCTTCATAGAGTCCAGCTTCTCGGCTTATTTGCTCAGCATACAAATTGAATAAGTATGGTGAAAGGATACAACCCTGACATACAGCTTTCCTGATTTGATAGCCAAAGAAACCCTATGGGGCAGTTCTGTTTTGTCACATGGGGTCGCTATGAGTTGGACTTGACTCAACTCACCCAACAACAACAGGAGAGCTGGATTTAAACAAAGCTGTGATTTGGCCAAAAGAATACGATGAAGAGTAAGAAGTATTATGGCTCTCCTTATAGATTTCCTATAGCTCTGTGCTGGTTTGCCCAGGATAGTCTTAGTTTATGCCTATTTTCCCAAGGTGATTATTAATAATACCTCCATGAGGAGCCATGGAGGTTCAGTGGTTAAGAGCTCAGCTGCTAACCAAAAAGTCAGCAGTTTGAATCCACTAGCTGCTCCTTGGAAATCCTATGGGACAGTTCTAACTCTGTCATATATGGTCACTATAAGCCGGTTTTTGGTTTCACTCTTAAAACTGTTATGGTTTGGATAATAAATGAAATCATAGTTCTACCTGAAGCCAACATAGACCTCGAATACATCTGCAAAATCCCTTCGCCGTTGCCATATAATGTAACCTAATCACAGGAGTGAAATCCATCATATTCACATTTCCTGCTCATACACAATGGAAGGGGATTATACACTGCATGTATACCAGGGAATGGGAATCTTAGCGCTGTCTTAGAATTCTGCCTACTACAGTTGATCTTGGGTGAACTTCTGATCGTCTTCTGTATCAATCAGATTACAGGTTTTCTTTTTCTTTTTTTTGTTGTTTATCAAGAAAGAAATGTGACCAATAAGGAAGCAGAAAGGTGAACAAGCAGGAGAAAAACCTCCAGCCTTTTTTTTAGCTTAAGGCATGTGTCATCTGCAAAGCATAATTACACCTTAGGACTGTACTTCTCACCTCCCATTCAAAAGGAAAGAAAACAGTATTTTTTTTTTTTTTAAAGTCATACGGAGAAAATAAAGAAAAATGATTAAAATAAATGGAAAATTAAAACTGTAATAAAGGACAAGGCAAAAAGAGAGCAAGCATAAAGTTAAAAGTGATAAGAAGAAACAAAAAAACATGATTGAGAACAAAAAGTTTTAACTGAGATAAAAGAAAAATGGATAAAGTAATAAGAAAAGACTAAAGAGACTAAGAGCAATTAAACTGTGCCAAATTGGTTCACGTTAAAGATTGAATGATCGAAAGGACCAATAACTTTTAAAAAGTAAAATAATAAAAGTAAATAAAATTTAATAAACTAGGAAGTAAAGAATTATAATAATGTGTTAAAATACAAAGCAACAAATTCAAAAGCTTAGCAATCTCAGGCTAAGTCTATTAGAGTTCTTCAAGCTGAAGCAACTATAAAATTCAACATAGCTACTGTATTTTACACAAATAACACACATACTCTACGTTTGTTTGCCAACCACACCCTCCTGCCTCAAGGTGTTTTCATAAGCTCTGCTATGCCAATTTTTTTTACATGTTGCTGTAAAAAAAACTCGCATAATGTGCTTACCTCCTGGGGGAGGTGGGTGCAGTTGGTAAACAAACACAGAAGGTGTGTGTTATTTTCGTAAAAATACAGTACATGAGTTTTTTTCTCTGGTTCAGGTTCTCAGGAGGGAGTAGAAGGGCAACCAGGGGTATAGAGAATAAATATAGCTGTCACTGTGTAAAGAAATGTCTTCAACCTGTCTCAACCGGAGTTCCTCATCTGAATCACAGAACACTGAAAATTATTTGAGTGACTATTTTCTCAGTTCTCCCAAAGATGGTACAGTACTTAGTACCTTAGTGGAGAAGTTAATTATTACATACAATGAATGCCTAGAGCATTAGGGCTTAATTCTTTCACCAAACTGGTTGATCTATGTCAAAGAGCGTGCACTGTGAAAGGGAAGTCTATTTGGCAGAGAGTTCTGTAATTCTTCTGAGAGACAAGTTTTAAGCAAGAAGTAGAGGAAGAAGTCAGATTCCTGGAATATTCTTCCCCCCTCAAGAGCTACTTAGGAGGCTGGTAGGTGAGGGCTGAGTACAGCACGTGTCGTTTTGGATCATTTACTGAAAATAATAAAGCCATCAACAGATGTCTTGACTTCAGAGTAATTCAGAGAGAGAGCAGAGAACATTCATTTATTTGATTTTGCTCCCTATAGACCTCTTGGCGAAAGGGAGGACTTGTAAGTTGGTTCCTATATAAAATAAGTCTCTTCCAAATTCACACTGCAATGGACTGAAGCTATCTTGCGAGTAAGGACTGAGGCTAGACCAGGCCCCATTCTTCTCTTTTCTTCTCCTTCATCATTAGCATAAATGAAAAAGCCAATGACTGCCAGTTTCACACAATTGTACTCATCCTGACAAGGGACCCTTATGAATGCTGAGTGAAACTTCCTCAGCCCTGGAACAATTCAACGGACTTAATACCTTTTGGAAAGTAGCCATGGGAATTCTGCTTGATTTCTCAGGAACACGGACATAGTTGATCACTCTTCCTTCGGAACACTTATTTCCTTATTTATTTTTATCTATTTCTGCATAAAATCCCAGGGTGGTGCAAACAGTTAATGTGTCTTGCTACTAACTGAAAGGTTGCAGGTTTGAGTCCACCCAGAGGTGCCTAAGAAAGGTCTGGCAATCTACTTCTGAAAAATCAGCTATTAAAAACTCTATGGAGCACAGTTCTACTCTGACACACATGGGCTCGCCATGAGTTGCAGTTAACTTGATGGCAACTGGTGTGTGTGTGTGTTTTCTGCATAACAAATTACTCCAAAACATTAGTGGCTAAAAACAACAAATATTTATTATCTCACAGTTTCTGTGGGTCAGGAATTCTGGAGCAGCTTAGCTGGGTGGTCCTGGTTCAAAGTCTCTCATGCAGTTGCAGTCAGGATGTTGGCTGAGGGTGCAGTCATCCGAAGGCTTGACTAGGTATGAGGGATCTACCAAGATGGCTCACTCACATGGCTGTTGGCAGGAGGCCTCAGTTCCTCTTGTGTTGTTGACGGGAGGCCTCAGTTCTGCATTGTGTGAACTTCTCCATAGCTATTTCTGTGTCCTCATGACGTGGTAGTAACTACCCCAGAAGGAAAGAGGAGGAATTTGCAGTGCCTTTTATGATCTAGTCTCCAAATTCACATGTTGTCACTTCCACTTTATTCTATTTAATGAGTCGTTAAGTCCCCCATATTCAAGGAGAGGACAATTGGACTTCATCTCTTGAAGGGAGGAGTATCAAAGAATTTGTGGACATATTCTAAAACCACAATTCTTGTCCTCTACATGGCAAGACAACTCTTTTGGCTGTCTTCCTATGTCTTTGGTCATTCTTTCTCAGTGTCCAACTATGGTTCCATGTATTATTTCTTTTCCTTGAATGTTGGGTTCCTTAGGGTTGATCCCAGGGACTTTGTTCTTCTCTTTCCACATGTTCTATCTGGGCCACTCTCTATGTACCTCCTTTGGGCTGATGATTCTCTAACCACCTAAAAGTTGGCAAACTTTTCCTCAAAGGGCCAAATGGCTTTGTGGGTCATATAGCCTCTGTTGCAACAACTTTGCCGTTATGGAGTGAAAGCATAGATAATACATAAATGAATGGGCATGACTGTGTTGAAAATAATAACTTTATTTGCAAAACAAGCCCACTGGTCATAGTTTGCCAACCCCTCTTCTAACTTTTATCAGCCTCTCAGATCCTTCTCCTAGACACCACATACCCATATACATGTCCAACTGCTCTCTGGGCATTTCTTCTTAGATGTCTCAGAGGTAACTCAAACTCATTTCTCCTGTATTCTACACCCCACACCTGGTTTTTCTTCTGTGTTCTCTTTCTTATAAATGGCATTCCCATCATGCCAGTTGCTGGAGCCAGAAATCTAGAAGTAATCATTACTTATCCCTCTCCCTCACCTCCCACATCCAATCATCACCAATTAGTCTGCTTTCCAAACTTATCTCAAATCTATCCTCTTGGCTCCATCTCCACTGCTACCAGCCAATTTAAGCTACCATTATGTCCTGCCTGGAATACCACAATAGCCTCCTATGGTACACAGGATAGTAGCCCCCAAATATGTCCACATCCTAATCTCTGGAACCAGTGAACATGTTACCTTACATGGCAAAAGGGACTTTGCAGATGTGACTAAATTAAGGATCTTGAGATGGGGAGATTATCCTGGTTATCCATGTAGTCCAGTGTAATCACAAAGGCTCTTACAAGAAGAAGGTAGGAGAGCCAGATATGAAGAGGGGGTATGAGAATGGAAGCAGAAGTTGGAATGATGCATTTTGAAGATGGAGAAAGAAGCCATGAGCCAAGGAAGGCAGGTGGCCTCTAGAAGCTGGAAAACGCAAGGAAATGGATTTTCCTCTTGAGCCTCCAGAAGGAACAAGGCCTGCCAACTTCTTAACTTTAACCTTGTGAGGCTGATTGTAGACTCCAGATCTCCAGAACAGTAAGATAATAAATTTGTGTTGTTTTAAGCCACTAGATGTGTGGTAATCTGTTAAAGCAGCAATAACCAAACCAAACCAAACCCGTTGCCATCGAGTTGATTCTGACTCATAGCGACTCTATAGGACACAGTAGAACTGCACCATAGAGTGGATTCGAACTGCTGACCTCTTGGTTAGCAGCTGTAGCACTTAACCACTACGACACCAGGGTTTCCAAATCTGCAATAGGTAACTAATATACCTCCTATCCCTTTCTCCGATCTTGCTCCAGTCCAGTCTGTTCTCCACACCACCTCAAATACAAATATGATTTGTCACATTCCCATTTAAAACACTTCAGTGACTTCACATCCTTAGGAGAAAGGCCCTCCATCACCTGGCCCCCACCAGTTTTTTCCCACCCACAGTGAATTTCACATCATGCTTTCTCCCCCCTTTAGCCTGAACGCTCCCACTGCTTAGGACATATTTTTCTCCCCTCTCTTATGTGACTCCTTGTTGCTGTTGTGTGCCAGCAAGTCAATTTCGATTCATAGCAACCCTGTAGGACAGAGTAAAACTGCCCCATAGGGTTTCCTGGGCTGTAATCTTTACGGGAGCAGATTTCCAGGTCTTCTCTCCTGTGGGGCCACTGTGTGGGTTCAAACTGTCCACTTTAAGGTTAGCAGCTGAGCGCTTAACCACTGTGCCACCAGGACTCCTTCACCTTAGTCTAAGTCCCCGCAGTTCTCAGCTGAGGCATCACTTTCTCAGGGAGCTGGTCCCTGACCCCCATCTGGGCTCAGTCCTTCTGCTGAAGACTTCACCGTAATTCCCCCATGACACCCCTGACCCCCTTTATTCCTGTAACTCGTGAAGTCAGAGACTGGTTTGTCTTGTTTGTCACTCTGTGCTCAGCACCTTGCTTGACAGCTAGCACAGACACCAGTGCACAATGAGTAAATGAATGAGTAGGGGGTGCGGGGAGGCTTAGTGGAGGTGGTGATGCGGGGCCCCACCATGGCTTAGCTGCCCTTGAGAAACCTGGGGGAGAGAAGCCCACGGGGGAGAGAGATCTGGAGCCGACTCAGGAGCGGTGGGAGTCTGAATTGCCCTCATTTCCCTTTCTGCTTAGCCCTGGAGGGGAAGATGTTGGGAAGGGGAGCCAGCCATCACTGCCCTACTCCTACAATTAGCTGAGCCTTTCATTCTCCCTCTACAAAGAGTAGAGCTCAAATCAAAGGGAGATAAAAGTGAATGTCCCACAAAGGACAGAGAGACGAGGGGGAAGGAAGGGAGGGTGGTGGGAGAGAAAGGCAGAGGCAGAGAGAAAGCCCTGCGGCCCAAATAAAAGCCTAAAACCAGCCATCCCAAGGATCAGACGGTGAAGACACGAGGACAGGAAGAGACCAGGCCACGTGGGGATCAGGCAGCCCCAACAGCCAAGGAGGAGAGGGAAGGAAGAAAGATAAAAAAAGCCCATCTGAATGGCCAGGGAAGAGGGTGGAGAGGGACCCCAAATGGAGTGGGGACAAAGGCATGAAAAGACAAGATTGCCACCATCCCAGGGGCCTCTCCAATGGGCCAAAACAAAGAGGAGCTGGAGACAAAGGAGGGAGAGGCAGGCAGAAAGGCGGGGAGCCCGCACACCGGCTGCACTGGAGCCAGAGATCTGAGCACGGGGGTTAGCAGTACATTGTCCAAAAGCCAGCTGAGGCCCTGAGCTGAAAAGGCCATCAGGGTGTTGGCCTCAATTTAATTACAGAAATACTACCTGATTAGGGTTCTTGTTTTTGAATTTTAGGGAAGTAGAATCATACAGGTTGTTCACTTTTATATCTAGCTTCTTTCTTTCAGCATTGTGATTGTGAGAATCATCCGTATCGTTGCTTGTAGATGTAGATAATTCATTGTCCTTGCTGTATAATACTCCATTGTATAAATAGACCACAATTGACTTCTCTATTCTTCTCTCTGGTGGAGGATATTTCATACAGGTCCACAAACTCTTGTCTGAAATCTTGGCGCCAGATGTGTTTCAGAATTTTAGGCAGATGAGAAGGTATATATGCTTTGCGTTACACAGCTCTCCAAGCAGAGTTGGTGGCAGTCCTTTTGACTGAGCATATTAATGCTTCCGCTAGGACACAAATAAAGATTTACCTCATGTCTTAGCTATCTAGTGCTGCTGTAACAGAAATACCACAAATGGGTGGTTTTAGCAAACAAATTTATTTTCTCACAGTTTAGGAGTCTAGAAGTCTGAATTCAGAGTGCTGACTGTAGGGGAAGTCTTTCTCTCTCTGCCAGCTCTGGAGGAAGGTGCTTGTCTCTTTGAGCTTCTCCTCCCAGGGGATCTTCATGTGGCTTGGCATCTCTCTTCTCCCATCTCTGCTTGCTAGCTTGCATTTAATCTCTTATATCTCAAAAGAGATTGACTTAAAATATACCGTATACTAATCCTGCCTCGTTAATGTAACAAAGACAACCCATTTTCAAATGGGGTTATAGTCATAGGCATAAACCAAACACCTGGTGGATTCAGACTGCTGACCTTTTGGTAGCAACCAAGCTCTAAACGCCACCCTATCAATGACTTCGGCTCAGTTCAGGTTAGGTTTTGCCACCAAATGAGTCCAGGCCTGGTCAAGTTGAACCTCCAAATAAGTTACAACAGCATTTTTGGTTTTTAGGGCTTTTTGAAGTTCAGAATTAAGAATTAGGAATTGTGGACCTATACTTTACTAATTTCCAGTAAAATTTGCTTTGGGAAACCCTAGCAGAAAGATTCATTGAACACTGCCATTTAGTTATCAGAAAAAAAACGGAAATCAGAAATAAAGGCCCAAAGATGTTTAAGCAGTGAGACGTAGTCAAGAAGGGATTTTGGAGGTAGCTAAAGTGGGGTTCCAACCCTGACTCTGTGTGAGATATTGGGGGACCCTGCATGTCACTGGCTGCTGTAGGGCCTCAATTGCCTTGATTTATTTTGGATGTTGTAAATCTGCTTTGTTTTTATAACCTCAGCTCTTAATCTGATAAATTGTTGATTATATTTTTTGTATAATTTTAAAGAGCTCATTTCTTTCTTTTATCCCTTTAATCTTTTACTCCCCTAACTTTAACTGTTTTTCTTATCTTGCTAATTCCTTATCTCTATTTGTCATTTATAATGTTATATTACATTCTTTTCTCCCATCTTATCTTCTTGTTTTCACTGTTATTGCATTATTTTTTAGTAACTGGGAAAAGACCCCTGGGGTTTGCAGGCACAAGCCATGATTATTTGTTCCCTGTCCCTCCCTCTGGGCCACACTGCTTTGTGCCTGGGAAAGTTTCCTCCCTCAGAAAACTTCTGGGAGGGGGAGGAAGAGGGATCCTCAAAGTTTAAGCTCCAACCTTGACCAAAAATTGGTCCTGGGGCTTTTGAAGCCTTAGAAAAAAACTTGATCTTAAAGTAAGAAGTTGTTTTAAGTGGTGGAGATTCACTTCTAGGCCAATCTTTCTTTGTTCTGAAAGACCAGACCCTGGACCTCAATAATCTAGCATAGATACCCACATACAGGTCCTCATCATCTACTGAAGTGCTCAGGAGTGCTCCATGGTGAGGATGCAGCATTATGTATTTAATATCTCCCCTATTGATAGATAGTTATGCTTCTTTTCTAGTGAGGATTTGGAAGGCACTATTCCTGTAAACCCCAGTGAGATAAGTGAGTATGTGGACCTATCCTAGCTATCGCTAGATGGGATTCTGAGAGGAACCTGCCGGCAGCATGGGCAGGCGTTATGTTCTCCCCAAACTGGCAGAGAAGCCTGTTAACAGCCAGACTGCAATAACCTTAGACCCACCTGGGAGGAATATTGAAGTTTTCTCATGGGGTCATGCCAGATTGAAGAACCCTGACTTTAGGAAATGTATTGATGATGGACAGGGTAAACCTTCTGCTGAGAGCTTGGCCAAGTCCAAGGCTATCCCTTTGGTCCTGAAGGGAGTACACATTCTGTCAATTGCCCTGGGAGGGGGCAGACCCCAAGAGGGAAGTGAGACTTAGGAGAAGCGGTTCTGAGATTGTTTTGGGGCTCAGAGGATTCCCTATAAGAAAGGTTGGAGATCTTTCTCTGTCCCCTTCTCTTGTTCTGAGGAAGGACAATGCAGGCAAGGAAGCAGGCTGGCAGTAGGGCTGCTATCCAGTCGGCCTGTGAGGCGTGACGACCTCATGTGCAATGCAACAGAATGTTGCCCCATCCTGCATACCAGGTTACAATTCACTTAACATTTCTCTACATTCCAAGCCCTTCTGATGGTCCCAAGCCTTCACTCAGGTTTTGTTTGAACAGTCCCACCAGATTTTAGCTTGGCTGTTAGGAGTGAGGGATTTGCCTGTGTCCACTTTTGGACAGACTAGTGAAGGGGAGATCTGCCTCCCCAGCCAGGCTCTCCCAGGCCAGTGGAGTCAAGACAACAGCGGTTTCGTGGGCTCCAGTGCTTGCACTTTGCAACCTCAGGAGCTGACCAGCAGTTGGTGAGCTGGTGAGCTAAGTTGGGAGTTATTTTTAGTTTGTTTTATCATTTAGTTGCATATTGCCTTTTATATCATTTTAATAATCTTTTTATTTCTTTTAATTTACTTCATCTATTTTATTGACTGCTGAATTAACTTTTTCTCTCTCTCTCTTCCTGTTTTCTAATTTTTCATCTTAATAAACTGGAAGCTGGGAGGCCAGGTCTCGGGAGAGCCATGAGGCAGCCCACGCCCTGAGCAAAGGCAGCTTGATGTTCTGGCCTCTGATTGGCCCCTCAACTCCCCTTACCAGGTGCTGCAGGTCCCCAGTGACTCCTGCTGACTCGGAAAGGCTTCTGCCTGTGGAATTCTGGAGCCCTCAGGCCAGAGTTCTCCCCCAGGGTAATAATAATATATTTACCATGGTGATCACACATTGGAACTGGGGCCATGATGGTGACACCTGTACTATTTTTATAATTAGATAATACATGCTCATTGTCCAAAAAGGCAAATGCAAAAGTGTAGAAGTAAAAAGTATAAGTCTCTGTTTACCCCAAATCTTGCTCCTTTACCCCGAGTAACCTTGTTAACATAATACATATGTGGGAATATATCTGTAGGATAGATATAAATATGCCCATCCGAAATTTGATCGATAAAGCCCGATCATCCTCCAAAAACACTAAGCCAATTTATATTCCTACCAACAGCTTACAAAAGGGCACCTTTCTCCTCCCCACACCCTCACCAGCACAGCAGAGGGTCTAAACTCGACTTTTTTGAGATTCTTCCTGTATCAGCCCGCCCTGTCCTGCCCAGCCCAGCATCTCACCCTTATTGCCAGGCTATTTGGATTCAGAAAATGGGTCAATGTGAGTGACCCTTGTCCATTATCCACTAGGAGATGCCGTGTCCTTGCTGGCCATATTCCTGCCCTGGATCCACTTTCAGAGAGGCTGGGTGCTGCCATCGTGAAGTTTCACCTCCTAAACACGTGTCAGTGGGCTCCCTGCAGCCCTGGCAGAAGCAGAAACGTACCTACTGAAGGAGGACATCCCCAAGTGTGTTCGAAACTGGGAGGATGCCTGTCTTCTTGTTCATGTGGACAACATCCACTGACTCATGCCTGGAGGTCCGTCCAGAGTTTTTCCAAATCCTGATCATCTCCAGAGGGAGTTGGCAGGAGCCTTCCCCTCCACACCCTCCCACCACATCTAACAGCCTTGCATTGCTCTGGGGAACCCTCCCAATAGCGTATGTGTGCTTGGCATGGGTTAGGAAGGTGGAACTCCCTGGCAGCCCACTGTAGGGGGGTTGGGAGTATGCAAGTGGACAGGGAAGGTGGTGGGCACTGGTTCCATAAGTCAATTTTAGAGATACTTCAAGTGCAGGTGAGAGGATGAATGGGAGGGTGGCCCAAACTAAGGATAAGTAGATGTGGATATCAGGTGGGACCAGGTGGAGGAAGAAGCAGAGATGACAGGAGAGGAAAACAGGGAGAGCTGGCCAGAAGAAGGCCCTTGTGTACACCATACCTGGGTACAAGCTGTCTCTCCAAGGCCTAGCAGCTGGTTGAAAGGTGAGAACTAGTGACCATCTTAGACAACTGGTTTGGCCTCTTCCTCTCCTCTGCGTTAACTGAGCAGTTAACTTTGGCCTTAAAAAACAGCCCTGAGTTTTATTACTTGAAGTTAAGACAGACTTCCTCTTCTTTTTAAATGTTGTGGCTCTATAAGACAGCAACCTCCCAGAGAAGGAGATATTAAGGAGCTGTCAGGTACCTGGATAGATCATCTGGAGTTTGCCTGGTTGTGGTGGGTGAGGGGTTCCTGATGTGGCAAAGGGGTTCCTTATACCCCGGCTGCCCTCAAATGGAACAAAATATCTCTTCTAAGGAGAGGCTGTTTGAATCAAGAAGCATTTCTTTCATTGTAGACTGGCTTACTGCATGCTGCTTTACCACACACCCATATACGTTTTACTTCTACACTACTGTATTTGCATTTTTGAACAATGAGCATGTATTATCATCTAATTATAAAAACAGCAGAAGTGTTACCATCATCACCTCCTTGCCCATACCAGCCTCCACTCTAGAAGCTGGAAAAAATCTGCTTTTTCTGTGTTCTGTAGCTTTAGGTGTCCTGATCAATGAAAAATAAGCAGAAACTGTTGGCATTTTGAGACACTCTTGCTTTCCTAATAAACAGGACAAATGTATCTGGTACCATCACTGCCCCCAATTGCCTGCTTGAATAAAGATGCGATTCCTGGAGCTATGGAATCCACACTGCAACTCTGACAGAGAGGCCAAGGAACAAACAAGATGCTATCCCTACTACTATTGTGCCCTAAACCAATGCCAGCTACTGACAACCTCCAGACTTCTTGTTATGTAAAGAAAATAAACCCTAATTTGTGTAAGCCCCTGGTAGTTGGCTTTTCTGTTTCTTGTCATTGAAAAACATTCCTAACTGGTAAACTGATTTATGGATGTTTTCATAGGTAAGGGGGCTTAAAGGAGACCCTAAGCCCTCCACCTAGGAAAGAAAAGATCTGGAAAGGAATTTGTCTTAGGTTGGGTTCTCGAGAGAAGCAAAACCAGTAGTGTGTATAAACACATACAGAGATTTATATCAAGGAAATGGTTCACACAGTTGTAGAGGCTGGAACATCCCAACTCCGTGGGTCAGGCTGGAGGCTTCTCCTGGTTTATGTAGCCACAGGGGCTGATGAACCCAAGACCAGCAAGTCAGACAGCATGGCTCTTGCTCACAGGCTGCAAAGACCGAGGAATCCCAAGATCGGCAAGCAAGATGGCAAGTAAGCAGCCAGCTCGAGTTCCAAGAACTGGAGGTCAGATGAACAGGAGCCAGCTGTGGGACCCAGAGGGAGCAAAAGCCCACCAGCCTTGCCAGAAGTCCACATATATGGGATACAGGCCACACCTCCAAGGAAACTCTTTCAACTGGCTGGCTACTCACAGCAGATCTCATCATGGAGGTGATCACATTATAACAAATCTCATCATGGAAGTGATCATATCATCATACGACTGCCAAACTACATCTTAACTGCCAAACAAACCACTGAGAATCATGGCCCAGCCAAGCTGACTGACACACAGCCGTCACCATCACAGACCTGGTGCCCTCTCTCCCCAGCATGACCCGGACCTTCCAGCCTCTGCTCAGATGCTTCTTGCTGGCCTTGCCCCAGCTGAAGGGCCCTGTATTGTTCACTCATAGCAGGATAAATCTAGGTCCCTGGGCTGAGTGCCAAAGAAGCAAAAAAGACAGCATCATCCTGATGGTCGCTCTGCCACTGTGTTCCCTGAGGATCCCAAAGCATGCATCAGAGGCATGCTTGCTGTGATCCATGTCTTGGGCCATGCTCCAAGGACACTACTGCAGCTGCTGCAGAGGCATGTATTTGTGTGCTGTTCCCCCATCCCTCCTCCCTGGGACCTTGGGAGCCATGAGACTCATCTCCTGAGGCTTTCCAGACAGACTCTGGGGATTCGGGCAACCTGGAAAATAAAGAGCAGACCCCAGGGAATATGCAGAATGAAACTAGAGCCTTCACCATGTTATCACTTTGCCACCTTTGTTAGAAGATGAAGTAGTTTGATCTTGCTAATTGTTCCTTCTCTCTCTCTCCTTCAAGGGCTTCTGCACTTCTCCTTGGCCTGCTCTCCAGGCTGCCACTCTCCAGCTTCTCACTCTCATCCTTTATTCCCTTTTATGCTTTTCATTTCTCCAGAAACCTTGAGGGTTCCTGGGTCTCTTTCTGGAGCTCCAGCCTCAAATACTCAGTTTTTTGCATGTCTGCACCTGGGTTCTGTAAACTTAATATGTCCAAAAGAGACATCTTTCTTGTTCCTGAATCTGTTTCCACCTGCATTCCTAAGTTAATGGCATGTACCCACTCTATTCGTTTCTCACTACCGTGGTAATAAATTACCACAAATTTAGTGGCTTAAAACTACCCAGATTTATTATCTTATAGTTCTGGAGGTTGGAAATCTGAAACAGGTCTCATAGGGCTAAAATCAAGGTGTTGGCAGGGCTAGCTCCCTCTGGAGCTTCTAAGGGAGAATCCATTTCCTTGCCTTTTTCAGTTTTAAAGGCTGCCCACATTCCTTGACTCATGGCCCCCTTCAAAGCCAGCAATAGCATCATTCTGACCTCTTCTATCATCACATCTCCTTCTCTGACTCTCTTGCCTCCTTTTTTCATTTATAAGGACACTGTGATTACATTGAACCAACATGGATAATCCAAAATAATCTCCACATCTCAAGATCCTTAACTTAACCACATTTGCAAAGTCCCTTTTGCCATATAAAGTAATGTATTCATCGGTTGCAGGAATTAGGACATGGACATCTTTGGGAGCCATTATTCTGCCTCCGACATCCACTTAGACTCTTCCCTTTAATAATGATAGCTACCATTTGCTCAAGTGAGGCATTGGTGGTTCAGTGATAAAATTCTTACCTTCCATACAGGAGACCCAGGTTCAATTCGTGGCCAATGCACTTCATGCTCAGGCTTCACCCGTCTGTCAGTGGAGGCTTGTGTGTTACTGTGATGCTGAACAAGTTTCAGTGGTGCTTCCAGACTAAGATGGACTAGAGGGAAAGGTCTGGGAATCTACTTCTGAAATCAGCCAGTGAAAACCGTATGGATCACAATGGTTCAGTCCACAGCCTGTCATGGGAATGGTGCAGGAATGGGCAGCATTTAGTGCCGTTATGCATGGGTTTTGCCATGAGTTGGTGGCATCTAACAAAAACAAAACCATTTTACTGAACATTTTCTGTAGTTTAGGCCCTGGCAAATTCTTTCATATACTATCTACTGAGATTACCATAAATTATGAAAGACTACAGCTTCTTTTGGATGTACAATCTCTCTTTTTCTCTCTCTCAGATCATCCACTCTAGCGTAGTAAGTTGTTCTGTTGTGAGCAACCCTACGGAGATGCCCATGTGAGGAGGCACTGAAGGCTGTGGCCAAAAGCCAGCCAAGAACTGAGGCCCGCTATATGAGTGATCTTGGAAGCAGATTCTCCAGCTCCAAAAGAGCTTTGAGAGAACTGAAGCCCCAGTGAACAGCTTGACTGCAATCTTATGAGAGATCTTGAGCTAGAACCACCCAGCTAAGCCACTTTCAGATTCCTGCCCTCAGAAACTGAGTGAGATAATAAATACTTGTTGCTTTAAACTGAGAAGTTTTGGGGTAACTTGTTAGGCAGTGATATTGTTGTTGTAAGGTGCTGTCAGGTCGGCTCAGACTCATAGCGACCTTATGTATAACAGAATGAAATGTTGTCGAGTCCTGCCCCATCCTGACAATAGTAGGTATGTTTCAGCCCATTGTTGCAGCCACTGTGCCAATCCATCTCATTCAGGGTCTTCCTCTTTTTCATTGACACTGTACTTCACCTAGCATGATGTCCTTCTCCAGGAACTGGTCCCTCTTGATAACATGTCCAAAGTAAACAAGATAAAGTCTTGCCTTACTCCTAAGGAGCATCCTGGCTATACTTCCTTCCAGAGAGATTTGTTCATTCTTTTGGCAGTCCATGGTATATTCAGTATTCTTCGCCAACACCATAATTCAAAGGCATTAATTCTTTGGTCTTCCTTTTTCAATGTTCAGCTTTTGCATGCATATGTAGCAATTGAAAACACCATGGCTTGGGTCAGGCACACCTTAGTCATCAAAGTAACATCTTTTCTTTTTAACACTTTAAAGAGGTCTTTTGCAGCAGATTTGTCCGATGCAATGAGCCATTTGATTTCTTGACTGCTGCTTCCATGGGCCTTGATTGTGGATCCAAGTAAAATGAAATCCTTGACAACTTCAGTGTTTTCTCTGTTTATCATGATGTTGCTTACTGTGAGGATTTTTGTTTTCTTTATGTTGAGGTGTAATCCATACTGAAGGCTATAGTCTTTGGTCTTCATCAGTAAGTGCTTCAAGTCCTCTTCATTTTCAGCAAACAAGGTTGTGTCATCTGCATAATGCAGGTTGTTAATGAGTCTTCCTCCAATCCTGATACCCCATTCTTCTTCATATAGTCCATCTTCTCAGATTATTTGCTCAGCATACAGACTGAATAAGTATGGTGAAAGGATATAACCCTGATACACACCTTTCCTGATTTTAAACCACTCAGCATCCCCTCGTTCTGTTCGATCAACTGCCTCTTGGTCTATGGATAGGTTCCTCATGAGCACAATTAAGTGTCCTGGAATTCCCAGTCTTCACAATGCTATCCATAATTTGTTATGATCCACAGAGTCGAATGCCTTTTCATAGTCATTAAAACACAGATAAACATCTTTCTGGGATTCTCTGCAGAGATAGATATCTAATATAATTTTTGGTATTTGGGAGTAGCATGCTGCTGAAATAAAAGCTGAAAGTGTGAGAAAGGCTTTGGAACTGGACAGTGGACTAGTGAGAGAGTAGAGTGCTAGTGAAAGGCTAATGTGCCTTGAAAAATGTGTTAATAGAAGCCTCGTGATGTTTGATAAGGCTAGGATAAGGGTGGCAGGAAAGTGAGGTAAATGTTACTAGAAACTGGAGGAGGGAGAATACTTGTTATTTGCAAAAAGTTTAGCAACACTGTTGACTGCAGAAACGTGGGAATTAGAAGTTGTGCCCAGTGAACTGGGTGATCTAGCTAAGAAGATTTCCAGCTAGAGTGTTGAAGGTGCCACCTGGTTTCTACTTGCTACTTAAACTGTGAACAGGAAGATATAAGCTAAATAAATGACTATCAAACAAAAATAAACCAGAACTTATTGGTTTCAAAAAAAATCAGCCTCTTAAAATGGCAAACAATGGCAAAGAATGGCTTCAGCACAAAGATCAAATCCTGGGCACTGCCAACATGGTCAAAGAGGGTATGATTGTAAAATCTTCAAGACCTCATAAAGTACCTCAGTTAGATAAAAGGTTCTGTAAAGACATTAAAGGTGGCATCATAGATCCTCTAAATCAAACAGGCTACTAGGAAGGTTAAGGGTGTTGTCCTTTAGCCTTCTCAGCAGATGCCCAAGTTAGTATAGGGTTTATTTCCAAGATATTTGTGGTTGTGACATTTGTCTAATGGAATAGACCCTAGTAAGATCACAGGAGACCCACAAAAAAATTTAAAGTATTATATGTACAAAAATATTACCAGTTCAAGTGAAAGGAACAGAGGCAATACATAATGAAAAGAGACCTTTGGATCCCCCAAAATTCTACCGGCAGGAAGCAAGCTGAGAAAACTGCTTAGCTACAAACACATGCTAGCTTTCATGAAAAAGAAAGGATGACCCAGAGGTCTGATCCCAGAGGTCAGAGGGAAAGCCAAGGACCATGGACAATTATTCCATTTGTCTGGCTGCATTTCAGAATTGCTATGGACCATTTCTTGCCTTTTTGAATAGGAATGCATATAGTAGTTATTCTATGCGTGTCCCATCATCATATGTTGATTGCGAGGAGGAGCAGGTAGCCGGTCTTTAGCTGGTCAAGAGGAACAGTTCTTGGGAGCCATACCTAAGGAACTACACCTGAGAAACCTCAGATATACTTGGAATTGATTTAGATGATGAGATTCTGGACTTGGAGCTGATGCTACAATGGGATGAGACCTTGGGGTTCTTGGTAGCAAGTGAGTTTATTTTGCATGTGGGAGGGATGTGAAAATTGGGGGCCAGAGGGCAGACTGTGGTAACTAGCCTCCAAGATGGCCCCCAATGATCCCTGCCTCCTGACAGTCTCACCCTTGGGTAGTCCTTCCCAGGGTTGACTTGTCTGAACAATAGCACATAGCAAAAGTGATGGAGTGTCACTTCTGAGCTTAGGTCATAAAAGATGGTGCAGTTACTGTTTTGGGTGTGCCATTTCTCTCCCTCTCTGAGATCATTCACTCTAGGGGAAGCAAGCTGCCATGTTGTGACTGGCCCTAGGGAGAAGTCCATGTGGCGAGGAAGAAAGACTCTTATTGGGGTCCATTCCACCCAGCTAAGCCGCTCCCCAAAGCCTGACTCTCAGAAACTATGTGAGATAATGTTTGTTGTTTTACTTACTAACTTTTGAGGTAATTTGATATGCAGCAATAGAAAACTATTTCAGGGGGCTAGAGACTGGTGTGTGAGGGATTCTTAAAGCAATCCCACTGTTAAAATGTCCTTAAACAGCTATGTTGACTGGGGTCTCTTTAATAGCTATTTCTTCTGCCTCGAATGCCTGATTTTCATATGGATGACTCTTACCATTCAGCTTTTTCCAGGAAGGCTCTTCTGGATCCCTGTCATGGATTAAATTGTGTGTCCCCAAAAGATAGACTGAAGTCCTAACCCCTGGTACCTGTGGCTGAGATGTTGTTTGGAAATAAGGTCTTTGAAAATTTTATCAGTTAAAATGAGGTCACACTGGTGTAGGGTGGCTTCTAATCCAGTCTGAGTACTGTCTTATAAAAGAGTAAAAGATGCTCTTCAAAAGACTTCACCAAAAGAGTAAAAAGAGAACGTACAGACTGGGAAAAAATTTTTGGACAGTACAAGTCAGGCAAAGGTCTAATCTCCATAATCCACAAGAAAATCCAACACCTCTACAACAAAAAGACAAATAATCCTATTAAAAAATGGGCAAAGGAAATGAACAGACACTTCACCAAAGAAGACATTCAAATGGCCAACAGACACATGAGGAAATGCTGGCAATCACTAGCCATTAGAGAAATACAAATTAAAACCACAATGAGATACCATCTCACCCCGGCATTACTGGCATGAATCAAAAACACTGGAAATAACAAATGTTGGAGGGGCTGCGGGGAGATTGCAACACTTAAGCACTGCTGGTGGGAATGCAAAATGATACAACCATTTTGGAAAACGATATGGCGCTTCCTCAGAAAGCTAGAAATAGACATACCATTCGATCCAGCAATCCCACTCCTAGGAATATACCCTAGAGAAATAAGAGCCGTCACTCGAATAGACATATGCACACCTATGTTCATGGCAGCATTGTTCACAATAGCAAAACGATGGAAACAACCTCGATGCCCATCAACAGATGAATGGATACACAAACTATGGTACATACACACAATGGAGTACTATGCAACGAGAAAGAACAACAGTGAACCTGTGAACCATCTCATAAAATGGATGAAACTGGAGGACATTATGCTGAGTGAAATAAGTCAATCACAGAAGGACAAATATTGTATGAGACCTCTGTTGTAAAAACCCATGAAAAAGTTCACACACAAAATGTAACAATCTTTGCTGGTTACCAGGGATGGGAGGGGTGGGGGGGAAATACTAAATACACAATAGATAAGTGGTATCTTGGGTGAAGGGTGAGACAGTATACAATACAGGGGAAACTAGCACAACTTGTACAAGGAAAGGTCATGGAAGCCCCATAGACACATCCAAACCCCCTGGGGGACTGAATTGCTGGGCCGAGGGCTGTGGGGACCATGGTCTCAGGAAACATCTAGCTCAATTTGCATGACACAGCTTATAAAGACAATGCTCTACATTCTACCTCAGTGAGTAGTGTCTGGGGTCTTAAAAGCCTGTGAGCGGCCATCTAAGATACTGCAGTGGTCTCATCTCTTCGGGAGCAAGGGAGAATGAAGAGAACAGGATACAAGGAAAAGATTAGTCCGAAGGACTAATAGTCCACAGTTGCCAAGGCCTCCACCGGACTGAGTCCAGTACAGCTAGATGGTGCCCGGCTACCACCACTGACTGCTCTGACCAGGATCACAACAGAAGATTCTGGACAGAGCTGGAGAAGGATGTAGAACACAATTCTAACTCACAAAAAAAAGACCAGATTTACTGGTCTAAAGGAGACTGGAGAAACCCTGAGAGTATGGCCCCCAGACACCCTTTTAGCTCAGTGGTGAAGTTACCTCCGAGGTTCACTGGTCAGCCTGGGAGTGGACAGCCCCGTAAAACCAAATGAGACTAACGAGGTACAGGAGTCCAGTGACAAGGGCCAGAAAGCAGAAGGGGACAAGGAAGCTGGTGATAGGGAACCCAAGGTTGAGTAAGGATATTGTTGATGTGTTGTGAGATTGTTAACCATTGTCATAGGGCAACATTTGTAATAACTGTTAAATGAGAAACTAGTTTGTTCTGTAAGCCTTCATCTTAGGTGAGAATAACAGCACAATTCGAAGAGCATAGTCAATGTCACTGAACTGTGCATGTAGAAATTTTTGAAATGCTGTATCTTTGGCTATGTGTATTTTCACCAAAAAAAAAAATGTTGAGAAGTTAGAGGGTTGATATGTTGTGGGGTTGTTAACCAATGTCATAAAACAACATGTGTACTACTGTTTCATGAGAAACTATTTGTTCTGTAAGCCTTCACCTGAAGTACAATAAAAAAAAAAAAGATAAAAATAATTAAATAAATAAGAGTAAAAGAGATACACAGAGACAGACAGAGAGAAAACGCCATGTGAAGATGCAGCTGCAAGCCAAGGAATGCCTGAGGCTACCAGAAGCTGAGTGAGACCAGAAAGGATCTTCCCCTGGAGACTTCAGAGACAACATGACCCTACTGACACTCTGAATCCCAGTAGTTCTGGAGGACTACTAGCCTCCAGAATTGTGAGACAATAGATTTCTTTTGTTTAAAGCAATCTACTTTGTGGTAATTTGTTACAGCAGCCACAGGAAACTAATACACTCCCCAACCCAGTGTAGCACGCTGTCACTCACTATCACACTGTTTTGGTTATCTAGTGCTGCTATAACAGAAATACCACAAGTGGATGGCTTTAACAAATAGAAATTTATCTTCTCCAGTCTAGGAGGCTAGAAGTCTGAATTCAGGGCGCCAGCTCCGGGAGAAGGTTTTCTCTTTGTCGGTTCTGGAGGAAGGTCCTTTTCATCAATCTTCCCCTGGTCTAGGAGCTTCTCAGCACAGGGACCCTGAGTCAAAAGGACACACTCCACTGCCAGCTCTTCTTTCTTGGTGGTATGAATTCCCCATCTCTGCTCCTTTCTCTTTCCTTTTACCTCTTGTAAGATAAAAGCTGATACAGGCCACACCCCAGGGAAACCCCTTTACATCAAATCAGGAATGTGACCTGAGTAAGGGTGTTGCATCCCACTCTAATCCTTTTTAACATAATTAATCTTGCCTCATTAACCACAGGCAGAAATTAGGATTTACAACACACAGGAAAATTACATTAAATCACAAAATGGAGGCCAACCACACAATACTGGGAATCATGGCCTAGCCAAGTTGATACACAGTTTTTGGGGACACAATTCAATCCATAACACATACCTTCTTGTAGAAATTCTCTGCATAGCACTTACTACTCTGGTATTTTTTTTGCTTGATTTGTTTCTTGCTGTCTGTCTCTACCCCGCCCCCCGCCTCCCCCAGAATGAAAGCTCCATGAGGGCAGGGCGCTTGTCTCTCTTGCTCAGCACCATATCCTCAGCACCCATAGCAGTGTTTGACGTAAGTGAGCCCAGCCTGCTCTGGTCTTCTGCCATGACTTTTGTCATACTGTTCTACTTGAAGTTTCTCTTCAGTCATTCTGTTTCACACATGGTTCTTTCTCCTAGAATGCCTTTCCTCCTTCTCCTTCAACTGACTACGACCTGTATACCTTTTAAGAAAGTTCAGTCACTTGAGTCAGGTGACTCACCCGAGTGCTCCCAAAGCATCCAGAACTTTGCTTGCTGTAGCATTTACCATACATCGGTGTGATTGTTTAACTGCCTGTGGCCTTCCAGGTGTTGGACTGTTGAGGGCCGAACCTCTGTCTCCTTCACTGTTGCATCGCTAGGGACCTGGCAGAGTGCCGGACCCGTGGCAGTACTTGGTGAGTGTTTGCTGAATAGATAGATGAGTAATAAGAGAGGAGAAGGCCCTGTGAGAGGTGGCTGGGTTGGCCTGTACACACACTGTGTCCTCTCCCCACAGGGCCTTGCTCCTTGCTCAATGAGGAAGGGGTGGGATTCATTCTGTACCTTTGTATACGTTACTTCTGTGACATGATCCTTGAGAAAGCTATGTGATCTTGTGGGCACTGAAAATAGCCTTTCCACTCATCTCAAGGTAGGGATGTTGCTGCCTCACATGCCCCTCGCACTGGCTCAAATGTTCATTTGTGTACTGTGGAGCTTTCAACGGTACTGGGGATTTCTCTTCCTCAGCTGGCTAACCAAGCAGCGTCACAGGAGTTAGAGGAAGGTGATGTTGTCTGGTGATGGGTGGAAGGCTAAGAGACGGGCAGTGGTATTGGTGTTACCAAAAACCCAAAACCCGTTGCCATTGAATCAATTCTGACTAATAGCAACCCTGTAGGACTGAGTAGAACTGCCTCACAGGGCTTCCAAGGAGCAGCTGGTAGATTTGAACTGCCAACCTTTTGGTTAGCAACCTAGCTCTTAACCACTGAGCCACCAGGGCCCTGGTATTGGTGATAGGAGAGGCTATATGAATTAGAAGACAGAAACAAAATGGGGGGTGGGGGGGAGAAGGAGAGGAAGAAGAGAGGATGAAAGGCAGAGAGAGGGGCCACGGCTAGCTTGTATGCTTTAAGGCTCTTCACTTTGCAACTCCTAACGGCACCCGGTGCATAGCACCCCCCTCCACAACATAGAAAAGCCCTTTCTCAGAACAAAAGCCCTGTCACTGAAAGCACTTATTTAACAATAACAGCTAAACACACGAGGTACAAAAACATTTTTCTTAAAAATTTTTCCAATTCAATTCAACAGATATTTATTTTCCTGAAAAAAGCAGAGATATATAAAGAAATAGAAATGTGGATTTTTTCCCTTGTTTTTGGTTGAAACGCCTGTTGGCACAACCAGAAGAACAGCACTGCCCCAGTGAGATGAAGCACAATGGGAAAGCGTTTTTAAAATAGAAAAGAACACTAATACATAAATACACCAAGGTAATTTTAAGACATAGTAGAGCCTTAGTGTTAGAGTGGGGGCTGGGTCTCATGCTCACAGGCAACTCATGTCCTGTCTTCCCCGTGGGCTGCTTGGGGGTACACAGCAATCCAGGGTGAACCTCCATGGTTATGTCACTAAGCCAAGTGATACAGGGACAAATACAAAACTATTGTCAATAAAGATGTTATCTCAACAGCAAAAAGCAATGTAAAAAATAATTTATAAAGCAAATGGGAGTCCAGACAGCCAGCTTTGAACAAGGAAAGAACTAGAGGACATAAGGCCACGTCTCTTCCCCTTGCCTCAGTTTTCTCATCTGTCAAATGGATTAGGTTGCCTCTACTCTTTCTCGGCACTCTAATAGGTTGTGATTCTAAAGGGGTTGCTGAGGAATGGGGGGATAAACGTGATGGAGAAGATATGGAAATCCCATCAGGGACTGTATGGATACCTCTATCAAAAAGAAGGACCAGGGAAGACCAGGTGAATTGTAACCATAAAACTCCTCTAAGGAAAACCAGTGAGCCTGGCCCAAATCCTAGCAAGAGTGTTAACCTGTGTTTAGCCTTTACAGGTTTTGATCATTGTTTGAAACTTACCTTTGCTATTGTTGTGGATACAGGTATATTTTAGTGATGTCTGTTGTACAGAGTGTGGGCCTGGATGAGTTGTGTGAGGTGGTACAGAGTAGGGTACAACTAGCTGCCAGTTAGAGGTAAGAGGCATTGCTGAACATGCAAGGACTTTGCCAGCGATGGTGTCAGAGGGAGATGCCACTCTACCCCAACAGTGACATGTCTGGGTGAGTAGTAGCCAACAGTGATACCTTTATGGGAACTGTCTCTATGTAGACTGCAGTGCTGATTACACCCTCACTACGCTGACTTGTTTAGTGTTGTTTTGAGTTTTTTTTTAAATCCCTTCAAGGATACTGACAACCACTGTAATATTTGAAAGTGTGCCATGAGCACTGCTGAGAACTCCCGGTTTGAGGGCTTCCCAGAGGGTAGCTTTCCCCAGGTCCCCTGGCTTTCTGGTCAGAGAATTAGCACCCTCTGTTGTACTCTGTCCTGTACGGTCGCTATGAGTTGGAATCGACTTGACGGCAATGGGTTTGGCTTGGTTTTTTTGAGGGGGTCTCACTCTAGAAGGAATCCTGGTGGCACAGTGGTTAAGAGCTCGGCTTCTGACCAAAAGGTCAGCAGTTAGAATCGAACGGCCACTCCTTGGAAACCCTGTGGGACAGTTCTACTCTATCCTATAGGGTCTTTATGAGTTGGAATCCACTGGATGGCGACAGGTTTGATTTGGTTGGTGGTCTCACTCTAGAAGGAGCCCTGGTGGCACAGTGGTTAAGTGCTCAGCTGCTAACTGAAAGGTCGGCAGTTGGACCCACCAGCTGCTCCATGGGAGAAAGATGTGGCAGTCTGCTCCCGTAAAGATTTCAAAAACCAAACCCAACCCGTTGCTGTCGAGTTGATTCTGACTCATAGTGACCCAACAGGACAGAGTACAACTGCCCCACAGGGTTTCTAAGTAGCAGCTGGTGGACTCAAACTGCCAACCTTTTGGTTAGCAGCCAAGCTCTTGAGCCTTGGAAGCCCTATGGGGCAGTTCTACTTTGTCCTATAGGGTTACTATGAATCCACTTGACAGCAATAGGTTTGGGTTTTTTTTTTTTTTTTTTTTTGAATCTCATTCCAGTTCTCTTCCTGGCCCTGAAGCACTGTCTGCCTCAGCTCTCTCTTCACTGTTCCAGTTCTCTGTCCCCACCCACACCCAACCTCCACAGATACACTGAGGGGGGCCTGCCGTATCCTCCCCACGCCCACCCCCGCGAGCACTTCTTTCGTGCAGGCCATTCCTTGGTTTAATTATTTGCAGATCTTTCTCTGGTGGATCTCCCGAAGTCCAGCGACCCCAGATAATGAAACCTGGAGGGAGAGCAAGGAAGAGACCCACCCCTGGGCCTTTGGAATCAGGCTGGGCCATTAGGTCATAATTAATCTTTATTGTTGTAGCTGAAGATTATTTTTCCCAGTCCCCAAGGAGTATGTGTCACTGCCCTGCCCCACCCCCAGCTTTCAGAAGTTCAACCACCTCCAGCCTGGAGCCCAGGCCGGTCCCTGCACCCCCTATCCCCTGTGCCTTCCCCCCCCCCGCTCCCCACCCCACCCCTGACTCTTCCAGGTAGAATGGGGGACAGTGGCTGAACTGTTTACTCATCTTCCCTCCTCTGGAGGCCTCTCTCCAGCTGAGCTTGACACGCATTTCCTCACTCTCCTTCTCAGGACCATGCCTTTTGTTGTCTGGTCCTCTTAGTACTTGGATCTCCTGCCCTGATCAGCCCTCCTGGGGCAATCAGCTGGGGGACCAAAGCTCAGGGACAAAGAGAAGAGAATACTCGGGGACATCCGTGCCGCAGCACCCATTCTCGAGTTCCGGAGAGCTTTCCCAGGCATGCCTTGGAAAGGAAACAGGCGGGAGGAATGAGGTTCCCTAAAAATACATCTAGATTTCCCAGTGGAGGGGCGAGTGGGAAGGTCGGAGCAGGGCTGTGGACTACACTGGACATTCAGCTCTACTCTGCCCTGAGGTGCTGAGGGGCCTGGCTGGAAACACCCTCCCTGGAAAAAAACAATGGGAAAGAGGAGAAATTTTTCTACCCACAAACAAGTCTCCAAGGGCTGTCCTGGGCCATGGAGATTCATTATGTTATTACGAGTAGTTATGATAATAATACATTTTATTCTCACAGAGTACTTTCAAACGTTTTTCTGATTTCATCTTGCTCATCAGCATGACCTCATCTGTCCTGGGCTGTGGGGCAGGGCAGAAATGAGCTCCAGTTCACAAACAGAAGAACCAGGAAAAAAAGCAGCCAAGTGACTTGCCCAAGTCCGAACCAGAGCCCAAGTCCCCTGTCTCTCTGCCTCAGATTAATTACGCAGCTTCATTGTGACAATATGGGGGTCTCCTCTGGGGGTTCCAGCTTCCACTTGCAGGGTAGAAATCCCCTGGTAGTACCACCTGGAGATACTAGCCTCCCTGACGAGGGCATTCAAGATCTCCCACTTATCTTATGTAGCAGGTCCTCCCTGGGTCCACTCATGTCATCTTGCTTCAGAGATCTGTGCCCTCCTCAGATGAAGGACTCACCACAGCTATCATTACTGCACACACACTCCATGGCAGGTCTGTGCCAAAAGTTTGCCTGCTCATCCCGCTTAATCCTCCCAATAACCCAGGGGGTGGGCGCTCTGACTACTCTTATTTTACAAATGAGGCAGTAGGATCACAGAAGTTAGGGCAGGATTTGAACGCAGGATCACCTGAACTCTAGAGCAAATGCCTTCAGCTGTGAGAAAGGTACTATACCACATGCAGATGTTCCCTGGGCACAGCTTAAACCTCCATGTGCCACCATGGGAGGGTAGGGAGGGACATGGATAAGAGAAACCAAAGAGAAGAAAAGATAACTTTAGTGCCAGAGAACGTGGAGGCTAGGGATGACCACAGGGTACAGATGAGAACATGGAGACTCAGAAGGAGGAAGGGATTTGCCCTGGATCCCTGGCAAAGCCAGAAATAGAAGCTGGGTACCCTGGCTTCCCGGTCCCCCAGGACATAGGCAGCTTTCTCCTTCAGCTTCACGGTATCATCCCCCACTGCCTGCCTTGTCAAAGGCCTTCATCTGGAACCTTAGACCATCACCCCTTTTCAACCTGTAAAGAAACTTCTTGGATGAAAAACAACCCCCCAAAAAGCAAACAAGCAAACAAACAGTTCCTTAAATAATCAGTACTATCTCTGAGTTACGTTCCTATAAGAGCATCCTCATAGATACCTGATTTGTTCAACCCTTGTGGTCTCTCATCCCCATTTCCTCCACTCACACCCCCATTCCCTCCACATGATGCTGTGTTTGAACCAGGGCAAAGAAACACCTAGAGCAGTGGACTGGGGCTTCACTCTGGTTCTCTGACCCTCAGAACACAGTACGGTACAGAAGAGACATATTCTTCTCCTATCTCTAGCAGCTGGATCCCAGTGCCCTCCATCTCTTTGGCCACCACTGTCCCACTGCTATCTGGACTGGGGCCATTTCCTGATCGGCTCAGGACTGCACTCTCCCGGGACCTGTGCCTGGAGGGCAAATAAGCCACACCTGCTCAGTAAGACCTGGACATGGCAGGAAGGGAGTCAAAGAGGCACTGAGGGAATCTTCCACTGACCCCATCCCATGTGCTGGGAAACTAGATCTCAGAAAACCACACACACACACACACACATACAACAAAACCCTGATTTGTAGCATTTGCTGATGTCCATGGTGTGAAACCTTCTACGACAGCCGATTGCAAGCCACCAGTGGATTTAACAACCAGCTCGCAAATATTCTTGAAAATTTAACACTTGGCTCTCGTGAGCTGGCACAGGCTGGCTTCAGCCCACCAAGGCCTCCTCTATGTGGCCTACTCTTGGCTCCCAGATGTCCTTGGCACAGGGGAAGTTTTTAATTCTGTCTCAGTCCCTGGCAGGTGTCTGACAATCAGTCTAGGAAAACTAGGTCCCAGACAGTACATGTCTCCAAGCTCCCAGGTTCCAGCCACAGGGAGAAGAAGCAAACAATGTAGAGCCTTGATGTCTAAACGGCTTTTTCTTCTAAGAAGTTCAAAGCAGTTTCTGTGTCTGATCTTACCTTATTCTCCCAGTACCCCGGGGAAGTGGGGAGACAGCAGAAATGGTTTTGTTATCCCTCTGAAAGATGGGGAGACTGAGGGCCAGAAAGTGTAGACAGCTTGTTTAAGGCCACCAGCAGGTTAGAGCAGAGGCTGGAATGGGAAGCTCAATTATACCCTCCATTTTCAATCTCACGGCCCCTGCCCCCACTCCACCTTCTCGTGGTCTCACAGTAGGAGGCAGATGGGGATGGAGAAGCATGAGCTCTCACTGTGGTTTGCCCAGAAGGAACCCAGGTCTCCACTTCCCAGCTCTCCCAGTCTCAGACCACACACCCTTAGTGCCTCCAGGGGAGCTGGCCCGACAGCCTTCCCTTTGGGGCTGTGCCAGCTCTGTCTCCACTCATTAGCAGGTCTGTTTCCAGGTGGATCCACTGCGGGTCATTAAAGCAATAAACAAGTTCCTGATAGATTGTCGGTGGGCTGGACCTGGCACCCACCCGCTCCCTACATTGTGCTGAGTTCCAGTGGGCCCACGCGGCCCCTGAAACAATGCCTCACTTCCTCCCAGGAAGCCACAGACCTGAGCCAGCCTACTGGGCTCGCCTACGTGCTCTGGCCAAGCCATTGTCTCCAAGTCGGACAGGTCCAGCCATTCCCATGACCAGGGTAATTGCATCCTCTTTGCAGTCCAGAAGTAGGAGGACAAGGGGCCAGGGTCAAAGAGCCATAGCTCCCCTAAGAATGCTGTTGCCCAAATCCCCACCCTGAGGTCCTCACTGCTCATCTGGATGCCTCAGCTTCTCCCTGGAGCAGGGGTACAAAGAAGACTCTAGAAACAAATGCAGAGCTTGAGCCCTAAGCAAGTCTCTTGGCCTTCCTGGCACCCGTTTTCTCCCTATGTTTGGCTATAATTGCACTGTATGTCCCCAAAGCTTTTGTGTTTATGTCCCCAGGAAGAGCTGAGGAGTCCATCAATAACATGAGCAAGGTCATCTAGCCTTGAAGAGTCACTTGCCTGGTTGGGGAGCAATAGTGGCAAGCCCAGGATTTTCTTTCTCAAGGAATTCTAACAAGCATTCAGTTAGCCCCCTCTCAAAGCTGGTCATCAGTGGAGTCTGTGCCAGAATCACCACCAACCTGGATTTCTCTCTTTTGAATGGCTCTGTTTGGGATTCCTTAGATGGAATCATATCTTAGGGGAAGGAGAGGACTTGGGATGGAGTGAGCTAGGATCAAAAATGTGGATAAGACTCAGGGTGGGCAAGTGGCCAAGAAGCCTGGGCAAGGTCTGTGAAGCATCATGCTCGGGCTGGGAACACCTGGCCTTGGTGGTCCACAAGATGAGAAGTGTTGCGGTCTGAAAGCAAAGGTGCCAGAGACTCTGTGGGCAGTCTCTCATCCTTGCCAAGACCCAGTGAGAGCTGGGGAGGCTGATGTATTAGTTGAGGGTGGACTCTGCCTCAGCTAAACTCAGTTTGCTAAGGCTGCTCAGGTTTGGCCCTAAGCCCTTACCTGGGGAAGCACAGACAGCTTGTTGACAGAGCCAACTTGTAGGAGATAGAGGAGACTCTAGATTGTGGAGGCTGATAAAGAGAGGACCTGGCCAGGGGTAGGGGGTGGGGAGAAGATGCTGGAAAAGAGACCTTTTACAGGGAAAGGAGGCCCTGAAGTGGGGTGGCTTGGAGTGGAGGTGTTGGAAACATGCTAAAGCAGGACGGGAAGACAGAGACCAGCTTCAAACCACATTCCCTCAATGCAGACACAGCAACACTGCCTTTTTTTCTTCTTTTTAACTTAACTTTATTGACATACAGTTTACTTAAAATAAAGTATACCATCTTTAAGTGTACAGTTAAATGAATTTTGCCAATATTTAAACCTGTGTAACCACCACCACGATCAAAACGCAGAACATTTTCATCAGCCCCAAAAAGTTCCCATATGCCTTTTGCAGGCAACCTCCCCCCAACCCCTGGTCCCAGGCAACCATGACCTGATTTCTGCCACTATAGAATAGTTTTGCAAATTCAAGAATTTCATATCATTTGAACCACAGAGTATGTACTCTTTGTGTCTGGCTTCACTCAGCTCTTGCATGTAACAGTAGTTCATTTCTTTTTATTGCTGAGTGGTATTCCATTGTATCGCTATACCACAGTTTATCTATTCACCTGTTGATGGACATTTGGATTGTTTTCAGTTTGGGGCTATTATGAATCAAACTTCTGTGAATATTCATGGGCAAGTCTTTGTAAATACATATTTTCTTTCTTTTGGATCTATCTCTAGTAGTGGAATTGTTGAATAGTGTGGTAAATGTGACCATGGAAACAGCAGTCAAGAAATCAAACGATGTATTGCATTGGGCAAATCTACTGCAAAAGACCCCTTGTAAGTTTGTTTGTTTTTATAATTTATTTATAATTTATTGTTGTTGTTGAGAATATACACAGCAAAACATACACCAATTCAACAGTTTCTACATGTGCAATTCAGTGACATTGATGACATTTTTGGGGTTGTGCAACCATTCTCACCCTCCTTTTCTGAGTTGTTCCTCCCCTATTAACATAAACTCACTACCCGCTAAGTTTCCTATTGAATCTTTCAAGTTGCTGTTATCAGTTTGATCCCATATACATAGACTATAAAAGAGCAAAATACTCAAGGCAGATATTCTTTAGTAATTAATCTAAACTATTGTTTGGTTTTAAGAAGACTTTAGGTGATATTTTTGGTTTAAAGTTTAAAGATTATCTCAGAGCAATAGTTTCAGGGGTTCATCTAGCCTCCACTGCTCCAAAAGTCTGCACTCCATGAGAATCTGAAATTCTGTGCTGCATTTCTCCCCGCTTTGATCAGGATTATTTTATAGAATCTTTGATCAAAATGTTCAGTAGTGGTAGCTGGGCACCGTCCAGTTCTGGTCTCATGGCAAAGGTGGCAGTTGTTCATGGAGGCAATTAGCCACACATTCCATTTCCTCCTATTCCTGACTATCCTTCCACTGTTGCTCCAAGTGAATAGAGACCAACTGTTGTGACTTGGACGGCCACTTACAAGCTTTTAAGACCCCAGGCACTTTGCAATGAACTAGGATGTAGAACAGAAGCACTAAATATGTTATTAGAACAATTACTGGGATGTCCCATGAAATCATGACCCTAAACCTCCAAACCAAGGAACCAAATCCCATGAGGTTTTTGTTTGTATGTAAGAAGCCTGAGTAGCTATTCTTTTTTTTTGTCATCGTCGAAATATATCTATCACATAACTTCTGCCAATTCAACTTTTTACAGGTGTACAACTTGTTGATAGCAATTACATTAATCGCTGTCAATACATTGCTGTGCAACCCTACCCTTAATCAGTGTGATTTTTCCATCACTGTAATCTAGACCTCAGTACTTCATAAACAATAGACCTCTTTAAACTTTTAAAAAGCAAAGATGTCACTTTGATGACTAAGGGGTGCCTGACCCAAGCCATGGTCTTTTCAATCACTTCATATGCATGAAAAAGCTGGACAAAGAAAAAGGAAGACAGAGAATTAATGCACTCAAACCATGCCGTTGGTGAAGAATATTGAATATGCCGTGGACTACCAGCAGAATGAACAAATCAGTCTTAAAAGATGTAGAACCAGAATGCTCCTTAGAAGTGAGAATGGCAAGACTTCCGCTCTCTTACTTTGGACACGTCATCAGGAAGGATGAATCACTAAAAAAGGTCTCATGGTTTGTAAAGCAGAGGAACAATGAAAACAAAGGAAACCTTCAATGAGCTATACTGACACAATAGCCACAACAATGGACTCAAACGTACCAACAACCACAAAAATGGTGCAGGACCGGTCAACGTTTTGTTCTGTTATACATAAGGTTGTCGTAAGTCGGAGCTGACTTGACAGCAACTAACAAAAACATGATAAGTTTATGTTAACATTATAAAATATTGCCAAACTATTTTCCAGAGTATAGCATTTTACGCACCCACCAGCAGTGTATGGGAGCTCCAGCTGCTCCAGATTCTTTTATATATATATATATATATATATATATATATATATATGATATTTTGTTGTGTTTTTGGTGAAAGTTTACCCAGAAAATTAGGTTCCTGTTTAACAATTTCTATATATATTGTTTAGTGACACTGGTTACGTTTTTCACAATGTGTCATTATTTCCATTCTGGTTGTTCCATTTCCATTAATCTAGCTTCCCTGCACCCCTTACCTTCTGTCATAGGCTGGGTTCTCTTGAGAAGCAAAACCAGAGAATCGTATATATTTATATAGTGAAATTTATCTCAAGGAAGTGGCTCACACAGTTGTAGAGGCTGACAAGTTTGTGGGTTAGGTGTCAGGCTAGAGGCTTCTCCTGACTCATGTAGCTGCAGGGGCTGACAAACCCAAAATCAGCAGATAAGATGGCCAGCTGCTGGCTCATGGGCTTCAGAGGCTGACGAATCCCAAGATCGGCAGACAATATGGCAGGCCACTGGCTCAAGTCCCAAGAACCGGAGGTCAGATGATGACGAGTCAGATACAGGATCCAGAGCAAACGAGTGAGCTTTGCCAGAATGTCTATATACATATTGGATGCAGGCCACACCCATGACGAAACTCCCCTTACAACTGATTGGCTGATCATATCATGGAGGATAACTACTTCATTACATAACTGCCAAACCACTGAGAATCATGGCCCAGCCAAGCTGACACACAACTTTAACCATCACACATTCTCATCTTTGCTTTAGCATAAATGTTGACTGTTTAGTCTCATATAGATGATTTTTTAAAGGAGGACGGTACTCACAGATGGTATTGTTTATTTTATGAACCAATCTGTTATTTAGCTGAAAGGTGACCTCCAGGTGTGGTTTCAGTACAAAGTTTAAATGATATCTCAGGGTGATAGTCTCAGGCATTCTTCTAGTTTTTACCAGTCCAGGAAGTCTGGGCTTTTTTAAGAATTTAAGTTTTATTCTACATTTTTATCCCATTCTATCTGGGACCATCTATTATGTCCCTGGTCAGAACGATTGGTAGTGGTAGCTAGGCGCCATCTAGTTCTTCTGGTCTCAGGGTAGACAAGGCCATAGTTTGTGTAGGCTATTAGTCCTGTAGACCACCATATTTTTACACAAATAACGTGAGCCTTCTGCATTTGTTTGCCAGCTGAGCCCTCCCCCTGCCAAGCATTTTCGTAGGTGTGCTATGCTAATTTTTTTTTACAGCAACATGTGGAAGAGGCTTGACATAGTGGTGCCTGTGGGAGTGCCTCACGGTGGGGAGGGCATGGTTGGCAAACAGATGTGGAAGGAGTGTGTTATTTGCATAAAAATACAGTAGCTGCTTCTTTGAGTCTCTGGTTTCTTTCTTTCTCTTTTGCTCCAGGCGATTAGAGACGAATAGTTGTATCTTAGATAACAGCTCACAAGCTTTTAAAACCCCAGATGCTACTCACCAAACTAGGATGTAGAACATAAACTTTATGAACTGTGTTATGCCAATTGACTGAGTTGCCCCACGAGACTATGGTCCTAAGCCTTCAAATTCAGTAAAACTATCCCATGAGGTGTTTGATTATGTCTAGGAAGTATCTGTAACTGAGCCCCCATGTGCTTTATTATATATATGAATATATATGCAACACACACATACATGTATATACATATACCTACAGATATGCCTATACACGAACCCGTATATACAATCATATACCTTCCTATACACATATATGCGTAGACCTCTACCTATGTAACCGCACCCACATTTTTTGGTTGTTATCACTGTTGTTGAAAAATTGTGTATGTTACAGCATTCACCAAAAATTAGTGTCATCATTTACCTTGGTCAAGTTGTACACACTTCACACACATTTGTCGCTGCCTTTCCCAATGCGAAAAATAACAAGCGTGTGCTATCTAGGGAGTGATTTCCCCTCACTCCCCCTCCCATCCCTGGTAAACTCCAGTGAACGTTGTTTTCTGTATGTATACTTATTCTTGTCTTCTTATAAAAGTGCAATTACACTAGAGCCTGTCCTTTTGTGATTCATTCAGCATAATGTCCTCCAGATTCATCCAGGTTATAATATATTTTGAAAAACCATCGTTACTCTTTATAACTGTGTAGTATTCCATAGTATACATGTACCATATTTTGTTTATCCATTCATTCATTGATGGGCACTTAGGTGTTTTTTTGCGCTATTGTGAATAATGCTGCAATGAACATAGGTGTGCATATGTCTATTTGTGTCATTGCTATTAGATCTCTAGAGTATATACCTGGGAGTGGGATTGTTGGATCATAAAGTGTTTCTAGTTCTAGCTTTTTGAGGAGGCACCATACTGTTTTCCACAGTGGTTGTACCATTTCAGAATCCCACCAGCACTGGATAAGGGTTTTAATCTCCCCACAACCTTATCAGCATTTGTTGTTTTCTGTTTTTTTATCAGTGCCATTTTTGCAGAGGTGAGATGATATCATACTGTAGTTTTGATTTGCATATAATGGCTCATAATCCCAAGCATCTTTTTCATATGTTTGTTGGCTGTTTGATTGCTCCACGTTCTTGCCAACACAGGATAGTGTCTGTTTTTTTTATTTTAGCCATTTTAAGTTGGAAACCCTGGTGGCATAGTGGTTAAGGGCTACAGCTGCTAACAGAAAGGTCGGCAGTTCAAATCCACCAGGTGCTCCTTGGAAACTCTACGGGGCAGTTCTTCTCTGTCCTATTGGGTCACTATGAGTTGGAACTGACTCAATGGCAACGAGTTTGGGTTTTTTGATTTATTCCGATGTTGTTATTAGTTGCCGTCAAGTTGATTCCAAGTTGTGGCAACCCCATGTGTGCAGAATAGAACTGCTCCATAGGATTTTCAAGGCTATGACCTTTTGAAAGCAGATCACCAGACTTGTCCTCCCAGGCACCTCTGGGTGGTTTCAAACTGCCAACCATTTGGCTAGTAGTTGAACACTTAAAAGTTTGCACCACACAGGTGCTTAGCCATTCTAATAGAAGTGGAGTAAAACCTCGTGTGGTTTTACTTTGCATTTCCTTGATAACTAATGATGCTGAACATCTTTTCATGTGCTTATTGACCGTTCGTATATTTTCTTTGGTGAAGCAACTGTTCAAATCTTTTGCCTTTTTTTTTTTAATTGAGTGGTTTGTCTTCTTATCATTGAATTATAAGAGTTCTTTATATATTTTTAATACAAATCCCTTGTCAAATGTATGTGTTGCAAATATTTTCTACAAGGTTGTGACCTGTGGCTTCCCTTTCTGTTTTTAAAGGGTATTATTTGAAGAGCAGAAGTTTCTAATTCAACGAAGCCAAATTTATTGTTTCTTAATGGTGAATTTTTTTGTCTTAAGAAATTTTCACCTATTCCATGGTCACAAAGATTTTATATTTTTTTCTGTCAGGTGACACAGTTGTTCTAACACCATTTATTGAAAAGATATCTTTTCATCTTTAAGTTACTGTGACACTTTTGTCAAAAAAAATTGAAAAACATATGGGGGTCTATTTCTGGACTCTCTATTCTTTTTTATTGATCTATATGTCTATCTGTACACCAATACCACACTGACTTGATTACTGTAACTTTGTAGTAGGTCTCTAAGTCAGGCAATGTAAATTCCTCAAATCTGTTCTTTTTTTTCAAGGTAGCTTTGGATATTCTAGGTCCTTTGAATTTCCACGTAAATTTTAGAATAAGCTTATCAATTTATGCAAAAATTGGTGGATGATTATGATTGGAATTTCATTAAATCTATGGATTAATTCTGGGAGAATTAACATTTTAATAGTATTGAGTCTTCCCACCCATGAACATGTCATATCTCTTCATTTAGCTATTCTTTACTTTCTCTCTGTAATGTTTTGTAGTATTCAGTGTAAATGTCTTACACATTTTTCATTAAATTTATCTTTAAGTATTTCATGTTTTTGATGCTATTGTAAATGGTAACTTTTCATTTCATTTTCCAATTGTTTGTTGCTAGTATGTAGAAATTTACTATCAAATAGAAATACCTTTTTTCAAGAACATAAACCACAACTGTACGTGTGGACCTTGCCAGATAGCGTACACAGGAATCAAATCGACTACATCAGTGGAAAGAGATGATGGAGAAGCTCAATACTGCCAGTCAGAACGAGGCCAGGGATTGACTGCGGAACAGATCATCAATTGCTCGAATGCAAGTTCAAGCTGAAGCTGAAGAAAATTAGAGCAACTCCACAAGAATCAAAAAACAACCTTGAGTATATCCCACCTGAATTTAGAGAATTTATAGACCATCTTAAGAATAGCTTTGACACATTAAACACTAATGACCAAAGACCAAACGAGCTGTGGAATGACATCAAGGACATCATACGTGAAGAAAGCAAAGAGTCATTAAAAAAGACAGGAAAGAAAGAAAAGATCAAAATAGATGTCAGAAGAGACTCTGAAACTTGCTCTTGAATGTAGAGTAGCTAAAGCAAATGGAAGAAATGATGAAATAAAAGAGCTGAACAGAAGACTTCAAAGAATGGCTCGAGAAGACAAAGTAAAGTATTATAATGAAATGTGCAAAGACTTGGAGTTAGAAAACCAAAAGGGAAGAACACACTCAGCATTTCTCAAGCTGAAAGAACTGAAGAAAAAAATCAAGCCTCAAGTTGCAATACTGAAGGATTCTGCAGGAAAAACATCAAATGACACAAGAAGCATCAAAAGATGATGGAAGGAGCACACAGAGTCACTGTACCAAAAAGAATTGATCAACGTTCAACCATTTCAGGAGGTAGCCTATGACCAAAAACAAACGGTACTGAAGAAAGAAGTCCAAGATGCACTGAGGACACTAACAAAAAACAAGACTGTGAATTGACAGAATACCAAACGAGATGTTTCAACAAATGGATGCAGTGCTGGAGGTGCTCACTCGTCTATGTCAAGAAATTTGGAAGACAGCTTCCTGGCCAATCAACTGAAAGAGATCCATATTTGTGCCCATTCCAAAGAAAGGTGATCCAAAAGAATGTGGAAACTATCAAACAGTATCATTAATATCACACACAAGTAAAATTTTGCTGAAGCTCGTTCAAAAGAGCTTGCAGCAGTACATTGCCAGAATTTTGAGAAATTCAAACCAGATTTAGAAGAGGACATGGAACAAGGGATAAAATTGCTAATGTCAGATGGATCTTGGCTAAAAGAAGAGAATACCAGAAAGATGTTTACCTGTGTTTTATTGACTATGCAAAGGCATTTGACTGTGTGGATCATAACAAATTATGGACAACATTGCAAAGAATGGGAATTCCAGAACACTTAATGGTGCTCATGAGGAAACTGTACATAGACCAAGAGGCAGTCATTTGAACAAAACAAGGGGATACCGCATGGTTTAAAGTCAGGAAAGGTATGCGTCAGGGTTGTATCCTTTCACCATACTTCCTCAATCTGTATGCTGAGCAAATATTCCAAGAAGCTAGACTACATGAAGATGAACGTGGCATCAGGATTGGAGGAAGACACATTAACAACCTGCAATACGCAGATGACCCAGCCTTGCTTGCTGAAAGTGAAGAGGACTTGAAGTACTTACTGATGAAGATCAAAGACCACAGTCTTCACTGTGGATTGCACCTCAGCATAAAGAAAACAAAAATCCTCACAACTGGACCAATAAGCAACATCATAAGTGGAGAAAAGGTTGAAGTTGTTAAGGATTTCATCTTACTTGCATCCAAAATCAACGCCCATGGGAGCAGTGGTCAGGAAATCGAATGACGTGTTGCAATGAGTGAATCTGTTGCAAAAGACCTCTTTAAAGTGTTGAAAAACAAAGACGTCCTTTTGAGGACTAAAGTGTGCCTGACCCAAGCCACGGAATTTTCAATCATCTCATAAGCATTCAAAAGCTGGATAATTAATAAGGAAGACCTAAGAAGAATCAAGGCATTTGAATTATGGTGTTGGTGAAGAATATTGAATATACCATGGGCTGCCAGAAGAACGAACAAATCTGTTTTGGAAGATGTACAGCCAGATTTCTCCTTAGAAGTGAGGATGGCAAAACTTCATCTCTCTGTACTTTGGCCATGTTATCAGGAGGGACCAGTCCCTGGAGAAGGACATCATGTTTGGTAAAGTGGAGGGTTAGCCAAAAAGAGAAAGGCCCTCAACAAGATGGACTGAAACAGTGACTGCAACAATGGGCTCAAGCATAACAACTATTGTGAAGATGGGGTAGGACCAGGCAGAGTTTCATTGGATTGTACGTCAGAACTGACTCGACAGGGCCTAACAACAATAACATAGAAATACAGCTGATTTTTGTATATTGACCTTGTATTCTGCAACCTTGCTTAATTATTAGTTCTCGGAGCTTTTTTTTATTGCTAAGGTTTTCTACATACATATCATATTATCTGTGAATAAAGACAGTTTTATTTCTTCTTTCTCCATCTGTATGACATGCGTTCCTATATTACCCTACTTGGGCCTTATGTATTATCCTTTTTATATATTCATGGATTTGATTTGCTGAAACTTTGTTAAGGTTTTTGTGTCTATATTCCCATCTGTAGTTTTATTTCCTTGTAATGCAGGCCTCATTAAATGAGTTGGAAAGTATTTTTTCTTCTACTGTATTCTGAAAAAATTTAAAATATAATTAGTATTATTTCATCCTTAAATGTTTGATAGAATTCACTAATGAAGTTTTTGTTCACGTTTGTTTTTGTTTAAATTATGAATTCAAGTCTTTAATAGATATAGGACTATTCAGATTTTCTATTTCTTTTTGGGCCAGTTTTTGTAATATGTTTAAGTAATTTTTCCATTTCATCTATATTGCCAAATTTACTCTATAAAATTATTAATAATACTCCCTTCTCATCCTTTTAATGTTTGTAGAATCTGAAGGGTCACCCCTCCCCCAATTTTATTCCTGATATTGGTAATTTGTGTCTTTACTCTTTTATTCTTGGTCAATCTAGCTAGAAGTTTATCTATTTTATTGATCTTTTCCAAAGACCCAGCGTTTACTTTCATTGATTTTTTTCTATTGTTGGTCTGTTCCTATTTCACTGATTTCCATTCTTACCTTTATTATTTTCTTCGTAGCATTGCTTTTTGAATCAAATCCCATCTCCAGTCATAAATCACAGAAAGTCTGAGTGGAAGGGGATCTTAGACATAATGTTGCCCAACCCTTTGTTTTACAGGTGAATAGAAGTCCAAAAGGGGGAAGGGCTTTTTTCCCAGGGCACTTAGCTTTCTTCTAAGGTCAACTCATTTGTTCATTCCTTTATTCATTAATATAATCTTATTCATTCATATAAGAAATATTTGCTGAGTTTACACTATAGACCAGAGACTATATTCTGTTCTAAGAACAAAGATGAGTAAGTCATAGTCTCTGCCTTCAAAAACCTCCCAACTTAATGAGGGAGACAGCAGGTAAACAGCAAGCACAGTGCACTGGCAAGTGCCACAGCAGAGGTCTTGTCAGGTGTCATGAAAGCCCTGAGGAAAGACTGATGAACGCTAATGACTGGTGTGAAGATGAGGGTGGAGTGGGGATGGTCAGAGAAGACTTCAGAGAAAACATTTAAAATAGTTTCACCAGCAAAATAACTTTCATTCCAGAAAAAGCTTTGTGAACCTACTAAATATTTGTGTAAATAGGCAAATAAAAACCAACTCAATCTCAATAAACAGCCAGCAATCAATCAATTCGCTAATATTGTAGCCAGCATTATGCTAGAAGGTTTTAGGGAATACAGATTATACACCTGATTAAATAATCATACTTCCCAGAGAGTAGATGTTCTCTCAGCTTCCCATTTACTGATTTCCCTTTTTGCAGGTGGCTAATCCCATCCATAGAGGGTAAACATATTTGGAAGCTGTGGAGTTGCCTTATTGATACTGACATCCTTATATATTCTCTCTTTATCTATTGCTACATAGCAAATCAGCCTAATATTTAGTAACTTAAAACAACAAACAGGGAACCCTGGTGGAACAGTGGTTAAGTGCTCGAGTGCTAACCAATAAGTTGGCAGTTCAAACCTATTGCTCAGTGGGAGACGGATGTGGCAGTCTGCTTCTGTAAAGATTGTTGCTGTTGTTAGATGCCTTTGAGTCAGTTCTGACTCATAGCGACCATAAGTACAACAGAACGGAACACTGCCCTGTCCTGCACCATCCTCACAATCTTTGCTATGCTTGAGCCCATTGTTGCAGCCACTGTGTCAATTCATCTCGTTGAGGGTTTTCCTCTTTTTTGCTGACCTTCTACTTCACTATGCATAATATCCTTCTCCAGAGACTAGTCCCTCTTGATAACATATCCAAAGTACATGATAAGAAGCCTCACCATCCTCACTTCCAAGGAGCACTCTGGCTGTACTTCTTCCAGGACAGATTTGTTCCTTCTTCTGGCAGTCCATGGTATATTCAATATTCGTCCCCAGCACCATAATTCAAAGGCCTCAGTTTTTCTTCGGTCTTCCTTGTTCATTGTCCAGCTTTCACATGCATATGAGGTAATTGAAAATACCATGGCTTTTCAGTCAGGCATACCTTAGTCCTCAAAGTAACTTCCTTGTTTTTCAACACTTTAAAGAGGTCTTTTGCAGCAGATTTGCCCAATGCAACGAGTCCTCTGATTTTCTTGACTACTGCTTCCATGGGCCTTGATTGTGGATCCAAGTAAAATGAAATCCTTGGCAACCTCAATCTTTTCTCCATTTATCATGATGTTGCTTATTGGTCCAGTTGTGAGGATTTTTGTTTTCTTTACGTTGAGGTGCAATCCATAGTGAAGGCTGTCTTTGATCTTCATCAGTAAATGTTTCAAGTTCACTTTCAGCCAACAAGGTTGTGTCATCTGCATATTGCAGCTTGTTAATGTGCCTTCTCCAATCCTGATGCTACATTCTCTTTCATATAGTCCAGCTTCCCGGATTATTTGCTCAGCATATAGATTGAATAAGTATGGTGAAAGGATACAGCCCTGACACATACCTTTCCTGACTTTAAACCACAAAGTATCTCCTTATTCTGTTCAAATGACTGCCTTTTGGTCTATGTACAGTTTCCTCGTGAGCACCATTAAGCGTTCTGGAATTCCCATTCTTTGCAATGTTGTCCATAATTTGTTATGATCCACACAGTCAAATGCCTTTGCATAGTCAATAAAACACAGGTAAACATCTTTCTGGTATTCTCTGCTTTCAGCCAAGATCCATCTGACATTAGCAATTTTATCTCTTGTTCCATGTCCTCTTCTAAATCTGGTCTGAATTTCTCAAAATTCTGGCAATGTACTGCTGCAAGCTCTTTTGAATGAGCTTCAGCAAAATTTTACTTGTGTGTGATATTAATGATACTGTTTGATAATTTCCACGTTCTTTTGGATCACCTTTCTTTGGAATGGGCACAAATATGGATCTCTTTCAGTTGATTGGCCAGGAAGCTGTCTTCCAAATTTCTTGACATAGACGAGTGAGCACCTCCAGCACTGCATCCATTTGTTGCAACATCTCGTTTGGTATTCTGTCAATTCACAGTCTTGTTTTTTGCCAATATCTTCAGTGCATCTTGGACTTCTTTCTTCAGTACCGTTGGTTTTTGATCATATGCTACGTCCTGAAATGGTTGAACATTGATCAATTCTTTTTGGTACACTGACAGTGTATTCCTTCCATCTTATTTTATTGTTTCCTGTGTTGTTCAATATCTCCTCAGCGGAATCCCTCAATATTGAAACTCGAAGTTTGAATATTTTCTTCAGTACTTTCAGCTTGTGAAATGCTGAGCATGTTCTTCCCTTTTGGTTTTCTAACTCCAGGTCTTTGCACATTTCATTACAATACTTTACTTTGTCTTCTCGAGCCATTCTTCGAAATCTTCTGTTCAGCTCTTTTATTTCTTCATTTTTTCCATTCACTTTAGCTACTCTACATTCAAGAGCAAGTTTCAGAGTCTCTTCTGACATCTATTTTGATCTTTTCTTTCTTTCCTGTCTTTTTTAATGACTCTTTGCTTTCTTTATGTATGATGTCCTTGATATCATTCCTCATCTTGTCTGGTCTTTGGTCATTAGTGTTTAACGCGTCAAATCTATTCTTGAGATGGTCTCTAAATTCAGGTGGGGTATACTCAAGGTTATATTTTGGTTCTCGTGGACTTGATCTAATTTTCTTCAGCTTCAACTTGAACTTGCATAGGAGGAGTTGATGATCTGTTCCACGGTCAGCCCCTGGCCTTGTTCTGACTGATGATATTGAGCTTCTCCATCATCTCTTTCCACTGATGTAGTCGATTTGATTCCTATATATTCCATCTGGTGAGGTCCACGTGTATAGTTGCCATTCACGTTGTTGAAAAAAGGTATTCGTAATGAAGAAGTCGTTGGTCTTACAAAATTCCATCATATCTGCCATCATTTCTATTACCAAGGCCATATTTTCCATCTACCGATCCTTCTTCTTTGTTTCCAACTTTCACATTCCAATCACCAGTAATTATCAAGGTATCCTGAGTGCATGTTTGATCAATTTCAGACTGCAGAAGTTGGTAAAAGTCTTCAATTTCCTCATCTTTAGCATTAGTGGTTGGTGTATAAATTTGAATAATGATTGTATTAACTGTTCTTCCTTGTAGGCATGTGGATATTATTCTATCACTGACAGCATTGAACTTCAGGATAGATCTTGAAATGTTGCTTTTGATGATCAATGAGATGCCATTCCTCTTCAGTTTGTCATTTTTGGCATAGTATACCATAGGGCTGTCTGATTCAAACTGGCCAATACCAGTCCATTTTAGCTTACTAATGCCTAGGATATCTATCTTTATGCCATCCATTTCATTTTTGACAACATCTAATTTTCCTAGGTTCATACTTTGTACATTCCACCTTCCAATTATTAATGGATGTTTGTAGCTGTTTCTTCTCATTTTGAGTCATACCGCCTCAACAAATCAAGCTCCTGAAGGTTTTACTCCATCCTCGTCATTAAGGCCAACTCTGCTTTGAGGAGGCAGCTCTTCCCCGGTCGTATTTTGAGTGCCTTCAAACCTGAGGGGCTCATCCTCCAGCACTATACCAGACAATGTTCCACTGCTATTCATAAGATTTTCACTGGCCAGTATTTCAGAAGTAGACTACCAAGTCCTTCTTCTTAGTCTGTCTTAGTCTGGAAGCTCTGCTGAAACCTGTCCACCCTGGGTAACCCTGCTGGTATTTGAAATATCACTGGATAGCTTCCAGCATCATGGCAACATGCAAGCCACCACAGCACAACAAACTGACAGACAGATGGGCCTGTAAAGATTACAGCTTTACAGTAATCTGTAAAGATCACTGCCCTATGGGGCAGTTTACTTTGTTTTATAGGGTCACTATGAATCTGAATTGACTTGACAGCAATGGATTTTTAAGACAATAAACATTTATTGCCTCACATAGTTTCCAGAAATCCAGGAGCACCTTAGCTAAGTAGTTTTGACTCAGGGTCTCCATGAGGTTGCAGTCAAGCTGTTGGTTGAATCTACAATCCTGAAGACTCACTCACATGGCTGTGGACAGGAGACTTCAGTTCTTCACCACATGAGCCTTTCTAGAGAGTTGGCAGGTGGTTTCCCCCAGCTAATGATACAAATGCCACACTGCCTTTTATGTCCTGGTCTCCAAGTCATACACCACCCCTTCTGCCTTATTCTACTCATTAGAAGTGAGTCACGTCCAGCAACATGGCGCTTTAGGCAGAAGCACCACGCTGTCCCTCCACAGCAAAGATCTGAAAAACTAAGCCAAACAGAGAACACAGCAATCCTGAAATCCTAAACATCAAATGAAGAGATAAGGAACTCAGCCAAGCACCAAATGGAATAAGAAACTGACAGAGAACAGAGAGCGAGGAGATACACATGGAGAGGTCCCCTATCAGCTAATGCAGCACAGATCCACTGTCTTGAACTCCTATCAGAGACCAGCAAATAGGGGGTATGAGGAAGCAGCTTCACGGAGCTTCCAGCAGGAGACAGAACAACAGGTAAACAGTGATATACGATTTCCCACCCCCCACCCTTCTTCACCCCCACTTGGCCTCCTGTGCTTCCCATGGCCACAGTCTCTTGGCCCGGAAGCACCGGCTGCTTGGATTCCACCCCACCCCCTCACTTGCTGACTATGAGAGTGCCATTTGTTGGCTGCTGGTATTGCTTTTTTCTGCTTCTTTTGATTTCTTCCTTACCTTTCACCACCTCCCACTCCTTTTGCTCAAATAACTGGCTCCATGCGCCATCTTTGCTTCTTCCTGAGGGGCTGTGGAGCTCCATTCAAGTGTGGAACTGCTTCCCAGTCCGTGCTGCCATGCTGGTAGGATCCCTCGGCTTTTGTTTGTTTGTTTTCAATTGTTTGTTTGTTTTCTTTTTCTTTTCTCGAGCTGGGAGCCCTTTCTGGCCGGGCAGTGCTGTGCGGCTTGGGACCTACCCCCTCAGCTTGCACAAACACCCAGCGGGATCCCTGAGAGCATTTCTTTCTTTTTTTTTCCTGTTATTTGGGGGGTTTTTCTTGTTTTTCTTTTTTTTTTAATTTGTTTTCTTTTCTTTTCCCTCTTTCACCCTTTTTGTCTTTGTTCATTATTCAGTTTCTCGTCTGTCTATACCTTCCTTCTCTTCCTGTCCCCTGGATACCTGGTGCTGAATTCCTCGACGCCTCCTAGCCGGGCTGTACTTCAACACCTGGGAACAACTTCCCCAGACATCGTAGCCACACTGGTGGGATCCCTGGGAGCTTTGCTGTTCTTTCTTCTTTCTAATTTTTATTTATTCATTCTTTTCTTTTCGTTTTTAATCTTCTTCTTACCCTTTTTGTTTTTCTCCATTTCATAGTCTCTCATCTCTACATCCAACGGCAAGCTCCCCTAGCACTCTTTTTTGTTTGTTTGTATGTTTTTGGCTTCTGTTCCTCTCGCCTCTCTCCCATACCCCTCCTAGCTCCAAACATCACAATCTCCCCCCTCCATCCTGCCTACCTGCACCAAGTGCTTAACATCACACTACCAAGCACCGCAGGCACAGCCTACCAGAACCTGCCCTGCACTGATTATTGACTCTTCCTGGTGGCTGTAGTAAGTGCCACAAACAACCCATCCTAGCAACTCCTCTTCAGCTAGACCTGCCCTGTTGTACCATATCTGAGGGTCTGACCCTGCCAATTGAAGAAGAAGGAGAAAAGTATCATGCCAACAGATGATTAAACAACAAAGAACACAGCCCCACTGCTCAGACATACCCAAATTAAAAAAAGGATGAAAGAAACAAATCTACAATCAATAAACAACAAAAATAACTACTGAATGCCCCAAAGACAGCAGACAATATCAAAACATTTGCAAAAACAGGACAGGATGGTTCCAGTAGGCATCCAAAATAAAACACCAGATGACTTTCCAGTAGAAGAAAAGGCACTAGAACTACCTGATAGGGAATTCAAATCTCTAATACTCAGAATTATCCAAGAGTTGAAGCAAAAAGCAGACAAAAATGAGGAAAAAATAGTCAAATTCATGGAAAAGGCAAATTCATGGAAAATACAGACAAAAAAATGGAAGAATTCAGGAAACTAATGCAGACAAAATGTCAAAATAAATTCACAACTAGAAATTTTACAAAAACAATAATTAGAAATGCAAAAGATAAACAACAAGATTTCAGAAATGGACAATGACATAGAAGGGCTGAGGAGCAGATTTGAAATGGTGGAAGACAGGATCAGCAGAATTGAAGACAAACACTTGGATACAACTCTGAGGAAAAATCAGAAAAAAAGAATGAAGAAAAATGAAGAAACCCTGATAATTATGTGGGATACAATCAAAAGCAAAAATCTGCAAGACAGTGGAGTTCCAGAACAGGGGGAGAAAACAGAAAACACAGAGAGGATCATTGAAGAATTGCTGACAGAAAACTTCCCTAATATCATGAAAGATGAAAAGCTGACCATCCAAGAAGCTCAACGAACCCCATATAGGATAGACCCCAAAAGAAAATCACCAAGGCATATCATAACGACACTCACTAAAACCAAAGATAAACAAAGAATCCTGAGATCAGCTCAGGAAAAACAAAAAGTCACTTACAGAGGAGAAACAATAAAACTAAGCTTGGATTATTCGGCAGAAACCCTTCAGGCAAGAAGGCAATGAGATGACATATGTAAAACCTTGAAAGAAAACAATTGCCAGCCAAGAATAATATACTCTTGTTCAAAACTCTTGTTCAAATATGATGGTGAAATTAGGTCATTTCCAGATAAACAGAAATTAAGGGACTATGTAAAAACCAAACCAAACTTACAAGACTTATTAAAGGGAGTCCTTCGATCTGAGAACAAACAATATCAGACCACAGACTGAATCTAGGACACAGGATTGTACTAGCCAGATACCAACCTAGGAAATGAACTCTTAAGGACTATGCAAAACCAAAAGAATTACAACAGGGAACCAGAGAGGTTAATCTGTAAATGACAACAGCACCAGAACAATGAAAGAGGGAATAAACGGTGTAGGGATAGAACCTTCTAATGGAGAGGAAGGCAAGGTGATACCAAGTAGTAATAGACTGGTTCAAATCTAGGAAGATAAGGGTAAATTTCAAGGTAACCACAAAGAAAGTTAACAAACCTACTCCTCAAAATAAAGAAGAAAAACATAAAGTCTCAGTAAAAACAAAACTTACAAAAACGAAAGAAATGAAAAAAATCCACAAACAAACAGAACACAGGAGAAAAGGGGGAACAAAGAAAACAACAGCACCACAAAAAAAAGCAGTACAGAATGCAATCCCGCTCCTAGGAATAAATATATCCTAGAGAAATAAGAGCCGTCACACGAATAGACATATGCACACCCATATTCACTGCAGCACTGTTCACAATATCAAAAAGATGGAAACAACCTAGATGCCCATCAACAGATGAATGGATAAACAAACTATGGTACATACACACAATGGAGTATTATACAAAGATAAAGAACAATGATGAATCTGTGAAGCATCTCATAACATGGATGAAACTGGAGGACATTATGCTGAGTGAAATAAGTCAATCACAAAAGGACAAATATTGTATGAGACCTCTACTGTAAAAACCCATGAAAAAGTTTACAGAAGAAAAGAAACAATCTTTGTTGGTTATGAGGGGTGGGAGGGTTGGGGGGGAACTAAACAGACAATAAATAAGTGGTAACTTTGGCGAAGGGTAAGACGTACACAATACTGGGGAAGCCAGCACAACTTGTACAAGGAAAGGTCATGGAAGCTCCATAGACACTTCCAAACTCCCTGAGGGACTGGATTGCTGGGCGGAGGCTGTGGGGACCATGGTCTCGGGAAACATCTAGCTCAATTGGCATAACACAGTTTATAAAGACAATGTTCTACATTCTACCTTGGTGAGTAGCGTCTGGGGTCTTAAAAGCCTCTAAGCAGCCATCTAATATACTCTACTGGTCTCATCCGTTCGGGAGCAAGGGAGAATGAAGAGAACAGGATACAAGGAAAGGATTAGTCAAAAGGACTAATGGACCACAGCTACCAAGGCCTACACCAGACTGAGTCTAATACAGCTAGATGGTGCCTGGCTACCATCACTGACTGCTCTGAACAGGATCACAACAGATGGTTCTGGACAGAGCTGGAGAAGGATGTAGAACAAAATTCTAACTCACAAAAAAAAGACCAGATTTACTGGCCTAAAAGAGACTGGAGAAACCCTAAGAATATGGCCCCCAAACACACTTTTAGCTCAGTGGTGAAGTCACCTCCAAGGTTCGTCATTCAGCCAGGGATTGGACAGCCCCATAAAACAAAACGGGACTAATGAGGCACAGTAGTCCAGGCATTAGGACTAGCAGGCAGAAGGGGACAGGAAAGCTGGTGATAGGGAACCCAAGGTTGAGAAAGGACGGTGATGACATGTAGTGGGGTTGTTAACCATTGTCATAGGGCAACATGTGTACTAACTGTTTAATGAGAAACTATTTGTTCTGTAAACCTTCATCTAAAGTGAGAATAGCAGCACAACTGTAAGAGGGTAGTCGATGTCACTGAACTGTGCATGTAGAAATTTTTGAAATGGTGTGTCTTTTGCTATGTATATTTTCACCAAAAAAGAAAAAAGTCAAGAAGGGAGAGGGTTGACATGTCGTGGGGTTGTTAACCAATGTCATAAAACAATATGTGTACTACTGTTTAATAAGAAACTGTTTGTTCTGCCTACCTTCACCTGAAGTATAATAAAAAGAAAAAAGTTTACACACAAAAATAAACAATCTTTGTTGGTTACGAGGGATGAGAGGGTTGGGGGAGAACGAAACAGACAGTAGGTAAGTGGTAACTTTGGCGAAGGGTAAGACAGTACACAATACTGGGGAAGCCAGCACAACTTGTACAAGGAAAGGTCATGGAAGCTCCATAGACACTTCCAAACTCCCTGAGGGACTGGATTGCTGGGCGGAGGGCTGTGGGGACCATGTTCTCAGGGAACATCTAGCTCAATTGGCATAACACAGTTTATAAAGATAATGTTCTACATTCTACCTTGGTGGGTAGCATCTGGGGTCTTAAAAGCCTGTGAGGAGCCTTCTAAGATACTCCACTGGTCTCACCCCTTTGGGAGCAAGGGGGAATGAAGAGAACAAGATACAAGGAAAAGATTAGACCAACGGAGTAATAGACCACAGCTACCATGGCCTCCACCAGACTGAGTCCAGTACATCTAGATGGTGCCCAGTTACCTCTGACCGAGATCACAATAGAGGGTCCTGGACAGAGCTGGAAAATGTTGTAGAACAAAATTACAGCTCACAAAAAAGACCAGATTTACCGGCCTGACAAACTGGAGAGACCCCAAGAGTATGGACTCTGGACACCCTTTTAGCTCAGTGGTGAAGTCACTCCTGAAGTTCACCGTTCAGCTGGGGATTGGACAGCCTCATAAAACAGAATGGGACTAATGAGGTACAGCAGTCCAGGGACAAGGACTAGAAGGCAGGAGGGGACAGGAAAGCTGGTGATAGGGAACCCAAGGTTGAGAGGGGACAGTGTTGACATGTTGTGGGGTTGTTAACCATTGTCATAGGGCAATATGTGTACTAACTGTTTAATGAGAAACTATTTGTTCTGCAAACCTTCATCTAAGGTACAAATAAAAAGAATTATGTATGCAAGATCAAACTGACAACACCATTCAAAAGTTTTGATGGGAAGCCTAGGGGGCAGTGAGTTAAGATAATGGTGATGGAATAATTTGGAAAAGGATAGTGACAATAGTAGTACAACTGGAAGAATATAATTAATGTCACTGAATTGTACATGTAGAAAATTTGGAAATGGTTTATATGGCTATGTATATTTTCACCAAAAAGAAAAGGTCCTCAAGGTCGAGAAGAGAGAGTGTTGACATGTCATGGGGTTGTTAACCAATGTCATGAAACAATATGTGTACTGACTGTTTAATGAGAAACTATTTGTTCTGTAAACCTTCATAGAAAGTACAATTTAAAAAAAAACAAAAAAAATTCAGATAAAGATAGAAAGACTAATTTTCAGGAGACCTATAAATGATGTCGGAATAGGATTTACACAGTATATTTCTTTTAAGATTGCCTAATTCTTGAACAGTGTTTTATATGAAGGAAATTCAATTAAAATAAACTTATTTCAATTTAAAAAAATGAAAAGGACTCAATTTTTATGTACTTTTAAAAAATATGTATTTTATTTTTTGTGAAAATATACACAGCAAGACCCGCTCACATTCCATAGTTTCTAGGCATAATGATGAGTGACATTGATTATATTCTTCATATTGTATCAACATTCTTGTTATTTCTGTTCTAGTTGTTTTACTCTCGTTAACTTAAACTCCCTGCCTTCCAACATTTTCATTTATGCTTTAAAATAGCTATTGATCATTTGGTCTTACACAGATTTTTTTTTTTTTTTTTTTTTGGAGGAAGCAATACTCAAGGGTGATGATCTTTACTTTTTGAGCTAGACTGTTACTTAGTTTTTTATTTTGTTTTTTAAATTTTTTATTGTGCTTTCGGTGAAATTTTACAGAGCAAATTAGTTTCCCATTCAATAGTTTGTACATAAAGTATTCCATGACATTGATTGCATACCCCTCAATGTGTCAGCACTCTCTCCATTTGTGCCCTGGGTTCCCTGTTTCCTTTCATCTGGATTTTCTACCCCTTCTGGCCTTCTCATCTTTGCTTTTGGACAAATGTTGCCCTTTTGATCTCATATAATTGATTGTTCTGAGGAACACGTTCCTCTGCAGTGCTGTCTATTATTTGGCTCAGAGGTGGTCTCCAGGAATGGCTTCAGTTCCAGGTCAGAAGAATGGCTTAGGGCCATGGTCTCCAGGGTTCCTCGAGTCTCTGTCAGACCGGTAAATCTGGCATTTTTTGTGAATTTAATTTTTTGGCCTACACTTTTCTCTTGCTCTGTCTGAGACCCTCTGTTGTGATACCAGTCAGAGTGGTCAGTAATGGTAGCCAGGCACCATCTAGTTCTTCTGGTCTTGGGGTGGTGTGGGCTGTGGTTCATGTGGTCCGTCAGTCCTTTGTACTAACTGCTTGCTTGAGTCTTTGGTTTTTTTCACTCTGCTTTGATCTGGATGGGAAGAGACCAACAGTTGTATGTTAGATGGCCCTTGCAAGCTTTTAAGACCCCAGACACTACTCACCAAAGTAGGATGCAGTGCACTGTTTTCATAAGCAATGTTATGCCAGTTGACATAGATGTCCCCTGAGTGTATGGTCTTTCACCTTTGAGCCTAGGAACTTCATCCCACATGGTGTTTTGTTATGTTTAAGAGGTTTCCATGACTGTGCCCCTTGTGTGCTCTATTGTCTCTATTAATATACATGCAGCACCTACAATTATGTATGTAGAAATATCCACAACCAAACCTATATCTGCAGGTGGGTGTGCCCTGTTATACCCTCCCACAGCTCTTTAGCATACCTATCTACGTATGTATCCATTCATAGATTATTGCCTTTTAACACTATTGTTGCAGGATTGTCTATGTTATAGTAAGTACTGCAGTTGCCCTTTATTCTTGTGTTCCTCTCAATGTTTTCCTTTGCCTTGGTCATGTTGTGCTGACTTCTCCCACATTGTATATTGCCTTTCCAGTCACTTCTCCCATATTGTGTATTGCCTGTCCAGTCACTTCTCCCATATTGTGTATTGCCTTTCCCGTCACCAATGTTAACATATGTCTTCTATCTAGTTAGTAATTTTCCCTCCCTCTCCCTCCCATCCCTGGTAACCATCAAAGAATTTTTGTCCTGTGTGTAAACCTTTGTCCTATTGTGATTGATTTATTTCACTCAGCATAATATCCTCCAAATTCATCCATGTTGTGAGATGTTTCACAGATTTGTCATTATTTTTTATTGTTGTATATAGTATTCCTTTCTGTGTATGTGCCACAGTTTGTTTATCCATTCATCCATTGATGGGCACTAAGGTTGTTTCCATCTCTTTGCTATTGCAAATAATGCTGCAATGAACATGGGTGTGCATATGTCTATTCATGTCATGGCTCTTATTTCTTTGGGGTATATGCCTATGTGTGGGATGGCTGGATCTTATGGTATATCTGTTTCTAGCTTTTTAAGGAAGTGCCATACCGTTTTCCATGGTGGTTGCACCATTTTACATTCCCACCAGCAGTATACAAGAGTTCCAATCTCCCCACAACCTTGCCAACATTTGTTATTTTCTGTTTTTTTGATTAGTGCCATTATTGTCAGGGTGAGACAGTACCTCACTGAAAAAATCACATTGTTGGCAGGGGTAGGCTGGGCCAGTCAGAATGGTCATGTGTAGATTCCACTGATGAAAGGCTGTTTTTAACAGAATGGGTTCTTCAGTTTGCATAGATAATTTGTCATGAAGAATATATTTAAAGTGGAAACAGGTACTAAGACCTATCTTACTTTTCCAGAACTCAGACAACTCATACTGATTGTTTCTTAAGCGATGAGCAAAGAAGAGGGAGACTCAGTAAGGAGGCTTCAATAGACTCAGAGAGTTAGCATGACATACAGCAGATCACCCACTGTGGTGTGCCCTGGTGACAAGAAGGGCTCTGTTTCTTGCCTCTAGGAGTAACCCAGCTTGGGGATATCTAATTATTTTCTAAAAATATGAGTTCAGGCTTGCCACGTACTCTATGGCTTTCAAAATGAGGGAAGGTTTTGGGTGAGAACTACATGCTAAAGAGAATTAATTCAGCTGCTATCACAAAAGCCAGCATCACAGTGGCTTATACAAGGTAGCAGTTATTAGTTTCTCATGCTTATTAGTTTCTTAGTTCAAGAATAAGCAGGTCAGGGCTTCATGGGGGCTCCACAGTACCAGGGACCAGACTCCTCACCGTTTGTTCTATCATTTTCCATACTCTACTTTCATCTCATGGCCTGGGATAGCTGTTACACCTGCTGCCACCACATCCACATTCCAGCCAGCAGAAATGAGAAAGAGAGACCAGGAAGTTATATTTCACTTTGCTCAGGTCCTACAGAGCAGAACCAGGAAGTTGTATGTATCACTTCTGCTTAGGTCCTGTAGGGCAGAGCCTGGGTACAAGAGAGGCTGCAAGAGAGGCTGGGAAATGCAGTCATTAGATTAGCAGTCCTTTTTTCAGCTAAAATGTGTATTACTCTAAAAGAGAAAAACAGATACTGGGTGGGCAACTGACAGTCTCTGATATAAGAACCTCCCGTAATCTTGCCTGGAAAGAATATCAGATTGGTAACAGGCAGTAAATATCCTTTCATTAGACTCTCCACTTTATGATGGCAAGGAGAATTGTTTATTGCTTTATGTTCGTAACACAGTTGATGGCACATAGTAGGATTCTCAGTACATATTTATCAAATGAATGAATGTGAGGCAGCTGGATGTAAGAAGGATTCCAGAAGACCCTCCATTGTGCCTCCTCCCAAGAACTTTTGTTCCAAGGATCAAGACCACTTGGTTTCTTGTTAAAACTAAACCTGGGGAGGTATATTGAAAGTTCTTCCTGGAGTGAAATTTTCTATCTACTTCTTCCTTCATGGCAAGTAGTATGGTCTATTTATTTGTTGTGGTTAGCTGCTGTTGAGTTGGCTCCATGCACAACAGACCAAAACATTGTTCAGTCCTGCACCATCTTCAGAGTCCTTGGTATGTTTGAGTCCATTGTTGTGGCCACAGTATATTTTCAGCCTAGAGGGGTTCATCTTTCAGCATCGTGTTGAACAATATTCTGTTGTGATCCATAAGGTTTTCAGTGGCTAATTTTCAGAAGTAGATTGCCAGGTCTTTGTTCCTAGTCTTAGTCAGGAAGCTCCGCTGAAACCTGAAACTTGTCCGCTATGGGTGAACCTGCTGGTATTTGAAATGTTGGTGGCATAGCTTTCAGTATCATGGCAACATACAAGCCACCACAGTATGATAAACAGACAGATAGGTAGTGGTGGTCAATATGCAGACTTGGCCTAATGTCCAGTGGTGGTAAATTTTACATGATGTAGTGCATATTTAATGACACATGATGTAAGAAAGCTACGCTATTTAAGCAGTACAAATGTGTTATCACTAAACCCAAAAACCAAACCTGTTGCCATTGAGTTGATTCCGACTCATAGTGACCCTATAGGACAGAGTACAGCTGCCCCCATAGGGTTTCCAAGGAGGGCTGGTGGATTTGAACAGTGGACCTTTCAGTTAACAGCCAAGTGCTTTAACCACTACACCCCCAGGGCTCCATATTATCACTAGTTCTCCTAAATTACACAGATTAATGCTTACAGACAGGAGGGGTCAGCTTTGGTGCAGATGGGGTATCTACTAGGGATTATTCGGAGGGCCAACTTGTGAAGGCAGAGCATCGAGCCTTGGTTTTGGGCCCGAGTTAGCCTCTCAGCTCTCCCCTGAGGGCTGTGTTTCCAGCCTCTGCATTTAATAAGCTGAGAGAATCGAAAACAGTAAAAAATAGAAGATAATACAACAGTCAATAAAAAGATAAAGTAAACTAAGAAGAAATAAAAAGATGGTAAAAACAGTTTAAAAAAAAAAAAAAGAACACTAGGCAATAAAGTGATAATATGAGCTCAAAATAAAACCAAAGAAGCTAAAAAGAAATTAAAGATAGAACAAAGACAGGATAAGGCAAAGGTTAGAAGTAAAAGATGGAGAATCAAAAGATAATACAAAAACAATAAATGGAGACGATAACATAAGATAAAAGAAAATAGTATAAAAGAGCTTGAAGAAAGACAAAACAGATTAAAAACACTGAGATAAGTAAAATCGTTAAAACCAGAAAAATAAAAGATTAAAGGGATTAAAACAATAAAATGTATTAAACCGATACCAAAAGAAATAAAAAATTTAAAAGACTGGGCTATGGGGGAAAGAGTAATAGATGAATTTTGTTCCAAGCTAAAATAATGCTGCAACCCAAGTACAAAAGGCTGCCTCTTATGTAAATGCAGGCACATTCTTTGAGTTGGGGCTGCCTCAAGATTGTGCAGACCTCCCAGCCGCCAAGTATCCTGCAAGGATGCCCTGGGAGGATGCCCTCCAGGCCGAGAGATGAGGACAGAGACCAGGACCTTAGACCTCTTGCCTGATGTTGGGTCTCTGAGGCAACTGATTTTTTCCACCTTGATTTTAGTTTCTGAACACTAGTCTTCATTTCTCATGGGCTCACAGAGCATTTAAGGCTGGGCCCTAGAAAGACAAGGCTCTGGAGTCCCTCACTCATTCTCCCTCACAATGTTAGGATTGCTGAGAGCAAGAAATGTCCTGGCAGCTGGTCTCCTATGACTTAATGGAGAGATCCACCAATGAGGCCTGGGCTGGTGTGCTTGGCTTCTCACACCAAGAAACTTCTGCTCTGGGTAGAAACACCTTGTGAGATCTGAGGGTGCCTTCTACTTCCCCTAAAACAGACAGGATGGTCTTCAGCAGGGGTTTGGAGCTTGGTATGTATAACTTCATTGTCTTTTGCTTTTCCAAACAGGGAAACCTAGGAGAGCTGGTCACCACTGATCACCAGAACACTCGACACTTAGGAAAGAGTTTTCTGCACTTGGTTTATCTCTTGCTCCACAGGTGTATGTAATGGAGAGAGACCTGAGCATCTTCTCTCATCCTCTAGAAGAGGAAGCAGCAAATCATAGAAGAAGCAAGCTGAAGACTACCTAGTTCAATCTCTTCATTAATAGTTGAGGAAATAGAAGTCCAGGAAGAGAAGAGTCTTGCCCAAAAGCGTTCTCTCTCTCTCTCTCTCTCTCTCACACACAGTGAGTAGGGCCAGCTTCACGGACATGTAACCTGTGTAGTTGCACAGAGCACAGTGCTGAGAAGGGCCTACCCTTGATTTAATGCTCTGCTAGCACCATCTTGAAATTCTTCGTAGCTTTTGAACAAGGGGCTCTACATTTTCACTTTGCACTAGGCCCTGCAATTAGTTAGCTAGTCCTACCTCCAGACTTCACTTCCCACCATGCCCTGATGAGGAAAGAGGCATAAATCACCCTAGCTCTTCAGAAAAGGAGGAAAGAGAGGATGCCTTTGATTCAGGCCCCAAGGCTGTCTCTCTAGCCTTAGTTCCACAGGGAGCGCATAGCTAAAGCATGAACTTAAAGTTAAGTCACCCACCTAGAATCTCCAGCCTTCAGACTTGGCTTGTCCCAGTCCTACTCCCTTCAAGATATCCCCAGTCTCCCTGGCAGAAACCCAAGGGGGTAGGAGAAGCGGGGGGATGAAAGGAAAGTGAAAGTATCAGCCTTTCTGGATGGCCCCTTCTCCTCCTCCTTCGTTCCCGCCCCCCCCCTCCGTTGCCATGGAGACCAGAACAAAGCCTCTTTCTCCTCTTTTCTGGATTGTTAATTGTCTTTACTCCATGGAGCCTTTGTTAATTGTTGCCAGTCCCTCCCAGGATGGGGATCTAGGTCTCCTCAAGACAGGAAGAGAGTTAAAATATGTCAGGTGGTGAGGGTGGGACACAATTACCCAGGTGGTGGGGGTGGAGGGGAAGAGGACTGAGGAGACACCTCAGGATTTTCTAACTTGCCCAGGCCTCTGGAAGGCCAACACCCTCTTCACCTCTGTCCTTCTCTGTGGGAAGGGGTGGGAGAGAATGGAAAGAGAAAACACAAAACAACCATTGTGTGTGTATATATGTGCATGTGTATGTGTGTGTGTGTGTGAGCATACACTTGGGAAGGGAGGTAGCCATGTCTTTACTCTGCACCCATTCCAAGTAGATCAGTAAGACATGTGCTCTGATTTTTACCCCCAGCATTTAGGACTCCAAATAATGAAATTTATATATAAATAAATGTCTTTATTTTATATGTATGTATACACACACACACATATATACATAAAATGATGACATAAACGTATGAGACAGAGAGACAGTGCTCTCTAGCCCTAGAGGTGAGAATGACTACTCCAGCCTTCTTCCCCATGCTCATTCCCCACAGTAGCTAAACATGTGAAGAATGGAGCGTAGACGTGTGTGTGTGTGTGTGTGTGTGTGTGTGTGTGTGTGTGTGTGTGTGTGTGTGTGTGTAAAAAGGACTGGAGTCATCAGCGTTAGCTGAGCACATGCACTGCATGGGATCCCCATATGTGTGTGTGAGTGTGTTGAGAGGGTTGGTGGTGATGTTTAGAGTAAGTGGTATAGGCTGGGTCGTCTGTCCTTGAGAAACAGTCCTACAGTTGGGGGACAGGAGGCTGACTGTCACATAGCAAGCAGACAGCTGTTTCTACTTCTAAGGCCTAGACTAGAATCTAGGTTGTTGAATGATACCCATGTGCTAGTTTATATGGTTCAGAGTCTCAGGATTATAAAGCCCTATTAGAAGCAGCATGATGTAGTAGAAAAAGCATGGGTTTGAGAGTCAGAAAATCTGGGTTCAGTTGTCCGCTCTTGCCCCTTCTCTATGTGATTTTAGAAAAATTCCCTTCACCTCTCTGAGCGTCACTTTCTTCATCGGTTCCCGTCTTCACAGAGTTGTTGATGGAGTAGAGGAGATCACGTACATAAAGTGCCAGCCACCACCAGATAGGCTGTTAGTTACTGAACGTTGGTGACACCCAGCACCTGCAAATGTCAAAGAAAGGGAAGATGACTGTGGGCTGGAATGGCTGGGAATATTTTGATGAAGAAGGTGTGGCTTGAGATGGGCCTGGCAAAATGGGGAAGATTGGGTTTAGAGTTGGATGGCAGTGCCTAAAGGACAGGGGTGGCAATGGGAGAGGCTTGCTGTGGGTGGAAGGAGTAGTGAGTGGCCTGGGCTCACCCAAGGGAGGGCAACCTACCTTAGGCTTCTTTTGTCTGTTCTCAGAAAACCACCTTCTCACTTGGACATTGTCTGGGGCAGGGTCTGTTTAGATCAGGCCATGGAAGGAGTTGATACGAGGTTGTGACTAGGAGTTGGAATCCCGAGTCCTGTCCACTGTGGCTAATATGCTGAAAGATCTTGGGCAAGATACCTCTCTTGTCTGTGCCTCAGTCTTCCCCACTGTACAAAGAGAGAGCTGGAGGAGATGGTTCTGGAAGGCCAATTCCTTCTGGATCTTGTACTTTCAGATTCTGACAGGCAAACAAAATATTCTGTGAATCAATCTGTTCTCTTCTTGATAAGCTTCCATACTTGAGTGTCACCTTCTGGAAAAACCCAAGCAGAACTGAGTAGAACCCTACCAAGGGTCAGCCTGAAGGCAAGGTCTGCCTCTGAAAAGCCACTCCTGTGGGACCCTCTGACTCATATTCTCTGGCAATGAGTGTATAGAAAAGCCCCCTTCAGTTGGTAGGTGAGAGGGTGGAGAGCTGGTACCCAGACAAGCCCCCTAGGCTGGGCCTACCCTGACCTGACCCAACCCACAAGAGCCCTCTCTCTAAGCTCCACAGGGAAAATGACCCTTGATTAGGTGTGAGTTGTTGAGGGGAAAAGCAGGATGGGCTTCAAGTGAAACAGTGAGGCAGGGAAGTCATTGTGCTCTTTCTTCTCCCAGGCCCTCAGTTCACTTTCTCTCTGAGAGCTTTGTTTTCCTCACATGTATCCTGTGGAAAGTAATTCACACCATTGTGTGAATTTAATCCTTTTATTACTTCTCCCAAGGGCTTTTGCATTTCACACCTTTTCTCTAAATTGGAGGTAAAAGGGACTGTCAGGAAGCCCAGCACACCTGGGGAAGCCAGCTCACTTAGGCCCAGCAGCTGTCACCAGTGTCTCAGGAGCCAGAATGGCCGGCCACACGCCAAGTGGCCTGGAGACACTCACTGAAGCCAATCATGATCATTCATTCAGCACATTTTTTTTTTTTTTTTGAGCGTCTACTAGGGGCCCAGCTGTGTGTTTGGCTCTGGAAATTAAATGGAGGATACAGTAGACAAGGTCCTACCCTCAGAGAGCTTACAGTCTAAAGTGGAGATAAGCAAAGCACAAGGAAATAAAAAAGAAAAAATAAAAGTAAAAAAAGTTCCAATTGCTGTAAGTACTCTGAAGAAAATAAACAAGGCACCGAGAAAGAGAATAACGGTGGGGTCCCTGGTTGGTACAAACTACTAACCTAAAGGTTGGCAGCTCAAAGCTACCCAGTGGTGCCTCAGAAAAAAGGCCTGGCAATCTGCTTCTGTAAAGATTGTTGTTGTTGTGTGCCATCAAGCCAATTCTGATTCATAGTGACCCTACAGGACAGAGTATAACTGCCCCATAGGGATTCCTAAGCTGTAATCTTTACAGAAGCAGCCTGCCAGGTCTTTTCTCCCTCGGAGCCACTTGGTGGGTTTGAACATCTGACCTTTCGGTTAGCAGCCAAGCACTTAACTGTTGCAATATCAGGCTTCTTTACAGTAAAGATTACAGTTGAGAAAACCCTAGGGAGCTCAGTTTTATTCTGGAACACCCGGGATCACCATGAGTTGGAGCTTGAGTGATAATATGATGGTAATGGACTTGTTTTGTTGGGTTTTTTTTTAGAACAACATTAAGTGATTTTATTACAAGGTTTTTTTTTGTTTGTTTGTTTGTTTGTTTTTGGCTTTAACAAACAGAAATTTATTTTCTCACAGTTCAGGAGGCTAGAAGCCCAAATTCAGGGTGTCGGCTTTAGGGGATGGTTTTCTGTCTGTTGGCTCTGGGGGAAAGTCCTTGTCTCTTTTCAGCTTCTGTTTCTCGGTTCCTTGGTGATTTTCACGTGACATCTGTTTTCCCCCACCTCTGATTCCTTCTCTATGCCTTATCAATTTGGTTTACATCTTTTTTTTTTTTTTTAGTACTTTATTTTTATTTATTATTTTTTATTGTGCTTTAGATGAATGTTTACAGAGCAAATTATTTTCTCATTAAACAATTAATACACACATCATTTTGTGACAATGGTTGCCAACCACACATGTCAACACTCTCCCTCTCTCAACCTTGGGTTCCCATTCCCAGCTTTCCTGTCCCTTCCTGCCTCCTCGTTCTTGCCCCAGGGCTGATGTGCCCATTTAGTCTCATTTTGTTTTATGGGCCTCTCTAATCTTTGCCTGAAAGGTGAACCTCAGGAGTGACTTCAGTACTGAGTTAAAAGGATGTCCAGGGGCCATACTCTCGGGGGTTTCTCCAGTCTCTCTGTCTGGGACCCTCTACTGTGGTATCTGTCAGAGCAGTTGATGGTGGTAGCTGGGCACCATCCAGTTGGGCTGGACTCAGTCTGGTAGAGGTTGTGGTCCATTAAGCTTTTTTTTTTTTTTTAGGGATAGGATATTGGTGGTTCAATGGTAGAGTTCTCACTTCCCATGAAACTGTTAAGCTAACTATTGTCCCAAGAAGGTTTGATTCCCAGCCAATGCACCTCATACGCAGCCACCGGCTGTCTCGCAATTGAAGCTTGATGTGTTGCTATGATGCCAAAGAGGTTTCAGTGGAGCTTCTAGACTAAGATGGACTAGGAAAAAAGCCCTGGCAATCTACTTCCAAAAATCAGCCAGTGAAAATCCTATGGATCACAACAGTCCTATCTGCACTAATGATGGGAATGGCGCAGGACCAGGTAGTGTTTCATTCCATCGTGTGCGGAGTCTCCATGAGTTGGGAGCTGATTGGACGGCAGCTAACAACAATAGGGATAGGGGATGAAAAAGACAGGGGGAGGAGGAAAGATGTTGAGACTTGAGGATGCAAAGGGTTTAGGGAAGAGCTTTCCATGTGGAAAGAACCACCTGTTCCAAAGCTCTGAGGTGGGCGAGGGCTTGGTGAGTTTGAGGAATGGAAAGGTCTGTATGGCCAGAATGCGGAGAGAGAAGAAGGGTGCAAAGCAGGAGGCTGTAGGGACATGTGGAGCCTGATCTTGCAGACCTTCTTCTAGGTCAGAGTAATGAGTTAGGATTTTATGCTAAGTGCAGTGGGAAGCTATCGAGGGTTTTAGTCAGCCAACTGCATAGAGAGTGGATTTAAAAAACCCATTGCCATCCAGTCAATTCCTACTCATAGCGACCTTATAGGACAGAGTAGAACTGCCCCTATACGGTTTCCAAGGCTGTATCTTCACAGAAGGAGACTGTCACATCTTTCTCCCACGGAGCAGCTGGTGGGTTCGAACCATCAACCTTCCAGTTAGCAGCCAAGCACTTAACCACTGTGCCACCAGGGCTCCTTAGAGAGTGGATTGAAGAGGGGAAGTGGGTGAAGTATTGACTACTGACATCCCAAAAGATGTCCAGAATAACCTGCTGATAAGCAAAACTGAGTTTATGGTCCACCTTATGAAGGAAGAGCCCCACCTTGACAGAGTCTTAGTAAGGTCTGTGAACGGAGAGGTCAGGGGAAGGCATTCGTAAGGTTTGAAGTCTGGTCTAAAGCAGGCCTTTCAAGATGGGAATCCGATTGGGATTGGGCAATATTTGCGATATAATAGTTTAGAACTGGAGGACACATTGAAAGGAGGGTCTTGAAGTGAGTCTTAATAAATAATTGTTTGATAAGCTAGTGGTTTGCACAGTTAAGCTAACTATTGTCCCAAGAAGGGAACTGGTTGAGCAGTCTATTGTTCAGGTAAATTGATATTCAGCAAGTTTCTGAAGCAAGTAATGAAGTTATTTACTGGTTTACAGCTTTATCTTCCTGAGCAAGAAATTTCTGGAACAAATATTAAAGTCTTGTCTATGTTAGCGGCCTTAGTTAAATTATGTGGCTGCAGGTGGTCTCAGTTCTCAGAAGCGGTGAGGTTGCTGTAGTTTAGCTGAGAGATGATGATGGCCTGGGCTGGGGTGGAGACAGTAAAGACAAAGAACTGAATGTACTGGGATGTATTTTCGGAGCGAGACCAACAACACTCACTAATGGGATTCGATGGGAAAGGGAAGAATCAAGGATGACTCCTAGGGGTTTTGCTTGAGCAACTGGTTAGGCGTTGGCACCATTACTGAGATGGGAATGATTGTACAGGGTGTAAACAGGCATGGGGGCAGGGGTTGAATAAGAGCTCAAGTTTGAATACCTCAGGTTTAGTATGTCTGGGAGACCCTTGAGTAGAAACGTCAGGTGTGTTATTGGGTACATGAGTCTCAAGTGCAGTAAACTGTCTTGGAGATTTAAATTAAAAAATTGAGAGAATCAAGAGCACATAGTTGGTATTCAAAGCTATGGGAATGGATAAAGTTTCACCTAGGGAGAGAGGCAGAGAGGAAAAGGGTGCAGATGGAGCCCACCTGGAGACAAAGGTGGAGGAGGAATAGTAAATGGAGGAGGCTAAGAAAGAGCAACCAGTGTGGTCAGGGGAAATTCAGGAGAGGGTGGAGTCAAGGAAGTGAGTGTTTCAAGTGGATGGGTGGGTATTACTGGAAAACAGTCTAATAGTGTAGAAAGAATCTTCAGGGTCAGATAACATTCTCCCAAACTTACTGGCCATGACTTTGACCTCTGAAATGGGGATACTGATACCAATCTCACAGAACGGGTATAACGTACAAATAGATATTGCCTATGAAAATAGCATAGTGCCTAAGACACAGTAGACAGATACTTTTAAAAAAGATATATTAATTTGATGGTAGTGATTGGGAAGAGTAGACACCAATGAAGTGAGATGTGGTGGATGGCATGATGTTGGAGAGAAGGCCCTCTTCCCACCTCTCTGCTCTCCCTCTCCCAATCTGCCATGGCTAAGGACAATTACAGAGAGGGACAAACAATGAAGTTGCCCTCACTGAAGCTGATTGGGGCCAGAGAAAAACAACCAGGCATATGGAAAGTAGAGACTGGAAGGAGGAAAGGCTTGGTGGCATCTGTGTAACTTTTTCCTGGTCTCTGAAATAGCTTCATCCAGAGTCATTGAAAAGCCAGACCCTAAAGGGCTAAAGTTGATTTCTCCCACCCCCTCACTCCTACCAGATTTCTGTCCCGCCTACTCCTAGGTTAGCTCAGGCCTGCATCATTTTCCTCTTGGTCACTGCCATTGTTTGGTCACTGCCCTTCTTGCCTCCACCTCTCATCAAAGGCCCTGCTTAGAATCCCTCAGTGGCTCTCCATTTTCTTTAATCAACTAATGTTCAACAAGTATTTATTAAGAGCCTTCTCTTTGCCAAGCCCTGGCTAGGCACAAGGGAGGCAACAATGAACCAGAGAGATACATCCCTGCCCTCATGGAGATTATAGTTCAGTGGGGCAGACAGACAAATAGTTACCATATGATCTACCATGGTGGTGGTGGTGGGGGTGGTTCTGGAGAACATGGCTGGGGAACCCGGTATCTAAAAGGCTCCTGGAAGAGTTGATATCCAGGCTGAGAACTTAAAGATGAATTAAAAGAGTTGGCCAGGCAAGAGGATGAGAAAATAAGGAAATCCAAGGCCCTTAGAAAGCTTTATGAGGGCATCCAGTGTGAGGTGACCCCCACTACTTCTCCAGCTTCACTGATCATCACCCGCTGACATGACATGACACGCTGGTCACCTACAGTCCAATTAGAGTTATTTGCAGGTCCACAGTTGCCACTCATCCCACAGATCCTCCTAAGACCCAGTTCAGATGACGCCTCGCTGAAGAAGACTGATTTCCGTCCCCATATCCTAGTGCCTTTGGTGGTCTCCAGCCCCATGGGCTTGCCCTATCTTAGGGCTCTCCCACTTCACTGCAGTTATGTGTTCATCCATCTGTTTCCTTCACAAAATGGGAATCCAGAAAGGGCAGGGGCATCTGGGTGTCCCTAGCACCCAGTTGGGCCAGGCATATTGTAAGCATTTAATAAATACACTGAATTAAAGGAATCCACCCCCTACAGAACCAGGCAGCAGAAAATAAAGGACTTGTTTTAGAAAGGACAAAATGACAGGGCTGGGGAGTGATCCCAGACGTTAATTAGGAAGCTGTCTAGCTAGCTGCCAGTGGAATCAGGTTCCTAAGAGAGGTTCCGAAATGGGGATTTTAAAAACCCCAAATCAAGGCTGTCTGTCTGGAGGGATTAGGAGTCTGGACTTGGACGGATAACTCCTTAGATTTTGCTCTAGGGAGCGAAGGTTCTCTATAGCAACTCTCGCACCTGGGCAGTGGGAGCGAATTCACCTTGTTTCTTCTATTCTCGCTACCCCTTCTCTCCACCCTCACCCACCCCCGCCGACCGGGAACTTCGGTTCTCCCCTTTCCAACAGAGGTTTCCAGCTGTTGGATGCCTGGTTGGACCCGGCTGCAGGGAGGAGGAGGGAACTCTCCGTCCCTCCCTCCTCCTACATCTCCCCACCCTCCCTCGCTCCCTCCCTCCTCCTCCTCCCCTTGCCCACTCCCTATCTCCCTCCCTCTTTCTCCTCGGAGGCTGTCGAACCGCCGCGGAGCTGCGAGCTGCGAGCGCCGGGCTCCCAGTCCCGACTCGGAACTGAACTGTGAGCGCTGGTCTTGGAGCTCGGGCCCCGGAGCCGCGAGCCGGCGTCTGAGCCCGGGGAGCAGCGGTCAGCTTCGGGGGCGCTGAGTCCGGACCCAGCCGAGGCGCTGAGCGCGGAGCCGGAGATCCCGGCGGGCCGGCGCCGCGTCCGGGCGAGTCCGGTAGCAGGACCGCGGTAGGCAGGGAGACGGCCGCAAGCAGAGGGCAGAGGGCAGAGTGCAGAGAGCGGCCTGGCTCGACTGAGGGCGCCGCCCGGCCGGAACCCGAGCTCGCTGCCCGGGACGGCATTCCTTGTGCAGCGCGGACCCAAGGTGGCCACCAGTCCGAGGAGACTCGGCGGCCGACGGCGGGGGGCGTGCCCCCTCCCAGCCCAGCAGCCACAGCCCTGCCTGGCCGCCGGCTGCGCCGCCGGGGCATGTGAGCGGGAAGCCCAGGCTGCCAGCGCTGAGGACCCGGACCGAGGAGGAGGAAGAGCGCGGAGCTGCGAGCCCCGAGCCTGGCGCCTGGCTGAGTAGTAAGTGCGCCCCCGCCGCGCCCCGAGCGCACCGCAACACCCCTCTCCCTAGCCCTCCGAAGTTTGACACTCGCGCCCCCACGTTTCTGGGGTCACGCCGGCTCTCTTCTCTGTGAGTTTCCATCCTCCGCAAAGTTTTCGACCAACAGGCCCCTACCTCCCCCAACAACACCGGCGGGTGGCGGCTTCTCGCGGGCTGACCCGGGTCCTTGTGCAGAGGGGTGGCAGCCTGGTAAGGCCGTGGGCGGTTGTGTGTGTCTGCGTCTGTGTGCACACACGCGAGCCGAGCTTGGAGTGACCCCCCTCCCCCGCTCCTCGCAGACCAGCTAGGGGCACCAGGTCTTTCTCACTAGCCTATCTGTGCTCCCAGTTCAAGGATTTCCCAGCGGGGAGCCGTGGCGACGTGTGCGCGCCGCGTGTGGGGCTCTGGTGCCTGGGACGAGACGCATATTCCCCCTCACCGATTGTGTCGGGTGCCAGGGGCCAGTCATGCACCCCTTTCCGACCGTTCCAGGTTGGTTCCCCAGCGGACCAGCCGGGCGCTGCATCCTGTTTGTTTTCTGCTCCGGCTGCTCCTGTTCCACCCCCCCCCCCCCAGCTTTCTTCTTACCACCCCCACCTCCCGCCCTGGGATATCTGAGGTGAACCTTTCGATCCCTATATCACTACAAAAGCAAAGCGCGTTGGGGGCTAGGGAGATGGCGGGGGGGGGGGGGGAGGTAGTCGCTGTGTTCCCAGCGGCTCGCCATTGTTTTCCCACCCCGCGCGTTCCGTACGTAAACACCACACACACACACACAAACACGCACACGCACGCATGCACACACACATACACGCATACACACGCACACGTCGGCTCGGGCTGCTTCGAGTCCCCAGACGCGAAGGGCTGGCCCGGAGGATTCTCCCGGCTATCCGGCTGGCTCTGCCAGACTGGAGGGGCTCCATTACTTAACTGGAGCTGCGGAGGACAAGAGATGTGGGGGTTGCCTCAGAGTCCCGGGCGGGGCCGCGAGCTGTGCCTGGGCGGGGAGTGAATTTTGAACTTCAGCCCTGGATCTTTCCGGGAGGACCCCGAGCGCACGAGCAGCGGCTCCCGCCCTGGAGGGCCGACAGCAGCTGCAAGGACTCCGCCAGCGCTCTTGGCAGCCACCTCCGTGACAGGCGCTAGGAGGAAGCCGGGGAGTTTTCCTGGGAAGTTTGCTTTGACTCTGTGGGAATTTCCGGGCAGGGCGCCTCGGTGCTGGCGCTGGTGAAGGGTCTGGCAAAAGACAACCAGAGAAGATGCTGCTGTGCTGGGCGAGGTTTCCAGAAACCCTGATTTCCACTATGCTTCCTTTGGAAGTGGCGCACAAGATACTGGGATTCATCACATTTTGGTCCTAATTCTCCACCGATGAATAGCATGAGTTTGGGCGAGTATCTTTAGACTTTCCCTTCTGCGAAATGGGCAAAGTTATGCACACCTCTTTTGCACTGGTATGTACTGATGGGTTGAGGGATACTGATCTGGAAGGCATGAATTCAGGGGCGGTAAGAACCCACTTACTTGGATCAGGGAGAGCCAAGTGTAGCCTAGTGGTTAAGAACCAGGTGTCTGGAGTTACATCCTAAGTGCTGCTACTGGGCAGTTTAACTTAACCTCTCTGTGCCTCAGTTTTCTCATCTGTAAAATGGGGTCAGTGTGGACAGTACCTGAGCCCTGGTGGCACAGTGGTTAAAGTGTTCTACTGCTAGCAACAGAAAAATCAGTGATTTAAAACCACTAGCGGCTAAGCGGGAGAAAGATGTGGCAGTCTGCTTCCGTAAAGATGACAGCCTTGGAAACTCTATGGGATCTATGAGTTGGAATTGACTCTATGGCTGTGGGTTTGGTTTTGGGTTTATGGGCAGTACCTGCCTCATGGGGTTGTCTTGGGGATTAAAAGGCTTAATAATAGAATAGTGCCTGGCATATGGTAAGTGCTGGATAAATGCTACCTGTTATTGTCACTATTACTTAACTGGCCTTGTACAGAGCCCAGAAGAGCACTCTGTGATTGTGTTTGCTTAATAAATTATAATAATTTCCCATTTCTGGGAAGGAGAAGCCTGTTTAAATTCCATGATACTAGATGTGACCCCACACTTCTTCCACGCTCTCCTGATTCCAGCCCCTCAGATCAGATTTATCCTCCCTACTCCTTCCTGAGTTTCATTTTATGAGTCTTTTATTTTTTCTGTTTCCCTTCTTACTTTCCTCCCTCCGCTCACAGTTTTAGTGAAAGGCACTTCATTTCCTCCTTTTCCTCATTCTTAAAAATCAATCTTGGCCCAACTGCAGTGTTCTCTCAGTGGAAATCTGGCCCTGGCAAGGAAGTATCTCCTTTTGGAAGGGCCTGAGTGTCCCCTGAGCAGCCAGGGCATGGGCTGCTGGCTCAGGACTGGATGTGCTTTTATGTCTCTGGGGCTGCTGTGAATTTCCGGAGAGACGAGCCAGGTGTCGAGAGGGTTAAGAGGGAGCCCTGGCGTCGGGGGCCCCAGGAAAGAGTTGGGTGCCAGGGCCGGGGCTGTCCCTGGCGGGGCCCTGTTCCCTGTGACCGGCTGTGTCGCCTGCTGCTGGGCGCACTTGGGAACCTGGACTATCCCAGCTGCCTGGGCAGACAGGATGTGGGATGTTGGATAAGTGAGGGACCGCAGTTTCACATCCAAATTTCCACTCGTCGGTGGAGGATTTTCTAGGAATTTGGGCTTGTTCTTGTCTAGTTCTGGACTCTGCAAACAGGTAGCACAGGTAAGAGGTGAGTGGGGTGACAGGGAGGAAGAGCAGGCTGGTGCTGTCTAACCACACCACTGGGGACAGCAGGCTCCTGTCTCTCCTTTCTCTGACCCCTAACTCCCACCCTGTGCAGGAGGAGGATGGCCAGAGGGCTGGTTCTTGGTGTTTGGAGATTCTGCACGTGGGCAGTTTTCAGTGATGAGAACCAGCATTGCAGTCACCCACATTTATTTCTTCCACAGAAATGTTTGAACACCTATTATTGTGCTAGGCAGGGGAGTTCCAGGGGTGAACAAGACAAGTAACATCCTTGCCTTCAGGGAGACTTCCTTCTAGCAAGGGGAGACAGGCAATAAATAACTTAAAAATAAGTAACCAAGACAATGTCAGCTCATAATACTTGATGTGAAAGAATACAATAGGGTGATGAGATAGAGGGTATGTGGGGGGGAGGTGGCAGGTGGGGGTGGCCCTAGATTGAAAGGCCAGGGAAGGACACCCCGGAGAGATGACAGCTCAGCCTAGACCTGAGGAAGGAAGGAGATTCCAGGCAGAGGGAACAGGAAATGAAAATCTCTGAGGCTAGACAAGGTGTACGACAGCAACGGGGCTGCAAGGCAGTGAGCTGGTACGGGTGAGACTGGAGAAACCAGAGGCAGTCCACAGCCTGGTCACGCAGGGTCTCATAAGGGCTGTTTAGGAGCCTGGGTTTTATTGCCAGGGTGGTGGGAAGCCATTGGAGGGTTTTAAGCAGGGGGTGACATGATCTGATTTATGATTTTAGAAGATTATTTGGTACACGAGAATGGTGATCACAGTTACCTCAGGGGAGGGGGACTGGCAGCTGCAGGATGAGATGGAGGAAAGAATGTTTTTCTCTGTAGATTCTTTTGTCCTTTCTGAATTTAGTACCATGTACACGTATTAACTATACCAAATCAACAATAACAACAAAACCTAGTTAAAGAAGATAGCTTATAATCTGGAAAATGTGTATAATAAAAAGTTTAAAAAAAAGAAAAAAAACAATAAAAAACTATATACACCCTCTCCTCACTTATCGACGTGGTTAGATTCCAAAGACCAGGTCCTTCTGCGAAATTGGTGTTTATGCAAAAAATGGAGGATGACTACATTAGATCACAAAATGGAAGATGACTACATCATTACATAACTGCCAGATTACATCATTACACAACTGCCAAATTACATCATCACATAACTGCCAAACCACTGAGAATCACGGGCTAGCCAAGTTGACACACAACCTTAACCATCAAAGCTAGCACCTCAGCGTTCAATACTGCAGAGGTACATTGTTAATGCGCAAAACTGTCATCTAGTAGATTTTTTACTATTGTCGTAAATGCAACATGTCGGATAAAGAGATAGTGAGGAGAAGGTGTAGTGTGATATCAATTTTGTAAAGTTAATTACGTAAGTATATTTATACACAAGCTGTCACATACACATACAAACAGAGAAGATGGGGAGGATACAGCGAACTGTTTACAGAGGTTAACTCTGGTTATTTCCTTCATCTTCTCTTGGCTTTTTCCAGTTCCTACGATGGTCATGAATTACTTTTACTAGGGAAAAAAATGTTGTAAAATACAGAAATTGTTTCAGCTGCTAAGTGAGAAGAGCTTAAAAGGGAAGAAAGAAGGGAAGCAGAGAGGCTAGTTAGGAGGCAGATTCAGAACTGAGGAGAGTGGAGAGGATGAATTGGATAGGTGGGCGAGAATAGGACGTGGTCATACAATATCAGTTAATATATACTATGATCTTTCCCAGAGAGGGCTTTCCACCCCCAACTCAGATTTTGTGATCAGGAGTGCTGGGGCCAGTACTGGTCAAGGATGATTTCCATCGCTGTCCTAGCTTTGGCAATGCTTCAGTTTCCACCTACATCCCTTGTCCCTATCTTTCCTCCTGGTGGGGAGAACCCATCCCCAACATTTTGCTCCTTTGATAATTAGCAAGATTCAGGGGCAACACAATGAACACATGAGAACTAAGAGAGCCCAGAGAGACAGTTGGTTGTCACATAACGTTTTGAAGTCTCCCTTTTCTTGTCTCTGAAATGGAACACTAACTGTGACAATACCTACCTCTTGAAAGTGTTGGGAGGCTCAAATGTGATCGTGTGGCAGCAGTGCTCAGTGGTGAATGGTAAACGCTCTGCGGTTTGCTGTGGTCAGACAAGTTTTTGCTTGAGCTGGGCCCTGTTCCAGGACATCTAGGCATTCCTGCCCTTGAGGGGCTGTCACTCGATTCTGCGAGGCTTTTCTCCACACTGGGATGCTTTCAGGTTGGTCCTGGTTAGGCAGCTCCCTGGGTAGGTCTCCAGGAAGCTGATGCCCCTGGAAGAAGTGGAATTCAAATGCAGCTGTACCCGCACGCCCCTTCCCCCAGCCGTATTCAGGGGTGAAGCCGACTGTTTGAAAAGGGCTCTGTGCTGGGAAGGCCCAGCCAGGCACACAGTAAACCGTGCTTTGAATGGGAGTTATTTTTGTGCTCAGTGTTTGCTTAAGAGGGCTTGCTCCTGCCTGAACTCGCTGCAATCCTTGCTCTTTGCTAGTCTCCTTCCTGGAACTTGGACGTGCTAGCCAGGGAGGCTGTCACTGTCCTCTCCACAAGCAGGAAGGCATGCCCCTGGTGGTGGTCTTTGTTTGGATGACCCCCGTTTTGACTGCCCTTTCCTTGGCCCTCCTTACATCTCTTTGGAAGACTTGATTAGGAGATTCCCGTCAGGCCCGCTCAGCAGGGCCACCTCCACCCTCTGCCAGCTTCTTTGCTCATAGGTGACTGTTCCTTTTAAACATGCAAATACTTTCTCTGAGTAGCAGTCATGTAGTTATTGTTGTTGTTAGCTGCCTTTGAGTCACCCTGACTCATGCACAATGGAACGAAACGCTGCCTGGTCCTGTGCCATCCCCATGATTGGCTGCAATTGGAACGTTGTGATCCATAGAGTTTTCATTGGCTGATTTTTGGAAGTCTGTTGCCAGGCTTTTCTTCCTAGTCCTTGTTAGTCTGGAAGCTCTCTGAAACGTGTTCAGTGTCATAGGAGCCCTCAAGCCTCCAGTGACAGATGAGTGGTGGCTACACATGAGGTGCATTGGCTGAAAATTGAACCTAGGTCTCCTGCATGGAAGGCAAGATTTCTACCACTGAACCACCAATGTCCCCAGTGATATGGTAGTTCCCCCAAGAGTATGGTGGGGTGTTCAGTTCAATTCAGCTAGGTAACTGTGAGAACCTATCATACTCTCTGGACCTAGCCCAAAGACACATGAGACAGTTCCTGCTCAGAAGCCTCATGATGGATGGTGCAGGCCTATGAGTGAGCAGAGGGGCTTCGGAAGAGCCTCTCTAGGAAAAGTCCCTCCCGTGTGGCCCAGGCCCACACCATAGGATCTCGCCACTCTCTATGCTATTCCAGGAGGGGGGACTAGCAAAGGGTGTGACTGGAAGCCCTCCATGCTTTAGGAAGACTCCTCTGTTCCTGCCCTGTGGTCCCTCTGCACACTCCTAAGCGGAGCAGATAGTGGTGTCAGGGAGCATCTGAATGGACCCAGAGATGGAGCAGTGGCCACCGGCAGGCCTCCTCTGAGCGGCCGGCGGAGAGGTGAGGAGGAGGTCCTGGGGTTTCCTCTGCCTCCGCCCAAGGTCATCCATGGGTGACTCCAAGGCCATGCATGTGCTGTGTGTGTGCACATTTCAGAGCATAAGTGTGCACGGACAAGCTGGGGGAGGAGCAGGAGATTCCAGCAGGGGTATTTTTTGGGGAGAGGGGTGTGTATGGGGTAGCAGGGGAGAGGAAGGAAAAAGCGGGAATAGTATCTCTAGCTGCTACCCTTTTTCCTTAGTAGCAGTCACTACCCAGGCCCTTGCCTTCACTCTAGGAAGCCTGATACGTCATAGAAGCTGGGATTCAGTTCCCTCGATACTAACAGCATTCACGCCTCTCTCCCAGCAATGCCCTTAGCATTTAAATGGCCTTGCCACTAAGCCCCATAAGTAGCCCATGGGGTTGAGGTAAGGTTGAGGGGAGGGATATTAGTGTTACCCCCCACATTGTCCCACTGTGTCTTTTGGGGACACCTCCAAGATAGGGTTTCAGGGTTTCAGCTTGAGGAGAGGAGAAAAGGATCGAGGCCACCTTAGATTGGGCAGGAACACTCCTGGCTTTCTTCCCGATGGTGATTTTGGTCTGTAATCCCTGCCAGGCCTGGAACTCCCTGGGGGATCCACCCCAGAGGAGGCCAGACTGTTCTCCTCCCCATGCCTTACCTCCCCCAGTCTCCACCCCCTGCTTGACTCAGAATGGAATGTGCAGCCTGTGGAACAGGATGGGGTGAGAACTAGCTCCCAGAGGGCCTTGGTCCTGGCCCCCTCCCCATGCCCTCTGCAAGGAGGGTGGGAGCCTTGGGGTTGGGCCCAGCTCCTTGGCATGGCCAGCAGTGCCCACTGCCAATCCCATGGCCCTGGATGAGTTGGAGCAGAGGTGGGTGCCTTGGGGGTTCCGATCTGGCTATTAAAGGAGCAGCCAGCCTGGGGTATGGATGTGGAGGAGATTTCTGTAAGTCCAGGGTGAGGGCAGGTGGCGACTTAGAGGCAGGGGCACAGCAGGCAGAGCAGACTCTTCCCAGACCCCAGCAGCTCGGGGTGGCCTACCCTCGACCAGCCTCCTTTAGCAACTATGGCTCATTTTTATTTTCTTACGTATGTGGTTCTGTAGTCTCCGAGAGTGGTACAACAATGTGTGTTACTTTTGTAATCAGAATTAAAAGTCTTTAAAACTGTATCTAGAATTGCCAGACAGTGAAGTGGAAGACATGATCTGTTTTTTCCAGGGAGTAATGAGCGGAGCCTGATCAGCACTGGAAGAGCAGGCAGAGAGCTATGGGGGGGCTAATTGGGGAGCTATTTGAAGAGGCTGGTAGAAAGGACCGGCACCCTTTCACACTGATGGGCGGGTCCGTGGCCTTCATGGCGAGCTCTGGGCTGGGCTGGTGGCCAAGGATTTGGCCCGCGAGGCCTCCTGCTTTGACCCTGGTACCTGGTTAAGCTGGCTGCACTGACTCAAAAGGACCTGTGCTCCCCACAAGTGAGAGTGAGGGAGTGCTCTGCCTCAGCGCCTGTGGGGTGTGAGCTCTTGAAAACCTCTCCCACTTTCTGCCCTGTTGAAGGAGCCTGAAGTCATTTAACCATCCCTGTGAGCCTTTGGTTCTGGGCATGCTCCTTGGGGGGTGGGGTAGGGTGGGGAAGGAAGGAGAAATAAAAGGCTCCTGGGGAGGGGCTGGAAGGAAGCCGGTGTGCAGGTACAACAGGGCTCTCAAGGCAGGTGGGGTGATGGGAGCAGGGCATGAATAGGGAGCTGTTGAAAGCTGAAGGGAGTGGCCCCTCCAGCCCCTGCTATTTCTTTGGCTTGCCCGGCTCACCTTCTCTTGGCTGGTGAAGAGGATGTGTGTGTGTGTGTGTGTGTGTGTGTGCAGGGGCCCTACAGCTCTGGAGAAGGAGGTCATTCCCTCTGGCCCCTTGGGAACCAGGCAGTGTCTGTGAGAGCCTGAGGGAGGCAGCGAGGTCATTAGGCCAATGTGAAGAAAGAAAGCAGAGAGTGGACCCAGAGGAAGGAGGATAAGAAGGAGAGACAGAACAGAGGACAGGCAGAGGGAGCCCCTCCTGATCCTTTTCCCTGCACTTCAACCCTTCCAGAACACAAGATGCCCAACAGTCTTGGCGGGGGTGGGGGGGAGCTGTGGGTAGTCACGCCCTTCCCTCCCTCCCTTTCCTCTCTGTAACCCAGTGTCCTCCTACTATGTCATGGTGAGTGTGGAACCTCAGCCACCCCTCTCACTCAGGCGCGGGTGAAGTGGGGGAGTCTGGCCAGCGTGAGGGGCTGGAAGAAAGAGAGTGGGTAGAGAAAGAACTAATGGTGGGGTCAAGTGGGGTTCCCTAGCTGAGGCTGGTGGAGGGTGGGGGAGCCCTCTCCTAGCTGGGGAAAGGGGTCAGCCTTCACTCACAGATACCCTAGCCAGGAAACTCCAGGACCTGAGGAGGAAGCAAGGTCAGAGAACAGAGGAGGGGGGGCCTCTGTCAAATCTTGCCTGGGGTGGGGGTGGGTAGTAGGAGGGCTTTCTTTCTGGATTCTGAGGGAGCCAAGGGATCAACCTGACTGCTATCTGACAAAACTGTTGTAACAAGTATGCAGGTCTAGGTGAATGGGGCTCCTAAAGTTGTGCAGTGCACAATCTCTACAACTGTACGTGATGGCCCTGTTGGAACTGGCTCAAAGCATCAGGGACCTATGGTTTTCATAATGTAGTTCTCCCTCTCTTCTACCAGCTCTGCCTGGCCTTGGATCCATACTCCTCAACATGGCACCCCCAATTTGGGGCTGAATTTTGTTATTTGCTATCCCTTTCGGGGCATTAATTGATTTCGAGCTTGGGGGAAAGGCTTGTGTGTGGGTGTGTGTGTGCTTGGCAGTTTGGAGAGGGTCTGTGGAGTTGGACCGCCACCACCCTCTGTTGAGTCTGAGTCCTTTTTGGATAACTGACCACAGGTCATGCTTCCTGAGTTGAGATTGGTTGGTTTAGGAGCTCTGAGATGGGGCACAGAAGACTGAGAGGGGGTTCCTACCTCACCCAACATTAAGCCCTCTCCCAGGTCCCTTTGCTGGTGTCTTCTTTCTGTTCTTGCCTTCGTCTCTCCCTCTCCCATCTTATCCATCCTTTGTCATTCAGTGCCCTGCTCTTTGTCTCTGAGGAGACAATTGGCTAATCAGATTTACCAACCTAGGTTCATGTGCTGGTGGCAAATTGACAGGTAATTCCAGAAGCCCGTTAGTCTTCTTACCAGCTGGGGGACCTTCTGAATCCGAGGAGTGACTCTGAAAGTGGGAACTGGGGGAGGAGAGTGATGGCTGTTTGGCCTGTGGGATTCGCTCCATCCGCCCCAGGGCTGTGCAGTGCCACGCTGGGGTAAAGGCAAGGAGAGCGTCGCAGCCTTTACAGAGCACACTGTTTTCAGGAAGATGAACAGAAGTACGTAACTGATAGCAATACTGACAAATATGAGGGCAGGGAAGTACAAGTCAGGGGGCTTCGGGAGCACCCCAGAGGGTACCCTAACCAGACTTGGGCCATCAGGGAAGGCTCCCTGTAAGACATGGAAGACCTCAAGGATGAGAGGAGGTGGCTTGTCAAAAGCAAGTCAGAGAGAAGAGCAGACTGTAGGGGAAGATCACTCCTTGTCTCCCAGGGGCCCCACCCAGGTCTCCAAGGGCGTGTTGGATGGTCCTGCCCCTCCCTAAGGCCCCCGGGGGCCTCATGACTTTAGGGGGAGGTGGTGGTGGGTATTCGAAGACAAGGTGTGAGCATCAGAGTTGTGCATACAGCCTGGGGGGTGGGCTGAGGAATGCACTGATGCCTGAGGCTTGGTGCTGAGGTTCAAGCAGGACGTGGGCACGGTGTGGGGTGTGGCCCAAGCTGTTGAGGAACTGGAACCCCAAGCCTCCCTCAGACAGCTGCAGGGGTACAGAATTGCTAGGCCAACTGCAAATTAGCTAGGCTGGCATTAAATGCCTTTGCTGTGTCTCTCCTCCCCTCCCATCCCTCCCTGCCCTCCTGAAATCAACAACTGTGTCAACAGCGGGGTGATTGTGCTTGGCCGGCAGCCTCTGGGACTGCCAGGACTGGGCAGGTGCTGGCAGGGTTGCCGGAGCCCCATGCTGGGAGCAGGCTGGGTCGGGCTGCCAGGCTGCAGGATAAACAAGGCCGCACACAGGCTCAGTCTGGAGGGAGGCCACAGGCAGCAGGAGGGTGAACAGGTGTCTCAGGAGCTCTGCAGACACAAAGGGCCTCTTGTCTCCTCCTCCCTGGGCCCAGGGAGCAGCCTCCTGTCTTCCCTCCCCTCAAGCCCAGTGCGAGCCCAGTGACCAGGTCAGCCAGAGGGTGCTGGGAATGAGGGAAGGGCAGGTCCTGTCCTCCAGACGCCCCCTTCCTTCTTGATGTTTGTGTTTCTTGCTTGAGACTGAGGCAAACCAGTCTACTTGGGGGTCAGGCATACTAGCCCCAAAAGCTGGAGACCTGCCTCTGAACAAACCCCCTGGAAGCCAGGAGCCCCCTGCAGGTCTCAGTCTACCCACTGGAAAGACAGCAAGATTGTTTACCCCTGCCAGGGCACCCAAGCAAGAAATGCGCTAGAGACAGGAAAAGCACCCGGAGCTTTGTGGAAGAAGTGATGAATGTCAGGAGGGCTGTCTGGAGTGATGGAAGGTGGGACGAGAAGTGGGAAGGCCTGGGAGTGTGGGATTCCGGGTGAATTTGAGGCTGAAGGTGCCTGGGGTGCAGCAACACCCTTCTCCCTGCTTACCTAGAACAAACTTTTATCGAGCACCCACCTTCTGCCAGGCACGCACAAGGGCCTGGCGCTGCAATGAAAAATAATACAGTCCCAGTACAGGCAGGCGGGCCCTGGAGCCAGACTGCCTGTGTGATCTCGGATAAGTAGCTTAACGTCTCTGGGTCTCAGTTTCCTCATCTGTAAAATGGGGGTGATAATAATAGTACCTGCCTCTTGGAACCATTGTGAGGACTCAGTGAGTAAGTAGATGTAAAACAACACCTGGCTTACAGCAAGGGCTATGCAAGAGAAAGCCGTTGTGTTATCTCTGTCCCTGAGAGAGTATCAAGGGTTCAGATCTAGCCAGAGCCTGAGAAGTAGACAGGTAAACAAATAATCCGCAATCCAGTCAAGTACTAGAGACCAGTGATGTGCCAGGGCTCTGGATGCCCTGGAGGAACAGTCAACTCGTCTAGGATTTATGGGGAGGGAGACAGCCTTTGAGCTGGGCTTTGACTGAGGAGTAGGAGTTTGCTGGTCAAGGATGTGGGCAGGACACCACGTGAGCCCGGGCAGGGAGGTGTGAAAGCACACATCTGTGTCTGAGGTACAGCTTTGTGAGTGCCACGGCTGGAGCGTGACCTGGTCGAGGCTGTGGAGGATGCTGCATGGCATGTGAAGGAGTTTGGTACTCCCCAGCTCACGGTCGGTTACTGCAGGATCAGGTGCCAATTTTAGTCATCGCTCAGTGTATTGCTTCCTTCCCTCCTCCTCTTGCCACTACATTATGAATAACTCAGCCTCACTAACAGGTTTTAGAGTCAGGAAGTTCTGGATTTGAGTCATCTGGATTTTGAATCTTGATTTTGAGCGAATTTCTTTATCTATAAAATGGGGCGATGGCATCTCTCCTGTGGCAGGGTTATTGGGAAGATTAGGGGAAAGGAGTGCCAAGTGCCGGACATATAGCAAGTGCACAGTGAACGGTAGCTGTTATGATTACTCGCTGTGTGATCTTGCCTGTGCCGCAAAACCTCTCTGGGCCTCGGTCTGTAACACGGAGACAACAATCTGTCTCCTTCCCTCCATGATTTTCAAAGACGTGATGGGCCAGGCTGCCTTTGAGTAGGTAAGTCAGGCTCAGGAGGCTCAGGACTGCTGGCCTAATACAGAAGGGCCAGAGGTTAGCCTTCCCCGGGCACTGGCCGGGTCCTGCTGGAGTGAAGTGGCTGCAGCCCTGGGTCCCAGGACCCCTTCCTGGGGCTGCCAGTTTGCTGTTCTCTGCGTGTCAGGCAATGGGGCATCCTCTCCTGCCTTTCCCTCTGGGGTTAAGCTCTTCAGGAGGCCTGTACCATCTTTCCTGACTACTCTGCTGGTGTTCGAGGGGCCCATTGGGCAGCTGGGCCAGTGGGCACCGGAGGAGATCAATGCCCTGGTCTAGCTTCTGCTGCTGACTGGGTGTTCCCTCAGCCTGCTACTTAACCCCTTGGAACCTCACTTTTCCCATCTGCAACTTGGGAGGGACTTTTTTTTTCCTTAAATAGCTTTATTAAAATATAATTCATGTACTATACAACTCACCCACTTAAAGTATACAATTCAGTGGTTTTTAGTATATTCACAGGTATGTGCAACCATTACCACAGTCAATTTCAGAACATTTTCATCACCTCAAGAAGAAACCCCATATCCCCCATATCCTTTAGCTGTCACCCCCCTTATCCTGCCATCCCTCCCAGCTCTAAGCAACCACTAATCTACTTTCTGTCTCTGTGGATTTGCCTATTCTGGACACTTCATATAAATGAAATCATATAATATTTGTCGTTTTGTGTCTGGCTGCTTTCATTTAGCATAGTTTTTTCAAGGTTCATCCATGTCATAGCAAGTATCAGGATTTCATCTCTTTTTACAGCCAAGTAATCCTCCATGGTATGTGTATACTGTATTTTGTTTATCCATTTGTCCGTTGATGGACATTGGGCTTGTTTCCACTGTTCGGCAATTCTGAACAATGCTGCAGTGAACATTCATGTATAAGTTTCTGTGTGGGCATATGTTTTCATTTCTCTTAGATATACACCTAGGAGTGGAACTGCTGGGTCATATGGTAACTCTATGGTTAATGGTTTGAGGAACTGCCAGACTGTTTTCCACAGTGGCTGCACCATTTTACAATCCCGCCACCAGTGTATGAGGGTCCCAATGTCTCCACATCCTTGCCAGCACTTTTTATCTGGAAGAACTGTTTTTATTTTTCCTGGGACGACATGAGAATGCTCTGTTGCTGTGGAAATAGAGTCAAATGATATTGATGGCAGTTGCTCTGGGAATTTCGCTGCAGCTTCAAAATCCTGATGTGGAGTCAGACTCTTCGCCACAGTCCCCACATCTGCTTTTGTGGCACCCTCCCTGGTGTGCTTCCGTGAGACTGATCTCAGGAGCCTCACAAAACCTTGTGAGTTAGGAAAGGCAGAGAGTGTATTGATAGGTAGGTAGGTAGACAGGTAGACAGACAGATAGATAGATAGCTGTTGTCAACTCCAATTCATGGCAACCCTGTGTACAACAGAACAAAATGTTGCCTGATCCTGTGTCACCGTCAACAGTCACTGGCATGTTCAAGTCCATCGTTGCTGCTATTATGTCAATTCACCTCATCAACGATCTCCCTCGCCCTTGATGGCCCTCTGCTTCACCAAACATAATGTCCTCCCTCTTGATAACGTGTCCAAAGCAAGGGAGTTGGACAATGTTCTGTTCTGATCCATAAGGTTTTCATTGGCTCGTTTTTAGAAGTAAACAGCTAGCCCTTTCATCCTAGTCAGTCTTAGTCTGTAAGCCCTGCTGAAACCTGTCCACCATGGGTGACCCTGCTGGTATTTGAAATACCAGTGGCATAGCTTCCAAGATCACAGCAACACGCAAGCCACCACAGTACGACAAACTGACAGACGAGTGGTAAAGAGAGTATGTAATTCTCCCATTTTGCAGATGAGGAAAATGAGATCCAGAGATGCGGACTCATGTAAGTGGTGGGGCTCCAAAAGAGCCACACTGACCCATGTTCCCAGCTGTGCATCTGCAGGGGAATGAGGCTGGTCCACGCGGCTTTTCAACCCCTGTGCAGAACAAGTGAAAACCACTTTGGGATGTTGCCATATAGTCCCCTGGCCCCTTGCCCTGGCATCTTGCCACGACCTTGTGGAACTGGTGATAGGAAGGGCTTAGGGGTGTCGAGGAATGCCTGCAGCCCACTGGATCTTCTGACAGCCATGGGAAGCTCATCCCGAGAGCAGACCTGGATGGCAGCACTGGACGGGTGTTTGCCTTGGCGGAGGCCACCGTTCTCCTCCTCTTCCCTCACCTTGGCTGTGCCCTGAGTGGGTCTCGCCTCATTTCTCTTCCTCCCCTGCAGTCAACACTTCTCAGGCGGCCGCTAGGGGACCTTGAGGTGAAGCGAGGCTGAGGAGAGGAGTTGGTGCCAAGGGGGTTGCTGGGAGATGGGGCTGGGGTCATATAGCTTCCTGTTAGCTCTGGGAACTGCCCCAATAACAGGGAGAGGCAGAAAGAGCAGCAGTGATGCCTGGATTTTTCTGGGGGGCCATGTCCATATTTACATAAGCGATTAGCATATAAGCAATACACTGAACACAATTTTATAATCTATCCTCAGGCACATTCAGTTTTACCTTTTACTATTGCTCGTCCCGAAGATGGCCACTTCTGGCTGTGTGCTCTTGTCTGTGCCTCCGCACTCCCACCCCACTCCCCACCCCCACCCGTCTCACGGTCAGTCAGCTTGGGGTCGTCCCTGCCATTGATCCTGCTTCCCTGGGGTTAGTGCAGAGGGCTGGGCCCGCCCCCACCGCTAGTGCCCCTGCCTCCACTGCTCTTTAGCCCAGACTCCCCCAGCCCAGCCCAGGGGCCACCTCCTGACTGTGAACAAGGACCAGGGTGCTTCACGCACAGTTCACGGTGCCTGGTGCTTAGCAGGTGCTCAGTAAATGTGTGCGTAAAGGAAAGGGAGAGGCAGAAGGGGCTTTGGAGAACAAAGATGTCCCAGGCATGAGTTTTGGGGGCCTGGCTCTTATGCCCAGGAAGGAAGGGACTGGTGAGGAGAAGAGAGCCCCTGGGGCCCTGGGGGTGGGAGGGACTGATCTCCTTCTCCCTGATGGTGGCTCCTCTTCTTGGGCTTGCAGGAAACAGAGTTGAGGACGAGAGGGACAGAAGGGAAGGGCCAGCCTTCTAGTCTTTTGCTTTTCGGGTGGAGAATCTGTTATTAGCAGTTTATTACATCCGGGTCTCCTCAGCCAAGCACATTCTGTTCTCTAATGTTGGGGGAAGACTCTTGGCGGCCGTGGCAAGAGGCCGGCTAGGAAAGGACGGGTGGCCACATCATGGCCTCTGCTAGGTGCTTTCTTAGCATGGGGCCAGCTTGCACCCAACCCTGTGCAGGGAGACTCCCTCTGGGTGGCGTGGCATCCCCTCCTACACTAACCCCCAGGCCTTGGGTTTCCAATTTCTGTGAAATGGGGCCAGGGCAGTGATGCTCGGAATGAATGGTAGAGTTTGTCAGATGGCAGGGCCTGGGAAGACCCCCTCAGGGAAACAGAGAGCAGCTAGCTGTGTGTGAGAGGACCCTGGCAGAGGCAGGCAGATGAGATGACCACCCTGTGGAAAGAATGGTGCATAAGAAAAACAACCCGCTTTCTGCAAAAGTGCTGAGCTGGTGGAATTTAGCTTCACAGCTGTGAGATCTGGGTGGCAGATAGAGCTCAGATAGGTGGTTACCTGGCTGTGTGTGTGCAGGCTGCTGTCTGGGGGTCCTGGGAGAGAATGGAGACGGTGGGGGCAGCACACGTGGTGCCCCTTCCACCAAGCTGGCCTCCATACTTCCCTGGGCTCATCACGGGCCCCCGTTCCTGGAGGCAAGTCCCCTTCCTCCATCTACCCTTCACGTAAGTCCATCTCATTTCTCTTTTCCCCCCATTCTCCTCCATCTCTTTGACTTTGACTAAAAGTAGCTACATCGGCCCCTTGTTAAGGGGTCAGCATCCCCCAGAGGGCCATGGTGCCAAAGGGCAGGAACCTGGAGGACATTTTCAGGGTCAGGAGATGCTGGCATCTGAACTGTGGGGGCTCTGCCCATGGCTGGGCCTCTGGAGGGAGCCTAGGCTGCTTTGGGGAGAGCGAACCACCCAAGTGGTTGATTCCTTGCACCCCAACCACGTCTTTGAGCTCAGTGTTGCCGGGTGGTTGTTGAGAAGCAGATTCACCGAAAGGATGAGAAGGGTCAGCTTTTTTTGGACTCTGGGAAGAGCCAGGGCAGAGAATGTGTATGTTGGGCAGTGAGAGAGAAAGGTGTTAGGTGGTGAGAATGGGCCTGGTTTCCAGCTGGGATATTTGGACCATTATTTTATTATTGTCTTCCACACACAGTTGATGGCCGCTAATCGTGAGGCTGGTTACTTGTCCCCAGTTCTCTTGGTGACATCTGCCTCCCCAGTGAGCTCAAGGCTCTTGCCAGGGGCTCAGGGAAGAAGGAACTCTGAAGCTGGACTCATCATATGGAAAGGTGTGTGTTAGCTCGCACTCTGGGCCTGGCACTGAGTTCTGGGTTGCATTAGCAACTCTCTATGTTTGTGGGGCACCCTGTGCCAGGCTCGGTAAGGAACAACAATGACCCTGCTGGGTTGGCTTGTGGGGTCCCCTCACTTAAGGGATGGTATTAGCTTAGATTGCAAAATGAGGCCGAGTCCACCAAGGACCAGAAGTGCCTTGAATGCAGGCCAGGGAGCCAGGACTCTGATGACAATGGGGAACAGAGAATGTCTCAGAGATTTTTCAGAATGGATGGCTCACTGACTCAGGCCGAGACTTCTCTCTTATTGTCCTGTGAAACACTCCAACAGAACGCTGTTCTTTTCCTCTTGGTTCAAAGACATTTTTGCTGCCTTCAAATTGTGCTGAAACTGCCTGATAATCGAGAGAGACTTCCCTTTCCTGCCTGGGCTATGGACTCCTCGAGTGTGGGGGCCAAGCAGGCAGCCCCGGGGATGTTCCTTTGCTCTGTCTACTGCAGCCCATGCTGCCTGCCCCACAGCTTTGGCCCATGGGTGCCCAGGTGAGCAAGTGTGGCCCATCTTCCCCGGAGATGCAGGAATATAGGCTTCCCGTCAGGGCAAGCTCACGCTGCTCAGGATCGAGGAGCATTCATCTCTGGATGTCTTTTTAAAGGGCACTGGTTTTGATATATTTTTAAATAAATGAGGTACTCAGGGAACGGATAAGCTTTACCAAGCTGTCCTTACGTGGCAAAAGGCATTGGGTGAGGCCTGGAGACCAGACCAGACCCTGCCCTCAGGGAAGCACCCATCGGTCTGGGAGGTGAGACGGAATCTGGGAAACAGAGCTGTGTTGTGGGAACAAAGCTCCTTTCAGCTGAGTTGGCCTGGGCGCCAGGACGGACGGCTGGAGAAATTCCTTTCTCCTTAGCCTTGGGTTGGGAGATGGGATTCAGGGTGGAGTCAGACCGACCCGGGTTTGAGTCCTGGCTCTGCTGCTTCTGAGTCAGGTGACTTCTGGCTAATACCAGAACTTTCTTAAACAGTAGGTTTCTCACCTATACAGTGGGGAAATAATAACGTCTACCTCACAAAGTTAAAAGGATTCCATAAAGTGATGTATATATATTACAACACTTAGTACAGGGCCTGGAGTATAGAAGCTTCCAGTAAGTGGAAGCTGGTATTAATATCATTGCCATTGTGGTTGTTATTGTTGAGGGTTGTGCTGGGATGGGGAGGAGGGAGCCACCAGGCCTCAGTGAGGGCAGCTCTCCCAGGACCTGTCTGGATGTGGGGGGCAGCCCCTCCCTGGGGTCATGAGCATGGCCTCTGTAGGATCTGGGTAAGGGGCAGACCTTGTCTGTTATGACACCTCCCTCAGCCTCTCACAATGTTCCTCCTTCAAGATGCGAAACACAGATGTGCTGTGTGGCACTGGCCAAGTTACTTAGCCCCTCTGTTCTTCAGTTTCCTCTGCTAGTTACTGCCTCACAGCATGTTGAGAGGATCAAATAAAAAGGATTACATGAAAAAAGGGTTTACAGCAATGTCTGGCACGTGGGAATCTTATGCAGGCGTGAGCTGTTATTCTGTCATTGGGGTGACCTGCTCGCTCGGAAAGAAATGAGGGTGAGAGCTGCTGCCGTGAGCATTCCAGAAGCTTGGAGAAGGGGTAGGGGTGTGCGATAGAGGGGACTGAGGTGTGCCCCAATGGGTGGACCTAGCCATGCGGTCCTGGGGAGTAGCCCAGAGAGGGGAAGAATGTTTCTCCCAGACTTGCTGCAGACAGGGTGTTGCCAGGTGGAACAAACAACAGCCTGGCCTTTTCTCCTCTCTACCCTAAACTGGATGCTAAGGGGGACGGTTCCGCACCAAGTACAGTCTATTTTAGTAAAACCGATTACTTTCACATCTAGTCAGGATTGCTTTGAGACATGAAACCTCCACGTTCAAAACCCAACCACTGCTAACTTTTAGTAGGTAAACAGCCTTTCACTAACCTTTGGACTTTGGGTGCTCAGGGACGCTGCCGGCAGGAGTCTGGTAGGAAGTGAAGGTAGTGTGGGTGTAGGGGCTGCCTATGCCTTGACCACTTGACCATGGTGGCGGCTGGCTGGCTGTCCCTTCAGCCCCTAGCCCCACAGGACTGAGAGGGCCGCTTGGGGTCTGGAGTGCTGGTGGGAAGTTAATTGCCCCTTCTCAGAGATCCCTGCGGTGTGGTTTAGAGCTTGGAGTCAGGCAAACCTGAAGTCAAATTCCACCCCTGAGCTTCAGTTTCCTTGTCTATAAAATGGGTTTTGTCGCTGCAGAAAATATCTGTGCCGTGCTCAGCTTGTTGTGATTGCTCAATAAATGGCAGGTCCTGTTATTATCTTGCTGCTGAGGAGCTTGCCTATGTGACCCTGATTTGGGCTGCGTGCCGAAAGGTGGAAATCAGGGCCTGGCAGCTTTGGTTCCCACAGCATCAAAGGCCTTAGCACCTTCCCTCACCTATCACTTTATCTCTGGGAGAAGAAGTAATAGTTCATTCCATGTGCAAATGGAAAAACCAAGACCTGGAAGGTTGGATGGTTTGTCCCAGGCCCTACACTGAGCTCAAGGTGTCCAAGCCCCTTACCTGTGTGTGGGGCTTTATAAACCATCAAGCGTGTGAAGTGTATTGACATTTGGAAAACAACTGCGCCAAGGCTCCCAGCGATCTGTGCGGTGTGTATCCTGACTCCCAGTTTACAGGTGGGGAGACAGGCTCGGAGAACTTAAGAGTCATGCCCAGGATTGCACACGGAGTTCGTGGCAGAGCTAGGGCTCAGACACCACAGCCCTTCTGCCTGAAAATTCAGTGCTCACACCACTGTGCACTTTGAATTCTAACCCGGGCCTGTCTAGACTCTCTGCCATGATTTTTTCCCTCTACATAGGTAGGTCTGTTAGGGTGGATAGTCAGGAGCCAGGAGGGAGAGGGTTAAATTCTTCGTAAGTGACGGAGCTGGTTTTGAGCTGGTCATCATTGACCCCCATCCCCTGGGTCAGGGTGGCAGGCTATGGGGGAAGGGAAGCAGAGCAGCAAGCTCTGATGGCCCAGTAGGGCCTTGGGAGGGGTGGCTGAGGGAGGGGCTGCAGAGCTCATCTCTCTGCCTCTTTGGACAGTGGCTTTTTTTTTTTTTTTTTAAATTTCCATAGGAAATCCCTGAAGGGTCTCTTGTGGTGGGCTGTGACCAGCATGACCTATGCTCTTAACCAACTACAGAGCATATGCCGCTCTCATAACACAGGAAACCCTGCGGCACACTCTCTGTATCTTGGTCAAATGGAAACTGCAATAACTTTGACCAGTTTAAAAAAAAAAAACAACTCACTGCCTCTGAGTCGATTCTGACTCATAGCGACAGGGTAGAACGGCCCGTAGGGCTTCCAAGGCTGAAATCTTTACGGAAGCAGAGTGCCACATCTTTCTCCCCAGGAGCGGCTGGTGGGTTTGAACTGCTGACCTCTCCGTTAGCAGCTGAGGGCTTAACCACTGCGCCGCCAGGGCGCCTTGTTACCAGTTAAGGCATCATTAATAGAAAGTTGAAGCATTGAATGAATCTTAGGGCTAGACAGGACTGTGGGGCCAACCTGTCATTCACTGAGGAGAAATGGATGATTCAGGTGGCCCACAGGAGCCAGTGTCTGTGAAGGGAAGTGGATTCCGTGCTTTGATGATTATTCCTTGCAGACCGGGAAGGCTGCTCAGCTCCCTCCTCCTCTCTCCAAGTGGCCGCCCCAGCCACTCTTTTAGTGCAGGCCTCCCATTAGCTTTGACTCACAGGCTTTCTGATTTAGAGCTCCACTTTGGACCCTTGTCACCATGTCCTCTCCAGCTGGGAGGACACCAGGAGTAAGCCTTGAGAGAGGCCTGGAGCCACAGAATACCTTGCCCAACATTGTACAGCAAGGTGGGGGCACACCTGTTCTGGATATCAGGTGTCGGCCTAGTACTTTTCTTGAAACCGCCACCCTAAGAAGCACATCTGAGGGCAGGATTTCCAGGAAAGCCAAAGAGCTGATTTTAAGGGAAGACTAAATCTCTTCCTCCACCCCCGCCCCCCACTTCCTGTCACCCAGATCCCTTGAACTCCCTGCTGAGGAATCCTAAATATACCTTGTCTCTGGGTTGCAGGTGGAAGCCTTTAATTGGCCCTGGAGGCAAGGGAGGCACTGAGGGGAAGGCCTTCTAGCCGGTGGGGCAGGTCTGGCACTGTCTGGCTCTGGCCTTTTCTAGACACTTCAATTAGTGACATCAGTTAGGGCTCTGCAAGCTCGGGGTTCTCCAAAGGCAGCTGCTCTGCCGCTCTGCTGTGCTCCCAGACGCCCGCTCTGACAGCAGTCTCCCGTCTGTGAAGCTGTGTTTATGGGCTCACCTCTGCCTGTCTGCGAGATTAAAGGTGCCCTGGAAGTGTCACTTATTAGCAGTTTCTTGTTCTCCATCTTATTCAGGGGAAATCAGTGCAGAGCCACGCTCTCCCCATCGCAGAAGCGATCGGACCTTGGGCCAGGATTTTTGACCCCTGGCCACAGCACCCATCCTCCATCCTATACCTCCTGTGCTATTTTGCCCCAGCCCATCCAGAGGAGGCAGGTGAGAGCTTCTGCCACTTTGCTGTGTCCACTCAGTCACTGTCAGGGCCCCTTCCTTCCCACCTGTCACAGGCAGAATGGCTGTGACCCAGTAGAGGTGCCGGGAGGGTGGATGATATTGGGGATGAGAAGGAAATTTCAGTATTATGAGATTTAAAGAGTTGAACCATTTCAGCTCTTCATGGGGCATTGGGTAGAGTAAATTATGTATCCCCAGAGTGGAAGATACGCAACCATTGTTGTTGTTGTTGGGTGCCTTCAAGTCAATTTCAACTCATACCGACCTCATGTGACAGAGTAGAACTGCCCCATAACGCTTTCCTAGGCTGTGATCTTTACGGAAGCAAATCACCAGGTCTTTCTCTTGCAGAGCCTCTGGGTGGGTTCAAACCACTAACCTTTTGGTTAGCAGCCAAGCATTTAACTGTCTGCACCACCAGGGCTCCTTATGCAACCATTACAAATGGCTTTATGAAAACTTTTTAATAATTTCCAATTTTTAGTAACATAAAAACTCCCCTTGATATACTACGAAGTGGGAAAAAAGTAGTAGACAGAATCGCTCATGAGCTCCGTGCATAGCAGATGTATGGAAATCTGTCAGATTGTCAGCAGTGGCCGCCTCTGGATTGATGGGAAGTGGGTGACTTTTTTTATTTTTCTGTTTTCTTTGTTTTAAATTTTGCAGATTTTCTACAATGAGCACATGTTCCTTTTACATACTGAAAAAAAAATTAAATAATTGACAAGGAACTAAGAATGACTGCAGCCATTCATAGTCATGTGTTTCCGGGGTCTGCTAAGTGCACAGCTCTGCTCGGAGCTATTGAGAATTCAGGGATGAACGTGAAGCTAACGGAGCAGGAGTGGAGGTGTGGAGGTAGGCATGGGAGAATGGCCAGAAAACAGAGTGATAACTGTGAGGGCATTCAGGGGCTAGGCAATCCTGCACCCTCTGGATGCTGCCCCTTGTTCATGGAAACATACTGTGGGTTGGCCTCTGGCTTCGAATCGCACTGTGTTTGCAAGTGGTGGAGATGGGCCGCACTGAGCCACCACCTGCTCTTACCTGGTCTCCTGGCATGGCTGGCCTGTAGCCTGTGAAGCTAGTTTTTCTTCCTGCTCCAAGTTTGCCCTTGACTTCTCTTGCAACTAAGCTAGAACCAAGAGCCTTGTTCACTTGGCACCTTTCGTGGGAGCACACTGGCTCGGCAGAGGTGGAGCTTGGAGGGCAGGCAATTCAGGCTCCAGGAGATGACTTTCCATGGCTCTTGGGAAACTGAGTCAAGTGGAAGAGAAGCCAGTATAATGCAGTGCTTAAGAGAAGACTCAACAGCCAGTGTCTGAGTCCAGTTCCTTGGCCACCACTCACAGGCTGTGACCTTGGGCGATTGCTTGGACTCTTTAAGCCTCTGTGTCCCCATCTGTAAAACAGAGATAGCAATAGTAACTATTTCACAGGGCAGTCCAAAGAATTAAAAGAGCTAATTCCTATACATGACACTTGGCATGGTGTGTGCTCGATTCCTATTGTTTGGTTAACAGGAGGATTCTGACGCTAGACTGCCTGGGTGTAAATCTCCTCTGTGCCTCAGTTTCTCCGTCAGTTAAATGGAAGTAATAATATGACCTATCTCAGGTGACTATTGTGAGGATTAAATAAATTAATATGAGCGGAAGTGATTCCAACAGTGCCCGGTACATGGTAAATGTTAGCAATAATCAGAGAGGGTCTGGAGCTGATACATACCAGGGCAAATGGACCAATTGTTTATCAATCCAGCTGGCGTCTGCCAACTCATCTGATTGGCCCAAGAGTCGCATCTGATTGATTAGTACCTACCACTCACTTGTGAAATACTTTGAATGTTACCTTTATTATTTTTCATATTATTACTCTTACGGGCCCCAGATGTCAAAATTCTTCCCAGGCTTATGCCTCGTCTCACCCCTTTGCCAAATCGGGCTCTTTTCTTAGTTGAAGTGGACCTGCCTCAGTTTCCAAAGGGTGCTGATGGTGGAAGGTGGGGCCTGGGGTAGAATGGGGCAGAATCATTGTTTGTTGAGCATTTTAGATGAAATCAGTGACTATTATACCACGCTCCTCCCCTTGCTTCCCTGCCCTGTTGAAAAGGAGCCAAAGCTGAGAAAAAACAACTACCCATAAAGGGGACCATGAAAATAGCAAAAAGGAAGACGAAATCTTGCTTTTGCGGCAGGCGTGGCTGCCGATGGGGTAGATAATGGGAGAGGAAGCACGACTTTGCAGAGAAAAAGAACAGAACACTTTGTTTGCTGGAAGAATGAATGCTACTTGAGTAAGAGGTGCTAAATTGGAGTTTCCGATGAGCGTGCTTGTCTTGTGGGAGATGACGGTGATTAGGCTTTGGCAAGGCATGGGTGGCGTCCCACCCAGAACCTCTGGTCTGGGGGCAGCTGAGGGGGGGATGATGGGGGAAAAGCAGACCTGAGCTGGGTGCCAAACATTGAGGCCAGTGGCATTCAGGTGCAGCCCAGGGGTCTTGGTCACGATGACTTCATCATCTGCTCAAACTGACAAGCTAGACACTTGTACCCTTCTGGAGGCCCCCAGACCTTCTCTCTAGGTGTATCTACCATGGAGCCTTAGGGAGGTGTATCTCAGGGAGGAGAGGATGAGGCACAAGTGTCCTTGCTGATTATTTGGATGCCAGCCTTGAGGTTCCAGGCTGCGCTCTGTCAACACTGCCTGCTGGCTTCCTTGATGATTTACTGACTCCTCTTTGTATCATGTATCTCTTACCCATCTTGATTGCTAACCCAGATTCCCTGCCGTGCAGTGGGTGATGGAGGCAGAAGAGGGAGAGGGACTAGGGAAAGAAGTAGAAGTGTGGAGGCACCCACTTTGAGAGTGGGCCGTGGGTGTTGGATTCTGTGTGGAGGCCGATGTTTGACGTGCTTTTAAAAAGGTGCTAATTCCTGGGGCTTTGGAACATACGCTGGCTTGGGGCTGAGTGCTCTGGCTGGCAGAGAGGTTCCCTGGAAGCACATTCATTGATTCAGCTGCGACAACAATACTAAGTGCCAGTCTCTTTGTGCCAGGCGTTGTGCTCAGTATTTTGTATACACTCACTTATTCATTCTCCAACAACCATGAGAGGTGGGTATTGTTAGTCCCACTTTACAGCTTAAAGAATCTGAGCAGCAAAGAGTTTTAGCCTCAAACAGTCATTGGGCTCCTTCTTAGAGCATTGTCAGATTGGGTGTGTAACCCACCCCTCACTTCCTCGCCCTTCACCATCCAAAGGTAGATGATGATGTTGATACCCCTCACTCAGCACTGCTGTGTGCCCGGCACCGTATTATCTCGTTCAGTCCTCACAGCTACACTATTGGGTATAGAGTACTAGTCCCATCTTCTAGATAAAGGAAGAAATAGGCTTAGAGAGTTAAGTAAGTTAGCCTAGTCCATGCTGCTAGTAAAGAGAGGTGCTGGGATTTGAACCAGCTCCACGTGTCTCCAGAGCCTCCACTCCTCCTTGTCCCATGAAAGCTTTGTCTACACGCCTTAGACTTGTCACCGAGCTGAAGCCAAATGCTGCCCAGCCCACCCCAGCACTGGCAGAAGGAATGGCCGGCAGGTGAACAGGGCTGCTTTCACACTGCTCCCGTTTGCCCCTTCCCCTCGCCTCCTGGAATTGGCAGGGGCTGCAGGGGTTAACAGAACAATGCTTCACCCTCTTGGGCTCCAGAGGAAACAATGGCACTTGTGAGTTCTGTAGAGCTTTTGTGTCATCAGCCCGGGAAGGCACGGTGGCTCAGCTAGATAAGCAGAAGCGCTGGTCTGTGTGTGGGGTTTCCTTGGCAAACTCGAGGCCTTTCAGCCTGTCTGCGCCGTGTGGCATCTCATGCCTGAGTCAGTGTAGGCATCTGCCAGGGGAGGCTCCGGGGCAGGTAGGGACACCCACCTAACACTTGGACAACAGACAACCTAAGGGAGTGGGATGAGACAGCACCAAAGAGGGAGACCTACAGGGAGCATGGAGAAGCAAGAGGCTATGCCCGTTGTCCTGCATCTGTGAGTCTTCTGCTTGTCCGTCCGTGCAAGGAAGGAGCTGCTTCCCCGAACAGAGGTGGAAGGGCCCTGGAAGCAAACATTGTTTGCTATGTACAAACATCATCACCATCAGCCCCTTCAATAATCCTTTGAGGGAGGTGACATTTGTTCCATTTTAGAGAGGGGGAACGGAAACTTCCCCATGGTCATGCAGCTAGTTTGTATACCGGGTGGAGCACAGGCCTGTCTGTCCGACAACAAAGCCCATTTGCTTTTAGCCAGGGCACGATGCCTCCCAGCACTGCCGACCTCGGGTCTACCCTCTGCCTCCAGGCAGGAGAGCCTGGGACATGCCTGGATGTTGTGGGAGAGGTGCTGCTCCCAGGTGCTCCGGGGCAAGGAGAGACCCCTTCCTGCTTTTGACTTCTTCTGCCCTCCCTCTCCTTCCCTGAACACACATTCTGCACCAGGTTCTTTGATTACACATTATGTCCTAACCACAAAGTAGGTATTCGAATTGTCATGGGAACACTACGGTTTTCAAAGTTTGAGTTGTTTCCCCCAAGTTCTCAAAGCTGCTTTAGTTTCTTTGGACTAATTCTTCCTTAGTTATGACTCAGTGGAAAACAACTTCAATCCTGTAAGCTGTGAAGACAGTAGCAAATCTATCAATCCTATTGTCTGAGGTAGAGGGAGAGCATCCAGGGCATCAGCCAGCAGGAGAAAAGACATGGGCTTGGGCATGAATAAGGCCTGGGTGGTTCAGATGCCACCTGTGCTAGGCCTTAGGAGGATGTCCTGTCTCCCTGAGCCTCGGTCTCCTCATCTCCTTCATAGGGTTCTTGTGAACATCGAAGGGGAAATGAATGGAGATCCCCTCACACAGCAATTGCAGCCAAGTAACAAAAAGATTGCTGGTTTGAACCTACTCATAGGCACCTCAGAAGAAAGGCCTGTCCATCTGCTGCAAAAGATCACAGCCTTGAAAACCCTATGGAGCACGAAGTTCTATTTTGCACACACAGGGTCGCCATGAGTTGGAATCAACTTGACAGCAGCTGTCCCTCCCCACCCCTTTGGTTTATGTTCAGGGCTATCCTGAAAGGGAGGCTTTGACCAGGCCAGTCAGTCCCACTGCCCAGTTTCGACTGCGAGCTGGCCCAGGGCTGGGCCCCCCTGCCCAGGACACAGGCTTGGACCTTGCCACAGGGAAACCCAGTGGGCTGCTGGTCAGGCCTGGGAGTGCTTGGAGCCTCCGAGAGGAGGAGGGAATCCTGCAGACACTTTTACCTATTCTCAGTTTTACCCGGGCCACCATGGCCTTCTGGTAGGAATACCTCACGCTGGGAACTTCCAGAGCACTTACTTCCAAGCTGCCCCTGTCTCTTTCCTGACTGCCCTCCGTGAGTTGGGAGAAGACTCGGGTGCCTCAGAGGCCTGTGAACCAGATGGCGAGGTGGATGGGAACATCGCAGCTACTTCAGCCCTTTGTGTCCTTGGGCTGGGGATCCACCAACTCCTGGAAGCGCTGTCTGGAGCTGGATTCTGTGCCAAAGAGGCAGGGGTGGGAGCCTCCTCTTGCCAGCTGGAGGACAGGCACTCAGGAGCTCACGGAACCTCAGTCTGGCTAGCATTGGCTGTTCACCAGGTGAATATAACCTGGGCCAGCCCAGAAACAGCACCGGTGTAGCTGTGGCCCTCCCTGAGCTGGGCTTGACCAGACAGGGCCACGCCCTGGATCTGATACTCCCCAGGGCACACAGAGGCTGGAGAGGGTGAGGGGACTCTCGGGGAATCTTTGTCCAAGCCTCCCAGCCGGCCCAGCTCCCATCTCTAGTAAACATCAGAGATAGGATTGGGCGTAGCCAGGAAGGGTGGTAGGGTGCGGCCTGGGAGAAGAATAGCAGGATGTGGCACCGGGGCACCGTTCTGGGCACCCACGCCTGGGGCTATTGTTTAGGGCTGCCCGAGGCCCTCAACTCTCCGGGGCTTTACTAGGAAGCAGCATTCCTTCGGGACTCAGGCCCTGCCCCACCCCTGCTACAAGGATCTCCTTCCCCAGCACTGCCCCATTGGCGCTGCCCACTTGGGGCGAGCTTGGAAGTGGGAATCAGCAGCGGAGGATTGGTGTGTGCCCGGTGGGGAAATGCTGCCCTCGGCCCTCCGGGAGGGTCTGCCCGTCTGCTCGGGCTGTCTTCCTGTACCCCGGGTCTGAGTTACCCATCCTGCTGCGACACTGGAGTCTATCTCTATCTGCATCTAGATATTTGGGGGGCTGTCGTTGTGGAGGGAGGAAGGGCTGAGAGTGAAAACTTCTTTGGTTCCAATCCAGTAGGGCCGCTGGCTGATTAGAAGAGGAAGTGGCTGGTGATTTGTTCGGGGTAGAAAAGTGCTCCGTGTGTGCATGCCACAGGTGTGTGCACGCCTGTGGGTGGGTGGGGGTCGGAGGGCCTAGAGAGGGTTGGTTGGGGGGAGGAGCAAAGGAAGAGGACTAGCATCCGCAGTCCATGCTCTGAGCCTCTGGCCTCCGTGAAGGGAGGCGCCTCCCTCTGCCTTGTCCTGGGCACTGGATTTGGGGGCATAGGGCCTCACAGGCTCTGGCCCAGAGACTCAGGGCTCTGTGGACACACCCAGGCATCTTAGGGGTCTTCACCTCTTACAGGTGCTCCAGTAAGGGAAGGCCAAGGAGAAAGAAGGAGGGCAGAGGACCTGTGAGGTGGATTCCGAGAAGGGAGGGAGGGAGGGCAGAGCTGCTGCTAGGCCTCCAGTCACTGCAGAGAGGGAGCAGGGATGCTGTCGTGGGTCCCTGCATTTGAAGCTCCTCCGACTCTATAGTCCAGAAGTCACGCTGCCCCAACAAGTCAAGTGGACTTGACATCTCTGGGCCTTGCTTTCTTCACAGGTAAACTATGAGTGAGGTTGGACTGTGGGCTCTGGCCACTCTGCCCCAAGGGTGGGGGCAGGAGCGAGGAGGTTGGGTTATACACACGTCCACCTGTGCAGGAGGTGGGTGGGGGTGTCCTGTGGGCTTGTAGCCTCTGAACAGAATCTGGAGCATCAGAATGAGTGGGAATGGGGGAGCCCAAGAACTCACCTCTCCTCTGGCCCGAGGGTCCTTTGGCTTCTGGGCATCTGGAGAAAGGGGAGGTTGTGGCTACTGACCTTAAAACCTCCTGAGGAATCACATGGGAAACTGAAGCACAGAGCATGCTTTGTAAGGAAGGGGTGAAGGAAATGGAGAGTTTTTAATTTCTGGAAAAGAAGAGACTTAAGGGAGGACTCTAACAGGGCTTTTTTTTTTTTTCCTTTCCTTTTCCAATCTTTATATATTTTATTTCTTCCTGTTCTCTTACTCTGGCTAATAAAAAAATCTGGTACATATTGTATTGCAAGTGGCAATAATGGGCATTTTTTCATTCCTGTTCTCAGGCAGAAAGGTCTCCATATTTCATTTCTAAGAATACCGTTTCCTGTAGGTTTTCACGTAGATATATTTTGCAAGTTTAAGGGAGTCCATTCTATTTCTAGTTTGCTGAGATCCAGCAGGTCTTTAAGCCCACAAAGTGTGAAAGATGTTTCTTATCTGTCCAGAAGTGAAAACAAAAGGAAGTGGACTTGCTTTGCTGCTGGGAAGATTTAGGTCACTCATAGGAAGAGCTTAGATCCAAGGAAAAGGCAGCTGAGGACAATGGGTGCAGGAGATGGAAATGGGGAAATAAAGCCCAGAGAGCAGCGTCTAGCTGCTAATGACAGTAATAGTAGCTATCACCTATTACGCATCCAGCTCTGCCCGTTGCTATGCCATATATTGTCTTATCTTTCTGCAAATATGTATTGAGAACCTACTGTGTTCCAGTTACTGTACTAGACTCTGGGGCTGCAGTGATGAGCAAAAACAGGTATATTTGCACTGTGTCCTGGGGAGAGGTTTGACGGGGGAGTTTCTCAGGCTACTGGGTGAGTCAAAATAAATTAAGCATGTACCATGTGTATCGTTATAAACCATGATAAATACTTTGAAGGCCAAGTTTAGGGTGTCATGAGAATGTAAAATAGGCACATCTGATGGGCTCTGGGGTGTTAGGAGGGCTCACCTCTTCATATTAGGTTACTTATTCCCATTTTACTGAGGAGGAAGCTAGGGCTCAGAGATGTTAAGTCACTTGCCCAAGATTGCACAGCAATTAATGGGCAGAGCTGGGATTCTACCCAGGTCTGTCCCCAGAGGCCTTTCTCTCAACTACCTGACTCTAGAAGGGTCCCAGTTTGGAGGCCGGGGAGAGGATGAAATGGTCTGGTTCCAGGCCTTGACTCTCTACTTTTCCTGCCTTGTCTTGCAGCTGAGACCTTAAACCCCCTCCCATGTTCCCTCAGACTGTCAGCTCTCTCTCTCTCCCAGCCTGTCCCTCATACCTACATGACCCTGCCAGGAGCATGTGGCCCTTTCCCCAGGCCCCGCCAGGTTGCAGGTGAAGCCCTGATGGGCACACCTGGGCACGTCTTCAAAGTACGCAGTGCAGTCAGCGAGCATAACCATTCCAGGCCTGTTAGGGGTAAACCCCATGGCTGTGTGCATGAGTGTGTTTGCACATGTGTGAAGGAGTCCTATGTGTGCATCCCATCCAGAGGTGCTCACTACCTGTGTCATGGGCACGTGCAAATGTAAAGGTGCACAGATGTTCAAGCACATGGTGGTCATCCGTGTTGGCCTTAAGTATCCACGTTTGGGAACAGGAGATCAGGAGCCACCAGTCTGCGGGCCGGTGACGCAAGGGGAACAGGCAGGAGACTTTGGAGCCAGCTCACACGAAGGGTTTTCTCTTCTCTGAGGGATTTAGGAGCTGAGCTTGTCCCTAGAGCCAAAGGAAGTTGGACCCTGAGGGGAGAGAAGACCCCACATTCCTTGTGTGGGGCCTCAGGCTGTGCTCTGGGGTGTGCTAGGAGAGGGTGGCTGTGAAATGGAAAACAGCAATCAGTGGGAAACCACCCCAGAGTGTGAGCCATTGTTACAGTGATGCTGGGGAGTCTGGGACGCTGCCCTCTCTGAGGTCAAGTTAAAGTCCATGACACATGTTCCTAGGGCCCCCTGGCTGCTGGTCGCAGCTGCCCTGATCTTCCGCTCTTAATTCCTTGGCCTCCTATAGCAACAATTCATTTGAATGCTTGCCCTGTATTATTTAATCCTCATGGACACCTGTGAGGAATGGGCTTTTGTGCCCATTATATAGATGAGAGACAGAGGCTCAGAGAGGTTAATTAACTTGCCCAAGGTCACACAAGTCAGTCCCAGGTTTCTTGGACCCATAATTCTATGAGTTTTCCAAACTCTGTTCCATTGACTTCCCCAGATAGCCCTCATTTTACAGATGAAGCCCTCAGAGGTGAAGCGACTTACACAGGGACCGTCTGCTGAGTGGCAGAGCAGGGACTGCATAACCACCTTCACCCTCCACTGTGGCCCGCCTTCTCTTTATTAGTTTATCACACGTGGCTCATGCTGCTGCTCTGGGAGAGGAGAGCTAGAATGCCAGGGTCCAGAGCCTGGGGCTGTTGCTCCCCACAGAGAGACCCTCAGCCAAGTGGGCCATGGCAGGCTGGACCTTGGTTCACTCAAGGCTGTAAAGGGCCTTCTCCAACAGGCCTGTGCTGGGCGGTGGAGGGCAAGAGATGTGCCCAAGGACCCTGTCCCCCAAGCATAGACCCAGAGTGGTGCTCCCTGGGGGAGGCCCATCCAGCTGGACTAGTCCCGTTTCAGCAACAAATGGGCCCAGTGGAGGCCGAGCCAGGACCAGTGCCCAAGCCTGGAATTGAGTCGGATGCCTGTGAGGATGGGAGGGCCCTTGTCTGGGCAGCAGGGTCTGGCAGTGTTATCTGGTGGGCACCAGGCCCTGGTGACAGATTGACACCACCAAACCGGTTTGGCTGGTCACCAGGCGTCATTTTTCTTTGTTACCAGGCACTGTGCTGGAGGCCAGGATGAGGCCATTGGGAGCCCCAGGAGGCAGGCTCCCCAATGTAAACATGGTGCACAGGGCCCGGCTGGAGATACTACTGGGGGTTAAGTGTGGGTAGAAAAAGCCACCGAAGCTCAGAGGAAGGCGCTGTCCTAGTACAACACTGTCCAGTAGAAATAATGTGAACCACACGGGAACTTTTAAATTTTCAGGTGGCCGCATTAAAAAGCGCAAAAAGAAACAGGGGAAATGAATTTTAATAATGTATTTTATTTAACCCAATGTAGCCAAAATATTACAATTTCAACATGTAACCAAGAACAGAAATTATTAATGAGCTATTTTACATTCTGTTTTCCATGCTAAATCTTCAAAATCCGGTGTGTATTTTACTCCTGGAGCACATTTCCATGGGGATTGGCCACATCAAGTGCTCAGTAGCCACATGTGGCGAATGACTACAATACTGGACAGAGCAGAGGGACGGTCACCTCCTTTGCCTCCTCTGGGGATGGACTCAGGCCCCTGGTGCCTGCTGGCCTGCCCGGGCTCCCTGCGGGCGCCTGCAGCTGGGGCCTCTGGGCCGCCTGGGGAAGAAGGGATTTGAGGTAGGGGCTGGAACCCACGACGTTGGGACAGAACGGAGGAGAGAAAACCTTTACGTCCGAAGTCAGGAGCAAGGAGCGACCTGGAGGCCCGCCCGCGCCCGCGGCCGGCGGAGCGGTGGGTGTGGGACGAGGTGGCGCGGAGCCCGGCCGGGGATCAGAAGCCCACAGGCCCGCATTGTTCGCCTGTCACACTTCCTTTGGCTTTATTGCTTTTGTCCAACACCCTATTGTCTGGTTTCCTTTTGTCCCCCTTTCAGTGCTGCTGCCTTTTATTTTCCAGCCAGCCTGGTTGTTTTCATTTCTTTTGTCTGAAGTTCCTGAGAGGAAGGTTTTATTTTCAGCGGTTTGATTAATTCACAGCTTGAGCCCGGGGTTGGTTTGTTATGTAATTGCTGCCCTCAGCTCCAGGATAATGCCCCCTCCCCGGCTTCCCCGCCCCCACTTCGCTCCCCCCACCTCGGGGCTGGCTGGCGCGCCCCTCCCTGTGCCCGGATGGGCTGGGCCGCCGGCTTCCTGGACGCGCTCCAGCCCCCGGGCGATGGGGAAGGGGCCCCGGAGCTGGACCCCAACCCCGGGACGATCTGGGCTGGGGTGTCTTCTTTTCTCTGAACCTAGGTGGGATGGGGCCGTTGGTTTTAGGGTGAGGTAGGCCCCTCTCTCCTCGCCCGGCAGGGCCCACCTTTGGTCCTGGGTCTGTTCTAGGGCACCCTGCATTTTGAAAGTGAGTGGGCAGGAGAGTCTAGTCTGGTCTGATCTGTAGGGTGGAACCAAATCAAATGCATATATACCTTCTTTAACTCTAATGCTCTTTCGGTTATTTAAAAATACTGTACCTGTACTCGATTTTATACACAGCACTGTGGCAGCATTTATACATGTTATAAGAAACATTTAATTGGACAGAGTTGATAAAACATACAAATATTATATTGCTCCTGCAATTTAATTTAAAGAATATTTTACCATGCCTGGTTTTTGCCTTACATCCCCCCTAAAAATTTAATCCCCATGTAAGATTAAAAAAATTTTTTTTTTTCTTTTTTTCTGTAACAGTGCTTCTTAAACCAAGTGTGTATCAGAATCACCTAAAACACATTTGTGGGCTGCACCCTCGGGGATTCTGATTCACGGGTGGGATCCTTGACTGTGCCTCTCTAACAAGCCCCCAGCCAGTGCCGAAGCTGCAGGTCCTAAGTTAAAAAAACAAAACAAAAAACCAGTTGCCTTCAAGTCAACTCTGACTCATGGCGACCCCATGTACACCAGAGTAGAACTGTGCTGCACAGGGTTTCCAATGACTGATTTTTCCAGAGTAGATCACCAGGCCAGGCCTTTCTTCTGAGGTGCCTTAGGTGGAATCAAACCTCCAACGTTTTAGTTGGCAGCCGAGCACGTTAACCGTTTGCACGCACCATACTCTCTAAGTAGCGGTGGTTTAACAAATGCCTATACTGTGCTTACTGATGCCATGCACTGGTCCAAACACCTTACAAGTGTTCACCCATAACCCTCACAACAGCCCTCATTTTACAGACAAGGAAATGAAGTGTGGAGAGGCTAAGTAACTTGCCCTGGAGCCCAGACCACCCTAGTCCCGTCCCTGGATGCTTGCCTGGTGACTTTGGAGGGTGAGCTGGTGAGCTATGAGCACCTGCTGCTGTGGCCCTGAGCCAGGCGTGACCACGGGAAACTGCTTCCCGAGAGCCGGTGACTGTGCAGCTGCTCTGGCTTCCCCAGCCAGTAGTGTGTCAGGAGGGAGGCAGTGATGGAGAGCAGTGGAGACAGAGTCTGCACAATCGCTGGTGAAGCAGCTGCTTAAATTCAGATGCCTTCAGTGTCTAGACTCTACATGATAGACTAGCTAGATAGAAGGAAACATCTGTCTTAAACCCACTCATTCTCTCAGCCTGTTATTTTTTTCCTCACTTTTGGTAGATAAGTGGATATAAGATAACGTTTCATTTTATCTTAACTCTTCTATAAGAAAAACTCCCAGCATAAGTGTATGTCTTAGTTTGCTAGTGTAGCTGTAACAAAAAATACCACAAGTGGGTGGCTTTAAAGAATAGGAATCTATTGTCTCACAGTTTTAGGGGCTTGTTAATTGTTGTTAGGTGCCATCGCGTTAGTTCCAACTCATAGTGACTCTATGTCCAACAGGACAAAACACTGCCCAGTCCTGCACCATCCTCACAATCATTGTTATGCTTGAGCTCATTGTTCCAGCCACTGTGTCAATCCATCTCCTTGAGAGTCTTCCTCTTTTTTACTGACTCTACTATACCAAGCATGATGTCCTTCTCCAGGGATTTGTCCCTCCTGATAACATGTCCAAAGTATGTGCTCCTTGGAAACTCTGTGGAGCACAATTCTACTCTGGTACACATGGGGTCGCCATGAGCATTCTGGCTGTACTGCCTCCGATACAGATTTGTTCGTTCTTTTGGCAGTCCATGATATATTCAGTATTCTTCACCAACACCATAATTCAAAGGCATCCATTGGTCTTCTGTCTTCCTTATTCATTGTCCAGCTTTCACATGCATATAAGGTGATTGAAAACACCATGGATTGGGTCAGGTGCACCTTAATCTTCAAAGTGACATCTTTGCTTTTTAACACTTCAAAAAGGTCTTTTGCAGCAGATTTGCCCAATGCAATGTGTCATTTGATTTCTTGACTGCTGCTTCCATGGGCCTTGGTTGTGGAAAAAACCCGTTGCCGTCAAGTCCACAGAGTAAAACTACCCCATAGAGTTTCCAAGGAGCACCTGGTGAATTTGAACTGCTGACGTTTTGGTTAGCAGTCATAGCTCTTAACCACTATGTCACCAGTGTTTCCATCACAGGACTCATTGTGGAAAACGGCAGAGAGCACTCTTCTGGATTTCTCCTCCTCACCTACAGGCTTCGTGAGACCAGAACCATAAGAAAGGTGTGGAAGTTCAGTCATCCAAATGGGAGGGGTATGAGGTGTAGGGGGTAAGAGAAAAGGGTCCCAGATCAAGGTACCATCTTCTCTCTATCTTCCATACTTCTGGACTTTGTCGGGGTAATCAAAATTTGCAAAGAACCCAAAATTCTTTTGGATCTTTGACAAGAAACGACTCATAATTAGCAATGTATTTCATCAGTAAGTACTTCAAGTCCTTTTCACTTTCAGCAAGCAAGATTGTGTCATCTGCATATCACAGGTTGTTAATAGTCTTCCTGCAGTCCTGATGCTGCATTCTTCATATACTCTAGCTTCTCTGATTATTTGTTCGGCATACAGATTGAATAAATATGAAAGGATACAACCCTGATGCACAGCTTTCCAGATTTTAAACCACTCAGCACCCCCTTATTCTGTTCAATCAACTGCCTCTTGGTCTATGTATAGGTTCCTCAAGAGCACAATTAAGTGTTCTGGAATTCCCATTCTTTGCAATGTTATCCATAAGTTGTTATGATCCACACAGTTGAATGCCTTTGCATAGTCAATAAAACACAGGTAAACATCTTACTGCTATTCTCTGCTTTCAGCCAGGATTCATCTGACATCAGCAATGATATCCCTCTTTCCATGTCCTCTTCTGAATCCTGCTTGAAATTTGGAGGCTAGGAGTCTGAATTCAGGTCGTCAGCAGGGCTGTGCCCTCTGGCTAAAAGTCTAAATCAGGGCTTCCGCTCGAGGGCAAGTTTCTTTTCAGCTCTGGGAGCCCTGGGCGTTCCTTCTTGGCGTTCTTTGGTTTGTAGATGGATCTTCACGTGGTCTCTTCCCTCTCATTCAGAAGGGATTAGATTTAGGACCCCACCCTATTCTGATATGTCCTTCTTAACACAACACAAGAAAACATGATTTTCAAACAGGTTCACATTCACAGGTACAGGGGTTAGGACTTTGTATCTTTTGAGGACACAATTCAATCTGTAACAGTGTATTATATAGGGCAGTTGATATTCTGAGAACTAACCCATTGGGATAAAGTCAGTTCCGACTTGCAGCAACCCTATAGGACAGAGTAGAACTGCCCTATACGGCTTCCAAGGCTGCAAATCTTTACTGAAGCAGACTGCGGAGCGGCTGGTGGATTTGAACCACAACGTTTTGGTTAGCAGCTGAGCATTTAAACCACTGTGCCATCAGAGGTCCTTCCTTGGAACTCGGTGAATGATACCTTTCATTTTGGGGAGATATTAGGGAGTGGTGGGACTAAGACAAACTGGCCTGCTACTCAGTTCCAGCCAATTGTTGCCAAAGGCCCACTTCAAGAAGAGTTGAAATCCAGATTTTTATGCGATACGTACTGATTTTTTAAATTTTGGTCACTAATTACATACACATGCATACACAAACATAGATACATATATGTATATGCAGTCGACCCTCGTTATATGAAGACTCCGTATTCACAAATTCATCTAGTTACTAAAAATACTCGTGGAGCTTTCCAGGTCAGTGTCAGCTGACATAGAAAAAGGCTGACTCAGTATGTTTGTGGGGACTTTATAGAACATAACTACACTGAGTCCCTGGGTTAAGAACTTCCAATTTATAGACAACTGTACTTAAGAATGAACTGCCATAAAGCCTATTACATTAAAATTTTGAGTTAAACGAATGGTTTGTAATAACGAATGGATGCACTACTTTATGACGCTCATGAAAACATTGCGTGGCTTCAGCGTTTCATGCAATCGAGGAAGGAGAATGCCGTCCGCCATTTTAAGTCTGATCATATTGCCGTCAATGCTGCATTAAGTGGGTGACTTTGTATTTGGCTTGAGTTTTCCTCTTATTTACCCTTGGAACCACGGCCGGATAAAGGTATGTGAGGGTTCTAAGTGTTAATAATCTGTGGTGAACCCTCCTCTGTTTATTCACACATTCGCACAGGATATGTGTATTTTATATATATATATACATGTGTTTTATATGTGTCTGTGTGTCTTAGCTATCCATGATGTAACTTCTGTTTTAAATGTGAGTATAATGTTAGCGACTGAACGCAAAAGTTCCCTATGCCATTTTAGTAGAATGAGATGAACTGGATAATAAAATTTTTAGTGCATGTGGGGTACTAAGATTTTTACCACATACCACATTTTCTACAAAAAGAATATTCCACATTATTCTACAACAAAGAAAATGACTCAGCGAACTTAGTTGTTTCAACAATCAATGTAAAATTCTGTTGTTCTCCCACAATGAAAAATTGACTTTCACCAGTTTTGCTTTAAACGGCTCATACTTCAATTTTAATGCTCGTTTCGTAATAATGCTGTAATTATAAATGAACAAATGTCATAAAAGGAAATTTACTGATCAGGAAACATATTATAACAAATGGCTATGTTTTAGTTTTAGATAGATTTTCATCAGCCGGTACCCCTGTTTTGTTGATGCCCTAGGCGCATTCTTACCTTGCTTATTGGGTAATCTGTTCCTGTTTGTAACCATGACTCCAAAGCGTAAATCCAATGCGAGTGCTGGCGATGCATCAGAGAAAAGGAAAATGATCACGATTGAAAAGCAAGTGGAAATAATAAAGCGATTGGAAAGAGGTGAAACACCATAGGTCATTGGCAAAGCTTTAGGCTATAGTCGTTCAGCGATTGGAAAAATTTTAAAGAATAAAATGAGAATAATGGAGCGTATGAAAGGCTCTGCCCCGGTGAAAGGTACAGTTATTACTAAGCAACACAGTGGCTTTATTACTGAAATGGAAAGGCTATTGATAATTTGGTTAGATGATCAAAATCAGCATAATATGCCTACTAGCCTTACTTTAGTGCAGGAAAAGGCTCGATGCCTTTTGAGTGATTTGAAAGCTGCACGTGCAGTAGATGAAGGTGATTGTGATGAAGACTTTGTTGCGAGTAGGTAGGGGTTGGTTCAGTCGATTCAGAGTGAGGACAGATTTATTTAGTATTAAAATGCAAGGCGAAACGGCGATGGAATGAGTGTGTTAACCTTTAATTATGATCTTTTTTTTCTTTACGAAAACTTCTAAGAACTTTTTTTTTTTTTTTTACAATACTGTGTATCTACACATACAGGTTCTCTCTCTCTTTTCAGTACAGTTACCGTATGTAGTTAATTTTATTACTACTGTATTATCATTATGTTTAAGATATTTTAGTGTATTTGGAAGTGTTTTATATGCATAGAAAGGTAAAATGTACTGTATATTTTAGGCAAACATTTGACTGACACTAAATAGGAACCGTACGTACCTGTTCCAATTTCCTGCAAATTCAAGTTAAAGACAGACTTAGGAACGGATCTTGTTTGTAACCCAGGGATTGCCTGTACTGCGAATAACAAGAATCAAATACATATGTATTTATATATGTATGTATGTGTATATGTACATATGTATATATGTACTTGTATGTCTGTATATACGTATTTATACGTATGTATGTATATATGTATGTATGGACATGTACATATATGTATGTACGTTTGTACGTGTATATAAATGTATGTGTATATATATGTATATATATATAGTCTTCGGCTCTGTTGGGCTCAATTGCTGGCCTCCTTAGGTGAACTCATCAACCCGTTAGTCCCAACTTTGCAACAGGCAGGGAGTGACAAAGGTTAGGCTCAACTTTCTCTAGACCTTTCTATTAAATCTTAAATTAAAATTAAATTGAAACATTTAAAAAAGAGGGACCCAAAGGCCTTTTCTGAATTTTCACTGTGGGTTCCATAATGTAAGCTTACGTTTTGTATAACTGAGTGTGCCTGTCTGTGGCGCGCCAGGGGGCATTGGGGCTGGGGGAGCCGAGGGTGCAGTCACTGCCTCTGCTGCGAGGGCGGAAGTCTCCGTCAGCCCTGTCAGACCTCAGCTCACCCTGCTCCTCCTCCCTCAGGATGTCCATGAGGAGCCCCGTCTCTGCCCAGCTGGCCCTGGATGGCGTTGGCACCATGGTGAACTGCACCATCAAGTCGGAGGAGAAGAAGGAGACTTGCCACGAGCCTCCCCAGGGATCAGCTGCTGCAGCTGAACCCCAGCCTGGAGACCCAGCCCAGGCCCCTCAGGATGGCGCTGACCCCCAAGCTCCAGCCCAGGTGCCCAGCACTATCCCAGGGGTTCCTGGGTCAGTGTTCCCATCCCTGTTCTGTAGCGTCACACCATTGCCATTGGCTTGTCCTCTAGGCTGAAGCAGGCAACCTCCCCTAGCTAGGCAGCAGGTACGGGCAGAAAAATTCATTGTTGGGGTAGGAGGTTACTTAGGTGAGCGGGGAGGGGCTGCTAATGAGTTCAGCCTGAGGCTGGAAACCAGGTCATCCGGCAAAGCAGGACATGGACACACTCCTGTGCTCACTCACCTCGAACCAATCCAAACCAGTTGCTGCTGAGTCCGACTTATGGTGACCCCATGTGTGTCAGAGTAGAACTGTGCTCCATAGGGTTTTCAGTGGTTGATTTTTGGGAAGTAGATCACCAGGCCTTTCTTCTGAGGTGCCTCTGGGTGGACTCAGACCTTCAGCCTTTTGGTTTGCAGCCAAGCACACTAACCATTTGCACCACCCAGGGACTCCTCCTGTTCACCTACTGTGTGCTAATAACACTGTGCCCAGCACTTGGGGACTTACTAAGAATACTTGGGGAGATGAAATAGACACACTCAAAGTTTGACTTAAAAGTGAAAATGAGCTTTTTCATCTGATTTGAGAAAATCCGCCTTATTACCTAAGCAAGAGTTAGATCACTGTTAAAGACAATACAGTTCCTCACCCTTTAAAAGAGCAGTTGAACTATATGATCAGTAAGGATTCTTCATGTCTTTAAGATCCTGTGGTTTCATGCAGAAGGCATAAAAAGGGAACAACATATAATTAAAAGGCAAATGAGTGGAAGTGAGGAGGGTTTGAGGGCTCTGAGGGGTTTAGTGGTGAGGGGGCAGTGATCAAGGAAGACTTCCTGGAGGAGTAGGGCCTCAAGCTGGACCTTAAAGGATGGGGGAGGACTCAGATGAGAAGAGGGGAGAGAAGAGGGCTTCTTAAGAAATGGTGGGGTGGGGGCGCTGTGAGGAACTGGCCTGGCTGGAGCAGTGCGTTTCTGCAAGGGAGTAATCATTAATAGGTGGCTTTTGGCCTGTGACTGCAGTGGCCAGCCCCATCCACATACATTAACTCCCTTGATCCCATCAACAGTCCCATGACGGGAGGTATGAGTATTTCTATTTTCAGAAGAGGAAAGTCAGGTTCAGAAGGGTTCAGAGACTCATGTGGGATCAAGCAGCTTGTGAGTCACCAATCCCAGATGGAAACCCAGGTCTTTTGTCTTGAAATCTTTTGTTCTTTTCACTGTATCAAGTAAGGTCTGAGCAAAGACTGGGACAGTGGGGGAAAAGGAGCCCTACCCGGTGAGCAGCAGGGGTGGGTGGAGACTCTGGGATCCCTTCAGGGCGAACGTCACTGGGATGGCTCAACCCTCCTGCAGGCTGTCTCCCCCTTCTCTTGGGGGTGACAGTGACAATTCAGGGTGTCTTACAGGACTGTAGCTCTCCAGAGAGGAGTGGGTCCCCAGAACCCAAGAGACCAGGAGCTGTTGAGGCTGCTTCTGGAAGCCAGGAGAAGCTGGACTTCAATCGAAATTTAAAGGAAGGTAAGATGTCTGGCCTAGATAGAGACAAGGGCCTGGGGCAGAGAGGGGGTGGGTGGGAGAGTTGTTCCTGATCCCTCTGCTGTCTTCCAGTTGTGCCAGCCATAGAGAAACTGCTGTCCAGTGACTGGAAGGAGAGGTTTCTGGGAAGGAGTTCTGTGGAGACCAAAGATGTCAAAGGTAAAGGCCTGCATGGGTGGGCAGTGAGATGTTTGAGCCCCCTCTCCCTGCTGCATGCCTGGCCTGGCCGTGAGTCTGGGTCTGTAATTCTGGGTAGTGCAGTCTTGGAAAGAGATTCTTGGTGCCCTCATGCTTGGCTTGTGCCACTCTGGGTCCTGCCTGGCCCTAAACCAAAACCAAATCAAACCCACTGCCGTCCAGTTGATTCCAACTCATAGCGACCCTATAGGGCAGAGTAGAACCGCCCCCATAGGGTTTCCAAGGAGCGGCTGGTGGATTTAAACTGCCAACCTTTTGGTGAGCAGCCATAACCCTTAACCACTGTGCCACCAGGGCTCCCTGCCTGGCCCTTAAAACAAAACAAAACAGAAACCCGTTGCCATTGAGTCGATTCCAGCTCATAGCGACCCTATAGGACAGAGTAGAACTGCCCCATAGGGTTTCCAAGGAGTGCCTCGTGGATTCAAACTGCCAACCTTTTGGTTAGCTGCCATAGCTAACCACTGCACCACCAGGGTGCCTGCCTGGCCCTAGGGGGTGTTAAAAATCTAAGTGCTTAGAGAAACACCCAAAATTGGTGTAACAGAATATGTTTGTTGTGAGTAGATATGATTTGAACGGGGAGCGCCAACCCGAACATCTCAGGAAGACCCATGAAAGCGGGTCATATAGATCATCGTTATGTTAGTTTATCAGGAGGTAACATCAGTGTTCCAGGTGGCTGGAAAAACAGAGTCACTCAGGACATGCCATACATTTTCCAGTCAGACCCTGGGGGTTCCTGCTCCTTGAAAGCACAAATAGATAATTCTCTGAAAGAGCCCAGTGCCTTAAGGGGAAAGGATGGCCACTAAGCTGTTTACTAGGCTATTGTTTGACTTCCTTAAAGGCTCAAGGTTCAAAAGGACACCTGAGGGCAGAAGGCCTGGGTAGGCCACCCCAGTTCCATGAACCCAGAAGTCTGGATTCCAGGAGAGTCAAAACGGTTTTGTCAGAGGTTACCACCATCCCTTACTTGGTCCCCCAAGTGTTAGGTTTGGCTTATTCCCATACAGGAGTGGCCTGATGGAAATTAAATCCCATAATGGATTCTGCCTCTTAGCAGACCCTTGTGACCTTGAGCGTGCCATTGCCACTCCCTGGGCCTAACTGCAAAATGAGCCCAAAGCTCCCTTTTGCCATGAATAATTCTGGGCCACCAGGGCCCTACTAAGTGAATGAGAAGTGGGTTCATTAGAGTGACAGTTTTTCCAGTGTGTGATCATCACACCCCTAGAGGGAACTTTAAAACAGGGCAGATGCCCAGGCTCCATCCCCCATCTACTGGGACGCCCCCCAGGGGAAGGGAGCCTGGCCTCAGTATTTCTCACACGCTCCTTGAGTGATTCTGATACAAATGGTCTGCAGCCTGAAGCTTAGGAATGAACAATTGTAATGAATAATTGCACCAGACAATGAGCTAAACTGGAAGGCAGAGAAGCACCAGCATTAACTGGTTGAGAACCGCGTACCAGACACTGGTCTGAGAGCTTTGCATACAGTATCTCATTTACCTCTCACAGCAGCCCTGTTAAGTGGTTGCTATCATGCTCGCTTACAAATAAACTAAGGTGCAGGGAAGTTCAGTAGCTTGCCCAAGAGCTCCCAGGTGGGATGGGTTGAACCCGGATTTGTCTTGCTCCAAAGCCGGTGCATGTCCCACTGCACCCTCCTGTGAGACCATTGTCCTGTCTGCACCGCACACTCGAGGCTGCGTGCTCGAGGGGCAGGTCGGGTGCTGAGATGGCCCATCATCAGAATTTCCAGGGCCTGGAGTTGGTGTCTGATGGTGGGGAAGTTCTAGGCCCTGCTAGTTGTGAGGATAACACAGTGAGGAATCCCCTCCAGAGCAGAGGCCGTGTCTCAGTCATCTCTGTCGCTTAGCTTCTCACAGGGGCCTGGGACAGAGCAGTTGCTCAGTAAATGGGTGGATGGATGGATGGATGAACAAATGAAAAACTTCAATTGTGGCTCTTTCACTATGGGGCAGGGACCCAGGAGAGCCTGGCAGAGAAGGAGCTCCAGCTTTTGGTCATGATCCACCAATTGTCTACCCTTCGGGACCAACTTCTGACGGCCCACTCAGAGCAGAAGAACATGGCTGCCATGCTTTTTGAGAAGCAGCAGCAGCAGATGGAGCTGGCCCGACAGCAGCAGGAGCAGGTAGGTCCCCCTTGGTGCTTAGCTGTCTTTCCAGGTGAGGTCTCTGTCGGGCTCTGCGAAGGAGCACCATGGGGGCAAGCCTAGCCAGTGCAGGCTGCAGCCTGGGGCAGGTGGGGAGGGGGCTGCAGACGGGCTGTAGGGTTCCCACCTGTAGAGCGGGTTAAGGTGGTGGCAGGGTGCTTAAGAGACTCTGCAGTAAGAGCAGCTGATGGCTTCCTGCCCAACCCCCATCCCTGGTCCTCTGAGGGAAGGGTCAGCTCCCCACAAAAGGAGAATAAATTCTGAGGGGTAACTGTTCTATTCTGCCCTCTGCCCAGCCTTCTCAGTGGTTTGCCCCAGTGTGGATGGCAGGGTTGGGTAGAGCCAAGAAAGGTGGCTCCGTGGGAGCCAGGGGCACCCGGAGCCTAATGTCCAGGGCCTCTTGGCCCACTCTTTCCCCTCAACCAGATTGCTAAGCAGCAGCAACAGCTAATCCAGCAGCAGCATAAGATCAACCTCCTTCAGCAGCAGATACAGGTAAAGGGAGGGGAGAGCTGGGAGGAGAAAGAGGGCCAGGGGGTTGACACCTGCCTGCAGAGGTGCCAGGGAGAGGGAGGGAACAGGGATGTGGATTAAGCTAGAGTCACCAAGAGCAGGACCGCTTGGGCATGACCCTAAGGAGGGGGCTCTCATTTATGCTCTGGCCCCTTCCTAAGTCTTCTTTCTCTGTTTTAAGGAAGGGGCCCAGAGTATCTTCCTCTCCAGCTAGGAATTGAGGGCAGGTAGACAGGGGCTCCAGGAGGTGGTGTGGGATCAGATGGGCCCTTTTGAAGACTATCCCTGTTCATTAACCTCTTGCTTCTCATGGATGGGTCCATCCTGTATCCTGGGCTGACCACGGCTGGGTAGCCCTTTGGGCCTCTGGGGACTCACAGGATTTCTTCGCCTTCAGCAGGTCAACATGCCTTATGTCATGATCCCAGCCTTCCCTCCAAGCCACCAACCTCTGCCTGTCACTCCCGATTCCCAGCTGGCTTTGCCTATTCAGCCCATCCCCTGCAAACCAGGTAAGCGTGTGTGGGGAGGGGTCCCGCCACCAAAGCTGACTAATTATGAGGTGGTCAGGAAGGAGCCCTGGAATTGTTCTCATCCATTAATTTGCTGCGTGACCTTTTGGGGCCTTAGTTTCTGGATCTGTCCAGTGGAAGAATAATTCATTCTTTCTGAAGTTCACTGGAAAAATGAAAAGAAATGGCATATTGGAAACCATAGAGTATTTGCCAGATGTAAGCTGATGTGGCTATTCAAGGGCTTGTGTACCCAGTTCTGGTACCAGAACCATGAACTCTACTGAGCGTTAGTATCTTGAATATTAACTGAGACTTAATGCCTCTCCCAAATCCCAACAGCCAGCATTTCTGCCTTCTCGTCCTTGCTCTGCCCTGGCCATACCATTCCTGTCTTCCCCCAGTCACTGAGATTCAACAAACAGACCGAGCACTCACCACGTGTCAGACACTGCAGTGCTGGGGCGGCCGTGGCGGTGACTGGATAGGGTCCCTGAGCTTCAAGAATTTACAGTCTGGGGAGGGAGAAGGAGACAATAACTGGGGAACCAGGGAAAGCTTCTTGGGGAGACATTTGATCTGGTCCTGGGAGAATGGGTAGGACCTGAGAGGGTGAAGCTGAGAGTGGAGGTCATTGGGAAAGGCCAATCCAGGCAGAGACATCGGGGTCCTAGGCAGGAAGCTGCAGAGGAGGGTTCAGAGAGGGTTGAGAGGAGGCCATGCCAGGAGTAGTGAGACTCAGCTGGGAGGGCAGTTGGGGCCGGAGCACGGAGCTTGGAATGGATTCTGTAGGACATAGAACACATTTAACTGCTTGACTAGAGACTGTGTGGTCACTCTGGTTGTGGGGTGATAAGGAATGGAGGGGGGACCAGCAGGACCAGGTGTGAGGCTGTTGAAGTGATTCCTGTGATTGGGGATGACAGCTGAACTGGGGCAGTGACCGTGGGGATGGAGACAGAGAATTGTTAGCCCATAATAATGAAGCGTCACAAGGACAGGGAAGAGATGTCACCCATATTTGGCCCAGGAGTGTGAATGGCTTTAAAGTCAATTCCCTTTGGTCCATCCTCGCCGATCCACCAGTGAGAAAGAGTAGGAATGAGAAATCCTTCTGGGAGAGTTCCTTTGGCTGGGGATGGCAGTGGTTAGAGCCAAGCTGGGTCAGCCCTGAGGCTCTGCCCCCCTTGTGGTGCTGGGACCTCGTCGAGCAGGGCGTCTGCTGTTCTGTGCTCATCCAGGATTTTTCTCCTTGCCGCCTTTTCCATAGTGGAGTATCCGCTGCAGCTGCTGCACAGTCCCCCTGCCCCAGTGTTGAAGAGGCCTGGGGCCATGGCTGCCCACCACCCCCTGCAGGTACTGCCCTGCCCAGCTGGCCTGGGCCCCCCCACCCCACGATATGATGGCTGGTTGCCCCCCGGGGAGGTTGGGCGTGTGCGATGGTGAATGCTGGCAGCCTCCGTTCTTGTTCAGCTGCTCCTTTGCCTTCTTTTTCTGTCTCCTTGTCTTTCCTGGGTATGCTGGGCTTTCTTTCTGCGTCACCATCTGTCTCCTCTGTTCCTCTTCGGGGGTTTCCTTTGGTGTCTCACCCTCTGACCTGGGTCTCCCCCAGGAGCCCTCCCAGCCCCTGAACCTCACAGCCAAGCCGAAGGCCCCAGAACCGCCCAGCACCTCCAGCTCCCCCAGCCTGAAGATGAGCAACTGTGGACCCCGCCCCCCCAGTCATGGGGCCCCCACGCGGGACCTGCAGGCGAGCCCCCCCAGCCTGCCTCTGGGTAAGCCCTTCCCAGAGGAGAGCCTAGGAGGCATGACATGACCTTGGGCATGTCCCCTCCTGTCTCTGAGTTACAGTTCTTGTAAATCAAGGGGTTAGACTTGCTCTCCTAGGTTCCTTTAGTTCCAACATTCAGTGTCTCATAAGGCTTCCTCCTCTTCACCTTCCCTCCGTATCAATGTGGGCACCCAGGCATCAGGAGTCCAGGCCACAGCATCTGTTAGCACTGCATAGAAGCCAGTGCTAATGGCGGCCCCTTGATGTGCCATGCAGTGGCCCTGGGGAGGGAGTGCTAACTCACAGGAGGGCACGGCATGGAGGCTGCTGGAGGAGGGTGCAGCAGGGTCAGGTTTGGACTTGGGCTCAGTAGACCCCTTCAGCGCTCTCTTCCCTCCCCCCCTTCCCAATAGGCTTCCTTGGTGAAGGGGACGCCGTCACCAAAGCCATCCAGGACGCTCGACAGCTGCTGCACGGCCACAGTGGGGTCTTGGAAAGCTCCCCCAACACTCCCTTCCGTAAAGTATGGGCCCCAGCTCCCCTGCCCTGGGAGCAGTGGACACGTGGTGGCCAGGGGTGGGAAACTCAGAGTGTGAGGCCATCCAAAGGAGGGGCGGTGGGGGGAGGCAGAGGGACTGCTGTACAGGTCACCCCTGTCCACCCCAGGACCTCGTTAGCCTGGACTCGTCCCCAGCCAAGGAGCGGCTGGAGGAGAGCTGCGTGCACCCTCTGGAAGAAGCCATGTTGAGCTGCGACATGGACGGTGAGGGCCCCAGGCTCAGGGCTGACGGGCAGAAGGGCCTGCTGCTGCTTCCACACCAGGGCCAGGGTGGGTCGGTCGTCCGTCCCCGAGCCCCTGGCTCCCTCAGTGTGTCTGCGGAGTCTTCTTCAGGCGTGCGTGCTTCTGTTGTCCCATTGTCTGTTGGCCATCTCCGTACCTGCTTTCCTCCATCTTGTCACTGCGGGGCCTCTGCTCTCTCTCCTGAGGGCCTTGGCTCCCTTGTGTGTCTGTCCATTGTCTGTCTCTGGGTCCCTGACTGGGCCTCTGCTGATACTTCGCTGCCAGCTGTTGGTTTCCTCTGCACCCGTCTTGCCTTGCTTGTCCTGGGAGCCTCCCTGGCGCCTCCTAGTGGTCAAGTAGGGGCCGCCTATTTTCTCCCTGCCCTGGGTAGACTCCTCACCCCAGACAGGCTACACAACTGACTCAACCCCTGCCCCCCAGGCTCCCGCCACTTTCCCGAGTCCCGGAACAGCAGCCACATCAAGAGGCCCATGAACGCCTTCATGGTGTGGGCCAAGGATGAGCGGCGGAAGATCCTCCAAGCCTTCCCAGACATGCACAACTCCAGCATCAGCAAGATCCTCGGTGAGGGCTGGTGGCTGGGGCTCCGGGGGCCATAGTCCAGCAGGACCAGAGCTTGCTAGGGGATATTCCACCCCATGTTGAACTCTGGTGGAATCTGATGAGGCGGCGGGTGTCGGGAGGTGTGGGGGCAGCTGGGTCCTGGGGTCTTATACCATTGTAGGGCTCTTCTGGAAGCACCTGCGCCCAAGTACCAAGAACCTCCCCAGCCCCAAAGTGCCGCTAGAGACCTCCCATTCCCTCATCCCCACTGTCCCTGCATCTTGATCGGCATCTTTACCCTGTTTCTGCCCTTCCCAACCCACTGTGAAGAGTTTCCCAGACTAGAGTCCCAACCCAGTGGAGAAACGAGTGTGTGTGCACCATCTACTCATTCTACCAGTGTTTCTATTTTGTACCTGCTAACCCTGGTGGCACAGTGGTTAAGAGCTACAGCTGCTAACCAGTAGGTGGGCAGTTCAAATCCACCAGGTGCTCCTTGGAAACTATAGGGCAGTTCTACTCTGTCCTAGAGGGTCACTACAAGGTGGAATTGACTTGATGGCAAGGGATTTTTTTTTTTTTTTTTTTTAATGTGTGGGTCCAAAGGCAGCAACCTGTTCTGTAGCACTTCTCACGTGCACTTTCTCACAATAATACAGATGTACCCAAGAACCTACTGCAGAGGAGAAGGGTGTGTGTTGTGCACTCTTTGGCCCCTGATCCTCTCCACTCTTTGTCCAGGCCCTTGGAGCTGGCTCTGGCAGGTGACAGGAGAAACCAGTGCTGCTAGACTTTGTAAATCACATGTTCTAACTGGAGGCGTCCAGGGAGGGGTGTAGGCAGGGCAGGTAGGGCTAGAAGAGAGCAGTGGTTTTCAAGATTGAGCCTTCTCCAGTGTCAATGCGGGTCCCTTGTCAACTGCGACTAGGTATTTTGTCCTGAGCTGGGTTTGTCCTGTCTGGGTTTGGGAGCCCTGGGCTGGCTGCTCTTTTGTTTATGCAAACCAGGCAGACCTAAGGCCTCCTAGTTTCTAGTCTGTTGGGGAGGCAGGTGGGTGCTGCGTCTTCAGCTAGCAATTGTGTGCTCGTATACAGGCAGCTTCGTTCTTGCATTTGCACGACATCCAACCAGGCACTCTCACCTGTTATTACTGTTTACCTATCTGGGGGCCAAAGTCTTCTCGGAGCCTCCAGGGCCCGCAGGGGTGGGGGTGGCCAGCTGGGCCCAGCACTGACGCGTGCCCCGGGGCTGGCCAGGCTCCCGCTGGAAGGCCATGACCAACCAGGAGAAGCAGCCCTACTATGAGGAGCAGGCGCGGCTGAGCCGGCAGCACCTGGAGAAGTATCCTGACTACAAGTACAAGCCGAGGCCCAAGCGCACCTGCATCGTGGAGGGCAAGCGGCTGCGGGTGGGCGAGTACAAGGCCCTGATGAGGACCAGGCGCCAGGACGCCCGCCAGAGCTACGTGATCCCGTAAGCAGGTCCTACCCAGGCAGCTCTGTGTGTGTGTAGCTCACGTGAGTGGCTGGGTGGTACCAGTGCGTGGCTTGCCTTTGCATGCAACGCCTTTGCATGCAACACCAGGGGTGCAGTGTGTGTGTGTGTGTGTGTGTGTGTGTGTGTCTTTGTCGATCTGCATACCCATGTGGGGCTGGGCCTGTGTGTGTGACTCCAGGGGCACTGAGCATGGCTCCGCGTGTGGCTGTGGCAGGCACTTTGTAATTAAAGGTACGGGTGTGTAACTATGAGTGACTGCATGTGAACTGTGATGTGTGATTCATCCAAGTGACTAAGCATTATTAGGGTGTGGCAGGGCCTGTGTGGGTGACTCCAGGGGTCACTGAACATGGCTGTGTGTGTGTGGCTGTGCTGGGTACTTTGTGGATGACGTAGTTATGTGACGAGAGTGACTGTGGCGGACTGGTCACATGTACCTGGACAGTTTCTGCCTCCGGGTCCCATTTCTGAGGAACACAATAAACACTCCAAGGTATTAAAACTCAAAAGTATTCGTCAGGCGGAAGGGTTCTTGATGTGACCATGGAATTCACCCTCATGGGTTCGTTAAACTCCCCAAGGGCATTTAAAATACGATCAAATCTCCAAAAATGGGATTCGCACACAGTCTTCCAAGAATATTATCTGCAGAACATGCCCATGACCTGGACTACGTATGTGTGTGGCTGAAGCTGACAGCAAACTTGGCCGTTAGAAAGTGGACCAGAGGGCGGGTGTTACGAGTCACGGAGGCCAGCAGGTGTGGGGTGGGAGTGCATGGGCTGAGGAGGCCTGGTGGGAGCTGAGTTGGGGTGGAGGTGAGGGTGGGTCTGTAACCGCACCCCTTCTCGGCCTCTCAGCCCGCAGGCCGGCCAGGTGCAGCTGAGCTCCACAGATGTCCTGTACCCTCGGGTGGCAGGCATGCCCCTAGCACAGCCCGTGGTGGAGCACTATGTGCCCCGGAGCCTGGACCCCAACATGCCTGTCATTGTCAACACCTGCAGCCTCAGAGAGGAGGGCGAGGGCGCTGAGGACAGGCACTCGGTGGCCGATGGCGAGATGTACCGGTACAGCGAGGATGAAGACTCAGAGGGCGAGGAGAAGAGCGATGGGGAGTTGGTGGTGCTCACAGACTGAACCTGGCTGGACCGGACCCCTCCTCCCTTGGGGAAGACCTTGCCCCAGACCGATGGGCACAGCCAGCCAACCTAGACTATGTTGGTACTTGGACTTGGGTGTGCCCGGGAATCGAGTACAGCTGTGCACCTGTAGATACATTCATGAGGGGACATGCCCCCTCCCCACCATACCTGTAGGCACACCTGAGGGGCTGTTGGCCTAGGTGGGTGGGGCCTTCATGGTGGGGATGAGCTGAGCTGGCTGAGCTCCTTGGCCCTTGGGGCCCATGGCCAGGGGACAAGAGTATGACCATCTCCTTGTGTGGATCTACCCACTCGGGGGTATGGCAGCTACGGGCCTGTCCCTCTGGGGCCACGTGCTTTTTGTCTCCATTCTTATCCTGGCTGGACCAGCCCCCACGGGACCAGGACTCCCTCCTACACCCCCCCAGACCACTCCTCTGTCTACAAGATCACTTTGTACTTGTGCAAAAGGGCCTCTCTGTCCCTTGCTGTCTTTTTCTTCTTTTGCTAAGCCCATCGTGCCTCTGGCTGCTCTGTGTGTGTGTGTGTTCATATGTTCATTGCACACAATATTTATTGAGTGCCCACTACGTGCTGGGCACTGTTGCTGAGTTCCTGTGGGTGTGTCTTTCGATGCCACTCTTGCTTCTCTGGGGGCCTCCTCCTGTGCTTCTCTGTGTCCCCAAATTGCTACCTCTTTGTCAGTCTAGGTGTCTCAGGTTCTGTGTGTCCTTGTGTGCATCTCTCTGTCCTGTCTGTCTGTAGGGCCCTCTCTCTTTTCTCTCTCCTGTCTGGGTCTCTCTCCCTGCCCCTTTGATGCCCTCTGGAGTCTCTGAGTCCCTTCAGGCCCCCTGATCTGGGCCTGGGCCCGGGCCCATCAGCCTCCCTGACATCCTGCCCCCTTTGCTCCCTCCCCGCCTCTGCCAGTCCGTTCCCACAGAGCCATTTTTAGCTCTGAGCAGCATGGGAACGTGTTTCAGCCTCCAAGGGGCTTTGCCTGGTGCCCCAGCCTCTGGTCCTAACATGAGGCCCAGGAGTGGGAGCAGGAAGATTGATGGTGCCCCCTTCCTGTCGGTGACGTATGGCCTGGAGAGCAGGGATCTTGGTGGCAGCTGGCCTCCATTCCATCCTCATGGGGTGGGGGTGGGGTCTCCCATTCCTGGGAGGGGGTTGGTGAGGAGAGGACTTAGACTTCCTCCCTCATCCCCAGCCACTCCTGCCCCACCCAGCCCCCCTGCCCTCTCCCCACCCTCCTCCCACTCCACACTGGGAAAGGTGTCTCGGTTCCAAAGTTATTTCCCTAAGAAAATCAAGTCCCGTTGGAGCCTGACTCCAAAGATCTGTAACAGCCCTGGGGTCAGGGGGGGAAGGAACCCCACATTCCACAGGGGCAGACGTGGAGCCTGTGCCTGCACCCCATCTTCTCCCCTCCCCTTACGACCCCAGCAACTCCTCCAAGCCCCCACTTTTCTCCAGGCTGTTTTCTTTTTTACAATTGTAAACATAGATAGTGCTTTATTTTGTTAATAATAAGAGAATGATGAGCAACTTAACCAGCACATTTCTCCTGTTTACACTTGGGGGGCGGGGATGTTTTGTGTTCTGTTGGCATAATAAAGACAGACCGTTTCAGAATCTGGCCCTTGCGCGGGGGAGGTGGGGCGAGGCTGGCCTTAACCCAGAATTCCTAAATGTACTGCTAGCCCAGGCACCACTGCCCCCTGGTGGCAGCTCGCAGCAGCTTCAGGTGTGGGGCCTAGAAGGAACTGGCCTAGGAGAGGGAGGCCGAGCCTGGGGAGTGGACTCGACCCAGACGGCTTACACTGAATGCTGAATGCGTAAGACGCTGCCCCTGCCTTGAGTGGGTGAGCCGACCTCACCACAAGTGCCCACCCAGGTCATGAGGGGGAGGGCTGCTAAGACGTCATAAAAGGAATCCAGAAGCTTAGGCGCTGCCCAAACTAGTTGCCTGGCCTTGAGGGAGTCAGGTCTCCCTCTAGGCCTCAATGTCCTCATCTGAAAACAATCGTTATCCATGGATCTTTGGGAGAAGCCCTTTGACACTGTAATGAAAGCTGTGGGACTTCATCCCAGAAAAAGGCTGCTGGGCACACCCCCGAAGCCCATTCATTTATGTCACCCCCCACCCTCATGCTGATGAGTCAACCAGGGTCACTAATGAGATGCTTCAGGGCTCTCCCTACACCCTATGTTTTGAATGAGGACTCAAAACCCTGCTTATCACACTAGGAGAAAGCAGTCCGGTCCGGTAGGCCTGAAAGTGCTGATGAGAGACGGAAATTCTCAAAATGCATATGAACAAGGATGGGTAAAAAGACCGACTCTGGGTAAAAAAGTAATCCCACTAGTATGGAATGGGGGCAGCAAAGCTGGATGGCAGTTCTTAGGAAACGGCTGGACTTGCTAACGGGCGATCCAGTCTGGAGCTAGATTAAGAGAGGCATGTGTCCCCAACAAGGGAGGTGATGGGCACCACACAGGCCTGGGCCTAGGTGCATCAGGCTGGTTCTAGCACCTTCTCTGGAAAAGGCCATTGTCAAACGGAAGGGCTCTGGTGGACATGCCCTTAGAGGTGTGGTCAAAAGCACTCGGGATGCTCAGTCTAAGAAAGAGGAGACTAGGATAGGGCAGAAGGGGCAAGATTACTTTCATCAAAGCTGCCAGATGGGCAAGGGTGTAGACAGTGTAGCTCATGAGGTAGAACTTGGGCTCTTAGATGAAATTCTTGATCAATATATTGGCTTAACATAAAGAACAGCTTTGCAACAAAGATGTGGTAGCGAACTTCCCGACACAAGAACTATTCAAGCAAAGGCTCCTGAATACTGGAGAAGAAATTTCTAAATTGGAGAGGGTGGTGAGGGGAAAGGTAGGTGTAGTTGAGCCACAAGCTTTGTAGGGGGTAGGAGTGAAAACTTCCCAAGAATTAGGGTTCTGGCCTGATCTAGGGAATGTAATGGCTGCTGGACTTCAGTGGCTTGGTTTTTCCAGAGCGTTGTGGCTCCTCTCCTTTGCCCTTTCCACCCCATGTCTCCCTGCCATCCTTATGCAGGGGCAAGCAGTGGAGCCCCGCTAGCCTGGCCCCTTGTGGAAAAGATGCTGGCAGTGGAGAGAGCTTGGCTGCCTGCGGCGCCTGCCCTCTAGTGGTCGCGTGGGAGAGTTGCATGTCTCAACTTCTGTCCCCGCCCCTCACCCCCCACCATCCCTCACTGGGCTCCGAGCCAAATCCAGGCAGGCTCCTCAGGACTCGCCTACTGTGGCTCACCCTTACATCCTATTCCCAGGTCCTCTGTAGTCTCGGGCCTGAGGCTAATGCTTGCCTCTTCCCAGATCCCTTGCCCTGCCCTCATTCCAGGTGCGGAGACAGACACAGACACCGTGTCCCCTGAAGATGGGGAAAGTGCTCTATGAGACCTTGTGGTTGGTGCCCTGGAGCCCCAGCCCCTGCCCCAGAAGAGGCAGGCTGGGGTCAGGTGGATTGCAGAGGCCAGGAACAGAGCATCCTCATCACTATCAGGAAGGCTGGGGCACCAGCTTACTCTTGGGCCTCTCCCGCAGAGGCCGAGGGTCAGACCCATCAGGAAGATGAACCTCTGCACATGAGTCCTCTGTCTGATCTCCTGCTCAGGGCCTAGGCCCGGGCACACACGGGGCCTCCAAGACCTGGTATGCTGGACCACCAGGCAGGGTGTTGGTTAGTCTGGGGGGCAGGGAAGGGAAAGAAGATGGGCACTCCGGGACTTTGTAGGGGAGGTGGTGTACCTAAACCCTCCACACCCTCACGCCCCTGGAGGATTGAACAACGAGAGTATTTTCTCAAAGACAGCAGGATGGTGTCTGCTGGTGACCCCCTGGGTGCAGGTGGTGGCTGGGGCCTCGGAAGCACAGGATGGTACCCAGGGCCCTTCTCTCGCCACTGCAGCACCATCTCCCAGGCTGCCACAGCGAGGCCCCAGGAGGCTAGAAACAAAGCTGACTTCACACTGGTTACTTGTGCCCCTCAGCTCCAGAGGTGGATCTGAAAGGAACAAGGAGGGTAGACGCTGCTATTCAGTCCACAGGAAGGCCGTGGACACGACCACCTGACCCCATGACGGACCTACCTGCCCAGCCTTGGAACCATCCCTTGGCCTGGGCACATCTTTCCTCCATGCCTTCCACTGCCTCATAGGGGCCCAGCCACATGGGTTCCCCATGACCTTTCAGAAGGCCCAGAGGCTGCTGCCAACTCCACCAGTTGCCATGGCACCTAGTACTTTTGCAGGCAAAGCCAGCAGCCAGAGTCTACCTGGCAGGTGGTGGCTGCTGCCGCCATTGCTGCCTCTAAGGGGGCTGGGCACATTCTGGGGAGCTCTGCTGGCGCCCAGCCCTGCGAGTGCAGCTGTAGCAACCAGGGCTGCAACATCTTTGCATTTCTGCTCTCCTCTCCCTCTGGCCTTCTAAGAAAGTGCCAGTTCCAGAAACCACCCTTGCCTGTTGTCAGGCAGAGCAGCCCCCCTTTTCCCATCCCCAGTAGCTGGGAGCGAGATGACCAACAGGAAGTCCTGAGCACTTTGATTCGGGATTTCAGTGGTTCATGACCTTAGTAGGTCCAAGTTCTCCTTGCTACCCACAACCTAGCTCCCTCTATCAATACTCTACCAGGTTTAACTAGCAGATGGTCAAGGGCAGAGAAGCTCCACCTCTGAGGTATGGGCTCGACTCTTACCCTGACTTCTCTAGCGTACAGCAAAGAAGCCCAAGGGGACACCAGGGAAGAGGGGCTGAAGCACACCTAAGTTCCCTGGTCTAGGGAGGCATCAGACCCTAGGTGGGGAGAACACCCTTCTCTCCCCATCAAATCAATCCTCCCCATGGTCACTCAAAGAGCAGTTCCAGAAATGGCCATTTTAATGCAGAAAACCATGATAATTTACAAATGAGTCACTTTCTAGGCCAGAGCCAGGAGGGCCCCAGGAGGAGCGGTGAGGGCAGAAAGGAGGTGGTGTGACAAGGGGCAACCAGCTCAGCACCTTCAGGGTCCCAGCCCTATGCAGGCGCTCATGTGCTGAGGCCTGGGGGTCCCTGGCCCCCTGCCCCTGGACTCCCACTAGTCATTCCACAGTGGGAAGACCTGGGGTCAACTTCAGGATAGAAGTTGAAGCTGGAGAAGCAGACCCTTGTCAGCGAGGGCCTGGGAAGGGGAGGGAATGAGGCAGGAAGCTGCTGGCTCCCAGTCTGGTCCCCACCCTTGGCACCGGACTCTCCATCCCCCTTTCCTCCCCTCCCAGCAGGCTACAGAGGGACAGACAAGCACAGGAACAGAAAGGATACTGTTGGGGAGGGTGTTTCCTCAGGCTGAGGTCTGGGGAGGGGTCGTGGGACTGGATCCAGCTTGGAGAAAGCAGAGGGTCCAGGTAAGATGGCTGCCAGGGGCGCCGTCGTGCCCAGTTCTAGACCCCCTCGAGTTATATACACCCATCTGTCAGTCAGCATGACATTGGTTTGGGGCACAGCACCTCCCACATGGGGCATGCAGTGGGGATGGGCTGGAGGCTTGAGCACTGGAGGTAGAAAGGAGCACTCCCACCTTCCCCCTGCCCCAAGCCAGGAAGGTCAAAGACACATTGAAGGCAGCCCAGCTTCCAGCACAGTCTGGGGCTGGGAATGTTGTTCCCAGGGGTGGTATGGTCTAGTCCCTGGCGCTGGTGGCCTCTGGCTATCTGTAGGCACTTCCCCCCAAGCCTGGGGAGATGGAGGGGACACCCAGAGTTGGGTCCTGTCAGCCCCTCCAAACAGAAGAATGAGGTCTAGAGTGGCATTTGCTGGGGGGCTGGCAGCAGGGGTGGAGCCTTCTCCCTGGACCCACCTGTCCCCTCTCCCACCTTGTCCAAGGGTGCAGCCCCCAGAGCAGAACCAAGCCCTGGAGAATAGATCTGGCCAGGCAGATGGGTAGGGGAGGGCTGGGCGAAGCTGGTCACTTTGGCATCTCCAAGGCTGACACCTGAGGCTTCACCATGAAGTACTGGTTGAATCGGATCACTGCGTACCTGCCGGAAGACAGGGAAGGCAGCTGGGTGTGAGAAGGGAAGGCAGGGGCCCCTCTGGGGGTACTCACATCATGAGGAATATCTGTCACCAGCTCTAAGCCCATCAAGGCTGAGGTGGCCTGGGCAGGTCTGGGAAGGTCAACCCCAGCCCAGGCTGATGTAAGACAGGTGGCAACTCAGAGGGTTTTCTAGAACCCTAGGAACTAGCAGGCCACTCACCCCCAGTGTCCCTGCAAGAGCCAGCCATGTCCCTTAGACTTGGTTGGGAAAATTTTGGAGCCAAGGCAGTGACACCTTTTCAGCTGAGGGCGGGTGGGGAGGAGAAAGGTAAGAGGACTGGATCAGAATGTAGGAAGAAGCGATTCTCAGCCCTTAGAGATACATGTACCTCATATGACAGGGCCCCAAAGTGGCCAATACTGGGGAGCTGCCAACTTCAAGCTCAGGTCAGGTATCATCCCTACTGTATCACTAGGAGCCCCTGAAGGAGTATCTGGTCTGAAACCCCATGCAGGGACATGGCATGGTAACCACTGGACACCCTAGGGACTTCCCCTGTCACTTGCGCGCTCTGGAATTCTGTCTGCTCTGCTGTAAAATGAGGGTTGGATTCATGATCTTTCAGACTCATTCTCAGTACCTATACTCACCACCAGGTGCTATGGACAAGGGGCAGGGGCAGTGGAGTTGGGAATGGGGTGTAACAGAAATGGTGGAATGTCCTACTAGGCAGTAGATGGAGGAGGGGATGGAGTTAGAGCTCTGACTCTACTTCCAGAGTGGTGCCTTTGGCTCTCCTATGTCCCCGGGTCTCCCCCGGAGCAGTGAGCACACTGGAAGCAGGTGGGCTGGAGTGGAATGAAATCAGCAGAATGGACTCTGTGTGTTCCATTTGGTTTGTCCTTTGCCCCCTCATCCCAGTTGCTCCCTGAACTCACCTGAGGAAATCAAAGTCGATGGTAGAGTATTGGTTCTGGATGAGGGCCCAGAGGGCCCAGAAGAAGTGAGATGCCTGGAAATAGAGTAGAGGGGGTCAGTGGCACCACCCCCTGCACCTGTCATGGACCCGACACAGCCAGAGGGACACAGGGACTCTGGGAGACACAGAGCCAGGAAACTGGCAGTCACCTGGTAGGGTTTCCCCAGCACAGGTTGGAGAAATTCCTGAAGCCGAGTTACTGGACAGCATTTGGGGCTCCACTCCCACTGGAAAAAGGCAAGCAGAGCTGGTTCTCCCTAGGTCCCTGGAGGGGGACTGAGAAGGATAGCAGAATGGTGCTTCTAGGGCTTTCAGCTTGTTCCGCGGCCTAAGCAGGATTCAAACTCTACTCCTAGCCTCTCTTCTCCCCCAGGGACTCCTCCTGAGTCAAGGCCAAAGTACACAGGACAAGATGACTCCCTAGACCAGAGCTCAGGCCTAGTGGCCAGTGGAGGGGCTGGGAACCCTTAATAGGATGTGGGGAGATGAGAAGAGTGACAAGCAGCAGTGCCCTGGCCACTAACCCTGCTGGGTCATCGGGAATCTGGTCTGCTGGAAGGCCCCATACACTGCTCTCCTCCACCTCTTTCCCTCTCTTCTACTGGGAGGCGGGTCTAAACTACAAGATGAGCCAATCTGGGCCCTGACTGAGCACTGGCTCTGCTTTCTCAGTGGCCAGAGGTACCCTCAGGGCGCCAGGCCACCCCAGGCCCAAGAAGCCAGGGATGTGTGGTTCTCAGCTGCCCCTGAGCAAACAGCAGTGACACCATTACCTTCCCAGGCAAGGGTCCCCCACCCTATGGCTCTCCTACCCTCCTATCCCATCTCAAAGTCCTATTCACTCAGGGAACTGGTTACAAAGTACCTTCCTCTACTTTCCTCTCTTTTCATGACCTGAAAAGGTGCATGGATCAGTTAGCAAGCATGATTGATCAGAATCCCTGGGTGGTGCAGATGGCTAACATGCTTGGCTGCAAACCAAAATGTTGGAGGTTTGAGTCCACTGAGAGGCACTCAGAAGAAAGGCCTGGCAATATACTTCTGAAAAATCAGTCACTGAAAGCCCTGTGGTGCACAGTTCTACTCTGACACATGTGGGGTCACCACAAGTCAGAGCAGACTTAATGGCAAATAGTCTACTTTCTTCTCTTTTCATGATTTAAAAGGGACATGGATCACTTAGCAAGTATGACTGAGTACTAAAAAAACTGTCAAGAGGAAGACATGGGTGGAACACTTAAGAGGAAGAGCCTGATACAGAATCTGTTTTGTGCCAACGAGGAAAATGGAACAGGCAAGCCAAACTCACAGATAAGTGAAGATTCTATTTAGCTCTATTATGTATTGTAACATTTCAGGACAGCTGGCTCATCTTCTTGCTTATGCATGGCTGGCAGTAATAAGACTAGTTAGCAATCCCCTGGGTACACACCAGTGGAGACCTGGCATGAACCATGAGTGGTACCACAATTGAGACCTGGCAGCAGAGTCACCTGAGCAGGAAGAGCATGCTGGGAAAGGCTTACAGAGAGCTGAGTCAGAAAGGCAGTCCACAAGGAGGATTTTAGTGCCTGGTATTCTCTATCTCCTCCAAAGGCTAAACCCAAAAGAGATGAGTATAACTGTAGCATGAAAGACTGGGGTTAGACAGTAGAAAGAACTACCAGTCCAGGTTTCACTGAAGAATTCTACCAAACTTTCAGAGAAAAGTTAACACCACTACTACTAAAGGTATTTCAGAGCACAGAAAAGGATGGAATACTCCCAAACTCATTCTATGAAGCCAGCATAACCCTGATATAAAAACCAGGTAAAGACACACACACACAAAAAAAATTGAGACCAATATCCCTCATGAACATTGACACAAAAATCCTCAACAAAATTCTAGCCAATAGAATTCAGCAACAAATCAAAAAGATAATTCACCTTGATCAAGTGGGATTGACACCAGTTATGCAGGGATGGTTCAAAATTAGGAAAACAATCAATGTAATCCATCACATTAATAAAACAAAAGAGAAGAACCACATGATCTTATCAATCCATTCAGAAAAGGCATTTGACAAAGTCCAACACCCATGCATGATAAAAATTCTCAACAAAATAGGAATAGAAGGGAAACTTCCTCAACATAATAAAGGGCATTTATACAAAGCCAACAGTCAACATCATCCTAAATGGAGAGAGTTTGAAAGCATTCCCCCTGAGAACGGGAACCAGACAAGGATGCCTTTTGTCACCACTCTATTCAACATTGTGCTGGAGGTCCTAGCCAGAGCAATTAGGTTAGAAAAAGAAATAAAGAGTATCCAAATTGGTAGAGAAGAAGTATCTCTATTTGCAGATATGATCTTAGACACAGAAGTCTGCAAAGAATCCACAAGAAAACTACTGGAACTAATAGAAGATTTCAGCAAAGTATCAGGATACAAGATAAACATACAAAAATCAGTTCGATTCCTCTACACCAACAAAGAGAACTTGGAAGAGGAAATTACCAAATCAATACCAATTACAATAGCCCCCAAGAAGATAAAATACTTAGGAAAAAATCAAACCAGAGACGTAAAAGACCTATACAATGAAAAATACAAGACACTACTGCAATAAACCAAAAGAGACCTACATAATTGGAAAAACATACCTTGCTCAAGGATAGGAAGACTCAATATTGTGAAAATGTCAATTCTACCCAAAGCATTCTACAGATACAATGCAATCCCGATCCAAATTGAAACAGTATTTTTTAATGAGATGGAGAAACAAATCACCAAATTGATATGGAAAGGGAAGAGGCCACAGATAAGTAAAGCATTACTAAAGAAGAAGAACAAAGTGGGAGGCCTCACACTACCTGATTTTAGAACTTATTATACTGCCACGGTAGTCAAAACAGCCTGGTACTGGTACAACAGATACATAGACCAATGGAACAGAATTGAGAATCCAGCCATAAATTCATCCACCTATGAGCAGCTGATATTTGACAAAGGCCCAAAGTCTGTTCACTGGGGAAAAGACAGTCTCTTTAACAAATGGTGCAAAAGACTTCACCAAAAGAGTAAAAAGACAACCTACACACTGGGAAAAAATTTTTGGCTACGACAAATCTGATCAGTGTCTAATCTCTAAAATCTACAAGATACTGCAAAACCTCAACAACAAAAAGACAAATAACCTAATTAAAAAATGGGCAAAGGATATGAACAGCCACTTCACCAAAGAAGATATTCAGGCGGCTGACAGACGCATGAAGAAATGCTCACGATCATTAGCCATTAGAGAAATGCAAATCAAAACTACAATGAGATACCATCTCACCCCAACAAGGCTAGCAGTAATCCAAAAAACGCAAAATAATAAATGTTGGAGAGGTTGTGGAGAGACTGGAATACTTATACACTGTTGGTGGGAATGTAAAATGGTACAACCACTTTGGAAATCAATTTAGCACTTCCTTAAAAAGCTAGAAATAGAAGTACCATAAGATCCAGCAATCTCGCTCCTTGGAATATATCCTAGAGAAATAAGAGCCATTACTTGAATAGATATATGCACACCCATGTTCACTGCAGCACTGTTCACAATAGCAAAAAGATGGAAACAACCTAGGCACCCATCAACGAATGAATGGATAAACAAATTATGGTATATTCACACAATGGAATACTACGCAACAATAAAGAACAACGATGAACCCGTGAAACATCTTATTACATGGAGGAATCTGGAAGGCATTATGCTGAGCAAATTTAGTCAGTCACAAAAGGACAAATATTGTATAAGACCACTATTATAAGAACTCAAGAAAAGGTTTAAACACAGAAGAAAACATTCTTTGATGTTTTCAAAGGATTTTTTGAAAAGGTGAGGAGGGAGGGAGAAGGGTATTCACTACCTAGACAGGTGACAAGAATTATCTTAGGTGAAGGGAAGGACAGCACACACTACAGGGGAAGTCAGCACAAGTGGACTAAACCAAAGCTAAGAAGTTTCCTGAATACAACTAAACACTTCGAGCGACAGAGTAGCAGAGGCGGGAGTCTGGGGACCATGGTTTCAGGGGACATCTAGGTCAACTGGCATAACAAAGTTTATTAAGAAAATGTTCTGGAGGCGGGGCCAAGATGGCGGTGTAGTCAGACACTTCCTATATCCCTCTTACAACAAAGACCTGGAAAAACAAGTGATTTGATTATGTATGAGTATCTAGGAGCCCTGAACAAGGCAAAGTTGAGGAATTGGACTAAGTGTTGCGGGGAGAGGGAGACGGTTCGGAAGAAGCCAGCAGCACCAGAGCAGCAGCAGCAGGTCTGCAGCTCTTCAGCCGCGCCGGGTCCGCAGTGAAGCAGGCAAACAGCTGTGCGCGCATTCAGGAAGCAGTTTCCACATAGAGAGAGATCCGGCAGCAGAGATTCTACTTGGACACTCCAAACCAGTGAAAAGCAGCTCCCAAGTGGCTAAAGATAAGTACATGCACGCGGCCTTTCGTGAGGATTTAAAAAAAAAAAAGCCTGTTTGGGAAAAACTTCTCTCCCTTTTACCTCCTCCCCACTGCGCTCTGCACTGGGAGTCTGCTGGGCTGGAAGTAGATCCCAAAAGGCACCCTGACCCATTCTCCTGGCCTTGGAGAGGAACAAATAAGCTACTGGCTCCCCCAAGCCAGGAACTCAGGGTCGGCATATCTCCTTTGCTAGGCACAGGCATAAGGGGTCTGTAGACTTTGAGTGCCTTACACCCCTGTATAGACTTGTGGGGACCCATCTCAACGGCATTAGCCCTCATTACCACAGTACAACAGGGCAAACATCTGAAGTTTAACTTCAACTGTTTCAGCTGTGAAGTGGCAGATTTGTGACCCTCGAAACAGCCCTGCCCCTTAAGTAGGCACTTTTACCGATCCACAACAGGGGCTTGAGGACTGGTGACATCACCTAAACCACCTAGTCACCTGCTACAGGAGTCCAAGAAAAAGTGGTGCCCTCAAGTCTTTACAGCCAATAGAGTGGGGTACTCACAGTCCAGCTGTAAAACTCACCTACCTACTTGCCCTAGGGAATAGGGACACACTTTCCTTTCAGACTCTCAGGGGCAGCCATCAGTCTCCTGCCTGGCTCAGCACATGATCCCCTACTACACCCAGAGTCCAGAGCCTGCACCAATCACCCATGCCTCTCTAGGACTGTAGGTGAGAGCCTGCACCACACACTCAGTGACCGACTGCCTGGACACCTGAGCTGAACCCATACAGGAAAATTTAACGGACTCCTGTGTGCACATACTTAGTTACAGAAATAACTACCTGGTGACAGGACATTAGATCTTCAAAGGTGCCAATAATCAAACTAGCGCACACGAGCAGCCTATTGGGGCATATCAAAACAAGAAGCTAGGACTCACTAAACAAATATAAAATAAAATTATAATAACTTATTGATGGCTCAAAGACAACAGTCAATATCACATCACATAAAGAGGCAGTCCATGATGGCTTCAGCAAGCTCCCAAAATAAAGTATCAATAAATTCTCTGGAGGAAGAGAATTTCTTGGAATTACAAGAGGCAGAACACAAAAGATTAATATACAGAACTCTTCTAGAAATCAGAAAGGAAATTTTACAAAATGCAGAAATGGCCAAGGAACACACAGACAAAGTAGTAGCGGAACTTAAAAAAGTTATTCAAGAACATAATGACAAATTTAATAGGCTGCAAGAATCCTTAGAGAGACAGCAATCAGAAATCCAGAAGATTAACAATAAAATTTCAGAATTAGACAACTCAATAGAAAGTCATAGGAGCAGAATTGAGGCAGTAGAAGTTAGAATTAGTGACATTGAAGATAAAGCACTTGACGCCAACTTATTTGAGGAAAAATCAGATAAAAGAATTAAAAAGAATGAAGAAACTCTAGGAGTCATGTGGGACTTTATCAAGAGAAATAACCTACGAGTGACTGGAGTACCAGAACGGGGGGGATAACAGAAAATACAGAGAAAATTGTTGAACATGTTGACAGAAAACTTCCCTGATATCATGAAAGATGAGAAGATATCATCCAAGATGCTCATCGAACCCCACATAAGGTAGATCCCAAAAGAAAGTCACCATGACGTATTATAATCAAACTTACCAAAACCAAAGATAAAGAGAGAATTTTAAGAACTGCTAGGGATAAAAGAAAAGTATCTACAAAGGAGAGTCAATTAGAATAAGCTCGGACTACTCAGCAAAAACCATAAAGGCAAGAAGGTAATGGGATGACATATATAAAGCCTTGAAGGAAAACAACTGCCAGCCAAGAATTATATATCCAGCAAAACTGTCTCTCAAATATGATGGTGAAATTAGGGCATTTCCAGATAAACAGAAGTTCAGGGAATTTGCAAAAACCAAACCAAAATTACAAGAAATACTAAGGGGAGTCCTCCGGTTAGATAATCAATAATGCCAGATAACAACGCAAGACTAGAACACAGGACAGAGCAACCAGATATTGACTCAGATAGGGAAGTTGAAAATACATCAAAGTGAAAACATTGAAAATAGGGAAACAGGGATATCAATATGTAAAAAAGGACAACATTAAAACAAAAAAGAGGGACTTAAAAAATGCAGACATTGATTTTTCATATGGAGGGGAAGTCAAGGCGATACAAATAAATGACTGGTATATACTTAGAAAAATAGGGGTAAATATTAAGGTAACCACAAAGGAATCTGACAATCTTATAAATCAAAATAAAAAAGTAGAAAAACATGAAGACCCAGCAAACACAAAATCTACAACAATGAAAAAGATGAAAAAAAAATACATAAAGAAAAATGACTCAGCACAGAAAATTAAGGGGAACAAAGAAACTGAACACTCAAAAAGAGATATCAGGATGACAGCACTAAACTCATACCTATCAATAATTACGCTGCATGTAAACGGACTTAATGCACCAATAAAGAGATAGAGAGTGGCAGATTGGATAAAAAAGCATGATCCATCTATATGCTGCCTACAAGAGATGCACCTTAGACTTAAAGACACAAACAGGCTAAAACTCAAAGGATGGAAAAAAATATATCAAGCAAACAACACTCAAAAAAGAGCAGGAGTGGCAATATTAATCTCTGACAAAATAGACTTTAAAGTAAAATCCACTACAAAGGATAAGGAAGGGCACTATATGATGATTAAAGGGTCAATACACTAGGAGGACATACCTATAATAAATATTTACGCACCCAACAACAGGGCTCCAAAATACATAAAACAAACTCTAACCGCTCTGAAGAGAGAGACAGACAGCTCCACAATAGTAGTAGGAGACTTCAACATGCCACTTTTGGTGAAGGGCAGAACATTCAGAAAGAAGCTCAACAAAGACAAAGAAGAGCTAAATGCTACAATCAACCAACTTGATCTCATAGACATATACCAAACACTGCACCCAACAGCAGCCAAGTATATTTTCTTTTCCAACGCACATGGAACATTCTCCAGAATAGACCACATATTAGGCCATAAGGCAAGCCTTAACAAAATCCAAAACATCAAAATATTACAAAGCATCTTTTCTGACCATAAAGCCATAAAAGTGGAAATCAACAACACATAAAGCAAGGAAAAAAAAAAAAAAAAAAAAAACACATGGAAACTGAACAACATCTTGCTCAAAAACTACTGGGTTATAGAAGAAATTAAGAATGGAATAAAGAAATTCATAGAATCAAATGAGAATGAAAATAAATACTATCAGAATCTCTGGGACACAGCAAAAGCAGTGCTCAGAGCTCAGTTTATAGCAATAAATGCACATATCCAAAAAGAAGAAAGGGCCATAATCAAAACATTAACCCTACAACTGGAACAAGTAGAAAGAGAGAAGCAAAAGAAGCCCGCAGGCGCCAGAAGGAAGGAAATAATAAGAATTAGAGCAGAACTAAATGAAATAGAGAATAGAAAAACAATTGAAAGAGTTAAGTCCAAAAGCTGGTTCTTTGAAAAGATGCACAAAATTGATAAACCATTGGCCAAACTGACAAAAGAAAAACAGGAGAAGAAGCAGATAACCCGTATAAGAAACGAGATGGGTGATAGCACAACAGACCCAACTGAAATTAACAGATTACTATGAAAAATTGTACTCTGACAAACTTGAAACCCTAGAGGAAATGGACAAATTTCTAGAAAATCACTACCTACCTAAATTAACACAAACAGAGGTAGAACAACTAAATAAACCCATAACAAAAGAAGAGATTGAAAAGGTTATTAAAAAACTCTCAACAAAAAAAAGCCCTGGCCCGGATGGCTTCACTGGAGAATTCTACCAAATTTTCACAGAAGAGATAACACCACTTCTATTAAAGGCATTTCAGAGCATAGAAAAGGATGGAATACTCCCACACTCAGTCTATGAAGCCAGGCATAACCCTGATACCAAAACCAGGTAAACACACCACAAAAAAAGAAAATTACAGACCGATATCCCTCATGAACATTGACGCAAATCCTCAACAAAATTCTAGCCAACAGAATTCAGCAACATATCAAAAAAATAATTCACAATGATCAAGTGGGATTTATAACAGGTATGCAGGGATAGTTCAACATTAGAAAAACAATCAGTGTAATCCATCACATAAATAAAACAAAAGACAAGAACCATATGATCTTATCAATCAATGCAGAAAAGGCATTTGACAAAGTCCAACACCCATTCATGATAAACACTCTCAATAAAATAGGAATAGAAGGGAAATTCCTCAGTATAATTAAGGGCATTTATACAAAACCAACAGCCAACATCATCCTAAATGGAAAGAGTTTGAAAGCATTCCCCTTGAGAACAGGAACCAGACAAGGATGCCTCTATCACCACTCTTATTCAACATTGTGCTGGAGGTCCTAGCCAGAGCAATTAGGCTAGAACAAGAAATAAAGGGCATCCAAATAGGTAGGGAAGAAGTCAAAGTATCTCTATTTGCAGATGATATGATCTTGTACCCAGAAAACCCCAAATAATCCACAAGAAAACTACTGGAACTAACAGAAGATTTCAGCAAAGTTTCAGGATACAAGATAAACATACAAAAATCAACTGGATTCCTTTACACCTACAAAGAGAACCTTGAAGAGGAAATCACCAAATCAGTACCATTTATAATAGCCCCCAAGAAGATAAAATACCTAGGAATAAATCTAACCAGAGACGTAAAATATCTATACAGAGAAATCTACAAGACGCTACTGCAAGAAACTAAGAGACCTGAATAAGTGGAAAAATATACCTTGCTCATGGATAGGTAGGCTCAACATAGTGAAAATGTCAATTCTACCCAAAGCAATCTACAGATACAATGCAATCCCGATCCAAATTCCACCAGCATTTTTTAAAGACATGGAGAAACAAATCACCAACTTCATATGGAAAGGGAAGAGGCCCTGAATAAATAAAGCATTACTCAAGAAGAAGAACAAAGTGGGAGGCCTTACACTACCTGATTCTAGGACCTATTACACTGCCACAGTAGTCGAAACAGCCTGGTACTGGTTCAACAAAAGATACATAGACCAATGGAACAGAGTTCAGAATTGAGATATAAAACCTATGAGCAGCTAATATTTGACAAAGGCCCAAAGTCCTTTAACTGGGGAAAAGACAGTCTCTTTAACAAATTGTGCTGGCATAATTGGATATCCATATGCAAAAAACTGAAACAAGACCCATATCTCACACCATGTACAAAAACTAACTCAAAATGGATTAAAGACTTAAATATAAAATCGAAAACGATAAAGATCATGGAAGAAAAACTAGGAACAACACTAGGAGCCCTAATACATGGCATAAACACAATACGAACCGTAAGTAGCAATGCACAAGCACCGGAAGAGAGACTAGATAAATGGGAGCTCCTAAAAATCAAACACTTATGCTCATCAAAAGACTTCACTGAAAGCGTCAAAAGACAACCTACACACTGGGAAAAAATTTTTCGCTATGACAAATTCAATCAGCATCTAATCTCTAAAATCTACAAGATACTGCAAAACCTCAACAACCAAAAGATAAATAACCCAATTAAAAAATGGGCAAAGGAGAGTTCCGGCAAAATGGTGCTCTAGGCAGAAGCACCACGCCGTCCCTCCACAGCAAAGATCCGAAAAACTAAGCCGAACAGAGAATACAACAATCCTGAAACCCTAAAACATCAAATGAAGAGATAAAGAACTCAGCCAAGCACCAAATGGGTGAGAAAACTGACAGAGAACAGAGAGTGAGTAGAGATTCATGCAGAGGTCCCCTACCAGCTAATGCAGCGCGGATCCACCATCTTGGACTCCTATTGGAGACCAGCAAACGGGGGTACGAGAAAGTAGCCTCACGGAGCTTCCAGAGGGAGACAAAACAACTGGTAATTTGCGGTGCACTTTCCCACCCCCCACCCCTCTTCGCCCAGGCTCGGCCTCCTCTGCTTCCCACAGCCACGGTCTCTTGACCGGGAAGCGCCGGCTGCTTGGATTCCACACACCCAAGTGGGCGGCTCTCTGGGTGCCATTTGTTTGCTGTTGGTGTTGCTTTTTTCCACTTCTTTTGATTTCTTCCTTGCCTCTGGCCATCTCCCCCTCCTTTCGCTCGAGTGCCTTGCTCCGTGCGCCATCCTTGCTTCTTCCTGAGGGGCTGCAGAGCACCGGCAATTTGTGATATACACTTTTCCACTCTCTACCCTTCTTCACCCATACTCGGCCCCCTCTGCTTCCCGCGGACACAGTCTCTTGTCTAGAAACACCAGCCCGCATTAGCTGGCTCTCTGAGTGCCATTTGTTGGCTGCTAGTGTTGCTTTTCTTTTTCTGCTTCTTTTGATTTCTCACTTGCCTCTCGCCACCTCCCCCTCCTTTCACTCGAGTGCCTGGCTCCATGCGCCATCTTTGCTTCTTCCTGAGGGGCTGCAGAGCACCGGCAATTTGTGATATACACTTTCCCACTCTCTACCGTTCATCACCCACACTCGGCCTCCTCTGCTTCCCATGGACACAGTCTCTTGTCCAGAAAAACCAGCCCGCACTGGCTGGCTCTCTGAGTGCCATTTGTTGGCTGCTGGTGTTGCTTTTTTCTTTTTTTTCCCTGCTTCTTTTGATTTCTTGCTTGTCTCTCGCCGCCTCCCCCTCCTTTCGCTCGAGTGCCTGGCTCCGTGCACCATCTTTGCTTCTTCCTGAGGGGCTGCGGAGCTCCATTCGAGTGTGGAGCTGCTTCCCGGTCTGGGCTACTGAGCTGGTGGGATCCCGGGGCTTTTGTAAATTTGTTCGTTTTGAATTGTTTGTTTGTTTTCTTTTCCTTTTCTTGAGTTGGGAGCCCTTTCTGGCCAGGCGGAGCTGCGTGGCAAGGAACTCCCCTTCAGCTTCCACAGACGTGCAGAGGGATCCCTGAAGGCATTTCTTTTTTTGTTGGTTTGTTTTTTTTTCTGTTTTTTTGGGGGGCCTTTCTTGTTCTTTTTTTTTTTAATTTGTTTTCTTTTCTTTTCCCTCTTTTTCCCTTTTTGTCTTTCTTCATTGCTTAGTTTCTCGTCCCTCTATATCTTCTTTCTCTTTCTGATCGCTGAATACCAGGCATTTTATACCTCTACACCTTCTAGCCAGGCTGTATTGCAACACCTGAGAGCGACTTCCCCTGACCTCATAGCTGCACTGGTGGGATCCCTGGGAACTTTGCGGTTCTTTAACCTTTCTGATTTTTATTTATTCATTCTTTCCTTTTCTTCCTCTTCCACTTTATGTTTCTCTCCATTTCATAGTCTCTCATCTCTTCATTCCAACGGCAAGCTCCCCTAGCATTCTTTTTTGTTTGTTTGTATGTTTTGGGCTCCTGTTCCTCTCTCCTCTCTCCCATATCCATCTTAGCTCCACACATAACAATCTCCCCACTGAATCCTGCCTACCTGCACCATGCGCTTGACATCACACCACCAAGCAGCACGGGCACGGCCTACTGCAACCTGCCCTGCACTGATTACTGACCCGCTCTGGTGGCTGTAGTAAGTGCCACAAAGAACCCATCCCAGTAACTCCTCTTCAGCTAGACCTGCCCTGCTGTACCATATCTGAGTGACTGACCCTGCCAGTTGGAGAAGGAGGCGAAAAGTATTGAGTGCACAGACGAGCAAACAACAAAGAACACATAGTCCACCTGCTCAGACATACTCAAAATTTTTTAAAAAAAAAAAGGGACGAAACAAACAAATCTACAATCAATAAATGAGAAAAATAACTACTGAATGCCCCGAAAACAGCAGACAATATCTAAACATTTACAAAAACAGGACAGGATGGTTCCAGTAGGCGTCCAAAATAAAACACCAGATGACTCTCTTGTGGAAGAAAATGCACTAGAACTACCTCATAGGGAATTCAAATCTCTAATACTCAGAATTCTCCAAGAACTGAGGCAAAAAGCTGACAAACATGAGGAAAAAATAGACAACTTCATGGAAAATACAGACAAAAAATTGGAAGAATTCAGGAAGATGATACAGGAACAAAATGCCAAAATAAATTCACAACTAGATATTATAAAAAGACAACAATTAGAAATCCAAAAGATAAACAACAAGCTTTCAGAAATGGATGATGTCATGGAAGGGCTGAGAAGCAGATTTGAAACGGTGGAAGACAGGATCAGTGGAATTGAAGACAAACACTTGGATACAACTCTGTTTGAGGAAAACTCAGAAAAAAGAACAAAGAAAAATGAAGAGACCCTGAGGGTTATGTCAGACACAATTAAAAGCAAAAATTTACGAGTGATTGAAATTCCAGAACAGGGGGACAAAACAGAAAACACAGAGAGGATCATTGAGAACTGCTGACAGAAAACTTCCCCAGTTTCATGAAAGAGGAAAAGCTGGCCATCCAAGAAGCTCAACGAACCCCATATAGAAGAGACCCCAAAAGAAAATCACCAAGGCATATCATATTCACACTCGCCAAAACCAAAGACAAACAAAGAATCCTGACAGCAGCTCATGAAAAACAAGAAGTCACATACAGATGAGAAACAATAAGACTAAGCTCAGATTATTCGGCAGAAACCATGCAGGCAAGAAGGCAATGGGATAACATATATAAAATCTTGAAAGAAAAAAATTGTCAGCCAAGAATAATATATCCCGAAAAACTCTCATTCAAGTTTGATGGTGAAATTAGGTCATTTCCAGATAAACAGAAATTAAGGGACTATGCAAAAGTCAAACCAAACTTACAAGAATTATTAAAGGGAGTTCTTCGATCTGAGGATAAACAGCTTCAGCTCACAGGCAGAACCTAGGACGCAGGATCATATGAGCCAGATACCAATCTAGGAAATGAACTCTTGAGGACTATCCAAAACCAAAAGAAATACAACAGGGAATCAGAGCAGTTAATCAGTAAATGACAACAACATCAAAACAATAAAAGAGGGAATAAACAGCATAGGAATAGAACCTTTTAATGGAGAGGAAGGCAAGGCGATACCAAGTAATGGTAGACTGCTTCAAACTTAGAAAGATAAGGGTAAAATTCATGGTAACCACAAAAAAAGCTAACACACCAACTCATAAAAATAAAGACGAAAAACATAAAGTCTCGGTAAAAACAAAACCTACAAAAACAAAAGAAATGAAAAAAAATCCACAAACAAAAGTAACTCAGCACAACAGAGGAAGAAGAACAAAGAAAACTTCAGCACCACAAAAAAAAAGCACTACAAAATGACAGCAACAAACTCACGTCTATCAATAATTACACTGAATGTAAATGGACTCAATGCACCCATAAAGAGGCGGAGAGTGACAGAATGGATAAGAAAACAGGATCCATCAATATGCTGTCTACAAGAGACACACCTTAGAAACAAACATGTGAATTTATTAAAAGTCAAAGGTTGGAAAAAAATATATCAAGCTAACAACTACCAAAAAAGAGCAGGAGTGGCAATTCTAATCTCAGATAAAATAGACTTTAAAACAAAATCTACCATAAAAGACAAAGAAGGACACTATATAATGATTATGGGGATGATCCATCATGAAGACATAACCATAATAGACATCTACACTCCCAATGACAGAGCTCCAAAATACATAAAACAAACTCTAACAACACTGAAAAGAGAAACTGACAGTTCCACAGTAATAGTAGGAGACTTCAACACACCACTCTCAGTAAAGGACAGAACAACTAAGAAGAAACTCAGCAAAGATAAAGAAGACCTAAAGGGCACAATCAGCCAACTGGACCTCATAGACATATATAGAACACTCCATCCAACCGCTGCAAACTACACATTCTTTTCCAATGCACATGGAACATTCTCCAGAATAGACCACATCTTAGGCCATAGACCAATCCTCAACAAGGTCCAAAACACTGCGATAATTCAAAGTATCTTCTCTGACCACAATGCCATCAAGGTAGAAATTAACAATAGAAAGAGCAAGGAAAAAAAATCAGCTACATGGAAACTGAATAATACCCTGCTTACACATCACTGGGTAATAGAAGAAATCAGAGATGGAATCAAAAAATTCCTAGAATCAAATGAGAATGAAAACACATCGTACCAAAACCTTTGGGACACAGCAAAGGCAGTCCTCAGAGGGCAATTTATAGCAATAGATGCACAAATCAAAAAAGAAGGGACAAAATCAAAACATTAACTAAACAAATAGAAAAAGAACAGCAAAAAAAGCCCACAACCACCAGAAGAAAGGAAATAGTAAAGATCAGAGCAGAAATAAATGATATAGAGAACAGAAAAACAATAGAAAGAATTAACAAAACCAAAAGTTGGTTCTTTGAAAGAATCAACAAAATCGACAAACCACTGGTCAGACTGACAAAAGAAAAACGGGAGAGGACACAAATCACCCAAATAAGAAATGAAATGGGGCACATTACAACAGACCCAACTGAAATAAAAAGGACTGTAACAGAATATTACAAAAAACTATACTCCAAAAACCTTGAAAACCTAGAGGAAATGGATAAATTTCTAGAAACACACGGCCTACCAAAACTACAACAAAGTGATGTTGAAAATCTGAACAGACCCATAACAAGAGAAGAGATTGAAAAGGTAATAAAAAAACTCCCAACCAAAAAAAGCCCTGGCCCAGGTGGCTTCACTGGAGAATTCTATGAAACATTTACAGAAGAGCTTGCACCAGTACTACTCAAGCTATTTCAGAGCATAGAAAAGGAAGCAACATTCCAAATTCATTCTATGAAGCCACCATAATGCTGATACCAAAACCAGGCAAAGACTTCACAAAAAAAGAAAATTACAGACCAATATCTCTCATGAATATAGATGCAATAATTCTGAACAAAATTCTAGCCAATAGAATTCAGCGTCACATCAAAAAAATAATACACCACGACCAAGTAGGATTCATACCAGGTATGCAAGGATGGTTCAACATTAGAAAATCAATCAACGTAATCCACCACATAAATAAAAGGAAAGAAAAGAATCACATGATCATCTCAAATGACGCAGAAAAGGCATTTGACAAAGTCCAACACCCATTTCTGATAAAAACTCTCAATAAAATAGGTATAGAAGGGAAATTTCTCAACATAATAAAGGGCATCTATGCAAAACCAACGGCCAACATCATTCTTAATGGAGAGAGGCTGAAAACATTTCCCTTGAAAACAGGAACAAGACAAGGATGCCCTTTATCACCACTCGTATTTAACATTGTGCTGGAAGTTCTAGCTAGAGCAATAAGGCAAGAAAAAGAAATAAAGGGCATCTAAATTACTGATGAAGAAGTTAAACTGTCCCTGTTTGCAGATGATATGAGACTATACATAGAAAACCCTAAAGACTCCACGAGAAATCTACTGGAACTAATAGAAAGATTCAGCAGAGTAGCAGGATACAAGATAAACATTCAAAAATCAGTTGGATTCCTATACACCAGTAAGGAGAACAATGAAAAGGAAATCAGGAAAACAATACCATTTTCAATAGCACCTAAAAAGATAAAATACTTAGAAATAAATCTGACCAGGGATGTAAAAGACCTATACAAAGAAAATTACAAAACACTACTGCATGAAACCCAAAGGGATCTACATAAATGGAAAAACACACCATGCTCATGGATAGGCAGAATCAACATTGTGAAAATGTCAATTCTACCCAAAGCAATTTACAAATACAACGTAATCCCAATCCAAATACCGACAACATTCTTCAAAGAGATGGAAAAACTAATCATTAACTTTATATGGAAAGGGAAGAAGCCCCAAATAAGTAAAGCACTACTGACGAAGAAGAATAAAGTTGGAGGACTCACACTACCTGACTTCAGAACCTACTATACAGCTACAGTAGTCAAAACAGCCTGGTACTGGTACAACAACAGATACATTGACCAATGGAACAGAATTGAGAACCCAGATGTAAATCCATCCACCTATGGTCACCTGATCTTCGACAAGGGCCCAAAGTCCATCAAATGGGGAAAAGACAGTCTTTCTAACAAATGGTGCTGGCAAAACTGGATATCCATTTGCAAAAAAATGAAACAGGACCCATACCTCACGCCGTATACAAAAACTACTTTAAAATGGATAAAAGACCTGAATATAAAGCCTAAAACTATAAAGTTCATAGAAGAAAAAATAGGACCAACACTTCAGGCCTTAATACATGGCATTAACAGGATACAAACCATAACCATCAATGCACAAACCCCAACAGATAAGCTAGATAACTGGGATCTTCTAAAAATCAAACATCTATGCTCTTCAAAAGACTTCACCAAAAGAGTCAAAGAGAACCTACAGACTGGGAAAAAAATTTTGGACAGTACAAGTCAGACAAAGGTCTAATCTCCATAATCTACAAGAAAATCCAACACCTCTACAACAAAAAGACAAATAATCCTATTAAAAAATGGGCAAAGGAAATGAACAGACACTTCACCAAGAAGACATTCAAATGGCCAACAGACACATGAGGAAATGCTGGCAATCACTAGCCATTAGAGAAATGCAAATTAAGACCACAATGAGATACCATCTCACCCCGGCATTACTGGCACGAATCAAAAACACTGGAAATAACAAATGTTGGAGGGGCTGCGGGGAGATCGGAACTCTTATGCACTGCTGGTGGGAATGCAAAATGATACAACCATTTTGGAAAATGATAGGGCGCTTCCTCAGAAAGCTAGAAATAGACATACCATTCGATCCAGCAATCCCACTCCTAGGAATATATCCTAGAGAAATAAGAGTCGTCACTCAAATAGACATATGTACACCTATGTTCATGGCAGCATTGTTCACAATAGCAAAATGATGGAAACAACCTAGATGCCCATCAACAGATGTACGGATAAACAAACTATGGTACATACACACAATGGAGTACTATGCAACGAGAAAGAACAATAGTGAATCTGTGAACCATCTCATAACATGGATGAAACTGGAAGACATAATGCTGAGTGAAATAAGTCAATCACAAAAGGACAAATATTGTATGAGACCTCTATTGTAAAAACCCATGAAGAAGTTCACACAAAAGATGTAACAGTCTTTGTTGGTTACCAGGGATGGGAGAGGTGGGGGGGGAATACTAAATAGGCAATAGATAAGTGGTATCTTGGGTGAAGGGTGAGACAGTACACAATACAGGGGAAACTAGCACAACTTATACAAGGAAAGGTCATGGAAGCCCCACGGACACATCCAAACTCCCTGAGGGACTGAACTGCTTGCTGGAGGGCTGTGGGGACCATGGTCTCCGGGAACTTCTAGCTCAATTGGCATGACACAGCTTATAAAGACAATGCTCTACATTCTACCTTGGTGAGTAGTGTTTGGGGTCTTAAAAGCCTGTGAGCGGCCATCTAAGATACTACACTGGTCTCATCCCTTCGGGAGCAAGGGAGAATGAAGAGAACAGGATACAAGGAAAAGATTAGTCCAAAGGACTATTGTCCACAGCTACCAAGGCCTCCACCGGACTGAGTCCAGTACAGCTAGATGGTCCCGGCTACCACCACTGACTGCTCTGACCAGGATCACAACAGAGGGTTCTGGACAGAGCTGGAGAAGGATGTAGAACAAAATTCTAACTCACAAAAAAAAGACCAGATTTACTGGCCTAAAGGAGACAGAAGAAACCTCGAGAGTATGGCCCCCAGACACCCTTTTAGCTCAGTGGTGAAGCTACCTCCAAGGTTCACTGTTCAGCCTGAGAGTGGACAACCCTGTAAAACCAAATGAGACTAACGAGGTACAGGAGTCCAGTGACAAGGGCCAGAAAGCAGAAGGGGACAAGGAAGCTAGTGATAGGGAATCCAAGGTTGAGTAAGGATATTGTTGATGTGTAGTGAGATTGTTAACCATTGTCATAGGGCAACATTTGTAGTAACTCTTAAATGAGAAACTGTTTTGTTCTGTAAGCCTTCATCTTAAGTGAGAACAACAGCACAATTGGAAGAGCGTAGTCAATGTCACTGAACTGCGCATGTAGAAATTTTTGAAACGGTGTATCTTTGGCTATGTGTAGTTTCACCAAAAAAAAAAAAAAAGGTTGAGAAGTTAGAGGGTTAATACGTTGTGGGGTTGTTAACCAGTGTCATAAAATAACATGTGTACTACTGTTTCATGAGAAACTATTTGTTCTGTAAGCCTTCACCTGAAGTACAATAAAATATAAAAAAAAAAAAAATGGGCAAAGGATATGAACAGGCACTTCACCAAAGAAGATATTCAGGAGGCTGACAGACACATGAAGAAATGCTCACAATCATTAGCCATTAGAGAAATACAGATCCAAACTACAATGAGATATCATCTCACCCCAGCAAGGCTAGCAGTAATCCAAAAAACACAAAATAATAAATGCTGGAGAGGTTATGGAGAGACTGGAATACTTATACACTGTTGGTGGGAATGTAAAATGGTGCAACCACTTTGGAAATCAATTTGGCGCTTCCTTAAAAAGCTAGAAATAGAAGTACCCATACAATCCAGCTATCCCACTCCTTGGAATATATCCTAGAGAAACAATAGCCATCACACGAATACATATATGCACACCCATGTTCATTGCAGCACTGTTCACAATAGCAAGAAGATGGAAGCAACCTAGGTGCCCATCAACTGACGAGTGGATAAACAAATTATGGTATATCCACACAATGGAATATTACACAACGATAAAGAACAACGATGAAGCTGTGAAACAATGTTCAACACGGTGGAAGCTGGAATTTATTGTGCTGAGTGAATTTAGTCAGTCACAGAAGGTCAAATACTGTATAAGACCACTATTATAAGAACTCAAGAAAAGATTTTAAAAACAGAAGAAAATATTCTTTGATGGTTATGGGGGTGGGGAGGGAGGGTTAGGGGTATTCACTAACTAGATAGTAGATAAGAATCATCTTAGGTGAAGGGAAGGACAGCACACACTACAGGGGAAGTCAGCACAACTGGACTAAACCAAAGCTAAGAAGTTTCCTGAATACCAAACACTTCGAGGGACAGAGTAGCAGGGGCAGGGGTCTGGGGACCGTGGTTTCAGGGCACATCTAGGTCAACTGGCATAAGAAAGCTTATTAAGAAAATGTTCTGCATCTTACTTTGGTGAGTGGCATCTGGGGTCTTAAAAGCTTGCAAGCGGCCATCCAGGATGCATCAATTCATTCCAACAACTTGTGGTAAAGGAGAACGAAGAAAACGAAAGACACAAGGAAAGTATTAGCCCAAGAGACAGAATGGGCCACGTAAACCAGAGACTTCATCAGCCTGAGACCAGAAGAACTAGACGGTGCCCAGCTACCACCAATGAACGTCCTGACAGGGAACACAACAGAGGGTCCCTGATGGAACAGGGGAAAGGTGGGGTGCAGAACTCAAATTCTAGTAAGAAGACCAGACTTAATGGTCTGACTGAGACTGGAGGAGCCCCGGAAAGCATGGCCCCTGGACTCTCTGTCAGCCCAGAACTAGAACAATTTCTGAGGCTAACTCTTCAGACAGGAATTTGACTGGACTGTGGGATGTAAGGTGATACTCGCAAAGATTGTGCCTCTTAGTCAAGTAGATGCAAGAGACCAAAGGGGCAGCTTCTGTCCAGAGGTGAGATGAGAAGGCAGAGAGGGTCAGGAGCTGGTTGAACGGTCATGGGGAATCAGGGGCGGAAGGGAGGAGTGTGCTATCGCAGAATGAGGTGAGCAATTAGGGTCTCACAACAAAGTATGTATAAAAATTTTGTATGGGAGACTAACTTGAAATGTAAACTTCATTTAATTACAACAATAAAAAAAATAAAATAAAATAAAAAATAAAAGATATTCCCAAATGAAAAAAAAAAGAAAATGTTCTGCGTCCTACTTTGGTGAGTGGCGTCTGGGGTCTTAAAAGCTAGCGAGCGGCCATCTAAGATGTTGGTCCCAGCCCACCTGGAGTAAAGGAGAATGAAGAACACCAAAGTCACAAGGAAAGTATTAGCCCAAGAGACAGAAAGGACCACACAAACCAGAGACTTCATCAGCCTGAGAGGAGAAGAACCAGATGGTGCCCGGCTACCACCAATGACCACCCTGACAGGGAACACAACAGAGAGTCCTTGATAGAGCAGGAGAAAAGTAGGATACAGAACTCAAATTCTAGTAAAAAGACCAGACTTAATGGTCCAACTGCGACTGGTGGAACCCCAGAAAGCCTGGCCCCCAGACTCTCTGGCAACCCAGAACTAAAACCATTCCCACGGCCAACTCTTCAGACAAAGATTAGACTGGACTCTGGGACATAAAATAATACTCGTGAAGAGTGTGCTTCTTAGCTCAAGTAGATACATGAGACTAAATGGGCAGCTTCTGTCCAGAGGTGAGATGAGAAGGCAGAGAGGGTCAGGAGCTGGTTGAATGGATACAGGAAATCAAGGGTTGAGAGGAGGAATGTGCTATCACAGTATAGGGAGAGCAATTAGGGTTATATAACAATGTATGTATAAATTTTTGCATGAGAGACTAACTTGAATTGTAAACTTTCACTTAAAGTACAACAATAAAATAAAATTTAATTTCCGAAAAAAAAAAAAAGAACTACCTGTCCAAACGAGAGAAATGCTAAAATAGGAAGCTGGGGAAAGTAACAGAATGCTTCTTGGAAGCATTTCTCTAGGAAAGAAAGAAGCTAGAGTTAATGGGGTGACAGTTAAGGTTGTGATGTCAACTTGGCTAGGCCATGATTCTCAGTGGTTTGGTAGGTATTATGTAATCATCCTCCATTTTGTGATCTGATATGAATAGCCAGTCAGCTGAAAGCCAATCAGTTTCCTTAGGGGTGTGGCCTGCATCCAATATACATATGTATATATATGTGCATGCGTGTGTGTGTGTGTGTGTGTGTGTGTGTGTGTGCGTGTGTGTGTGTGTGTGTGTGTGTATATGTGTATGCATGTTCTGGCAAAGCTCTCTGTGGATCCTGTATTCATCTCATCATCCTCTGACCTTCAGTTCTTGGGATGTGAGCTAGCAGCCTGCCGTCTGACCTACAGATTTTGGGATTCACCAGCTCTCACAGTCCTGTGAGCCAATTTTGGGTTCATCAGCCCCTGCAACCACATGGGTCAGGAGAAGCCTCCAGCCTGATGCCTGACCCAAGGATTTGGGACGTGCCAGCCTCCACAACTGCATGAGCCATTTCCTTGACATAAATCTTTCTATATATGTTTATATATACACATATACATATATAAACATATATATATATAAGTGCTTAACTGGTTTTGCTCCTCTAGCCTAAGACATGGGGGAGCAGGGATCAGGGCATCTTAATAATAAAGGGACAACTAAAATGACTGCCCAGACCTCACCTCTAGGACAGGGGCTCAGAGCAGCATGATGGGTGTCCCTGGACCTCATGCCTGCCCCCTGGGCTCTGCCTCCTCCTTCCCCTGCCCCTCCCAGTCACAAGCACTCACCAGGGCAAACTTGTTGACTTGCACGTAGAGCTTCTCCACCTCCCTGGGGGTCACGGCCATCCCCTTTTGTGCCTGCAGGTAGTAGCGCAGCCACTGCAGCTGGGTCTCCCTCAAGGGGTACCGGCAGTAATCGACTTCATTCACACCTGATGGGGAGGCAGGCCAGACAGAGGAGCTGGGAGATGGCCCCCCTTGGGGTCTCCTCCAGCTCAGTAGGCATTCCCTTCTCCCCTCAAAGCCTCCACCTCCTTTGACCTGCACCCCCCTCTCAGGACTGTGCCCAAAGAGGCAGCCCTGGGAACACAGCGTCTGTGACCAGCAAGCCCACCCTCTGTGCGGAGGGTCTATACCCATCCCAGGTGGAGGCACTGCTTCAGTGGGGTTGAGAGTACAGAGGGATGCAGACTGGTTGAGGGGACAGCGTGGCCTGGGAGTGACAGAACCCTACGAGGCAGGGAGCAGGCAGTCTTGACCAACACCATGGTATCCCCCATGCCCTGTGCAAAACTTCCGCATGCAGGAGGCACTTGGCTAAAACACTAAACCAGGGGTCCCAGTAGTCTTAGGTCCAATGCTAACCTCCAGGTGAACCTGGACAAGTCCTTTATTCCTAAAAAGAAAAAAACAAAACAGTTGCTGTTGAGTCGATTCCGACTCACGGCAACCCCATGTGTGTCAGAGTACAACTGTGCTCCATAGGGTTTTCAGTGGCTGACTTTCGGAAGCAGATTGCCAGGCCCTTCTTCCGAGGCGCCTCTGGGTGGACTCAAATTGCCAACCTTTCAGTTTGCAGCCGAGTGCTTAGCCGTCTGCACTACCCAGGGATGCCCCTTTCTTCGTACTGGTCTAAATTTCTTCATTTGTCACATGAGGGGGCTGGACTTGATGTGTGGGTCTCAAACATTGCTTCTTGGATCAGTGTTGAGCTGGCTGCTTAGAAACATCACTGGAGAGCTCAGAAAACATACAGGCTCCTGTCCAATTCTCCAGATGATTCTGATATCAGCCAGGCTCCGAAACCCTGGACTGGATGGCTCTGATTCCTTCTAGGCCTGCTTTACTGGGCATCCTAACACTGCCGGCCCGGTGTATGTCAATCACAGCCTGGGCGTGGTGACAGAGACCCTGGTGCCAGGAAGAGCTAAGAGCTGGTACAGAAAGAAGTGGTCTGTTTAAGATAGGACCAGGACTGAGCCACTTTCCCCAGGGTCTCTTCCTCCCTCTTCTTTCCTTCATGTCCTTCCCAAGTGTCCCTTGTATTCCTGGAGAAACACACCCAGTCTCCTGAGGCCAAAGGCGAGACTGGAGAAGGATCTTCTTATGCAGATGGAGAAACCAAGGCCTAGAGAGAAGGTTTGCCCAAGGTCGCATGGCCAGTTTGAAGTGGGATCACGGTTGGAATTCTCATCTCCCAACTCCCAGTCCAGTATCTTCCTTGCTCCTGAGAACCCATGAGGTCCCTGTCCCCAGCTCCTGTCCTCCTCATTTGCCCTCCTACTTTCCCCATGCTAGCTGCTTCCTCCTCCATTCTCCACTTGGGAGCGGGATGCAATCTGCCCCTTTGGAGAAATTCCAGCTGGACTTTGATCTCTGTGGTGGGTCGGGACTTAAATGTTTAAGAATGATCCCTTCTGGAAAGGCCACCGGGCCTGGCAGCTGAGCACTCAGCAGGCCCAGTGCCCTGCCAGTGCCAGCCTCTGCTCTGTGCCCCACCCTACAGCCCAGCTGCTCTGCCCAGCTGAGGCCCCATCATCCCTCGAACTTCCTGCCCAAGGGTCACACAGCTACTAAGCTGCAAAATCAGGATTTCAACTTGGGAAGTCAAGTTGCAGAGTACACACTTTTATCTAGTTCCATCTCGATTAGTCTCATTATGCCTTCAGGTAAATAACTACTTACAGCTTGTTCTGCTCCTTCTCTGCACATAGGGCCCTTATGTACGAGAGTGCAGGTTGTTCTGGACATAAAAAAGCTTGGAGGGGGGCCAGTGAGGGCTGAAGTCATCCTGTGCTATGCTGACCAAGCTGGCAGGGTCTGTGTCTGCCCAGAGGAAGGGGGTCTTTTTCTAACTCATATGCCAAGCCAAGTACCCTCAAGGATCCTACAGAGGCAGCATTTTTCCCAATTCACACCAAACTGCCACATGGGCTAGCAGAGATCTGGTCAGTGTATGTGGGTCCTGCCTCCCCATGAGACTTGGAGCTCTCTGAAGGCAGGTTGTATCTTCCCCCCTCAAGTGTGATATCCCTGAGGACAGGGGCTGTCGAGTACACTAAATGCAGGTCCCCCTCAGACTCCCTCTGGACCTAGCCCTCCATCAGAAGGGATGGCCTGCACACAGGTCAAAGAGTAATGCCCCTCTCACCTGCAAACTCATTGAAATGGTTGCCAATGTCATACGCTTGGTAGTTGTAGTCAGCATATTCATAGTCAATGAACCGTACATGACCTATGAGATAGAGGAGAAGCAATGAGGGTGGGTCCACGGGGATCTAGAAATAGGGCCTGGTTAAGGTTTCTCCAGATTTCGGGAACGTACCCACTGACTCTCGCTGGCCTCTCCAGTTCCCCAGCCTAACCCAACCTCCTCTTTAGCAGTCTTCTAAGCTGCTTCCTTCCATCTGTCCATTTGCTCATCCCCAGTGCAGGGGTCCCCCTCATACAGCTGGATCCTCAGCCTCTCCCCATCTAATGACATCTGTCCTCGGCAGGGCTGGGGATCAGACCATAAAGCTAAGCACTACCGGCAGGTGAAGCCCCCATTGGGAACACCAGCAGGCTCTCTCTATGAAGGCCTTGGGCCAGCTACGCATCCTTGGAAATCCCAGGAGCTCTTAGGAAGAATGGCTTGGGTGCCCTAACATTGACAGCCTCCACAAATCATGTATTTGAATTCTTTCTAGACATATATTTTTCTAAGCAGGAATTCCTGTTTCCTTTTCCCCTTCTCTCCTTTGAGATACAAATTAGCTTAAGCCCTAGACTAGAAGGTTTCCTTATGCTTGTCCATGAGCCAGCCTGCAGAGCAGGACCCTGGAGCCAGCTGACCAATCAGCTGAAGCTTTGCTGCTACCCGGCCAGGGCCACGGAAGCCGTACCTTTGGTGCTGTCATAGATGATATTCTTGCAGAGCAGGTCATTGTGACAAAACACCACGGGGGAGTCCAACTGGGACAGGTGCTCCTTCAGCCAGGCCAGCTCCCCTTCCAACACCTCTACCTTAGGGACATCTGCAGAAAGGCTAGATGGGGCAAGAAGGGTGGCTGGTGGAGGGAGGGCAGGCGGCAGACAGACAGGGCTTGGCCTCAGGAGCCCAGCGCCCTAGTCTCATCTCTACCTCTTACTGCAGAGGTTGATGTTGGGTGCTGCTGAGTTGACTCTGACTCATAGCAACCCCAATGTGATAGAGTAGAACTGCCCCATAGGGTTTTCTAGGCTGTGATCTTTACAGGAGCAGATCACTAGGTCTTTTCTCCTGCAGAGCTGCTGGGTCGGTTTGAATCACCAACCTTTCGGTTAGCAGCCAAGCACTTAACCTTAGTGCCACCAGGGCTCCTTTGCTACAGAGGGAACTTGGACAAATGGCTGACCTTCAGACCCTCATCTTGTCATTTGTAGAGTGGCATTAAGGTTTCCTGTTCTTCTGACTTCCTGTGATCACCATAAGCTGATTAAAACATGTGCATAAAAAGGATTTTGCAAAGCATAAAAGTCACTGACTAAACGGCATCCCTGCTATGTGAAAGAGAGAAGGAGGTGAGGAAGGTCAGGGAAGAGGAGGCGAGAATAAGTGTCCAAGCTCAATCACTCCAGGCTATGAGACAATATGACCAGTAGGCAGAGATGCAAAGCAGACCTGTCCTTAGGACACTAGGAAAACTTCCTAGGAGAAAGGGTGACTCTAAAACCAGACTCCGCCCCCAGAGTTCCTCCAGGGGAGGAACACAGTGCCCTAGGAAGGGGCTGGTACAGGGGAGCTCTCTTGAGGAGGCTGAGGTATGTCCTGGTGTGTCTTCTTCACATTCCAGCAGCTGAGAATGTCACAGGAGGAAGGGACCAGAAAGAGTATCTGGTCTACCTTCTCATCTCATAGAAAGGCCCCTCAGGCCCACATAAGAAAGCAGACAAGTCACTTCTTGGGCTTGCTCCTACAAGGCCACAGGATATTAAAACCAAACCAAACCACAATCAAAAGGAGGAAAATGAGGAACAATATTTAAAATTATCGTGGAATCTAGACATTCTGGAGCCATTGAGGTCAGATGACACCCCTAATACTATTACCCTGAGAAAATCTTTAAACCTTGAACTGAAATTATCCCCTGAAGCCTTTGCTGAACCAAATAATAGTTTAGCCTATTAGAAAAGAATGTTGGTCCACCATTCTGTGATTTGACGTGATTTTCCTATGTGTTGTAAATCCTGCCTCTATGTTAATGAGACAGAATTAGAGGCAGTTATGTTAATGAGGCAGGACTCAATAGACAAGATTAGGTTGTATCTTGAGTCAATCTCTTCTGAGATATAAAAGAGAGAAGCCAGCAGAGAAACAGGGGGACCTCATACCACTAAGAAACAAGAGCTAGGAGAAAAGCACATCCTTTGGACCCAGGGTCCCTGTGCTGAGACGCTCCCCGACGGGGGAAGATTGATGACAAGGACCTTTCCCCAGAGCCAACAGGAAGACAAAGCCTTCCCCTGGAGCTTGTACTCTGAATTCAGACTACTAGTCTCCTAGACTTCAACCATCTCAGGAGGCAGCATATGATTAGAAACCGATGGTACTGAAGGAAGAGGTCCAAGCTACACTGAAGGCACTGGCAAAAAACAAGCTTCCGGGAATCGATGGAATGCCAATTGAGATGTTTCAACAAATGCGTGCAGCTCTGGAAGTGCTCTTGTCTATGCCAATAAATTTGGAAGACAGCTACCTGGCCAACCGACTAGAAGAGATCCATATTTATGCCTATTCCCAAGAAACGCGATCCAACTAAATGCGGAAATTATCAAACAATATCACTAATATCACACACAAGTAAAATTTTGCTGAAGATCATTTAAAAGCAGCTGCTGCGGTACATTGAGAGGGAACTACCAGAAATTCAAGCCGGATTCAGAAGAGAACGTGGAACCAGGAATACCATTGCTGATGTCAGACGGAACCTGGCAGAAAGCAGAGAATACCAGAAAGACGTTTATCTGTGTTTCATTGACTATGCAAAGATATTCGACTGTGCGGATCACAACAAATTATGGATAACATTGTGAAGAATGGGAATTCAAGAACACTTAATTGTGCTCATGAGGAACCTGTACATGGATCAAGAGGCAGCTGCTTGACAGAAAAAGGGGATACTGCATAGTTTAGAGTCAGGAAAGGTATGCGTCAGGGTTATATTCTTTCACCATACTTATTCAATCTGTATGCTGAGAAAATCTGAGAAGCTGGACTATTTGGAGAAGAACATGGCATCAGGACTGGAGGAAGACTCATTAACAACCTGCGTTATGCAGATGACACAACCTCGCTTGCTCAAAGTGAAGAGGACTTGAAGCGCTTACTGATGAAGATCAAAGACTGCCTTCAGTATGGATTGCACCTCAACATAAAGAAAAGAAAAATCCTCACCAACTGGGCCAATAAGCAACATCATGATAAATGGAAAAAGACTGAAGTTGTTAAGGATTTCATTTTACTTGGATCTACGATCAACACCCACAGAAGCAGCAGTCTCAAGAAATCAAAAGATGCACCTTATTGGGTACATCTGCTGCAAAATACCTCTTTAAAGTGTTAAAAAGCAAAGATGCCACCTTGAAGACTAAGGTGCACCTGACGCAAGCCATGGTGTTTTCAATCGCCTCCTGTGCATGCGAAAGCTAGACGACAAATAAAGAAGACCGAAGAAGAGTTGATGCCTTTGAATTGTGATGCGGGCAAAGAATACTGAATATACTATGGACTGGCAAAAAAACAAACAAATCTGTCTTGGAAGAAGTACATCCAGAATGCTCCTTACAAGCAAGGATGGCGAGACTTTGTCTCACATACTTTGGGCATGTTATCAGGAAGGACCAGTCCCTGGAGGACATTATGCTTGGTAGAGTAAAGGGTCAGCGAAGAAGAGGAATACACTCAACAAGATAGACTGACACAGTGGCTTCAACAACGGGCTCAAGCATAACAACGATTGTGAGGATGTTGCAGGACTGGGCGGTATTTCATTCTGTTGTACATAGGGTCGCTATGAGTTGGAACCAACTGGATGGCACCTAACAACAACAACAAGCCTCCTTGACTGTGAGAGAATAAATTCGTCTTTGTTAAAGCCATCCACTCGTGGTGTTTCTGTTACAGCAGTACTAGATATCTAAGACAGAATTGTTGTTGTTAGGTTGTTAGGTGCCATTAAGTTGGTTCCAGCTTATAGCGACCCCCCATGTGTCTGTCAGTTTGTCATACTGTGAGGGCTTGCGTGTTGCTGTGATGCTGGAAGCTATGCCACTGGTATTCAGACACTAGCAGGTCCACCCATTGGCGGACATGTTTGAGCTAAGCTTCCAGACTAAGATAGACTAGGAAGAAGGACCCGGCAGTCTACTTTTGAAAAGAATTAGCCAGTGAAAACGTTATGAATAGTAGCAGAACACTGGATATAGTGCCGGAAGATGTGCCCCCCAGGTTGGAAGGCACTCTAAAGACGACTAGGGAAGAGCTGCCTTCTCAAAGTAGAGTCGACCTTAAAGACGTGGATGGAGCAAAGCTTTTAGGACCTTCATTTGCTGATGTGGCACAACTCAAAATGAGAAGAAACAGCTGCAAACATCCACTAATAATTGTAACATAGAATGTACAAAGTATGAATCTAGGAAAATTGTAAATTGTCAAAAATGAAATGGAACGCATAAACATCGATATCCTAGGCATTAGTGAGCTGAAATGGACTGGTATTGGCAATTTTGAATCGGACATCATATGGTCTACTATGCCAGGAATTACAACTTGAAGAGGAATGGCATTGCATTCACCGTCAAAAAGAACATTTCAAGATCCATCCTGAAGTACAACACTGTCAGTGATAAGACAGTATCCATATGCCTACAAGGAAGACCAGTTAATAGGACTATTATTCAAATTTACGCACCAACCACTAAGGCCAAAGATCAAGAAACTGAAGATGTTTACCAGCTTCTGCAGTCTGAAATTGATCGAACATGCAGTCAGGATGCATTGATAATTACTGGTGATTGGAATGTGAAAGTTGGAAAAAAGAAGAAGGATCAGTAGTTGGAAAATATTGCCTTGGTGACAGAAACGATGCCAGAGAGCAAATGATAGAATTTTGCAAGACCAATGACTTCTTCACTGCAAATACCTTTTTTCACCAACATAAACGGCAACGATACACACGGACCTCGCCAGATGGAATACACAGGAATCAAATCAACTACATCTGTGGAAAGAGATGGTGGAAAAACTCAATATCATCAGTCAGAACAAGGCCAAGGGCCCACTACAGAACAGACCATCAATTGTTCATATGCAAGGTTCAAGTTGAAACTGAATAAAATTAGAACAAGTTCATGAGAGCCAAAGCATGACCTTGAGTATATCCCACCTGAATTTAGAGACCATCTCAAGAACAGATTTGTTGTGTTGAACACTAATGACCGAAGACTAGATGAGCTGTGGAATGACATCAAGGACATCATACATGAAAAGAGCAAGAGGTCATTAAAAAGAAAGGAGAGAAAGAAAAGACCTAAATGGATGTCAGAAGAGACCCTAAAACTTGCTCTTGAACGTCAAGTAGCTAAAGCAAAAGGAAGAAATGATGAAATAAAAGAGCTGAACAGAATATTTCAAAGGGCAGCTCGAGAAGACAAAGTAAAGTATTATAATGTAATGTGCAAAGACCTGGAGATAGAAAACCAAAGGGTAAGAACATGCTCAGAATTTCTCAAGCTGAAAGAACTGAAGACAAAATTCAAGCCTCAAGTTGCAATAGTGAAGGATTCTATGGGGAAAATATTAAACAACACAGGAAGCATCAAAAGAAGATGGAAGGAATACACAGAGACATTATACCAAAAAGAATTGGTCGACGTTCAACCATTTCAAGAGGTAGTATATGACCAGGAACCGATGGTACTGAAGGAAGAAGTCCAAGCTGCACTGAAGGCATTGGCAAAAAACAAGGCTCCAGGAATTGTCGGAAGACAGAATTATAGTCTTTTAAAGAATTACCTATATGTGATCAAATCGACAAAGCAACTTGAAAGGTTAGATGAGAAGCTTAGGGGGCAGTGAGTGTATTAATGACAGTGAAATAGTTTGGAAAAGATTGTTAAGAAAGGTGGCACAACTTGAAGAATGTGACCAGTATCACTGAATTGTACATGTAGAAATTGTGAAGTAGTGTATGTTTTGTTGTCTATATTTTCACTAAATACAAAACAAAACAAACAAACCAAGCCAGATGCCACAGAATCGATTCTGACCCGTGGCAACTCCATGTGTCTCAGAGTAGAACAGTGTTCCATAAGGTTTTCAGTGGCTGATTTTTCTAAAGTAGATCATCAGGCCTTTCTTCTGAGGCATCTCTGGGTGGACTCGAACCTCCAACCTTTCAGTCAGCAGCCGACCGTGTTAACCATTTGCACCACCCAGGGACTCCAACGGAATATCAGGGCCTTTCCATCCACGAGCACTTGCTCTGCAGCTCCCCCATAACACACCCTCCCACCTTCAACTATGAGTGTGCATTTCCTTGTCCCAGACCCCGTGCGTGGGCAGCTTGAGAGCAAGAACAAAGATGCATCGATGCTGCCCCTCCTTCTGTCCCACCCCTATCCCACAGCACACAGCAGGCATTTGTGCTGAAAGAAATATTTGTTGAGGAATGAATGGCTCAGTCAATCAATGAGGTTATCAAAAGCCATGTGGCAGTGGTGAGGTACGCTATGCTCAGATCCTCTGAACTTTGGTCCTCATGTATGCACACAGGCCTGTGTACACTGAAAAAGCCAAATAGCACAGCCCTTAAAAACCCAGAGCCACTAATGGGTGGAGGGGAGGAGGCCTAGGTTTTATTTTCATTCACATTTCTCCTGTTTGCAGTTCTTCATCCAGGGCAGCAAGAGCCCGTGAGGGAGGATGAGAAAGAGATAGCCCCTCTGACCTTCCCACAGGACAGACGACTCACCCCCTCACCCCAGCCCACAGTCAGAACATGGGGCCCAGCAGTCAGGGCCTGAAGCAGCCCCATGTCCCCACCTACAAGAGGAAGAGCAGGCAGGCTGCCTGCAGGCTTTGAGACCATGTCCCAAAGTCACAGACTCAGAGGTCAAAGCTCAAGAGGATCATAGGTCATCTAGTCCGACTTCATGGGGAAACTCAGGCTCAGGGAAGGGGAGTCTTCCTCCCAGCCTCCAGATGTGTCTCGCACAGCTGGATGCTCTACTTCCTCATCAGAGGATCTGAAATCAAGCTGAGTCTCCTGAGGATGAGGCCTGCGCACTTTCCCGGAAGACCCCGGTGCCCCTCAGAGGCACTGCAAAGGCCTCCCTGAGTGCAGGGAGTCAGTTAGGAGAGGCCATCTGGGGTCATGCTGGGGCGGGGGGGGGGGGGGGGTCTTCCCTCAGCCTCCCTGGCGTTTATCTGTGTTGACAGGTCTGTACTAGCTACATTTCAATCTTGGCACTCCCTCAAAAGCTACCTTTTCCTTCTAAAATTTTTTTTTCTTGGACTGAGCCATCAAAAGATAAAAATTAAGAGACTTCCTTTAGTTTGCCCAGGTCCCTGACAAAAAATATGTCTTTGACATCCAAGACGCCTGTTGCCCACTTCCCGACCTCCGTGCGACCCTCACCCTACCCTACCCCAAGGCAGTGCAGATGGTTATTGTGGGAACAGCCCAGGCCTTCTATCTCCTGGGCAGCCTCATTCAGCTGCTGGATTGCCCTCCCCTGAGCACTTAAAACATCTCCAGCTTCGCCACCTTCAGTCCTGACACCAGGAGACTCTCTCAAGGCTATGGGGTTGGCAGATAGTAACCATGCTGCATCACAGCAACATTCCCACCCCAGGCAGGCTGCTCCTTCTCCGCCTGTCCTCAGGGACAGCAGGATGGGCACTGAGGGGCCAGGGCCTCTCTAGGAATGCCTGCCTTGGGGGTCCTCGTATGAAGAAACTACTACCTGGCAAGTCTCCCCCTCAACTCTCAGCACCCCTCCAGGTCTGAGCAGAGGAAAAGTACTTTCTTCCCACAGTGGACTTCTTCAGTGTTCGAGCCTTTGCCCCCACACCAACCAACCAACCAACCAACCAGTATCTCCTCTTGATGCCCTGAATCAGTTATCAGCCCCACATTCTCCCAGCCACCCTGGACACCTCCATGCCCAGCCCCCATCTCTAACCAAACACCAAGGCTGCCAAACCTCTCTCCCCAAGGTCTCTGACACATCCCCCTATTCTCCATTCTGCTGAAGAAGCTGCTCCAAATGTGGTCTCTTGACCATCTGCCACAGAATCACCTGAAGAGCTTGTCAAAACGCAGATTCCTGGGGTCAAATGCGAGACCTCCCAATCAATCTCTAGGGTAGGGCCTAGGAATGGGCCCTTAGCAGGCACCCCTGGGAAATCTGATGCTCAGAGTGCAGTAGCCCTAGTCCGAGATCTTGCTCATTCAATTACATCGTTCCCCAAGTTGTTCTCTCTCCTTGAATCTCCCCATCCACACAAATCTGTCCCTCACAATGCTGGCCAGGCTTTCTTCATAAACCACAGTCCTGGTCAGGCTGCTCCCCTGGCTCAAACACCCTCAGTGACTTCCTACTGCCTCTAAATTAAACCTTAGCCCCTTAGCCTGGCATCTAAGGCCCCTCACAATCTAGCTCCAACTCACCTCTGCAGCCCCTTCCCCCATGATCTCTTCCACTCCTTCCTGAAGATTTGCTCCAGCCAACCTCATCTGCTCATCATTCCTGAGCAAACCTTGCTCATGCCATCGCCCTACCTGGTGTGGTCTGCCATCTCACCTCTGCCTTGACACCTCCACCAAGATGACCTTCCCTCGTGTTCCCACCTCCAGCATAAACTACACACCTGCCTTGTTTTGTAGCTATGCATAGGCATGTCCTGTTTACTCAGATGGTCCCTAAGCTCCTTGGGGGCAGAGCCAATGTCAAATTCGTGCCTTTTATTGTTTTAAATACCAATCAATCAATTTTTGTGAAGAAGATTCCTTCATAAATCAGGAGTATTAGGCAATGACTGGAATTCATCATTGCCCTGTTTTGGGGCAGATTAGGCAAGTTTAGGGCAGGATCAAAGAAGTTAAGCAACTTGATTTACCCAAGGTCAAAGGTATGACAAGAGAAAAGCAAATTGGTCAGCTCCTCTCCAGGGACCACCCCATCCCCCAGGGTGACCCAGTGACAGTGCAGTCAAGAGAAGCTGCAGAATCAAGGATCATGTCTGAGCATCAGGAGGCCTGGCCTCTGGTCCTTGAGCTGCCACCGATCAGCACTGACCCTGGGCAAGTCCCATCCCCTCTGTGGGTCTCAGTTTTTCCATCTGTCAAATGAAGGGGGTGGGCTGGGTGATCAGAGGACCCTGTGGCTCTGACACAAGAGGATCCTGTGCTCCATGTGCTATCCTAGTCCAAAGGGGATGGCAGTCCTGTCCCAGAGATGCCATTTGACAAGAAGGTCTGAACATGGTCAGGGAGAGGGCAGGCTTGGCTCACCCTGGACAAATAGTCGCAAAGGAGTGCTTGATAATCAGTGAAGTGGGAGGATCCAGGTGAAGTCATGCGTGTCTGTGTGTGTACATGTGACAGAGACACACTCACTACAGGAACAGAGTTCACTATTGCCTTGTCATCTTAGAGGAGGGAAAGAGATACCCTGCCCCCAAACCTCTTTTGTACTCTAGTCCCATGAACTTTTGGAACAAAAATGATGCTCAGTCCCCTGTGGGAGAAACAGAGGGATCAGAGACTCACCACTGCCCTTTTTTGGAAGGGGAGGGGTAGCCGTGTCCTTTTTTCCATGCCATCCTTTTCTCAGCGTTCAAGGGCATGCTGGGGAGTCAGGTATCTGAAGGCTAGCAGGACTCTTGGGGTACTGGCCAGGGAGCTTAAGGGAAGGCTCAGCGAATCAGAACCCCATCTTATCTGGGGAAAGGCAATGTCAGGATGGGTGGAGTGCCTCCTTCCCTAGGAAACAGCAAGTTGTCAGTCTGACCAAGGTGGGGTGCAGGGTCCCCAGAGGCACATGGGGACAAGAGCAGTCCAGGCAAATAAAAGGAATTATGATGTCCCAAAGGCTTGCCAGCTGATGGGTTGAATTCTTCTGACTGACTCTGAACTCAGCTGCACCCCATTCTTAGAAGGCCCTGCCCTTCCCTTTGTTCAGAAGGCAGGTCATGTAGAAAGTGCCCAGGTCAGGTAGAAAGAGTCTACCGCTGGGAAACAGAAGTCCTGCCTCTGACTAGCCCTGCGACATTAGGCAAAGCTTAGTCTCTGAGCCTCAGGAGAAGTATGCGTGTGTGTGTGTGCATATGACAGAATACTGACTTTTACTCAGTATTTCTCTGAGTAAAATGGGGAGAAGCTGTCCCCAACCCTTAGTCCCACCACAATCAGAAGACCCAAGGACAAAGGAGCACAGAGGTATGAAACTGCTGATCCGAATTCCTGGCATTTAGTCAACTGGCCTAGCTCTGCTTAGAGATGGAGGCTCAGCAATCACATCTGAAGGGGCTGCAGGGGGAAGTGAGCCTTAATTCCCAGTGGGGATGGGCTGGAACCAAAAGAATGGGGCTGGGGATCATACTAAGGCAGCAGAGCCAGAGGCAGCTTCGGGCCCTCCCAGATCTTTGTACCTGGGGTTGATCTCATTCTTCACAAGGGTGAGATAGTCATACATCTTGTGCCAGAGGGTGGGCTTGGGCAGGGTGCCGTTGGCATGGATGGCGTGGATCTTTGCCATTTCTAATGCGATTAACCTACAGCAGAAACAGGAAGAGAATATCAGTGCTGGGGCATGCCCTCCCCGGCTTAGAGTCTCCTGACCAGAAAGGGGCCCTGAAGGGTCCATTGGGGAACTGCCAGAGGAGTAAGGGTGGGACTGTTACTAGTCTCTTACGAGCCCTAGGTCCTGCAGAAGAAAGGTCTCAGCAGAAGGCATGAAAATAAAGTAAGACCTTTAGCCCAGCAGCTTCCTTTCCATAACCATAGCCAGGGATGCTCGAGGAGTAAAAGAGCAAAGAAGTGGGCTGTTGGCTGGGGTCAATGACCTGCCCCACCCCAAGGATGTAGATCCACAGTAACCCCTGGGAACAGGGGGCATCTGAGGGTGGGGGCGGTCCTTCTCCTTCCCCTGGACTCCGATCCATCCTCTGGGTGGGAGGTGAGGGTAGGGCACTTCCCACCAAGGGATCAGGGGGTGGTGATGCCAGGCAGGGAAGAAATGCCCGCCTCTTATCAGGCTGGCCAAGGTGAGTAGGGAGACAGGCTGGCCCAGGGCAGCCCCTTCCTCGGCTGCAGGGAGTTGATGCCGGTGGCTGGGTGCCAAGGACGCAAAAACAAGCCAGCGTTCTATTTTCAAGTTCTCCCATGGACATTATCCAAGGTCCCAGGAGAGAAGGAGGGGGCGGTGGGGAGAGAAGAAAGCATCACTGGAGAAGGTTGCTGGAGAGGAGGTAGGGGTGGATGGAGGCCTGACAGGTCAGAGGGGGAAGGCCTTGATAAGGACCCCATCGTCCTAGCATCCCAGCTGGGCTCACCCAGTCCTCCGCCAGTCCTCCCTTCTTAAGCCCCACCCCCACCCGTCTGCCAAGCCTCCAGCATTCACGCTTCCTTTGCCTCTGCCTGTTGCTTGAATAATAGTCACTGGGAAAGACAACAAAGGCATTGGCTGTTTGAAACCTTGTTACCAAGCTGTTCCAGTGATACCCCCTCCCCTTGCCAGGCCCTGGGAAGGGGCAGGCCATACCTCACCGGGAAACAGGACAGGTTCTGAGCTCCTCCAGAAGCCCCCAAGGCCCTCACCCCCTGAAGGGTGGAGGGAGCAGAGGCCTGTCAGCAAGGGAGTGGGTAAGGGAAGAAGGCTGTGCTTTCAGAGGCCAGAGGCCCTGGGGCAGGAGGGAGCAGCCAGGGTTTGGACAAGGCAACAGAACAGACCTGACACCCAGGCCTTCCCTTCCCAAAGGAAGATTCCGAACAGAGCATGAGCAGAGCCTTTCCTTGAATATCAATAGGGCTGTTGTCTGGAATAGCAATGGACATAACCTCAGCACTCAGCATTTTATGCTGCAAAGCCTCTGCAGACGGAGATTGGGGGTGGAGTTCAGGAGAACATGGGGAGCGTGACCCCCCAGGCCTTCTCCTTCCTTTACCTCAGAGACCCACCTTCACCCCCAAGAGATCAATGTCTATCCTGAGAAAATCATCAAGGAAGGGCCTACCTCCTACACTGATCCCAGTTTCTGGCCCTCCCTCCTCCAAATGCACAGTTCTTCTTGTTATCGAACCTAAATCCATCTTCAGTCTTCCTGACAATGACGACTATTTCCATGAGAGAATGAGTGACAGCATCAGATTCATAGAGGTGGGGGGAGGCTGGGAGCAGTGAGGACCTGCCAACACTTGAGCTTATTTGCACAAAACTGAGGAGAGCTGAGAGGAGTATGGTGAAGCCAGGACCACCCCCTACCCTTCCCTGTGCCACGTATCTCCAGGCTGGGTGCTTTGGAGCCGCTCAGCTGGAGCCTGAGATGACCCTTGCACAGGCGTGTATAGTCCCCTCCCCAGACACACACGGCAGCATGAATATCCTGGGGCTCCACTAGCCCCAGAGGCAGTGCTCTGCAGCAGGAGGGGGGAACTTCTCAGCTTCCTTTCCTCCAAGTCCATGGAGGATGGGGTGGAGCAGGGGAGTAGAGATGGGGGCACTTGCAAATAGGGCCAAGCTTTTTGGTTTACCTGCTAAAACCAAAAGCCCTTGCTGTCAAGTGGATTCCAACTCATAGAGACCCCATGTGTTACAGACTAGAACTACTCTATAGAGTTTTCTGGGCTGTAATATTTATGGCAGCAGATCACCAGGCCTTTCTTCTGCAGTACCACTGGGTAGGTTCAAACTGCCAACCATTAGGTTAATCGTTCAGCACAAATCGTCTATGCTTCCTAGGGACCTGGCTTCCCCCCAGGGTGGGTTTTGTTTCCCCTCAGTACGCACAGGTCTCCTTCCCCTTGGGTCAGACAGGACAGAGCCCCAGGTCGTAGGCCAACCCCTGTGTTGCCATCCCTGCTGCTGGGGTAAGCTTCAGCCAGCCGGGGCCTCACCAAAGCCTGAGTGGCCTGGCACTGGAGGGAGGAAGAAGGACTCTGCCCACATCCCTGCCCTGGCAACGTCAGAGGAGAGAGGGTATCAGAGGCTCTTCTTTTGTTCTCCCACCCCCACCCAAGGCCCCACAGCACCCACAGGGCTTGCAGGTTACATCCAGTTCCCGGGCCTTACACATCCAGGCATTTAGTGGTAGCGGCCTCCAGAGGGCCATGGGTCCCTGGGAGCCTCTGGAAGGAAGCACTGGCAGCTCCCCAAAGCTGGGCTCCCACTTTGTCAGGGAGCCCAGAAGGAGCTCAGATGGGGAGGAGGGCCGGGGAGGAGGGATGGTGTCTCCCTCGGTTGCAGAACCAAGCCCACACTGGGCAGGGCCACAGACTTGCATCTGAGTTCTTGGCCCAAGGAGGGGAGGGGCAGGGAACCCTGACTGCCTTGGGGATTTGGCTCAGATTTCATTTCCAAGGCTCTGAGATGTTTCCAGGTCAGACCCAGAGTGGGTAGAGGGCTGAGCCTTGGGGCCAGGAAGTAGATTCCTGCTGCTAATCCCCAGGGAACCAGCTCCTTTGGTCTCATGTTCACCAAAATTCTCACTTTCCTCCCCCAGAACCCATCCTTCTAGCAGAGCCTGCTGCAAATCCATAGAAAGCTGCAGTCCCTCCCTGCAGTGCGGTGCACAGAAACGCACGTGGTTTTCATGCAATTTCAGGGACGTCACAGATCTGATGACTGTCAACCGTGGACCCACTCCACACCAAGGAAGCTGGCCAAGGATTTCAAAGCCCCAGGCCTGAGGGACAGCGGAAAGGAACAGTGCTCTGGGTACCCTCTCACCTGAAGAGCCGGGGCTCCCCGATGTGCTCGGGCCCCAAGGCCATGCCTGGCATGTACTCATAGCACAGCCCATTCTGGAAGGTGCAGTAGAGTTTGGGGGCACAGCCGTGTTCTTGCAGCAGCTGGAAGTTTCTGACTTCATTCTCCCGGTCTACCAGCAGCTCCGTCCGCTCCCCATACACCCGGACCAGCACACAATCCTGCATGTCCTCCTCCACATAGCAAGCCAGCAGCTTATTGGTCATGCCATCAGTGAAGCGCTAGCATGGAGAGAGGGCAGCACATGAGCAGGGGCAGCAGCATCTCTCTGGTCTCTCCCCATTGCCCCAGTTCCAGCAGATCACAAAGAACCCCCAGCCCTTTAGTTCTTCCAGTTAATAAAGAGCTCAGCACTGTTCCTAATGCTCTCCCCTCTCCCTAATGCTTGGGGTAGACTACAGTCCAAGAAAAAAATGGTAGCTTGGGCCTAGCCCAGGCATATTCACTTCTCCTGGGTCTGTCTCTAAACCAAAAAAAAACAAACCCGTTGCTGTGGAGTTGATTCCAACTCATAGTGATCCTATGGGACAGAGTAGAACTGCCCCACAGGGTTTCCAAGGCTGTAATCTTTACAGAAGCAGACTGCCACATCTTTCTCCTGTGGAGCAGCTGGCGGGCTTGAACCACCGCCCTTTTGGTTGGCAGCAGAATGCTTAACCACTGCTCCACCAGGGCTCCTGGTCTGTCCCTAGCGGATGGGATTTGGCAGTGGACAAACTGCCACACTACTTGGTGGGTAGATGAGTCCCCTCCCCTTCCTTACTCCCCAGCCTGAAAGGAACCCCCACAGATCAGAACGTGGCAGAAGAGGGCAGGGAGTCGCCCAGGAAAGTCTATTCTGGCCCAGCTGCCTCTCACAGCTGGCCAGGCAGAGGGCCTGTACCTTTTGCCCCATCCAGTGGCAGAGGTAAAAGCCGGGTACCCAGGTTGGCACCCACCCCAGGCCTTTGAGGATCAGAAGTCCTTAGGGCCTCTCAGAGTTCCATACCAGAAGAGGCAGGAGACACTGGGCTGGGAGAGCAGCTCTCTGGGTAGGGTGACAAGGAAGAACCATGGAATTTACAGGGCACAGTGTGAAAGCTGGAAAGGACCTTACAGGACAGCTGCACCAATTCTAGATGGGGAAACTGAGGCCCAGAGAGGGGAGAAACTGGTAGATGGCATGTTAGATCAGGCCAGAATTAACCAGAGGCCTATATGAGGCCTTGACAGTCTTAACCAAACTGGGCCTTTTATGTTGCAAATGCTATCCCCCACCCGCCACCTCAGCCCAGGGGTCTGTCAGCCTCCACACCAGGTTCAGAACCTCCCCAAAAGCTTGACTTTCCCCACACAGAATGCCCAGCAGCCTGGGGCCCTACAGCTCTCCATCACAAGCTGTAAGCACTGAATGAATGAACACCCTCACTCAGGGCACCTTCTTCCAACAGGCAGCCCCCGGCAAGGGCGGGGGAGGAAGTGGGGTGGAGAAGGCTGAGGGCGGGGGCCGACGGGTCAGGGAAGACGTTGGTGGGAGGCAGATGAAGGTTTCTTTTCAAAGAATGCTGGTCAGCTGGGGAGTCAGCCTGGAGCTCCTCGGTGAGAGGCTCTGCCCACATCTGCGCCCCAGAGGATTCGCCCAGCTGGGTGTGGGGAAGGAGCCCAGTGTGGGGGCCGCTGAGCTGGAGCCTGCAGTGACGGGGAGGGCTTCACCCAGCACAGGGGCTCAGCGCTAGCAGGAATTACACAGGATGGCTCATGGGCCGGCTCGGAGGGCTGGGCCTAGAGACTTTTCTTCCCCCAGGGATGGAGAAGGGGCAGCAGTCTGTATGTGAGTGTGGGGGGTCACTCAAAAGTTACTGCCTCCTCAGGTTTCAGAGCTAGCTGGGTACGCGCTTCTGGGCATCGAGGGGCACCAGCACGCAGAGACAGGGGGTGGGACCCGCACGTGCAGCATGCTGCCACCAGGCAGGTGGCCCTACAGCGCGTGCCTGAGAGCCCCAAGAGAAGGGGGATGTGTGTGGAGAGGCGAGGGAAGTGTGAGCCTAGCTTTGCATAGGGACCAAAATAGATGGAGAAACAAATACACACATCAACCACCGTTCCAAACCTCTCTCCTGCGCAGAAGCTGCGCACCCCTCGGCCGGTCACCCGGAAAGATGCACGGACAGAAGGCCATCGCATCCCGCTTCCAGCTCCGGCAGGGCCCCGGTCCCCGCCCCGCGCCCTCTGTCTTCTACCTTGGTCTGAACTTGCTCGGGCCTCCAGTGCGGCCGCAGCTCCTGGATGAGGCGCAGGGCGCCGGGGAGGATGTCGTCCTGGTCGACCGATATGCCGAAGCACGGGACGGCGACGGCCCTCGGGGGGCCCGGCGGCTCCCGGCAGCCCACACTGGCCACCGCCTTCTCCTCCATGCCCCATGAGCACTGCGGGCAAGACGTCTGCCGCCTCAGGTAAAAGGGCGAGCTCGGCAGCGGAGCCGAAGGGGGAACAGCCATTCCCAGCGCCCCGCCCCCTCGGAGCCGCCGCCGAGCGCTAGCCCCGGCCGGGAGGCCCGGCGGCGCGCGAGTGGGAGTGGTAGAGGAGGGGCCAGGGGAAGTCCATGACTCAGGAGCGCGCAGCCCGCCACCCGAAGCCGGCCCGGGAACGCCGGGGCCGCCCGGATTGTGACATCACGGGCGGCGGACCGCGGGCGGGGGCTGCGGGAACGCCCCTTCCTCCTTTGCTTCGGCCGGCCGGCAGCGCAGGAGCGGAGGCTGCGGCTGCGGGCAGCTGGGGCGACCGCTACCTGGAGCGCCGGGCGAAGGAGACGCCCCCGGTAAGGCTGGTGACGCCAGGGGCGGGGCCTGCGCAGGCTCCGCCCCTACCCAGACCCGCGCCGGAGGGCTTGGCCTGTCTTCGGAAGCTGCTAGGGGGCCCATCTAGGTTGGAGCCTCTCTCGGCGCTGACTAGGGCAGGGGCGAGGTTGAGCTTTACCTGCGCTTACACCCCATCCTGAAGTATGGAGATCCAGCTGCTCCCAGAAGTCAGCTTGTACCCTCCCCCCACTTGTGTCCCTGCTCCTTGCCCCCAGTCCCTGGAGCCCTGGAGCAGGCTCTGCAGGAGCGGCCTCTGCTGCGACTCAAAGGCTCTTCCCTGCAGGAAACCCCCCTACGCCCCCACCCACCCACGCGACACACAGGTGCTTGATGGAGAAGGGATATTGGTGGTGTGTGTGTGTGTGTGTGTGTGTGTGTGTGTGTGTATGGGGGAAGGGGTGCCACAGTCCAGCATACTGGACTGCCTCCTGACAAACTACTGAACATTTTGGGGCTTGACAGCGTTTCGACACACCTTAGGCCAAGATTTTGTGCTAGACTGACTTTTCGTCATTAAATAATCCTTAATGCCTCCCTCGCATTCTGGGAGTCTGACTGGAGGCAGGTAGCAGGCAAGCGGGTGTCCCTGAGTACAGAGCTTTGCTGGGCTGTAGGGGGATGGAGCCCTGGTGGCGCAGTGGTTAAGTGCTTGGCTGCTAACCCAAAGATCGACTGTTAGAACCCACCAGCTGCTCCGCAGGAGAAAGATGTGGCAGTCTGCTTCTGTAAAGATGACAGCCTTGGAAACCCTATGGGGCAGTTCTCCTCTGTCCTATAGGATAGCTGTGAGTTGGAATCAACTCCATGGCAATGCATATTTTAGGGGGATGGAGGTGGGGCAGACCCTGTGCTTTGCCCTTAGGGAGGGCCAAAAACAGGATAAGGTGATGGCTGTGTGCGTGCGCGAGACAGAGAGAGAGAGCGTGTGTGAGTGTGAGTATATGTGTGTGAGATGGAGTGTGAGCATGTGTTAGGTGGGGACAAGGTGTCCCACGCGAGAGTTGCTGTGGGGAGAAGGAGATGTGGAGAGAAGCCAGCCAGCTTAGGGAGAGCTGGACTCTCATCTTGTCCTTCTCTGTCACCTCCTGAGCAGGACTCTCTTGGCTGCCAACCCTCTGGGCCAGTAAGGTCTCAGTCACCCACTCTTCTGTTTTACCTTGGGGACTTCAGTCACCAGCTCCATAGGAGATTTCTTTCTAGAAGACCAGATCTATTACAGCCTCACCCAGAGAAGTGCCTTCAGAGAAGGGGCCCATTTCTAGTTCCCCAAGTTGCCCCTTTGGCCTATTCAGGCAAGGGCCCTCTCCTCATTACTGTCCAGAATCCAGCTCTGCAATGGGATTTCAGCAATGATGGGAAAGCTCTGTTTCTGCCCTGTCCAAAGCACTGGTCACTAGCCACATGTAACTACTGAGCACTTGAAAGGCAGCTGGTACGACATTTTATTTAGCTTCAATGAATTTACAACAGCCACATGTGGCTGGTGGCTGTCATACTGGACAGCATAGGAGGTGATGGGAGACCTGCCCACTTAAGGTAATGGAGCCCCAGAATGTCAGCTGGAAAGGACACTGACTCCAGCCCTTCCTTTTGCAGTGAGAGAAGGAAGCCCAGGCAGAAGGGAACATGGAGAATCAGCGGTAGAAACAAGGCTGAGTCCAGTATCCTGATCCCAGGCCCAGGCTCTTGGCTCTGCATGGGAATGGTGTAGACAGCTCCTGCCTGCAGGAATCCTACCCTTGAGGAGCCCTGAGGTCCTGTCCAATCCCAGGAGGCTGCAATTCTAAAGGTCCGAAGTTTTCTTTTGTCAAGTTTTCTGTTTGGTCAAGAGGGAAGAGCAGCGCCCTTGAAGAGGGACAGCTTCAGTGGCTTCAGGTGGATGTTGCCTTCTCATTCCCCAAGCTACATAACCCTGCAGCCAGCCCAAGGGGCAAGAGTAGGAGAAGAGACTTCAGCTTGAGGAGTCCCAGCTGCATGAGATGGAGGATAGCAGTGTATGCACCTGTGTGCATGTGACCCTGTACCACCGTGTGTGAAGCTCTGTACATGTGATAGGACAAAGTTGGAAAGCCCCAGGACCAGAGTCAGACGTGCTGGGTTCTAGTCTTGATTCTTCACTACCTCACTGGATGATCTCAGGCAAATGCCTCTAATCTCTGGGCCTCGGTTTCCCCACATTGAAATGGGAGTATTGGTAGGATCTTTGCTGTCCTGTGTTTTTAGGTGGTGGAGCCTTGGACTGCCTGTGTACATGGCTACATGGGGTGGAGATGGAGGCAGGGGGATTTGTAGTGGATGAGAACAGGGCAGTGCATGAGAGGCAGAGCAGGTTAGCTCAGCAGGGCAGAGCCTGAGCTCAGGGGCTGGTTCCCACGAGCTGGGAGCATCTTTGTGGCCCACAGTCTATTGCTGAAGCGTTAGCTTGGTTCCCAGAGGGGCTGGAGGGGCACAGGGCTAGCTCTCTGCAAACTCCCCACTGAGGTTGTGTAAACAACTCCCCCTGAGCCCTGCTGACCTTGAACAATGGCAATGACATTGTCCCTGTGCACAGGAGCCTAGCATGTGGGTCAATGTGTACAGTTTGTTGGTCTGTGTCATGTTCCTGTCTGCAGCTGATCACACGGCTGCCCCCCGCCCGGCCTCTGTTCCAAACCCCAGTGAACCCAGATGCAACGGGGTTGCAAACATGAAGTCTTTATTCTGTTTGTTCTCAAAGCAGGGAAGGGCCAGCGCTGGGGGCTGGCCGGTGTCCAAGGACAGTTCCACTTCTGGCGCCCTGCAGGAGGGCACAAGCCCAGGGAGAGGGTGCTCCCATAAAATGCTCACTAGCTTCAGGCTGGGGATGAGCACAGGGCCTGCCCAGGCAGCAGAGGGCCTCAGAGGGCCAGGGCAAAGCCAATGCGATTGTTACGCCGATCAAACTCAGTGTAGAACTTGCGGATGAAGCTGGCACCCAGGACCCAGAGGGGCCCAGTGGGTGGTGGGACATCCAGGCCATGGATGGCCAGTGTGCACAAGTCATCATCACTACTGTCGAGGTCCTGGCAGGAAGAAGGAGGGTTTCCCCACTGTCCAGCTCACAACCATCTCCCTTCACTTGGCCTGACCCCAGCAGCCGTCTTCAGCAATATGCTCCCTCATCTCCCCCATTCACAATGAGCCTCCATCATGTCCTGGCCATTTCACCCAAAACCCCTCATGGTTGCACCCCTGGGCAGACAATGCATCAGGCACAATACTCCCTTCAAGAGTTTATGGTCTAACATGGCTTCTAATCCTAGTCAAGTGATCTAGCTTCTCTAAGCCTGTTGAGGAAGAAAGGCCTGGTGATCTTCTTCTGAAAAAAAATCAGCCAGTAAAAACCCCATGGATCACAACGGTCTGATCTCATTGTGCATGAGGTGGCCATGAGTCAGGGACTGACTCAACAGCAACTAACAAGAACAACAAGCCTACTGAGTATAAAAAGGGTCAAGAATATCCCAAGCATAGGATTACTGGGAACATTTGATGAGAAAATGGAGGTAAAGGGATAAGCACAGTGATTTGCAAGCTTGGCCGCACATTGGAATCACCTGGGAAGTTTTAAAAACACCAATCCCAAAACTGACATCAGCGACTCGAAAGGTTAGAGAAGAGACTTAGAGGGCAGTGAGTTCCTGTTAATGGTAGAGGGTGAGAATGGTTGTACAACTTGAATGTAATCAATGTCACTGAACTATACGTGTAGAAATTGTTGGATTGGTATGTTTTGCTGTGTACATCTTCAACAACAACTACAAAAAATAAATTATTGCAGAAGACACTGCTCCTAGGTCCCACCCCCAGAAGTTCTGATTTAACAGGTATGGGCTGCAGCCTGGGCATTTTGAAAAGCTCTCCCGACTACAGCATGCAGCCAGGTTTGCATTGGGTGCACTATGACTTGTTCCTTTCTGAAGGTCCCTGCCCACTCTCCCTCCCTGTGGCCCAAGGAGCAGACCCGAGCCTCACCTGTAATACATAGTCCGCACTGGTGAGCGTATAGGCTCTGCCTCCGAGGTGGAAGGAGATGTCAGGGAGTGTGGGCAGCTGGTTACAGTTCACCACGTACTGGTGGGGGAAGAAGCCCCTCTGAGTGCGGGAGGCCCCTCGGCAGACATGGGGCCCTGTGCTTGTGGCCCGGCCCCTCTGGAGAGGGCTGGGCACAGTGCCTTTCCTCCCTGGGGGGCCAAGCCCATGTGGGAAGGGTGTGAGAGGGGTCAGTAAGGGAAAGCTTGACATGGCCATGTTTGGGACCTGATGCAGCCTGTGGTGACTTGGGCCCTGGACCAGGGGGCACCCCCCAGCTTCTGTGTGGGTGGCTTACTTCATTCGTCATCAGCTCCTTGGCCCCCAGAGTCTCCATGAGCAGCTTCAGGGAGCTAGTGGGTCCCGTGATGAAGGACGCACCGGTGTCCACCACGACCATGCAGCCCTCCTCACAGAACAAAGTGGCAGACCTCACAGACACCCTGGGGGAGGCCACAGACAGACAGACAAAAGGCAGCATATTTTTCCTGGGTGAGGGCAGGTGATCGGAGGCTATGCTGATGGTTGGGGTGATGCATTGCGGGTGGAGGGGGGCGGGTAATGCAGTGAGCAGGAGGAGGGAAGGTGCCGTCCCCCTCCCTCAGCGTGTGGCTACATCCTCTCACTAGCCCCAACCCCCTCTGTCCCTCATGTCTTGGGGTCCCTCATGCCTGAGCAGAGCTGGCAGAGAACAGATGTTGGCAGTGACTTAAGAAGCGGCTGCATCCAGGGAGAGGGCAGGTTGGTGGCACTGCCCCTTCTCCCCACCCCCCTTCCAAGCCCAAGCAGCATAGCATTTGTGGGGCGTGGAGAGGGTCGAGGCTTCCTGACCCCTTCATTTTGATCTGCCAGAGGCCAGTCTTGCTGAGGCTCACATAGTGGAAGTTCCCTTGGTAATACTGGGGATTGCTGCCTCCCAGCACAATCTCACCTCCCAGCAAGTGGGAATTCCTAAAGGGAAGATCAGAAGCTCTCATCTTCTGAGACTGAGACCCCGCAACCCAAGAACAAGGGAAAGTTGGCCAAGGGTGCAAGGTGTAGAGGAAGGTAGGGAGATGGCAAGGCTTGGAAGCTGTCATAATGAAGCATGCAGAACATACTGCTTCTCCATCTTTCTTGCCCTTCCCCAAGGCCAATCAGAGGTTTGTCCAGGATAGTCCAGCTGTACCCAGTAAAGCATCCCCAGAGGTCACAGAAAAGGAAGAGGCATGTGGACACTGAGTAGAATGCAAATAAGGCACAAATTGGCCCTCCCTAGCTTGGGGTTGGGTTGCTGGTGGTAGACCAGGTGTTTCAGAAGGCACTCTGGAAAGGCTGTGAGGGAGGGGTGGGTGGGGGCATGAGGAGAGCAGCAGGGAGGGGCAGAGAACTGGAGCATCAGGTGAGGTGAGTTTTGGGTGGGGGAGATGTGTGACTCTGAGTGAGGTGCTCAGGGAGTTCTGGAGGGTCAGGGCCAAGTAGATGGCTCATCTTACTGGAAATTTCTGTAGAGAAAGAGAAAGCGTAGAAAGGAGGCCTTTGTTTCAGATAAGCCTCACCAGCCTGTTGTTTGGCAGGGTGGGTATTATTCACTCTTATTTACCCTTCAGGCAGTGGAGTCACCAAGAGGCAAAGTCACTTCCCTGAAGTCACCCAGGTGGTGGTGAGCTAACGAGTTGGGACTCCTAGTGCCCAGTCCAAAGTGGATCCCCCAGGCCTTCCTCTCCTCTACACTGCACAATGCCTCTCGCGGCTCAGGGGCCACCTTAGACCTGGTCTCCAGAGTGTGCATGTGTGCGTGATGTGGGTTTCCAGCACTCATAATAGGAGGCGTGTGGACATACACATGTGTGCGCGTGTGTGTAGGTGTGCACGTGATATTTTGTGCAAGTGTAATTGCATGTTTGCAAATCCAGTACATATGTGCATATACTAGCACAAGTTCTCCCTGCCCCTCTCTGACAACTCAAGATCTCTCTGGATGTTCCCTCCTTCTCTTCCCTTCAGTAAAGGAAGAGGCAGGCCCTCTCCTCAACGAGGCCCACCTTCTTCCTGTTTGCTGGATGCTCATCTCTCTCAAGGCCTCCAGACTCCTGCGCCCTCAATTATCTCCTCTTTTTCCACGTTTTCATACTCTCGCTTTCCATTGGTTTCTTCCTCCACCTACAAGCATGCTCAGGCATCCCTTAGATTTAAAAATACCCACCCTTCCTTCCCCTGTTTCTCTCTGGATCTCTCCCCACGCCCCCACCTCCCATTCCTTCCCTGGTGCGTTTCTTGAGGGCAGCCTACATTCACAGGCTCTACTTCCTGACACCTCATCTACCTCTTAACTGCTTGCCATCTGGCCCTACCCCACCACTTCTCTAAAATGGCTCTTCCCAAGATTCTCTCTGACTGCAGAGCCACCAACTGGTGCCCTTTTCTCAATGCCTCCTTTTCTCTCACCAAAGCAGAGATCCTCTCCATCTGACCTCTGAGGTTTCTCTAGACTCCGACCCTCCCCTCCATCCACACTGCCACAGGCCTCAGGTCCCTATCCTTATGATCCTTATCTCCAGCTAATACTATCTTTCTAAGCCCAGTAGCTTGGAGCAGATCACAACACTGCTCAAAAGCTGACAACAGTTCCCCCAAGGTCTGCTGAACCGCGCAGAAGCTCAGCCTAGAACTGAAGAGCTTCTACAATTGTCAGCCCTGTGTTCCCTGTGGGCTGGTAACATGAATCACATTGTAGTGTGTTGTGACTTCCCTCTTAGACGACAAGCTCTACGGGGGCAGGGATTCTGTCTTATTCAGTGAGTTCTCTGCTGTACCCCTAGAGCCTAGCACAGTGCTCAGCCCGTGGTGTCCAATATTTATTGACTCAATAAGTGAGCCAAAAAAAAGAACCACAAACAAACGAAGGAATGAACAAATGAATGATGGTGGCTATCTCTGTGTGAGGAGTCATAGGCCCTCACGGGGAGGGTCCCCAGGTCACAGCAGCACCTCATTTCTCATAACCGCTTTTCTGCATTATCCTGTTGTTCTAGATCAGTACTGTCCAATAGAACTTTCTTCGATGATGGAAATGTTCGATACGGTAGCCATGAGCCACCGTGACTGCCGCGTGTTTGAAGTGAGGAACTGAGTGCTTAATTTTATATTACTTTAATCAATTTAAATGCAAATGGTGGCTACCATATTGATCAATGTGGAAACCCTGGTGGCGCAGTGGTTAAGAGTTCAGCTGCTAACCAAAATGTTGGCAGTTCGAATCCACAGGTGCTCCTTGGAAACTCTACGGGGTAGTTCTACTCTGTCCTATAGTGTTGCTAGGAGTCGGAATTGACTCGACAGCAAAGGGTTTATATATAGATAGATAGATAGATAGATCAATATCTAGATCTGTGATATTGATTGTATCCCACCTAATCATGAACACATCAAAATCCTGGCCCAAACCCTCCTTTCCCTCCCCTCCCCTCCTGCACCTTGGCCCCTGGAGTCCCAGGTCCCACCTGCTATAGTACACAGAGAAGACGTCCTCCTTTAGCACCCCCTGGGAGATGATGTTGTCAAAGACAGGGGTGACCCCCCTGACGGCCTGTGCAGGGAAGCCCATGCCCAGAATCCCATCAAACTTGGCCAGCATGAAGGGTATCACAGGCAGCTCCGTGACTTCTCCGAACATCTGTGTCACCGTGATTCCGCCCAACTGTGAGAAGAAGGACCACAGGAGACTGAGCCTGCTGCCCACCCCCTGGCCAGGGTCTGGTCTAGGCTTCTACAATGGGAGCCCCAGGGCCACAGATGCTCCGGGGCACAGCAACCAGGGCAAGTCCAACAAAATCATTTCATCAACCCCACAAACATGTCCTCTCTCCCAATATACATCTGAATTGTGGGGCCCAAAGAGAGCTGGGATTGCCCAGTGACTGGAAGGGGGGGCAGAGGCTGAGAAGGTGGTACTGCCAAGCAGTCATAGAAAAGATTCCGAGAACTTCTATACCCCTCCCCACTGGCCCAGCTTTCACATCAGTAGGAATGGGCCTCGGCCCCCTCTCCCATTATGGCTAAGGATTCTTCAGCACAGCCAGGCCTGCCCTTCTTGTTCCCTTTTACCTGTTTTCACAGGCAAGGGGGTGGTGAAGACTCACACAGTCATTCCCTCTCAGTTCCATGTGGATGCCTCCCTCTAACACTGACTGACACCACAGGGGCTGGAGAAACCCCAGAGTGGGGAAGAGATCAGACTCAGAGCAAATGAAAAAGAAAACAAACAAAACACCAGGCCCTGGCCCTCATCCCAAATCCTAATGTCACCTATGACCTTAAAACCCATGTCTGACCCTAAAACTAACTGTGACCATAAAGTCATACTCCTGATCCTGACTCTGACCCTGGGTGCCAGTCTAAGGTCTGGGTGAGAGCCCAGCTGGAGCTGGGTGACCTTAGGCAGGCAGGTTACTTGACTGGAGGCTGTGGGGCTTGGGACCAGGCTGACATGCAAGTTAAACATAAAACCTCCCATAAATCACCCACTTTGAGCCAGCGGCTCAGCTTTGCTCCATCACAGGCTCTGCTATTTTGCGGCACCAGCTAAAAGCAGCAGAGCAGTGTTCGTCACATCTCAGACAGAGGTGGGCTGGAGTGCCCCTTCTCCCTAGGATGAGTCCTGGAGGGACAGGAGAGCCCACCCTGAGGACCAGAAGGACAGGGGTCAGGTGACCTGGGGTGGCCCCACTTACAGTTACCACGTCCTGGCTCAGAAAGCCTTTGACCTTCCCCGATCCGTAGTTGATGGTGAATTCCGTGTTGTTCTCCATGTAGCTGGAGGATTCCAAGGAGTCATAGCGGTTGTGAGTCTCTGGCGGAGGGACATAGGCTCTGGTCTGTCCAGAGAGGCCCCGGCATGGGGGCTGGGAGGCAGGCCATGTAGTGGGTATGCCTGGTGTGGTTGGAGACTTAGCTTAGGTGCAGCGATGGGGGACCCTGAGGTCAAGGGCTTGGCCAATGTGTTTCATCAATCAAGGACTGTGCTTCTTGGGCCCCTGTTATGCCCATATCCCTAAGCATTTCATATCAAATGGGACATTTTAAATAATTGTTAACATTGCAATGGAGAGAAGATTCGGGGTAAGAAGTAAGCAGTTAATGAGAGATTGTTGACCAAGGATGGGGAGCAAGGAGCCCAAGGGCCTGGGCTGGGTTGGAGAATTCAGTCCTCTCTCAGATTCAGTGAGACTGGGAAAGGGCCAGGGGCTCCTGGAGCCTGCTTTTTAACCTTAGTGGCCATATCAGGAAAATGGGAAACATCTTCCTCTCTCCTCCCAGGGTCGCTGGGAGCAGAGGCAGAGAGGAAGCAGCTTATATGGCAGCAGGAGGAATTTTAGCTAGACATGAGGAAGGACTAACTAAGCATGGCAGGGTCAGGGGGCTTGGGGAGCAGCAGCAAAGCCTGGGTCTTACCACACGCAGTGTAGAGAGGGCTGCATTTGCTGGAGGGCACCCAGAGGTTGGCTGAACCCGTGTCAAAGACGACTTTGAAGGTCTGGGGTGGGGTGCCAATGCTAATCTCGCCATAGTACTGGGTCTGGAGGGATGAAAAAAAGAGGCGGCTGGAAGGGGGTTGAGGGAGCCTTGGGCTTTGGGGGTCTTGCCTGGCTCCAGCCTTGGATTTCCTGGTGAGATGAGGCAGGTCATACAGCCTCTCTGGGTTTCCATTTTCCAGTAGGGACTGGGTGGGAGGCTTAGCACTGTCCTATGGCTTCTGAGAAGTGAGACAAGAGGGCAAAATAAAAACACCGGAAATGAAGCAGGAAGGTGCCCCAACCCTCGAAGGTGCCACTGGAGCCGTAACTCAAGCTGTGCTAAGCCAGGTCACAGAAACCCCCACCTGAGATCACACACCCCTCCCCATCCAATAGTGACACCTGGGTTTGAGGCCAAAAGCCTGGATTCCTGGGTTCGAAATGTAACCCTGCCCCTGACTGGTCCCTGAGCTCCCTCTGCCCTCTGTGCCTCAGGCTTTCTAGCTGTAAAATGGGATATTTAAGTTCCTCAGGTCCTCAGTCAAAGATAGCATGGAAAGAGTGGGTCTTGCAGGAAAAGAAAGCCTGAGGTCCAAGAGAGAAAGGAGGCAGGGAGGGAGCAAGGAGCCGAGCCAGGCACTCACGTTCATGTAGTTGGTGAGGATCATGGGGGAGGTGCCGTTGCCAAGGGAGACCCTCCTGGTGAACTGGCTCCACTCAGCCCTGAGGCTGGCCACATCCACACCTTGCTCTTTCAGGCTTTCCCAGACTGAGGGCATTTTCTTGAGGAAGATCCTGGCCCAGGGTGGAGGAAACAAACAGAACAGGCCTGTACTCTCCCATGGAGTCTCTGGGTGGTGCAAACGATTACCACGCTCAGCTGCTAACCAAAAGGATGGAGGTTCAAGTTCACTCAGAGGTACCTCGGAAGAAAGGCCTGATGATCTATTTCCAAAAAAATCAGCCATTGAAAACTCTATGGAGCACAGTTCTGCTGTGACACTCATGGGGTCACCATAAGTTGGAATCTACTCAATGGCAACTGGTTACTGGTAGTACAGAACTACTACCATAATGGCTGAGTCCCTAAGGCCACCCCTGCTTCCAGTATAACTACCCCTAGCCTTACCCCTACCTAAGAATCACTCATGTTCCCTAAGGACTCAGAAGGAGAATTTACAAGCCTCCATGTGTCACCTGCTCTGATATTAAATAACCCTCAACTAACGTCCTCCTGTTGTCTGCAATAGCCAATCACTGCAAGGCTGTTTGTTCATTCATTCATTCCATAGTTAGGTGTTGGACATCTACTCTGTGCCTGCACTGTGCTGAGTACTGGGGATATAAAAATAAAGAAGATCATCACTGCCTCCAAGGTGGGGAAGCAGAGGAGGAAACATGCAATGACATCTCCTCTGGGGAGATGAAGGCTGGGGAGTGCCCCCTCAATGCTGGAGAGGAGGACACAGGTCCACATGGGGCCGGTAGGTGACAGCAGATGGCCGCAGCAGGCTGCAGGGGCACCTGGAAACCTGGGGGCAGGCACCAGCCAAGGTCTAAGGGGGTGGAGTGGACCAATTGAACTGGGCTGGGGAGGGAGGTCAGCATCTCCTGAGTGCCTGTGCACCTTGTCCTTGGAAAAATAGGTCTTCTTGTCTAGACACAGTCCCATCCATCACCTTCGGGTGGCAGAATTAAAGAGACCTGGAAACTCACAGGATACTGAGCTGCTATTGGGCGAGTGCAAAACACAGTACACCTCCCACCCCATGTAACCCTCATAACAACTCTGCACACTAGTTACAGTTTCCTGGTTTTATAGATGTGGAAGCGAAGGCTCAGAGAGAGGACGGTAACTCAGAAGTGATGGAGCAGGAATTCCAAGCAGTGTGTCTGCCATTACTTTCCATGTAGGGCCCCCTGGGCTCTGGCATGAAGGCTATTTGCAAATCCTGGAGGAAGATGTCCGCAGGGGGTAGGGTCCCAGGATTGAAGCCACCTTAACTTTGCAGTAGGCTTTCCTTATCTGTGATTCCTTCTTTCTTCTCAGCTGCAAATCCTCCTTTCCCCCACTATCCTTTCCTTCCTATACCCCATGCATCCTACTTACTATCCGCCATTGTGTCCATGAACATGAACTTGACTTTAATGCCTGTCATCCTAACATTAAAATGGAAATGATCTCATATTTATATCAGTTTACTGTTCACAAAGTCTTTTTACACCTATGATCTTATTTGATTCCCAATCTATCCCAGGAGATGGGTAGTTTTATTATTCCCATTTTACAGATGGGGAAATGGAGGGTCAAAAAAGACATTTACCCCAAAAAGGGTACATTTCCCACTCTTTACTTCAAATAGCCTTCGTCTGTGGGCCTTTTTTTTTTTTTTAATTTTTATTGTGGTAAAATATATAGAAGACAATATTTTTCATTTCAATCATTTTTACGTGCACAATTCAGTGACATTAATTGCGTTCACCATATTGGGTAACTATCACCACTATCCTTCTTCAAATTTTTTATAACCTTTAACAGAAACTCAGTGCCCTTTACGCAATAACGTCCCTTTCCCTCTCCCATTCACTCTGCTAACCACTAATCAACTTTGGTCTCTATGCATCTGCCTGTTCTACAGATTTCATATAAATGGGATCATATAACATATTTCTGTGTGTCAGACTAATTTTACTCAGCATAGTGTTTTCAAGGTTCATCTCTGTCATAGCATGTATCAGAGCTTCATTTCTCTTCATGGCTGAGTAGTATTCCATTGCACGTACGTACCACGTTGTCTGTTGACCGACTCTTGAGTTGTTTCCACTTTTTGCCTGTTGTGACTAATGCTGCAATCAATATTGATGTATAAGTATCTATGTGCATCCTGATTTCAATTCTTTTGGGTGTATATCTAGGAGCAGAATTACAAGGCCACGTGGTAATTCTATGTTTAACTTTCTGAGGAACCATCAAACTGTTTTCCACAGTGGCTGTACCATTTTACAATCCCACCAGCGGTGCATGAGGGTTCCATTTCTGCGCATCCTTGCCAACGCTTGTTATTTTCTGTTTTTCTAATAACAGCCGTCCTAGTGGGGGTGAAGTTGTATCTTCTTGTAGTTTTCTGGGCCTTGACTTTTGCCATTCCGCTCTCAGAAAATCCCAGTTCTTTAATCCTTCAAAGCCCAGCGTGCACCCCCTCCTCCAGGAAACTTGCCTTGAGGATTCCAGTCTCCTAAGGATTCCAGTCTCCCAAGAATTCCAGTTAGGGTGTGCAGGCCAGCTGCACACCCTAATGCTGACAGAGGCCGTGGCTCATGGCGGTGAGGGCAGATGGCTGTGGAGCACAGGCTTGAGGCCATGCACCTTCCCTTACTACCTGTGTGCTTCTGAGCAAGTTACTCACCCTCTCCGGGCCTCGTCTGAGCCCTCTATAAAAAAGGGTTTAATGCTAGTACCTACCTCAGAGACTTGCTGCACAGATTAAATGAGCTGTCCACCGCTCAGTAAATGTAAATTCTGTATGTGTAAGGCAATGAAAGACCTTGAGAACAGAGGTCATGTGTTCAGATCTCCCATAGTGCTTTGCATGGTGCTCTGCACATAGCAGGTGGTAAAATTCCAGTAAGTGTTTCAAAAGCCTGACTCCCTAGCCACCCTTTGCCAATTCCATTCTGACTCTTTTCTTTTGGAACAAGGAAGGTTATTTTTAGCTCCCTCCACCTTTACCTGGGAGCCCTGGTGGTGCAGTGGTTCAGAGCTCGGCTGCTAGCCAAAAGGTCGGCAGTTCAAATTCACCAGCCACTCCTTGGAAACTCTATGGAGCACTTCTACTCTGTCCTATGGGGTCGCTATGAGTTGCAATCAACTCTATGGTTCAAAACCACCCAGAGGCACCTTGGAAGACAGGCCTGGCAATTTGCTTCTGAAAGTTCACAGCCTTGAAGAACCCTATGGAGCAGTTCTACTCTGTACACACGAGGTTGCCATGAGTTGGAACCAACTCAATGACAACTAACAACAGCCTTTACCCTAGGTCTCTGGGGGGGCACAAATAGTTTGTGCTGGTCTATAACCTAAAGGTTGGCAGTTTGAAACCACCCAGTGGCACTGGGGAGAAAGGCCTGGTGATCTTCTTCCATAAAGATTACAGGCAAGAAGATCCTATGGAGCAGTTCTACTCTGTAACAAATGGCGTCACATCAATTCATAGCATTGGATTTACCTTTACTCTGGGGATGGGGGCAAAGTGGACGCTGCCTAGACATTCTGCTGGGAAGCGCCTGTCTCCTCTCCCCATGCCCCTAACCCAGCAGTTACTGTCTGGGAACTTTGGGGCAGGAGAAAGAGGCTTTGGAAGCAAAAGGCCAGGTGTGTGTCCAAGCTTAATCTTCCTGAGCCTCAGTGTCCTCATCTGTAAAAAGCGGATGTTAAGATGAGACATGCAAAAAAACCATTGCCATAGAGCCAATTCTGTCTCATAACAACCCTATAGGATAGAGTAAAGCTGCCCCATAGGGGTGGCTGGTAGATTCAAACTGCTGATCTTTTTGTTAGCAGCCAAACACTTAACCACTGCACCACCAGGGCTCCTAGCTACTATTACTATTATTAAATAGTACTGTCTTACCTTCAGGTCTGCTGGTCCCATCTGCTCTCCCCAGACTGAAAACCCCTTCTCTATGAGGCCTTCTCCCAACTCTGTATCCTCCCCTTCTCCAGCCCTAATGAATTGCTTGTTCCCGCAGAGCACCAGCGGGTGTTAAGTCCTTCCCCTCCCTCCTTTGGGCTGCCTTAATCCTTGCTTTTAACTTTTATGTTAATCCTCCCTATGGCACTGATAACAGCTGAGTTCCTGCAGTGTGCCTGGCACCATGCTAACGGCGTTACAGGTGGTAATGAGGTCTTACTACATCTTCAAAGCAACCCTGAGAAGCAGGTACTGTTACTGTCCTTGTTTTAAAAATGGGTAAACTGAGACTTGGAGAGGTTAAGTGAGTTGCCCATGGGTCCAGAGCTAGTTAGTTCTGCTTATGGAACAGAACCTAAGCCAAGACAATCCAACTGTAGGAGCTTTCCTTTTAACCACGACACCATGCTCTTCCCTGGCACAGCTGATCATCTGTAAGTCCCCCACAATGACTAACATGATACTGTGCCCAGGAGCTCTGACTAGAGCCACTCAGCTATGGGCTGTGTGACTTTGGGCAAGTCACCTGACCTCTCTGAATGGGACCAGACCCCTCCTGCCCCGCTGGTCATGAGGACTGAATGACATCACATATCTGAAAGCTGGAGGTGTTGGGAAGGTGGGAACGCCCACACCCCTGCCACCCTCTCTTGGTCTGAGTTACCTTCTGAAGGTGCTGGAGTCTACAGGGAGACTGAAGGTGCAGGAGCCCCAGAGCACCAGCAGGAGTCCCCAGCGAGCCATCCTCCTCTGTCCGTCCACGCCTCACCTTGGTCCCAGGCTCTCTCTGGGATCTGCTGAAGCTTTGCAGCTGCCAGAGCCCTTCTCCTTTTATACAGCCCCCACACGAGATGGCTGTGATTCTCTTGGTCCTGATTTATTACTCTGGGGCAGGTGGCAGTCGTAAATCCCCCCCATGGGACCCAGCTAGGTGGGGGAAGGCTACCAAGGTTTCCGGACGTGGAGCAGGAGGCCTGGAAGAAGGAGGGCTGTGGGAAAGGAATTCTGTACCCAGTGACGCCAACAGACCCCTGTCTTGACCTGGCCCTGGGACCCCCGGAGGGGCAGAGGCTGATGGGAAACAGCGCTGCTCAGGGACAAGGTCAGGGCTGGGACAGGCACAGAACCTAGGTTTCCAAACCTCCAGCCCAGACTCCAGCCCATATGCCCTTAAAGCTCCATGTTCCATATTAATACTGGTTTTTTCCCTTACTGGCTTTTCCAGATCACATCTCAGTTTTTCCATCGAGAACATGGGTGAATCCTTCTGGCTTGTCGCCTGGCAGAGCCAGACCAGGGCCCACATGCTGCCTCCCTCCAAGCCTCTGATAGCGGTGGCTGTGATGGAAAGCGCACCCACCACAGCCTGGCAGGAGAAGGAGCACCTAGTGTGACACTCTGGAAATGCGGAGCTGGAGGGGCTGCTCTGTGTACCCTCAGTTGACCGGGCTAATGGTGGCAGGAAAGGGGAGTCCTCAGGGGTCTTGGGAGGTCTCTGAGAAGAGCCAGGCAGGACAATTGGTCTTCCAGCTTGTCCTCCTCTTTTTGCTTGGTCCTAACTCTCTTTGGGCCCTGTGTCTCCACCTCCTTCCCTTTTCCTTGTTGCTTTTCAACCAGCCTGGGGCAGCTCCCCCAGCACACACCTGCCCCCTGAATCCCAACATGGGTGCTACTGAGTCAGCCTAGGATGCCCTCTCCCGGCTTCTCCCTGCTCATTCTTCAGGGCCCAGTTCAAACGTCACCACCTCCTCCACGAAGCAGGCCCTGGCTCAGCCTGGAATTGACCGCTTCCTGCTGCAGGCTCCCACAGCACTGATACAAGTTCTAGGAGAGCCCTAGCCTCTGTTATTCTCAGATCAGAGTCATTTATGTATATGTGCAGCTGCCTGTTGCTCAGCACAAATTAGTGCTTAATACTTACTAGATGAATGCGCTAATGAGCTGTGATGGGCAGTGCAAATAGCCCTGGGCTTGTTGTCAGGGACCAGGGTCTAGTCTTGGCTCTACCACGAATTTGCTGTGTGACATTGGAACAATCCCTTCCCCTCTCTGGGGCTCAGTTTTCAAATCCGTACAGTGAGGCAGATGGCCAGATCCCCCCTAAGGTGCTGTCATGGATTGAAGTATATCCCCTAAAAAATATGTCTATCAATTTGGCTGGGCCATGATTCCCAGTATTCTGTGGTTGTCCTCCATTTTGTGATTGTAATTTCATGTTAAAGAAGATTAGGGTGGGATTTTAACATCCTTACTAATGTCACATCCCTGATCCAGTGTAAAGGGAGTTTCCCTGGGGTGTGGCCTGCACCACCTTTTATCTTACAAGAGATAAAAGGAAAGGGAAGCAAGCAGAGAGTTGGGGACCTCATACCACCAAGAAAGCAGTGCTGGGAGCAGAGCGCATCCTTTGGACCTGAGGTTCCTGCGCTGAGATGCTCCCATACTGAGAGAAGACTGATGACAAGGACCTTCCTCCAGAGCCAAGAGAGAGAAAGCCTTCCCCTGGAGCCAGGGCCCTGAATTTGGACTTGTAACCTATTAGACTGTGGGAAAATAAATTTCTCTTTCTTAAAGCCATCCACTTGTGGTATTTCTGTTATAGCAGCACTAGATGACTAAGACAGGTACCTTCCAGCTCAGCTACTCTAGCATCCTAAGTCCTCTCAGCTACTCTAGCATCCTAAGTCCTGTGCCTTCAGGGTGCTGCTGTCTGTGCCAACAGTGGGCGGTAAAGACTTAATCAGAGGAGCTAATCTCTGTCACTGATGTGTTAGCTAATTAATGTGTTTTGACTTTGACGTCAGAGATGATCACATCCTCACCAAACGATGGGTCCTAGTGGTGAATTTTCAGGCATCATCACTGGCAGTGGGGGAAATATTGAGGGCAGGGGAAGACTTTTTACAACCCCTCAAAGTGGAGAGGCTGTTTTTTCAGAATGAATGAACATTTATTAAGCACTCTGTCATGGATTGAATTGTGTCCCCCAAAAATATCTGTCAACTTGGCTGGATCATGATTCCCAGTATTGTATGATTGTGTACCATTTTGTAATCTGATGTGATTTCCTTATGTGTTGTAAACTCTATCACTATGATGTAATAAGATGGATTAGCGGCAGTTATACTGATGAGGTCTACAAGATTGGGTAGTGTCCTAAGCCAATTTCTTTTGAGATGAAAGAGAGAAGCAAGCAGAGACACACAGGAACCTCATCCACCAAGAAAGCAGTGCCAGGAGCAGAGCGCTTCCTTTGGTCCTGAGGTTCCTGCACTGAGATGCTCCCAGACCAAGGGAAGACTGATGCATCACAAGGACCTTCCTCCAGAGCCGACAGAGACAGCCTTCTCCTGGAGCTGATGCCCTGAATTTGGCCTCGTAATCTACTAGACTGTGAGAAAATAAATTTCTCTTTGTAAAAGCCATCCACTTATGGTATTTCTGTTATAGCAGCACTAGATGACCAAGACACACCCCTATTGGCTAGGGTGGAGTCCCTCGGTGGTACAAATCGCTAATGTGCTTGGCTGCTAATGGGCTAAAGTTTGGAGGTTCGAGCCCACCAGAGACACCTCGGAAGAAAGGCCCAGAGATCTACTTTTGAAAATCAGCCATGGAAAACCCTATGGAGCACAGTTCTACTCTGACACACATGGGGTCTTCATGAGTCAGAATAGACTCAACGAGAACTGAAAAAAATTGGCCTAAGGTGCTCATTCATTCTTCTTTCATTCATTAGCAGAGATTCATGGAACATTTTTTATGATGTCAGGCACTTTTATAGATGCTGGAGTTACAATGATGACACAGATAGACGCGGTTTCTGGTCTTGTGGAGCCCAGTGTCTTGTAGGAGAGAGAGATTGTTATCATCACAACATAAATATAAAATAGTAACGATGAGCAGTGACAGGAGCCTCCAGAAAGCTTTCCCTGAGGAAATTATACTCAGCTGTGATCCAAAGGCTGAAAAAGCAATGAACAACTGAAGAGGGAAGGAAAGAGAGTCCAAGGAGACCAGCATGTGCAAAGGCCCTGTGGAGAGGGTGCATGGTGAGAACAAAGACCGGAAAGAAAGCCAACTTGGCTAGAACAGAGATGAGAGGGAGTGGGGCCAGAGCCGAGCCTGGGGAAGCAGGAGATGACAAGAGCTAACACTTACTGAGTGCTTCCTATGCACCAGGCACCACTCTAGGTGCTTAAAGCATTTAATTCTCACAGTAGCTATATGAGGTAATAACATTACTACCCCACTTTACAGATGAGGAAACTGAGGTGCAGGAGGATTCAGAAGGTTACTTGCCCAGGGTCACACTAACAGTAAGTGATAGAGTCAGGCTGTAGATGTAGGCAATATGATCCAGAACTCATTGCGTAGTTGACTTCAGTGTCAAATCATAAACGTTCTTGAATCAAATGGTTAAGCACTTAACTACTAGGCAAAAGGTTGGTAGTGAGAACTCACCCTGAGTTGCCTCAAAAGAAAGGCAAGCCTAGTGATCTACTAGTGAAAGGTCACAGCCTTGAAAACCCAATGGAGCAGTTCTACTCTGCACACATCAAGTCACCGTGAGTTGGAATCAACTCGATGGCAACTAACAACACGTCTACCCTAACAGCAATGGGAAGCTATTGATGGGTTTAGCAGGGGATGATGTAATTAGATGTGTTTTGCAAACATACTGTGGCTGCAGTGTGGACCAGCGAGGAATCAGAATGAGTCCAGAGCAGTGTAGCATATACCCGTTAGGAAGCTATGGCACTAGAACTTGGAAGCCTGGACTAGGGTAGGTGGGTGTGCTGAAGACGAAGAAGATTGGATGGATTTGAGAGAAATTTAGAAAGTAAAATCCGCAGGACTTGGTGACTGACTGGATATGGATAGCGTGTTAGTTTCCCAGGGCTGCCATAGCAAAGCACCATAAATTGAGAATTTTATTTTCTTACAGTTTTGGAGGCTAGGAGTCCAAATCACGGTATTGGCCATGTGGGTTTCTTCTGAGGGCTCTGGGGGAGAGTCTGTTCTCTGCCTGTCTTCCAGCTTCAGCTTATGGTCAGCGATCTTTGGAGTTCTTTGGTTTCTGGGGCATTCCAAAGGAGCCTTGGTGGTGCAATGGTTAAGCGCTCAGCTGCTTATCAAAAGGTTGGTGATGGGAACCCACCTAGCGGCTCTGTGGGAGAAAGACCTGGAGATCTGCTCCCATAAAGATTACAGCCTAGAAAACGCTATGGAGCAGTTCTACTCTGTCACATAGGGTCGCTATTAGTCAAAAGGCGACTTGATGGCACCTAACAACAACAGAACACTCCCACCTCTGCCTTTGTCTACACATGGCTGCCTTCCTTCTGTGATCTGGGTCCCTTCTTCTCTTTTATAAGGATGCCACTGTAATTGGATAGGACCTACCCTACTCCAGTAGAACCTCAGTTAACTAATTACATCTTTAAAGATCCTATTTCCTAAATAAGGTCACATTCACAGGTACCAGGGGTTCGGACTTCAACATACATTTTGGTGGACACAGTTTAATCCATAACAGGGAGTGAGGACATGAGGAGGTTTCTAGATGGCTGGTGACAAATCATGTGCAGTGAAAGAGATCCATGAGTTTGAGGACCTGTTGAATGTAGGGCTCCTTTGAGACATCCCAGGAGTGATTTCAAATGGCAGGTACATATTTGGATCTGGGTGAAATATTTATTCATTATTTGCAATAGATAATTAATGCCAAGGATATGAATGAAATTAGCCAGGGAGAACATACAGAGCAAGAAGGTCCAAGCGTTAGTGGACCAGTAGTACTGGAAGAGTCTGCCGAGGAGACTCAAGAGTGGCCAGGGCGGCAGGAGAAAACCAGTAGACGTGGTGTCCCTGGGGCCTTGAGAGGAGGGTGGTTCAAGAAGAGATGGTGAGAAACGGTGGGTGCTGCTACGAGGTCAGGAAAGACATGGGTTAAAAAGTAGACATGTGTCCACGGGTCCTGTTAGCAAGGCTGTCTTGGTGGAACAGAAAACAGGAATGCAGACAGGGACAGACTGAGGGATGATGGGAAGTAAGGAGATGAAGATAGCATCGTATGGGCAGCTATTTTGGGAAGTTAGGAGGTAAAGAGGAGGAAAGAGGGTGATAGCTGGAGGTGAATGAGGACCAAGTGGGAGAATTTCTTTGATCCCTCTTCCTCCTTTCTTCCTTCCTTCCTTCCCTCTCTCTCCACCCTCCCTCTCTCTTCCTTCCTTACCCTTCTCCCTCCTTCTTTCCTTCCTTCCTTCCTTTCTTAACAATGGAAGGGAATTGAATATATTTAGAGGCACAGAAAGGACTCAGCTGAGAGGAGAAAACTCAATATAGTAAGATTCCTGAAAGGGTAGGTGCGCACATGTGGGATAAGCTGCGGGAGGCATCTTCTCCTCTGTGATAGGGAGGGTCTGGGTGTTGGAAGTTTACTTACTTGGTATTGGGAGCTGAGGGACTTACTGTCTGGTGGTTGTTGTCTTCTCTGACAAGTAGGAAGCAAGAGTCTCTACTGAGAGTTGGGGATGGGTAGGAGTTTAGAGGTGTGAGGGAAATGGAGAAGGTTTAAAATAGTTGTGGCAAGTGGAAAGGAACTGACCAGAGAAACCAAGAGGATTTCTTTTCTTTCCTTTTTTATAATATTATATCAGTTTTTCAGTGAAGGTTTACACAGCAGTTTAGGTTCCCATTCAACAATTTCCACACAAATTGTTCAGTGACATTGGTTACATTCTTTACAATGCGTGAACATTCTCATTATTTCACTTCTAGTTGTTCTGTTTTCATTAATCTAGTTTCCCTGTCCACTTTCTCAACTTTGTTTTAAAGTAACTATTGACTGTTTGGTGTTATATGGGTGATTTTTTAAAGGAGCACAGTACTCACAAGTGATATTCTTTATTTTGTGGGCCAATCTGTTAGTTAGCTAAAAGGTGACCTCAGGGGCAGGCTCTGTTGAGTTTTATTTTATTTTTGAAAATTTTATTGTGTTTTAGATGAAAGTTTACACAGAAAATTAGTTTCCCATTAAAAAATTTCTACTCAAATTGTTCCATGATAATGGCTAAGCAAGAGGACTTCTGGGAGGAATTAGGAGCACATGAATGCTGGACAGCATGACAGGATAGGAAGCCAGTGTGCCCTATTCTCTGACTTCCCCCATCACCACCACAGTGCTGGCTGCCCAGGCACAGATGCAGAGAAAGTGCATGGCTGTGTTCATCCAGAGCTGGGGTTTTGCCAGATATGGAGATTAAAGATGAGGGACAAAAGTATTTAGGGTCTTGGCAAAATGCTATTGGATGATAGACTGGATCTAGGAAAGAAGACAAGACAGAACAGGCTGGATGAATTGGAAGAAAGCAGAGAGGACCGTAGATGAGAAGAGAGAGCAGTGGTGGTGGGAACAGCTGGAAGGGAGGAGGTGGTCGAGAGTGGGACGCTTGAGATAGTCTCTTTGGAGGTGCAGCAGCTGCAAGTGACGACAAGGTCCAGAGGAGGCAGGGGAGTGGGTGGCTGGAGTGGAAGGGCATGGAGCATCAAGGGACTGAGAGGCCAGGGTGCTGGCCAGGTCAGCATCCATGTGGATGGTGATGTCATCCAGGATGATGGCAGAGGTCTTGGGGTGGAGGAAGTCCGTAATCCAGGAGCCAAAGTCTATGATAAATGAGGGGGCGGGACCTGGAAGTCCAGTAGTGATCAGTGAGTGAGTGGAGGCTGACGGTCCAAGGCAAAAAGCATGAGCCTGAAAGGCGGAGGCCTTCCAATGTCCATGGGAGCCTGGTGAGTGGACCTCGCCTATGACACAGGAGGAAACCAAGGCCTGGCAGGTTAAGAAAGATGTCCTGCTCTCGGTCTGGCAGAACCGGGACTCGAATCTGCCGAGGTGATGTGGTGCTCTGTCCCAGCATCTCACTTCTCCCGTAGCGAGGCCCCTGGTGCAAAGTCAGTTATGCCTCTCCTCTGGGAGAGTGATCTGTCTCCTTTCCCACCAATAAGCCCTGACAAGATTGTGACCTGTCAAGGCCAGGAGGCATGACTGCCCACCCACCCTTTTCCCTCCCCTCTCCCCAAACCATAGAGCAGAGGGGGGCAAGAAGCATGGAGAGAGGAAATGGGGAGGGGCTGTGGGGAGGGGCTGTGGGGAGGCCCAGTCAGCCTATGAGCACCTATAGTAATGCACTTTACTCTACTAGCAGCCTATGAAGTGGGCGCCCTTATCCCCACTTTTCAGATGAGGAAGCTGATGCTGCAGAGAGCTTAGGACAGGCGGAGCTGAGAGCTCCACCCCGTGAGTCTGGGTCCTCTTCTGTGGCTGGGGGGGTCAGAGAGGACTGGCAGAGCCCATGGGATCCTAAACAGAGGGGAGCTGAGCTGTGGCTGGGCTGTAAGCAGTGGTGCTGACCCCGCAGGGATTTTTGTGGGGGAAGGGGCGCTCTTTAAAACTCCACACCTAGCTGCATTAAGACACAGCACAGTGCAGCAGGACCCTCACATACATTTTGTGTTAAGATTCAGGACTCTTACATGGCAAAGGCCTGGCCAGAGTGTCCAGAGCAGATAACGGTGAAACCTCTGAGCAGCCGGCAGAACTAGAAACCCATGGATCCAGGCACTCTCCAAACCCCAAAGTCCTTACTTCCTACATCTATCTCTGCTTCTTGCCAGCATATGCAGCACACCTGCTTGCCAGTCCTGGGGCCAGCAGTGCATGGAAGTGTGAATGGAAGCGTGATGTTGAAGTGGTGAATGTTTTGTTACATATATATATACATATATAATACATATATATGTGTATATATGTATATATTATATGGGTATATATGCATATATATACACACATATATGTATACATATATACACATATAATACATATATACATATATTATTATAGGAGCCCTGGTGGCATGGTGGTTGAGAGTTTGGCAGCTAACCAAAAGGTCGGCAGTTTGAAGCCACCAGCTGCTCCTTGGAAACCCTATGCGGCAGTTCTACTCTGTCCCATATGGTCACTATGAGTCAGAATTGACTCCACGGCAACAGGTTTTTATGTATTATGTACGTGTAATATACACGTAACAAAGCATTTGCCATTTGTTACACATATACACACACACATACATGTATATATGTATATACATATGTAATACATAAAACCAAAACCAAACCAAACCCAGTGCCATTTGAGTCGATGCTGACTCATAGCAACCCTATAGGACAGAGTAGAACTGTCACATAGGGTTTCCAAGGAGCAGCTGGCAGATTCAACCTGCAAACCTTTTGGTTAGCAGCCAAGTTCTTAACTACTGCACCACCAGAGCTTCTGATATAATACATATACATGTATTAATGGAGCCCTGGTGTCACAGTGGTTAAGAGCTATACCCATATACATATATGCTTAAAAAAACAGTTGCCTTAGAGTTGACTACAACTCATGGCAACCCCATGTGTGTCTGAGTAGAACTGTGCTCCATAGGGTTTTTACTGGATAATACTTCAGAAGTAGATCACCAGGCTTTTCTTTCTGAGGTGCCTCTGGGTGGACTTGAATCTCCAATCTTTCAGTTAGGACCACCCAGGGACTGTACGTATATATTTACCATAATAAAAAACGAAACAATCAGAAGTGTGAATAACCTCCCCCACTTGTCCCTGGGGAGCCCTCAGACCAGTAGGAGAGAGACACATACAATAATTCTGCTAACTCACGAGGAGGCTGTAGTTACACTGTAGGCCAGGGCTGCAGGGGACCAGAGGAGGGGCAAGGAAGTGACTTCGGAGAGGGTGACAGGGCCCAGAGATAGTGGCCTTTCTTGTGTCTCACCTGATCCTTGCTCTGCTCAGAACGCTGTCCTTGCTCTTTTCATGGACTCCCTCTCCCGCCACCTTCTCAAGTCCTGTGGGCCTGGGATCCTGTGGCCAGAGGCTGGGCACACATCCAAGCTGGACTGTGTGAGGTCTGGAGCCTGAACAAACAAGGGTCCTGACATCAAGTCCTGAAAGCTTGGTCAAGGGCCCTGGGAGGCTTAGCTGGAGGAGAGAAGCCACAGGGGCTGACAGAAAGCCCTAGAAGGACATTGCAAGGGAAGGAGAACCAGACCTCTTTTGTGCAGCCCCAGAGTGCAGAAGTGAGGTCAGTGAGGAGCAGGAGGGAGAATCTTCTGGTTTTAGCCTCATTCTCAGGAAGAACTGCCTAGCAGTCAACACTGCCCAACCACAGAGGGAATGCCCGGGGAGGTATAAGCCCCTCACCCTGGGACAGTGATGCTGAGGGCGGCTGCTCAACTGTCAGGGAGGCATCCCACCAGGCAGGAGGTCCAGTGACTCTCAGGGTCCTTCCAGTGTTTTAGAATTCTGTGTGTCCTCCTCCCTGCCAGGTGGCCTGACCTGCTACTCTCCCATTTCCATTTCCGTTGTGGGGGTGGGGATAACCCAAAAGGGGAAATGGACCACCACTTGAGTCTCTCCTCTCTGGACTTGGCCCTTCCGGTGCCCGGGCTGTGCCGGGGGGGAGAATAGGAAGGAGAGTGAGTGGGGACCCTTATCAGGTTATCTCCCAAGCCCCTCTGCCCAGAGGTCCAGTACTTCTCACAGAAGCTCCCCAGGATCCCACATCTAGGTCCCAGGCTGCGTCACCTCAGACGTCGAGGGAAGTGGCAAGGGTGGGGGCAGAGGGAAGGGTTGCGGGGCACCTGCCCTTTCCCAGTGGGGCAGACCCAGGACGTGAGAACCAGTCAGGAGACGCATAAATCCAGTCCGAGCCTGGCTTTGGATTCCATGGCTGGGAGTGAAGAGTCGGGGCAGGGGCTTTAAGGGGTGGGGGGCTCTGCGACCTTCTCAAGAGACACGTGATGCTCAGGGGTTTCTCTAAAAATGGCCCTAACCTCCACTCTCTATGATAATGACCCCAAGGAAATTTGGGTGCTGAGGGCAAGGCAGGGGTTGGAGGGCGGGAAGGCCAAGAGCCTGCTTTCTGCTGCTTTGAAATGGGCAGATTTATTCTTGGCCACCAGCAGTTTAGTGGAAAAACCCCTGGCATGGCCGCAGCCCTGGAGGAGGTGGTAAAGAGGTGAAAATTGGGCTCATTGAGGCTTGGATTTCGGGAGTTAAACGTATATGGGCTGGTCCTGCTTCCATTTCATAAAAAGCAAATGGAAAACAGGAGAAAAGATAAAAACCAGACATGTCTTTCCTCCACCAGCAGTCCTTCCCAGAACATGCTTAGCTCCCCATCCCTGGAGGGTCCCAGCTGGCTCATTGGAAGAATTTTTCAATCAGATAGGGGCACTGAGCTTGGAGGAGATGAGCAGCTGGGGCCTCGAGAGGGAAAGAAAGACCCAGAGTGGATTTTAATAACTAGCCAGGGCTGCCTCGTGTGGGTGGACCCTCTAGAAGGAATAATAATGCAGAGGGCTCTAGGGAAGGGGCTGGGGCCAGGACTAGGGGAACCTTGAAGCAGAGGGTGTGGGGGTGGAGAGAACCCAGCTTCGCAGCTGTTTGTTCCAGGGACCTTGGAGGAACAGGAATTCAGCCACAGGGTTGGGATGACCCAACCTAAGAACTGCTCAGGTGGTGACCCGAACGTTGCAGGGCGGTCTCACAGGTCCTGAGAGGGTAAGAGGATGGGCGAGGGGCCTGAGGGCCGGCTGGAGAGCCTGGTCCAGTGAGTCTCTCTGAAATAAACCCACTGCTGTGAGCCTATAGGACAGAGTAAAACTGCCCCCAAAGGGTTTTCTAGGCTGTAATCTTTACAGACGCAGACTGCCACTCTTCCTCCCACGGAGCCGCTGGGCGGGTTGGATTCACCCACCTTTTGGTTAGCAGCCAAGCACCTAACCACTGCGCCACCAGGGCTCCTTCCTGAAATGAGATGCACCTGAATATTGTGGGATCAGATGCCATGTCCTGAAGGGTGAAAGCTAGAAACATACAAAACTGCTTCCCTAAATGGCAGCTGGAGTGTATGTCACTGTCAAACAAGCTTATACAAAACTGCTTCCCCAAATGGCACCTGGGGTGTGTTTCACCGTCAGACAAGTTTAAGCAGCAGGGTCCTTTCCCACGGGAGGGTGTGGACAGCAGAGCCCCTCGCTCGGTGGGATGGGGGAGGTGAGGCAGGGCGTGGTTCTGACGGGAGGTTGCCGGGTGTGTGTGAAGTGTCACTAGCAGAAGTGTAGCTGGGGTGAGAGGAGAGGGGTTAGGGAAAAACACTTCCTGGAACATGGATTTCTCTGTCTCTTTCTATAAGAAAGAAAGGCATGCTTTTAGCTTTAAAAGCCAGTAAAAGTGTTGGGGGTGTTGAAAAGGTTTTGGAAGTAGATAGCGGTAAAGGCTGCACACGCTGTGAATGTAATTAACGCCACTGAGTTGTACACTTAAAAACGGTTAAAATGGAAGATTCTGTACTATACATATTTTGCCACAGTTAAAAACAACAATAGAACTAAAAGGCTTATGATGAAAACTAGCAGTCTCCAGCCCTGCTCCCACTCCTCAGTCCCGAGCCCTGCTCTTCAGAGGTGACAGCTTTCTACTCTCTTAGCTATTCTGCTGTTGTCCATATTTCCAAAGAGCCAGCCCTGGTGGAACAGTGGTTAAAGCACTCCGCTGCTACCCGAAAGGTCAGTGGTTCGAACCCACTAGTGGCTCCTTAGGAGAGAAGACCTGGTGATCTGTTGCCATAAAGATTACAGCCTTGGAAACCCTATGGGGCAGTTCTACTCTGTCCTATAGGGTCACTAAGAGTTGGGATCCACTGGACCAAACACAACAACAACCCTACTGAAAAGGTCTACTTCTTCCTAAAGCAACTCCAACTCCCCAGCTACTGGGGCCCCCAGGAACGTCCCGTCAACACTCCTTGTGCCACCAAGGCAGACTGGCCTTTCTCCATCCCGACCACGGCTGGCTCAGGTGGAAGTCCTGCCATCTCAGAGACCCATCACAGCGTAACAGGGGCGCCAGGCTCTGGCATCAGGAGTCCTAGGGCTTGCCACTGACTTGCTGTGTGCCTTAGTGAGTTCTCTATCTTTGTGAATCTCAGGGTTCTCACCTGTAAAAATGGGGATAATGCCCATTTTCCTGGGGGGTTAAGGAGCCCTGGTGGCACAACGGTTCAGTTAAGTGCTCAGCTGCTGACCGAAAGTTGGCGGTTTGAACACACCCAGTGGCTGGCTCCTCAGGAGATGGACCTGGCAATCTGCTCTCGTAAAGATTACAGCCTAGAAAACCCTATGGGGCAGTTCTACTCTGTCACATGGGGTCACTATGAGTTGAAAATCAACTTAACAACGCCTAACAAAACAATAACCCTAGGTGGTTACAAGGATGAAGAGAAAGGATACAGATAAAGTATTGGCCCATCCTGGCTTCCTTGGGGGACGGTGGATGGCCCAGTCCACTGATGACGTCCCTTGCACGTGGATTTGGGGCTTCAGTGCACCCAGCAGAGGTCTGACTGTGGGGTGGGGTGATGATTATGTCTCAGTGGACAGGACTCATTCTGGGGGTGGTTGGTATCATCTCCCAGAGTGAGTTGTCCAACTGGCTGATAATTTCCCTGGGAAAAGGGAAACTACTCAATCTGTCTGCCTTCCCCTGGCCTAGGTCAGTGCTACTCAAAAGTGTGGGCCGCCGCCCATGCCCATCTGCAAAACGTTGCCTGTCTCCAGTGAGAAAAGTACAGGAGTCAGGAGGAAGCCTTCAAAACCTTTTACAGAAATCTGACATTGTTAACACATCCAAGTGGCATCCAGTTTGAGTCTCTCTTTGATTGTTTTTTAATTCTCGGTTTTCTAGTGACTCATTTTTGTAAACACCGACTATTTTTTCCATTCTCCAAAAGAATTTTAATCACCCCAAACAGAAACCCAGTCCCCCTTAAACAATAACTCCCTGTAGTGATTCATTTTTATTGCTGTGTTTTGTTTTTTTAAGTATTGATCTGCAACAGATTGGAAACAAACCTGTTCTTTCACCACATACAGCACCGATGTTGATGACACCAAAGTCATCATAAAACCAACTAAAGATCTGATTGAGGAGAGAAGAGGATCTACCTCATCAGCACTGGTTGCAAAAATTAGCTACAAATCACACGCTGGCGAAGTTAACAGTATTTCCTTTATTGCCTCAGGACGGAAACGCCCTGGCCCCGCCCGGCTCAGCCCCTGCCAGCGCCCCGCCCGCGCCATGCCTGCTGGGCGGTCTGCCGCTTGCCGTAAGCGCGGGCCGAAGGAGTGCCAGTTGTAAGTGGTTAGGTCCTTCTCCCGCTGCGCCAGCACTGCGCCCCGGGGTGACGGGGTCAGGCGGCTACGGGGGGCGCACAGACCTGGCCGCCGGGGTCCCGCAGGGCTCTCAGGGGGCGGACACAGCGAGGCGCCCCGAGGGCTCGGCCGGGCCGAGGTGGGCTTCTTCTCTGCGCAACGTTGCTCCCAGGTGGCCAGGAGGGCCAAGGGTCCGAGCTGCGGGCCTAGGACAGAGAGCCACGGGGAAAGGCTGCGGTGAGGCTGGGTACGTGCGTCCCCCCGCCACACACACACAAAAGACCAAACCCGGTGCCAACGAGTCGATTCTGACTCATAGCTCGTAGCAACTCTATAGGACAAAGTATATCTGCCCCATAGGGTTTCCAGGGAGCGGGCTGTTGGGTTCGTAGCGTTGAACTTTTAGTTAGCAGCCATAGCTTTTAACCGCTAGGCCACCAAGGAGTCTATGTGCGTTCGGGAACCAGGAAAGGCTGCTTCGGAACACCTACTAGCGACCCCATCCTGTGCCTCCCTTTTGTTCACAGACTTCTAGGAAGATAGAAGCTCAGTGCCTTCAGAACCAGCATGGCCCTCTTAGCTTAGGTGTTTAGCCCAGTTGGTTCCTCCTCGTTCAACATGACTTCGATTTTAAATGTTTACGAGTTAAATATCTTTTACATTAAATTACTTCCTTTTAGGAAGCAAATAGGGTATAGCTTAAAATTAAATAAAACCGAAGTATTTGTGCCTCTTCTTGGCTCACCGGAGTCCCTGAGTGGAGCAAACTGTTCACCCACTGGGCTGCTAACCTAGTCCACCCAGAGGCACCTCAGAGGAGAGACCTGATGATCTACTTCCCAAAAATCAGCCACCGAAAACCCTGGAGCACAGTTCTGTTCGAACGCATATGGGGTCGCCGTGCGTCGGAATCAGCTAGATGACCCACTGCTGTCAAGTCAAAGATGGCGACTGTTTTCTTCTTGGCTCACTACCGGGCACTGCATCGGGCTTCCCCACTGGGTGTGAGTCTCTTGGGGTAGGGTGGGGGCAGTGTTCATTCATCTCTGCCCGTCAGCATGCTTGAAACAGTGCCTTGCAAATAATAGGGCTTCAATAAATGCTTGTTAACTATGGAAGGGCTATTGGAAAGCTTGTAGTAACAGAAATCAAGAAAGTGGAGCTAAGTCCATTGTGCCCACACCCACCTGTGATCCAGCTCTGGTCTCTTGATAACACTAATTGTGACCCCCTAATAAGCTATGTGGAGCCCTGGTGGCACAGTGGTTAAGAGCGAGGCTGCTAACCAAAAGGTCAGCTGTTCAAACCCACCAGCTACTCCATGGGGGAAATACGTGACAGTGTGCTTCCGTAAAGATCACAACCTCGGAAACCCTATGGGGCAGTTCTGCTCTGTCCTGCAGGGTTGCTATGAGCCGGAACCAACTCAATGGCAACGGATATGGATTTTAAATAAGCTATAAAGTTATCTGAGTCACCTCCCCCATTCCCAGTATAATTTCTCCCCTTCATACTGAGGGTTTACAAGGCTAATTTGGAAGGCACTTCACACACTGTTCACTGAGTTCACTATAATTTTTGGCAGTAAAATAGTATAACTCACTCTGGGTAGACCATGGCCCCAGCCAATTGTGGCAAGAAAAACCCTTTGCCATCAAGTCGATTCCGACTCATAGTGACCCTATGGGACAGAGTAGAACTTCCCCACGGAGTTATCTTGTCTGTAATCTTTTATGGAAGCAAATCGCCAGGTCTTTCTCCCTTGGAGCCACTGGGTGGGTTCAAACCACCAACCTTTCGGTTAGCAGCTGAGCACTTAAATCGTTGCACCACCAGGGCCCCCTTCTTGATGCCCATAATACATAGTGGTAAACCATCCTTAACTTGCAGGGTTCATGGGGCTCCTGAATGAGCTGCATATGTGCCAGTTTTAGGTTTCCATTAAGTGCCATGTTCAACTCATATCAATAGACTAGCTATAATTTGAAGAGTATGGTAAATCTCGTTTTGCAGCAATTCACTTACTCGGTCCCACTCCCCTTCCCAGACAATGCATATCTGTGCATCGAGGATCCTCAGCAGAAGCGACCCTTTCTAATGTCTCCCTGAAGGAGGTGGCACAGAGGAAGAGCAGTAGCTGCCAAGAAACTAATGGATGCATCCTGGTGAGAAGAGGCAGGTCCTAGAAGTGCCCTGAGGAGGAGACAGAGAGGGAGGAAGAGCTAGGTCAGGCACCGGGTCTGGGCTGGGTGCTGGGTGCAGATCTGGCTGAGAAACAAGGAGAGAGCCCCGTCCTTCGAGGATCCCTGAGGAGGGATGAGTCTGAAAGAACACATCATGGAAACGTGATGGAGTGTGGTCAGAGCTGAAATGATGCTGGGCGAGGATCATCTAAGAGGACTTCCTCAATGAGGTGAGGCCAGCAAGGGTGGAAGGGGCAGTACCACTCAGATTGGGGAATGCCCAGGGTACCGAATCTCAGGTATGCTTGAGAGGAATGTAGGAGAAATGAGGGATGATTATATATATACATATATATATATAGTGGGGGAGTGAGCAGGGAGGGCAAGAGGATCAGGCCACCCATTGGAGAACTTTAAGGTCCAAACATTCTCTTTGGAGCCTGGGAACAGGCACTCCTTCCCTCCATGCTGTGCTCTGCATAAATCCACAACTTTATGTGCTCCACTTTCCCCATTAGAATGTGTCTTCCTGAACCTGTCCAGTCCCTCCTTCTGTAAGAGAAAATTGTCTTCCTTTTCCAAGAAGAAAGAGGCAATGGGTTGCTCTTTCTCTTAGCTGTTTACAGCCTTGAAGAGCAGCACTAAATAGTCTTATTGCTTATAATTCAGGGAAAAGTTCTGTCCTGATTTGTCAGTTGGGTTGTCTCCATGTTCTCTTCTTCATGGGCCCTGAGAGGATCTGGACTGAATTGGCCTCGTCATCTTGGCTGTTGAGATGGGAGCTGTGTGCTCTGACCCTCCCTTCACCCTCTTATGCCCCCCCTCCCCACCTTCCAGCTCCCAATTCTAATCTCTCTTTGAAAAAGTCATGGGCACTTTGAGGTTATCCAATGAATTTATGATAAAGACAAACTGGGGTGCTGCAGGCTGAGCAGAAAGGGTGCCCTTGTCAGACCTAAAGCCTGGAGCCCCTCTCTGGGGCGAGGGGGCCAAGAGGGAGGGGGGCAGAGTCTCATTTGGGCCCAAACCAAAAAACACTGCTTTTAGTTGCTTTTGAGTTGATTCTGACTCATGGCGACCCCACGTGGCAGAGCAGAACTGCTCCACAGGGTTTTCAAGGCTGTGACCTTTTGGAAGCAGATGCCAGGCCTGTCTTCCGAGGCAGCTCTGGATGGGTTTGAACTGCCAGCCTTTCCGTTGGTAGTTGAGTACTTAACCGTTTGCACCACCCAGGGGTTCCTGATTAATCCATTAGAGAGGACAGTATAAAACCATTTCTTTTTTGGCTCAGATCATGGATACCTGGGGCCGAGGTTAGTTCAGAAACCACTCCCTGAGCACTGACTAGGTGCTGGCGCTGTGCTGGGTGCTAAGGGTGCACAGGTGTGCAAAGACACAGGCTTGCTGCCCCGAGGGATCTCAGTCTAGTGTGGGAAATTGACTCAAAAACAGATCATTTCAATATATTGTGGTAAAGGATGCTCTGCAGGCATGTGAATACACATGGGGCTGCGGGAGCCGAGGGAGCCCGACCTGGATGGTCCAGGCAGGTTTTCTGCAGAAGGTGATGCCTGAGCATGAGTGGGTCATGCGAATAAACCCGTCGCTGTGGAGAAGATTCCAACTCATAGCGATCCTATAGGACAGGGTAGAACTGCCCCATCGGGTTCCCTAGGCTGTAACCTTTACAGAAGCAGATTGCCACATCTTTGTCCCACGGAGCGGCCGGCGGGTTCGAACCGCTGATCTGTCAGTTAGCAGACAAGCGCTTTAACCACTGCACCAGCAGGGCTCCTGGCCAGATGAATAAAAGTATACAAAAGCATTTCCAGCAGAGGGCGCTGCATCAGCGACGGTGCTGGAGTGCTGAGGCGGGACTGGCTGGGGCTGGGTGTGGAGACAGCTGCTGCCCAGCAGATGAGTGTGGAGCTTTAGATGATAGAGAGTGAGCAGGCTGGGCAATGAGTCCCCACTGTCCCTCAGGGCCAAACAGGGGCTTCCCCTGGGAGGAATGCATGTAGATTTGCATTTTAGAGGAGCATTCTAGCTGCTCTGTATAGCCCACGGTGAGTGAGGAAGGGGTGGTGGCTGCAGGCTGTGCAATTGGAAGGGCTGTGTTCCTCTTCGATGCTCCCTTTGCCTGTGCACCTGCCCCGTCAGGGATAGTGGTACCACGCGCACCATGTGAGAACTTCGCTTTTCCTCCACTGCCTGTCCCTAGCCCATAAACACACACAAACACAAATACACACACACGTTCAGACACAACTGAAGACTCCCAGAAAGCAGGGGCCAAGCCCTTTCCATCAGATGTTCCCCCAATTCTTAATTCGCTGCCAAGTCCACAGGTGGCACTAAACACACGGTGGAAAGGTCCATCCCCTTTCCAGGTGGCTGACCTGCTATGGGTAATATTTGTGGTTTTCCCCACCCCAGGGGTTTTTGGACCATGAATAACTGAGAAATTCCAGGCATGGTAGGACAGCATTTGAAGAGGGGTGGCTTCCTTCCTTGGGTGACCCCCCCAACCCTGTTCTTAGTGCTGGGGGCTAGCAGGGTGGGTGGGTAGGTGATCTTTGGTTGGGGTTGTATTTGCCACTCAACGAGATGGATTGACACCGTGGCTGGAACAATGGGCTCAAACAGCAATGATTGCGAGGAAGGCACAGGACCGGGCAGTTTCCTTCTGTTGTCCATAGTGTCACTGAGTCAGAATCGACTTGACGGCACCTAACAACAACGATTTTGGGGAACTGCTCAGAGGAGTCCCATTCCTCAGCCATGCACCCCACCCTGAAGGACTCCCCAGCTTTCTATAAGAGCTTCTGTGGCCTCTAATCACAGCAACAGAGAGCTCCTCCATTGCACCTGTTCCTCCCACAGTAAGACAGCCCTTGGGACCCTCTAGTTTGCAAATAATAAAGTGCAAACCAGTTTATCCACCAGGCATCCCAGCATAATCTGGCCATCCAATAACCAGGCAAGATCAGGAGCCCCACCACCACCCTCTCCTTGCCTGTCAGTTTGGGACTAATTTCCTGCTCCCTCTCTGGAGCCTCTGGGGGTCGGGGGTGGACCCTCCCCACGCGTGGATGCCGCAGTCCACCTACCTTGGCTCAGGCCTGGCTGGGTGGGAGTCAGGCAGGGTCTCTGTGGTGGTGATTGCCAGGAGCGAGGGGAGCTGGCTCACTCTCGACAGCTCCCCTTTTATAACGCCCTGGGTGACGTCTGCCGGCACAGGCCCACCTCTGCCGGCCACTCCTGCCTCTGTCAGACCCTCCTCAGAGATGCAGTGCCCTGACTACTGCCTCCTGGCTCTCGTGACTGAAATCAGCCTCTTCCTCCCTGTCCTGAAGCCTTCTAAGGCTGGCTTTATAATTCTCATTAGTTCTTTCCCTCCCTCACCACCGCCTTCCCCCCAGATCCACTCAGCTCTGGAGACCTATTCTGCCCCAAGCAACGTGGAAATAGGATATTTGAGGGGGAATGGTGGGGAGGGGGTCTGTGTGAAGTGTCTTCTCCCCCTCTGGATGAGAGCCACCCAGGCTTAAGGGGAGAGGAGAAGGGCATGATCTGACCCAGGGGGCTCCTTGTCCCCACATGCTCAGTTCTGAGATAAAGCCAGGTCAGCTCAGGTCTCAGATCAGAGGCTTCTCCAGGCTGTGTCCTGAGACTAGAGGGTGGGGTAGGGGGATTCTCTCCTTCTCCCTTCCTTTCTTCCTCAAACAGTTACAGAGCATTTGCTCAGCACAGGGTTGTAAGGTGAATATGACATAGATGGGCAAGACAGGCAGCTAAACCGCGGGCTGTAAGGAAGCAGAGCAGAGTGGCAGCTCTAGGAAGTAGGTGTACATGGGAAGAACAGAGAAGTGACTTCCAGGCAGGAAAGACTTCCTGGAGGAGGTGGCATTGGGCTGCCCTTAGAGGACTGTGAACAGGCAGAGAAAGAGGGGAAGGGCAGGCAGGGCAGCGGAACAGCCTCAGCAGCAGCACGGAGGGTGCTGATTGGTCCCCTGATGGTGGTCACTAGACTGTGCCCAGTGACTCGTTTTCTCTTCTCTGATTGCTGTCACTGTTAGCAAGTCACTGAGCCCCTCCTTCAGCCTCAGAGAGACTTGCCTGAGTGTGAATCCCAGCCCTGTGAGGCTCTAGCAGAGTGACCTTAATGATTAAAGCACTTGGAGTTTCGATTCTCCTCTGTAAGTGGAGATGAGAGCCAGAACAGCTCTCCTGTCGGGCTGTGGTGAGGACAGCACCCACACAGCACAAACCCCATTTCCTCCCCAATTCCTTCCCTTAGGCCTCTGTGGCCTTAGTGGCCCAGCCGCTTCTTGGGGGAAGTTCCTCCTGCCTGTGCCGTGGGCTGCTTCATGGGGCTGCTTCCTTGCTGAAGGCTTAGCCAGGGTGGGGGAGGTTCAGAAAGACCTGTTTGTGATTTGAAGAAGGGATGGTGGGCAGATGGGTCCCTCATGCGTTAGAGCAGACCTAAGGCTGAGGAGTGACTTCTGGGCTCTCAGCAGGTGGTGAGGGAACTTCTCAGAAACTGAACACAATATGTGCTCCTTGGGTGATGACTTGGGATGATGGACAGTGGGTCCCTGAACTCAACTTGGCTCTGCTGGGCTGGTGGCTTTCTTGCTGTCGAGTTGATTCCGACACATAGTAGGTGCTAAATAAAAAACCAAAAACACACGGTGGTCAAGTCACTTCCAACCCATGGTGTTGCAGAGTAGAACTGCTCCATAGGGTTTTCTTGGCTGTCATTTTTACAGAAACAGATCACCAGACCTTTCTTCTGTGGCACCGCTGATGGGTTCAAACTGCCAGTCATTCCAGTGCAAACTGTTTGTGCCATCCAGGCATAACTGCTTCCTGACAGTTCTCTGTCCATCCTCTCTGACCGAAGGCTAAGGGCCAGAAGTATCCTAAGGACTCTAATAGAGGAAGGAGACACTGGAGGAAGGTGTCCTCACACCCAAGGACCCATGGCCACACCCTGCTGGGCCTGCTCTGGGCGTGGGTGGGGTGGTGAGAGACCCAGTCCCAACGTCTCCAGAAGACTTGATGATCACTTACCACACCACACTGCCATTATTGGCCCCATTACAAGCCAGTTACTGTGCTAAATAAGTGCTTTACAGGACTTATCTCCTGAATCCTCACAACAACACTTTGAGTAGTATTATCTCCACTTTCTAGATAGGAAACAGACTCAGAGCGCCACTGTTAGTGAGTGGCAGAGCCTAGAAATTTTCCCAAGTCTGCATGACTCCAACCTGTTCTCAAAGCAGGCTGCCTGTTAGAATACCTGTGGAGCTTTCAACATGGACAGATGCCGGGCTCCGTCCTCAACATCGTGTGGGGGTGGGGCTCACACTTCAGTCTTTTTTAAGGTTCTCCAGGTGTTCTAATGTGAATAAGTGAATGAATGAATGAATGAGTAGTGGCCTTGGCTTCTGCCTCGCTCACCCTTCACTCCCTGTGTAGGGTAGGAGTGCTGGCTCTCCTGGATTAAGACTGATCTGGGTAAGTCCTGGCTTTCCACTTCACCGTGTTGCTTTGGACAAGTGGTTTAACTCCTTGAAGGCTCTTTGACACGGGGATAATGAAGCCAACCTCTTAAGACTGCTGGTGAGTGAGACTGTGTGGAAAATCTAGCACATCCCATTGCCGGTTGCTGTCAAGTCAATTCTGACTCATAGCGACCCTACAGGACAGAGCAGAACTGTCCCCATAGGGTTTCCAAGGAGCGGCTGGTGGATTTGAACTGCTGACCTTTTGGATAGCAGCCTGAGCTCTAAACCACTGATCCACCAGGGCTCCAATCTAGCACATACCAGAAAACCAAACTCGTTGCTGTCGAGTTGATTCCGACACATAGCAGGTGCTAAATAAATCATTATTATTCCACAGTGGAGTCCTGCTGGCCTCTCCTCTCCTCAGCGCGTTGCTGACACAGCCTTGCTAACTCCCACCCTCACTGTGACTGTTGTAAGCCCTTTCCACTCTCCTCCAACCCTAACTGCCACCCTACCATCCTTAGCAATGACCTCGCCTCCCACTTCACTGAAAAGACCAAGGCTGATGATGGACTTGAACCACCAACCTTTTAGTTAGCAGCCGAGTGCATTAACTGTTTGCACCACCCAGGGACTCTTAGTAGTAACTACTGTTCTGCGAATGAAGGTATTAATAAGATAGTTTCATACAGACATGGTCCCATCAGAATGGTGGGGGGTGGAGTGGGCAAGGGCTGAAAGAAAGCTTGTGGGGGAGGGTGTCTTTAAGCTCACTCATGCCTCTGTCACCTGTTAGCAAAACTTTGTTGGGAGCTGACAATAAGCCAGGAACTATGTAGACCCTGGAGAAAGGTCAGGGGAACAAGAAGCTTCCTCCCAAATCAGGAACGCTCCTCCACGGCTGTCTGCATTGCTGTGCCCTGGCTGGTACAGGGCTCTGTAGGCAAAAAGGGGTCTGATCCTAGCCGAGCCCGAACCACTGCACACAGAAATACCGCCACAGAAAAAGCCATTTGCTTCTAAAAGAGTCAAGTTGTGAATCAATGGCAACTGCAGGGATATGGGAGTTTGGGGTCTTCTTTTGGGCTTTCCCCTCTTCCTGAAGATGGTGACGGCAAACCTGAAGATGCTATGTCTCGTGGCATCCATGCCCACCCTGCTCTGGCAACGAGCGCTCTGTTCTGTAACTGGGTGTACACAACACTTTGAGGGCAGGGACAAGTCCCCCGTTGTCCCCTTGGCACCCATTCCATTGCTTGGTACACACATAGAGGGCACGCCATAGATACTACATGCATGCATCATAAGTAGCCCGTCTCTTTCTGGAGCCTGCAAGAACTGTCTTTACCCTTGGAGGAGTGACTCCCTACCTGGTGGCACAACAGTTAAGCATTCAGCTGCTAACCGAAAGGTTGGTGGTTCGAACCCACCCAGTGGTTCTTCAGGAGAAAGACCTGGAAATCTGCTTCTGTAAAGATTACAGCCTAGAAAACCTTATGGGGCAGTTCTGCTCTGTCACATGGGGTCGCTATGAGTCAGAATCAACTCGATGACACCCAACAACAACAGGGGCTCCCCAGGGTAGGGACTGTTCACCTGTCAGACCGGGGCTCTCTGAAGGCAGGTCTCTACCCTCAGATAGGAAGCTCTCCCAGCCCGGGCTTCACCTGGTTGGTTCCCTGTGCAGACAAAAGTCTAATAGTTGAGAAGCACTTCCCGAGGATACACAGGCTCAGTACTGACACTTGTCTCCTGCTCACTGCTGACGGGCTCAGCAGGACTACTGAGCGCCAGGGTAAGAAGTGCAGCCTCATGAGAGAGCAGGCTGACCCTTGCCACGTGGAGGGGTGTGTGCACCCCTGAGGCAGGGGATGGACTTAATGGGCTGGAGACACTGACTTCTAGTCTCAGACACACTCACAGCTTGGGGATTTAATCTTTGCTTTTCTTCCCATAAATACAGGTCGGGGACATGATGCCAGCCCTGAGCTGATCTCCATGGGACCCTGGATCTCTGCTCCCCACAGTCCTGGTGGCCTTTTCAGGGGTGACTCGGCTCCATTCTTTCTTCTGGACTTGGGGAGTTCCAGGTGTGCTGGGGAGATGAGTTAGTGCAGGTGGGCCTGAGGGGGTGGCCCCCACTTCCCTTCAAGCCTCCTCATCCAGTGATCCAAGTTCAAGGAGTTCATCTCTGCTGTTCAGACCACTGAGCTGGTACCTTGAAGCCTCCGGAACAGCTGTGGGAACCAAGAATTATTATTCCAGACAAAGAGTGGGGTGGGGAGCAGACTCAATAGGTTATTATGGAGCTGGCCTTGAGAACTGGGAGCAGTGCCAGGTGCAGATATGGAGGAGGCGTGGGGGCTGGGCCCGGCTGGCAGGCGTCCATGTGCTGGCTGCTGGGCCTCCCTGGGCTCCTCAGCTCATATTCTGTCAGGTGCTTCAGAGAAAGGGAGGGGAAGGGGCCGGGGTTGGCCCCACTGCTCCCAAGCCTGCCCCAAGGGAAGACGGAATCTGCCACCTGCTCTCCCTTCGGTCCTTGGCAGTCATGACACACTCCTGCATGCCCGGACCCCAGCCCTCGCCAGTTCCCCGGAAATCCTAGGCACTCAGGCTGGGTCATCTAGAGTCTCAGAGTCTCAGTTTCTTCCCTCTAATAAGGAACTATTAATCGTGCCTCCCATACCCACCCCTTAGGCATAACTGCCTGTAGCTGCCCTCATCTGCTCTTGTCAGGTGGAGAGGGTTCAGGGATGGGAAGAGACACTGAAGGCCGGCAAACCCCAGGCCACCGCCACCCAGCCACAGGCAGCGTCTACTCACCGCACTCAGGAAGGGGATGTTGGAGGCACTGCCCAGGACGCCAAAGACGACAGGGAAGAAGCTCCTAGGGGCAGAGGAGTGGAGGGAGGGTTCAGTGGTGGTCCAGGAGGGGAGGAAAGAGGGTAGCCAAGTTTGAGGTCCACCAGAAGGTTCAGGCTTAAACAAAGTCCTGACGTATGCAACAACATGGACGAAGCTTGAAAACATTGTGCTGAGTGAAATAAGTAGATACAGAAGGACAAATACTGTAGGATCCCACTTACGTGAACTGTCTAGAATAGGCAAGTGCATAGAGGCCAGAGTTCCCAGGGGCGTGCGGCAAGGAGGACTCAGTGCTTAGGGGACACTGAGCGTCTGCTAAGGGCGGTGGTATGATTTGGGAATGAATAAGGGTGATGGCTGAACAACCTGCTGAACATGATCAATGCCACTCAACTGTCCACGTGAAGACTGTTGAAATGTCACGTTTTGTTACATCATATATATTTACCACAAAAAAATAAAAATATATAATATAATAAATAAAATGTATATGTGCCTAATTTAAAAAAAGGCTCAGACTTGACTCCCAAGAGAACATGGCCACCTGGGCATGGGGTGCATGGAGGCAGGCTTGGTTCTGCACCCGTTTTTTAAGAGGCACCCAAGGGAAGTGGTTAGGAATGCAGGCTCTGGGGTCAGAGTCCTGGGGTTCAGATCTAGGCTCTACCACCTACTGGGGCACGTTCCTCAACTTCTCTGAATCTCAGTTTCAAGCGGCAAAACGGGGTTAAGTACAGTATAGGGCCTTAACACAAATTCTTCAAGGGCTTGGAGGCTCGGGGTTGGCGGAGGTGGGGGCAGGGGGAGAGAGATTACACTACAGATTTGAATTCTGGGTGAGCTGCTTCCTTTCCTTGGGCCTCAATTTCCTGAGGTTCACCTGCACCTCTGAGGTCCCTTAGAGCTCCAATATTTTGTCCCTACAATGCTGCTACCAGGTGTCTTTTTCACGGTGTATTTTTTGTTGGAACTACCAAATATGCAGTGACCGCAATCACATACCTGAGCCAAACAGCAGCTATTGTTAGGATTTATTTGTCTTCCCTACTAAATTGCACATTCCTCGGGAACCTTCTCCTTGTTGAGCGCCACAGTGCATACCTAGTCCTGTATTTGGCATACAGTAGGTATTTATTGGAGCCCTGGTGGTGCAAAGGTTAATCGCTCAGTTACTTATCAAAAGGCTGGCAGTTTGAACCCACCCAGTGGCTCCTCGGGAGAAAAGACCTGGTGATCTGCTCCCGTACAGATTACAGCCTAGAAAACCCTATGGGCAATTCTACTGTGTCACATGGGGTTGCTATGAGTCTGTCACGTGGGTTTGCTATGACCTGTTCGCAGCTAACAATGACAATGACGTAGTTATTACATACAGTATTTGACTATTTGAAAAATGACATATTGGAATGTTGAATACATGAGTGATAGAACCAATGGCTGAGAAATTTCCTGGAAGCCATGCTACCTAGGACATTCAGGCTAACTGGGGTGTTTTCAAGGCTGCACTAAGCAAACCGAGGCTCCTATAAGAACCCAGGGGTTCCAGATCCCAGCTCCTCCCCATGACTCCATAAACCATGATTCTCCCAGCCCCACTATCCCCACTCTCACCCCATCCTCACCTTCACTGCTATCTTTTATTCTCCTTGAACACCTCCAGTCCCTTCCTCAAGGCCCATCTCAGGTCCTCTTCCTCTAGGACACCTCCCTGGCCTGCCTCCTCCAAGCTCCCACAGCCCTGACCACATGGGGCACATGTCATCTCTGAGTTCCACCCTGCCATTCACCAGGCCCAGAGCTGACACAGGACAGGCTGAGGGATGTGGAGCCAAGAGACAGAGACACCTGATCAAGTGCAAGGTCCTTTGTACACTAGCTGTGAGAGCTCGGGCAAGGGCAACCTCTCTGAGCTTCGGTTTCCTTACTTACAAAGTAGAGGAAAATCCTATAATGGGTCGTGCAGGGGATAAAACGAGATGATTGTGAGCGTGCTTGGAGCAAATTAGAGGCTTGGCAAATGTTCGTTCACTGCCCTTCCTCCCCACCTGGATCGTTAGAGACTTAAGGGAAGGCTTGTGTCTCCTCCCTGGTGACAGACACAGTGCTGGGTACACAGTAAATGCTCAGTGTTTGCTCATGGATGGGGTGATCCCTCCAATTTATCCTGCAACCTACTGTTGGAGGGGCCTTTCCAAAGCATCAGTCTGATGCCCCTCCCCGTTCTCAATCCTTCCACCGATCCCCATCTCTAGCAGGATAAAGTCCCAACTTCTACACACCCTGCTGGTGGGGCTGCCCAGACCGGTGGGTGGTCTCAGCTACTCAGAGGCCTTGGTGGCCTGTCTGGGGTACCAGGGACATGCACTCACCTGAAGAGGCTAAAGAATCCGTAGGTTTCTAGGAACATGCCCAGGAGGGGCCAGCGCAGAAGCACAATGACCACACCCCCCAGGAAGAAGCTGGTCCCCTTGAGCTTATGCCGCCGGAAGAAGAAGGAAAACGTCTTCCTCAGGCCGATGATGAAGGACAGGCCAGTCAGGAACAGCAGCTGGGAGGGAGGGAGAGGAGCGTGAGAATAAACACACCAGCCCTCTCAGGAGTCAGGGGCTCAGACCTGGAGCAGACATGGGGCAGGACTTGCCAACTCTTCAAGGAGGGACGATATGAGAAAGGGTGATTCAGGAGCGTGGCAAAATTTCAGAGCCCTGAATAATCGCAGCTGGTTAGGAGCAGAACTGCCCAGAGGCAGGGGGATGGACAAGGAGCTGGACTTTGAAGGTCTCTGGCTTCCCACCCAATTCTTTGGATCCCAAGAACTTCTTCATAAATGATTTCATTTCTCATCACACCTCCCAGGGAAGGTGGGATAGGTATAGTGAGACTCTCCTCATTTTACGAAAGTGAAGACTGAGGCCTAAATAGGTTAGGCAGCCATACCCAAAGTCACATGGAACCTTCCTTCAGTGGCTCTACTGCCTACAGGATCATACTCCAGGCCCTCCACTATATGGTTCTATCACTGTCTTCACCTTGGCTCCCGATGCTCCCTTAAGAGTGCCTAGGCTCCTGGCTTTCTTCCAGCATGCCCAATGCTTTCCCTCTTCTTCGCCATACCTTTTCTCTTGCTGGTCCATCCACCTGGAAGTGCTTTATCCACCCCCACCCCCATTTTCCTCCCCAAATTCCTGTTCATCCTTCTCCAACTGAATGTGGTCTCTTCCCTCTAAGGACTTTGTTTCATATTAAATGGGTTTATCTTATCCTGGCCATACCGCTGTCCCTCCCCACCTTCCAAGTCACGTAGGTACATGTTACCTCCCTCTCACTAAACTGGGAGTGGATGGCAGGGACAGCATCTCATCCTGGCACTCCGCTTCCCCGCAGGCATCACACAGAGCTTGGCATGAGAATCCACGTCTTTAGATTCTCCATGCCCAGCAGGCCCTGCTCTCTCCCCCTAGCAACCCTCTGCTGCCCAGGCTTGATGTTCGTGACCCCTTGATGGGCACACCTGAGTGAACTTTGAGCTGACCCTCCCGGCAACAGAGATCTTAGTAAAGTTGTGAGAGGAGAGTTACACAAGGCTGGGGCACTCACGTTTCCAAAGGCCAGGAGCACGGAATCAAAGTACAGGAGTATTCCAAAGACGATGAAGAAGATGCCGAAGCCGATGGTGCCCACACCAATCTCTGCAACAGGCAAGGAGATCGGGGTGGGATGGACTTTGGGGAGTAGATTAGAATGCCTGGAGCTTTTCCCCATTGCTACTGGACAGGTACCCATCCAGGAATCTCAGCTTCCATGCTCTTAGAGCATGATGGGTGAGAAGGGAAAGGAAGGGTGGGAACTAACCTATATGTAAAACCCGTAACCATTGAGTTGATTTCAACTCATAGTGACCCTATAGGACAGAGTAGAACTGACCTATGGTGTTTCCAAGGCTATAAATCTTCACAGAAGCAAACTGCCACATCTTTCTCCCATGGAGCGGCTAGTAGGTTCGAACCACTGACCTTTTGGTTAGCAGCCAAGCGCTTAACCACTATGGGTGCTAACCAGGGCTGCTTAACCTATGTGTAGCACCTGGAATCTGTGCTGGTCACCTTATATATACAATGGCATTCTGTCCTCACAATAGCCCTGTGAGGTAGCAAGTGCTACCCTCACCACCTTATAGTCTTCAAATGTTTCATTATCCAACTCATTATCAGTTTAAATTTCATCCTTGAGTCCCTTCATTTCATAACATTTTCATCACCCCAAAAAGAAACACTGTACCCATTAGTAGTAACTCCTCATTCCACTTTCTCCCCCCACCCAGCCCCACACCCCCAGCCCTTAGGCAATCACTAATCTATTCTCTATCCCTAAGAATTTGCTGATTCTGGACATTTCATATTAGTGGACTCATACACTATGTGGACTTTTGTGTTTGGCTTCTTTCACTTAGCATATCATTTTCAAGGTTCATCCATGTTGTAGCTTGTATCAGTACTATATTTCTTTTTATGGCTGAATAACATTCCATTGTGTGGCTACAACATATTTTCATTTATCCATTAATTGATGGACATTTAAAATGTTTCCACCTTTTGGCTACTATGAACAGTACTGCTATGGACATCTGTGTACAAGTTTTTGTGTGGGCATACACCTAGGAGTGGAATTGCTGGGCCATATGGTAACTCTATATTTAACATTTTAAAGAACTGTCAAACTATTTTCCAAAGTCACTGCACCAATTTTAGCCATCCTAGTGGGTGTGTTGGTGAAGAATATTGAATATACCATGGACTGCCAGAAGAACGAACAAATCTGTCTTGGAAGAAACAGGAAGAATGCTCCTTAGAAGCAAGGATGGCGAGGCTTCATCTCACGTGATTTGGACATGTTATCAGGAGGGACCAGTCCCTGGAGAAGGACATCATGCTTGGTAAAGTAGAGGGTCAGCAAAAAACAGGAAGACCCTCAATGAGATGGACTGACATGGTGGCTGAAGCAACGGGCTCAAGCGTAATGATTGGGAGGATGGCGCAGGCCCACGCAGTGTTTCTTTCTGTTGTACATAGGGTTGTTATGAGTCAGAACCAACTCGATGGCACCTAACAACAACAGTGGGAGTGAACTGGTATCTCATTGTGGTCTTGATTTGCATTTCCTTAATGACTAATGATGTTGAGTATCTTTTCATGTGCTTATTGTGCTTATTGGCCATTTATATTTCTTCATTAGAGAAATGTCTATTCAAATCCTTTGCCCATTTTTTAATTGGGTTATTTGTCTTTATTGTTGAGTTGTAAGAGTTCTTTATTTATTCTGGATATGTCTCTTATCAGATACATGAGTTACAAATATTTTCTCCCATTCCATGGGTTGTCTTTTTACTTTCTTAATGGTGTCCTTTGAAGCACAGAAGTTTTTAGTTTAGATGAAATCCAACTTATCTGTTTTTTCTTTTATCACTTGTACTTTTTGTGTTGGATCTAAGAAACACTTGCCTAATCCGAGATCAGGAAGATTTACTCCTATGTTTTTTTCTAAGGGTTTTATAATTTAGCTCTTATATTTAGGTCTGTGATCCATTTTGAGTTAACTTTTATATATGGCGTGAGATAGGGATTCACTATCATCCTTTTGCACGTGGATATCCAGTTGTCCCAGCAGCATTTGTTGAAAAGACCATTCTTTCCCCCAGTGAATTGTCTTGACATTCTCGTAGAAAACAAATTGACCATAAATGCGTCTATTTCTAGACTCTCAGTTCTATTCCACTGATTTATATGTCTCCCCTTACCATTTGTACTCGAGTCCATCTTCTTTTTCCTTCTCCATGACTTCATTCCATCAACTATCACATCTCTAACGGCTCTGATTCCTGCATTATTTCCATCAACATTCAAACTGACCCATTTGCCATCCATCCAAAAGAAAACCACTTCCCCAGGCCATATATCTCCCACCATCTCTCACACTAATTTTTCTGCTTCTGTTCCCAGTTATGCTTCTGGACAGAGTTGTCTGCACGCATTGCCTTCACTTTTTCTGTTCTTAATAACTTTTTTTAAATTTGTTGCATAGTTACACAATTTTACTAACCAATATGTATAGTTTGATCCTATCACTTTTTAAATGTATCTGTATACATACATTTGTAAATGTATAAATAAAATTCAGAAAAGCATACAGCAAAAGGGCAGTAGTACTGCCACTAGACACTGCAGTGCAATTGTGACTTGTGGTTCAGCTGAGGCTGGAAAGAAAAAGGTAAAGCCCTAGAGGAACTTTCCCTTCTGATCCCAAATTTGATTGTTTGGATTTATATCTAACATGCATTGTTGTCATTTGTTATTAGTTGCCATTGAGTTGGCTCTGACTCATGGTGACCCCATATATAACAGAACAAAATGTTGCCCAGTCCTGAGCCATCCTCATGATTGCCAGCATGCTTGAGTCTATTGTTGCCTTTCAACCTAGGAGTCTTACCTTCCAGCACTATATTCTGTTGTGCTCCATAGGGTTTTTATTGACTAATTTTTAGAAGTAGATCACCAGGCCTTTCTTGCTAGTCTGCCTTTAGTCTGCAAGCTCTGCTGAAACCTGCCCACCATGGGTGACCCTGCTGGTTTATTTGAAATACTGGTGGCATGGCTTCTAGTATCACAGCAACACACAAGCCACCACAATGCAACAAACTGACAGATGGCTAGTGGAACCAACACACATACATCTTACAGTAAAAAGAAAATAAGACAGTCTAGCCATATTCAATAAATAAAACAAGTTACAAAACTATATATACAATAACCCTGTCAGTAATTTAAAAAGTATGGCTAGAGGCGAGTGATCCTTTTAAAAGAAAAGTCAGATCATGTTATCCACCTCAGAAGCCTCCAAAGGCTCCCGCAAAGCCTCCCACTTCACTCAGAGTAAAAGCCACAGTCTTTTTTTTTTTTCAATTGTGCATTAGGTGAAAGTTTACAGCTTAAGTTAATTTCTCATACAAAAATTTATATACATATTGTTATGTAACATTAGTTGTAATCCCCACAATGTGACAACACACTCCCCCTTTCCATCCTGGGTTTCTTGTGTCCATTTGACCAGTTCCTGTCCCTTCCTGCCTTCTCATCTTGCCTCCAAGACAGGAGCTGCCCATTTGACCTCACATATCTGACTGAACTACGAAGCACACTCCTCATGAGTATTATTTTTTGTTTTATAATCCAGTCTAATAAAAGCCACAGTCTTTTAAATGACCTCTAGGCTCTCTGTCGGATCTGGCTCTCCTCCATCCTCCAGCACCCCTCCATAACCTCATCCCCTCCACTCATCCCTTCAGTCATTCCCCTCTAACCACACTGGTCTCCTTGTGGTTCCTCCCACAGGCTCGGTGAGCTCCATCCAGCCTTATAGCCTTGCTCTAGCTGTTCACTGTCGGAAATGCTCTCCCCTCACGTGCTCCCACGGCCTCAAGTCTTCACTCAGTTTTCACCTTCCCAATGAGGCCTGCCCCGACCATCTGACTGTACGCGGCAACCCCTCGCCCAACACACTGTATGTGCTCTTACACCCATACACTGCTGTACATTTCCACACTTTATCACCTCTGATATACACACCTGATCACTGACTTATTATGTTTATTGTTTTATTGTCTGTTTTTCCCCTTTAGAAAGTAAGCTCCTAGAAGACAGGGATCTTTCTTTGACTCACCTAGTATAGTGCCTAGTGCAAGGCAGGACTAAATAAATAAATGTTAAATAAATGTTAAACAACTGAATGAAAGAATGAATCTATCACTTTAAATTTAAAAGCTTATCAAGTAATGAAGAACACTCATTCCTGGATTGAAAAGGTTTGAGTGCTCAGAAAAATAAATTACCGTGAAAGTTCAAAGCACCAGGGATAAAGAAAGACCTTAAAAGTGCCCAAAGGAAAAACATGTGGCAGGAAGAAGGGCTAGAAACAGAAGGTCATGAGATTCCTCCAGAACAACAGTGAATGCTAGTATTAAAAAAACAAAAAACAAACAAAAAGAAAAAACCCCTTGCCATCAAGTCCAACTCATAGCAACCCTATAGGACAAAGCAGAACTGCTCCACAGGGTTTCCAAAGAGTAGCTGGTAGATTTGAACTGCTGACCTTTTGGTTAGCAGCCATAGCTCTTAACCACTGTGCCACCAGGGCCCCAAATGCTAGCATATGATGGAGCAATACCTTCAAAACTGAGGGGATATGATGTCAAACCTAGAAATCTCTACCTGGCCAAACGATCAATTAAAAATAGGTTAAATAAATAGTTCAGACATGGAAGGTCCTCCAGATTTTCTATCTTTGCAACCTATAGGATGATGTGACTTTCTAAAACAAGACGTAAACCAAGGAGGAACCGTGGGATTAAGGCAACTGAGGATTCAAGAAGAGAAGGCAATTCCCAGAGTGATACCAGAGGGAAGGATAAGTTGTACAGTCCTGGGGAGTAGCCTGTACAGACAGGAACATGAGGACGGAGGATTCAGAAGAATGCTCACAAGAGGGGAGGAAAAAAAAAAAAAAAAAAAACTGATAAATTATCCATAAGCTGTGAAGGCATATATATGTCCTCCTGTTCCAGTCAACTGATAAAGACCAAAAAAGAAAAAAGAAGAAAAAGAAATAACAATATAACACGCTGTTGAGAAATACTGAAGTAAAGAAAAGAAACCACTAAGAATTTAAAGTGGCTGCTTTTATAAAGCAGGTACGGAGGTGGGTACAGATGTGGCTAGAGTATCTTTTTAAACTACAATACGTATAACTCGATTAAAACTGTCTAAATTTTTAGAAATTGAGGTTGGCTGAATTAAAAAAAAAACATATAGGTAATTTTTAAAGAGAAAAAATTTTCTTGGACTTGTTAAGTAAAAGCTTAGAATTGATCCTACAACATCTGTGAAACTGGCATTATTACCATGTTTTCCAGTAAGGTGAAAAATCATTCTAGGTGTCTAGAGGAAGAAATGGGATGGATGGGTAGGTGGGGGATGGATGGATGGATGGATGGATGGATGGATGGATGCAGACCCTAAACAATTATTGAGACTATATTTACTGCTAAGTTATACTTACAACTGAAAGAAAATGAAACAACACAATTGTCTTGTGGATAGTTCATTTTTCATAATCTGGTACCGTGCAGATTTTAAAAGAACTAGAATCAGTTCCAGTATAGAAATAAAGCCAAAGAGCTTCTTTAAAAGAATCATTAAACATAAAGATAAGATCTATCATTCAAATTATAAACTGAAACCTCACCAACTCATACTCCAGAAAAAAGCCAGTCCTACTGGGGCTCACTTTCAGCAGGAGCTGGATTCTGTTAGAACCCAGTGCAACACCATTATTCTCAATGTACTTCCCAGTGGCCCTGAAACCATTCTCTACAAATGGCTGATTCCTCCTGTGTCTGGGAAAAGTCTGACACACTTCCGTGGTCCGTCTGGGCTAGTTTCCTCCTTCCACCTGCCTGAAGGAAGTCTCTTAGAGTCCAGGACAGTCGGGTGGAGGAAGTACAATCTCCTTGGGTCATTATGAAGGTTTTGTTCTGTCTCTGCATGCCCTCACTTTTCTATTCTCAGAGACATTAGGCTGAGGATCTACATCTACACAAATTGTTGTGATAATATTGTACAGACCAGGTTATTGTGGAGGAAAGCCTCAACCATATTTCTTTGATTTGAATGATAAAGGTATTTTAAGTTTGTATGCCTGTCATAAAATATCTGTTATTAATTTATACTTTCCATAAAATACGTCATTGATTCCTGTTCTGACTGTATCCTCTTTGCTTCTATCTCCCTTAGTAAATGTTTTCATGTAGAAACATGATCTGAACATTTTGTTGGGATTTCATTTTGTTTTGTTAAAATATACATATCTTCATCCCATAAGCACTTAAGAACAGCCCCTTATTCAGTTTTTAGAAACAGCGTAAGTTTCTCAAATTCAGACTTTATTTCTCCTCCCCTGTATGATACTTTCTTCTTACACAACGATGATTATACAGTTAGGCCTGCAACTTGCTCCACACATTTCATCAAGGGCTCATGCAGGTCCAGGACTTTCCTGACGGGGGGCGGGGGCATCGCTTACAGGCTAGGCTTAGTGCTTCCAGCGTTCAGGGGAAAAACTGCACCATGGACGCAAAACCTCACAGAACACGGTCAGCAACTGTGTTTTTCACACACAAGCGTCAGTCCTTGCCTCTGCCTCTTGGCTTCCTCTGATTCGAGTAGCTTATTGATCTTAGTCAAGTTATCCAGCTGGGGGTTGCTCCTGAAGTTCTTCTCCTGAGAACAACATGGCAGAGAAGGCAGGGGAGCGTGTCATATAAGCGCTCCCAAGAGCGACCGAATGCCTGTAGTCGATGATCCCTGTAACCCAGACAGAGGGGGCAGCGCGCCCCCTCCTGGACGTCAGCCAGAGTCATCACATGTTTTAGCAAGCCGAGAACAAGGGAGAGAGAGAAAGGCTAAGGTAAGTCCTCAACGATGCCTGGTTCTCCAGGCCGTCACCTAGTGAGAAGCCGCGAGCTTCCCACACCGCACTGACCAGCAGTAGGTGTCCCTGGCGTCACACGTTATTGGCAGCCCTGATGCTCTGTTTAGCCCCCTCCCCTGCAGCTCCAGATAAAGAATCATTTAACATAGAGAAGTAAGATCTGTTATTCAAATTATAAACTGAAACCTTACCAACTCGTACTCCAGAAAAAAGCCAGTCTTACTGGGTCTCACTTTCTCAAGGAACGCCCAGAGCCTGCAACCTATGGCAGATGAGATGAGGTGGCTGCCCCCCATCTCCACACTCCACGCAGTAACAGAACCAAAAAAAAGAAAACCGTTGCCATCGAGTCGATTCCGACTCATAGAGCTTCAGTTTCTTTCTTGCTCCAGAAAACAGCCACAGCTCCAAGGAAAGGAACATCCTGCAGCAGGTGGCTGTACAGGGAGGCTCAAAACCCCATTTCCTTTTTTTAAATTTTTATTTATTTTTTTAACAATCACAAATGTTCAGAAAAGTTGCAAGTACAGTACAGAGAATTTTTTTCCTGAACAATTTGAGAGTCATTGCTAACTGATATCTCATCACTCCGAATACTCTGGCGTGATTTTCCTTTATTCTCCTACACAGCCAGGACACAACTGCCAACATTAGGAAATTAACAGAGATACATGACTACCATGGAGCCCTCAGGCCCCATTCAAGCTTCATCAATAGCCCCAAGAACTTCCTTTACAGCAAAAGGACCCAGTGCAGAATCACATTGCATTTAATTGTCTCTTTAGTCTCTTCCGTTTGGTTCCTCAGTCTTCCCTTGACTTTCATGACCTTGACACTTTTGAAGATTCGGGCCAGTTATTTTGTAGATATCGATTTGGGAGTGTCTGATGTTTCCTCAGGTCCCTGGGTGGTGCAGATGGTTTGTGCTTGACTACTAACTTAAAGGTTGGTGGTTCAAACCCACCCAATGGTGCTACAGAAGAAAGGCCTGGCAATCCGCTTCTTTAAAGATTACAGCCAAGAAAACCCTATGGAGCAGTTCTACTCCGACACACATGGGGTCGCCATTAGTTGAAATCAACTCAACAGCAACAATTTTTTTTGTTTTTGATGTTTCCTCAGGTCATACATGTTTGGCAGAAATACCACAGATTCTTCTCATTGCTTCCCATCAGGTGGTACACAATTTCAATTTGACTATTATGGATGATGTTTACTTTAATCAGCTAAGGTGTTGTCTGCCAGGCTCCTCCACTCTAAAGTTACTCCCCACCCCTCACCTCAACGCCCGGGGGGATACCCTCCTCACCCTGCCTTGGCTGTGACACCTCACACCAGGCCACCAGGACACCCACAATGTGAGCACCCTTCTCACCCTGCTGGGGCTCTGATGCCTCGCTCTGGGTCACTGCACTTCCCCCATCACCTTTGGGTTCCAGCTGATGGTTTAAGGGAGCCCAGATGGTGCAGTGGTTAAGTATTTGGCAGCTAACCAAAAAGCTTAGCAGTTCGAATCCACCAGCTGCTCCTTGGAAACCCTTTGGGGGTAGTTCTACTCTGTCCTGTAGGGTCACTATGACAATGGCAACGGGTTTGGTTTAACTAATGGCTTTAGGATTGAACTGTTCAGGACGGGGAAGAAGGGAAGCAGAAAGAGGAAGCACTTGATTCACTTTTAACAAATTAACAATACTGATTAATAGTAATAATAGTTAGCACTTATGAGTAAACACTATGTGCCAGGCACAGTCTAAGCATTTTAAGTCAATTAAACTCTTTTAATTTTCATAACTACCTGTTATGGGTTGAACTGTGTCCCCCCAAAAGATACGTTGAACTCCTAACGCTCAATACTTATGAATGTGATTTTATTTGGCAATAGCATCTTTGCAGATGTGATTAGTTAAGAAGAGGTCATACTGGAGTAGGGTGGGCCCTAATCCATGCAACTGGTGTCCTCATAAAAGGAGAAGAGACAAAGACAGAGAGATGCAGAGAGAAGACAGCCACGTGGGGACCAGAGGGGGAGACTGAAGTCATGCTGTCTTGAGCCAAAGGACGCCTGGGGCTACCAGGGGCTGGGAGAGAACAGAAAAGCTCTTCCCCCAGGGCCTTCAGAGAGAGCAGGGCCCTGCCTACACCCTGAATTCAGACTTCTATCTCCCAGAGCTGTGAGAGAATATATTTCTATTGCTTTAAGCCCTATAACCCGTTGCTTTTGAGTTGATTCTGACTCATAGCGACCCTATAGGACAACGAAGAACTGCCCCATAGGTTTCCAAGGCTGCCACCTTTATGGAAGCAGGCAGCCACATCTTTCTCCCGCAGAGCGACTGGTGGGTTGGAACTGCCAACCTTTCGGTTACCAACCAACTCCATGACCACTGCGCCACCATGGCTCCCTTTTTTTTTTAAATTTTTTAATTTTTTCCCATACAAAGATTTATACATACATTGTTATGTGACTCTAATTGCTCTCCCCATACTGTGACAGCACACTCCTCCTTCCCACCCCTGATTCCCCGTGTCCATTCAACCAGCTCCTAACCCTCTCTGCCTTCCCATCTCACCTCTGGACAGAAGCTGCCTGTTTAGTCTCTTGTATCTACTTGAGCTAAGAAGCACACTCCTCACGAGTATCACCTTATGTCCCACAGTCCAGTCCAATCCCTGTCTGAAGAGTTGGCCTCAGAAATTGTTTACGTTCTGGGCTGATAGAGAATCCAGGGGCCATGCTTTCCGGGGTTCCTCTAGTCTCAGACCATTAAGTCTGGTCTTCTTAGTAGAATTTGAGTTCTGCACCCCACCTTTCTCCTGCCCCATCAGGGACTCTCTATTGTGTTCCCTATCAGGGTGGTCATTGGTGGTAGCCGGGCACCATCTAGTTCTGGTCTCAGGCTGATGAAGTCTCTGGTTTATGGGGCCCTTTCTGTCTCTTGGGCTAATGCTTTCCTTGTGTCTTTGGTGTTCTTCACTCTCCTTTACTCCAGGTGGTTGGGACCAGTTGATGCATCTAGATGGCCGCTTGCAAGCTTTTAAGACCAGGGATCCCTTTTAAGCCATATAAACCGAAAAAAAAAACAAACCCGTTGCCATCGAGTCGATTCCAACTCGTAGCGACCATATAGTTGGTGGTAATTAGTTACAGCAGCTCTAGGAAACCAATACACCACCTGTGAGGTCGGCCCTGCTGTGCACCCCATTTCACAGACAGAACTGAAACACTGGGAGGTGAAACCACTTGCCCAGGGCACACAGCCAGCAACTTGAAGAATGAGGATTTCAACCCAGTAGCCTGGCTCTAGGAAAAGTGACTTGAACCCACTACTTCAGACCTTTCCAGCTTTTGCCCTTCACCCCTCCACAGAAATTGCTCCTGCTTTGGTCATGTCCACCCCTGGTGGCACAATGTTTAAGGGCTATGACCACTGACTAAAAGGTCGGCAGTTTGAATCCACCAGCCGCTCCTTGGAAACCGTTTGGGGCAGTTCTACTCCGTTCTGTAGGGTCATTATGAGTCCGAATCGACAAGACAGAATGGTTTTTTTTTTTTGTTTTTGTTTTTTGTCATCAGCGACCTCCATATTAACAAGTCCAATGGACAGGCAGCAGTCCGCCTCTGTCAGTGGTTGACCACTCCCTCCTTGAAATATTCTTTCTTTTTTTTCCTGCTGCTCCAACCACTCTTTCTCAGTCACCTTTGCCAGCTCCTACTTCTCTCTTCCTCTGAGGATTTGAGCTTACTTCTCATCTTATTTTCATACCTATTCCTATGCCTTTAAATATCACTGTGTGCTGACAATATCCACATTTATCTTCCCAGCCCATGCCTTTCTGGCATGAGTTTCCAAACTCATATCCAACTACTTACTTGGCAAATCTGCTTGCTGTTCTCTCAGGGATATTGAACTCAACAGGTCCAAAACCAAGCTAATGATCCTCCTCCCTCAATTTTCCCCAAACAAGTAAAAATGTCACCAGCACGGACCTAGGCCCTGAGAGCCATCACTGATTCTTCCCCCTGCTCATGCTGCCCTTCTTTTCAACCCACAGCTATGCTTTATTGATTCTTCCAAAATGTATCTTGAAAAGCTGCCCACTTCTCATCCCTCAATTCCAAACCACCACCATCTCTTTCCCAGACTCCTGCAACAGCCCCCAATTAGTCTCCTGCTTCATTCTTGCCACTGTCCCATCCCTCCTCCACACAGCAATCAGGAATCTTGGAAAACATACAATCGGATCATATTACTGTACTACTCAGAATTTTCATTGACTTCTCGCTGAACTCAGAACAAAACACAGAGGCCTTCCTATCCGTACCAGGGCTTACAGGCCCTGTGCGATTGGGCCTAAGCCTGCTTGTCCAACTTCATCTCCTGCCACTTCCCCTCTTGCCTACCCCACTCCAACCACACTGCTCTTCCTGGTTTCCATTAACTTTCCTGCCCCAGGACCTTTGTATATGCGATTTCCTCACCTGGATCATTCTTTTCCCACTTGTCTTCTGACTAATGCATACTCATCTATCAGGTCTCAACTCAAATTCTTCAGGGAAACCTGGTCCACTCTGTGCTCCTTGACCTAAATCTGGTTCCCTCATTGTTATCTCTCATAGGACTTGCCACATTCTTCACAGAATTCATCACATTTGGTAAGGGTATATTTACTTGCATGCTAACTGGCTTAATAAAATGTTGGTGCACCACTGGGCTCAGGCCTTAGACCTCTTCTCTATATAATTTTATTCCCTAGTCAGTGGTTCTCAAAGGGGAGGGAGGGGAGATTTTTCTCCCCAGGGGACATTTGGTAACGTCTGGAGACATTTTTGATTATCTAACTGGGAGAGAGGCATTCCAGTGGCATCTAGTGGGTAGAGACTGAGGATGCTGCTAAAATCCTACAATGCACACGACAGCTCCCAATAATGGAGAGTTATCCTGCTCAAAAACGTCAGCAGAGCTGAGGCTGAGAAACCCTGTCCAAGTGATCTCATGGACTTCCATAGTTTTAAATCCATCTATATGCTGGAAATTCCTAGATTTATCTCTCCAACCCAGGCCTTGAACTCCAGACTCATGTATCAAACTGCCTCCTTGACATCTCACCTGGATGTCTAATGGCACATCAAACTTAACATGTCCAAAACCCAACTACCACTTTCCCCCCATTCTACCCTTCTAATTGCTCAGGCTAAAAATATTAGAGGCATTCTGGACTCTTCTTTCTCTTCCACCCCTTATCCAACCCATGAGCAAATTCTTCCAGCAGTTCCCTCAAAACGGGCCCGATGTTGACCACTTCCACCACTCCATCGCTACCATCTTGGTCTCAGCCTCCACCATCTCTTGCCTCAGAACTGACCTCCCTGTTGCTACTTTCACCCTTCCACATCTATGTATTCTCAGCCCAGCAGCCAGAGTGATCTTTTATAAAATATAAGCAGATTGTATCACTCCTCTGCATAAAACTCCACGATGATTTCCCATGTTATGTGGATAAAACCAAAGTACTTACAGTGGACTACATGCTCTGCCCCTTCAGTGATCTCTCTGACCTAAAGCCCTACTAGTCTCTCCCTTACTCACTCTGTTCCAGCCACATCAACCCTTTGTTGTTCCTCAAAAACATCAAGAATGCTAGTGCCTCAGGTGGCAAAGTGGTTAAGAGCTTATCTGCTAACCAAAAGGTCAGTGGTTCAAATCCACCAGCTGTTCCTTGGAAACCCTATGGGGCAGTTCTCCTGTGTCCTATGAGACAGAATCAACTTGATGGTGATGGGGTTGGCTTTTGTTTTGGTCCCCTCTTCCTGGAACATTTTCACCTCCAGATAGCTGCGTGGTTTTGCTTCCTTCCTTCCTGTAAGTCTCTTGTGTAAAAGGCACCTTCTCAGTGAAGTCTTCCCTGACCGTTCAATGTAAAATGGTAATCCTCCTACCCCACACTCCCTAGCCTCCTTACCCGGTTTTATTTTTGTCCAGAGGACTTTTCACCATTTGACATACTATATATTTACTTCTTTATTTGTTAATCATCTGTCTCTCTTCTCAAGAGCGTAAGCAGCGAATTTTAAAACGTTGCCATGGAGTTGATTTCGACTCGTGGTGACCCCATGTGTTGCAGAGTAGAGCTGTGCCTCATGAGGTTTTCAAGGCTGTGACTTTTTGGCAGCAGATTGCCAGGCCTTTCTTCTAAGGCGCCTCCAGGTAGCTTCGAACCACCAACCTTTCCGGTAGTAGTCTGCTTAATCATTTGCACCACCCAGGGACTCCTGAAGCGGGGACTGTGTCTGTTGTGTTCACTGTTGTATACTCTAAGCCCAACACAGAGCTTGGCATATAGCTGAGCTGTTTGCTCAGTAAACGAATGAATATTATCCCCAGTTCACAGATGAGAAACTGGGGCTCAGAGGCTTTAAGTAACTCACCCAAATGAAATTTGTTGTTGTTAGGTGCTGTCAAGACAATTTTCAACTCATAGCAACCCCATAGGGTTTTCTAGGCTATAACTTTATGGGGGCAGATCGCCAAGTCTTTTTCCAACGGAGCCACTGGGTGAGTTAGAACCCCAACCCTTAAGTTAGCAGCCGAGTGCTTAACCATTGCACCGCCAAACCTAATGCTGCTGAGTTGATTCCAACTCATAGCGACCCTATACGACTGAGTAGAACTGCCCCATAGGGTTTCCAAGGCTGTAAATCTTTACAGAAGCAGACTGCCACATCTTTCTCCCGCAGAGCAGCTGGTGGGTTTGAACCACTGACCTTTTAGTTAGTAGCGGAATGCTTTAACCACTGTGCCACCCAAACCAAAACCAAACCCGTTGCCATCGAGTCAATTCCAGTTCATAGCAACCCTAAGAGGGCAGAGCTGGCGGATTCAAACTGCTGACTTTCTGGTTAGCAGCTGAGCTCTTAACCATTGTGCCACCAGGGCTCCTTAAATGGAATTTACACCCTCCTTCTTCTTGTTCCAGAGCCACAGTTCTCCCCAGCCCTCCTGGACTCTGCACCTGGGGACCACCTTCCTGCCTCTCCCCTCAGGGAAGGGGAGGGATGTTTAGGAGTGAGGATATGGTGATCCTGGGAGGGGCCGAGTTTCGGTTCTGATAAGAGGGGATCCAGGGCCTCAGGAGATCTTGAGGGTTTGTGGGAAAGATGTCTGAATGGCAGAGGCCTGCTCCTGCTGAGCCCACAGAGGCAGCACTGGGGCTCCAGTTTTAAGCACCCTGAATGGGAAAGGGATCAGCTTGACTAGCCAACTTGCCAGTTCCCCCAGGCACTAGCCTCTGGCTACCCGGCGGCCCTCAGCAACCCCCTACCCATTGGAAAGCAGGGGAGCCACACCCAGCTCTGGGTCCTGCTGCCTCAGAGGAGGTCACGCTTGAGGGTTCTCCCAGTGATCCCGCTGAGAGGGCCCGCGTCTCCGCCCTACACTGGCCTGGATACCCTAGTCCAGCCCAGCCCCCTCTGCGGCACTCGGGCACCGGTCCCTCGCACTCACTCTGCCATTCAGTGATGGAGATCATGCCGCAGTCTGCCTGGGGGGCCTTCCGGGTTGAAGCCGGCAAGTGGTGAGGAGCGGAGTGGACCGAGCTTGTACATGCTGATGGCAAGCTGACCCTTGGCAAGTTGTGAAATGAGCCTCTGGTCAATCATTAACTCCCCGTCCATTCCTCTACTCACACTCCCGCACACAAACGGCGGCTTAAAGTCGCAGGCTCAGTTCACGGGACTTTTCCCAGAGGCCACTGCCCCCTCCCACACACCCCGCCCACCTGACCTTTCTGCCCCTCCTCCATGCCCTGCGGCTGAATTCGGCTGCTCGCATCTCTCCAAAAGCTGGCATGTAATACGGAGGAATTGCGGTCTCGGGGGTTCCCAGGTTCCTTCCTTTGTTTGGTAGAGGGTATGGGAAGAGTTGGAATCTATGTATCTTTTTGGAAATGTACTGAATTCATTTTGTAAGTAGTTTTCCTTGTACTAGTACCCATGCTAGACGCTAGGGGGCGATAAGCAACCGAGTAAAACCTGTTGCTGTCAGATTAATGGGAGAGTCAGACTGGGTTAAATCAAGGGCAAAAGCACCAGAGGGGGTTAGACAAAAGGTCTTCGACCTCCTTTCCCCCAGCGGTGTCCAGTTTTGGACTGTGGTTGAGCTGTGGAAGATGAGGCCTGAATTTAGGCTTGGGGTAGGGCTGGATGGTTCAGGAGGCCTGGTTCTAGTTCACCCACCAGCTGTGCAGACATAGGTGTACACTTCCCTGCTCTGTGGGCCTGAAAAGAGAAAGGGTAGATAGTTTCTGGAGTCCCTGAGTAGTGCAAATGGTTAACGTGCTCAGCTGCTAACCAAGAGGTTGGAGGTTCCAGTTTACCCAGAGGTGACGTGGAAGAAAGGTCTGGCAATCTACTTCTGAAAAATCAGCCATTGAAAACCATGTGGAGCACGGTTCTACTCGGATACACACGGAGTCACCATGAGTCGGAGTTGACTCCCTGGCAATTGGTAAGATAGTTTCTAGGTTCTAACGTCCTTTCTCCCGTTGCGGAGTGCTGGTTTTCAACACCATAAGACCCCACACACCTTTTTGTAATGTCCTCTATATCCTGAAATGAAGTTCATAGATGATAACACTGATCTATACACATCATTTAAAAAAACTCAAAAACAATTAACTATAATAAAAAGGAGGACAAAAAGAATAATTTATGATAAAACATGATGTCTCTCCATATACACACTCAGGCAAGACTTACTAGAATGCATGAGGAGGTAGGCAGAACAGATGGCTTGCACCTAATTATAATAAATAAGCTGGAATTTAAGAGAAATAGAAGACCAGAGCTATTCTATGTAAAACACACACACACACACACACACACACACACACGCAAAGTGAAAGAGTAGTAGCAGTAAACGCTAGAATAAAAACTGATGTTAGGTAAGTAATAACAGACTAGATGCACTTGCATAGACTAAGTGAAAGACGGAAATAACCTTGATAGTAGTGGGGATGATACAACAAAGCAAATTCGAGATGACCAAGTGGAAACAATGAGGAAGTATGATGTTCATGGGAATGAGCTGGGCCTTATTTATGTGTGTATTGCCAAATAGCACCCTGTGTTATGATGTCGAACTGGGTATTGATGGCCTACCAGAAATATATATATCTGTCCTGAAATGCCACTACATTTGAGGTAAAAATTCAGTCTCCAAGACTGTAAAGAGCCTTGGCGAGCTTATATTTCTGGTACTCACTGGGGAATAGAGGGCAGATTGGACAGAGAAATGATGATAGAAGCAGCTGAGAGCAATTCCATCGTGGCCTCCGGGAGTGTGGCGGAGAAAGAAAAACAACAGGTGACTCTCCAAAACATTTCCACATAGGTGTTCATCTTTGGGCCGCAAACACCTTAAAAACAGAAAGAGTGGTAACGATAAGAAATAATTTCTAAAAACTTTTATTAAGGAGATCCAGTGAGATCCCCTGCATTTCAAGTATCTCTGCTTTAACGATGTTTGGTTCTCTCAGATAGCCTCTGTTAAGTATCTGTAGTCGGTCTCTGCTTATTCAGTAATATCTGACCGCACTGGAACCGTTTTCAAACAAATATATCATCATTGGAATGTTACAGTACATTATGCAGACAATGCTTGGGGCAAACTAGTCAGTAATTTTGAGAAATCTGCCCTTGCTCCATTTATTTCCTCTCCATGATAATCACCTCCTAACCTACTGAGCTATTCATGAAACTTATAAAAATGAAAAGCTTATAAAAACTTTTCAGCATAATTATGAATTGAAGTATGACTGACAGATACTGTTAGTAGGTTTAGTCCAGTCGAACATTCTAATGTCAAGTAAGAGATGAAACAATTCTTTATTTTGAGAATCTGTCCTGGGCATTGCAGCCACTAAGTGTCAGGAGAGTATTGCCCCGTTATCACTGAGACAACCAAAAAAACCCGAAAAAGACCAAACCTGCTGCCGTAGCGTTGATTCTGACTCATGGCAATCCCGTGTATTACAGAGTAGAACTGAGCTCCTTAAGGTTTATCTTGGCTGTAATCTTTATGGTAGCAAATCACCAGGCCTTTCTTCTGTGGTGCTGGTGGTTGGGCTTGAACACCAACCTTTAGGTCAGTAGCCCAGCACAAACCGTTTCTGCTACCCAGGGACCGAGGCAACCAAAAAAAAAAAAAAAAAAAAAAATACCCCAAACTCCTTGCTGTTGAGTCGATGCTGACTCATAGCGACCCTATAGGGCGAGTAGAACTGCCCCATAGAGTTGCCAAGGCTGTAGATCTTTACAGAAGCAGACTGCACATGTTTCTCTCATGGTGCAGCTAGTGAGTTCTAACACTGACCTTTAAGTTAGCAGCCCAGTGCTTAACCACTGCACCACCAGGGCTCCTTGAGGCAAGCAAAACCAAACAAACCAAACCCGACTCATAGCAACCCTATAGGACAGAGCAGAACTGCCCCCATAGAGTTTCCAAGGAGCGGCTCTGGTGGAATCGAACTGTCCACCTTTTGATGAGCAGCTGAACTCTTAACCAGGGCTCCAGTGAGGCAAGCAACCCCTCAATTTTCAAAATGCCCCCTAGGGGGCAGTATCAGCCCATTGAGAACCACTGTTGGTTAGGAGCTTGGGCTCTAAAGCAGAAGTGCCTAGGGCTTCAACCTAGCTCCTTGAGACCTTCTGCATTATATGCAGTCCCCGGATAACTAACGAGTTTCGTTCCTAAGTCTGTCTTTAACTTGAATTTGTCCGTACATAGTTTGTATCTAACATCAGTTAGTCAAATATTTGTATATAGTACACCGTTCTATGCATAAATAACATTAAAGAAACACTTCCAGATACACTAAAACATCTTTCACAGAATACAGTAATAATAATAATAATTATATTTTGATGCGCCTCACAAAGTAGCACCCACTTGTTATTACAAACCATTGTATGTACCTCAAATTTTTAATATATAATAGGCTTTGCAGAGGTTGGTTCATAACTACAGGTTGTATGTAAGTCGAACGTTCGTAACCCAGGGACTGTCTGTATTTAACCCTCCTGTGACTCAGCTTCTTGGATAATAATAGTACCTACCTCATAGAGTTATCTCAAAGATTAGTGAGTTAATACATGTGAAATGCATTGAATTAGTTACCTGGCACAGAATAAGCATTTGCCAAGCCATTGTTATTATTGTACCATTGTTATTACTGTTGCTCTTATGGCATAGTTATAATAATTACTATTGTTATTAATACTGCTATTGTTGGTATACTTCTTTAAAAATTTTTTTATTGTACTTTAGATGAAGGTTTACAGAACAAATAGTTTCTCATTAAACAGTACACATCTTGTTTTATGACATTGGTTAACAACCCCACGACATGTCAACCCTCTCCCTTCTCAACCTTGGAGGACCCTTTTCTTGGTGAAAATATACATAGCCAAAGTTACACCATTTCAAAAGTTTCTACATGTTCAGTTCAGTAACACTGATTACATTCTTCCAGCTGTGCTGCTATTCTCACTATCCTTTTCCCAATTAGTCCATCACCATTATCTTCAACTCACTGCCCCCTAGGCTTCCCATCAAACCTTTTGAGCTGCTGTTGTCAATTTGATCTCACATAATTTTTTTTTTTTTTTGGTACCTTAGATGAAGGTTTGCAGAACAAATAGTTTCTCATTAAACAGTTAGTACACATATTGCCCTATGACAATGGTTAACAACCCCACGACATATCAACACTGTCCCTTCTCAACCTTGGGTTCCCTATCACCAGCTTTCCTGTCCCCTCCTGCCTTCTAGTCCTTGTTCCTGGACTGCTGTGCCTCATTAGTCCCGTTTTATTTTATGAGGCTGTCCAATCCCCGGCTGAACGGTGAACTTCCGGAGTGACTTCGCCACTGAGCTAAAAGGGTGTCCGGGGGCCATACTCTTGGGGTTTCTCCAGTCTGTCAGGCCAGTAAATCTGGTCTTTTTATTTTTTGTGAGTTAGAATTTTGTTCTACATCCTTTTCCAGCTCTGTCCAGGACCCTCTGTTGTGATCCCGGTCAGAGCAGTCAGTGGTGGTAGCCGGGCACCATCTAGCTGTACTGGACTCAGTCTGGTGGAGGCCTTGGTCGCTGTGGTCCATTAGTCCTTTAGACTAATCTTTTCCTTGTATCTTATTCTCTTCATTCTCCCTTGCTCCCGAAGTGTTGAGACCAGTGGAGTATCTTAGATGGCTGCTCACAGGCTTTTAAGACCCTGGACGCTACTCACCAAGGTAGAATGTAGAACATTGTCTTTATAAACTGTGTTATGCCAACTGAGCTAGATGTTCCCCCAAGACCATGGTCCCCACAGCCCTCTGCCCAGCAATTCAGTCCCTCAGGGAGTTTGGAAGTGTCTATGGAGCTTCCATGACCTTTCCTTGTACAAGTTGTGCTGGCTTCCCCAGTATTGTGTACTGTCTTACCATTCACCAGAGTTACCACTTATCTATTGTCTATTTAGTTCCTCCCCCACCCCTCCCATCCCTCCTAACCAACAAAGATTGTTTCTTTTTGTGTGTAAACTTTTTCATGAGTTTTTACAGTAGAGGTTTCATACAATATTTGTCCTTTCATGATTGACTTATTTCACTCAGCATAATGTCCTCCAGTTTCATCCATGTTATGAGATGCTTCACAGATTCATCATTGTTCTTCATCTTTGCATAATACTCCCTTGTGTGTATGTACCTTAGTTTGTTTATCCATTCATTTGTTGATAGGCATCTAGGCTGCTTCCATCTTTTTGCTATTGTGAACAGTGCTTCAATGAATATGGGTGTGCATATGTCTATTTGTGTGACGGCTCTTATTTCTCCAGGATATATTCCTAGGAGTGGGGTTGCATTTTGTAGTGCTTTTTTTTTTTTTTTTTTTTTTTTGTGGTGCTGACGTTTTCTTGGTTCCTCTTACTCTCCTGTGCTGAGTTCCTTTTGTTTGTGTTTTTTTTCATTTCTTTTGTTTTTGTAGGTTTTGTTTTTACTGACTTTATGTTTTTCTTCTTTATTTTGATAAGTAGGTTTGTTAACTTTCTTTGTGGTTACCTTGAAATTTACCCTTATCTTCCTAGATTTGAACTGGTCTATTATTACTTCATATCGCCTTGCCTTCCTCTCCATCAGAAGGTTCTATCCTTACACCATTTATTCCCTCTTTTGTTGTTCTGATGCTGTTGTCATTTACAGATTAACCTCTCTGGTTCCCTGTTGTAATTCTTTTGGTTTTTCATAGTCCTTAAGAGTTCATTTCCTGGGTTGGTATCTGGCTAGTACAATCCTGTGTCTTTAGTATACTTTTAATATGCTATTTTATGAAAGACTCCTGCTGTCATCTCAAATTGTTGTTCTAAGCTACTCCCATAGTTATTTAAAATTGCAAGGAGGAATACCTTTCCCTTCTGGCCGTGGAACCCACCTGTGAGCTCAGGATGAAGGAGAGCTGAAGGCTGTCCATTGTCTGAAGCAGCATGGGGTACTTGGGCTGAGCCCAGAGGGGCTTGTCCACAGCCCATTCTCCTGGAGAGGGGCCCCTTCATAGAGGCAACCCCAGGGAGGAGTGTGTCAGCCCTGTAGGGCTGGGGCTGTCCTCGCTGACACTGGTAGGGATGTGGCCTGGCCACCATGGGAAGGGATGCGGTGGAGGTCACTTGGTGGTGCAGTCAGTGACTAGGGCTGGACACATAGAACTGAGCAGGAGAAGGACACTTCTGAAGGGCAGGGCCCCGGGTGATATTTCCCAGCAAAGGTGACGGGGCCAGCGAAGGAGGGCAGCTTGGGAAACTCTCTCCCTCTTTCATTGCCCCAGATAGTGGCCAAAGGGGCATCTGTAACGTCACCACCACTTCCTCACATTTGTGAAATGAATTAGTTTCAAAGTGTTTTTCATCCATTTTCTCATTTGATTTTCTTGAGCGCTCCATAAGATGGTAGTTAATATTCCCATTTTACTGATAAGGAAACCGAGACTTAAGAATTTAAGTGACTTGTCCAAATCCTCATGCAGCTGGCAAAGAGCAAGGCCAGGGGCTGAGTGCACATGCCACCCTCTCAGACATCAGTCTCAGCAGGGCCGTGAGCTCAGTTCTGGCTGGCTGCTCCCTGGATGAGGAGGAGGATATGGCCTGGCCCCGGTTCCCTGGCAGCAGCAGCAGGGTCTGAAGCCTGGCTGCCTGGCTGACCCCATCACGCCCCTCTTCATAAATCAATGGTCCAACAGTTACAGAGCACCACCACGTAAAGGGCACTCTGCCAGCTGCTGTGTCACTGACAGCTCCTGATCACTGCTCTCCTTTTACAAGCCTGGTCTGGCCTGAGCAGAGGGTTCATCTGGGCTGAGAGGTGGAGCAGGCAGGGGCCAGCCTTTTCTCTCAGAGGAGCGGTGGACAGTGACGCCCAATGGGGATCTTGGTCTCCCATTCCACCTCCTTTCCAAGCCCCGACCGCTGGCTCTGGCCTAGGCGGGGGCTGTGGGTCGTTGCTTAGGTCCAAGGAAGGTAACAAGTTCTCTAGTACGACTCTCAGCCCCAAGATCTTTGTCTTGAGCTCCGTCTGGTCCCAACTCTGATTCATGAAGGGGATCCCGTCAGGCTTTATACCTCTTCCCAGGATCTTACAAAATCAAAAATAGCTTTATATAGTCAGTTTATTTGTAAAAATGAACACACATTCTCCCAGGCCTTAAGGCATGAAACATCCTATTCTTCCATGATATAGGAGCTTGGGACAAAGCCCTGATCTGGGGTCACCTAAGGCTGATAGTTCAGAGCCTGCACTGACAAGGTGCCCCCAGCTCCTGGGGAAGTTCTTTGAGAGACCTGGGGTGGGGAGGTGGCGGGGCATGCAGATGCTTTGCATGGCTTTGCTCTTAGTCAGGGAAGGCCCAGCCCCTCACCCCCTCCCCTCCCTTTTCCTGCCAAGCCTGTAAATTGCCCCTGGCCCAGCCACAGGCTGACACAGACACAGGAGACACACACCACTTGTACAAACCATTCATTTTATTTCCTGTATTGGGTTTATACAAACTTGCAAGATACAAATGCAGAGCTCACTGGGGTGCTAGCTAAAAAGAATGTTGCTGGAAGGAGAAAGCAACCTGTCACCTATTTCAGTCAGGACAGCCTCCCACCCCGAGGGCCGTGGGAGCCGTGGCTAGAAGGATGCTAAGGGGATGCTACAGCTGTGTGGGCCCCTGACAGATGCCCTCTGCTTACCTAACCTTCACTCTTCTTCTAAGGTCACTTTTATACTAAAGAAAGACAACTGAGATCGTACATTTCCTTGTATGGTTTATTGTCTAATACTAGCAGATCAAATTGGCCCCAATATGTGCATAAATAGATATACGTGTATATATTTATTATTTTTTCTTAGTCTTACGAGCTGCCAGGTGGAGGGAGCCTAAAGGGGAGGGAATAGAGTCCTTCTTGCTGTCGTCAGCCCTGCCCCAAGAGCACGCTCTCAGGAGAGCAGAGCAGGAGAGCAGGTGCGCACAGCTTGCAGCCTCAGGACATCTTTAAAGTGGCGTTAGCAGGATTTGATGGCAGCCTCTTGGTTAGTGATCAGGGAGGTAATGTGCTATTCTGGAAGGCCCTAGATTGGTCACTAGGGCTTGCCCCAGGTGGGTCACTTAGCCCTGGGCCTCCATTTGGGCCCAGTTCATTCATAGCAAGATGCCCTAGGCTGGGGACAGGGGTGCCAGTATAAATGCCCAAGTTGGGGGGGGGGGTCAGATTTCAATGCCGGCCAGGAGTTCCATGCCAAGCCACCCAGCCAAAACTTTGATTCCAGACACAGACAAAGACATCCAAGGCAAGAGCCCCTGGCCCATTCTGATAGTTGATAAGTGTTTGGAAGGCTAGGCTGGTGTATTTCAGTATCCCAGCGGCTGCCTGCTAGAGAAAAGGCCTGGGGGTCTCTTGGGCAAGGCTGAGATGTTACACTGTCTGCAGGACCCTCCTCAGCCCAGGGGCTGATTTCACAGTCTGGATGCCAGACTGAGGTACCCTCCCCAGAAGAACAGCCTCCAGAGAGAAAAGATCACAGAGACAGATGCCATGGATGTGACCCAGACTCGGGGGGGATCAAACGAAGGAGTGTGAGAAGTCCAAGGAACTCGTAAGGGTCTGTGCCAAGGAACAGCGATGGCACCAGTGAGCCCAAATCGTTTCCTTTCGGCTTTGCACTGCGGCGTAGGTCTGCCAAGGAGCAGCCTGACATGGGTGGTGCCGTTCAGCACAGGCAGCCATTAGCGGGTCTGCCCTTCCCGGCAGGGTGACGCAGGGAGGGGGGCCAGCAGCACATGGCAGGGGCTGCTGTGTGCCGACATGGGTGTACTTGTGTGCACACAACTGGCCCAGGAGTAAACATTTCCTTCAAGAAGATTCATATCAGATAATCCTTAGACTAGGACTTCCAAGAGAACCTCCAGCCCCTGGCGAGGTTCTCTCTGGGAGCCCTGAGGCCAGCCCTTCAGACTGGGTGACAGAAAGGAAGCTGCTGGGGGTGAGGGTTGCTACCCCAGTCTCCTCACATCATTTGCCAATTCCATTCAGACATTGCACATCTTGAAAATAGATTTGCTTTTAACAAAAGCGGAAAATAGATCTGTCTTAAAATAAGTCTTTCCTCTCCTCTTCTTTGGATCAAAAGGCAAGGACTACGGCCTCAACGTGCTAGGGATGGTGTGGAAAGCTTGGGAGAGAAAATGGGCCTGGGCAGGAGCTCTAGGAAAGGATCCGACATCCAAACATACATATTACATATATATATAGTATGTATAATCTTCATGAAACATATATTAAGGCATGTAAAGCAACATAAAGAGCCAGCTTTATGAAATAACAAGTGAGAGAGAGGTGGCAGAGGTGTAGACATTATTTCTTGGTATTTTACATGTATTTCTAAAAATATCACTTAAAAAAAAAAAGGAGAAATGAAGGGGAAGGCATGGAAGGCTTTGAAAATCTGTTTCTTATGGATGGAGACAGATGTGGGAAAGGAGAGGGTTCCTTGGGAGCTAATCCCACCTGCCAGGTCAGTAGGAGGGAAAGAATGGATTTGGGTACTTAAGCTGCGCTGAAGATGGGAGACAGAGCCAAAGGCCATGTTCAAAAAACCTGCTAGACATGGAGACAGGTGGAATGCCCCCAGTCTGCAACCCCTCAGAAGCATGAGAATATCCTAAGCACCTAGAACAGTGCTTGGTACATAAAAGGTGCTCTATAAATATTTGTTGAATGAACTGTCATCTTTACTTGCATATGAACCAGTAACTGTCTCAGCTGTGAAGGAGTGGAGAGGAATTGGTGGAAGACAGAGTGGTTGTTCTTGGGGCCACTGGAGGTCAGGCTGACGTTTCCAGGCAGCAACTCTGGCAAAGAGAAGGCCTAGAGGACAAGGTGTCTGCTTCACTCTCCTCACTCCTATCTGGCCACATTCATCTCCAGGTGGGCGGAGCAAAAACAGGGGAAGAACGGGCTTTGCTTCTGCCTCTCTCCCCCACTGGCCTCCCTGGGTAGAAGGGAGTCCTTCCGTACAGCCTCATCTGGGATGCCTGGGATGAAGGTAGGGTCCTAAAGTCTGGGCTCCCAGGTTAAGGCCTCCCTCCCTGGCCCCAGCTGGCCCACAGCACATTCCAGGGGGGAAGGGAAGAAGAAAGTGTCGTAAAATGGGTTAAGTGAAGCCCCAAGACTGACCACATCTCACACAAGACAGGTCCTTCTCTCTGCGCCTGACCCCATGATGGGGAGGCAGACATCAGGCCTGGATCTAGAAAGAGCCATCTCCCACCTGCCTCTACCCAACTCCCCCTCACTCCACACCTCCATCCTAACACCAAGCACTTCAGCTGGAGGCCGCCATGTGCTCTGCTGGAGAGTCCTCCTGGGGCCATGAGCCTGCACCCAGCTGATCCTGGGGTGACGATGGGAGGAACAGAGGTGACAGTCTGGCACAGTACTTGGCGCTGACCTGAGGCCAGCCCTGGGGAGACCCATCCCAGACTCCCTTCCCATTTCCTTCCACTTCCTTTTTACTTGCAAATGGTCCTTCTGCTTCCCCAGTCCTCCCTTTCTCTGCTGCCCCATCTCAACCTGTCCTCAGACACTGCACAGACCTGCCGTTCTCTCTCCCCAGCCAGCACTGTCCCTCTGGGAGCCGAGGGGCCTCTCCTCATCGCTTATCATCTTGTCTTTGGCTCAAGCAGAGTGGTCAGTCTCCATTGGACCCCCAAGGAGCACCCATAAGCAGAGATGTGACAAAACCCCAGGACAGCAGGGTGGGGCTTGTAGGGGAGGGAGATGACAGCAGGTGATGTCCTCGGTGTCAAGAGGGGCTATAAGAGGCAGAGTGTCCATCCCTTCTTCACCTCTAGTCCTAACCTAAGAGAGCCCAGGACATTCTCCCCACCAGGGCATGTTCTCCACCAGGGAATGTTCCAGTAGGGTCATCACAACCCCAGCCAGAGCCAGGCCTGGGCTCCCCGTGACGTGGGCATCGGAGAGGATGGTGCTCTGATCCATGCCCAGCCTGGATGGGCCAGTCGCCACCTCAGGCCCTGGTCCAGGACCACTGTCTGAGTAGTGAAGGCTTCAGGAGTAGGCGTGGGTGGGTGTGTGGACACTGAGGTACCCATCCTCCTCTCAGTAGCAACCCCTGGCCCCCAGCCTGGCTCCCTGCAGCATTCCCACGGGGCTGCAGGGGCAGGGGGCCAGGGTGGGGAGGCAGGACCTCGGGTGGCAGAGGAGCACTTCAGAATGTGGCTCTGTGGAGCTTCACAGCATTGGCCTCAGCCAGGGCTTGCACTAAAGAAAAGAGAAATGAGGATGAGAAGATGCTGAAGGAGGAACAATGATTCCAGCCAACCTTCCCAGGGAGAGAGAATGTCTCGTCTTGGAAACACCTGCAGAAACCCACCCTGCTCCCTTGACCCTGAAAAGGGGGAACGAATCAACAGAAGTCAAAGTTCTTTTCTCCTTGCCTGATATGGAGTGGCTGTTTTTTAGGGTGGGAAAGAGGACACAGTCTTTGGCTCTAGTTGTCCAACGTTATTTTCATCTACAATAAAGTCTAGTAGTGGAGCAACAGCTTCTAGGGGCTTCTAAGAGCTTCTGGGGCAGGAACACCTTGTATCTCAACACATGGAAGCCTTGCTGGCCAAGAGGAGATATACGGGTGTGGTGTCAGGGACAGGCGAGTTCTCAGCTCTGTTCCCTGTCAGCTTCTGAAGAAGCATAGCCCCTTGGCATTGCAATGTCCAAGAAGCAGCCCTGCCAGCCAGCCCCAGCACAGCACTGCAGAGGGATGCTGGCGGGCTCAAGCGAATGGATGGGTGGATGAATGGACGGATGGGGACAGAGCACAGGGCCACGCGAGGGTGAGGGGAGAAGCAATGCCAGATGAGGGAGTGGATGGCTCAGTGGGGGTGAGGGAAGGGGGCCCACTCCCTGGGGTGGATGAAATACAGTAGAAAAGTGCTTACGTCAGAGCTCAGACCCGCATGGTATGGCTGCTGTCGGCGCCCCGTGGGGATTCAGACGATGGGGGGTTGGCTGGTGGAGTCGGGGAGGCAGGGGAGGTGGGAGGGCTTGGGGTGGCACATTGCACTGGAAACAGAAATGAACAGGGGGTGAATAGGGGTAGGCGGGGTGAGGGGGGAGGAGGCTGGGCACTCAGAGCAAGCGAGGCCCCTCCTCAGGGCCAGGGAGCAAGGCAGGGAGGCAAGCAGAGAGGAGTGCTGAGCTTGGGAACTTGCTCAAGCCGAGGCAAAGCTGTCCTCGTTCCCAGGGTGCCATGGCGGACAGCATGGACCCCAGAGAAGACCTGCTGAATCCAGGCTCTGCTAAGAACCAGCGTGACCGCGGGCGAGGCCCAGCCCTCCTGGGCCAACCGCTCCCTGCCCCATCCATGGAATGGGGAGCTTCACACACCTCTCAGCTATTGTGAAGACAGAAGGAGGGAGCGGCATTTACACCTGGTGATATTGCTAATGATAATGATTAATAGTGCAGTAAAATCCTACTAATCCAAATCATCAGGCCCCCATTTAATTAACAGATGGACATGATGTGATCACCACGTGAATCAATTCCATGGAAATGGAGGCTTCAGATGTGCTCAGAGTGAATTCTGTTAACTTAGACACGGTCAGGGGCTCAATCTGAGACCCCTGTTTGCATCAATCTGGTAAAGGCAAACTTCAATCCAACCCCCGCCTCCCAGCAAATCATTACAAGTCTTAAAGTGGTGACGTTTGAATTAACACGATTTTACTCTGTTATCATTGTTATTCAGTGTTGAGAACGGCAAAGTGGAAGGACGATGAGAAGGGGAAGTGTATTGCCAGGGACAAATTGAGGCACTCTCCAGGCCCTGGTGCATCCTCAGTGTTGCAGGGAGGCAGGGGGGTGGCAGAGAAGAGCCTGACCTCAGCCAGCGACACACTGCAATTCCTCCCACAGAGCCACCCCCCGCCCTTGCTCCCACCCCCACCCGGACCTCACCAACCTCCCTGCCCTCTGTGCAAGACCAAGGGCCACTGCAGCTTTTGCCATCACATTTACACAGACACTCACGTGGGTATGTAGCGCACGCCGCTCTAGCATGGACTGTCTGCCTACACAGAGTGCATAGCTTGTGCATGGGATCTGGCAACACCATACCCTTACCCCCGCTGCACACAACTCAGGTGTCTGTGTGTGTGTGTGTGTGTGTGTGCACTTCCAAACCTGTGCCCTTCCACATGGCCCAACAGACGTGTAACTTTACATACAAATACATCCACAGCCGCTTTCAAAACACATTCGTCGGCATGTCCATATCCCTGGCCCAGTGGTTAGCTGTCTGGCAGCCTCAACTTCTAAAACAGTCACGAAACCAGAAACAAAGCAAGGAATGCATCTTGGCAGCCCAAGCGGATGCTACAGCACAGATGCAGCAAAGTCCTTGAGCCTTACTCACAGGGCAGGCCCTCGGAGGCTAGTGACTCTTACACACAATTCTAACAGGTGTGGACTTGCTGGGTTTCTAGCCCACAGATTAGACACAGGAAAGTTAGAAGGAGAGGAATTGGGAGGCCTGCTGATGTCTGTAAGAAGGCACAACTAAAGAGAGAAGATCTTTTGTAAAAAGTAGTCGTAATTACTTTAGAAGTGTTAACAGTTGGGGTACCTTTGGGATCGCTACAATTAGACCTATACCCGTCAAATCCCTAAGGGCATCCCTATAACCAAACCAAATAAACAAAAAACCAAATCTATTGCTGTCAAGTCGATCCCGACTCATAGCAACTCTATAGGACAGAAGAATAGTGCTGCCCCACAGGGTTTCCAAGAAGTGGCTGGTGGATTTGAACTGCTGACCTTTTAGCTAACAGCCAAACACTTAACCACTGTGCCACCAGGGCCCCAGCCCTGTAACAGGTCAGCAAAGTAAGGATATTTATAACGATACTAAAAGAGGAAGAAAAGCTTAAATTATGTAAATATAATGACTTTATATTAGGAATAGATCCATCAATATAGTTAAAATCCACTTACACAGCAGATGTTTATTGGACCAGTGTGATATTACAATGTGTGCAATCAAAGTGCTACCATACCCGCATGCGTAAATAATCGGTTGCATGTACTCATGGACAGTCTTGAGACCGCACTCTCTCCCATTCTGCATGTATTCACACACAGATATATGTTCACAAGTATTGCAATATATATACTGTACACAACATATACATAAATATGTTTTATTGACCCCCATACTACAAAAAAAGCCCATCACACGTAAATACGTGCCTTCATAAGCACTACGTCCACCCATACGTTGTATACTCACATTCATATCCATCTGCACTCCAACGCCTTACCCAGTACCACTTGTACTCATAAGTAACGGGCTACCACAGAATGCCCATGTTGCACACATACACAAGCACACATACATACTCCTAGATTCACACTCAAGCATTCTCTCCACCCACATACGACACATTTGAATACACACCAATACAGGTGTATTTACAAACATTACCCTGTGTAGACTACATGTACATGACATACATGCCGCATACAAACTCAAAAATGCCACGTTGTCCCACACACTACATACTTGAGTTCGCACATCCCGTGTGTATTACAAACACTGCACCGTACCTCACTGATTATAAGATCTGTGCCACACACCCACACTCCGGCACTGAACACCACATCCTGTGCCCACTGCACGCTGTCCTCACGACCTGTGCCCGGCACCCCATACACAGCGTTCTGGGCATGAACCCATGCCCACACTGCATATATCCAGAACAGCCCTTGCTGGCCTGGCAGAGCTGCAGCTCTGGGAATCTGGGCCCTAGGCCGGGGGCGCTGGGGACAGTGGGCTAAGTCTGAGGTCTGGCCCTGCCACAGCCGTTTTTCAAATAGTTGGGGTTTTGGCAAAAGCTAGGTGACTGCTTACTTTCAGTGCACAGGCCTGAAATGCAAGCCTGTGTGTATCAAGGGGGAAATCTGAGAGGCCGGGTGGATTTTGTTTTCATGGAAACTTTGGCTGGAGAACTGTAGTAGACAGAGCCAGGGGCTGGGACCGGGGCAGAGCAAGGTGTTTTTAACATAGTGTTGAGCATGTTGCCCCCTTGAAACAGGAAGTTGCCTTTTGCCCAGAGCATGTGGAATTTGATCTTTGGAAGGTTCAAGTTTATTTTGCAGCTAACCTACAGGGAGGTTCAGCAGAGGCCTCCTTGCAGCCAAACTGGATCTGCTGCCTTTGGGCCGCAGGATGGGGCTCTCTGAAGCCCATGCCTTCTCTTCCTCTCAACTCCAGCCCAGCTGATAGCCTCTCTGAAATGCCTGCGGGGCCTTTCCCGGGCCACTCATTCGACCATCCATTAAACCCTAACTGCCGGGAGGTTCTTCTTTAGAGCTCACTTATATCCCCTTCGGTTTCTGAAAACATCCATGTTTAAAATAATTAGAAAAATTACAAATGGTTTCTAGTTCTACTTCAGCTACTGTATTGCTATTTCAACTACTACCACCGCCATCACCAACACCACTACCATCACTACGGCTACGGTGGGCTAGCATTTATTGAGCACTCGCTACGTGCCAGGCACGGTGCTAGGTGCTGAACACACACAGTTTCCGGTCCTTATGCCACCAGACGTGGAGGCAGGTCTTTTGATCTGAATTTTACAGATGAGGAGATGGAGCCTCAGAGAGCCAGGATGTGAACCCTCATCTACCTGATTCCATAATCACCAACATGGAAGACCATCCCTCCCACTGTGTCCCTAGCCACAGTTCTTATCAGCCTGTGGCCCGACTCTTGCCCGGGCACACCTGTAGCTCTTGCCTGCATACACGTCTGTCTCCTCTACCAAAGTCATCATGGCTTCCTCCAGGGTCATCCCTCCTGACTGTGGTCTTCAAAGCCTCAATCCCACTCTACCTCTCGATCCTTACCACCGTTTCTCTTTCTGATGAGCAATATTCAGTCTCCCAGGCCCCATGGCTTAACCCTGTCTTTCCACTTCCTCTAGCCCTCCCATTCACATACAATCTTTCGTTCTTCAGAGTCCAATGACATTCTCACCTATTCCGGAATGATAATTCACACTGAGTGGAAGTTAATCCTGTTGACTTCGACCCCATCGGGGTCTACTCAGAACCACTAGCTTTTGAATCAGTGTGAAGTCCGTTCCTCATACTCTGTTTTCTTCACAGAAAAGTGGGTTTGGGTCAGCAGCCAAGGTGGTGATTGTATTACGCATAACTCTGGTTGCCTGCACTGCCTTTTCTTTTTATTCTTCCTATTTACTTGCAGCAAGAACAGGAAGTAAAAAGATATGCCTGCCTTTTTTCCACAACTGGTCAATGTTTTTACTTATCTTCCCCAAATCAAGCTCAGTTATCACCTCTTCTCTGTGCCTTTCCCTGACTTGCCCAGGCAAGATGGCTCCTTGTATGGCCTCTGGCCAATTCCTCCACAAAGCCTCTGTGAGGACCACCATAGCTTTGAGCACCTGGATGTCAGCAACTCTGGACCCTCTGCATCCCCCTGAGCCTAGCACAGTGCCTGGTGCTCAATAAAAGATCATCCTGACCGGAAGGAACATAGTCCTGGCCCTGCACCTCTCTGTCCCTGCCCCCCTCTCAGCGCTGTGTTTCCTCCCCTACACCTGGTCAGCTGGCCTCCCTGGCGGAGCGAGGCCCAGCCCCTCTCACCAGACAGCATGCGGCCCCTGCGGGAGGCCTCGGTCGCCAGGGCGCAGGAGATTTCAATCCGCTTCTCCTGCTCCTGCAGCTGGCTCTCTGAGTCCTGGGGTACGTCCACAGAGTCCCCCTCGCCGATGGGCACCACGTTCTGCATACTGAAGAGGCACAGACACATAGACATGGAGGGAGGGACGGGATGGTCCAATTGGCTTGGGGGCCTGCAGACTGAGGTCGGCGGGGAGGGCTGGGGCCTGTGACTGTGCAGCCTCTGGTTCCCGGTAAGGCTGTCCCCAGGTGAGTGGGACCCGGCAAAACACACACTGGGAACCCTACCCTCAGCATTGTCAAATGAATTAAGAGGTTCACGTGAATATGTAGGCAGCCTTGAAGGAGAAAGAAGTCACCAGAGGGCAGCCCACCAGGTTTTTTGTGATGTTACCGTGTGCATGGCACAGCAGGTCTTGTTGGCACCAAATGGCAGCATCACCCCTGCCAGATGTCTGGGCCAAGCCTGCTGACTTGAGCCACTGCCTCAATCTGTTCTCCCCTGGGGAGGCTCAGTGCCCCAGTGACAGGGGTCAGGGGTACTGGATTCAGAGGCACTAATGCCCCAGGCATCCTAGGTACCAGGGTGGGCAGAGGAAATGAAGGGCCACCTAGGCCTGTTACCTGGATTTGGCAATGAGTGTCTTGATCCTCTCCACCTTCTTCTGCTTCTCTTTCAACTCCTCGGGGCTCAGGGGTGTGTCAGGCTCCAGGTCAATGTACCGTTCGGGGATGAGGACTTTGTCTGGGGTGGAGAGCTGTGGAGGGACTGAGGTCACCACCCAAGTCCATCCCTGAGTTTCTGCCCCTGCTCCCCTCCTGGACTCCATTCACCTCCTTATTGATGTCGACATCATAGTGCTGGGGCTCCAGCTCCATCTTGCGAAGCCGGGCAATCTCCTCCCGTGGTGTCTCGTAGGCCTGCCCACCAGGTTCCTCTGCCCGCAGGGCTGCCTCCAGGTTGGAGATGTCTACCTCATGGATGCTGCGGTGACGGCGCACCTAGGGGACAGCACTGTCAGGATCACTCAGGGCCTTTATCCCCATTGCCAGCAGTACCGTCACTGTTACCCAAGGCACCAGGCAGCCCTAACCATGCCTGTGTCATCACTGTCCCTGCACCAGCACACCCAACCTGGCCACCACGCCACTGCCCCCGACTGCTGAGCTATCCTCCTTCCATCCTGCTTATCCAAAGCCTGCCCAACTTCAAAGCCTCAGAGGCAAACATCTCATCAATATCTCTTATCAGTACTTGTCACTCTCCAAGGAGCTACATCGCGCATTCACATTCTGAGCCATATATTTTAGGTAGTTGAATCACTTTGTATTGTATTGATCTCCAATTGTTTCTTATTATAGAAGTTCCAATCTGCCAACTAGAATGTGAACTTTTTGGGGGTAGAACTTAGGAGTTGTAATTTTTCTGCATTTTTGAAATTCAGTGGAAAGAAAAATGAGGCAGACGCCTTGGGCTATTCCTAGCTCTGTCACTTAATAGCTGTGTGGCCTAGAATCATTTAATTTCTCTTGACTTTGTTTTCTCAGCAGGAGAACAGGGATAATAATTCTTGATGCAGTGTTGCTGAAAGCATTAAACAAGATAACATGAAAGGGGTTTGTAGCTGCCTTGCACCATGCAATAGTGAGTATGCCCAGCCCAGTGCTAAGCACAGGACACTCTAGAAATACTTATAAAGGATGGCTATTTCTGGGTGGTGGATTTTATACTATTCTCTATTAACTGGGTTTTTAATAATTCATCTCAACAAAAATAATCACCATTCTGTTTTGTGAGTTATTTTTCTTTAAACATAAACAAGGAAACACTTGTTGAAATAATTCTCCTGCCCAGTGGTGAGAACCCTCCCCAGTTCTCCCAGGTGCCCAGTGTCCCTTCCCTCTCAAACCTCCCTGACCCAGGCGGGCTGTGCCCTGGGAGTGGGCAGTGTTGGCAGATGCCAATCCCATCTCTATGAGTGGCTGGGAGGACCATACCACTTTGTAGGTGGGCCGGGCGCTGGTGTCAGGGGCCGGGCTGGCCGGAAGCTGTAGGCTCCTTCGCTTCTCCTTCATGGAGCCACTCTGGTGCCGCCGCATGCGGTCAATCTGCTCCTCCACACTCATCTTGACCTTCCCCTCGCCAGGGAACACAGCACTCTTGGGGCGCTCCTGCTGCAGTGGGAGAGTGGGGCTCTGACAGGCGCCTCAGCCCCCACCCAGCTTTTCCATCTGCCGTACTCCGTTAAAATTTCCCTTCTATGGGAAGCCTACCTATAATGGGTTGAACAGTGGCCCCCAAAAGATATGTCCAAGTCCTAACCCTCAGTGCTTGTAAATGTGACTTTATTTGGAAATAGGGTCTTTGTAGATGTAATTAAGTTAAGGAATTCAAGATGAGATCATCTGGATTAGGGTGGGTCCTAAATCCAATGATGGGTGTTCTTGTAAGAGGCAGAAAAGGAGAAGACAACACAGGGAAGAAGGCATGTGAAGATAGAGGCAGAGATTAGTGTGATGTGTCTATGTGTCAAGGAACACCAAGGATTGCCAACAACCACCAGAAGCTAGGAGAGGGGTATGGAACAGATTCTCCTTCTGAGCCTCAAGAAGGAACCAACTGTGCTGACACTTTGATTTTTGGACTCCTGCCCTCCACAACTGTTAGAGAATAAATTTCTGTTTTTTTTAAGCCACTCAGTTTATAGTAATTTGTTATGGCAGCTTTAGAAAACTAATACAGATTTTGGTACTGGGAAGTGAGGTGCTGATGTAACACCTAAAAATGTGAAAAATGCCTTTGGAATTGGGTAGTAGGTAGATGCTGGAAGAATTTTGAGGCATGTGATTGAAAAAGCCTAGATTGCCTTGAAGAGACAGTTGGTAGAAATATGAATGTTAAAGGCAATTCTGGTGAGGACTCAGAGGAAGTGAAAAGCAAAGTAGAAAAAGTTTATCATCTTTGAGAATACATATATTGTTAGGAACAGAATATTGGTAGAAATATGAATGTTAAAGGTGCTTCTGGTGATGTCTCAGAAGGAACTGAGGAACATGTTATTAGAAACGGGAAGAAAGGCAATCCTTGTTACAAAGTGGCAGAAACTAGGTTGAATTATGTTCTACTGCGAGTGGAAAGCAGAACTTATAAGTGATGAAGTTGGATATTGAGCTAAGGAGATTTCCAAGCAAAGTGTTAGTGATGCAGCGCAGTTTCTCCTTGCTGCTTATAGTAAAACGTGAGAGGAAAGAGGTAAATTGAGGAAGAAACTGTTAAGCAAAAAAGAACCAGTATTTGATTTTGAGAGGTTCTCAGACTATCCAGATTGCAAAGAATGCTAAAATTAGGAAATTCACTGTGGAGAAAGTGTGCCCTGGAGAGAAAGCCAAGGGTGTATCTGGACAACCTTTTGCTGAAGAGATTATGTGTGTGACTCATAGATCCAATCAACCATCTCAGCAGAAGCCAGGAACAGAGATGGGGTTATCCAGCAAGGATCTGTGGAGAACCCTCTTGTCTAATGGCATGGATCCCCTTGACATACACAGGAGACCCACAAGGTTTTTGATGACATTATATCAGCAAAAACACTGCCAGCCTGGACTGAAAGAAACACACGGCATGAAATGACAAAAAGAGGTTGGACTTCTGAGATTCTATAGGCAGGAAATGGGCTAATAGAGCAAGTCAGCTGCAAACATGTGGTATGTTTCCAGAAATGAAAAAAAAATGACTCTGAGGGCAGACAGGACTACAGATGCAGAGGTAGAGGCCAGAGATGGGGGCTGATGGAGCCTCCATGGGCCCAGAGGGCAGAGCCTCCACAGGACCAGAGAGCAGAGGAGCAAGCTACGAGTATTATTCTCAGGCCTTAAAATCTAATGGAATTTGTTCTGCTGAATTTTGAATTTGCTTGGGATTGGTGATCCCTTTATTTCTTCCAATCTCTCCCTTTTGAAATGGGAATGTCTACCCTATGCCTGTCCCACCATTGCATTTTGTAAGCAGACAACTTATTTTCTAGTTTCCCAGGTCCACAGATGGAAAGGAATTTTGCCCCATGATTGATCATACCCACAGTCTCACCCATACCTGATGCAGATGATTTCGATACTAAGATTTGGGACTTTTGAAACGATGCTATTTAGATGAGATTTTAGACTTAGAGTTGCTGCTGTAATGGGTTGAGACTTTTGGAAATGTTGGAATGGGGTCAATGTGTTTTCCAAGTGGGAATGGACATTTCTTTTGGAGGGCCAGGGGGCAGACTACTGAGTGTTGAATAGTGACCCCCAAAAGATATGTTGAAGTCCTAACCCCCACTACCTGTAAATGTGAACTTATTTGGAAATAGGGTCTTTGCAGATGTAATGAAGTTAAGAAGCTCGAGATGAGATCATCCTGGATTAGGGTGGGCCCTAAATCCAATGATGGATATCCTTATAAGAGGCAGAAAAGGAAAAACCAACACAGGGAAGAAGGCATGGGAAGATAGAGGCAGAGATTGATGTGATGTGTCTATGAGCTATGGAATGCCAAGGATTGCCAGCCAACAAACACCAGAAGCTAGGAGAGGGGCATGGAACAGATTCTCCCTCAGAGCCTCCAGAAGGAACCAGCCCTGCTGACACCTTGGTTTCAGACTTCTGGCCCCCACAACTGTGTGAGAATAAATAAAACTAGGCGTTTTAGCCACCTAGTTTGTGGTGATTTGTTACAGCAGCCATAGGAAAGTAATACACTGCTCTGAGTCAGCACATTTGACTCTGACCACTGATTTTCACTTTACTCCCTCCTTTGTAAGTCATCCACTGGCACACTATAAACATGTTAAATGTTCTTGTATCTTTATTATGCATGTTTTCCTTGTTCCTTGACAAGTCTTCCTGAAGGAGAACTCCTCTGGTGGGGCTATTGCCCCTCCTCCTGCTTGTTCTACCTTTCTCCCGCAGCCCTAGGTTCCTTGAACAGTAGTGACAGATGGGGAGACACAGGCCCCTGGGCACCCAGCCCAACTCAAGCCCACACAAGCTCTCAGAGCCTCGGATAGGTACTTACCCGGGAGGCTAGTCCATTGGTGAGCCCATTGGCACTCCTTCTCACCACTGTTTTTAGGGTTACCTCTTCATCAGTGGGTGACTTTGTTCGAGGGGGAACAATGCCAACTGCACGGAGACAGAAGAGGCTGCTTTTCAGAGAGAGGCTCAGTCCTGCCCCCATGGAGATTAAAGGCCAGGGTAGGTAGGCACTCTCTTTGGGTGCAAATGAGCACCCAGGGCTCCTCTCTCAACCTCTAGCCCTATTTCTAGGGGTGGATGGGGTAAGAAGTACCTTTGTTGAGAGCTGCCTGCTTGTCCGCCTCCACCTCTTGCCTGGTAGGCACAAGACTGATATCTCTGGGGATGTCCAGGGGTGATGCCTGGTGAGGGTCTTTTTTGCTTTGCTCAGAGTTTGCCTTGGGCTGGGAAGAGAAAATGAGAAGATGGTTGTTGCTAGAGTGGCTGTCAGGCATTTGGCCCCTGGTGATGTTTCTTTGTTTTACAGTGGTTGAAGCTCAAACCCTTGAAGACACAGGGTACGGGGAAACTCTACGTGTTCCAGCGGGGAAATGGGTGGGGATACACTGAAGCCTACCACCCACATCACCTTAAGCTGGCCAGTGCTGGGCCATCTAGGGGAATAAGGTTTCAAGGCCCATGAAAAAGGCCGTTCAACCCAACCAGTTCTCTTAGCAACCACTGGGAAACAGAGTTGCCATCTGCCAGAGTCAAGGAATGGCCAGCGGAGGGGGCTCCAAGCCCAAGGGTCTCTGAGTCTGTCAGGATCCCACACAAGACTTGAGCAAAGAGAACCCAGTGGGCCTTGGTACCAGAATTTTAGGGCGGGGGGTAAGGAAAAGGGCATTCAGATCCATGGGACCAGAAGGAACCTCAGGCATCATCTAAACTATGGCCTCCCATTGTACAGTTGAGTAATTAAGTCTCGATGAGGAGAATGCAGTAGAAAGACTAGGCCAGAGGTCACAAACTTCAGTTCTAGCCCAACTAGAGAGGACAGGTGAGTCTGTAAAGTCAAGGTAACATTACCTGCTTTACCCACCTCATCTGGTAAACCCTCAAGGGTTATCCATATTATCAGTAGCTAGTCTAGATGAGAATCTAGGTCTCCCAATTTTAGGCACAGGACTCTTTCTACTCACTAGGTAACCTCTTCCAAGCCTAACTGCACATCTCTCCCGGATTCTGGCTAGGGATCCAGGCAAGAGAAATAACCATAATAGGGGAGAAAAGAGCCTACATCCTAATACTCCAGGGGCTCGTGAGACCCAAAGCGGATGTGAGGCAAGGCAGAGACAGAGGGAGAATAAAGGAGGACTGAGGTCAGAGGTGGGTAAGACATAGGAAGGGATTGGAATGGCACCGGTGGGGATCATTCCATTTCCATTGGCTGGTCATGCTGGCAGAGGTGGGGCATACCACTACCACCCACAACCTCTGGCTGCCCATGAGTCACCCACAACCATTGGCTGCCCATGAGCCACCCACAACCACTGGCTGCATACCACCCACAACCATTGGCTGCCCATGAGCAACCCACAACCACTGGCTGCATACCACCCACAACCATTGGCTGCCCATCACCCACAACCATTGGCTGCAAACCACCCACAACCATTGGCTGCCCATCACCCACAACCATTGGCTGTATACCACTCACAACCATTGGCTGCCCATGAGTAGGGCAGCAGCTCATTATCCTATTGTTCACAGAAAGCAAAAAGGAGAAGGAGAACCTGTGTGGCTGTCTCAACCATCCCACCCCTTATTCCTGGGTCCAGCTGGGGAAAATAATATTTGAAGGGGGAAAACGACTCCTTTACTCTAGTACCCTGCCTTGGCCCCAGACTAGCCCTTTGCCCATCCCTCTGCCCCCACCCTCCAGGAACCAAGGGTGCTGGGTACCTGACCCCTGGCTGTCTCGCCACTGCGGTGCCAGGAAGGGGAGTTGGGGTATGGCCAGAAACGGCTCTCGTTAGGGAGTGGAGGGACGGTTGGAGGAGACTCCAGGGGGACGTAGGCTTTGGGGAGGGGAGGCCGAGGCGGGCCAGATTCCTGAGGCAGAGAGAAGCCAGAGCATTAGGAGGAACAAGAGCAGCCACTGTGAGAGCAGGAGAAAAGAACGTTAGCAGGAGGCAGACAACAACATGGCTGCAAACCGGGAGAGGGCCTCTGGGACCACCCACCCTGGGCCTGGAGGGAGCTTCAGCCCCAGAGCTAACTCTCCACCTGGCCTTCAAGGCCCTCCTCAGTTGAGACCCCCCACCTGTCTACTGTTCCTCATTGCTCCCCAATACAGATTTCTCCAGAGTGTTCCCTCATTTTCTCACCATCACGCTGGGCATATTCCTACCCCTGTGCCTGTGCTCCCACAATCCCTCCTGCCTGCAATGCCTTTCCCTTGTTCCTCTACAATCCAAATTCTGTATTTTTTTAAATTTTTTATTGTTGTAAAAATATACACAACATTTGCCAATTCAACATTTTTCAGGTGTACAATTTAGTGATACATTAATCATGTTGTGCAACCATCACCCATAATCATTGCCAAATTTCCCATCACCATAAACAGAAACTCATTGCTTTCTAGACAGTGACCCACCCCTTCCCGTCCTCCCACCTCTGGTAACCACTAATAAACTTTGGTCTCCAGATATTTGCCTATTCTTGTTATCTCACATGACTGAGATTACACAATATTTGTCCTTCTGTGTCAAACTTATTTTATTCAACATAATGTTTTCAAGGTTCATCCATGTTGTGGCGTGCACCAGGACTTCATTTCTCTTTATGGATGGGCAGTATTCCATTGTATGGATATGCCATGTTTTGTTTATCCGTTCATCCTTGGATGGACATTTAGGTTGTTTCCACCTTTTGGCTATTGTGAATGTGCTGCAGTGAATACCCTCCAAAGTGTTACTGGCCCAGTTTAAGTTACAGCCTCCTTTCCTAGTCAGTGATCCGCACCCCGTTTGAAACATCAGAGTATTTCCAGTCTGAACCATATGGTTCAATACTGGACATACACCATCATGTTCCACAGGCTGGTTGTTTACTGTGATTGTATCTTGATTCCCCACTGGATTCTGGGCTCTTTGAGTGAGAGGCTGGTGGCGTGTGTATCTTTCTGAAAGGGCCTCGTGCCATCCCTTACCCATAGTGGAGCCTCTATAAATAATTGCTGGTTGACTAACTAAGAACCTGCTCCTCCCTACAGACGCTCAACCCTCTCACCCTCTGGAAAAAATCCTAGCTTTAAGTTCCTATTAAGTGTTTGGTATCTTTGCTTCCTGGTGCTCAGGAAGACACTTCCCTGAGAGGATGCTAAAGAAGACAGATGGAGATGAGATCAGAAAAGGGGAGATCTGGGGGGAAGGTCACAAAACTGGGAGTGAGAATGACTACTTTAAACAAAGCCAAAGCACTCGGCCTGGTGTCGTTTCAGGCAAAGGAGGCTCTGGGCCCTGCCCTCCCCCACCTACCTTCTACTCCATCTTCTTAGCTTACCTCATTGGATCCGGGCTTGGTGGGGGACCCCTGAGAGCCAGACACCAGTGAAAAGGGGCTCAGGGGGCTGGTGAGGCTGGCGGAGCTGAGAGGGCTGGCTGGGCTGTTGGAGCTGTAAGTGGCTGAGGGCCCACCTCCTTGGGAGAAACAGAAAACAGAAGAGGGGAGAGCTGAGGGAGGAGTAGGGGTGTGGCCTGGTGTGAGAACGAGCACTACAGAGGGAGGAAAGAATCAGACCCAGGGATATGGGAAGGAGGATTTAGTGTCTCAGGTCCCCCAGGCCTACTGGAGGACATACTGCAGGTGCAGGGGTCACAGGCTGGCTGTTGAGAGGTGTGCTGGGCAGGGAAAGATGGTGGATGGACATGACACTGTTGCCTCTGAGGTGTTAAGGAAAGCCAGCCTGAGGTTGCAGGCCTCAAGGAAGACACTAAGATAGTGATCACCGATCACCAACGGGCCTGTGCGCGTGGGGGCCCAGGTGCTCTTTGACCTTTTCTGGGGAGGAAGGTGGAGCATCAAGGTCAACAGTGTTTCTGAGTGGTATATCTAGTCTGTCTGTGGGAGAGGACAGATAAGGGAGAATCCTACCTACCATCCTGGGACCCAGAGAAGATTCTGGAGTCCTGAGAAGGCCTCACTGGCTCTGAGCAGTGTGAGTGCCTAGAAAGGGGTCAGCTGGTGGGTGTGGGGTGGAGGCCAGGACCCCCGGAGGCTGGCTGAGGAGCCACCCACCTCTGTGCTTGGCTGTGTCTGTGCCCCGGGATGGGTTATTCTTCCTCAGCCCCTCCATCACGTCCTGGATCCTCCAGATCTCCTTCTGGATTTGCCGGTTGAGCACCTCATTCTGGAACATCCAAGGAGCAAGTCAAAGAAAGGAGCTGCCACCGCGTGTCCCAATCTTGTCGCCTCAGCAGGGAGCTTGGGTGTCTCTGGACCCACATCCCTCTGGACCAGCAGTAGGCAGGAGCACACACACAGACACACTCACAACACACACATATACACGCATACACACTCACATAATATACACACATATACATTCACACACTCACATAATATACACACATATACATTCACATACCTACACACACTCACATAATATACACACATATACATTCACATACCTACACACACTCACATAATATACACACATATACATTCACACACTCACATAATATACACACATATACACTCACACACATACACACACTCAACACATACACACATACACACTCATGGCATACAATATACAATATACACACATACACTCATGATACACACATATACATTCACATGTATACACACAGTCACATACATATACACACATACACACTCACGGCATACACATATACAATATACACACATACACACATACACTCACGATACACACATATACACTCATACATATACACACACAACACACACATACACACACAACACACACACATACACGTACATATACACACATAGCACACATACACACAGCACACACATATACAATACACACTCACATACATACACACATACACATATGCACTCACACACAACACACACACACATACACACTCATACATATACACACATAGCACACATACACTCACACAGTCACAGCACACATATACAATACACACACTCACATACACACACTCACATACATACACACACATATACTCACACAGCACACACATATACAATACACATACATATGCACACATACACTCACACACACATACAATACACACACTCACATACATACACATACACTCACACACACAGCACACACATATACAATGCACATACATACACTCACACACACATACACACACACACACTCACACTCACACACACTCACACTCACACAAACACTTCTTGCCAGGGCACTCATCTTTCTCATGGGCAGCCTCTGCCTTCTTGGGCTTCTACCAAACCGTATTCCAGTTGCCAGAGGAGGGGGCTGTGCTATTACAGTAAAGAGCCCCTGAGATAAAAACAGGGCCTCAGAACTAAGAGAGAGTGCAGATGTCCTTCTGAGTCCCCCCAGGGAACATCGGGGTGGTCTCAGTGTGAAGGTCCCTCTCAGTGGACTTCAGGGTGGCCTGTTGTCCAGGGGGCGAGAGCTTCCAGTTTACCATTTTCTTCCACATCCAAACAGCCCTTTTGCAACACCCACACCCACTGTATAGTCATGTATTATATCCAATCACAGTTTATACTCTGAAAAATAATAGTACCATTTATTTAGCATCGCTGTGTGCCCAGCACTGTGCTAAGTGCTCTGCACACAGTAACTCACTGAGGCTGTGTGTCAGCTCTACCGGACAAGAGCTGCAGTTAACACCATGGGAGAGATGAAAAGGAGACTCCTGCCTGAGACCATATATTTCATGAGTAGCATGACCACTTTTGAATCTGGGTCTATTTGACTCAAAATCTGCTGCTCTTCACCACAATGTTTTCCTACCTCCTGGAATATTTGTTTCAAGTGAGGCTTGGCCACAGAACATGGTGGGATAATTGAATACTTTCAATTCCCCTTACCACTGCAAAGCTGGGGTAGTGAGTTTGTTACCAGGAGGGAAACAGGAGAAAAAGAGGGAAAACCAAGGTGTTAACAGCATCAGAGAGACAGGGCATGCAAAACCAGTTCGAGAAGAGGCAGGTCCTGGGTAGAGAAAAGACAGGGAAGCAAAGAACAAGAATTCCCCAAGATCAAACGTGTCCATCCTCCTGTTTCTAACCCATCTGGAAAGGAAAGCCTCTTTCCTATCTTAAAATTCCTGAATAGAGTGCTCCTGTAAGCTCATCTGGTACATTTATCTCTATAAAACAAACAGACTCCAACTCATGGCAACCCCATATGTATGAGAGTAGAATTGTGCTTCAAGGGTTTTCAGTGGCTGATTTTTCTGGAGTACATCACCAGACCTTTCTTCCAAGGCATCTCTGGGTGAACTTGAACCTCCAGCCTTTTGGTTAGTAGCCAAGAGTGTTAATGGTTTGCACTACCCAGGGACTCCATACACGTCTATACATCTAACCCAAATCCTCCATGCTTCAGCTTCAGCTCCTTCCCCTGTGACCTCACAAGAAGAGTTCCATACTATCTTCATCCTGAAACTTAAAGTCAATTTTAAGTGGTCCTCAGTCTTCTCTTCTGTCTCAGGACCAATTCCTAGTCCTCAATCTCTGAGATCTCTATGATGAGAAAGGAAGCCAGTCTGGTCTCTTTTGTGGGGCCCAGACCACATACCAACCAACCCTTACTTGCCCAGGAGCCCTCTTCACCTGGATGTCCAAATTGAGCTGCTCCCAGAGGTCATCGTGTAGGGCAGAGACCTCCGACTCGAGGTTCTCATACTCTATGGTGCTGTTAGTTAGGGCCTGCAAGGAGAAGGGGGGGGTACTGAGAATACTGCCTCACCAAAACATCCCTCCCTGTCCTAGGAAGGGGCCCACAGCGAGGCCTGGGGAGAAGGGCACGGAGGACAGCAGAGAGGGCCACAGGGCTGGGACACTGAGGGAGAGCCAAACACTGGCCTTACAAGAAGTACAATTGCCCATCCTACCATCTTTGGTGAGTAGTTGCAAACCCAAATAAAGAGAAAGCAGAGTCCTCTCCAGATACATGGACCGGCTGAAAGGGGTAATATTACCCCCACAAAAACCAGTTGCCATGGAGCCGATTCTGGTTCATGATGACCTGATGTGTGTCATGGTAGAACTGTGCTCCATAAGGTTTTCAATGGCTGATTTTTTAGAAGTAGTTTGCCACGCCTTTCTTCCAAGGTACCTCTGGGAGGGCTTGAATCTCCAACCCTCCAGTTAGCAGCTCAGAGCTTTAACCATTTGTACCACCCAAGGACTCTCATACCCAGCCTGTACTCCCAAAGTCGGGGAAAAAGAGTAGGGGGCAAAAAGAAAACAGCCTGAAGGAGATGTTTGTTCTCTGGAATTGGAGACGTTTCTCCTTTCTGGGCCACGTTTCCCTGGAGCTTTCACTGCTGCCTCTTAGAGATATTATCTGCATAGCCTGTGTTGGAGAACCTGCTCTATCCCTACCAGGAAATGAGCAGGGCAGCAGCATTTCCACCAGGGACCTAGGCATCCAGGGGAGAGGATAGAAGTGGGCATCAAGGGGTTAGCGCGGCCAAGGAAATAAGTAGGCCTCGTCTTTGTGCTGTTCTGAATGCATCCAGTACGTACATCATTTGTGGGAATAAGCTGTTTCCCCAGTGGAGACTCCATGGAAGGAGCAGGCTGGTACACTAGCTGTCTATCTGCAAGGCAGCATGGAGGTCTTTGCTGATGCCCTTCCCAGACAGAAGCACCCTACTCTTGCCCTCAGGAAAGAATCTGGATCTGGACAGCACAGCCTGGGAAGGGGTGGGTGGCTCTCCTGGCTGGGTGCTGCCAGGGAGATGGGGGGTGGCGGGTAAAGGTGGTGGGTGGAACACAGGCTGGCTCCATGGTTACCGTGGTCGCCTGAGACAGCTCCCCACGGATGTTGATGAGCTGGTTCTGCAGTGATTCCTTTCTGTGCAGTAGCTTCTCGGGGTAGGTGGGCTGGCTCCCAAACATCTCCAGTTCCTGGTGGGTTCCCATCAAGGCACTTTCCAGGCTTTCCTGAGAAAAGGAAGGGGGAGCAGCTGGGAGCAGCTCTGATAACTCCTTTCTGGGGTTTTTAACAGCGGAGGCCCAAGAAATCTGAGGCAGTGTAGTGGAGGTTGTCCTCACACTGGCTAAGCTTCCTAGGAGAGCTTCAGTGGTTCTGATTAAGAGCAGAACCAAAGTCGAAGGAAGGACAAAGACCTCAGCTTAGTCAGGATGGAGAGAGCAGCCCAGGACCTGCTCCAAGCCAGCACTGCCCACCTGCCCCAACTCAAGACCACCCCAGGCTCTCACCTTCTCAGCTCGGAGCTGCTGCACCAGCCGGTCCTGCTCCCTCACCACCTTGTTCTGCTCACACAATTTGCCCAGCAGCTTCTGGGGTCCCAAGAGAGTAGGAGGGGAAGGAGAAAGAAAGGGATGAAGGACATGGTCTGATGGGGACCTGGAACTGGGTTGGCAGGGCCTGGCCTCTGGATACCACCTCCTTTCCCTGCTGAGGAGCCCTGGCCTTCACTTTGACCTTAGAGGACCTACTTGTCCAGGCTCTCGGGAACAGGAAGATGGGTCTCCATCTCAGAGGGGAGACTTGCCAAGGCCCCATTGGGAAGGGAGATGTGTTTAACCTCTGAGGAAATGAGTCAGGTTGTGGATCTGCCTGCTGGGCAGATCCACAACCAAGGCAGGGCCAGCGGTGATGGCGAGGCAGGTTAAGCCAAACTTCTGTTGTAGAAAGACTTATGCTTTTCTGCATCCACATTTGTATTTGTGCCATTCCTCAAATATCCCCTTTGTCCTTCTTTACTGAGCCAAGTCTCACCCTCTGGCCTTTTCACTTCAAGGCCCAGGTCACACGCTACCTGTTTTGTCCCTGACCCACCAGCTCACTGGGTCTTGTTCCCTGCCCTCCTGAAGAACCTACTGTTGGTCCCATTCATTGTATATGAATCATATGCTGCCATCTGGCATCTCCCCCTACCCTGCCACTCCCTAAGGGCAGGGGCAGAACCATATTCTTCTTTCTGGTTACCTGCAAGGTCTAATGCCATGCTGGGCACAGGGTAGACTGACTGATTTATCTCCCAACAAAGTCTGTACTCCTGTTATAAGAAGATCCCACTGCTGTAGACAAGAGGGCCTAGAGCTCAGTGGAGTAACATGTGTAGCCAGTGTGGGAGGTAGGGGTGAGCAGGCGGTAGGAAAGAGAAAAGAAGGGGGCTGAGAAAGGAGTAAGCAAAATGCTGTCTTTGTGATAGGAAAGGACATGAATCAAATGTATGAGGAGCCACCAGACAAGAGACAGAGAGAGAGAGAGATGGGCAGAGGACAAGCCCCCCGGAGGAGAGCACGGATGAGCACGACAGCAGGAGGCTGGAGTGGACAGAGGGAGCAGGGAGAGCTGCTCTTACATCTGTATCTTGCTCGTTTAACTTGTAGGTGTGGAGGCTGTCCCGGAACACTTCTGGGTACGAAGGGACCTGCAGGAACATGAGGTCGGTTACCGCAGCAGGGGCCAGAAGAGGTTGAGGGAAGAAGCGAGAGCGCTGACATCACAACCTGTACTCCCCTCTTGCCAGAGACCATGGTCCATCATCTCCAGTGGCTTCTGTTCTACGGACCTGAGCTGAGGTAATTCTTTGTCCCCTGGCTGGAAAGCCTGGGATGTCCCGGCCAAGATGCAATCCCAATTGTCCAATTGTCCTAGGCTGGTTATGGGGATATCTCAGAGACTCTGTTCTGCACAGGCTCAGCATTCCCTCTCCCCTGAGCTCTAGAATCTACTACCAAGTGGGACTCCAGGGGTGGGTAGCTTCTGGATGGTTTGTTGGTAACGACCATGAGAAAAACTGTTAACCCCTTGGTTGTTCTAACATGGACATGGGAGTATGGTAGGAGTGAGTGTCAGAAACATTTGAGAACTACTTCTGTAGTAGATAGAACACTAGTTAGAGCTCATGCCTAAACAGGATTGGCTAGAACCCAGAAGCATCTCTGGATCCAGCAAATGCTGCCCAGCCTTGAAGGCCCATCCTGTAACCACAGCACATTCTATACAACTTTGGTCCCATATCACACCCCTCATACCCTTAACCCCAACGATGACTGTCAAGAAGATAGCAAATATAAAGTAGAAGCCCTGGACATTAAAAAGCAGATTTGCAATCCCTGGCATGGCATGAGATGTTGGTGCTGACTTTTTTGATGGTTTGGGAAATGGGCCTTGGGTTTACCCATGAAAGTGAAGAATGGAGGAGACACAGTGGAATTAAGGGAGGGAGACTAGGCTCAGACTGTCTCCAGGGGAGATGAGGCCTGCAGATGAGCGGGTTGGGTGGAGCAAGCCCCACCCCAGATGGGTTGACCCGACCATGCACAAGCAGCTTAGATGGCATTGACAGTGACCATGCTGCCAGGCAGAGGTCTTACTTGCATGAAGAGTTGGGCCCTGGGGGAAGAGTTTTCCACCATGCGGTTCACCATACTGATGAGAGTCTCGCTCTCACTCATCTGCAGCAGAGGAAGGAACGGATGATTCAAACTCAGACGCACATACATCTCCCCCCACACAGGCTCGTCTCTGCTGGTTTATAGGAGACAAGAAAGGGCCGCTCCTCCTGGAGCCTTGGCACCCTCTGTTTGAACTCGCCCATCTCTCACCCCTTGTGAACTGTCTCGGGACCAGCACTGAAGCTGCCCCCAAGGAAAGGCAGCGAATGGAGCTTCGAGGCCACCATGCCCTTGCTCACAGCACTAAAGAGGCCCCAGCCCAGTGACCTCTCCCTGCATGCTTGACTGTTGTGGGTCTCATCCACCTCAGCCAAGGTGGTCATCTCCTTGCCCCAGCTCTCATTTCTCACACTGCTTTGGTCAAAGACTGAATGGGGCGTTGGAAAGGCTGCTCTCCCACAATTTGAACTAAATGAAACAATTCACAAAGAAAACCCAGGACCTGCTCTTTGGATGGATCTTCACGAATACACAGGTACAGGCCCCTCTCCCCAAGGCCCGCCCACCCCTTGGATCTAGAGTAGAAAGGATTGCTAAACACGGTTTCCAGAGCTGGGCTGTTAGCATCCATGACGATCTTGGGTGACACTAGGGAGCAAATAAGGAGGCCAGAACAAGCAAGCCAGATTAAAGGGACATCAGCTATCAGAACACTGCTCTCCACACACATTAGCTTTATATTTCAAGGGTTATAGGAACATGGAGGGGGAAAGACTATTTGCCAAATGAAAAAAGAAAGGAAGAGAGAGAAGGGGAGGAGAGAAACAGACAAGGCAGGCCAACCAAACCAAGCAGAAATGCCATCATTTCCCCACACTGGCTGCAGAGAGAGAGCATCAAACAGCAAATTGGTGATGCCCTTGGTGGTGTCCCTTTAACTCAACTGTTCTAAAGGCGAAGGCAGCAGAAGACAGAAGGGTTGTGTAGGGAACATCTTTTGAGAGGGGAAGTGAGCGAGGGAAGAGAGGATGGGGCATCTTGGGGAAGACCTTGAGGGGGTCACAGGTAGGGGGCTCCCCATGTTTTTAGCCATAATTGACCCAATCTTGGCTGGCCCCACGCTGTCCACTTTCTTCCTCTTATCCCTTTTAGGCAGTAGCCCAAACACAGCCTTGCTTCCACGTACTGTACACAAGGCCCGGGGCATCCACCTACCCTCATCTGCAGGGCCCACAGCATTTTTAAAGGCTTTTGCAGGGTCTGACTGGTCTACCTCTTTAACACAGTTGTTTTTCCTATGGTATCAATTTTGACTGAAATAGCTTTCAAAAGAGCAGTTGTAACATGAGGTTGAGTCTTTGGAAAAGAGTTAAAAGTTAACAAGACATCAACCACATTCTCCATAAGGATCCACACTCAACTTTATTTCTAGTTTCTTGGAGTGCATGCGTGCGCGCATGAGCGTGTGTGTGGTTGTGTTTATTGTATGGGTGTTTTGCATGTGTGTACATGTGTGAATGTATATAGTGTGGTGCATGGCATACGTGTGTGTGTGTGTGTGTGTGTGTGTGTATGTTTATGTCTGCTGCCTGTGTCTCATGGCCGTGCCCTGTGTGTGGTGTGTTTGGATTGTGAGCGTGAGTGTGTGTATGTGTGTGTGGTGTGTATGGAGGGGTGTACATGTGTATACAGAGGAAGGAACAAGGCAGATCCACCAACCCACTAGGCTCTGAGAAGACAAGGGAGGCCAGGCTCTTTCTGGGCACCCACTGATCTCATTCCTTTCTAAACCAGTGGATCCAAAGCAATCAAGGTCAGGAATGTTCTCCCCCTGGTCTACTCCCACCCACACTGTGGCTTTGGGGATCTCTCAGCCCACAAGGGCCTTGCCTCTAAGAAGACTGCCCTGTGCCGCCTCTTAGTTCTCTAAAATGTTAGAGGAAATATGTGAGAAAGCATCTAACTCAGTGCTCTACACGTAGTAAGTGATGCTCAGTTAATACTTGGAGTTTTGGAAGAAAAAAATATAACAGCAGCCATCACCACTCCTCCACCAATGCCTGACAAGTGTTCTCATATACATTCTCACTTGATTCTTCCAAGACCCCTGTGAAGTAGAAAGGGCAGGTTCTACCATGTCCATTTTATGATTGAGACTACAAAGGCCCAGAGAGACTACCTGACATTTCCAAGGTTGTTTTTTGTTTTTTTTTTAAATACCCCTGTAAATGGCAGAGCAGGAACTAGAGTGCAGTATTCTGACTCCGCAGTCTAGATTCTTCTCATCACACCAAACTACCTTTTAAGATATTACCCTTTATCTAGGAGGAGGTCCTTCAAAAGGTTATTTCTGAAGTCCCCGGACTAATGGTCCAGCCCCTCTTTGACAACAAAAGCCTCCAGGAAGGAACCCATCTGTCTTCATTGAATGTTTGGACAGTAGGCATCGTGGACGGAATAGACAGCCAACCAGAGGCCTGGGTGGTGCAAACAGTTAAAGCTCTAAACTACTAACTGAAAGAGGTTCAAGTCTACCCAGAGGTGCCTTGGAAGAAAGGCCTAGTGATCTACTTCCAACAAACCAGCTATTAAAAACTCTATGGAGCACAATTCTACTCTGATACACATGGGGTTGCCATGAGCTGGAGTCAGCTCCATGGCAACGGGTTTGCTTCTGGTTTTTTAGAAAGCCAGCCACCCGGGTCATAGTGAGGAAAACCTGCCCAGGGGCCTGCAGGTGGATGGCACCGAGCCCTGCCCCTCACCACTCCAAGGCACTGCAGACCTTGCTTCCTGCTGGGATTATCTAGTGCTTTCCATGCTTGCTCTGGGCTGCCATCCTAAGCTGAGTCCCCACACGGGCTGGAATTCTCACGGCATGAGCACCTTCTGGAACTCCAGTGAAGGCCCTTGAGGGCCTTGCTGATTAAAATACAGCTATCTAGTGCTTCCCATTGTCCATGGTCTTCTACGCAGGTGATGTCATTTAGACATTGAGGCCCAGTGGGGGTGATGGGCACATGGCATGTGACTACAAGAACCAACAGTCATAGCTACATCCTCTGATTTCACATTTATGGTTCTTTCCACAACTTTTGAAAGAACTCTTGATGAGGTCCGGCCCCAGTTTCTTCACATGAGAGATAGTTCCTCAGCTGTAAGATGGGTCAAGAGCTCGGGCTCTAGAGTCACCTTCCAGGCTCTGCCATTTTCTAGCTAAGAGTCCTTCCCAAGTCACTTAGCCTCCCTATGCCGTAGCTTCCTCAGCTGTAACCCAGGGGTAACAACAGCCATCTCCCTTGAAGGGTCGTTACAAAGGTTAAATGAGTTAGAATCTGTGAAGTGCTTAGAACAGCATGGGGCACAGAGGAAGGACCCAGTTATGGTAGCTTCTCTTATTATTATTATTTCCACCACCCCAGGCTGCCTCCACAGGACAATGTCATATACTTCCAGGTCCCCCAGGGTTTATAGCACACATCTGAACATACAAATGCCCAGATCGTGACCCCCAGGCTGTCTGAACCCAGTGAATATCACACCCTCCTTAGCTTCAAAAGGCAGAGTTGCCAGTGGTTCAACCTCAGGAGCCAGGGGCCCAAGCAGCCATTTCCCTCTGTACCATGTTAGCAATATGATCTGGGAATAGTCACTGCCTCTTTCCGTTGCTTATTTGTAAAATTGGGCTGATAATACCCGTTCGGTCGACCACACTGACTTCTCAGAACATGAGTTGTATATGCAAAAGGGCTTTGTAGAGGAACTAAGAAATACACTGAATTAATACTATCTTTAAAATCATTCCAGGGCAGGTCTGCAGACCTCATTTTACAAATGAGGAAGTATAACAACCTATGGAATATGATAGGATAATCTCCCAGATTCAGGTTGAACTAAATCCCTACCATTTTAGGCCTAAACACAGAGCTTCCACCCATGTCTGCTACTGCCTTCTCTCTGGCAAAATGCAAATCCCCACCTGCCTCCGGGGGCAGTTCCATCTGGACTGAAAGCTGGAGAAATATGAGGTGGCATTAATTATTCACGTGGTCATTTATTATTCTCCTTTCCCTGGGAAACTCCTGGCTGCCCTACAAGGCTTTGAAGAGAAGGGGTGAGAAGGAGCAAACCAAAATATAAGCCACTTTGTTGTGTCTTGGTTGTGCCAACAAAGGTTGTAGAATGGATGGAAGATGAGGGGTGGGTGGGAGGAGGGAGACGTGACGGGTGGCAGTGGGATGGTGAGCGGCACCAGCTCTGCCTACCTGCTGATCCAAATACTCTAGGTTTCTTTGCAACTGAAGGTCTAAAAGTTCATCCTACCCGGAGCCCGAGGCCATGAGGCCAACCAGCAACACAAACAAACAGGAACACGACAAGAAAACAATAAAAAAGAAGCAAAGCAGTTAGGAGTTAGCTGGGTAAGGACAAAGAGAGGTGTCTCTTCGCCCTTGAGGAGTCCTGGGCAGGGGAGGGGATGAGGACAAGGGCAGGCAAAGCCATTCTGTCCTGGACACTCCCACCAGAGGAGGAGTGCGCCCTGGGTCCCGACTCCACCTCTCCTAGGTCTGTTTTGGCCTTCCAAGGGGAAGAGAAGCACCGCTGAAGCAATCTAGTCTGCACCTCTTAGAGCTGTTTCTGAGTTTTCCAGGAAAATCCATTGCCATTTGCTGTAGGTCAAGGCTCTAGGGTTTGGATGCTGGCAGCATCTGAGAGAGAGGGGAAGGCGCTGTAGCCCTCCCCGCCTGTCAAGGCCTCCTCCACCTGGCCTTCTGGCACCATGTACAGGGAGGGGTTAGCAATAGGCCTTCGGGGACAAGGATTCTGCCCGTGTTACCAGTGGCTCTCCCCAACCCACCCAAGGGCAGCATCTGCGTCTAGTTCTCCAGGTAGAGGCAAAAATTTTGAGGAGAATAAATTCTAGTTAAAGACTCAAGTAGAAAGGGGAGAGAAAAGGGAGTAGACGCAATATGGAACATCTTGCCTTCCTCAGTCACACCATTTGTCCCTTTCCCCAAGAGTGGCATTCTAAGCAAAGGACAGATTTGAAACAAATACATGAAGGGGGCGGGGGAGATAGTCCAGGAGATCTTGTCTGTTGTTAGGAGCTTTAGCCTGCTTTTTCTTCCCAGCCCATCACCTAAGCCCCCAGTCCAGGCCCCTTCTCCGGCACCCTGGAGAGGCATCATCAGCTGTGCTGAGGTCAAGAGGATCAGGACATTACACATTCCCAGATCTTGTCCCTGCTCCCCTGCCCTGTGTCACAGGGGAGAATGGGTAATGGGACCAAACTGTGTACTGGGGTCATGTTCCCGGCCGGGAGGGAGGAGGCATCCAGAGGCTGCTAAGAACCAGACGGGCTGGCGTTGGGTGCAGGGCATCCTTGGTGTGTGCCCCAGTTTAGCCCCGCTCTGGATGGAAGCAAGGAGGGGTGGAGTGGGAGGAGAGGACGTACCATCTTATCGTGGATCGTGGGGGATGGTGGGTAGTTGTAGGGCAACAGTCCTGCAGGGACTGGCCGCCTGTCTCCCAGGTAATCATACTGGAAGAGAAAGGGGATTGGAGAGGTGAGGGGGTCCGTCTGGGACACAGGCTTCCCCACCACCTGAAGTCAAAGGTTAGGGATGTTTGTGTCTCGTCCCAGAGCAGATTCCAAACTAAAATGGACAGCAGCCCCCCAGGGCAATCATCTGTTCAGGTCCTACGGATGTGAGAAGACAGAGCCCTCTAGGCCCCCTTTTATATAGAGAGCATGGTTCCTGGCACAACCTGGGATAAGCACAGAGAGCAGTGTTCCTGCCGATCGGGCAAGGCAAATCCCCGCAGGGCCAGCGGGTCCCTGGTCAGCATCCGTGGTTCTATAGCACAAACCCAGCGGCCCAGGGGCGCCTGCCTCTCCACCTTTTCTCATGGGGTGAGTAAGGAGGGGCAGGCCGGCAGCTCACCTTGGGGGAGCTGATGGATCGCCTCATGACATATGCAGTGGGGTCAGCGTAGATGTCCTCGCTGCGGGGTGGCAGCCGCTCGAAGCGGGCGCTGGGTGAGCGGGCGGGGGAGTAAATGCGCGCGCGGCTGTAGGAGCCCTGGCTGGGCGAGCGGGGCACGGAGTGGGAGCGGGGCTGCAAGGACAGGTGGCGCAACGAGCCGGAGGCGGCGTCTAGCTCATCGTAATAGACCGGCTGCCGGGAGGGGCTGGGGATCCAGACGGTGCCGTTCTGCCGCCCGGTGCCGTCCTGCCGCCCGTAGCCTGGGGGCTCCTTCCACTCGCGCAGCTGGTAGGCAGGCCCGCCCCCATTGCGGAAGGTGTGGCGCTTCTCCTCCAGGGCCCAGGGCGCGCTGATCCGATCATAGGCAGGCATGGAACAGATGCTGTCCGGCCGCACCCCGGGGGGGTAGTACTGGTAATCGTCAGGGTACTGGGGAGAGTAGGGGCCATAATACTCAGGGACCCTGCGGGACATTGGGTAGAACCTAGAAGGACTGAGAGAGGAAGAGTGTAAAGAACCCACACAAAACAGGTGCGTCTCCATCCGCCAGCCATGCCCCGCCCACCCCTAGGTCTTCGAGCCTAAAGCAGGTTTGAACCAACTGGTGGTGAACCCAGAGGGGCTGCTGCCCACACCATGAGGTCTGTTTCCAGAGGGGTAGCGAAACCACCCCCTGTCCTCAAAGCTCCCTCCCTCAACCAGCTGCTCGATGATGCTGGGAATGTCATCATTTAGAGCTTCAATCGTTGTCTCTTTAAACGAAACCCTCCTGGGAAAAACTTGAAGCCCTATTGGCCAACTTCATCTCAGTGTGAACCAATTTCTCAGATCTTTTCCGGAGAGCACGTTTGAAGGAGGACAAATAGAAGACCCCAAAGAGGGCCTCTTGCGCTGGGCAATTTTGTCGGGGTTGGTGCGTGGGGAGGAGCAAAGAAGGATCCACCCCCGCTTCATGATCTGGTCAAGCACAGAACCAGCACCTTCCTGGGACCCTCTCCCAAAGTAGGCCAGATGCTCCCAGGCGTCAGACCACCAGCTGGGAACTGGAGCTCAGGCCACTAGGGGGCAGGCTCCTCACAGGCCCCTGGGCCTCCCTGAGGCTGTTACCTGTGGTCCCTGGGGCTGCCCAGACCCCCCAGGAGAGGAGCCAGCGGACTCACTTGCCCTGAGGGACACAATCAGGCATGATAAGTGTCTTCAAATATTTCGACGCCAGTCACTGGATAAAGGAGTAAATGGGTCCTAGAGGGCAGAACTGGGACTGATGAGAGCAATGGCTTGTTTGCTTTTTCTTTAGCATCATATAAATAATGGCTTTCAAACAACGGTTGTTGTTAGCGGCCTTCCAGTCAGCCCCTGCCTCATGGCAACCCCACGCACAATGGGATCAGACAGATGTGATCCATAGGGTTTTAACTGGCTGATTTTCGGAAGTAGATCTCCACACCTTTCTTCCTAGTCCTAGTCTAGAAGCTCCATTGAAACTTGTTCAGCATCAAAGCAACACGCAAGCCTCCACTGACAGGTGAGTGGTGGCTGTGCATGGGGTACATTGGCTAGGAACTGAACCGGGGTCTCCTAAATGGAAGGCAAGAATTCTACCACTGAACCACCGCTGTGCTGTTCAAAAAAAGCTAGAGCTGTTCAAAAATGGAGTGGATTGGGTTGGCGTTTAGTGAGTCTTGTGTTGTAAGAGGGTTCAAAGCCTGGCGAACGTATGGCCAGAACAGCTTTTAGGTTCCCTCCCTGTGACTGAGAATATTGTCTGATATAGTACTGGAAGATGAGCCCCCTAGGCTGGAAGGCACTCAAAATACACAGTGGCCTCAACAATGGACTTGAGAATACCAACGATTGTGCATAGGACTGGACACATTTTGTTCTTTTGTGCATGAGGTCGCTGAGTCAGAGCCAAGTCAATGGCAACTATCAACAACAACAACCCTCTGACTGACACTGCTTGTTCCCTGGGCCACCCAATACCCTTACGGAGGGGCACTGAGCCCCTCTGTTCCTTCTTCTGAAGGAAGTAGACTGAGAAAGCAAGAATCAGGGGCAGAGGCCAAACTCTAAAGATGGAGCCATGTGGCAGGAAAGGATCTGGGCAAGCTGGGAACCATGGGATTTTCTTGGTTTCCCAACTCAACCCAGTTTCCAGAGTTTCCAATAGGTAATGCCTCACATGTTACTATCCCATTCCCATCCTGAGGCACAACACCATCTCAACTCCACCTCACCTCCCACCAGGCCTCACCTCCGAAGGTCTTCGGAGGGTTGAGGCACCCCCCGGCGGAGGTTCACCCACTGCTGGAGCTGATTCATGGAGCTCTTGCGCTGGGCAATTTTGTCGGGGTTGGTGCGTGGTGGGAAGCTCCGCCGGTGTCCCCGACTCTCTCCGTCCTGAGGTGGGAAAGCTTTGCTCCCCAGCCGGCTTGTAGAGCTATACTGCCAGCCGTTGGGCTGCGCGGCCTGCTCCCCGCCCCCTGGGGCCCTTGGGCCCTCAGGGTAAGGGCTGCCCGGCTCCGAGGCTGGTTCTGGTCCAGGTTGGATGCCATTGGCTTTCACCAGAGGCTCTTTCTTGACTTCAGGCCTCTCGGGCCTCCTCTCTGTCTTCTCGCAGCCTCGGCCATCACCCTCCCCTCGAGTCTTGGCCTCTGGCTCAGGCTTGGGGAGGCTGTTGTGGGGTGGCTGGTGGTGGTGTTTGCTGGGTGGAATGTTCTCTGAGTCTGGCTTCTCATGGCTGCAGGATGCCAACAGAGACGTTGTAAGTGACTCCAGCCCAGTATGGAGTTGGGTGGGGAGTGGTGGACTAAGAAGGAGAAAAGGAAGGCAGAAGGATGGGCAGGAAGGAACCAATGGGAACAGGGTTCAGTGAATTACAATTCAGTTTCCTAAATCTTACCACTTTATCGTCTTGCTCCGGCCACACTGGGCAATTATTATAAGCCTGCCTTGGAGTCCTTGGGTGGTGCAATGGTTAACGTACTTGGTGCTAACCAAAAGGTTGGTGGTTCAAGTCTACCCAGTTCATGAATGCATGAACTCCTGGAACTACGGCCCCTGGTTGAAGCTAAGGTGGAAACTTGGGACAATTTTCTCCCGATAGCTTGCCAAATTAGACATGTTCAAGTGTCCTTGTGAAAACATGGCTTGGTAAACATTTCTAAGATATATGAAGAGACTCTTGAAGTCTATACTGAAAAACTCCTTCTTCTGGATCTCCTTTAACACCTAACTCAAGACTGCATACCCAGTTAAAGTAGAGGCTGGCACTGAGGCTGTGGATGCTGATGGGGGTGTATGTGGTGTGAGGAAGGGGATGGGAGGAGCCACAGTCTGAGTGCTGACTGCATGGAAAGTATTTACATATACTATTTAGTCCTCACAACAACCCTGTGAGGTAGGGTTCTAAGTCCTGTTTTTGATGGAGAAACTCAGGCTCACAAAGGTTAAGTAATTTACCCTGAGGTCACACTGTGAGCAAATGGCCAAGTTGGGATTCAAACCCAAGTCCACCTTCTTCCAAAGGCTGTGTGTAACCACAAGACCAGCAGAGAAAATGCAGGAAATGACCCTGGCCTCTGGCCCTCAGCCAGGCCCCGGTGGAACATGGCTTCTCCCTTGACCTCCACCAGGTCAGAGAAGGGGAGGAGAGGTCATGGGTTCTGAGATCACTTAGTCTGGAGTAACAGGAAGGTGAGACCAAGTGGAATTTTATTACAAGAGAAGGGCAACACATTTTTTCTGTCTCCACTGAAATTTGAACCATAGGAAATTACTTTAAATAACAGTAGGACAGATTTTTAAGTTTACTAGTAAAACGTCCTGAAGGTCAGATTTGCCGGTTCCCTATTTGTGAGTCTCCTTCCCTCAGAGCCTTAGGTTACAGAGAAAACCAAATCTAAACCAGTTGCTGTCAAGTCAATTCCAACTCATGGCGACCCCATGTGTGTCAGAGTAGAACTGTACTCCATAGGATTTTCAATGGCTGATTTTTCAAGGGTAGATACCAGGCCTTTCTTCTGAGGTGCCTCTGGGTGGATGCAAATCGCCAACCTTTAGGTTAGTAGCTGTGCACCTTAACCATGTGCGCCACCCAGGGACTTCTAAAGCATAGAGAAAGTGCCTGCTTTTAGAGCTGGGTGAAGGGTATCTTTCTTGGAAGCAAGGAGATGACTTACATGCTCTTTGGAGGTCCAAGCTGGGCTTGGCAATGGTATAGAGTTGGGCATGTCTTCAGTCCTCCTCTTTCTCTAGCAAACCACCACCCCCTCCCCGCCGCCTGGTACCCTGTCACTCACTTGTCGCGCACAGCTTGAGGTGCAGATTTCTGGGCTGGGGGGATCTGTACTCGGGCAGCTTCCCCCATGGCCTGGATCCAGGCCTCCTGCTCCTCGGGGCTCTCAGCACTGAAGAAGTAGGTACGGACACCCGCATGCTCGGCCTGTGGGGAGAGGCAGTGCGTGGAACTGGCCCCGGCCTCGTCCACCCAGCACACAGTTACCTGTAGGAGAGGACAACACCACCCACAGAATGGGTGGTCAGGAAGCCATTCCCTTCACCTACAGCACTTTTCCCCACATGGAGCTCAGGGCAAGGTGAGGAGGGTGGCCCACCACTACCCCAAGTGCTCCAGCTGGCATCCAGGTATTTGCCTTGGTTGGCTCTCTGGATACCACTCAACAGCCCAATATCCAGGTAAGCTTACCTGTCCCACCTGAGGTGATCATAAGAAGGAGGGACAATTACCATGCCCACTCTCCCCTCAAATTCCATCTTTAATCTGAAGGACAATTACCCAACATCTAAGAAGATGCCCCCCACCCCAAGCACATGCCATTCCCATGCCCAGCTTCACTGCTGAGAAGCTGGCACCGTCTCTCCCATAAGGAGAGACAGCCCAACCTCTCTCTCCATGGGCATGCAAGGGGCATGCGCTGGCATACAGAAGGGGCACGCTACCTAGTTGTTGGCCGCGAGCAGGCACAGCAAGCGGGAACCCAGAAGAGAGCTCCTGTCCAGAGGAGGGGTCCTCACATGGTCAGAAGGAAGAGAAGCAGAGAACAGGTCAACCAAACACCAGAGGGAGAGACAGAGACCAACGAGGCAGGAAATGGTGAGGAGCATAGTGAAGGGGGTGAGGTATTCAGACTGCCCCATTCTAGTAGGTGTCACCAATGGGATTACAGCACCTGGCAATGCACAGTTCGGCCCACCAAAGGAATTTGGGCTGGTGGTGGATAGTAAATCAGTGTTCCAAACACTAACGCTGGCTCTTCCTGTCCTGCTCTGTAACTGCAAATAAGATAGGCTTTCACTCTGGCCCTAACTGATGCACCTGTGTGATGGGAGGGTCTACCTGGTGAAACTCAAGAGTTCTGGGGCCACAAGAAAAACATGCTCCAGGGTTAGATTCTTCCTGGCCTTGTTTACCCTATTCCATGGGGTTACTGTTGTAAAGTCACTTCAGCCTCAGACCCCTTCGGTGCTAAATCTGGGGTTGGAAGAAGAGAAGGCCTGGCTCCTCTGACCAAGCCCCCGCTATCCTGAGCAGCAACGTCAAACCCACTCATCAAATGCTCACCCAGCCTGGCCCTCCTGGGACTCCGTCCACTGCAGTGCCAGCCCACCCCGCCCCCACATTTCCTCATGACTCAGGCTCTTCTGACAAGAACCAGCCATTGCCCCAGCAAGGGCATGTCCTATTCTCCATGGGCAAGGACGGGCCTCCTTCCTCTGGCTCCAGGCAGTCTCCACCCCGCAGCAGAGGGCTCAGCATGTGAGCAGAAGTCAGGGTGGGTGTGGGAAGGGGCAGGGGAGGTGCCGACTAAAACCATAAAGCTGAAAGGAGGCATCTCGAACTTCAAACTCAGCTGCACCAGGGTGTAGAGAGCGGAGGCCTGAGCAGGCCCTCTGGGGCAGAGAACACAGGGTTACTGTGCAGAAGAGAGAAGCACAGGCAGGGACTGGTGGGTGTGGACAAGGAGTGGGCAGGGAGTGAATTCATCAGCCGATAAGCATGTGGTGGACAGCCTGCCCTGGGCACCAGTCACCAAGGAGGAGACATGGTGTGTGCACTTGAGCCCGCAGTCACCCTGGGAGACAAAGCACGCCCACGGGAAACAGGAGCGTAAAGGCACGGGGCAAATGCTTGTGACAGGGAGGCAGGGGGCCTGGGAGAAGACAGGGCCATTGATGGGGAGCTGGGAGGGGCCACCAGCCTGGAACTGTGAAAGGGGGCCAGAGAATTGAGGGAGGTGTCCCAGTGGGGTGGAGCCCACGGAGCCCCCAAGGGCTGGGCTAGGAGAGGTTAAGGCATTCAGTGGTAGGCCGGGCAGGAATAGCTCCTGGCTCCTCGCTGAGCAATCCAAGAGTTTCCTTTGGTGGCCGAAGCCGGATAAGCCTCCTGTCTGTCTCAGCTCCCCTGCCGTCCCTGGGGAAGGGCCACTGAATAGCCACAATCAGAACCCTTTGTGAGTCATGGAGCACAGCCCTCAGAGTTAAGTTTTAAAGAAGCAGTGCCCTCCCTGGGGGAGGGGAAGGAGGAGGGCGTTTGCGGGGGGGCATGGCAGTGGTATCTGGGGTTCTGGAGAGGGCGGTTGTCCATCGTTCAGGACATCTGTCTAATGCCTGCAGCCAGCAGAGTTTTGTGCTCGAGCGTGCGTGCGTCTGTGAACAGGTCTGGTGGGGAGGGTGAGACAGGCTGTTTGATTGTGTGTGGGTGCATCTGTGTATAGCATGGCTGTTTGTTGTTGGTTAAACAGCCTGTTCCTATTTCCCCAGCTAGAACCCGACTCCCCAGAGTCAGAGCATTATTAATTGTTCATTCTGTTCACACCTCTGGCATACAAGACCCTGCGAGGCTGGAAACTAATTATGTGCCGTGGAAGCGCCTCCTTGGCCCCCACAGGACTCCCTGTGTAAGGTGCCCACCTCTTTTCTGTGGCCAGGTGACCACAGTCTGAAGAACAGGAAAGGTCAAGGGTGTCCAAGGCTCTAAGAGCTCAGACGCTGACCTGGTGTGACCTGCAGGTCCTATCAGCCAACATCATGGCTTTGAGAGAGAGAAGGGTTTCTACTAAGAAAAACGTATGGTTGATATTATGATTTTATATCTGGAAGGCAAGAAAGAACCTATGGTTTTTGTACCATAAAATACACTAAGGGCATGGGATTTTTACAGTTTCTAATGGGTCATGAATTTTTAAATGTGGAAAAACACAGGCCTCGGATGAGCCAGCTGCAGGCGCATCTTTGATGGGTGGAGCCCCTGGGGTTCGGAGCGAGGCACGCTGAGCAGGACGCTCAGCCCCAATTTCGTGTGTGTTTGTTGGTTCAAGTTTTTGTCTGTATAAGGTGTGCTCTCTTGCTAGTAATGAAACTCGAGTCCTAATTTTTCCAAAAGATTGAAAATGTGAGTAAGTTTGATGGGACCCCTGTCTCTTAGGACCAAGGTGGGAGGCAGCCTTTCATGAAGGAATCTCAGCCCCTCCAGCCCACAGCTCCTGCATCTGCTGTGAGGGATCGCCAGGTTCCAGGCCACCGGGCAGAGGGTCCACGGCCTCAGGGTGTGGCTCTCTTCCCCAGGGAAAACTGCGAGACCACTGAAGCATATCTCTGCTGGCCCACCCATACCCCGAGGAGGAAGAGGAGGGGTCCTCTCACAGACTCAGCTTTACAATGGCCTGTAGTGAGTCCAGGGGCCATTGCCTACTGCCCCCCTGCCACCACCACCAGAGTCCCTTAGGGAGACGGCTCTCCATCCCCTTCTCCATCCCTGGGTGCTCTAAAAGAGCACCTCCCTCACCCACCTGGCCTGGGAGAGGAAGGCCAACTGACCTTAAAGGTGTGTTTTCGGCTGATGTTGTCTGAGGGCTGCACGGCAGCCACCCGGAAGCTCAGAAGGGGGATGCTGCCCAGGATGCTCTCCTCCTTCTCATCTGCCAGGAGGTAGAGGCAGAAGTGAGATATGTGTGCACACGCATACACATGTACAGGGAGGAGGGGCGAGGAGTATGCCAGCCCTATTACAATAAATATTTGTTGCTCATCTATACTTGTCATGTTCGCAGGGCCACCACATACAACCACACAGGTGTGCACTGCCCAGCACCAAGGGGCACACTCCCTGAAGCTGGGCTGCCTGGTGCTCCTGCAGACATTTCTAGACACTGGCACTATGGTGGGGAATAGGAGAGAAATGCCCATTCCCAGGGAGCTTACATTCTAGTTGTTGTTGTGTGCCACCGAGTCAATTCCAACTCATAGAGACCCTGTATGACAGAGTAGAACCATTCTATAGTGTTTCCAAGGCTGTGGTTAAGTGCTTGGCTGTTAACCTAAAGGCCGGTGGTTCAAACCCACCAGCCGCTCCATGGGAGAAAGATGTGGCAGTCTGTTTCCATAAAGATTTACAGCCTTGGAAACCCTATGGGGCAGTGCTACTCTGCCCTACAGGGTTGCTATGAGTCAAAATCGACTCGACAGCAATGGGTTTTTAGGTTTAATCTTTATTGGAGCAGATCATTAGGTCTTTCTCCTGCAGAGCCACTGGGCGGGTACAAACTGCCAACCTTTTGGTTAGCAACCAAGAGCTTAACCATTATGCCACCAGGGTTCCTTCATTCTAGTATAAAAGCAAATAAATAAGAGCTAACATTTTTGGGGTGCTCACTATATGTCAAGCACTGTTCTAAGTTAAATGCCTTAATGCACTTAGCTCTTCCAACAATCCTATAAGTAGGTACTATTATTACCCCCTTTTTATAGGTAAGGAAATTGAGACACAGAGAGGTTAAGTAAATTTGTCCAATTTACTTAAGTGGTGAAATTAGTCTCTGAACCCAGGAAGTCTGACTTCAAAGCCAGCATTCTTAACCACTATCCTATACTCCCTCTCTAAGCAAGACAATTCCCACAGTGATACATGAACCGGGTAATGGGTGGAGCGTGGTGGAGTGGACAGTACCATCCTCAGCTATCTGGCTCCTCGGGGCAACTGCAACTTGGGTTCTCCCAGGCATCCAGCAGATTGCTTTGCTTTCTCCTACTGCCGTAGAGCCACTTCCCAGTACCCACCTGCCCCCCACCCCAGGCATCTCCCTGGGGAGACACGTCCACTGCACGCAGCCTCCTGGCCACCTCACTTGGAATCAGGCTCACAATCAAGTTGCTACATAATTCATCCTGGATCTCCAAAGGAGCCTGCTGGATTAGCTGGTGGGGCACCAGCTGTCAGCAGGAACCAGAAAGAGAGGGGTTCCTGGTGGGCCAGGTGGGGGCGGCCACGAGACCTAGGGTATGAGGCCATGGCAAGATGCTCCTCACTTCCCTAGGCCTGCCATTTAACCCCTGTGTTTTGGACTCGGGAAAACCTGAATTCAGGGCTCAGAAGAAACCTTGCTAAGGGCTACAAACTCCTCTAGTGTCCCTTCTCCTCTTACTTGTCATCTCCAGACCCTGGCCTCTCTGACCAGACTGCAGCGTGGTGCCCAGAGGAGAGTGTCCAGAGGAATAGGAGAGGCCCGGGGCTGGCTGCAGGGGATGCTGGAGTTGTCCATCTCTGGGAGACACGGAGTCCCTGTCTAGTAGAGGCCAGGTCAGCACTGGAGGGGCGTCCTAGGACCAGCTCTCGGTGGACAGCAATCCCCATTTCAGTGTGTCTTGCCCTTTCAAGTTCTCCGTTTTTTGAGCTTCAGCCCTCATCGCCATGAGGCAGTGCGGGTTCAGTGGTAGAATTCTCACCTCCCACATGGGAGACCCAAGTCTGATCCCACCAACGCATCTCATGTGTACCCAGCTGTCAGTGTGTGTCGCTATGATGCCGAACAGCTTTCCGTGGTGCTTCCAGACTAAGATGAACTAGGAAGAAAGGCCTGGCGATCTACTTTCAAAAACCAACCAATGAAAACTTCATGGATCACAATGGTCCAATCCATAACCAATCACGTGGATGGCGCAGAACCGGGTAGCGTTTTGTTCTGTTGTGCATGGGGTCACCATGAGTCGGGGGCCGACAACAGCAGCTAACAACAGCCCTCACTGCCAGTCCTGAAGTCCCTCCTTTGCAGAGACCCTGGCTTTCCTCCCAGTGCCTTTCACACTCTGGCTCCATGCAGTCCTGGATCCCAGGGCCCAGCAACTGGCCCCGGGCCTGGGCCGATTGTTCTCCCTAACCTGGGGTTTCCTCTGTGACCCATACCCTCTATGCTCAGCCTCCCCCTCATCTCTCTCCTCAGGGTTCAGGTGGCAGCAACTCAGGGTGCAAGGGCAGCAGCACTCCAGGGGGTCACTGTGTACAACCCTTGTTTGCCGAAGTTAATGATTCACCAGATTGCTCTCTGGAGCCCTGGAGAGATCAGGGCTCTGCCATTCGCCAGGCAAGCAAGCAAAGGAAATAACCTCTCCTGCTTCAGAATAATTTTACCCTCTCTCCTTCTGTCCCCCACGCCTGTCTCCTCATAGACATCAGCATGAGGCGACCGCTACTGTCATCGACCCTTGCTATCTCCCTCGGTGCCCATCTTGACACCACGTACATAGTTTTAAAATAACTTCCTAGAGGCGGCTGCAGAGCTTTGTCTGCTGACCTTCTCAGATCTCTGCCCTCCTTTTCTGGTATAGGGTAGGAGTGAGCAAAGCAGGTGGAAGCTGGGATATTCGTTTCTTCAGCATTGATTGAGCACCTACTATGTGCTGTGGGTATAGCTGTATACAAAGCTGACAAAATTCCTGTCTTTGTAGGGGATCAGGTCGTTTGCTCAGGTGGGACAGGAGGAAGATTAACTTACAAGTCCTATCAGTAGGTCTCTGGCCGACGGGTCTTCCTCTTTTCCTCTCTCCCTCACCCCCTCTGGGACTTCATTATCCATATGACTGCCTTGTTCACCTGCTCTACCACCAACCAGGGCCTAGAACTCAGCCTGAAACCTTGTAGGCATTCAATAAATATGTGTTCAGTATGGAGGGAGGGAGTGTGTGAGTGTCTGAGTGTGAATATACCTGTGTGTGTGTGAGTGAATGAGTGTGTAAGTGTGAGTATACCCATGTGAGTGTGAGTGTATGAGTATGAGTGTGAGTATGCCCATGTGTGTGAGTGTATGTATGAGTGTGTGAGTGTGAGTATGCCCATGTGTGAGTGAGTATGCCTGTGTGTGTGTTTAAGTGTGTGTGAGTGTGTATAAGTGAATGAGTAAGTGAGGTTTGTCCTCCCACTGTCATGGTTCCTGGGACTATAGTGAGGAGATCTATCCTACCCCAGCCATGTCCACCCGAAGCAGAGTCCAGTAAAACCCACTGCCATCAAGCTGATTCCAACTCACAGCGACCTTATAGAGACAAAATAGAACTGCCCCATAGGGTTTCCAAGGCTGTAGCCTTTCTGGAAGCATATTGCCACATCTTTCTCCTGCGGAGCAACTGGTGGGTTCAAAACCAATATTTAGGTTAGTGGCTGGGTGCTTAACCGCTGTGCCACCAGGGCCCCTTGCAGAGCCCAGTAGTATGGCAGAATGAGAAAGTGGTGAGCCTTGGCTTCCCACCGCCCCCTCTAGCCCAAGGGGCAACCTCACCTTTATAGTAGAAGAGACAGCGATCCACCAGGACGAACCAGCGCTTGTTCCACTGCTTCACCCCGGAGCTGGCCTGCAGGATACGTGGAGAGACAGGCATGAGGGGCTGTAAGCTGGGCAGGGGGAGGAGGGGCTGCAGTGGAAGCAGAGCTGCACTAATTATCAGGACGTCCTGGCTCTCGTTGCAGCTCTGTCACTAACGAGCGGCAGCAACCCACGTGAGGCCTCAGAGGCAGGGAAGTGACATTAGATTATTTCCTGTGACCTTCCAGTTCTGTCACTCTGGGGCTGAGTGTCTCCCCTGGAAAGATAAAAGGGGCAAGAGACGAGCCAGGATGAGAGCACAGACGGCAGACAAGGATAGCGGCAAGGTCAGCGTGGGGAGGACTGGAGGGCAGAGGCAGCCCCCTCTACAGTCTCCGCAGAGGGGACTTCTAGACTTGAAGGAGACCCCCTCCCCATAGCAAGACGGACCTGCTGAGAATGAGCCAGTGGGTTGCTCTTACAGGGATGGTGACCAAGCACATTTCAAAGTCACCTCATCTGCCCATCAGGAGACCTGGCTGGATTCCCAAGTCTAACAAGAATTTTTTTGTGTGACCTTGGGGAGATACTCAGTTTCTCTGAGCCTTTATAAACCAAGGAGGAGACTGGTAAAACCACAGAGGGGTTCCAACGCTACGAGGACAAAGTGGGGATGGCGGCAGGCAGCACGGCAGAAGCGGCCTCACCTGTTTGAAGAGCCAGCCTGCCTTGGCGACGGGGGCGTTGGGGTTCCGCTTCATGGAGTGTGAGCGCTTGCCAAAGGCGATGGCTTTGCGGGACGTGCGAGTCGCCTAGGGAGGGAGAGAGAGAACCTGGCCTGACTGTCTTCTCCTCTTCCTTTCTCCTCTATTTGTAGGAGCTGTGCCCCCCTAGGCCTACTTCCGGGAGCCCTCACTTACCAGAGGCTCCCTTGTAAGAGGTCCAGGTGTGAATTTTGGATTTGTTACTAACTCAAGAGAAACAAAACAAAACCAGTTGGCATTGAGTTGATTCTGACTCATGGTGACCCCACGTGTTGCAGAGTAGAGCTGTGCTCCATAGGGTTTTCAAGGCTGTGATCTTTAAGAAGCAGATCGCCATGCCTTTTTTCCGTGTGTCTGTAGGTGGTTTCAAACCACCAACCTTTCGATCAGTGGTTGAGCCCTTAACCATTTGCATTACCCAGGTTCTCCTAACTCAAGGGCACAGCTTTTCAATTCTTTGGCTCTCTTTTCTCATCTCTAAAATGGGACTCAAGATAATAGTCCTACCTGTCTCACAGCATTATTTGAGGAGAAAATAAGATTCCTCATTTTGCTCCCAGCCCATCCTCTCTCCACTGTCCTTACTCTCTACCCCTTTCATGCTTTTTGGAACCTGCTCAGCTGTGAGTAGATTCCCCTATATCATCCTTTCAGAGGCCTATTCATTCTCTCATGCCCAACGTACCACAGAGCTGGGAGAAGAATCACACTGTAGGACAGACTGAGGCCACTGCAGACTCACATTCTCCACCCCAACGGGCTCAGCCCAGACAATGACTCCACACCCTCACCATTCTCCCAGGCCCTCCGACCTCCTCTGCCTCCCACAGTGGATGTTGCTCCTTCTTCACAGAGAAAATGGAGGCTGTCAGAGACGCACTTCCTCAACTTCACACCCCCTTACCTAGAAAACGACTGCCCTTACCACCATCTTTGCCTCTTTCCCTCCAATGTCAAAAGAAGAGGCGTCGTCCTCCTTTTCAAGGCTAACACTTCTGATCTGCCATCTCTGAGCCTTTGCTCAGTCTGTCTCCTCTCACCCTCCCTTGTCCACCAACAAGTATCAACTCACCTTTTAAAGCCTACTCCAGGCTCCCCCAGTTCCAAGAAACCTCCCCCACCACTGTGAGCAGAGTTAGCAGGTCCCTACTCTGTGTACATTCTTAGAGTCTAAAACCTGTTACAATGTTACAGAACCATCGGCTTCCTGTCACTAAGTGTGAGCTCTTTTCAGGGAGGGACTTCTGTTTCATCTGTTTATCACAGAGCTTAGCAAGGTGTCCAGTCATGATAAGCACTTAGTAAATATTTGTAGAAAGGCAGAAAGAAGAGATTGGGCTTTATAATGTAGTTCCCCAAAACTAGGTCTCCAGGTAGTACAGTTTGTACTTGACTGCTAACCTGAAGGTTGGAGGTAAGTCCATTAAATGGGGGACAGTCTCTTTAACAAATGGTGCTGGCAAAACTGGATGTCCATCTGTAAAAAAATGAAACAGGACCCATACCTCACCCCATACACAAAAACTAACTCAAAATGGATTAAAGACCTAAATGTAAAACCTGAAAATATAAAGATCATGAAAGAAAAAATAGGGACAACACTAGGGCCCCTAATATATGGCATAAATAGAATACCAAACATAATTAAAAATGTACAAACAACAGAAGATGAACTAGATAAATGGGACCGCCTAAAAATTAAACACCTATGCTTATCAAAAGACTTCTCCAAAAGAGTAAAAAGAGAACCTCCAGACTGGGTGTCTTAGTCATCTAGTGCTGCTCTAACAGAAATATCACAAGTGGATGGCTTTAACAGAGAGAGGTTTATTCGCTCACAGTCCAGAAGGCTACAAGTCTGAATTCAGGGCATTAGCTCCAGGAGAAGGCTTTCTCTCTCTGTCAGCTCTGGAAGAAGGTCCTTGTGATGCATCAGTCTTTCCTTGGTATGGGAGCATCTCAGCGCAGGAACCTCAGGTCCAAAGGACGCGCTCTGCTCCCAGCACTGCTTTCTTGGTGGTAAGAGGTTCCCATGTGTCTCTGCTTGCTTCTCTCTTTTATATCTCAAAAGAGGTTGGATTAAGACACTGTCTAATCTTGTAGACATCATCAGTATAACCTCATCACAGTGATAGAGTTTACAACACATAGGGAAATCACATCAGATTACACAATCATACAATACTGGGAATCATGATCTAGCTAAGTTGATATACACATTTTTGCGGGGACACAATTCAATCCATGACACTGGGGAAAAAAATTTTGGCTACTATGTATCTGACAATGGCCTAATCTCTAAAATTTATAGAAAACTTCAGCACCTCAACAACAAAAAGACAAATAATCCAATTAAAAAATGGGCAAAAGATATGGACAGATACTTCACCAAAGACATTCAGACGGCTAACAAGCACATGAAGAAATGCTCGCAATCATTAGCCATTAGAGAGGTGCAGATCAAAACTACAATGAAATACCCTCATACTCTGATGTTACTGGCACTAATTAAAAAAAAAAAAAAAACAGAAAATAACAGAAGTTGGTGAGGTTGTGGGGAGATTGGAAGTCTCACACACTGCTGGTGGGAATGTAAAATGATACAACCACTATAGAAAACGGGATGACACTTCCTTAAAAAGCTAGAAACAGAAATACCATATGACCCAGCAAGCCCACGCCTAGGTACATATTCTAAAGAAATAAGAGCCATGACATGAATAGCCATATGCACACCCATGTTCACTGCAGCATCATTCACAATAGCAAAAAGATGGAAACAACCTAAGTGCCCATCAATAGATGAATGGATAAACAAAACTACAGTACATACACACAGTGAAACACTACACAAGGGTAAAGAATAATGACGAATCCATGAAACATCTCACAACATGGATAAGTTTGGAGGGCATTATGCTGAGTGACATAAGTCAATCACAAGAAAAGGTTTACACACAGGAAAAAAAAAAAATTCTTCGATGGTTACCACGGATGAGAGGGGGAGGGAAGGAAAATTACCAAATAGATAGAAGACACGTGTTAATATTGGTGAGGGGAAAGGCAATACACAATATGGGGGAGTCAGCAAAACATGCGCAAGGCAAGGGAGGACACCGAGAGGAACACAAGGACAAAGAGCAACAACAGTAATTACTATAGCATAGAGAATCCTACAAAACAGTACTAACAAACACCAATTTAGGAAAGGATACATAGGTAGACAGGTACGTCAAGACATGTGGGAAGGTGTAAGGGAGCACACCCACCTGCAGATATAGGTTTGGTGGTGGATATTTCTACAGACATAACTGTAGGTGCTGTTTATATATTAATATAGACAATACAGCACACAAGGGCCACAGTCAGGGCAACTTCTTAGATACAACCAAACACCTCGCAGGAGGAAGTTCCTAGGCTTGAAGGCGAAGGACCATAGACTCAGGGGACATCTAAGTCGGTTGGCACAACATAGTTCATAAAGACAAAGCTCTGCATCCTACTTTGGTGAGTAGCATCTGAGGTCTTAAAAGCTTGCAAGTGGCCATCTAAGATGCAACTATTGGTCTCTCACCGTCCGGAGCAAATGAGAGTGAATAAAATTAAAGACTCAGGGGAGTAATTAGACCAAAAGATGAATGGACCACATGAACCGCAGCCTACATGACCCTGACACCAGAAGATGGTGTCCAGCTGCCGCTACTGTCGCTCTGACTGGGATTACAACAGAGGGTCCTGGACAGAGCGGGAGAAAAATTGTAGATCAAAAAATCAAATTCACAAAAAAGACTAGACTTACTGGTCTCACAGAAACTGGAGGAACCCTCGAGACTACGGCCCTAAGACACTCTTCTGAACTGGAACTGAAGCCATTCCCAGAGACCACCTTGCAGCCAAATTATAGGCAGGCCCATAAAATAAACAATAACACCCGAGAGGAACATGCTCCTTAGAACAATCAATTATGTGAGATCAAAAGGGCAACATCTGCCCAAAAGCAAAGATGAGAAGGCAGGAAAGGGTAGAAAATCAGGACAAAATTAAACGGGGAAACTAGAACGGAAATGGGGAGAGTGCTGACACACTGAAGGGAATGAAACCAATGTCATGGAACACTTTATGTACAAACTATCGAATGGGAAACTAATTTGCCCTGTTAACTTTCACCTAATGCATAATTAAAAAAAAAAAAAGTTTGGAGGTTTGAACCCTCCCCCCCCCCCAGTGGTACTGCAGAAGATAGTCCTGGCAATCTGCTTCTGTTAAGATTACAGCCAAGAAAACTCTATGGAGCAGTTCTAAACTGTAACACATGGGGTCGATGAGTCAGAATCAGCTTGATGGTAACAACGACAATAATCCCAAAACTGAGAAATAAGATTATTTTCTGAACATTAAACTAGTAAAAATCCATATATAATGGCTGAGACTAGCCATCTGAAGAAATCATCCACCACCCTAACTCATTGCCACCGAGTTGATTCCAACTCACAGCAACCCTACGGGACAGAGTAGAACTGCCCCATAGGGTTTCCAAGGCTATAATCTTTACGGAAGCAGATTCTCCCGCTGAGTGGCTGGTAGGTTTGAACTGCTGACTTTTTGGTTAGCAGTCGAGCACTTAACCACTGTTCCACCAGGGCTTCCTTCCACCCCACTAAGAATATGTAAATTCCTAAATCCTTCCCTTTTCTCTCAGTCCATCATCTGTTGTAGTTTCACTTCCTCCCTCTGCAGCCTGGAAGCTGCTCCCCATAGCTCACCACTTCAGCCATTCTCCTGTCAACCCCTCAGTAGCCTAGCCTCCTTGTCTTTCTGCCACCACTTTCTAGCAACCCTCAACCTGAGGTCAATCCAACCATCTGCCTTCGCTGCTTTCACAACCAGGCTATGAGCATTGCCAGAGGTAAACCACACAAGCCTGTGGATTGGGGCCCCACGGACTCACAGTCTACAACCTCACATGACCCTTCCACGTTGTCAGGCAATATTTCATATGTCCCTTGTTGCCTCCCATTTCTGTTCTCAAAACCTGTCCCACATATTCTCAAGTCCCCTGATGCATCCCCACCTACCCTATCCCTCCCAGAAGAAAACCTTTCCTGAAAAAGTTGAAGACGGCAGGTGGGAACATCATTAATTTCCTAGCTCCCCTCCCCCAGTTTCTCAAACCTTTTTATACAGTGTCAGAGAAAGAGGCGCCCTTTTCCCTGTCCAGGCCTGTCTAGTCTGACTCCTCCCGCCTCCACAGCAGCCTTGTGGACTGGTTATCCCCTTTCTCCTGAACCCATCTACCGGATCATTCCCTTCACCCATGCCACCAACATCTTAAAACAAAACAAGCAAGCAAAACCTCCCGCCATCTCCATATCGTCTAGCTTCCACCCCCACCCTCATAACTTCCCATCACAGTCAAATGTCTTTAAAAATATATCTTTGAAATACTTCAAACATTTTAGAAAAGCAAATAATATAATGATCACCGTTTCATATTGTTTTCCTCTAATAAAACACGCACCCCCCCCCCAAATCTTCTCTTCCTCCCTAGAGGCAACCACTGTCCCAAAATTAGTCTTCCTGTCCGTGGTTATATATTTGTGCTGCCAATAAATACTATCTATAAATAGTGCTGTTTTTCATGTTTGTACATGTTACATAAATAATATCATATTTTTCATATTCTGCAACTTGCTTTTTACTCAACGTTATGTTTTCAAGAGTTATCTTTCTTAATACGTATAGCTCTAGCTTATTTGTTTTAATTTTTGGGGAGTACTCCATTGTATAAATATGTCATTGGGTACCGTCCAGTTGATTCCTACTCATAGCCAGCCCATGTGACAGAGTAGAACAGCCCCATAGGGTTTTCTTGGCTGTAATCTTTACAGAAGCAGATCGCCAGGTCTTTCTCCTGCAGAGCGGTTGGGTGGGTTAGAATTGCCAGCCTTTCAGTTAGCAGCTGAGTGCTTAACTGTTTGTACCACCAGGGCTCCTTGTATGAATATATCATAATTTACTATGCAGCTTCTTAGAGGAGTAATTTCCACTCTTCAATGTTTCTACATCATCCCCTCCCATCCCCTCTTCAACCCTCTCCAGCTTATCTTCTGCCCTCATCACACCACCAAAACTGCCCTTATCAGGGTCTCCAACCACCACATCCTTAATAAACCCAGTGGACACTTTCGGCCCTTATTTTATGAACCCTCTGAAACATTCTTCTCTGGATTACTTCTTCCTCCTCCAGGCTCTCTTCCTTCCATTTAGAGGACAGCACCCTCCGCTTTCCTCCCCCGTCTCTGAACTCTCCATCACCATGTTTTTCATGAGTTTTTCTTCTTTTACTGCCTTTTAGATCAGTGGTTCTCAATGAGGGTGGGGGGGTTTTGCCCCCAGGGGACCTTATGTCTGGAGAAATTTTTGGTTGTCACAACGGGAGGGGGTGGTGGTGTTGCTAGTGGCATCTAATGAGTAGAAGCCAGGGATACTGCTAAACATCCTACAAGGTTCAGGATATCCCCACATCATAAAGAATTACTATCTGGCCAAAATGTTAACAACACCAAAGTTAAGAACCTCTGGTCTAGATGTCGGTCTTCAACAAGGTTCTGGTCTGAGCCCTCTTTCTTTCCTACTCTTCACACTCTTCCTGGGTCACCTCACCTGCTAGTTGGAATCTTATAGAAATAGTTGGGCAGGCAAAGACATTTTCTAGGATTCCTTGAGATCCCCCTAAACATGCATTGAAGGCATTTCTCGCCCAACAGTTTGCCTTGGAAGCTAGACTTACTCGGACACTAGGCCGCTCTGGAGGGACCTCAGACACCATGTTGTGGTTGGATATGTCACTATTGGAGATAGCCGGGCGTTTCCCACCTGTTTTATTGGACATGTCCAAGGTCGATCTGATTTCAAGGTGATCAGGAAGAGAAGAAAAAGACTAGTCAAAGGCAAGAAACAATGGAAACCACCCATCCCTTTTCCCTACTCTGCCACCCACTGTTCCTGCATCAGCATAAAATTAGATTCCCTGCGTGAAGAGATGAAGAGGTCATCTCAGCTGCTCCCTCAGCTCTTCCAAGAAGATTATATGCCAGTGATACTGGACACTCTCCTCTTTAAAAAAATTTATTTATTTAAATTTTTTTTTTCAATTTTAAAATTTATTTTAAAAAATCTAGACCCTGTGACTTCAGAACTCCCTTTCCTTCTAATTTAAAAGACACAATGGCCCAGTGGACCATGAGAGCCATTTAATTATCTATTGTTATTTTCCCCTCATTCAGTGAGCCAGCATCCTCAGTGAGAGGAGCTAGCATTTAGCTCTCACAATTATATCAGATCCCCTCACTGCTTCCCTCAACCTCAGACCTGTCTTTCACTCCTTCAGCTCAACCTGAGTTCTGCACCATCCTGAGTTCTGCTGGATCTCGGGAAAAGTAGATGAGGGTGTCAAGCCAGATTGGTCTCAGAAGCTCCCAGTCTTCAGAACTGAGGTAAGTGACCCTAAATCCCTTCTGCTCCCCTCCCCCCCAACTCCCCTTCCCAGGGGCACGGTGGCAATGGGGTGGTGGTGGTGAAAGACGGAAAGGCCAAACGGCAAGGTAGGGGGCAAACTTACGTTTTCAAGTCAAATTTTTTGTTTTCCTCTGGGACCTGGCTGGTCACTGGGTGTAGAAATATGTTCCGTCTTTCATTGTGGCTGTAGGGGCAAAAGTGAGAGAAGAGTTGTGATAAAGATGGAGCAGGCAAAAAGATAAGCCGAAGGGTAGACAGACTCTGGACAGTGCCAGGGACAGGATGAACACGTAAGAAGCTTGTCTGTCTGTCCTCCAGGTGGGATCCACGGGGGGTAAGATGGAGGCTGGACTACATAGAAGAGGTTGTAGTCTGGGTGGAGGATGAGGAGAAGAAATGAAACCTGATCGCTTTTTTCTAGTCAATGCTAACTACTTATGAGAGACCCCCCACTTTCACCCCCCTACACCCGCAGTGGGAAGCTCTGGTGGCACAGTGGTTACGAGCTATTGCTGCTAACCAAAAGGTCTGCAGTTTTAATCCATCAACCACTCCTTGGAAACTCTATGCGGCAGTTCTACTCTGTCCTATAGGGTCGCTATGAGTTGGAATCGACTCAATGGCAACAAGTGTACCCCTACTCCAGGCTCGAAATAAGCCACACTTAACCTTTTCAGTGGTCACCCTGGGTATGTGGGAAGAAGGGGGCTGGGGAGGGGGTGTTCCTATAGACAATTCAACACACTCAAACTCCCATGCGTGGCAGGTTCTCTCCCCGGGACAACCCCTGGCAATGCTGCACAGAAAAAGTGCTCACTCATTATCTGCTGAAAGAACTCTCTTGTGACCTTGCACTCCTTCCTCCCCTGCTTTGAGCCCCAATCTCTTTCATTAAATGACATGGGAGATCCAGAAACTCCTTTCTTCAGCTCCAGCTAGGGCCCACCCAAACTCTAAGTCCCGGGTCTCCCTGTCTAAGGGCTACTTGATGTAGCGAAGACCTCAGGAGTTGTCAGGTTAGTGCTGGCTCAACAGTCAGATCTAATTAAGTGATGTGGAGGCCTGGGGGGTAGGGTGAGTTAGGGTGAGGACAGCCTGCCAGGAAGTAGGAGGGAGCATTAACCAGGCACTGGGTCTCCGCAGAGGCCATGGGAGCCGTATCATCAGGGCTCCTTTAGGAGGTCCTGCTGGGGCTTTTCTGGTTAACTGAATATCAGGCTAGTGCCCTGGTGGGCTCTCAAGGAGGTAGGAGAGGGAGGGAGGAAGGGCAGCAGACAGGGCTGGCACAGTGGGGCTAAGACACAAATGGCGGCCATTTAAGATGGGTTCTCCAAGCAGGGACCACCTGGCAAGAAAGTTTAGTGGCGAATCAAGCACCCAGCCAATGGGGGGCCTAGGTGGATTTTAAGGACCTCCTCATCTATCCTCTTGAGAGATACTGGGAGAGCCCAGGTACAGCCTCTTTCTACCCCAGTGCTACCAGTCTACCCTAAGAACAAGCACCAGGACAGAGCCTGCGTAGGCTGCTCCGGGGCTCAGGGTCCTAGCACTGGGCCCCCTGAGCAAAGGGCTGGTACCGTGCTTGACAAGCAGCAGGTCAGCTACTGTCACAGGAAAGAGGTCTTAGCTTGGTCCCTTAGCTCCAGGAGAGACATAAAATACCTTTTGGAAACCCCCTTTCAATAGCCCAGGACACAACCTAGCCCTCAGGCTGTCTGCTCAACCTGAAGATATCAAAAGGTGTTTGTTCAGCTCCCCAGCCGATCGTGTTCAGATCTATTCCAGAGACGTGTAGGAGAGAGAGGTGCAGTAGGCTACAGCCCATGTGGACACGTGGGCTTTGCAGCCAAGGCTTGCCAAGCGGGACCCTAAACTTGACCAATGTCCACAGGCCTGGGTTTTAACCCTAGCACATCGATAACCTGTTCCTCACTTCCCAAATTTTATCCCGCCTCCTTCCATGGCCAGCAAGGATACTGTCCTTAACCACAGGGGTCTTTGTGCAGTCACCCTTTCCCCTGGTCTGCCCCACCTCAGGGCTGAGGGGCAGGCCATCTGTGACAACTAAGGAGCTTCGGGTGCCAAGGTCTCTGCTTTCCCAGTGGCGCAGGGCCTCTGCTCCCCACTGACCCACCAGCCCCCTTCTGCTCTGCATGCTCCCCATGGTAACTCTGCTGGAACCTTCCCTTCAGACACACACCCCCCCACACACACACCCCCACACACAGAAGCACACACTCCACTATCAACCATCACAAGTCTTCCAGGGTGAGGCAAATTCCTCCTTGCCCCCGACTCTCCTACCCAGAAACCACTACAAATGACGTCCTGTCTCCATCCCCGGCACTACCAATTTCAAACAGCTTCCCCTTCACAAGCACTGCAATGCAGCAAGTATTGACCTAACTCCTCTTCCTTCTCCAGGTCATCTCAAGCCAGCCCCTCACTCCGAGGTCCCAGGATCCAAACAGGGTAACTGCTAACTCAGCCTGCTCTGACTTGACATGCCTGTGGTCTGCTGAAGAAATCCTACCTGACCCGTCGATCAGCCCGAAATTTCAGCATCTTTTTGGCAGCTCTGTCCCCAGTTCAGCAGCCTCAGAGGACCCGCCAGCCACCCTGCTCCTACCATCCCTCTGAAAAGTAAGTCCTCCGTCCCAGCCGGAGTGCCGTGGCGGGGATCCAGGGCCAGCAGCAGCACAAACTCTGCCGGTCCCCCCTCCCGCTGGCTCCGGCAGGCGAGAAGGGGGCGGGGGCTCTCTCTGGGTGGCGGCAGGGGTGCCCTAGTGGGCCCACGGCTGCCTAGCATTCAGTCAGAATGCAGCTGGCCAGAGCGCTGGAGGCAGAATAAGCGAGGAGGGGATGCCCTCCTCCCAGTTCAGGTCCCCAAGGAGAAAATGCTGAAATAGAGAGACAGGCAAACAGAGCAGGTGTGCCACTTCCAGGTAGTCTGACCTCACCAAGCTAAGGACACAGAGTGGCTGGGTGGGCGGAGGAGTCTGGGGCTGCGTTCCCATTTGCCCAGCAGAAACTCATGCCAGCCCAGCCTGCAGGAACAACAGTCCTCCTGGCCTGGCCGACCCCCAGCCCAGAACACGGGCCCTTGCTTCTCAGAGGCCCTTTGGATCCTGTGGGCACAGGGTTAAATGAAGCTCCAGATTCTTTTGCTATGACTGCTCCTGTTGTTGCTGCTACCGGGGCTGCTGAAAAGTTGAGATTGATGGAGGAATTCTCCTTGCTCTTCCCTCAGTACCCCCAGTCTTCCTCTGTGGAGACCGGGGCACAATGAATGAACTCTCTGCAACTGTCCCCCTGACACACTCCCTTTCAACACAGCTCTGCGCTGCCTGGCCTTCGCTTGGGGGTGGTCCAGCTAATAAGCAGCAATGCTACCGACTCAAGTGGAGCACACAGGCACAGAGGTCATGCAGCCGAAGCTAGTGGCAAGGACCCCGGCTGCCTTACTCAGGCGAAATTGAAAGAAAGCATCTTCCCAAAGCTTATGAGGAAGTGGGCAGCAAATGGGGCTGAAAGGGGGTCACCAAATATTTGTTTCTGAAAATCTTCCCAGATGCAAGATGATAAATTCCAGCTGACTGTGAGATCTGCTCAGGAGCAAGAGAGATTGCAACCGCGTTAATTCCCCTGAATTCTCCAGGGGCTGAAGATGGTCAAATCTCCCTCTTTGCTAATGTCCTCCAGGTCTGAAGATTCTTCTAGAGGTCTTGGCTTCCATCCCCCTGCCCCCAGGCAAGCCTGCTCTCCAAACAGTCATCCTTAGGAGCCTTGTTTGTTTGTAGAGGGTTCTTGTAAAGGAGGCTCCAGGCCCACTGTTATCTTATCCTGATAGCAAGTTTCAGTTCCTGTGGCTTTCAATGTGATTCCAGTTTGTCCTCGGATGAGAATACTTTCTGACTAATGTGATTCTTTTTTAGCCATACCCTGGCATTCTGCTGACATCATAGTCTGCAATTCTGTGATGTCACAACAGACAGGGAAAGGGAGGGGCTAATCTAATTTTTTGGATTGGTCCGGGAACAACGCAATCAGTGAATGCAAAAGCAAACGGCCAACATCATTATTTAAGCCCTGATGAAACAGGCTGCTTGATATAACCGGGGTCAACAGTTCCCAATATTTAAGCAGCTAATTCTAGATCCAAAAGGTCTGTATAGTCAGCCATTCAGTGGTATGTTTTGCAAATGATTGATCCCGATGATAAAATGCCTCGGTTTCCAGATCCCATACTCTCCCTGTCCCTAATTCATAGCTACTTCAGCTCTGCGATGGTTATGGAGAAGGAGGCCGGGTGGTGCAACGGCTAAGCATTGGCTGCTAACTGAAAAGTTAGCGGCTTGAACCCCCCCATCAGCTCTGTGGGAGAAAGACTATTTGCTCCCATAAAGATTAGAGGGCAGTTCTACTCTGTCACACGGGGTCACTACGAGTCAAAATTGACTCGAGGGCACCTAACAACATGGTTATGGAGAGCTAGGCCGTCTCCTAATGCCTGCCAGTATACGGTAGGAGCTCAGTAAATGTTTGTTGAATGAATGAATGAGTGAAGGAAGGAGGGGACAAAAGAACCTCCCATGCTCTGATTTTCAGCCACTTGCATTTGGAGTTGGACACTCTAGTACCAAGGGCTTCCCTCTCTTTGCTCTCTCTTAAAATTAAGTACTTCGTCTCAGAGCGCAGCTCTGTTTCTGCCCCCTCATCCCCTCTCTCAGCTTCCCTGCCTGGCTCCCCCCTGAATATACAGCTTGGCTTTGATCCATCTTCATGAAGAGGGGAGGAGAATTCAGCTCCTCTGTGCGGGAGGAGTGGGGGGTGCATTGGGAAAAGTTTTCTTCCTCTAGAAGGAAAAAATATCCCTGTTCTCCTCAAGCTGAGCTCAGGGGCCTCCCACAGCCTTTGCTTCAGGAGCAAGTTAAATTACTCCTTCCAAGCCCAGGGCAGAGAGCACCAGGCAGCAGGAATGAAGCCTCACAGGTTTCCTGCTTGTTGAGAGAATCCTGAAACCCTCAGGGTGAAGTCAGCACACATGCCTCACTGGGGGTCCTTCCCTTTGCCACAGAACCGCACAAAATAACAGGTTTTCATTTTAGATTAGACAGCAGGACGAACTTACCAGGCATGGAGCATTACAAAGGGAAACAAGGAGAGGTAACCAATCACATTTCTCTCTCTTCCTCCCTTTCAGGACATCGAGAGGCTTCGACCCCTCAGGGACAAAGGCTTACGAATACAGATCCGAACGGGCCTCTCAGATTCCACCTGAGAAAAGGGAGAATCTCAAGCAGTAAAGGAGATTCTGTGGTAGAGGCAGGAGCAGGTGCTCCCGGGTTGTCAGGAGGTGGTCACCTTGTCCACTGCCCCTGTGAGGGGTCCCCACAACAGTACAATCAGTGGAAAGAGAACTGGGCAGGGCCGGGCTTCCAGTCCAAGCTGCAACATGAATTAGCAGCATGACTTTGCTTCTTTGGCCCTTAGTTTTCTCATATGAAAATGTTGCTGGGCGCCGTCAAGTCGATTTTGACTCCTAGCAACCCTATGTGACAGAGTAGAACCGCCCCATAGGGTTTTCTTCGCTGTAATCTTTATGGAAGCAGATCACCAGCTCTTTCTCCAGCGGAGCCACTAGGTGGGTTTGAACCGCCAACCTTTCGTTTAGGAGCCAAGCACTTAATCACTGCACCACTAGGGCTCTTTATGTGCAAATGAGGTACCTTCAGATTCTATGAAATAATAACTGTGAACTTTCAAACTGTGAAATGTGCTATGCATAAGAGACAATGGCTATGATCATTTTGCTTAAAAACAAATCAACAATTATGCCAGTTGTAGAGCTAGAAAAATGAAAAACTCACAGTCCCAGGCTTGACAAGGCAGTGCATGGGGTGGGGTGGGGATGATACAGGGCAGGCACTCTAGAGGTGCCCAAACCAATGAGTTAATAGAGAAGAAGGGCAGAACCTCTCCACTCTCCAGCATTGTCTCTCCACCTAGTCAGGGCCTTTCTGCGGTTCAAGAGGCACTCTCAGCTCCCAGGTCCTAGTGACAGCCCCACCGTAGAGATGACAACTGTGTAATGATTCATCTCCAAAACATCTGCCCCAAGAACAGTATCCACCTGGAGTGATACCTAGACATTACACAATGCACCTCATGTACAGCCACCACCTGCCTATCCATGGAGTCTTGCATGTTGCTATGATGCTGGACAGGTTTCAGCAGAGCTTCCAGAATAAGACAGACTAGGAAGAAAGGCCTGGTAATTTACTTCCAAAAATCAGTCAACGAAAACCCTGTGGGTCACAGCAGAACATTGTCCGATCCGCAACCAATCATGGGGATGGTGTAGGATTGGGCAGCATTTCATTCCATTGTGCTCAGGGTTGCCATGAGTCAGGCACCAACTTGATGGCAGCTAACAACAACAACACCGTCAAAAGCAGCAAAACCAACGTGGGTCTTCATGACCCTTTGCAGGCATGCACAAGCATGCACATGCACACACCAACACACTCAGGCTGGGCGCACAGAGGTTCCACAGTGATTAATATTAAACAACCAGAGAAATACACTCAACTCCTTCCACCCTCTGGGCGCCTCTTGGTTATCTGCCCTCCACCAAGCTGCTTCATTTCCAAAGCTCCTGAGAATCTGCTGACAGAATTAGATCGCCTGGCTTCCCCCATCCTGGGAACTCCTGGGCTTCTTCTGCATCCCAGCTCATTAGCGGGGGCAAGGACTGTGAGGTGAGTGGGAAGGAGAGGCCCCCAACCCCGCCATGGTCCACCCCTCCCGCTTCCTTCTTTCTCTCAGCTAGCACATTGGAAGCCGAGACTGTCCACACTCCAGGAGGATTTCTGTTGCCCACGAGGAGGGGAAGTACGGAGAGGTTTGACTCTTGCTCTCCAACACCTCTGAATCTCATCATCTTGTTCAAGGAGCCTTATCTGCTCAGCATTCTGTCCCAATTAAAAGCCAACTTGGTTTATATTTCCAGCAATCCTCATGCACCTGGTTCCTGCAGCTCCCCTGGCCATTCCTAGAGAAGATACACTTCCCCAGCCACCTTCTCCCCACCAAAGCACCTTCTGGTCCCCTGCCTATGGCTGACACTCAAAGAAGAGGCTGAAAGGGGCCAGGTCCTGGCGGCACCTCTAGGTATTTGCAGGTGGGAAGGAGGCACCGGGAAAGAGGTCCTCCTGAACAACACTGTCTCTTTTCCATGCGTGACCTACAATTTGCCATTGAGTTGATTCTGACTCATAGTGACCCTATGTGACAGAGTAGAACTGCCCCATAGGGTTTTCTAGGCTGTACTCTTTATGGGAGGATTGCCAGGTCTTTCTTCCACTGAGCCCCTGGGTGACTTCGAACTGCCAACCTTTTCAGTCACCTCGCAGGCATGCGGAAGTCGGATAATGAAAAAGGAAGACAGAAGAATTGATGCATTCAGACTGTGGTATTGGTGAAGAATATCGACTATACTGTGGACTGTCAGAAGAACAAACACATCAGTCTTAGAAGAAATACAACCAGAACGCTCCTTAGAAGCGAGGAAGGTGAGACTTCGGCTCACTTACTTTGGATACGTCATTAGGAAAGACCAGTCGCTAGAAAAGGACATCATGTTTGGTAAAGCTGAGGGTCAGTGCAAACAAGGGAGACCCTCAGTGAGAGGGACTGGCAAAATAGTCACAACGATCAACTCAAACATACCAACGATCGGGAAGATGGAGCAGGACCTTTATTATACATGGAGTCACCATGAGTTGGAGCCAAACTGGAGGGAACTAACAACAACCTACAGATGAGACTCCCACTTCGCAGCGCCGGCCCCAGAGCACTTCCAGCCCCACAGTGAGTGGCTCTCACTCAGTCTGTACCCCTCTCCCTCTGCTTCCTTCCTGTCTCTCCTTGCCCATCCATCCTCCCATGCCACCATTATTCCCAAAGGGGCAAGAACAGCATTCCAAAGTAAGCTTGGACCATCCTAAAATGCTTGGATCCTGGGCTGAGTGTCTAGATAAGACCCACCCTGAAGGGTCAAATACATTTCCCTTACTTGCTGTGGCCAGTTACGGAACACTGGGAGAATTTCCTCCTGAGCCCAGCCCATACCTCAGATGGGAAGCAGAACTGGCTAGGTGAACAAGCGATCAAAATTACAAGTCCAGGGCTCTCCCTTCTGGAATCGGATGCAGCCGTCCTTCTCAATCGCTTACTGTATTAGTTCCCAGCCCCTGCACTGGGCTCAGACTTCCCTCTCAGTCCTGTTAGGAAAGCCACTGGTAGTGCACTGTTAAGCGCTCAGCTGCTAACCAAAACGTTGGCAGTTCGAAGTCACCCAGCGGCTCAGTGGAAGAAAGAACTGGCAATCCTCCCATAAAGAGTACAGCCTAGAAAACCCTATGGGGCACATGGGGTCACTATGAGTCAGAGTCAACTCAGTGGCAAACAACAAGGAGGCAGGGAAGGGAAGGAGGGCACTGTAGACTCTTTAGTCAGGACAATGGCTTCATGCCCCAGTGTGTGTGTGAGAGAGAGAGACAGCAGAGAGAGAGAGAGAGAGAGAGAGAGAGAGCGCGCTCTTCACCAGGGGAAATTCATGAGGAATTTATGGTGATCTACCCTAGCTTGGATTAGCTTATCTTTAAACTGATTATTTTACTTTATGGGATTCCATTTGTCTTCTGAGAAATGAAGATAACCAGAGCAGATATTCCCTACAGCTGAAATGTTGAAATTCTTCCATGTTGTTTGGTAAATAGCCGCTGTGCCAAGCCTCCCAAGTGCTTCCACCCCACCTCTCCATGATCCAGCAACTGAAGCGGTAATGGCCACCACCACAGGCCCTCCAGGACTCAGGGCCAGTGTCCTTGCTGGTGGATAAATTATTAATATCATGCCTGGGGACAGCCACACCTTAACCATCTGAACACTGAAGTCCCTTCCAAGTGTTAAGAACTGGGATTCTTTGCCCCAAATGCTATCATGGACAAAATGGGGAGCGTTTTTCCCTTTCACCCGGACCCAACTTGGAGGATTGGGGCAGCCCAGCTGCCTGGAGCTCCTCACATTCCTGGTGTACTGGGCGCCCTTGCTTTGCTCCCTGCTCAGGAGGAAAGGAAAGGAAAGGAGGAAAAGGCACCGCCTGAGGCTCCAGATTTCCCCCTCCACGTTCCCCCTGGGTGGCCCCAGCTAAACCAGATAGATGCAGAGAAAATAGGTTCCTGCCCCCTCCCTTTGGCCCCCAAGTTGTCTTCTCCTGACAGTCAAGCACTGTGGAAAAGGTCCGGGGGTACCAGGGCAGGGCAATCATTAATTACCCCTCCTCCCACAGCTCTGAGTTGAATCCCAAACCTCTGCTCTTCCAAGGCTGAGGCAGCCCAGCTGTCAGCCTCCCCAGTCTATGGAAGGTCATAAAAACAATCTCTCTTCATTCCTAACTCAGCAGATTTGGTTCTGGTGTCCTACAGAGAGCAGTGACCCCACCCAGCCCATGAGAAGGAATTTTACAAAGTAAGTGTTTGCAGAGGAATGGAGTTGATGTCCCTCTTTCTCCATCCTCAAAAACTACAAATGCCTCTGGGTCTTTAATCCGGCAACATGAGAGGGTCAAGCTGTTCTGTGCCTCAGTTTCCTTATTTTAACAATAAAACAATGGTAACCGGGATGGCTTGTTTGGCAGACGACACACATTTCCCACTAGACCAGTGAGAAGAGGCAGAAAGGCGATGCTGGCACAGGACTGGGCCACGTTTTGTTCTGTCGTACACGGGGTCGCCCTGAGTCAGCCAACTTGGTGTCAACAAACAACAACCTACAGATCAAACCCCCTCTTTGCAGCGCTGGGTGTTCAAAGGAGAAAAAAATTAAAGTCGCAGGTCTCTGGTTCTTGCATTGGGAGGAAGGAAAGGCCCATTTCACAGTTGGATAAGCTGTGCTGTTGCTCCAGCTGTAGTGACTGGAGAGCTAAGCCAGAGTTCAAGTCTCCTTGGTTTTCCCCAACCAGTTGGTGTTGAGTCTATTCTGACTCATGGCAACCCCATTGGCTGCAGAGTAGAACTGCTCCGTAGAGTTTTCAAGGCTGTGATCTTTTGGAAGAGTGCCAGGCCTTTCTTCTAAGGTGCCTCTGGGAGGGTTTGAACTGCCAACCTTTCACTCAGTAGTTGAGCGCTTAACTGTCCCACCCAGCTACTCCCCGGTTTGCCCAGTCCCCACTATTTGCTGAACCTGAGCTCCCCATCTCAAGGCAAGAAGAGGGAGAGGGCTTCATGATTCAGGGGGGTGACTCTGGCTTCACAAGGCATGCTCCAAGAACACAGTCGTGAAAGCCACAGACGCTCTCACTGGTAACCTGGGTGGGCTATTGGTCTGGGGGCCGTGTGGGATGTCGGTCTGGGTAACCATGAATGTTAGTCCATTCACACCTGTCTACAGCCCGGATCTTCTTTATCTCTGTGCCTTGCCCAGTGTCCCACCCTCACCCAGCAGGAACTAAAGATTGGTGAGATGGAGTGGGGGCAGAGGCAGGCCAGTCTGACTGAACTGAGGGAGGCTCAGCTGGCCTTCTCTCTTGACCAGGAGTAGCAGGGCAAACGGGGACACAGATGGATTGTGGGAAATTCTGAACACCTCCTTCTGCCAGAATCAAGGAGGCTGGAACTTCCCATGTACTTGGGGAGCTTGCCAAGGACTCCGAGGGAAAGGAATCTCCCGGATTGCTGTCTGCTGTAGGGAGGCTCTAAAGGGAACCTGGGGACAAGGGCCACCGACTAAGTCTGGTGGAACCAGCCAGAAAAGGACTGTGTCTGGGGGGAGAGCCGTTGCTGTCTCCCCCTCTGTGGACTGGGGACAATTGTTCCTGAGCTCCCCTGACTGCCCATAGAGGAAACATAAGATCTGGGAAGATCTTGAAGAACGCTTGAAGAACGTAGTAACGTGAAGGCAAAGAATATGGGGACTGTCCTTAAGGAAAAGGGTCAGAGCAGAGGCCTCAGAGTGAGTAGTCTCTGTAGCTGATCAGTACTGAGGCACTTTCCCTTTCTGGGTCTCAGTTTCCCCATCTGTACCATAAAGTAGTGCCAGCATTGCTGGGAGGCTTAAATAAGATCACACTTCTAAAGCATCTAGAAGAACGCTTGGCACGTGACAGCTGCTCACTAAGTGGCTGATGTTATAAACCACCCCTCCTAAAAAAATAAAGTGTTGCCATCGAGCCGATTCCAACTCATAGTGACCCTATAGGACAGCGTAGAACTGCCCCATAGGGTTTCCTAGGAGCGGCTCGTGGATTCAAACTGCCAACCTTTTGGTTAGCCACCGAAAGCTTAACCACTGCACCCCCAGGGCTCCACTGATGTTATAATCATTAATAAAGTAAGGACCCCGAGACTATGGCCCCGGGACACCCTGCTAACTCAGAACTGAAGCCACTCCCGAAGTCCACCTTTCAGCCAAAGATTAGACAGGCCTATAAAATCAACAGAACGCGCTTCTTAGTTCAATCAAGTATAGAAGGTCAAACGGGCAACACTTGTCCAGAAGCTCAATGAGAAGGCGGGAAGGGACAGGAGAGCGGGACGAATGGACACAAGGAACCCAGGGTGGACACGGGGAGAACGCTAACACATTGTGAAGATTGCAACCACTGTCACAAAACAGTTTGTGTATAAATTTTTAATGAAAAACTAATTTGTGCTGTCATCTTTCACCTGAAAAACAATAAAATTAAGAAAAATAAAATAAGCAAGTGGTACCAAGCCTGTACTATGCAATTTAGTAGCCACTAGTCACATGTGGCTATTTAAATCGTAATTAATTACAAGTAAATAAAATTAAAATTTCAATTCCTCTGTGGCACTACCCACAGTTTACTGTGGCTCAGTAGCCACAGTGGCTTGTGGAGACCATATTGAACAGTGCACATATACACATAGAGAATGCTCCATCACTGGAGAATGTTCTACTGGACAGCACTGGGTTAGATGTTCTGCAAGCCACCTTCTAGTTGTAATATTTTTTAATTTTATGAAACTTTTAATTCTAAACCAGTTTATCCTTCCACTGATATGTGCTCAGTGTCCTCAGGAAATACAAACAAGTTCCCTTGGTTTAAACCAAAAAAAAAAAAAAAGGGGGGGGGGATTTGCTGCCAAAAAGTTTAAAAATGAAAAAAACATCAGACGATACATTCTAAAGTCCAATCAGTATTAAGTTGGATAATCCATTGTTCTTAAAACATATTCCTTGAGACTGCCCTTCAGGGTTTGAGAGTATTGTTACTTACATCTGTACGGGGGGGTGTGCCTGGTGGGAGGGGTTTGGAAAATGTTATCCTGTCCCTGGGCAGTGCAAACTGTTAGGCGCTTGACTACTAGCTGAAAGGTTGGTGGTTCGAACCCACGCAGAGGTGCCTCGAAAGACAGACCTGGTGATCTGCTTCCTAAAGGTCACACACAGCCTTGAAAATCCTATGGAGCAGTTCTACTCTGCACGCTTGGGGTCGCCATGAGTTGAAATCGATTCCACAGCGACTAACAACAATAGAGCAGCTCAAGAAGGTGGGGCGAGGAGAGTTGGAAAAGGGAAGAGAAGGGAGACAGTCTGTGACGTAAGGGACCCGTTCCTCCCTCCTGTCCGCCCTTTCCTTCTTGGATTGGCCAACTTCGGGCAGATGCTGGAGAGAGAAAGAGGAAAGAAGAGGTCTTCTGCAAAGTCCTCTAGTCCAGAGGAGGAGGAATAGGCCTGGAGGTCAGAAAGATAGAGAAGCTGCCCCCAGAGACAGCAGGGACATGATGCTTCCTTCCCCTGCACCTCCCCCACCCCACCCCTGCACCCACCCAGACCTGGACCTGTGGGGATCACAGGAAAACACCCTGTTCCTAAACAAACAGCACACGAAGCGGGTGCCAGAGTGCTCGTTGATAGCCCTGGCTTACCGAGGGCAGGGAAGATCTTAGAGGAATGGAAGAGGCGATCCCAGGCCTAGACCCCTGCCCCAAGTGCCCTGCTGCTACAGCTCAGACAAGGGAGAGGGCCTGGGAAGGAAGAAAAGAAGGAGCAATTGGATAATGGACACGGCTTCCGACTTCCCCTGCTCCTCTGCCCAGGATTCGCCTGGAAGGAAGGCTGGGCTGGGAAGCTGGGACAAGGAGGAACAGAATGCCCTGACAGGGGAGTAGAGAGGAGGAAAGGGAAAGGAATGGTGGTCCTGTCCCAGCCAGGATGGAAGCCAGCCTAGGTAAGTGACACCTGAGGAACAGGTGAGTCTGCCCACACCTGCTGGAGTAGATGAACAACTGTCATGCCACTGCAACTTCTGGCTGCTTCTGGGTATAGGACTGGTGACAGAATTTACAGAGCCCAGTCGAAAGGAAAATTTAGGGCCTCTTGTTTAAGTATTTCCAGATGGCAATAGCAGGGCACTGGAGTCCCTGGGTGATGCAAATAGTTAGCGAATGCGCTCAGCTGCTAACTGAAAGGATGGACATTCCAGTCCACTCAGAGGCTCTCGGAAGAAAGGCCTGGTGATCTACTTGCAAAAAATCAGCCACTGAAAACCCTACAGAGCATAGTTCTGCTCTGACACACCTGGGGTCGCCATGAGTCAGAACCGACTCGACAGCAGCTGGTTAACAGCAGAACGTTAAACCTTCTGAGCACATTGGGTTCTGTGCAGCTGCACAGGTTGCAAGCCTGTGAAGCCGGCCCTGCATTGAAGGCCAGTCCCTCTGACCTGTGACCTGCGTGTGTGAGGATACAGATGGGCTAGTCACAGTAGGGACTAAATTCAATGCAAACCATGACAAGTGCCCCGTTCCTCTCCCATACTCTGCTTCTCCCTCTTTCTTGGCCTCAGTGCCCAGAAACTTGGCTGCTCCTGCCTTGCCCTGCTGGTCTAGTGGCTGGCACCTCCCCCTTACTGTGCCTGGTTTCCGTTTGCCCATGGGCAGCCCGGCCGGAGGAAGCACCACAGCGGAAAGCCCCTGGGAGGCTGTGTCCACCTTATCTCTCAGATCTGCCTTCAAGACTGGCACAGGGAGCACTTTGTACCTACCCAACACAGCCACCTAGGGCCCAGAGTCCCTGCCTAGGTTCCGCCTAACATCACCATGATGTCACCCAGACCCTTCTTCTTCCAGGAAAGAGGCCGGAAAACAAAAGGGCTCCCAGCTAGGCTGGGGGTGGGGGGCAAAGTCAACATTTCTTCTCTGTAGACAACTCAGTCTCTCGTTTGTGGTTTTCAATCACACACTTACGAGCAAGCGCGCACAAACACACTCATTGTCATCTTCAGCTGAGCAAAGTCAGAGTCTACCTCCTCCAACAAAGCTAAGGGACTCTTGCCTACACTCCCTGCACAAGCCTGACATGTCATGAGAAGGTCCCTGGAGCAAAGGGCACAAGTGTTTTGGAGGCAAGGAGATGAGGGACCTGAGGCGGAAGTTGATCGAGAGGGGAAAACAGAAGAGAATTCTAAACCCAAAAGATTGGTTCTCTCTCTTCCTGGGTCTCAGCTTTGCTCCCAAATGACAAGTTTGTCTTCTTAATGAGCTCTCCCCACAACACCCCATCCTGTCCCACCAATGTCTCCACCTCTGACTTCTCTAAGTAAAAAGGATAAAAGGTAAGCGCTGTCTCCCCTCCACCTCACTCCTGTGGCTGGGCCCCAGGAAATCGGCCCCCCGAGAGAGGCCAATGGCCCTTCCTCCCAGAGCCTGCAGAGCCTTCTCTGGAGACAATGGCTTGGGGAGAGGGAAGAAGAGCCGGCTGCAGCTTTGTGTGCAGGGTGGCCAAGAAACCATTGTCTCTGCATCAGGACAGACAATGGTGGGGTATCTCCAGTTCCTGAGCTAAGGAGTTCGCCCCTTGAACTAAAACAATTCTGAAGATTTCCTCCTAATAGTAGGAGTGATACCGAAATCTGGCCCCGAAGCTGAGAATTGGTTGTAACAACAAAAGCCTGCCACAGCTGACGGAGTGGGGATAGCCAGTGCTTCCTTGCCTGTTCCCAAGCCACCCAGACAAACACACACCAGACAGACGACAACTCACTCACCGGCTCTTCTTTGCCGTCCCTCCTGCTTCCTCTAGCCCTTACTCCCTTTACACTCAGGAACAGGGAGAAGGTTTTCCTTTAGAACTCACCAGGTCCCTGGGGGGTAGCAATCATTAACAGCCACACATGCTGCCTGGCCTTAACCCTTTCATCGCTGGGTTGCCTCCAGCTGGCTGATGGACAGCCGGATCCCCTTTCCCCAGCCCTGAAAGAGCAGCAGCTCCCGCCTTGATGCCGTCCACCTGAGTAATACCAGCACGTCCCATGGGGAAAGAAAGGGAGAGCTCTCCAGTCCCACCCAGGCTGCCTCACCTTATTGGAGCTCAGACACAAGCTGAGGTGCCTGTCTCTGGCACCATGCCCAATTGGATGAGCCCGCATTATGAAATATTTGCCTGGCGGGCCAACAGAGGAGCTGGGATCTGGGGGAGGAGAGGATATTTTTATTTATTCCTGGAGGAAGGGGGAGCAGACAAAGGTAGTCATAACATCCCTCGCCCTGAAACGGAAGGCAGTGGGAAGGGGGTCCTCCAACTACTGCAACTGCCTCTGACTTGTCGGTCCAGGTACAAGGCATGAATCCTTGAAGGCTTCCAAGCCATTTGCGCTATAGAGCTGTTTAGCTTGATGGTTTCTTTGCCTTCATATCTCCCTGGAACTAAGTATTGTAAGAGAAACTAAACAGGGAAATACATCCGGGGCAAAGAAGTGCTTTTATCGGCTAAACGGTGCAACCACTTTATATCTCAAAGGTGAAGAAATCGTATGAGCATCTTTGGAGGATGCAGATGAAGACGGGCAGGAATGAGTAGAGACAAATCCTCTCTTTATCCCTTTAAAAATAGGCAACGGACTTGGGGAACCTAAATCCAGCATAAAAGTATCTACAAGCAGGACACATGCAAATCTATGCAGATGTGTGCAGATGAGCGGCTTCAGGCTTTCCAGAGCAGGTCCTGCCTGCAGGAATTTCCTAGTTTGAGGAAGAATCAAGTAGTCTCCAAACCCTCTATCAGAGCATCTCACTAGAGTATAAAGACATCACTGGAGCATAAAAGAGCTCAATAAATGTGTATTTACTGAACATTTACTAACTACGATGCAGAGTGGTATCGATACAAAGATGGAGCATTGGCTTTAACTTACAGTCTAGTAGGGTTTTGTAAGGGAGCAGTGGTGGTCTAGAGGCTCAATTCCAGACCAATGCACCTCATGCGCAGCCACTACCCATCTGTCTGTGGTAGACTGCATGTTGCGTGATGAACACTTTTCAGCAAAGCTTCCAGACTAAGACTAGGAAGAAAGGTCTAGCGATCTGCTTCCAAAAATCAGCCAGGAAAACCCTGTGGATCACAATGGTCTGATCCCACTGTGCATGGGGTCACCACGAGTTAGGGTCAACTTGACAGCAGCTAACAACAGGGTTTTTTAACAATGATTTTAGGATATACAGCAAAATACAAGTGCCCTCTTTCTACATACCCACAATTAATATTCCTGTCAGTTTTCAGGCTCCAAATGAGTGATTTGCTTGCTCCACCTCTTGTCTGTCTGGGTCTAGTAGCTGGCATCTCCTCCTTATCAGTCCTGGTTCCTGTTCGCCTATCAGTAGTCCAACCATGTGGTCCAGGACCCTGGCTTAAGCCAGCCAAGGGGCCTTATCTTATCTCCTGGGCTGCCTTCCCAGTGGCCTGGTGGCTGGCTGGCCCTGGTCTCTTAAAGGGGCTGCACTGCATTCTCACCTGCTCCATTCACCCTCAAGAATACTGCAGAGATCTGGGGAGTTCTGCCTGCAGAGGGTCCGAATTCACCGTGCTACTCCTCCTCTCGCACCCTGTACAGCCAGGCTGCTGTTGAAATGACTTATTGAGTGAAAATGGAGAAAGATGCTGATGTTTTTACATGCCACTTTAAATGCTTATCATATCATGCAAATCCCCTGCACCTCAGTATTTCTAAGTTCCTGCTCTGATAAACTGAATTTTTTAAAAATGAAAGGTCTCAGAATACAAGTCAAGATAGAAAAATCAATTGTATTTCTATATACTAGCAACAATCAGAAATTGAAATTTAAAAAATACCATTTAAAATAACGTTAAAAATATAAATTACTTAGGGGTAAATTTGACAAAAGATGTGCAAGGCCTATAGACTACAAAACATTGCTGAAAGAAATTAAATAAAAGGAGAGATATACTGTGTTCATGGACCAGAAGACTCAATATTGTTAAAAGATCAATTTCCCATTTTCTTAATAGATTCAACACAATCCCAATCAAAATCTCAGCAAGTTTTTTTTGTAAAAACTGATAAGCTGATTCCAATATTCATATGGGAATTCAAAGGACCTAAAATAACCAAAGATCTTTGAAAAAGAAGAATAAAGTTGAAAGACTTACACTACCTGACTTTGAGATTTACTAAAGCTGCAGTAATCAAGATAATGTGGTACTGGCATACACATACACATGTAGATAAATGGAATAGAATAGAGTGTCCAGGAATAAACCCACATATATATGGTCAATTGATTTCAACAAAAGTACAAAGGCAATTCATTGGAGAATGACAGCATTTACAATACATGGTAGTAGAAAAATTGGAAATACATATTTAACTCAAAATGGATCACAGGTCTTCCTGGTTGGTGAAAGACATCAATGCATGTGGGAGGGTAGTGTGTTCCTTTCTGGAACATGGAAGCTCCATGATGAGGGGATGCTCCCAGACTTTGCCCTATGTGTCTCTTCATTTGTATCCTTTTTGCTACAATAAAACTCTAATCACTTTCTCCCTTGCTGGCTGTGATGAAGCAAGCTGCCTTGTTGGGAGCTGCCCTATGGAGAAATCCATGTGACAGGGAACAGAGGCTGGCCCCTGGCTGACACTCAGCAAACAACCAAGGCTTTCAGTCCAACAACTCAAAAGGAACTGAATCTTACCGACAACCACATGAGTTTGAAAACGGACCCAACCCCACACAAGCTCTCTGATGAGACCTCAGCCCTGGCTGATGCCTTGTTTTCAGCCTTCTAAGGCCCTGAACAGAAAACTCAGACTTCTGATCCACAGAAAGTGTGAGACAATAAATGTGTGCTGTTTAAAGCCACTAAGTTTATAATTGTTACACAGCAATAGCTAACAAATACACATATGAAACATAAAAAGAAAAAAATGCATTACAGACCTAAATGTAAGAGTTAACACTGTAAAATTTCCAGAAGAAAACATGAGAAAATCTTAGTCACCTCAGGTTTGGCAGAGATTTTTAAAAATATGACACAAAAGATGTCAACTATAAAGAAAAACCAATAAACTGAACTTCATCAAAATAAAAAACTTTTGCTCTTTAAAGACACTGATGTGAAAATGAAAAGGTAAGCCATAAACTGAGACAGTATTTGCAAAACATATAACTTACAAAGGACTTTTATCTAGAACATATAAAGAACTCCAACAACTTCATATTAAGATGGCAAACAACACAATTAAAAAATAGATGAAATATTTGAACAGACACTTCACTAAAGTAGGTATACAGATGTCAAATAAAGCCAGTGAAAAGATACTCAACATCTTTAGTTATTAGAGAAATGCAAATTGAAACCACAATGAGATAACACTACACACCCAGTAGAACAGCTAAAATTAAAAGACTGACCATATCAAGTGTTGGCAAGAACATGGAAGAATTGAAACTCTCATATGCAGCTGGTGAGAATCTAAGATGGTACATTTGCTTTGAAAATAGTTTGAAAAACAGAAAAAAGTAAACATATTCCTATCATACAACTTGCTGACTCCACGCCAAGGTATTTACCCAAAAGAAATGAAAGCAAATGTCCACACAAAGACTTGCACACAAATGTTCATAGCAACTTTACTTATAATAGGCCAAAACTCCGAACAACTCAAATGTCCATCAAAACAGATAAACGCAATGTATGTAGTACGTCTATCCAATGGAATACTACTCAGGAATAAAAAAGAAATGAACTACTGATACACACAACAACCTGGATGAATCTCAAAATAATTATGCTGAGTAAAAGAAGCCAGACCCAAAAAAATAAAAACGTGTACTCTATGATTCCATCTCCATAAAATTCTAAAAAATGCAGAACTGTGTCATATTTTAAAATTCCACAGTAATAGAAAGTAAATCAATGGTTGTCTGGGGACAGGAAAGGAAGAGGCAGGAAGAAACTTTGGGGAGTGATGGATGGGTTCATTATCTTAATTGTGGTTATGCTTTCACAAAATGCATCAAATTTTACCCTTTAAATATGTGCAGTTTATTGTATATCAAATATACCTCAATAAAGCTATAAGAAGGAAAAGAAAAAGAAAGCCTTCAGCTGAGTTACTGAGGAAAACAAATGAACACAAACTCCTGGGTCCCACACGTTGTGTTTTACACTGTGAATGGAGTGTGTGTGTGTGTGTGTGTGTGTGTGTGTGTGTGTGTGTGTGTGTGTGTGTGTGTGTGTAGGGGGGCTAATCAGGGATTCTAGCGTTTTCTAGTGACCAGCCTTAGTCTTACGGAAATGCTGGTCAAAGGCAGAGATGGACATGGGGACTGAATCAGCCTGTATTCCTCTCTTGGATTTAGATCAAACAACATGGTAGACCTGAATATGGTCTTTACAAAAATAAACAATTATGCTTTATGACAGAGGGAAAATATCAAGTAAAACCCTTTTACAGTTCACAAAGCACTCTCATCATTATCTCATTTGATTCTTTTATGGCCCAATGAGGTAGGCATAACAAGTATTACCACCCTCACTTTACAAAAGAAACTGAAGCTCAAAGAGGTTAAGGATCTTGGCCAAAATAACCCACCTCAATCTGTATTCCGAGCCAAGACTAAACTCAGGGTTTTTAACTTCAGTTCAGAGCCCTTTCCTAGTTACCACCCGACATACCGTTACCTGGTGGACACCCGGTCTGTGTGCATCTGCCCTGGCGCCGTTCCCAGAGCCCTGTATGAACGTGGAGGAGCACGTGGTGCTCACTCAGCACTGGGCAGACATGCCTGAGAACAGCCAGTGATAGAATCCAATGGGCTCCCAGGATGGATGAAAACATCCATCCCAATCTAGGATCAGAATGGGATCAACTAAGGGGAGAGCTTCAGTGGTAAGATAGGGAAGACTGTTAGACATGAGGGGAACCAAGGATCTAATTAGATCATACATTTAATGGGAAAGAGGAAAAAAACCTAACCAAACACCACTCTCCAAAGCAGGAAGTCTGGTGGGTGGAAGCAGCTGGAAGCTGTTAGAGAACTCCTCGGTCAGAGATCCTGCTCAGCTCCAGGACTTTGTCCCCACCCTCCCTCCTCCTCCCCTCTGGCGCACAAGAACAGCAGCTGGCTGGGAGCCCCATCACTCTCTCCCTTGCTCTGAGGATAGATGATTGGAGAAGGACAAAACCCAGCCTGTGGGGCAGGGAGGCACAAAGTATAAGGGGCACCAAAAAACTCAGTAATCAAGATTAATAATATTTTAATGCAATATTTTTTTTAAAAAAAATCAATGCAAAAAAAAAGAAATGTCAACATTTTAAATAAACACAGGATTGCTATTGCTGAGTTTTCCTTTTGCTTTGGGCTTGGAGTGGTGCTGTTATTGATCCTGTCTTTATTTTAAATGTTGATACTTTGTTCATCATGAAATTTTTATATGAATTTTGTTTCTTAAAAAAACATTGCATTAAAATATAATTTATCTTGACTACCGACTTTTTTGGCACCACCTTAAATTTTGTACCTGAAGAGAATAAACCTACTCCTCACTTATTGACATGGTTAGTTTCCAAAGACCAGGTTGTTATGCAAAAACCAGCATTTCCCACCGATCAGATGGCAGCACATACTATAAGTGGGGCACTGGCAGTCCAAGAAACCCAAGAAATCAAAAACTTAAGTGGGCCTTCTATGTCTCATCACGGCCAGCATTACTCTTGCCTGGCACCTAGGCATTCATTACTGCGAGACGTACGTCGTTAATGTGTAAAACAGTCGATTTTTTACTATTGTTGTAAATGGGAAATATCAGATAACGAGACAGTCAATAAGTGAGGAGTAGGTGACTTCACTTACCTCACCCTAGTTAGCCTTGCTCATGGAGGAGGCTGGGGGCAATGGGAGGGAGATGGAAACACCAGACACATCACCAAAGGGCCAGAGACAGTCCTGCATTATCCAAAAAACCTCAATGCTTGAACAACAAAGAAAGGCTGAGGAACTTCCAGACTGAAGGAGAATTCAGTCCATTCAGGCAATGTCCCACAGCATATACATCCGTGGTCCCATAAGGTTATAAAAGAGTTCAGAAATCCTGATCAGAGAACAGGACATAGCAGACATAATTGGACGTAGCAAATGCAACAGCATTCCACACGCAACACTTGTTTCTTGTGTCTCTTGTATACAAAGCGATTGTGCTGCCAGGCGTATAATGTATAACAGTAAATTGTAGAGAGAGCTTATTTGTCCTAGCAAATAATATGGTGTTTGTACAATGTCCAAATCACATAACGTCCTATTTCACAGAACATACCGTGGACGTTAAGCAATGCATGACTGTAAAGAGAAATGATCCTGGGTTGGATTATAGGGATACTATTAGGACAACTGGTGAAATTTAAATATGGGCTGTACGTTAGATAGTAGAATCAATGTTAAATTTCCTGAATTTTTTAATCTTACTGTGGTTATGCAAGAGAATGTCCTTGTTCTAAAATGGAAAAAAAGAAAAGATGAAGAAAGAAGGGCCAGAGGGTGATGAGAGCTGCCTGAGCGCTCCCTCTCCGGCCTGTCTCCTCCACTTCCAGGTAGTCCCAAGAAGGGACAGTCAGAAATGATGACGATAGGAAGTCTTATCTAGAAGACAGGGTATTGGAGGGCTGGTTGAGCATTTCCCTCCTGAAACAAGAATTAACCATGAAATCCCAAATCACTCCTCACCTTCCTGGGAAGACTTGACAACTGGCACAGAAAGGAAAAGAAAATTAACACCCACCCAAGCCATCACACCAGCCGATTCTGTTTAACCTCCAGAGTGAGGTATGGCTGCCCAGCATTACAGAGCAGGAACTGGAGAAGCCAGGTAACCAGCCCCAGGCTACACAGTTAGGAAGTGGGAGAACTGGGATTAGAGCCCAGGACACAGTCCAGGGCCAGCTCTCTTCCCACTTTATGTTAGTTGTGCAACTTGAGATTCCCTTCTCATGCATCATCCTACAAACTAACCCCTTTGTTTATTTTTACTGAGTTGAATCTGCATTGGCCGTGAGGTTTTTGGCTCTGGAGTCTGACTGCCCCAGTTCCAATCCTGGCTCTGCCAGTTACTACCTAGGGGACTTGGGGCAAGTGACTTAACCTCTCTGTGCCTTCATTCCCCCATCTAAAAAGAAGGGGATAATATAAACGCCTACCTTATGGGTTTGCCATAAAGCTAAATGAGATTACACAAGCAGAGAATTTAAGAGCTCCTGGCACCTAGCAAATGTTCAATAAATGCCAGAAATCATTATTGTCTGTCTGCATCTATCTTGGACTGTTCTTCCCTAGGAAACAATGCCAGGCCTGATTTTGACTATAAAACCTCTCAGCACTTTGACACATAAAGATGGATACTTAATGATTGCTCATAAAGAAGTTATCCATCAAGATAGCACCTAACGAGTCCTAAACCCAGTTTGTAATGCCTTTAAGCCACCACCCGCCTCAGATCAAGCGATCATTTGAGGCAGTCTCCTGTCCTCCTGTTCTTAAACCAGTTGGGTCAAGTTGACCCCAATTAATGACGACCACAAGTGGTTTAAAAGTAGGACTGTGCTCTATGGCATTTTCAATGGCTGATATTTTTGAAGTAGATCGTCAGGCCTTTCTTCTGAGGTGCCTCTGGGTGGACCTGAACCACCAACCTTTTAAGCACGTTAACCATCTGTACCACCCAGGGACTGCCCCCATCCTTAGAACCAGGATAATCAACACCTGACAATCTCAAATGGGAGGGAAGTCTGTGCCTATCTACTTTGTACTGGGAAGGTGAATTTTTTTCTTGTCATGTCACACCTGGAAGGTGAAAAGCAAGTCAGCTCGAGCAGCAGCAGCATCGCCTGGCAGAAATAGCTGACAGAGGAGACAGGAGCTCCAGAGTTTGCTGAACCCATCCAGCTGTGTAATGTGAGCAAGAGAATGTGTGAACAAGAGGTCAAGGGAGGCCACTGAATCCAGAGCGCTTTGGGGTCTTCAGGGAAGGCCCCTCTCGAAAGTCTAATTTCCCATTTGGATGCCCTCTTTAGAGGTGTAGGTCCAGCTGGGAAGGACCCACAAGCCCGAGAAAGAAAACAACCAACAAATTATACATCTAGGGGGTTGAAGAGGGGCAGACCAAGGGCAGGGTGGTCAAAGGTCAGACAGCAGTCAGATTTTGTGACAAAGGCAGAACCAGAGCAGGGCAATTTTCAAACTATAAACAGAAACTTAAGCCAAAAGCACACACACACACACACACACACACACACGTGTGTGTGTGTGTGTGTGTGTGTGTGTGTGCGTGCGAAGCTGCGGGTAAAGTACATAAGGTACTGGGTGAGTGCGCGCAGAGGAGAGGGCTGTGTGAAGGGGGAAGCAAGGGAAGGCAGGCGGGTGTGTGTATTTTGGTGTACATGGATGCAGGGGTGGGACCAGGTTTTGTGGGGACTGAAGTTTATACAATTTGGGAGGTTCTCATTAAGAAAAAGAACACAAATACAAATTAGATAGGGCCTTAGAAGGGGCCCATGCAAGTGAGGGGCCCTGAAGCTAAGCTGTCTCGTTTCACAGTAAACTTACCACCCCCCAAACACACACACTTTTGCACCTCTGAACACTGGCTCACACGCACATACTGCCTCAGCACTATTTCTCTTTTTTCTCACACGGTACTTTGGCCTGACCTGATTTTTTTTTTTTTTTTTTTTAATGGCAGAGAGAACGAATCAGAGTCCCATACCTTGGAATTAAATTCCTCTCTACATCAGCACAATGGGTATTTGGGTATTATCCCCCCTCATCACCCCAACACACCACACGGTCACCACCAGGGCCCGAGTCCCTCCCCACCCCACACACTTGGCTGTGGGCAGCCCCACCTTTCCCAAAGGGCATTGCCTGGGCCCTCCAGGCAGCCAGAGGGGTGGAACCACAGTTCTCCCCACTGCCTGGCCCCTTGCATTCCAGCGCTGAGCCCAGAGTTTGACCTTCCCTGCGGCTGGCTGCAGATGTGTTCTGTGTTACAGAAATAGCCCACTCCTGGGCCCCTCTAGGCCCTCCCTCTCTTCCACTCAGAGGCACCCCCCACCTCACTGATTCAGGAGAGTCAGCCAGATCAGAGAGAAGTGCTCAGGACTCCAGCCCCTTCCACACACCCCTCACGGCACAGGGCCAAAAGGGCCTGCCTTCTCCCTCCTCCTTCCATTGCCATTCTTCTGCTCCATGCCTGGTGCTACTGTGGCTGGTGGTAAGAGTCTGGGGGTTGGTGAGCATGAAGGAAGGTGGTAATAAAAAGGAGAAGAGCATCATGAAAAGGACAGGAGAAATGAGAGAGACAGGCAGATTGATTTGAGAGAGCAGGGTAGAGATAGACAGGTTCAGACTGAGAAAGTCCTCGACTCACACATCCTTCTTTCTAAAAAATCTCTGGGCTCTAACATCACTTGTCTCTGTGATGTGACATTTAACTCTTTAGAACTGTCTTCTCGTAGGAAAAGACATGGCTTGTCCTTAAGTATAAATTGTTTTTCTCTCATTGGAAAATCTCAAGACCAAAATCAATTCTCTTCCCTCTTTAATTTGCCTCTTTCCAACAAAACCTTCTACTATGTGTAGGGCGGAGCCCTGGTGACATAGTGGTTGTTTGGCTGCTAACCAAAAGATTGGCAGTTCGAATCCACCAGGTGTTCCTTGGAAACCCTATGGGGCAGTTCTATGCTGCCCTATAGGGTCGCTGTGAGTCGGAATCCACTCAACGGCAATGGGTTTAATGGGTTTATGTGTAAGGCACATAGCTGCCCTGGAGAAGCTGACAACATCAGGAGGGATTCTGTCCTGGTTCTCCTAGGATAGACTGCTTAGTTCTCTAATCAGAGAGGGGGAGGAGTAAGGATGGTTGGGGAACCAGACTGCCTGGGTTTGAATCCCAGCTCTGCTCCTTACTAGCAGTGGGACTTTGGGAAAGTTATTCAATCTATCTATGCCTCAGTGTCCTAATCTACAAAGCGGGAGTTATAGTAGTTTCTATCTCACTTGAGTTGTAAGGATTAAATGAGTTAGTACATACATAATGCTTAAAATAATGCCTCTCATGTAAAAAACCAGTTGCTGTTGAGTCAACTAACTCATGGCGACCCCATGTGTGTCCGAGTAGAACTGTGCTCCACAGGGTTTTCAATGGCTGATTTTTTTGGAAGTAGATCGCCAGAACTTTCTTCTGGATGTCTCTGGGTGAACTTGACCCTCCAACCTTTTGGTTAGCAGCTGAGCCCATTAACCATTTGCACCACCCAGGGACTCTGCCTGTCATATAGTTACTGGTTCTCAGCAGTAGCAGCAGCCTCCTAGCTCATGGGACAGCCAGTAACATAAGGACTGAAATTCCATCCCCTCAACATGGCTAATTATGAGTTGTTTTGTGTCAAAGATCCAAAAGAATTTTGGGTTCTTTGCAAATTTTGATTATCCAGACAAGGTCCAACAGTATGGAAGACAGAGAGAAGATGGTACCTTGATCTGGGACCCTTTTCTGTTACCCCCTACACCTCATATCCCTCCCCCTTGGATGCCTGAACTTCCACTCCTTTCTTATGGTTCAAAATTGGCTCTGGTCTCATGAAGCCTGTAGTTAGGGAGGAGAAATCTAGAAGAGTGCTCTCTGCCGTTTTCCACAGCAAGTCCAGTACTAGCCTCTTTTCTTCTCTGGGGGCTATCTGGATGAAGGGCAGCAACCAGCCAGAAATGGTGCCAAAACATCATATACCCTGGCCCAAACCCCTGTCTTCTTGTGCAAAGGGGTGATTTCATATTGAGTGATTCAGTCCTGACCTATACAAAATGGCAGGCGTTGGTTCTCCTCATGAGCCCAAGATGGAATGAGGGACAATGGATTCAATTACATCATGAAAGACTGAATTTAGAAACAATGAGCTTTCCAACTGTAAGATTTTTAAATATTGATTTCCTAGTGTCTGATGGAATGATGAAATCTTTCATGAAGGACTGTCTGTAGGTAGGGTGGGGGACTGAATGGCCTTCAAGGTCTACGTTCCATTCCTTTTCCACCCATGCAAAATAGCAATGACACCACAGCCACGCCCTGGGCTCCTCAGTCATACTGCTATGCTCCCTACTAGGTCTTGTCAGTCCCCATGGTCAGGCAGGAAAAGAGGTGAACAAAAGAGGTCAGGGGTGTAAACTCTCTAAGCCCGATTCATTTAGGCTTGGAGGTCCAAGAAGTGGTAACGTGTGATGAGAAGTACTAATCCCTTTCTAGAAACCGCCTTCCACCTAGCTATCCACATAGGTACAGTAGTAATAGCCACATTCCTAAAACCTATCCCCACTTGCTTAGTTACAGATGCCTGGTCCAGGAGCCACCTGATCCCAGCTCGGCCAAAATTCTTCACCAGGGATGGAAACTGGAATTGAGGGAGAAAAGAGACCAGTCCTTGTCCAGGTGACTGGACTGGTAACATGTACACTAGGGGCTACTGGAGACCATCTTTTCTACCCTGTGGAGTGACCAGGCAGCAGGGGGCCCCTCTGCAGCAAGAGAAAAGAGTGAAGCAGCACACCAAGAGGAGCCAAGACAAGACAGTCCTTGTGACATTCAGCTTCTGTGTTCTAGTTTGTTCCTAGGGTCCAACCATTTCTCTGGCCTCGAGCTTAAGAGAATCCTAGTACCCTTATAACAATATCCCCTTTTGGACTCACGCTGGTTACATAGGATTCAGTTCCTGTACCCAGAAGTCCTAACTAACACCAGTGGGAGAGACAAGTTGACTTCCAGGGGAGCCAACATCTCATCTAGACTTTGCATATGTGGTTGGTATGAGGTAGGGAAGGAAGGCAAAAGGGAGGAAGAAAGGAAAGGATTGGGAAGTTTGCCTAAGCGCAGCAGTAAAAGGTGCTGGGAGAGTTTGACCAGCTTAGAGATCAGGCCCCTTGAGAGGACGAGAATCAAAGGCCAGAGAAAACAGACAAGTTTACTAGGACCCAGCTTAAAAAGGTTCTAAGATGTTGAAGAGGGAGCTGGCAACAGGAGAAGAGGGTGTGTCCATACAAGTGAGTTAAGATCTCGAGGGAAAGTGGCAGGTGAGAGCTGCTGACAGAAAAGCTCGGGAGTCCTGAGCAGGCGGCCAGCAAGCTGACACATCTTTGAGCTATGTTCCCAGAGGCCAGCCATTGTTCAGGGGAGAAAAAGCCTTGCCATCATTCTCCTGCACTCACCAAAGCAAATGGGGATTCTTTGGGGTCTTAGAGCCTCACAGTTCTCTCAGGCCAAGGGGTCCAATCTGCCCCTCAGAAAAACCTACCTCCCTGGCACCAATTCCACAAGCTAATGGTCTCTTTAAGGGTTCCTCCCATCTGTTCTCTAGTTGGCTGCAGCAGATGTTCTTTGTTCCTATGGCAACTAACCTACCACCCTTATTAATGGGTGTATTCCTAGTGAAGGACAGAGCACAGGCCTCTCCCCCACCAGAGTCGCTGGCCCTTATGCTGATTAGGGCTTGTTGATGGCATTTGCTGCACCGCAGAGGAACACCATAAACCCAGGACCCCTGAGAGCCGTGTGCCTGCTCATTAAGAGTCCAAATCTTGCCTGACCTAGAGATGACCCAGAAATGGAAGTCCCCATCTGACTGCACTTAGATGTTAGGGGGAGCGAGGATATCTGTGCCATTACCCAGGCAATAGACCATGTCTATCTTTCCAAGAAGTGTTAAAAGCCCACTGTATCTTCAGCAGATTGAATTAGCACTTCATTTGACCTTTCTTTCGTATCACTAATGAAGACTAGTGAGACCCCTAATTGAATTCTCCCTATTTCAAGCTTCACATCACTCTCATCTGTATCTGGCATTTGTGATCCTTCCACACAGTCCTCGTGTCAAGACCAGCCCCTATTCCAGCCAAGACTACCTTCCACAGCTCAGCAGTAGGTAGGGTCGCAGGAAGCACAGTGCATTCCATGGGTTCTGCACGGGAGTGGTTTTCACTGCTGGGGATGCTTCACTCACTAAACCCAACTTGACCCCATTCATTCTTGGCTCTCACAGCTCCCACAGAGCCAGCTGGATTTGACTTGTAAGCCACAAAGTTGACTGAACTTTAGTTTCCTCTTCTGAGTCTTCAGCCTGCTGAGATCCCAGAAGTCAACGTATAAACAAGAAGAGCCAATAATGTATCCTCCCAGTTGTGCAGACAGTGCCTTCTTCATCAGGGAAGATGCCAAAATCCAAGCTCTTCACCCCACCTCTAACCTTCTTCACTCACCCCTAGAGATGCAATGTGTGCCATACTTCTGAGGAAAGATGCTGGCTTTAGGAACAGACAGACCTGGATGAGTATCATGGCCAATGCATTAGGCAAGTCACTGATACTCTCTGAGCCCTAGCTTCCTCATCTGTAAGATGGGACTACTAATTCTTACCTTATGGGATTGTATGAAGCAATACAAGACCACCAAGCCTTAACAGCATTCCAAAATCCAGAAAATCTGAAAATTGGAAGTTTTTTCCTAACTCAACTGATGGCAAAACCTGACCTGACTTGAACCTATTTAGCAGCAAAGCGTGACCTAAGCTAGCACTGGACTCTTTATAGCCTTTATTTGTCCCACTTATGTCACTATGGACAAGTCTTGCTGCAGAAACATTAGTATGTTTGGTGACAGAGTTGCTTCAGACACCGCTGGAGGTTCGATGTAATACACAGTATGTGTACAGTGTTAGCATTCTACATCCACAGGGCCCCCGGGGATTCAGCTAATCAACAGTGGAGTTGAATATGCTACTCCTCCAGCCCCTGAACACAGGGGTTTCAGGAGAGTCACTAGAGTTATTTAAGCTAAAGATGTGGACAGCCCTTCAAAGCACTTGTCTCATCACCAATCTGGACGGAGTCCCTGGGTTCCTGCAGCCTTGGGCAGGCTCCCTGGGAGGTAAGTTGGCAGGGGGAAGGGGAGGTGATACAAAGACCAGCCCATCAGCATGTAGGAGTCTGCTGCATTTCCACCCAGGACAGAGCTGGCAGCAGTAGTGTGTTGTTGTTATTTGGTTGGATTTCAGGTATAGACATGCCTGGAGATTCTGAACATACCTCTCTCCTCCCCACCTCATTGGGCTTCCAGCCCTCTCTCCACCCTAACACCCTACCATCACCCCACAGCTCCACTGGCACCACTTAATGCCTAGAGGCGTTCCCAGGAGAATAAATGACTAAGCCACAGGGGGAACTGAGGGAAGCGGAAGTGTGTGAGGAACTGGACTGAAGGAGGGAAAAGATGCTGAGTATGAGGGGGATGATAAAGATGGGATGTTCTGAGGTGAGAAACAAGCACATCCAACACACAGCGGAACAGGTTTGGCGTGTTTCTCTTGATGCTATTTCATGGCCCCGGGAGGCTTTTAAAGTGGGAAACCAGCCCTGGTCAATAACAGTGTGCAATATTGAGCAATTCCTCTTCACCGATCTCTTGGCTTTTGTAGAACATTGCAGGGACTTACTAATGATTGTTGGGACTCTGGAACCCTTCCAAGGCACGGTCATCCCTGTGGGCTTCTCAGTTCCGACCCTGGATCCACTTTTTTTGAGAACACCCACCTCTACCCTGCCACCTAGAGCCAATTATCTGACAAACATACAATTGTACAATGTTGTTAGCTGCTGTCAAGTCAGCCCCTGACTCATGGTGATACAATGCAAAATGGGGCGAAATGCTTCCCGGTCCTAGGCTATCCCCATGATTGGTTGTGGATCAGACTATGGTGTTCCATAGGGTTTTTATTGGCTGATTAATAAACCTGCAATTCTGAAAGAGGCAGTAGACTCTCCTTCGCTGGGAGTGGTAAGGTCTACCTACAGTTCTTAGAAAGGTCCCACTATGCATCATATGGAGGCTTGCCTGTTGCTATCATGTTGAACAGGTTTCAGCAGAGCTTCTAGACTAAGACAGACTAGGAAGAAAGGCCTAATGATCTACTTCTGAAAAATCAGCCAATGAAAACCCTATGGGTCACAACGGTCCAGTCTCGTTGTACATGGGTTCGCCATGAGTTGGAGGCCGACTTGGAGGCAACTAACAACAACATCTGTCAAATGGGGGAACGGAGGCACGTAGAGCTAAATGAATAGGATGGTGGCAGTCAAATTCAAAACCCTCATTTTTCAGGTGAGGAATCTGAGGCCCAGAGATGGCAGTGAGTTGCCCAAGACCATACAGTGGGTGAGAGACAAAGTTGGTCCTGGAGTCCAGGCACTGTTTTCCATGGGCTCACCATGACAAGGATGGGGACATCTTTAAAGGTTCTAGTCAAGTCCTTGTTGACCTTCACACTGAGAAAAAGCCATGCTGAACAGTTAATACCTTCTGCCCTTCTGTTCTGAACATGTCAGAAGAGATTCTAACCTCCAAGAATTTGGCTGTGCTCCCTGACTCTGTCTGGGCCCCAAACTTCTCCACAGTCACGACCTAACCCTCACAAAGCCTCACTGGGGAAAGCCACCATAAGAAGTGACCAGTGATGGGCTAAGAGAACCATTGTCTTTTCCCAAAAAACATGGAGCCATCGGAAGGACTGTGGAGGGGTCTACAGTGTGGCAGCTCCTCAGATGGCAGAGATCTTCAATTTGCACTTCTTGGATCCTTTTTTACTTTGTCCTTTCCCCCCAGCTAGTTTGAGCAGATCTACAGTGTCTGTCATCAGGCGTAGATTTAGGTTTTTCCACCACACTCCTTTTACAGGCTGTGCACTTTACTGGTCCTTCACTACCCAGAAACCTCTGGAAGAAGAGAATCTCATGTGCTAAAGGACCACTGTTTCCTTTAGCAGTTTGTCCTACCTCTGTTTGCCTCAGGAAAGCTTCAGGGGCTGATACCCACTCCCCCAAATTCAACAACCTAAGCAGAAACTTGGAGTCCCTAGGTAGTGCAAACAGTTAACCCACCTGCTGCTAACTGAAAGGTTGGAGGTTCAAATTTACCCAGAGGTGCCTCAGAAGAAAGGCCTGGGGATATACTCCTGGAAAATCAGCCATTGAAAACTCTATGGAACACAGTTCTACTCTGAGACACACGGGTTCACCATGGGTCAGAATCAACTTAATGGCAAGTGGTTTCTGGCTAAGTAGAACCTCAGCTACCCTCCTAGGCTAGGAGGGCTCTTTTAGTAGTGCATGAAAATTGGGTAGAAATAATCAGAAAATTCTGTCTTACAAAGAAGATCCTGGGCATCTGCTTTCAGAAAAGGGGTCCTATAATGAACTTCAAAAAAGAGCATTTAATTCAATTTCCAGGTTGATTTCAAACTGCTTTTCCCCTAAAAGCTTTCTCTCATACAAGTCTGCACAAATGTACACACCCAACCACATGTTTCTGGCAGCTGGGGATCTGCCTGGGGATTCCCACATATTTGTTGCTATTCCAGACCTGAATCCTCAGAAGGTAGAAAAACTCACCCTAATGCCTCCAGGAGCCTCCAAATTTAGAAAAGCTGTAATCTGTATTCTTGAGAGCTTAAGGAGAGCCACCATTTTAAAAACTGATGTCAAGATTTTTAAGTGCCCTTGACTCTTGACCACCCAGTTAAAAAGGTATTTCCAAGTGATTAACATTGGGCACCAAGTCCCCAAATGTAAAATACACCTGATTCTGCTCCCATAATCTGATCCACAAATCCCCTTGGTCTGTGAAGAGCTCATTTCCAAAAGATGGCTGTGGGACGAGGAACTGGCTAGGAAGGACAGTCTCCAATCCCCGCCATACAGGACAAAGGGGAAGAGGAAGAGAGAGCACTTTCCTTTGCCGGTGGCTTCACCCCAGAGGTAGGAACCTCCTACAACTTAAAAATGGGGAGACAGAGAATCCACGACTGAGGTTATCACATTCCAAAGACCCACAAGAAAAAAGTAGTGGTAACAAGATCAGAATCCAAGTCTTCTGATTCCTACCCCAGGAATCTGCCGAAAAGAGCCCTATCAAGAAGATTCTGACTGTTTGGAGACTGTCTTGCCTGGAGGCAAGACTTGCATGGACCAGTAAAATTTGAAAAAATGAAATCCAAGGAACCAATATAAGGTTACCATTTTTTTATTTTGCCAAATAAGGACATTTCAAAAACCTAACCGACCATCTGCTCTCACTGTCAGTTCATGAAAAGAATAAGAAAGTCATAACCTCAAAATAAATATTTTAGCACATCTCCTGCCCCCAGAAAAACTCCTCTAAACTGAACATATTGGGCTTTCTGGAAAAAACAAAATCAGTACATTTTCTTTTTTTCTCATTTCTCCTCAGACTGGTGAATGCTGTCTGTCACAGGGCCAGATGACATTTCCATGTCTCTTTTAGCTCAAGCCTAAAAATTAAGAAAAAGACCCTAAGCTTTGGAGATGCAGATCTTTCCAGAAAATCTAAGCTGGGCAATACAGAAAGGAAGAGGAGATCCACAAGCATCCTATTCTTTGCATATGTAAAAGCACTCTGTCAGTTACAAAGCATGAACAAATGTTGGTTGTTAGTTTATAAATCGATTGTTCAGGGAGCATCTACCTCCAAGTTGGACTTCTCAAGCTTCTGTGAGCCCCTGAATTTCACTGTCCCCTTGCCTGTTCAAATTATCCATGGAGAAGAGAGAGGAAGACCATCTGCTATCAGATCAAGAATTATCTGAGAGATAAAGCAGGCCTCTGAGGGATTAGGAGCCCTGGTGGTGCAGTGGTTAAGCCTTCAGCTGCTAACCAAAAGGTTGGCAGTTTGAATCCACCAGTCAGTCCTTGGAAACCTATGGGGCAGTTCTACTCTGTCCTATAGGGTCACTATGAGTCCAAATTGACTCGAAGGCTATGGGTTTCATTTCAGTTTTCTGAGGGTTAGAGAACATCCAATCAGCACCATAATATAGGCCCATTGACGCCTTTTCAATTGTATGATTAGGAGCCCCAGGAATGGAGCACTGACTCTATTCCAGGGAGCTATTTTCCACTCAGCCTTCCCTAGGCTAGTGCTCTTTTCTCGTTACTCTGATACAAGGAGGCCCTGGGTGGTGCAAACAGTTAACGGGCTAACTGAAAGGTTGGAGGTTCAAGTACACCTAGAGGTGTCTTAGAAGAAAGACCTGGCAATCTACTTCCAAAAAATCAGCCATTGAAAGCCATACGGAACACAGTTCTACTCTGACACGTATGGAGTCGCCATGAGTCAGAATCAACTCAACAGTAACTGGCCTGATGCAGAAAGTATACGGAATGAATAAGCAGAGTGAAATAGATACCATACCGCGATGTGGAGGGGGGAGACACAAACCAGCACTGAATTAGCAGCTGGATCTTGATTCGAATCCTTGCCCTTCTGCTAATTAACCTTTAGCATCTTTCGGCTCCAGTTTCCTCTTCTGTATCGTAGGCATAATATTGGCCCTATCTTCTATCGCTGAGGGCAGAAACCAGGTCTTATCCCTCTTTACATACTCAATACCATGCAGAGCGCCTAGGAAAGAGTAGGTATTGGCAAACAGCTTCTGAATTGAGCCAGAGCAGGAACATGTAATGAAAGTGTACTCCAAGCTGGGAAGCACTGCATGACTGAGCAAAAGCAAGGGGTTATTATTATTCTGTTGACTAAAATTATGCACAGCATCATCTACCAAATATATAAAGACACTCGAAATTCTATTTGGAAGTAGCTGGTGATAAAAATAAAAAAATATTTTTTTAAATGCCCATAGTTTTAAAAATAACCAGACTGTACAACCTATTAATTATATTGCCTTACAAATGGCTATGTGATTGTCTCCCAGATTCAATTGCACTATAAGATTTCTTGTGCTGAAAATGTGTTTTCACTGCACTTCGCCTGGCCCACGTCGCTTCTCATACATCTATCTCATTAGACTCCAAAGTCAGTAGGCCAACCCTGGTCTCCTCACCTCTTCCGAGTTATATCTACCTATATGAGAGTTGAGATCCTAGGGCTGGCGGCAGATTGGGGATGGGTCAGAGTTTAGGACTCTCCAGATCCCTCTTTATTCTTTTCCCTTCCACCCCAAGCCTTACCCCCAGCTCTCTCCACCACTCTAGCTTCAGAAGCATTATCTCACCTCCCCAAATCTGCTTTTCAAAAGCCACCTCCAGCTTCTTGCTGAGCCTCATTCAGCTGGCCCACCCACCATTCCAGCCGGATCCTGCCTCACAGCAGGGCCTGTGACCAGGGAGGCTTGGAGTCTTGGCAGCTATGCCAGGCTGCCTGCCCACCAGCCTCTGTACATGATAGTTCTCCAACTCTGCTCCTTGCCACCAAGAAACACCAACACCACACAAACCCCAGAAGATGGAGCCACATTCAGCCAGCCTTGCCCACCACCCACCAATCTCCTCCCCACCCAAACATCTGCTTTCAGACAGGGTGCAAGTCCCCCCAGGCACTGGCCTCCATCCTGCCCAGTTCAGAGGAACTAGGAAGAAAGGGCTCTGGGCACTTGTCTCTCACAGCTTCGATTCCTGTAGGCCAGGTCAAGCTTATTCCACATTAAGCCCATGCTGGAATCCATACCAGTTACACCTTCCCCCCATGCAGACAGCTGCAGGACTTACAGTTAGCTTTATCAGGAGTGGTCCGAGGTCCTCCAAAAACCAGGGCTCACTCTACGGCCATTAGTTTTCTGGACACAGTCTTCTCTAAATACCCTCTGCACCCCCTGCCGTGACTAAAGAAATATTCTCATTCTAGAAGTCAGATATTTTCCCTAATTTTTTGATAGGAGACACTGAAAACCAAAAACCAAACCCATTGTCCTGGAGTTGACTCTGACTCATGGTGACCCCGTGCGTTATAGAGTAGAACTGCTCCATGGGGTTTTCTTGGCTGTAATCTTTACAGAAGCAGATCGAGGAGACCCTGAGGAAGATGGATAGTCACCGGACATTCTCATCTGGAGGAGGGAAAGAGGGGATCTATGAAAGGAAGGGAGGCAAAAGAAAAGTTGCTTCCCATTTAAGTGCCCCCAACATACACATATACACACACACATTCATTCTCTCTCTCTTCTGCATTATCCTTTTGCCAAACATGTGCATCTTTCTCCCTGGTCTTCAGCACTGAAGGTTTAGATAGCCCCATTCTTCCTCACCCAGGTCCCCAGTCCCCAGATTTTACCTTCCATGCTGGAAGAAGTCAGGACCCAACAGGGAGGCGCAGACTGCTAACTGGCAAGGAATGAAGCAATACTCCCGATCCAAGGAGTGGCGGATGCAGCTCCCATGAGAAGGAAGGAGAGGGGAGGGAACCTGGGAATCCAGACTCTCCCCAGCTTTCCAGGAAGGCTCTGGTGCCAGCTCTCTCCCTACTCCAGTGCTGACTGAAAACCAGGAAAACGTCTCACGTTAAGGCTGAGTCTGAAATCTGAAACTGCAGGTTGGCCGAGTCCTATATAAACACACTCACACCCCCAGCTCCACGGATCTGACGGCTTCCCGCCCTCGCGCTCCCCTCACTCCCCACCCGCCTGCTCCTTGGTAACGCCAGACAGCCCTCTAGCTGCAGCTCTTCCAGAAACCCTGAGCCCAGCCGAGCTGTGCAGGCAGGGAGAGAGACCTGTCCTGTCCGGTGCTGTCTTCTCCCAACCCTTCCGGCAGTCCTCGTACCTAAGTGGGGCTCAGGGTCACGAGAGGAAAGGTGATGAGGTTTCTAGCTTAGGAGTAGAGATTTGGGGACTCTCTCCACATCAAGGAAAAATATTCTCCAAGGGATCTGTCCGATTGCAAATAACTAGGTCTGGCGTATACTAACTGCTAAACTCATCCATCCTGTGACTTCAACAAGCAAGAGACATCCTCCTCTCCCCTCCTGTCCCCATCCCCTCTCCGTCCTTTCTTCTCCTCTCCCAGTTTTCTGCTGACGGCTCTTAGAGGGCTAACCCTTTCCCTTATGCTGCTACCAGTGGTAGAATCACCGTGACAACCGCTTCATTTTGCAGATGAAGGAGCTGAGGCCAGAAGATGAAATGGCTTGGCAAAGCCAGGACCAGACCCAGGAGTGACTCCCAGCCTGATTTAGCATCTTGGGTGGTAGCATGGAAAGAGGAGGCTTTAAAAGTCAGATGAAACTGTGCTTTGATACAACTTGATATAAACTGTTGAATCACTGATTGTAAGAAAATCACTTAACCTCTCTGAGCCGAAACTTCCTCGTTTGTAAAATAAGGCTAATGATAGAACCACAGAGAGTTACAAACAAGTAACAGCAGAAAGCAGTTGGCACACAGTAGGCATTCAGTAAACTTTGCCCTCTTCCGTCTGTTCACCACTCCACGCCACCTCTTATTAGCTTACTTCTCACTCAGAAGGTACCTGTCACACGCCTTTAGTATTTACTGTTACTTCAGGCGTCGGTTTAATGATTCTCGTTCATTGTCTTTATATCAGTCAGACTATTAACATTCGTAGTTTACTCTGTACAGTGATCTGAAGGCAATGCTTCCTTTCTATAAAGGAAGTCTTTGATCTACAGGCCGAGGTCACAGACAGAGATTGGCACTGAAGACCTTCCTGCAGATATGCCCTACCTCTCCATCTCCAGGCTGCAAGCTGCAGTCCTGGGGTCCAACCAGCCTTCACCCTCAGCTCAGCGTGTGTAACAACAATTTAGGATTGACCACCCACTCACTAAATCTATCATATTATCGATACAGAACAGTCTCCAAGATCCGGTGAATGAAAACAGGGAGGAAGGAGCATAGCAGTTAATTTAGTATGCTGCCATTTGAGTTAAAAATAATTTGTGACTACCAATATGATTATATTTGCCTAGAGCAGGGGCCAATAAACCTTTTCCTGTAAGCAGCAAGATAGTAAATCTTTCCAGCTTCTTGGGTCCAGCAGTCTCTGTTGGTTGCAACAACTCAACTCTGCCACAGTAGCACAAAAACAGCCATGGAAGACACATGAATGAATGAATGTAAACAAATGAGCATGGTGGCAGTTCCAGTAAAACTCCATTGGTGGACACTGGGGTTTGAATTTCATATCATTTTTACATGTCAAAAAAATGTTATTCTCCTTTTGGTTTTTTTCCAACCACTTAAAAATGTAAATACCATTCATAGCTCGCAGGCCACCCAAAAAACAGGCAGGGGGCTGGATTTGGCCCCCAGGCTGTAGGTGGTCAACCTCTGGCCTAGAACATCTCAGGAAGGACGCACGATAAACCGCTGACGGTGACTTAAAACCTCTCTTATTTCTACCAATGTCATCATAACTCTGTCAGTCAGACAGGTCAACCTTGACTCCTCCTTTCTTCACACAGCAGTAATCAGTATCCAAAATCTACTGGCCCAGTTCAAACTGGCTCAGCCCATTGCTTGCTAGGTGGCATCGAGTGGGCTCCGGCTCATAGCAACCTCATGTATAATGCAATGAATCATTGCCCGGTCCTGCGCCATCCTCACAATAATAGTAAGTATACTTGAGCCCATTGCTGCAGCCACTGTGTCAATCCATCTCATGGAGAGTCTTCCTCTTTTTCACGATCCTTTGCTTTACCAAGTATGATGTCTTTCTCCAGGGATTGATTCTTCCTGATAACATGTCCAAAGCAAGTTAAACAAATTCTTGCTAAAGTCGCTTCTAAGGAGCATTCTGACTGTACTTCCTCCAAAACAGGTTTGTTCATTCTTCCGGGAGTCCATGGTACATTCAATATTCTTCCCAACACCGTAATTCAAAGGCATCAGTTCTCCTTCAGTCTTCTTTTTCCATTGTCCAGCTTTCTCGTGAATATGAGGTGGTTGAAAATACCATGGCTTGGGTCAGGGGCACCTTAGTCATCAATTACACTTCCACACGGTCCTACTATATGTATGGTCTTTATCATTCAATTGTCATTTACATCCGGCCTTGTTTCCTCAGCTTCCGAAAGAGAGACTGAAGCTTTTGAAGTGTGGGGATTATTTATTGCAATTCCTTGTCTTCCCCTCAGCTCCTCCACGAGTGCCTTGCACCTAGTAGGAATGCAATAAACAGTCGCTTGATTGCTAATCTCCCCTCCTGCTAGAGAAGGTGTGGGATACAGGAAAAAGGTCCAGGCCCAGGGCTGCAGGAGTACCCACCTAGAGTAGAGGCTGCTTCTGAGACACTCAACGGTGCACGAAAGCTCACGGCCTTTGGGAAAGGTCGTAGGAAAGAATATTTGGGGACAGGGATGATGTTAGAGACTTATCCAAGTAAAAGGGGCTCTGCTTTGGAGAACAAAGTCAGGAAGCCCAGCAGCATTTTTCCCTAATTGCCGCCTCTGATGCCTTAGCCTGGTGGGGAGGCCCTCCATCCTCAGCTGGGGGGTTTTGGTGATCACAGAATCAGAGTCTCCCACATTTGGGAGGGATCTCAGCACTAAGGGAGCCTCCTACCCAATGCAGGAAAAGCCCTCACAGCACCCATGAAAGCTGATCATCCACCTGCTGCTCCAACCCCTTCAGGGCCGGGCTGCTCACTGTTGTTGAAGGCAGCCTATTCCATTGTTGACGAGCACTATTAGAAAGCTTTACTGCTTCCACCCACTGTTTCTAGTTCTGGAACTAAACAGATTAAGACTTCCTGAGTGGGTAACAAAAAACGAATGATAATCGCCAAATATAATAGAGTTTTCAGATATTTCCCCCCTCCAAGATGTTCAAAGGGCTTTTAGAGACACAATATCATTGACTCTTTGGAACTGGAGATACCTTGGCTCAAATATATGTATTGAATGAAATTGAATACAGTCCCTTCTCCCTACTTCCCAAAATGAAAGCATTCAGGTCCCACTATAAAGGGAATTGTTTCATTTCTTTATAGAAGGAAACTTTGCAACCACTCACAGCAATATGAGTCCTAAAATCCTTAAACTCAGAAAATGCATCCTAAGATCTAGACTAAATTCGCATGCTGGCGTATGTCCAAGGTCCCTGGCTGGTGCACACGGTTTGCTTTTGTGCTTGACTGCTAACCTAAAGGTTGCAGTTTAAACCCACCCAGCAGCAACACGCAAGACAAGGTCTGGTGATCTGCTTCCGTTAACATTATAGCCAAGAAAACCCTACAGAGCAGTTCTACTGTGTAACACATGGGGTCACTATGAGTTAGAATCAACTGGACAGTAACTAACAACAACAGAGCATGTCGTCTGGTCTCAGCCCATTCTTCATCCTTACTTCTCACAGTAGGCAACAGCTTGGTGCTACATGGTAGCAGTGCTAACACGTAACATTTGAGTGCCAACTATTGAGTTGCACTGTTATAGATACTTTCTACATATTGCCTCATTTCATTCTCAAGAAATTCTCTTTTTCTCTGAGGTAGGTCGTAATATTTCTGTTGGACAGAATAGGGACCTCATGATTAGAGGAGTTCGCTAGCTTCCCCAAGGTCCCACAGCCAGTAGGTGACAAAGTCAAAATTCAAAGCTAGGTCTGTCTGGCTCAGTTTTTTCCCTATAATCCAAAGCATCTATGAAATGGGCAGAAGTGATTATTTCCATTTCCCATGAAAAGAAGCACTGAAGAGATAAACAGCACACAGCTACCCTGTAGTGTCTGGCCAGATTCCACCCTCACAAGGCCACCCTTCAGCCTGGGTGGTGCAAATGATTATTACACTCAGCTGCTAACCGAATGGTTGGAAGTTTGAGAGGCACCTCAGAAGAAAGGCCTGGCGATCTACTTCAGTAAAATCAGTCATTGAAAACCCTATGGAGCACAGTTTACTCTGACACACATGGGTCGCCATGAGTCATAGCGAGCTCGATGGTAACTGGTGTAGGATGGAGGAAACGGGACTAAAGATGATCCCAAGCCAGGATGCCAGCATCCCAGACTCCCCCAACCACTGCTGGGGCAGAGTAGAGCATCTCCCTGGCTAATACATGGCACACAGCCACATGCTTTCCCACAATGCACCTTTGAAGGGCCTAGCTCCAGGTCTCACAACAGGGCTATGGAGTTCAGGAGCTCATGAAGCATGGCATTGTTTGGGCAGCACAAACACATTTACCTGGGGCCTGGCACATTTTCTCTGCAGCCCTGCTTTTGGTAAATATTTGGCTGACTCACCAGAGGGAGGTTAGGGGGCCTCGTTGCCTGATATCCCAAGAGCCCCAGTTCTAGGAAGCTGAGCCCCACAGGAGAGTGCTGAGGACAAGCACAGAGGAATCACAAATGCTTCAGCTGAGCCACCCCACTTTCCAGCCATCAGCAGAAAATTACTGACATCAGTTTGCCTTTAGTACACTCTCTGAGAAGCTCTGAACAATTGCAGCAAGGTTCTCAGCCCTTTATCAAAACTCAGCTTCAAATCCCACACACACGCACACCCAAAACCAGTTGCCATCAAGCCGATTCCAACTCATGGCGGCCCCACGCGTGCAGAGTAGAACTGTGCTCCATAGAGCTTTCAAAGCTGTGACCTTCCAGAAGTAGATCACCCAGGCCTTTCTTCTGAGGCACCTCTGAGTGGGTTTGAACCGCCAGCCTTTCAGTTAGTAGTCCAGCGCTTAACTGCATCACCCAGGACTCCTTACAATGGTTCCTAATTGTCTGTCCAGTCAGAATGTAGAAATACCCAGTGATATACTCCTTCACCCACAGCTCCCTGCCTGGTTCTCTGTCCAACCCAACTTGCAGGGTGCCTGGTAAAAGACCTGGTAGCCCGCCAGCTCCAAGCACCTACCTCCAGAAACACACCATCCCTGGGCTCATCTGGCCTCAGCGACTCCCTGGACACAGGGTTGACCCTCCCCATTTCTCAAGAAGGCAAACCACAGCCAGAAGGTTGAGGCTCACACGGGGTGTTAACACTGGAGACAGAGACAGGCCAAGCCCATTGCTTCTCTTCTCCATCCCTGGAGAGAAAATCCCCACTCTCACTGAATCTCTATATTGTGTACTGGCCCACGGAAATTACCTGATGCCCTATCTCCACTCCCCCTCATTCTCTGGGGGCTGTCCTTGGGGCCTTCACCAGGCACTCTGAAGCCACCCACCCCTTTATCTGTCATGTCCCTAGGAGACGTGGTCATTAGCAGGGAGCACCATGTAGGTGCCTAATTAAGAAATCACCAGCAAATGCAAAAACCTGTTCAAGCCACCGCCACAGAGCACCCACCGGGGATCCTCTTACAGCACCTCCCTCCCCCCACCCCGGCCTTCCTGGAAAGGTCCCTATTGTTTGCCTAGAACACAGAAAAGTGTCCAATCCTGCCCTCCTACTTATCTGCTAGCACTGGCTTCCTGGCCTCTGCACAACCCCAGGGGTGCTAGTCACATAGAGCACAACATAAAAGGTGTCCCCAGAACTGGAGGACGCAGCAGCCCCAGCTTGGTGGGAAAGTGAAGGCCCCCAGACGGGAAGGATGGGGTCTTCTGAGAGGCTATCCCCTTACCTGGCCTTTTGAGGCATCCCAGAGCCATGTCCTGCAGTCCTAGCATTTTGGGGTCAGGGCATAGGAAGCAAGATGCCCTTGGGGCAGGATGGTAGCAAGGCGGCAGAGGGTGGAGGTGGACGTGTGAGTGGCTCAGCCGCACTCCACCCACCTGTGTCTCCCAGTCCTCTTTTCTGCACTGTACACTCACCTGTTCCTGTTTCTCCCCTGAAATGGAATGTTCCACTTGCCCCAGAAGCCAGGGGGAGGAGGGGGAGGTGGAATTCTCTGTTTAAGAAAATCTTTCTTTATTAGAAGTTTAGGTCTCTGAGATTCCATCAGATACTCCCGAGGATAACAGGTAGAAGAAACGGGCCAAGGGCAATGGCAGAGGACTCTTGAAGACAAGACAGACTCTAGCCAGCGAGCACTCCCCCTAACCTGGGAATGGTCTACCCCAAGAGGCTGGAGGGGAACAGACAGCTGCTGCCTCCATAGCTCCTGGCAGATCCCACTGTCAGGTGTCAGATGGGTACTCTAAACTGAGATAGAGTCGGAAGCAGTGAAACCCCCCTGAACCTCTTCTCCTGCCCCCTCCTTAAATCTTACCTTGTCTTTCTTCTTCTAGGCCCTCATCTCTCGGCCCAGAGGACTTTATCAACATCATCTCTTACCTTCACCATGGAGCAGGAGGGTGGAGATGCCTGAACTGATGCCCAGACACTTTTCAAAAGGATGCTACTAAAGGCCAGTATTGGAATGGGTGAGTGGTGGGTGGGGGCAGAAACTCAAGGACAGATACAGGCCTTCTAATTCCATGGTGGCTCCAGTTACCCAAACCCGTTCCCCTGGAAGTGGCACCTGTATCAATGCAGGCCTGTGCCCTCAAGTGCCCAGGGACTCTGTCAGCTTGGCCCCAACCCTGGCATACACTCCTGTTCCACTAAGATATGTGGGTTCTCTCTGGCAGAAATAGGAGAATGACTTCTCTTTCCAGTCGCTGAGCCTGGTCCAGCTGTTTTCCAACTCCTATGAGACAAACTATGGGGTCATTAGGGGTCGGAATCGACTCAACGGCAATGGGTATGGTTTGGTTTGGTTTAATGAGACAAACTGGATTTTGATTACAGCAGGAAAGATTTAGGTTAGACACCAAGAAGCGCTTGGAATGGGTGAGAAAAGAAGTTTAGGATTCTGCCCTTGGGCTTTTAAAATAAAAGCCGAGTTCTCCTCTGTAGGGTATAGTTTAATGTAGCCTGTTTTCATCACGTTACTCTCTTGCTCAGAAATGTTCAGTGGTCGCCCCCTCCCCTGCCAGCTGCACAGTGGCCTAACTCCTTGGCTTGGCATTCAAGGCCCACTACCACGCATCCCCATTCATCTTGCCAACGTCATACTCCACTGCTCCTGTGTGTAAGAATTCTAATCCACCTGGACTGAGCTACTCATTATTTCCAAACAGGCCTTAGGCATCCCCGCTTTTGGCCATGCCAGTCCCCCTTCCCTCTCCGCTAAGATGTCCACTCCTCTCCAGCCATTAGAGCAAGTCATCCCTTAAGGCAGCAGATCTCAGCCAAACTTATAACCTAGGCAATTTTTCCAGAAATAGATCCCCAGACTCCATCCCAGACACCTATTGAATCCAAATCTCCTGGGGAGGGGGCGGGAGGTGACAGGGACATTGCTTTAAGGCCGACCTCAAAAGCCATCTCGTCCAGAAAGCTTCTGTTAAACACACCCAGCCCACAGAAAGCCCCCTCCCTTGTGAAGTTACAGGCACGTAATTGGTAATTTGGAGTCCCTGGGTGGTACAAATGGTTAACTTGCTCAGATTCTAACCAAAAGGTTGGAGGTTCAAGTCTACCAAGAGGTGCCTTGAAAAAAAGGTCTACTACTTCCAAAATTAGTAGAAAGGTGATCTACTTCCAAAAAAATCAGCCATTGAAAACCTTACGGAGCACGGTTCTACTCCAACACACATGGAGTCACCATGAGTTGGAATCGACTCAGTATTAATGGTGGTGGTGGTGGGACATTTACTGTGTGTTTACTATGTGCCAGGCACTGCTGGAAATGCTCTGCTTATGATCTTGTGTACTCCTCATAACTAAATGAAGTTAGGAGGGTATTTGGGGGCCACACTGTGGAGTCCTATGACCCACATAACACAATGCACAAAGTAGGTCTTGCTCAATAAATATTTTCTCACTGATCAATAGATAAAAATGATCTTTGAAGGTTCACTCCCAGCGAGAGGAAGCTTGGAGTCTTCAAAAGCAAGGATAGCTCTGAAAAATATTTTCCTAACTTTTTAAACTATTAAAAGAAACACCAGACTGGAGAGGGGAGGAAAGGCACTGGCTGGGTAAAAAGCCTGGCGTCCTCGATACAGGATGTGAAGAGAGGGCATTACAGGCCCCACGAGAAACCCAAGCCAGGGCTGGGAGACAGCTGCCCTGAAGGACAGCTGTGGATGGCTCAGAATAGGGGCATGGGAGAAATGGTCTCAATGGTGGAGGGGAGTCTTCATTATACCCAACCTTCCCGGATGTCCTTGCTTCAATGCCAGTTGAGGATGCTCCAGAGCTGTCAGAGCCTCTATGCTTATCTTGTTCTTCCTCCCCCTTCAGAAGGTGCAGTGCCTTGGCTAACTTCTTCCAGAGAGATGGAGGTCCCTTCTAAAAGGTCACAACTTCCCTTGGTTTCCATCTTGTCTAGCTTCCCAATCTTTGCTTTAACCTTTTCTGTCTAGCTGGAATTTAAGTTCATTCCCCTCAGGGGAAGTTAATACAGATATCAAACTTACTGGGGTAAGCCTGATACCACAAAGCAGATGAAAGCCTTGTTCCTCATTTCTTTGGCCTACAAGTTGGGATATCCCAGGGTGGAAATTATTCTACTGTATTTCACCAGTACGGAACCAAGGCTGAAGAACAGAGAAGCCAAATGATGAACCACAGAAAGGTGGTAATTGCCTCTTTGTATCCGCCTTCTTAAACATCTCCAAGGTTAATACAGAATCACAAAATCAACCATGGGCTCTGTAGCTGACATAACTGGAACTAGAAGCCAGGAAACCTGCATTATAGTCTTCCCTGAGCCTTGGCTGAATCATTTAACATCTCTGTCTCAGTTCCTTCATCTGTAAAATGGGAATGGAATTTATATTCACCAAATTCACATCTTGTGAGCATTAAATAAAAAAAATGTTTCAAAAAGTTTAACCTAAAAACAAAACCTAAGGTACTATTGGGGTTCACTGGAGGGATATTACTGCTGATACCAGCTGGATCTTGGCTGAAAGCAGAGAATACCAGAAAGATGTTTACCCTTGTTTTACTGACTATGCAAAGGCATTCGACTGTGTGGATCATAACAAATTATGGATAACACTGTGAAGAGTGAGAATTCCAGAACACTTAATTGTGCTCATGAGGAATCTGTACATAGATCAAGAGGCAGTAGTTTGAACAGAGCAAGGGGATACCGCATGGTTTAAAATCAAGAAAGATGTGTGTCAGGCTTGCATCCTCTCACCATACCTATTCAATCTGTATGCTGAGCAAATAATCCGAGAAGCTGGACTATATGAAGAAGAATGTGGCATCAGGATCAGAGGAAGCCTCATTAACAACTTGTGATATGCAGATGACACAACCTTGCTTGCTGAAAGTGAAGAGGACTTGAAGCACTTACTGATGAAGATCAAAGACTACATCCTTCAGTATGGATTACACCTCAACATAAAGAAAACAAAAATCCTCACAACTGGACCAATAAGCAATATCGTGATAAACAGAGAAAAGATTGTAAGTTGTCAAGGATTTCATTTTACTTGGATCCACAATCAATGCTCATGGAAACAGCAGTCAGGAAATCAAACAATATATTGCATTGGGCAAATCTGCTGCAAAAGACCTCTTTAAAGTATTCTTTAAAGATGTCACCTTGAGGACTAAGGTGCGCCTGACCCAAGCCATGATATTTTCAATCACATCATATGCATGGAAAAGCTGGACAATGAATAAGGAGGACCAAATAAGAATTGATGCCTATGGCGTTGGCGAAGAATACTGAATATACCATGGACTTCCAGAAGAACGAACAAGTCTGTCTTCAAAGAAATACAGCCAGAGCGATCCTTGTAAGTGAGGATGGCAAGACTTTGTCTCACATACTTTGAACATGTTATTAGGAGGGATCAGTCCCTGGAAAAGGACATCGTGCTCGTTAAAGTAGTGGGTCAGCAAAAAAGAGGAAGACCCTTGACGAGATGGACTGACACAGAGGCTGCAATAATGGGCTCGAACATAACAATAGTGAAGATGGCGCAGGACGAGGCAGTGTTTCGTTCTGTCACACATAGCATCACTGTGAGTTGGAACTGACTCAACAGCAACAACAACAACAAGGTACTACTGAGGAGTCCCCAGGTGGTGCAAATGGTTAACATGCTCAGCTGCAAACGTAAAGGTTGCAGGTTCAAGTCCACCCAATGGCTCCTTAGAATAAAGTCCTGGAGATCTACTTCTGAAAGATCAGCCATTGAAAACCCTATGGAGCACAGTTCTACTCTGACACATGTGGGGTTGCCATGAGTCAGAGTCAACTCCACAACAACTTTTTTTTTTTTTAAAGGCACTAGTGATAGACCATTAACCGCCTCATAAAGTAGACTCCCAGGAATTTCCCCACGTCCTCAGCTCCAGGCAATAGCTCCAGGTTGGAAAGCCAGGCCTCTGCAGAAACTGCCTAACCAGGAGCTGACAGCCCAAGCCAGCTGCAGCCTTAGCCTCTTTGGCCATCTCTGAGGGTCTGAGTACATTCCTTTTAGAGGTACCGTCTCATCCATCTCAGAGCACCACCAACATGCCCAGCTAGATCTCCACCTCGTTTTTGAAAAGAGGCCACACCGAAGCTGTCATTTCTTTTTGTCCCCCCACACCCCCCTGCCCATGAGTTTCCTCTCATTACACCATCTCCCTTTCTGAGTGGACTCTGTGGGGCAGTGTCTTTCAAACTGTAGTTTTTGACTCTTTAGTGGGTTGAGAAATCAACTTAGTAAATCAAGATTGACATTTTAAAAAATTTAACGGAACAGAGTAAAAAAAATCAGAGTGCACTGCACCTGGTAAGAGGAAATGATACCTCTAAATACAGAATAGGTAAGTGGTAACTTTGGTGAAGGGTAACACAGTACACAATACTGGGAAAGCCAGCACGACTTGTTCAGGGAAGGTCGCGCACACTCCATAGACAAATCCAAACTCCCTGAGGGACCAAATTACTGGGCTGAGGGCTGTGGGGACCACGGTCTCAGGGAACATCTAGCTCAACTGGCATAACATCGTTGATAAAGAAAATGTTCTACATTCTACTTGGGTGAGTAGCGTCTGGGGTCTTAAAAGCCTGTGAGCAGCCATCTAAGATACTCCACTGGTCTCGCCCCTTCGGGAGCAAGGGAGAATGAAGAAAACTAAAGACACAAGGGAAAGAAAGATTAGTCCAAAGGACTAATGGACCACAACTACCACAGCCTCCACCAGACTGAGTTCAGTACAGCTAGATGGTACCCAGCTACCACTACTGACTGCTCTGACAGGGATCACAATAGAGGGTTCCAGATAGAGCTGGAAAAAGATGTAGAACAAAATTCTAACTCAGAAGAAGACCAGACTTACTGGCCTGACAGAGGTTGGAGAAACCCCAAGAGTATGGCCCCTGGACACCCTTTTAGCTCAGTAATGAAGTAACTCCGGAAGTTCACCTTCTAGCCAAAGATTAGGCAGGCCCATAGGACAAAAGGAGACTAAAGGGGCACATCGGCCCAGGCGCAAGGACTAGAAGGCAGGAGGGGACAGGAAAGCTAGTAAGAGGGAACCCAAGGTCAAGAAGGGAGAATGTTTATATGTCATGGGGTTGTTAACCAATGTCATAAAACTATATGTGTACTGTTTAATGAGAACCTAGATTGTTCTGTAAACCTTCATCTAAAGTACATTTAAAAAAAATTAAGAACAGATAATAAAAAAAAAAGACTGATATGTTTAAACACATCACACACACACGCATTATTAGAATCCTGACTCAGCCACTTACTTAATCTTTCTACACTTTAGTTTTTTCACCTTCAAGATGGAGACAGTGACAGCACCAAGCTCATAACGTTGTTGTGAGAATTACATTACTTAATATAAATAAAGCACTTGGAAAAGCACTTGGCACAAGTGCTACATAAAACGTTATTTCATATATTTATACACAAACACATGAGTGTGTGTGCACACATTTGTGTGTGTATATCCTTGCTTACCAAAACCAAAACCAAACCTGTTGCCATTGAGTCGATTCTGACTCCTAGGAACCCTATAGGGCAGAGTAGAACTGCCCTATAGGGTTTCCAAGGCTGTAATCTTTACGGAAGCAGACTGCCACATCTTTCTTCCGTGGAGTGACTAGTGCGTTCAAACTGACAACCTTTTGGTTAACAGCCAGTGCTTAACCACTGTGCCACCAGGGCTCCTTGTATCCTTGCTTACAAGGTAAATATCTTCGTGTAGTGTGGAGAAAAACATTGAAAGTTAGCGCTGTGAGAGAAGCTCACAAGTGTCTTTCCAAGGACAGTATATGCTTAGAGTCAGATTTCCAATTCTCAGAAGGTTTCACGAGTGTTTGTCTGTACCCCTAGCTTTAGGGAAACAGGTGATTTGAGGAACAGTGGCTGGGCAGAGGGTGGATATAAGCATCTGAGAGCACTGTACTTAGAGCTTTTCAAATTCACTCGTTTAATCTACATATAATGGTTTGGGTCAGACACATTTTAGTAATACATACATATAATCCTATGGGGTGTGTATTACTATTACCTCCATCTTACAAGTGAGGAAAACAAAGCACAGAGAGGTTAAGTAAGTAGCCCCAGGTCATACAGCTAATAAGTAGCAGAGCTGGGATTTGAACTCTGACTCCCAAGTCTGTACTTTTAACCATTACACTACAGTGTCTGTTTCCTTTAAATGCCAAACTTCTTGCATGGAGGGGGAAGCCAGATCTAAGAAGATTCTGGCACTGAGAAGCACCCTTTTTGTGAGACGGGTGGCTGCATAACACTCACTCACCTCAGAACCACAATTTAACGTTCTGATGGCTTGGATTCAGGAAACTGCACCTCCAGGGTCCCATCATAAAGTCCAGAGAGTTCTACTACAATAGTTTTAGATAATGAACTTGGTTAATGGGGCTCGTAACCATATAATGTGCTGAATACTCGATTAATTTGAGCAGTATAAACTTGACTACAAAACCAACCAAACCCCCTGCCATCGAGTTGATTCCGACTCATAGCGACCCTATAGGACAGAGTAGAACTGCCCTATAGGGTTTCCAAGGCTGTAATCTTTACGGAAGCAGACTGCCACATCTTTCTCGCGCTGAGCGGCTGGTGGGTTCGAACCGCCAACCTTTCAGTTAGCAGGCAAGCACTTAACCACTGTGCCACGAAGGGGAGCGGAAGTGTGAGTTGGCTAACACACCTCAGACTAGGCAAAGCACATGCCTTTGGTTTGGATCTTGCCATTCTGTGGTAAGCCTCAAACATTTTTTAACAAGCGGGAAACTGAGATCAAGAGAGGTTAACGGATTTGCTCATGGTCACAACTATGAGCAAATATGTGTGGGTGGGTCACATCAAGGCCAGGCTCCTTTTGGATTTGGTAGGAAATTGTATGCCCCCCATAAATCTCCCATTCCCACCCAGACAGGAGTGATTCCTCCCTCACTGGTGCTTGCTCTGTAACTCTTATACAGGTATTTCTGAGTCATGCTTACCATACTGCAGTTACTGGTTTATATGTCTGTCTCCCCCATAGTCCTCTGAGTTCCTTGAGTACAGAGATCATGGTTTATTCGTCTTTGCATTTCTATATCTGCATATAGTGATTTCTCAATAAATGTTTGGGGAAGAAAGAGAGGGAAGAGAATGAGGGAGGGAGGGAGGGAGGGGTGGAGATATTGGGGGTCAAGTGGTGGGGTCTCCCCAGTTTATGTCACAGGCCTGCATGTTCCTAAATCCGTTCCTATAATCCAGGACAGGACAGAAAGAAAGATAGAGGGAAGGAGGAAGGGTGGGTGAGCAGATAGCAGGAGATAATGATCATCTCAAGCCAATGGAACTGGACCCTGGCAAATCGCCCTCTGCTGGTCTAACTCCAGCTGGGACGAGGCTGGAAACAGGCCGCCCCAGTAGAGCCTGTCCCGGGATATAAATAAAGAGCACTCGTAACACAGTAGCACTTCAGCTACTGACGATGCTGCTGTTCCATCTTTCATCCTTCTTTCCTTTCCTACCTCAAGAACCTGAGCAAAGAACCAGCTGCCCCTTCCCCTCGGGGCCCTACTCTGCTCCACTGCCCCTTGTGCCTTCGTGTTCCCATCCATAAAATGGAGACTCATTTCTGTCCTGGGTGATGGGAATGGATTTAGGGGAATGGAGACCTGCCATACAAGCTGGGGAGACCCCTCCACTTGATCCCCCACCCTAGAGGTAGGGGTGAGCTTTAGGGGTGTTTCTGAGACAAGGAGCTTAAGTATCTGCAGCTGCTACCAGAGGAACCAGGGGAAGGAGCCGTGTTCCACCTGGATTCTCCCCGCCCTCCTCCCCCACCCCACACACAAAGCTCTGGCTCCCTGAGGTGCCTGTGAGGTGGGGAGGAGGAGCAGCTTCTGTAGGATGGGGCTCCTGAGCAAGCTCGGTCCCCACATGACTCGGAGAAGCAAGCTAGGAACCATAACTTAATAACTCGGCTTCTCTCTGGAATTTCCTTAGGGTGGAGCAGATAGGGAGACTTTTTGACCAGCCCTGATCAGACTGAACCCACTGCTCCTGCTCCTTTTCTGGAAAGTCCAGAGTCCCTGACCTCTCCCACATGGTCCATTACCCAGTCATCAGCCACTCACTCCATATGTGTGGAGACCTACCATATGCAGCTGACTGTTGATACAAGTAGAGTAATATCATTGACAACTTCAACAATCAACATCCATAGAAGCAGCAGTCCAGAAATCAAACTCGCATTGCACTGGGCAAATATGCTGCAAAAGACATCCTCAAAGTTTTTTTGGTTTTTTCTGTTTTAATTTTTTCATATAACATTTTTTTAATTGTAGTGAAAATATATATAACAAAAAATACACCATCTCAACAATTTCAACATTGACAATTCAGTGTCCTTCAAAGTTTTAAAAAGCAACGATGTCACTTTGATGACTAAGGTGTGTCTAACCCAAACCATGATCTGTTCAATTGCATCGTAGGCATGGGAAAGCTGATTAAGGAAAAAGGGAGACAGAAGAACTGACACGTTCAAACTGTGGTGTTGGTGAAGAATATTGAATGGACTGCCAAATGAATGAACAAATCAGTCTTAGGAGACATACAGCCAGAATGTTCCTTAGAAGCAAGGATGGTGAGACTTTGGCTCACCTACTTTGGATGTGTCATCAGGAAAGACCAGTCGCTAGAAAAGGACATCATGGTTGGTAAAGTAGGGGGCCAGCAAAAACAAGAGAAACCCTCCGTGAGGTGGACTGGTGCAGTAGCTGCAACAATGGACTCAAACATACCAACGACCATGAAGATGGCACAGGACCAGGCAACATTTCATTCTGTTGTACATAAGGTCACCATGAGTTGGAACCCACTCAACGGCAATTAACAACAACATCATCATATGCAGGGCATGTTGGCCCCGGCTGCCCTCACCAGCCAGGGAGACAGGCAAACTCTCGGAACTACACCTTTGGAGTATATGGGGGAAGGGCAGGGAGGGAGGCAGAAAGGGTTCTCAGCCTTCTCCAAAAATCCAGGATAATGCCTTTACACTCTGCAAATCCTGCCTGATCTCTTGTGAAAAACAACAAGTCCTCAAGCCAAGCCTGGCACATGCCAAGCTAGGCACCTGGCAATGAAGCAGGAAGCAATTCCAGGGGATCCTGTGGCATCTCCTCTGTGCCAAAGATCTCTGGGCGAGGGAGGAGGGAGGCTCCATCACACTGGGCTCTCTAAGCAGACAAGGCTGTTGTTGCAAGACAGAATGTGGCAGGGTGTTAGCCGGAGGCCACGGCCACAATGATGACCCTTGGGGAGGTCCACAAGGATAGTTGACGGAGTCAAGCAACATCAACAGGACAGTCCACTACATAAAGCACCACTTAGTGGAAGCCAAGGGCACTGAGCTCTCAGCTGACCCTAGAGATGGTGTGCTGTATACCCTCAGGCAGGCCACAAGCCTCTCTGATCTTCAGGTAACTCATCTGCCCGTGGGAAGACTCTCTCCCCTGCCATAAGTATGGGAGCAAGCAGAGGAGAAGAAGCAAACAGTGGTGCCCCCTGCCTGCTTCAAACTCAAAGATTCAATCCAGCCTCCTGGGCAGGGCTGTCTAGGCTCTTTGCAAGCTGGCCCACCTTCCAGCCTCCTGCCCTGCAACCCTTGAAGGGTTCCGTGTGCTTCACCCCCTGCCACCCTGATCTAGTTCCAGGCTCCACGCTGCCTCTATACCTGTGCTTTTGTTCATGCTGTTCCTTCTGCCCAGACTGTCCCCACCCCCCCCCCCCCCACACACTTTAAGATTCAGCCCAAACCTGCCGCTAACAGCTGTCCTGACTTCTGCCCCGGCGATCTTCCTTCCTCTGTGTCTGCCAAGCACTCTGCGCATGGGATCCTATTTTCATAGTTCTTTGTGTACAAGTCTGTCTCCCTTGCTAGACGGTGAACTTGAAGGGACAAGGACCATGTCAAATTCATCTTCCATTCAAGAAGCGTTTATTAAATGTCTGCTCTGTGCCAGGCACTGTCAGGTGCCAGGACACAAAGGAGAAAAAGACAGGCTCACAGTCTGGTGTCCTGGTGCTTAGGACACTGCAGGCACAGAGCCAGCCCCACCTGAAGGAGAAGTGGCTCCCGTAGCTCTGCAGTTCCTGCTCTGCCTCCTCCCCTTCAGGAGACTGGGAAGAAGAAACTAAAAACAAATCACCAGCATCACCGAGCACTTTACTCCATGCTCTGTAGGCACTGATGTCAGTACTTGAGATGCATCCTTTTCTTACCCCTCAAATCAACTCTCTGACAAAGGCATTTGTTACTCAGACTCTATAAATGACGAGGAGTCCCTGGGTGGTGCAAAGAGTTAACGTGATCAGCTGCTAACCTCAGGTTGGAGGTTCAAGTCCACCCAGAGGTGCCTTGGAAGAAAGATCTGGTGAGCTACTTCTGAAAAATCAGCCGTTGAAAAGCCTATGGAGCACAGTTCTACTCTGACACACATAGGGTTGTCAGGAGCCGGTTCTGACTCGACAGTAGCTGGTCTGGTTTTTTTAAGTAGATGAAAAACTGGTGCACAGAGGTTGAGAAACTTGCTCAAGGTCACAGAGTCGGTGGCAGAACTTGGATGTGACCTCAGGCCTGTCTGACCCCCTTGCCCTTAGTCTCAGGCTACCCAATTCAAGTACGTTAACATATGAGCAGCTGTCTGTGCCCAGGAGGAAATAATGACCTATTAACCTCAAGGCACTAAACTGTATGACTTTAGTCCTAACTGCCAGACACCCTTCTAGAAATTTTACAGTCCCTGCCTTTCCCATTGCAGCAGCAGCTCCCAGAACCCTGACAAGCCTGGCCGATCTGCTCCCTGCCCTGCCCTGGGAAGCCAGTGTGATCACATGCATGTCAGCATTGCCACCCAGTTGTTGTTACCTTCAAAGTGCCATTAGTGGACGGCAGAAGCTGGCTGCTAGGCAGGCAGTCCCAGGCCCATGAAGCCTCAACCGCAGTCCACATTATCTGGAGTTACCAAAGACCAGATTCCAGAGACCGCTTCTTCCCTTCATGGGGAGGCAGCACATAGCGAGCCTCCTGTGGTCTATGGCCCCACCAACCACAATCACACTTCTCAGACAGGTGTTCCCTCCTCCACTCTCCCCTACCAAGCATTTTTCTCCCGCAAAACCCACCTGTGGCTACTGCCTATGTAACCTCTTCTGCCTGGTCTTGGAGGGCAATATCCCTTATTCCTTTTACTCCTTTCTTCTGGGGCCCCCACTCCATCCAAGCTGATTGGCCCCAGGGATTTTACTCATGCCCGTCCTAAAACCCCTGTTAAATTGTTCACTACAGATGATCTGGTAAGTAAGGGAAGCACCGTGCTTACCTTGCCTATTGGATAATCCACTCTGGCTGTAACCTTTCAGAAGCAGATTGCCAGGCCTTTCTTTCAAGACACCTCTGGGTGGACTTGAATTGCCAATCTTTCAGTTAATGGCTGCTCGCTTAACTGTTCGCACCACCCAGGTGGCCTTCGCTAATAGCTATTTTTTTGAGTGTATACTGTGTGTCAGGCATAATTCTAAATGCAATTCATTTAATCTTCACAGCAACCTCTTGAGCTGGTTATTGTATCACCTTCCTTTTACAGATGAGGTGAAATATCCTGCTGCACAACAAAGTGGAGGACTTAGATTTGAACCTGGGCAGACTGACTCCAGAGCTAAGCTCTTGACCAAGTTAGCCAAGTTCATATGCTTCTGCCATCTGTATCACTCAGCTCTAATCACAAGTGTTCTGACTGGGTGTTCTGATAACAGGTGAGTGAGGACTGATGTCACACTCATGCCCCGGGCCCCAAGCTTCTGCAGGAGTCTCCATGAGTCACCACTGGCTGTAAAGAGATGGAATAAAACCCCAGCTGGCGGTGATGTGTTTCAGTTACACAAGGATTTCATCAGTCCTCTTCACTGGCCACATCCCATACTCCTGTCCCCCAAAGGGCAGTTCTTCTTGCTGACTTTGATTGCCAGGCAGTCCTGCTAAGAGCCAGGGTGAAGGATTTTGAAGGACAGAGGATGGAAGGAAATTTCTTTTTTATTTTTTCCCATACAAAAATGAATAAATACATTGTTATGTGATACTAATTGCTCTCCCCATACTGTGACAGCACACTCCTCCTTTCCACCCCTGATTTCCCACGTCCATTCAACCAGCTCCTAACCCTTTCTGCCTTCCCATCTCACCTCCGGACAGAAGCTGCCCGTTGAGTCTCTTGTATCTACTTAAGCTAAGAGGCACACTCCTCACGAGTATCACTTTATGTCCCACAGTCCAGTCCAATCCCTCTCTGAAGAGTTGGCCTTGGGAATTGTTTTAGTTCTAGGATGATAGAGAATCCAGGGGGCATGCTTTCCAGGGTTCCGCCAGTCTCAGTCAGACCATTAAGCCTGGTCTTCTTAGTAGAATTTGAGTTCTACACCCCACCTTTCTCCTGCTCCATCAGGGACTCTCTGTTGTGTTCCCTGTCAGGGCCGTCATTGGTGGTAGCCGGGCACCATCTAGTTCTTCTGGTCTCAGGCTGATGAGATCTCTGGTTTATGTGGCCCTTTTTGTCTCTTGGACTAATGCTTTCCTTGTGTCTTTGGTGTTTTTCATTCTCCTTTACTCCAGGTGGTTGGGACCAATTGATGCATCTTAGATGGCCGCTTGCAAGCTTTTAAGACCCCAGACATCACTCATCAAAGTAGGATGCAGAACATTTTCTTAACAAGCTCTGCTATGCCGATTGACCTAGATGTCCCCTGAAAGCATGGTCCCCAGGCCCCTACCTCTGCTACTCTGTCCCTCAAAGTGTTTGACTGTATTCAGGAATGGAAGGAAATTTCTAGTATCTCAAAAACCTATTGCCGTTGAGTTGGTTCCAATTCATGAGGACCCTATGTGTTAAGAGTAGGACTGCCCCAAAGGCTCTTCTGGGCTGTAATCTTTACAGAAGCAGTTCGCCAGGCCTTTCTCCCACAGAGCCACGGGGTGGGTTTGAATCGCCAGCCATTAGGTTAGCAGCTGATCACAAACTGCTTGCACCACCCAAGGACCTTCTGGTAGCTCAGCCAAGGCTGAATTAGAGGGCAGGGTTAAGGGGGGTAGAAGAGTGCTTGTCACCAGGGACAAAGACATGCTGAAAGGATTTATAAATAAGATAAAGAAAAAGGCCTCAATGAATAACCTCTTTATGGGGTGCGATGGGAAGGACTGGGCTAGACAATGGGAAAAGGAAACCCTGGCTCTGGCTATTTTTTGGCCACATCAGAGAGGAGGCTGATGCTTAGACGGGAAAGTCTCCACATCAATAAGATAGTCAAAGAGCCAAACAAAGAGAACTGAGAGATAATCCTCTCTGAGGCTGAATTTCTCTGACACAGTCTTCGTTGAGACAGATAAGATTCTGAAGAACTGATGTGGAGCAGGAGAGAATATCCCAGAAATCACAAAATTGAAGGTCTTGTGTCTACAGGTGCTGAATTGGAAGTCGATTTGGATCCTAATGTTTCTATCTGACCCTAGGCCAATAGCTCACTTAACCTTCCACAGACTTCAGGTTCTCCACTTATTAACAGGGCATTGTGTCACATGTATGTGTCTTCACAGGGACTGTGTTCGGGCAAAGGAGACCAGAGACCAGATAATGTTTGGCATTATTTACAAAAAATGAGAAATACAAGATCTGATCAGAGCGCTCAGCTTCAGACAGGCAGGAGCCACACCCAGGCTAGGCTTCAGCTGAGAGGCTCAGCTGTTAAACGATTGTCTTAGAGCTCCTGGGAGACAGGAGAGACCTGCCTCATGCCCTTGGGTGGGTGACATCTCTGCCCACTCATCTGTGAGTTTGACTGTCTGGGGTCAGCCCACAGAAGCTTAACGGTGGGAAGAAATGTTCCCCATGATTAAAACAATACAGAGAAATGCAAACCGGGTTTACAGGGCTGGTAAAGGGAGAATCCCTAGGGATAGGGTTGCCAACTGTCCTGGTTTGCCTGGGACAAAGGGCCTCACAGGAAGCAAGACTTTCAGGGCTAAAACCAGGAATGTTCTGGGAAAACCAGGATGAATTGGCCACACTGTCGAGGGACTTTTGGTAGAGAACGGATGGGCATCACGTGACGTCTCCATGCTTAGAGATGCTGGGAGCTCGGGTTCCAGGCTTGGGGGGCTGAGTGCCCAGATGCCCGTCCCAGGGAGCCTTTGGCATGTTGTCACTATGGGTAAGTCCCTGCCTGGCTGCGATGTGGTTCCTACCTCAGAAGATCTGGGTGGGTTTCCCTTCCTATCCGAACGGAGGACAAAGCATAGTTAGAAACTAGCTCATCACCGAGAAAGGTCCTAACTTACTGGTGTTTATCGGAGCAGCCTGTAACAAAGCTAGAGAAGGCCACACAGCAGAACTATGCTTGCTGCTGTCCCCAGAGGTCACTTAGCTCTGCAAGGCTTCAGTGGCCTGGGCGATCAGGGGCTGAAGGATGGGCAGGAGAAGAAGCGACAATAGCCATCCCCAGGCTACCAATGCAAACACAGCGGAGCTACCATTAAATTACAGACCAGGCTGAACGCAAAAAGGGGAACAGCCCCTTTGCCCAGAGTGACCTCCTTCCTCATCTGCCCAGCACCCTCCCTCAGGAGCCCAGCACAGTGAGCCGTGCTTCCCCTGGCCTGAGTCCACGTAATTTTCTCCTAAGCTGCTTTGTGCAGCAGGCTGCTGAGCCCTCGGCGTGTCCAGTCCTGCTGTGGCCGACTTTCTCTACAGCCAAGGGCAGCACCAGGCTCCAGTTCCATGCCCCCTCTGCCAGCTGAAATAGTGCCTGGGCTCCAACTGTGCCCTTGAGTTGGTGGAGACCAGAGAGCATGAGTGGACACTCAGCTTCTCTGTCTCTTAAAGGCAGCCCACCCCATTCCAGGCCCAGGAGAAGGAACAGAGCCTAAAACGTCAGGACTGAGAAAGCATCTCCTGCCTCTGCCAACTTACAGTCATTCCTTAATTCAGCACATGTTCTATCAGCGCCCACTGTGTGCAAAGCACTGGGAAAGAACCCAGGCTCTGGACCCGAGAAGGGCCAGGAGACCACAGAGAGATGAAACCTACAGGTCCTTCCCAACTCTCATTCTAACAACTCTGTGCTTGGCTGCCCCACTCCCGTCCCCACCCACCCCACTGAAGTGAGCATATGCAGAGAAATGGAGACATCAGGGAGAGAAGAGAAGCCAAAAGCATGGTTAATTCACAAAGCAGTGCTCTGTCTGATAGATAATCAGACAGACTGGTCACCTTACTACAAATTTCTGACAAACAGCTTTTGCTACCTGAGCTCCAAGTCCAACCCATAGGGACAAACTAGAGAATTAAAGGAGGTTAAGGATAAATGAAGGAGCCCTGGTGGTGCAGTGGTGAAGCACTCAGCTGCTAACCAGAAGGTTGGCAGTTCAAACCCACCAGCTGCTCCATGGAGAAAGATGTAGCAGTCTGCTTCAATAACAATTACAGCCTTGCAAACCCTATGGGGCGGTTCTATTCTGTTCTATAGGTTGCTATGATTTGGAATTGACTCGATGGCAATGGGTCTGGGTTTTTGGTTTAAGGACAAATGTGGACAACTGCCTGGGTGGTGCAAAAGTTTAACATGCTTGGCTACTAACAGAAAAGTTGGCAGTTCAAATCTTCCCAGAGGTACCTTAGAAGAAAGGCCTGGCAATCTACTTCTGAAAAATCAGCCATTGAAGATCCTATGGAGTGCCTCCTTTGCCATGAGACCAGAACTGGATGGTGTGCCTAGCTACCATTACTGAACATTTTGATCAAAGATTCTATAGCAGAATCCTGATCAAAAGGGGTAAATTGCAGAACACAATTTCAAATTCTTATGGAATCCAGACTTTATGGATCCATGGAGGCTAGAGGAACCCCTGAAACTATTGCCCTCGAACAATCTTAAACCTTAAACCAAAAATATCCCCTGAAGTCTTCTTAAATCCAATCAATTGTTTAGTTTAACTAGTAAAGAATATCTGCCTTCAGCATTATGCTCTTTTAAGATTTATGCATATGGGATCAAATTGACAACAGCAACTCAGAAGATTAGATCAGAACTTTAGGGGGCAGTAAGTGTCTGTTAATGGGGTAGGAACAACTCAGAAAATGAGGGTGAGAATGGTTGTACAACTTGAAGAATGTAATCAATGTCACTGAAATGTACATATAAAAACTTGAATTGGTGTATGTTTTTGCTGTGTATATTCTCAACAACAACAACAAAAAATAAATTGTTTAAAAAAGAAAAGAAAGAAAAAGAAAACCCCATGGAGCACAGTTCTACTCTGACACACATGGGGTCACCATGAGTCAGAGAACCGACTCTACTCGACAACAACCAAAGAAGGATAAATGCCATCAAGCCCCTTTTCCTTTCTCTTTGATGGGTTCACTCACTCATCCATTCGTTCAATACATATTTCACGTATTGAGCACTGAGCTAGACACTGGGACTGGGCGGGGGGCAGAGGGGCCATTCAATTCAACCTCACCCAGAGTCCACTTCCCCCATCATTCCCATTCTGGGTCCCTCCTGACTTCTGTGTCACCCATTCCTATATGATCCAAATGGGTCAAGGCTGTGCACCCTTGAACTCCACTCACGTCCCAACTGCAGGGCCCTGTGCTTAGGCGGGGAACAGTGCAGGCAGAGGAACTGCAGAGGGCCACTCAGCACAGATCCTCTGTGGAAGGAAATCGTGGACAAAGCAGCCACTTGGATTTCTGCCTCTCCCTCGTCTCTGCCCTCCCCCCTTCTCCTCTGCCTGGGATGGAAACCCCGTCACTCTCCACTCACATGCTTGAGTCACAAGGCTGGGCACCCAGCACAAGAAGTAGCTCAAGGATATAACAGGCTGAAGCCCTGTAAAACAGAAATACATATAACATTTCATTTTGTTCACTACATACCCTTATTCCTTTTCGATGCTGTTTGCCCCAGGGCTTCCAAACAGTTCATTCTAGTTTGAACCCCTGCTGAGAATTTGTATTTCTAACCAGTTCTCTGCTGAGAATTTGCATTTCTACCTCAGATATACTGAATCAGAATCTACATTTTAACACGATCCCCAGGTGATTCTTATGTATAACTTCCTGGGAACTTGTCAGAAACGCACATTCTCAGCAGGGGTTGGAAGCCCTAGCTTGCCCAGCCCTCCGACCTCTTCTTCCTACCTGCCTCCTCACTCCCTATTTATCCTCAGCTCCGTTCCTTTCTGTATCCCTCTCAACACCCACAAATGGTGTCTTATTGTCTATATTGCCTGGCACTTGGAGAGTTACAGGAGCTAAGCGATAAAACCCATTGCCATCGAGTCAATTCTGACTCATAGTGACCCTATAACAGTTGCTGTAGAATTGACTCTGACTTATGGTGATCCCATGTGTGTCAGAGTAAAACTGTGCTCTATTAGGGTCTTTGATGGCTGATTTTTTTTTCCAAAAATAGATCACCAGGCCTTTCTTCTGAGGTGCCTCTGGGTGGACTCAAACCTCCAGCCTTTCAATTAGTAGCCAAGCGCATGAACCGTTTGTATCACTCAGGGACTCCAATAAGAGGTTAATACAGAGCAAATGAGCTCTGGTACCTACGGGTCTCTTCTTTCTCTACAAGTCTCTTCCTGGCCTGGAGTCTCTGGCCCACTTAGGCCAAGGACAGTGCTGGGAGCCTGTGGTTGACTGGCACTTCTTAAGTGGGCTTCCTTCCCTGCCCAGGCAGGCTGTTGTCTAATTGTCTAACTACAGATTTCCATCTCTGATCTGCATGGGCAGATGGGCAAGCAGCTGTGCCAGGCCCCAGGGACTGCAGGCTCCTGGGGAGGAGGCACGTTCACCTGGCTCTCTTGACCCAAGGCCTCAGGGGGCCCTCCTCAAGGGCAAGAGACAGCCAAGGCATCCAAAAGGGAAAAATACAAGAGCAAGACCAAGCCAACCCCACTCCTCTCTGCTCTCGCCCCACCTGCTCCCATTCCTAAGGAAGGATAGAGCAGGTATCAGCCAAGGCGGCTGGCTCTCCTTACCCATTTTAGGCATATCCTCTGACTCACTGTGTTTCTGAGAGGAAGTGCCCTCACTTCTCTGCATACTCGAAATTAGGGCTGAAGCCCTGGCTACTTTCTGATGATCCTAGGCAGGTGGAAGGGAAAGAAACTGTTCCTAGGTGCCGCTTGGCCCTTGACAGATACTGGAATAAGCAGCATACAGTCCTACACCTGAGATGTGCAGTCAGCTCTCAAGTGTCAGCCACTACTCTGCTGTGCTGGGTATGATCACAGCCTCTTGCAGCCAGATATTGGATGGCTATGAGAAGGGGATTCAAAATAACAAGAGTGTCATGGATTGAACTGTGCTCCTGCAAAAACTCTGTGTTGAAGCCCGATCCCCTGCTGTTTGGAAATAGGGGTTTTCTTTTGTTATGTTAATGAGGTCATACCAGAGGAGGGTGGGTCCTAAACCTAATCACTTCTAAGTGGTATATTATAAAAAGAGCACACAGACCCAGAGACTTACACAGGGGGAGACAGAAGTCACATGAGGCTCGTCTACAAACAGATGAACGCCAAAGATCACTGGCAGTCACCAGAAACCAGGAGAGAGGACCACAGAAGGAACGGCTGCAGCCGTGACACTGATGGGGACTTTTAGTGTTCAGAACTATGAGAAAATAAATTTCTGTTCTTTAAAGCCACCCACTCATGGTATTTCTGTTACAGCAGCATTGGTAAACTCAGACAAATAGCCAACATTGATCGAGCACCTACTATATGCCAGGCACTGTGCTAAGCTCGTTATTTATATTATCTCATTTAATATTCAGAGCAACCCCATAAGGTAAGTAGAGAAAGTGATGCAGACAGAAGTTAGCTAACTTGCCTGTAAAGTGGTAGAGTCAAAATCCACACCCAAGCAGGCTGACCTCAAAGCCTCACTCTTAACCACTATGCTGCACTATTTCTTGTGCCTGTGTGTATGCTTTGCAAACTATAAATTGTTATATAAACATAAAGAGTTATTATTAGGTCACTGATTGTAGAATGAGCCAGGAAGCGGGAGTAGAGGCTGGTCAGGGAAAATTGTGTTTGAGCATTAATTTGATTAAGTATGGCTGAACTATATTTCAGGGCTAATTGGAAAGTTATTTGGAGTGGCTTGGTCTCTGACTCCCTCCATCAGCACAAACACTTGAAATTTGACCGAAGAGAGATGCAAAAGACTCTTTCCAGGACCTGGCAGTTATGAGGAGCCCGCCTTTCCAACACACAGAGGGGCCAGGCAGGCGAGTGTGAGCCACCCCATCGCCATGCGGTCTCCACCTCCACAGTAACATCTCCCAGAAAAGGCGGTCTCTTTCCAAAGTCAGAGATCACTTACTGTGGAATGAAAGCAGCAGCATCTAATTACAGAGTCATTAACAGGCAATTAGCCTGTAAGGAATTAATGGATCTAGGCAATGATCACCAAGGCTGCTAACACCACAGAAAGGCAACTGGCTATTGTGTACCTCCTGATACGTGCACCAATACCTACGGATTCTTGCCACCTGCCCCTCCCCAACCCAAAGTAAGTAAATCAAAGAAGCCTGAATTTGATCAAGCCCTAAATCTAACTACATTTACAGGCAATACAGAGATACTAGAACATGTTAAATGATGCAGTGAGGATGCAATCAGCCAAATCCAGAATGTGGACAATTCTACCAGACAAATGACCCAGTTTCTTCAGCAAAACATTAAGAGAAGGAGAAAATACCTATAGATTAAAAGAGATTTAAGACAACGTATGGGCCCTATTTGGGGCCCAATTCAAAAGAAAACCAGGATAAATGTGTAAGATAATCAGGGAACAATGAACACTAACTGGATATTTGATCATATGAAGGAATTGTTAATCTTGTTTAGCTGTGATAATGGTATTTTTTAAGAGCACCTATCCTCAGCGATGAAATGAAAAGCCGTCTGGTCTTTGCTTCAAAATAATCAGAGGGTAGGCAGGACTGAACAACCAGTTGCCATTGAGTCGACTCCAACTCACGGCGACTCCAAATGGGTCAGAGTAGAACTGTACTCCATAGGGTTTTTAATGGCTGATTTTTGGGAAGTAGATCACCAGGTCTTTTTTCCAAAGTACCTCTGGGTGAAACTGAACTTCCAGCTTTTTGGTTAGCAGTGAGCGTGTTAACCATTTGCACCACCGAGAGACTCCCGGAAGGATTGGTGGTATACCTAAAATAAAACTGGCCATAAGATAAGTCACATCTGTTGAAGCTTGGTGACAGGTACCAGGTACAGGGGGGCGGGGGTTGTTATTACACTATTTTCTCTACTTTTGTGTATGTTTGAAATTTTCTATGAAAAAAAAATTTTTTTAAATAGAAATCAGACCCTCCGTGATCATCACTGTGGTGATACAACACAGTGCAATAACCTCCCCTCAGCTGCCGGGCCCCCAGCTCTGCCCCTGGGGAGCTCCTGCCCTTGAGAACACATGGGGGAGCACCCCCAGCTGCTTTTCTCTTTCCAGCAAAGCCACTGCAACAGTTTGCACCCCACTTTCTACAGCTAGACCCACCAGGGCCTTTGACGGAAGTAGGGCCAGTACCATACAGGAGAAAACAGAGGCCCCGAGGAAGAAGCGGCCCTTCCAAGGTCCCATGGGCAGTGGTTACCCCACTGCCACTGAGTCAAATCCAACTCATGGCGACCCCACATGTTACACAGAAGAGCTGTCCCATAGAGTTTTCTTGGCTGTAATCTTCACAGAAAGGGGCCCTGGTGATGCAACGGTCAAGTGTTCCGCTGCTAACCAAAAGGTCAACAGTTTGAACCCACCCAGCGGCTCCACGGGAGAAAGCAGATCTGCTCCCATAGAGATTACAGCCAAGAAAACCCTATGGGGCAGTTATACTCTGTCATATAGGGTCGCTATGAGTCAGAATTGACTCAGCAATACATAACAACAACAATCTTAACAAAAGCAGATCGCCAGGCCTTTCTTCTGAAGCACCACTGGGTGGGCTCAAACCATCCATCTTTAGGTTAGTGGCCGAGCACAAACCATTTGTGCAACCCAGAGACCTATCGGGTAGGGGCAGAGTCACATTCAGTCCTCTGATGGTGGAATCTAACACTTTGGCCACCCTCCACCACCCTGGCTCACAGCTGAAACTAACAGCTTTTCGGGCCCCACAATGAATCTAGCGTCTCAATACCCAGGGTCGGTAGAAGAACAAGTGGCATCTCAGCAAAGCAGCATCTGCAGCAGGCAGATCAAAGTGCCTTGTTGCCTTTCTGTCTCCATTAGGTGTCAGAAGTGTGGGAGGGAAGGAAGGGGAGGGGGCAGGAAGAAGGTGTGGGAGGGCCATGGCCACAGAAGAGCCAGGTGCCGAAGCCCAGCCCAGGGACCCAGGCTGCAGCCGACCCCACCTTGGACAAACAACTGGCACTTCCCAGCTGGTCCTTCCCTTAGCACTTCCTGGTGCTATTGATCACAGAGCTTCATGGGAACAGGTTCTGGAACAGAGAGTTCTGAGGGAGAAAAGGACAGAGAATTCAGAGGGGAAAGGGTGAGTAGGGGGGCAGGGTGTGTTGAGAAATGCAATGGAAAGGAGGAAAAAGAGGCAGAGAGTACCATCCTTGACATGTTCCAGAGCTCAAATTTGCTGAGTGAATAATTGAATAAAAGAGAGAGAAAGGGAGAAAGAGAGCAACAGTAAGAACTGAGGGGAGAAAGATGGAGAAGGGAGGGTTGGAGGAACACAAACCAAATCAGTGGTCACCAACTGCCCACCCCCTGCTCCCACAGCCCCCTCCATCCCTCACCTCCAGGGCCCCAGCTGCCATTCTCAGCCTGGTGAGCTCAGCGGGAGCTCCCTGCTCTTGTTGGCCAGCCCGGGATAGGTGTTCAGGAGCGGTTCACGGATACACCACACACCCCAAATGGTCCCTTTCCTACCTCCTAGCAGCGTGCTCCCGGGAGAGAGACAAGTGGATTAAGGCACCTGCCTCCTGAGCGGCCTGTGCCAGGGAAGAGGCTCCACCTCAGACCAGGCAGCCAATCAAGGGAGCCCATGGAAGCCTGGCCTGGGCCCGCCCTTTTGGGGCGTGCTGCTGAAGGAGACAGAGGGTTAACTTAGCATTCATCCAAAGTGCTTTTCCATATTCATGTCCATGCTGAGTGATTACAAGATGACCAAGGCACAGCTGCCTCTGGGCCGCGTCCGCCTCCCACCCTTCACTCTTGCTGACCTTCAGAGAACACAGGGCCTAAGGTTACCCTTGAGTCAACCTATATCAACCCAGGACCAGCAAGCTTCCTTGTCAGGCACTGACGGAGTGAGTGGGCCAAGAGTCCCCGCTCAAAGTCGAGGGACCTCACCACTCATCCCAGCTGCCGTCCGACTCTGAAACTCAAATCCTGGCTCTGCCACTACGTAGCCTGAGTGCCTCCGAGCCTCAGTTAGAAAGTCATTGTGGTCCTTTCCCTCTGCCTGGGCCTGCGGAGCAATGGCAGCAGGCACCGGAGGAAACGTGCCCTGCACTCTAAGAAAAGACGCTCTCTGTAAACGTGGGGTATCATTACCATAAACGAAAGTTACTGCCACACCTAGGAAGCAGGCTGGTTTCTGTTAGGCCCAGCAGTGCCTCCACGGCAGAAGGATAAGGCAAGTGACAAGCCAAGCCAGAGAATACCCAGGCCCCAGGCCTCAGGCACCCTGCCAGAGCGCCCCTCAGCCCAGCTCCTTCAGAAGGAGGTGGAAAGTGGCTGTGTGAACAGAGTGAGGGAGAAGGCAAAGGAAGGGACGGGGGAGGATGGTCCGCCCTGGGATTTGTCTTTCTGGGTTGACTGGGGTTTCCTGAACCCTCCAGGGCTTGGCCCAAGGCTGGGTATCTTAGAACCAAAATGAATAAAAAAACAGTTGCTGTCGAATTATTTCCGACTTATGGTGATCCCATACGTGTCAGAGCAGAACTGTGCTCCATAGCGTTTTCAGTGGCTGATTTTTCAGAAGTAGATTGCCAGGCTTTTGTTCCGAGGCACCTCTGCATGGAGTCAAACCTCCAACTTTGGATTAACAGCTGAGCGTGTTAACTCACCACCCAGGGACTTCTGGGTGGATTGAAGGAGCAGGTGATTTATACACCGATAGTTTCCCAAGGAGGAAGCTGTGGGCTGGAAGAACGCCCAGTGGAATTAGGGCTCAGACCCAGGACTCCAGGGGTTCTCTGCCTCTCCTAAGAGCAATAAAAATATTAATAATAATCTCTGATGTTTGCACAGCTTTTTATACACATCGACTATTTTTCACTCAAGTTCAACAATAACCCAAAAGAGGGAAGGCTGTATTATTATCCTTATTTCTCAGCTGATGAAACAGTTAGGGCTTAGAGGGGATAATGAACTATGTGAACTTAACACATCTTTAGGGAAGTGCCAAAGTCAGGACCAGAACCCAGGTCTCCCACTCTCCTAGGTTGGAGCCTGGCTATCACACCTCTCAGCGCATCCAGGGCTTGGCCAAACAAGGAGCGTGTAAGCAAGCAACCCAGGTCCTGCTTCTGGAAAGGCCTCCTAGTCCCAGTCCTCAGAAGTGCTCTGGGAGCTCTCCCCTCTGGGGCTACACAAAGGAGGCCAGGTGGTGCAGTGGTTAAAGAACTTGGCCGCCAACTGAAAGATCGGCGGTTTGAACCCAACAGCCACCCTGCAGGAGAAAGATGTGGCAGTCTGCTTCTGTGACGATTACAGCCTTGGAAACCCTATGGGGCAGTTCTACACTGTCCTATAGGGTCACTGTGAGTCGGAATCCACTTGATGGCAGTGGGTTTGGTTTGGTTTTTGGTGCAACACAGAGCTAGCAACCCACTTCCGGTCTGGACAAGTACAGACTACTATATGGCAAGCTCCGGGTTTCATTGGAAATAAATACCCACCTAAGATGTCAAGAAGCCGCCCACTCATTTCGCTCCTTATGGACAAGACTTCCTACTCAGCCTACTTAAACGATGGCAGGGTTCCTCTGAGATGTGATCACATTCTGAGGAGGCCTGGCCTGGGGCCATTTCTCCCCAGGTCTTACACACAAATGCTGTTGAGTGTGGGGCTGGGAGGAAGAGAATCCCCTGTCTCCAGAACCTGGAACCAGCGTGGAATGGGGTGGAGCGAGCAACATGGACCAGACACATTTCTGCCAGGTGCCCTGAACAAATTCCCCAGGGCTGGATTACCCAATAAGCAAGGCTTACTTATGTGTACTGACTAAACTGTAGTGGACAATCTCACTTGTTTTTCACCACATCAAAGATATGGTGAAGCCCATGTGAAATTGTTCACTACAGTTTAGTCAGTAAACACAAGTAAGCCCATGCGTACCCTGCTTACTGGTTAATCTGCCCCTGAGTTCCTCTGAAGCATCTGGGCAAGCGAACAAGACAAACAGCATAGCTAATACAACCCTCTGATCCCAGAGGGGGAGACAAGGTGGAGAGGCAACAAGATGCATTGGGAGCAAAGCCCCCTTTGAATCCCTGCTCAGTCAAATCTTGAATCTTCATGCAAAAAGAGGGAGTCAAGGACCCTGACCCTCCAAACAACTTTTCTAATGACCTATGAAATTCATCTGTGCTCCCCATGAGCTCACCACCAGGAGTCTCTGGGCGTGCCACCCTGGGCATGGTCACGATGAGGTCACCTATCTATAAAACCACAGAGGCAGTCCCACTGGACTCCCAAGGGTTAACCAACCACATCCTCCCCACCCCAAGGACCATTCCAAGCCAGGCCAGGAAAGCACCAATGGAAGGTGGGATGGATCAGACAGCTGGGCAGGGGGCTGTTTAGCTTGGCCTCAGCCCAGTACTGCAGACAACTCCATTCAATGTACAGACACCCAGGGTGGACCCCTTGAACCAAGTCCCTCCCTTTCTCCCTCCCCTGCAGCGAAAAGCTCTAGAGAAGGCCCCTCATGGAGTGTGGGGGGAGGAGGGAAGAGCAGGGCTGTATGTTAGGATTCAGGAAGAATCTGAAGGAGGATCACGTCTCTCAAATGCATCTTTGAAGCTGCTGCAGGCAGCTACACCCTTCCCTTCTCTGTGCTAGGGCAACTGGGTTAAAGCAAAAGGGGTGCAGGACACACCAGGCAGCCCCCAGCTCCAGGGCTGGCTGTGCCAGGGAAATGGTGCCAAAAGTGACCTTGGGAGAAAGCAACAGACAAGGAGTCGTGTCACCCCCCTCCTGTCCAGCCTGGGCAGTAAGGGCTGAGACCCCAGGGGAATGGAGGGCCAGCTGTTCAGAGCGGTGCAGTAAGGAAAATTCAGTGCATGTGACAGGACACATCTGAGCCTTCTTTTCAATCCCTCAGCCATCACTCTGCTCCGGTCCCGTCACCTTGCCTCAACTGCTTCGAAGGCCTGCAAACAATTCTGTTAGGTAACCAGGTGCATCTAAAGTGTTCTAGGGCAAAAGCCTCTCTATATGGGGGTTGTTGTTGGGTATGTTGAGTCGACTTCAACTCTTAGTGACTCATGTGACAGAGTAGAACTGCCCCTGTAAGGGTTGTCTAGGCTGTAATCTTTACAGAAGCAGATCACCAGGTCTTTCTCCCATGGAGCCACTGGGTGAGTTTGAACAACCAACCTTTCGGTTAGCAGCCAAGCGGTTAACCATTGTGCCACCAGGGCTCCTATATATGAGGGTAGCCCAATGTAAACCTCTCTAGTGTCAAGAGGGGTTTTCTAATGGGTCCTTAAACCCCCATCTGGTCTCCTACGCCCACCTCCTGCCTCCAGTAACCAACTCAACTTTACTCTAGAATATGATTCCCACCCCAGCCCACCCCTTGAGCCTCTGAAATAGCTCTGAATATGTCATCATAAACCCTCGTTACCAACCAGTCTTCCGTGTCCCTGATGCTGTCTTTACATTACAGATTAAACTCAGCAACCCCCCTGGACATGTCACCCCAGTCCCGTTGCCCTGGAGATGACAGTGCCTCTGTCTCTAGTCTCCCTGCTCTTTCTAAATGACACTTTGGCCATGCCCTGGCTCACAACCCTTCGGTGACTATTGCCAACAAGATAAAGGCTAAACAGCTTGAAACACAAGGCCTTTTATAATCCAGTCCCAATTTACTTATCCAATACAATCTTCTACTACTACCCATAGAAGTCCTGCTGGTACAATGGTTAAAGCACTTGGCTGCTAACCAAACGGCTGATGGTTTGAACCCACGCAGTGGCTACATGGGAGAAAGACCTGGAGATCTGCTTCCACAAAGATTACACCCTAGGAAACCCTATCGGGCAGTTCTGCTCAGTTACATGCGATCACTATGAGTCAAAATAGACTTGACAGCACCTAATGACAACTATCACCCCGAAACTAAAAGCATAGATTTCCTGTTGTTGTTGGGTGCCTTGAAGTTGTCAGGGTTTCATTTTACTTGGATCCACAATCATCGACCATGCAAACAGTGGTCAAGAAGTCAAACGATGTATTGCGTTGGGCAAAGCTGCTGCAAAAGACCTATTTAAAGTATTAAAAAGCAAAGATATCACTTTGAGGAGTAAAGTGTGCCTAACCCAAGCCATAGTATTTTCCATCACCTCTTGTGCGTGCGAAAGCTGGACAGTGAATAAAGAAGACCAAATAAGAATTGATGCATTTGAATTATGGTGCTGGCAAAGAATATTGAACATACCATGGACTGCCAAAAGAATGAACAAATCTGTCCTGGAGGAAGTCCAGCCAGAATGCTACTTAGAAGTGAGGATGGCGAGACTACGTCTCGCTTACTTTGGACATGTTGTCAGGAGGGACCAGTCCCTGGAGAAGGACATTATGCTTGGTAAAGTAGAGGGTCAGTGAAAAAGAGGAAGACCCTCAATGAGATGGGCTGACACAGTGGCTACAACAATGGGCTCAAGCATAACAACAATTGTGAGGATGGCACCGGACTGGGCAGAGTTTCACTCTGTTGTACACAGGGTCACTAGGAGTCAGAACTGACTCGATGGCACCTAACAACAACAAAAATCTTTACGGAAGCAGATCACCTGGTCTTTCTCTTGTGGAGCCACTGGGTGAGTTCGAACTGCCAGCTTTGGGTTAGCAGCCCACAATTGTGTCACCAGGGCTCCTAAGATTTCCCATAAATGGCACAAATCACCGGTGTCATAGGAATTCAGTGGAAGGAGAGGTCTTTTCTGGCTGAGGCCATCAGGGCACGCTTCATAGAAGAAGTGCATGCATGCATGTGTGCGTGTGTGTGAATGCATGTGTGTGTGTGCACGTGTGGGTGTGGGTGTGGTGGGGGAGACATTATTTAGAAGCAAGCACTGGGCCAGCTTGCATATGGTCCTGCCCTCCTCCTCCCTACTTGATATACATACCCCACCATGGGCTTGTAAGCATAAAGGACACTCACTGGCAAATCCATGTGGATGCAGGAAATGCTTTTCTGTACTTGAAGATTTGTCAAACTCCAGACATCCAGGTCAATGACTGGAACAGGATCATCAAAGCGAGCAACTTCCTGGGACAAACCCCAGGCTAGAGCTGGGCCAGAGTGATAAACAGAGGGGGATCTGGAGGGGCCTCTGCAGAGACTCCTCACAGGGCAGTTTGCTGGGATGGGATGCCTTCCATTTTACCTGCTCGAGCCCTGCTCCTCCACCAAAAGATCAGCTCAGGGAAGAAGAAGAGCCTGGGGGCAGGGAGGACAAAATTTTAAGAAAGTCACCTCTTTCTGGACTCTTGGTCCTTTCAGTTTGGATCTTCGGGGGAAGGGTAGAAGAAGAGAAGAGTTAAAAAAAAAAAAATCCAACCTCCTCTGCCTTCTGTGAATCTGGCAACTCAATAGCATACATCAATGGCCAGGCAGGGGAGTCAGAGATGGAATTGAGCTTGGGAATGAAGGGACCAGACTGGTGGACGCCTGAATGAGCCAGCTCCTCCCTTCCCAGCAGCATCTTAAGCCAGAGAATGATGACAGCAGAGCCAAAGGAATAAGAGAGCAGGGCATAAGGGAGGGAAAACATAAATTATTGCTCTCCCCGGGTCCCCCCTTCCCCAGTGACTGCAATTTCCTTAGCAGTCTATGTCATAACTCACCCCGTGAAACACCACCACTGCAGGACCATTCTGAATGGGGTTTCTGTATGTGAGGAGACAGACAGAGACCAAGAAGTGGAGACAGAGCTGAGAGGTGCGGAGAACAAGAGAGTCTGAGGGTGAGGACACGGAAGGGAACTAATGAGCTCTTGTTGGAATTAATTTTAAAAAAGCAAACAAAAGCAATTAACGTGGGAGGGTGGAATCCCCAGGCTCGGCTGCTCTAGGGGAAGCCGGAAGCCTCTTGGGTGACTGGAGACCTGGCTGTCTGCACTGTGATTACAAAGAAGATGGGCGGTCTCTCCCTGAAGGGGAAGCCAGGGTAAACGACTAAACTAACCGTGTGCTCAGGGTAACCATGTGCTCTGGGTGAGAGGAAGGGGTGGCAGGAGGGGGCAGGGAGAAGGGAATAATTGGAAAGCATGTAGCAGAGTAATCATGTGTATGAGTGTCGGTGAACAATGCACACACCCAAAGACATCAACCGCATCACTAACCATAAATAAAGACGTTCCAAATGTGTAGGGTGCTTGTCAAACCCTGGAGAATAAGAAGTCATGTCATAATAGGCAAGATGGAATGAATGTCACTGGATGGTGCAGTTAACATGCTCGGCTGCTAACTGAAAGATTGGAGGTTCGAGTTCACCCAAAGGCACCTCGGGAGAAAGGCCTTAAGATCTACTTCCGAGAAGTCAGCCATTGAAAACCCTCTGGAGTACAGTTCTATCTGGACGCACAGGGGGTCACTGTGAAATGCAGCCAACTCAACAGCAAATGTTATGCCAAGTGCAGGGCTGGATGTTTTGCATGTATTTTCCCTTTCATCCAAACCAGCCTATGGGGGAAGTATTATCCTTTCTCTCCCCAGCTCTGCCAAGGCCCTCTCTTCCCCAGTGATGAGAAAACAGAAGATCCAAGAGGCTACACGTGCAGAAGACAACATATGCCCTAAATTCCCAAGGACCTAGGCTTACATCATGGCTCCACTTTTTAACTCTGTGACCCAACTATGTCACCTTAAATATGTTATTTAATACCTCTGAACCTCAGTTTAACCATCACTAAAATGGGGATAATACTACTTACTCCCCGGATTGTTGCAAAAATTAAATAATTCATATACGGCTCCTAGCACAGTGCTGGTACACCACACATAGTAAATGTTCAGTAAATGTTCATTCTCCTGTCCCATTTCATTAAGATAATTTACCTACTGTCTTAGTCATCTAGCGCTGCTACAACAGAAATACCACAAGTGGATGGTTTTAATGAAGAGAAGTTTATTTCCTCACAGTAAAGTAGGCTAAAAGTCCAAATTTAGGGCGTCAGCTCCAGGGGAAGGCTTTTTCTCTGTCGGCCTTCTTCTCTTCCCCTGGACTAGGAGCTTCTCTGCGCAGGGACCCCAGTCCAAAGGACGTGCTCTGCTCCTGGCACTGCTTTCTTGATGGTATGAGGTCCCCCTGTCTCACTGCTCACTTCTGTCTTTTATATCTCAAGAGATTGCCTCGGGACACAATCCAGTCTTGTAGATCAGGTCCTGCCTTACTAACATAACTGCCACCCATCCTCCCTCGTTAACATCATAGAGTCAGGTTTACAACATACAGGAAAATCACACAGTACCAGGAACCATGGCCTAGCCAAATTGATACACACATTTGTTGGGGGACATAATTCAAACCATGACACCCATCAACAGACAGCGGAGTGTCAAATGTGTGAAAAGGAGAAGGAATGAACGTATGGAAGCCCTTTATTTGCCGGAGTCCCTGGGTGCAAATGGTTAATGCGCTCAGTTGCTAATTGAAAAGTTGGAGGTTCGAGTGCACCCAGAGGTGCCTGGGGAGAAAGTCCTGGTGATCTGCTTCCAAAAAATCAGCCATTGAAAACCCTAAGGAGCACGGTTCTATTCTGATGCTCGTGGGGTCCCCATGAGTCAGAGTGGACTGATTTTTATTTGCCAAGACTTTACTAGGTCCTTAGGGTTGGGTGTGGAGATCAATAAATTGAGCGTAACAGAGTCCCTGCCTTCCAGGAGTTTACAACCTAGCAAGCCAAGCCCACAAATAACTGAATGCCAGATGATCTTTGATAAGAGCTAAGTAGGACAGAGGCAGATAAAGGTAAAGAGCCATGGGAGTTTAGAAAGGAGAGGCATGAGGGACGCAGGCAGAGAGATGCTACTCCTGTTGGCAACCAAGGAAGGCTGAGAGGCCATCCGGGACATCTGAGATGTGAAAATAGGCAGGATTTTGAGAAGCAGAGCTAAGATAGGAGCAAGCTGCTTCTAGTGGAAAAGAAGGGTGGGGCGTCTCCTAAGGCAGACTCTGCTAGGATTCATAGGGTGCTAATCAGCAACACGCTTCCAGTCTTCAAGTACTGGATCCAAGGTGCCTGCCAACTCTTTGCTATTACTCCATCGAGAAGTGGAGCCTATTTACCCTCCCTTGCATCTGGGCTGACCTGTGACTCAGTTTGTTACTGTGTGACATCTGAGGCTAGGGTATAAGAAGAACAGTTTCTACTCAAGTCTCTTGGAATGCTTGCTTGAGTCACTCCCTCTTGGAATTCAATTGCTACGTGGAGGGAAGCCCAGGCCACACAGAAAGTTCACAGGTAGGTGCTCAGGTTGACAGCCTCTTCAGCTCCCAGATGACAGGGGGCCACCTTGGCTGTCCAGCCCAGCCGAGCCTCCAGATGACCGCAATGCCAGGAGACTGCCCAAGCAAGACCTACCCAGCTGAGGAGAACCCTTGGAGGTAATAATAAATTGTCCTAAGCCACTGCATTTGCGGGTGATCTGTTATGCAGCAATAGCTAACCAGAACACCAGGTCCCTGCTCCACTAAGCTGGGCTGTCAGCAGGGAAGTGGGAACAAGGATCATACTAGAAACGGATCAGAAAAGAGAAGGAACTGTGTATTGGAGAGGAAGGCAGGGAATCAGTTAAACTCTCCCGTAGCCTCAGCGCTTCCTACTTCCCTCAGCTGTTCCCAAGATGATGCCAGATCAAAATAACTCATAATTCAATTTACCCCCAGGGAAATAACTGGGGGGAAAAATCAGTCATATAAAGATGTTTATAGCAGGGCTATTCATAATAGCAACAAATTGGAAACAGCCCAAATTCCCAGTAATAAGAGAAGAGCAATACAGTAAAGGAGCAACCTGGCAGAATAATGTATTTAAAATGACAAATTTATGGACCACTGTCATACCTGGAAGTATTTATATAAAATAATGCTAAACCAAAAAATGCATGACACAAGTTGATAGATACACACTCATTGCAACTATGGAAAAACATGAACAAAGATGGGAAAGGCACATGGAATAAGACAAATGGTTTAGTGTTCATTTTTCCTTTTGTGGGCAAAGTTGATTAAAAATACCAGTCCAACCTCCAAATCCTAAAAACGGGGTCATACTGCATGGGAATTGGAAGGAGACGATACTTTGGAAGACTGGAACATGCTCTCTGTCACCCAGGGAATTTAGGTAGCATCCCAGGCCCAGGGCAGGGGTGAGGAGGGGTGAGCTGGATGACAGGGATGACGGGAGTAGGGAGGGGAGGGGGCTGTGGCATTGCACAGCAGGGTAGCTCAATGTTAGAAAACAAACCCAGGGTGTTTGCTGACACAGCTCAAGGAGAAGGACTCCCACAAAAGCCACCCATTATCCCATAATTATTGTCTCTCTCGTGTCTGCAATTAACGGCTGTCTGCGAGGCGGCTGCTGGGGTAAATAAATGTTCACCCGCATTACAGTCAATCAGGCAGCTGAAGTGCCAATTAACAAGCCCACTGCAGAGACACTCTGGTGCCCAGCGCCACTGCAGGGAGGGAGGGTTGGGACGAGATAACACAGGTCCTGGGGACACTCCTGTCCCTGAGGCAGCGGGAGGGATGCTCAAAGCCATATTCTGAGCCCCAGTGTAGAAGCCAGTCTTGCCTCAAATGAGCCAAGCGGGGGAAGTAGGTGTTTTGACCCCAGGGTCGCATTAGAGGGGTCTGTGTATGTGTCCCTGTGCTGGCCAGCCAGGCTCCAGAGCTGCCTGAGAGTCCACAGAGGGAGAGAGATGCCAAAGGAGGTCTCAGAGGTGCTATCCCCTCCAGGGTTACGAGAGGAAAGAAACAGGCAAAGAGAGAAAGCAAACAGGGAGGGTATGGGTTTGTTTGTTTAAGTCAGCCATCTTGACTGACTGACACTGGCCTTTGGCTCTTTTTCTTAAGCAGCAAGCTCAGAAACACAGAAAAGCAGCTACCGTCAGAGAAGTAAAAGTTGTTGGGTTTTTTTTTGTCCAGAGGAGAAGGGCAGGAGAGCAAGCAGCTGACAGGAGGCACCCCAGCTCCTCTCCCAGGGATTTGGGGAGCTCAGGAGGGCCCTAAAGCCCTACGTGGCATAGTCGGTGCCTGGTCACAGTACTGCACCACTCGCAGCCAGCAGAGCTCAGGCTGTGTGACAAGAGGCCCAAGAAGATGCGTCCCTGGGAGCCTGTGAGATCAGAGACGCAGAATCACACATGTTCGAGATTGTCTGGCCCAAACTGGTTCTCACTCCTGGCCTCACGCTAGAATTACCCAGAGAGCTTTTTAAAAACACTGATGCCTGCGTGGTGCAAACAGTTAGCATACTGGGCTGCTAACCTAAAGGGTGGAGGCTCGAGTCCCTCCAGAGGACCTTGAAAGAAAGGCTTGGTGATCTCCTTCTGAAAAATCAGCCACTGAAAACCCTATGGAACAGTTCTACTCTGACACATGTGGGGTTGCTATGAGTTGGAATCAACTCTATGGCAATTGCTTTGGGTCCCACAACAGAATCTTTGCAGAGGGGGGGAGCTGGGTGAGGCCCAAGCACATGCATTTCTTTAAATCAGCCCAGGTGACGCTGATGACTAGGCCAATTCCCTCAACTACAGATGAAGAAACTGGAGTCCAGCAGCAACACCTTGCCAAAGGCGACAAAGGCAGCAGGGAGCAGAGCCAGATGGAGAAGCAGCTCCTGCAACCGAGGGGAAGGAGCTTGCACTCAGTAACAGGCTGAGTGAATGAATGAGCCTCTAATGGTGCACCGCGGGAGTCTGTTCTTCATCCACATTTTTATCCATGATTTGCATAAAGATTGAGAGGGCGTGGCTATCAGCTTTGCTACTGACAAAATTAGGGAGAGATGGCTAACACATTTTGGTGAGTCAGGATTCCATACATTGAAATAATAGCCTAACATCAGCAAAGTCAAATACATGATAAACGGAAAACCCTACATTTAAAATTAAAAGATATCAATTGTACGTATAACCCAGAAGTTTAAAATATGCTCAAAAGCTTGTTATTAATAAAGTGGAGGGAAAAGAAATACAGTTTCTATTTCTTTTCATTGTACTTTAGATGAAGGTTTACAGAACAGTTTCTCATAAAACAGTCAGTACACATATTGTTTTATGACATTGGTTAACAACCCCACGACATGTCAACACTCTCCCTTCTCAACCTTGAGGACTTTTTTTTTGGTGAAAATATACATAGCCAAAGTTATACCATTTCAAAAGTTTCTACATGTACAATTACATGACATCGATTACCTTCTTCCAGTTGTGCTGCTGTTCTCACTATCCTTTTCCAAATTATTCCATCACCATTATCTTCAACTCACTGCCCCCTAGGCTTCCCATCAAACCTTTTGAGTTGCTGTTGTCAATTTGATCTCACATAGAAAATTTTTTTTTTGTACCTTAGATGAAGATTTGCAAAACAAAGTTTCTCATTAAACGGTTAGTACACTTATTGCCCTAAGACTATGCTTAACAACCCCATGACATGTCAACACTGTCTCTTCTCACCCTTGGGTTTCCTATCACCAGCTTTCCTGTCCCCTCCTGCCTTCTAGTCCTTGTCCCTGGACTGCTGTGCCTCATTAGTCCAATTTTGTTTTATGAGGCTGTCCAATCCCCGGCTGAATGGTGAACTTTGGGAGTGACTTCACCACCGAGCTAAAAGGGTGCCCAGGGGCCATACTCTTGGGGTTTCTCCAGTCTGTCAGGCCAGTAAATCTGGTCTTTTTATTTTTTGTGAGTTAGGATTTTGTTCTACATCCTTTTCCAGCTCTGTCCAGGACCCTCTACTGTGATTCCAGTCAGAGAAGTCAGTGGTGGTAGCCGGGTACCATCTAGCTGTACTGGACTCAGTCTGATGGAGGCTGTGGTAGCTGTGGTCCATTAGTCCTTTGGACTAATCTTTTCCTTGTGTCTTGTTCTCCTCATTCTCCCTTGTTCCCGAAGTGTTGAGACCAGTGGAGTATCTTAGATGGCTGCTCACAGGCTTTTAAGACCCTAGATGCTACTCACCAAGGTAGAATGTAGAACATTGTCTTTATAAGCTGTGTTATGCCAATTGAGCTAGATGTTCCCCCATGACCATGGTCCCCACAGCCCAGCAATTCAGTCCCTCAGGGAGTTTGGAAGTGTCTATGGAGCTTCCATGACCTTTCCTTGTACAAGTTGTGCTGGCTTCCCCAGTATTGTGTACTGTCTTACCCTTCACCAAAGTTACCACTTACCTATTGTCTGTTTAATTCCTCCCCCACCCCTCCCATCCCTCCTAACCAACAAAGATTGTTTCTTTTTGTGTGTAGACTTTTACATGAGTTTTTACAGTAGCTGTCTCATACAATATTTGTCCTTTCATGATGACTTATTTCACTCAGCATAACGTCCTCCAGTTTCATCCATGTTATGAGATGCTTCACAGATTTATCATTGTTCTTTATCTTTGCATAATACTCCATTGTGTGTATGAACCATAGTTTGTTTATGCATTCATCTGTTGATGGGCATCTAGGTTGTTTCCATCTTTTTGTATTGTGAACAGTGCTGCAATGAATGTGGGTGTGCATATGTCTACTCGTATGACATCTCTTATTTCTCTAGCATATATTCCTAGAAGTGGGATTGCATTTTGTAGTGCTTTTCTTTTGTGGTGCTGATGTTTTCTTTGTTCCTCTTACTCTCCTGTGCTGAGTTCTTTTTGTTTGTCGATTTTTTTTTCATTTCTTTTGTTTTTGTAGGTTTTGTTTTTACTGAGACTTTATGTGTTTCTTCTTTATTTGATGAGTAGCTTTGTTAACTTTCTTTGTGGTTACCTTGAAATTTACCCTTATCTTCCTAGATTTGAACTGGTCTATTATTACTTGGTATCGTCTTGCCTTCCTCTCCATTAGAAGGTTCTATCCCTACACCATTTATTCCCTCTTTTATTGTTCTGCTGCTGTTGCCATTTACAGATTAACCTCTCTGGTTCCCTGTTGAAATTCTTTTGGTTTTGCATAGTCCTTAAGAGTTCATTTCCCAGGTCGGTATCTGGCTAGTACAATCCTGTGTCCTATATTCAGCCTGTGGTCTGATGTTGTTTGTTCTCAGATCGAAGGACTCCCTTTAATAAGTCTTGTAAGCTTGGTTTGGTTTTTACATAGTCCCTTAATTTCTGTTTATCTGGAAATGACCTAATTTCACCACCATATTTGAATGAGAGTTTTGCAGGATATATTATTCTTGGCTGACAATTTTTCTCTTTCAAGGTTTTATATATGTCATCCCATTGCCTTCTTGCCTGCATGGTTTCTGCTGAATAATCTGAGCTTAGTCTTTTTGTTTCTCTTCTGTATGTGACTTTTTGTTTTTCTCGAGCTGCTCTCAGGATTCTTTGTTTGTCTTTGGTTTTAGCAAGTGTGATTATGATTTGCTTGGTGATTTTCTTTTGGAGTCTATCCTGTATGGGGTCTGTTGAGATTCTTGGATGGTTAGCTTTTCATCTTTCATGATATTGGGGAAGTTCTCTGTCAGCAATAATTCAGTGATCTTCTCTGTGTTTTCTGTTTTCTCCCCCTGTTCTGGAACTCTGATCACTTGCAGATTTTTGCTTTTAATTGTATCCCACATAATTCTCAGGGTTTCTTCATTTTTCTTTGTTCTTTTTTCTGATTTTTCCTCAAATAGAGTTGTAGCCAAGTGTTTGTCTTCAATTTCGCTGATCCTATCTTCCATCGTTTGAAACCTGCTCCTCAGCCCTTCTATGACACTATCCATTTCTGAAATCTTGTTGTTTATCTTTTGGATTTCTAATTTTTGTTTTTGTACAATTTCTAGTTGTGAGTTTATTTTAGTATTTTGTTCCTGTATTATTTTCTTGAATTCTTCCATTTTTTGTCTGTACTTTCCATGAGTTTGTCTGAGTTTTCCATGAATTTGTCTATTTTTTCCTCATTTTTGTCTGCTTTTTGCTTCAACTCTTGGATAATTCTGAATATTAGAGATTTGAATTCCCTATCAGTTAGGTCTAGTGCCTTTTCTTCTACTGGCAGGTTATCTGCTGTTTTATTTTGGATGCCTACTGGAACCATCCTGTCCTGTTTTTGTAAATGTTTTGATATTGACTGCTGTCTTCAGGGCATTCATATGCACAAACAAAAAACAGTGCTAATGGAGCTTGCTATTAGAGTCGAGAGATGAGAGACTGAGAAATGGGGGAAAACGAAAATGAGTAAAAGAAAAAAAATGAATAAATCGAGAAACTGGAAATGAAGAAAGACAAAAAGGGAATAAGAGAGAGAAGAAGACAAAACAAAGAAACAAGAAAAAAGAAATGCCCTCAGGGATGTCCCTGTGCATCTGCGCAGAGTAAGGGAGTAGCTTCGAAGCCATGAAGTACTGCCTGGCTAGAAGGGGCTCCCAAGCCGAGAAAAGAAGAAAACAAACAAACAAATCAAAACAGAACAAATCAGAGCAAACAAACAAAAAAGGTCCAGGGGTTCCACCAGCGTGGCAGCACGGGCTGGGAAGCAGTTTCACAGTTGAGTGGTGTTTTTCAGTCTTTCAGGAAGAAGCAAAGATGGCGCACGGAGCCCCAGGTATTTGAAAGAATGGAGGGGGAGGTGGTGTGAGGCAAGAAAGAAATCCAGAGAAGTGGAAAAAAGCAACACCAGCAGCAACAGAAGGCGCTCAGGGAGCCCTCCAGTGTGGGCGGGTGGAATCCAAGTGACGCCAGGGTGAAGCTGTTGCTTCCCGGCCAAGGGACTGTGGCTGCAGGAAGCAGAGGCGGCTAAGTGGGGGGGGAGAAGGGTGGGGGGTGGGAAAGCATATATCACTGGTTACCAGTTGTTCTGTCTCCTGCTGGAAGCTTCGTGAAGCTGCTTTCTCGTACCCCCGTTCACTGATCTCCGATAGGAGTCCAAGATGGCGGATCCATGCTGCGGTAGCTGACAGGGGACTGCTGCATGTCTCACTCCTTGCTCTTTGTTCTCGGTCAGTTTCTTATTCCATCGGTGCTTGGCTGAGTTCTTTATCTCTTCATTTGATGCTTAGCATTTCAGGATTGACATGTGACTCTTTTTGACTTAGTTTTTCTGATCTTTGCTCCGGAGTGATGGTGTGGTGCTTCTGACTATAGCGCCATGTTGCCCAGAAGTCCTCTACAGTGTCTATTTCAAAAAACTGCCTGAGCCTCTGGTTGGAGGGATTGCTCCTGGGGGTAGCTGCTCCATTGTTTTGCCCTGGCATGAACACGCAGAAGCTGTAAAACCACAACTACAGGCTTGGGCTTAATCTTAGAAGCACCTCTCCACAATCTCCATCCCAAACGGATGATTTCCTACCCAGGTATGCTTGATCCTTATCTCTGGCCTCCCTCTCTGAAATAGTTAGGGCTTTCGTATCTTTAAGGAGCTCTTGTGGTGCAGTAGTTAAAGCATTCACCTACTAACAAAACGGTTAGCAGTTCGAAACCACCAGCGTGCCCATCTCGGGAGAAAGAAAGATGTGGGAGTCTGCTTCTGTAAAGATTTACAGCCTTGGAAACTCTATGGGATTGCTATGAGTCGGAACGGATTCAATGGCAGTGGGTTTTGTTTTTTGGTATCTTTAAGGAGCCCTGGTGGCTCAATGTTAAGCACCCAGCTACTAACCATAAAGTAGGCAGTGTGAACCCACCAGCTGCTCCGCAGCAGAAAGATGAGGCAGGCTGCTTCCATAAAGATCACAGCCTTGGAAACCCTATGGCCCAGTTCTACTCTGTCCAATGGGGTCGCTATGAGTCAGAATTGACACGACAGCTATGGGTTTGTATCTTTGGGGGATTCTGACATCTGTTCCAGGCTTTTGTAGGGATGTCAACTAACAATAGCAACAACAAAGAAGGCTTTGCTGGAGAGGAAATAACAATTGCTCTAAATCAGCCTGAAGAAGACACAGATGGAAAATTCTCATGGAAAGCTGAGACATCATTGAGAAAAGTGTATTTCAGAAAGACATATAATCTTGCTATTGGCATTCCAAGAAGTAAATGGCGAATGTGGAGAGTTTGTGATCAAGTATCCTAGAAATAGTTGTATATCTGTCTCTAGGACTCCGGGTCAATATCAGTAGGACTGATGTCAAGATCTTGGAAAATAGGGTTCTCTCCCCATCACCCTCATTCCTATCCCAAGCTGAATAATTTAGAGCAGTAATTCTCAAACTTTAATGTGCATTGGAATCACTTGAGGGATCAAGTTAAAACACAGATTCTGATTCAAAAGGTCAGTGCTGAGGCCTGAGATTCTGCATTTCTAACAAGCTTCCAGAGGTCGGTGAGTCAGGGGTAGAATGCTCGCCTTCCATGTGGAAGACCCAGGTTGCATTCCCAGCCAATGCACCTCATGGGCAACCACTACCTGTCTGTCAGTGGAGGCTTGTGTGTTGCTGTGATGCTGAACAGTTTCAGTGGTGTTTCCAGACGAAGGTGGACTAGAAAGAAAGGCCTGGTGATCTACGTTGGAAAATTAGCCACTGGATACTCTGGACCACAATGGTCCAATCCACTAGACAGCACTTTGTACCATTGTGCACAAGGTCATCATGAGTCAGGGGCAGATATGACAGCAGCTGACAATGATAACAACAACAAGCTCCCCGGTAATGTAAACATTGCTGGCTTATGGAGACAAGGACTCAGAGGACCTGAAAGGCCTACTTGTGAAGTCAGGCCCTCTGAACATGCTTGGGGCACCTGTGTCCCTTCCCCCAACAGCCTAGGAACTGGAAGAAGTAGATGAGCTGGAGTTGGAGGTAAAGAGGGTCCCAGCCATGAGCTCAGCTCACTTGATGAGCAAATGCATCAAATGAACAGAGAAGGTGAAAGAGACCCATGGAGAGAGTGAAAAGACCCATGGGGAGGGGAATTTTATTTCAGCCCAGTGTGGGCCAAGGGATTTTCCAAAGAGAACACCAGATCACACAGTGGCACTATAAAAAGGATCCAACTGCATCAATGAGGGTTCACATGTGTGTGGACCTAGTGGAAGGGAGGCTCTGGGCTCTCTTTGACATTGACCTTCCCTCTAACTCAGGTCACATCTTTTATGTAGGAGCGGGGAGGTCTAAACCTAACAGCTGTTCATGGCAAAAGACCTGAGGGTTTCAGTCCAATGAGCTCCATTTAAACACCACTGGTTTGCAACATAGTCTGAAGTAATAGAAACATATTGTCATGTGGGAGGTCATCAGAGTCCCAGGAACAGACCACATCTGGAGTGCTGTGTTCAATTCTAGAAAGCTTATTGTAAGAGAATATTAAAAGCTACCATGTACTGACCTGCCTGTGGTTGCCAGGCACTGTCCTAAGCTTTTTACATGTATTAATTCATTTAATGCTCTCAACAACCCTATGAAGTAAGTACCAACTTTACTTACATTTTACAGATGGGTAAACTGAGGCTCTAGAAGACAGTTACCTGGCCAACTGACTGGGGATCCATATTTGTGCCCATTCCAAAGAAAGGTGATCCTCACAACAAAGGGTTCTGGACAGAGCTGGAGAAGGATGTAGAACATAATCCTAACTCACAAAAAAAGAACAGATTTACTGGCCTAAAAGAGACTGGAGAAACCCCAAGAGTATGGCCCCCAGACACCCTTTTAGCTCAGTGGTGAAGTTATCTCCGAGGTTCACCGTTCAGCCTGGGAGTGGACAGCCCTGTAAAACGAAATGGGACTAATAAAGTACAGTAATCCAGGGACGAGGGCCAGAAGGCAGAACGGGACAAGGAAGCTGGTGATAGGGAACCCAAGGTTGAGTAAGGATATTGTTGATGTGTTGTGAGATTGTTAACCATTGTCATAGGGCAACATGTGTACTAACTGTTAAATGAGAAACTATTTTGTTCTGTAAGCCTTCATCTAAAGTGAGAATAGCAGCACAATTGGAAGAGCATAGTCAATGTCACTGAACTGTGCATGCAGTAATTTTTGAAATGGTGTATCTTTGGCTATGTATATTTTCACCAAAAAAAATGTCCTCAAGGTTGAGAAGGGAGAGTGTTGACATGTCGTGGGTTGTTAACCAATGTCATAAAACAATATGTGTACTACTGTTTCATGAGAAACTATTTGTTCTGTAAGCCTTCACCTGAAGTACAATAAAAAAAAAAATTACAAAAAAAAAAAGAAAGGTGATCCAACAGAATGCAGAAATTATTGAACAATATAATTAATATCACACACAAGTAAAATTCTGCTGAAGATCATTCAAAAGCAGCTGCAGCAGTACATAAACAGGGAACTGCCAGAAATTCAAGCTGGATTGAGAAGAGGATGTGGAATCAGGGATATCATTGCCAATGTCAGATGATCTTGGCTGAAAGCAAAGAATACCAGAAAGATGTTTACCTATGTTTTATTGACTATGCAAAGGCTTTCGACTGTGTGAATCATAAGAAATTATGGACAACATTGCAAAGAAAAGAAATTCCAGAACACTTAATTGTGCTCAAGAAGAACCTGTACATGGACCAAGAGGCAGTCGTTGAACAGAACACGGAGATACTGTATGATTTAAAATCAGGAAAGGTGCGCATCAGGGTTGTATCCTTTCACCATACTTATTCAATCTGTATGCTGAGCAAATAATCCAAGAAACTGGACTATATGAAGAAGAATGAGGTATCAGGATTGGAGGAAGACTCATTAACAACTTGCGATATGCAGATGACACAACCTTGCATTCAGAAAGCAAAGAGGACTTGAAGCACTTACTGATGAAGATCAAAGACCACAGCTTTCAATATGGATTACACCTTAACAAAAATCCTCACAACTGTGCCAATAAGCAACATCGCGATAAACAGAGAAAAGACTGAAGTCATCAAGAATTTCATTTTACTTGGATCCACAATCAATTGCCATGGATACAGCAGTCAAGAAATCAAACGACGCATTGCACTGGGCAAATCAGCTGCAAAAGACCTCTTTATAGTCTTAAAAAGCAAAGATGTCACTTTGAGGAGTAAGGTGCGCCTGAGCCAAGCCATGATATTTTCAATTGCCTCATATGCATGCGGAAGCTGAATAAGGAAGACTGAAGAAGAACTGATGTCTTTGAATTATGGTGTTGGCGAAGGATACTGAAAATAGCATAGACTGCCAGAAGAACAAACAAATCTGTTTTGAAAGATATACAGCCAGAATTCTCCTTAGAGGTGAGGATGGTGAGATTTCGTCTCACGCACTTTGGACATGTTATCAGGAGGGACCAGTCCCTGGAGAAGGGCATCGTGCTTAGAAGTAGAAGGTCAGGGAAAGGGAGGAAGACCCTCAATTGACACAGCGGCTGCAAAGATGGGCTCAAGCATAAAACAATTGGTGAAGATGGCAGGACCGAGCAGTGTTTCGTTCTGTTGTACGTGGGGTCACTATGAGTTGGAACCAACTCGATGGCACCTAACAACAGCAAACTGAGGCTCAGAGAGGTTAAGAATTATAACCAGGGTAGCACAGCTGGCAAAAGGTGGAGCAAGTTGCAAACCCAGGCAGACAGAAGGCAGAGCCTGTATTTTTCCTTCTACGTCAGGCTGTCTCTCTACACTTGTCTGAAAATGACGTCTGGACGTGATGACAAACAAGTGAACCCAGAAAAGCGTGACCGGAATGTTGAAGCAGAACCGAAGGGTGGGAATGAAGAAGAAGAGTTTAATGCTAGCACTAGGGAAGAGTAAGAGATAAAGCTGTGCAGCAACGGGAGGAGCAGCTTCACGGAGTGGTGCTCCTGGTCCCCAGCAGTATTCAAGCGGGGGCTGGCTGAGTACCTGTCTGGGACCCCAAAGACGAGACTGCTATTTAGGAGGAAGTTTGGACCGAATGAAAGGTTGCTTCCAAAGCTGAAGTCTCTGCCTTGTCTTGGTCTCTTCATCTGGAGAAACAGACTATGGCACCAGAGCACAGTGTTTACAGCGAGCTACATTTCGCCTGGACTTGCCCACCAATTCTGGTGTGTGTGATGGAGACAAAGTGACAGCAATGCCCAGACTCAAACTTGGCCAGGATGTCTGTAAATGGAGCCAAGAGAAGGACTGTGGAAATATGCAAATGAGCTTCTGCTGCCACCTCTGTTCCCCGGACCTGTTATCTCATGAGGTTCTTGTAGGACTGATTAACTCCTCTCAAACCAAAACCAAACCTATTGCCGTCAAGTCAATTCCGACTCATAGCGACCCTATAGGACAGAGTAGAACTGCCCCATAGAGTTTCCAAGGAGGACCTGGTGGATTTGAACTGCTGACCTTTTGGTTAGCAGCCATAGCTCTTAACCACTATGCCACCAGGGTTTCCAAAAGCTGGCTGAAAACAGCTAGCTCCTTCTCAAAGATATATTACAAATATAGAGAGTAAATTATAAAAAGTTTGAAAGAGATTCAGTGTTTCCTAGCCCGAGTTATACTGTGGCCCAGCACCTAATCTAAGGAGTCCCTGGGTGGAGCAAATGGTTAATACGCTCAGCTGCTAACTGAAAGTTTAGAGGTTCAAGTCCACCCAGAGGCACCTGGGAAGAAAACCTGGTGATCTACTTCTGAAGCATCAGCAATTGAAAACCCTATGGAGCACAGTTCTACTCTGACACACCTGGAGTCACCATGAGTCAGAATCAACTCATTGGCAACTGGTAACTGGTACCTCATTTAAATTATCCAAGTACTCCAGAAATGAGTGAGAAAGGCACATCTCTAAGGAAAAAAGCAGAGAAGGAATGGGCAAGATATGATAAAACTCCACCCTGCAAGCAATTCTTTGAGCCAATGACTGGGAAACCTTGGTCCTGGCTCTGAGCCAGAAGGTGGAAAAATGATCTGAAATCTCAGTCCATGAAGGGATTAGGGCTGAGAGCAGCTCCACGTCTGGAATGCTCTCCTGCATTTACCCGTCCAGAAGCATATGCCCAGGGAAGGTAGGGGAAAGTATTCACCAAGCACCCACTATTTCAAGGCATTATGCTAATTACTGTGGGGAGATACGAATGTATCAGACAGAAAGGCACATGTCAATGACAATATTTCAGAACAATTTCTATTTCCAATTGGCTGTTTCAGCCAAGAAAGGACGCTTTAAAAAGGAATAACTTGGTAAGCATACGTGTTGATGGCCGGCCTTGGTTCTGACAACCCCAGATTTAGAAGATGTTGGGCCCAATTGGGATGCTTTCCATTTCGATAAAAGAAAGCCCTTCCTGGGGTCTGGAGTTGAGGCAAATTGCTCTCCAAGACTCCACATTCTGCCACTCTGCCTCCTTTCAGCTGGACTTTCTAATTAGGAAGCCAGACCCCAATAAGGAAGCCAGAAGAGACCAGATGCAGCCCATCAAAAGTGGTCTCAGCTCGGCCCTGTGTCTACTGGTCCAGGCTGCCATTCTCGGACCCTCGGCCCATTCCCTTTGAGGTTTCTGTCCACTAAGCGCTCCCTCAGGAACCCTGGTAGCATAATGGTTAAAGCGCTCAGCTGCTAACCAAAAGGTCGGTGGTTCGAACCCACCAGCAGCTCCAACGGAGAAAAGACCTGGTGATCTGCTTCTGTAAAGATTACAGTCTGGGAAACCCTAAGGGGCAGTTCTACTCTGCCCTGCAAGGTTGCTATGAGTCGTAATCAACTTGACAGCACACAAGAACTCCCTCCACACTCCCATTCCAAAGTCTCAGAAGTCTGATTTCTCCCTCTTCTTCCTGCAGATCCCGAGCATCTCATCACTATCCCTCCTGTACCCACGTCCACTCTCTCCTGGGCCCAGCCTCACCATGGGGCAAGGGGCAAGGCCCAGGGCACTGGCTGGTCGGCCAGACCCTAGCAGGGGCTCTCTAACATGACTCTGAACAGCAGAGTCAACAGTGGCTCCTCCTGCTCCCAGTCTACATCCCCACCCCCATCCCCAGCAGCAGGTCCCCCCCAACTACACCTCTGGAGCAAACCACCCCTTCCTCTGCTGAGTCCTCGACCTCCGCGGTGAGGGACCAGAGGCACGAGGGAAAAAGACATCTGCTCACCCCACTTCCCTAGCCACTAACCACACTCGCTTCTAACCCCCACCCCCACAACACACACAGTAATGAGGAAAGTGACCACAGTGCTAAGGATAACAAGGAGGAGCAGAAAAGTGCAGGGAAAAGAAGGCCGTGAGTTAGCCTGCTCCACCGGCTGCCACCAGAGGTTAACCAAAACCCGCTGCTGTCGAGTCAATTCTGACTCATAGCGACCCTGTAGGACAGAGGAAAACTGCCCCATAGATTTGAACTGCTGACCTTTTGGTTAGCAGCCAAGTGCTAAACCACTGTGCCGCCAGGGCTCCTGCTAGAGGTTAAGTTGGGTTTAAATGAGGACACTGGGTTTCTGGATTCAGAGCAGGCCTGAGCTGCAAAGGGAGGCGCTGGCTCCTACAGGGGCTCCTGCCTGTTAGTGCATGGGCAGGAGGGGCTACAAGGACCGGCACCGGCCCGTCTCTGAGCCTGCCTCCACCCCAGCTCAGCCTCAACCTTTGCCTCAGCTGCTCTGTGACTGCACACTCTGAAGACCCCGTGGTTAGGCAGCCCTTTCGTAAGTGCACGCGAGTAACATCGACACACACTCAGTCCTCAGGGGAGGCAGCATCTGCCACCTGCCTCTTCCAGGACTCAGGGTCTGGGCACCTGGGCAGAGGAGACCAGCTGGCCTGGGCAGCCACAAGTGAGCCACAGCTGGCAGGGTAGAAATAATCCCCCCTCCTCGCATTGACCCACTGGCCAACACATCTGCATTCAAACACCGGTCACACAGGGGCAAGTAGAGGGCTTGGGCAGGAACCGTGGAAACGCCCTTAAGTTCTAATTCTGACTCCTCCCCTACCTCTCATCTCCAGGTGGCCTTGGAGAGGTGATTCATCATCTCAGAAATGCAGGTTCTTCTTACGTAAAAAGGAAAGATTAAGTCACCCTGGATGCAGGATTGAAATAGGAGAGGATTCAGTATATTGGGTACATGGCAGAGTACTGTGTTTTTACCAAAATAACGCACACTTTCTACGTTTGTTTGCCAACCACGCTCCTCCCTCCCCCAGAGAGGTATTTTCGTAAATGCCTCTATGCCAATTTTTTTTTTACATGTTGCTGTAAAAAAAAAGAAAAAGCATAGTGCACTTACAAAAATACCTCACAAGGGAGAGCGCGATTGGCAAACAGACATAGTAGGTGAGCATTATTTACATAAAAATACAGTATATGAATGCAGAGGTATGTTTGTGGTACTGTGGTGGCTTGCACGTTGCTGTGGCAGCTATGCTACTGTATTTCAAAATACCAGCAGGGTCACCCATGTTGGACAGGTTTTAGTGGTACTTACACACTGAGACAGACTAGGAAGAAAGGCCTGGAGACCTACTTCCAAGAATCAGCCAATGAAAACCCTATGGATTACTAAAGAATACTGTCCAATATAGTGCTGGAAGATGAGTTCACTAGGTTGGAAAGCACTTCAAATATACAGCGGTTGCAACAATGGACTTGAGCATACCAATAATCATGAAGATGGTGCAGGATTGGGCAATGTTTCATTCTGTTGGACATGCAGTCATCATGAGTAGGAACCAACTACAACAATACCAAAAGAAAGATACTCATCCAACTTCACAATGTGAGTTGATTCATCCTCAGTTATCAGGCAGCACTTCCTTGCCCTCTGGTATAATCCTGAGGTACCAATTCTCCTTATTGGAAATCCAGCTTCTCCCCCACCTCTAATCATGAGGCCTTGATAGTCTCCGGGCGGCACAAGTGGTTAAGCACTTAGCTACTAACAGAGGGTTGGCAGTTTGAATCTACCCAGGGGTGCCTTGGAAGAAAGTCCTGGCGATCTACTTCCAAAAGATCACAGCCATCGAAAACCCTGTAGAGCACAGTTCTACTCAGAAACACATGGAGTCAACAGCAACTGGTTTGAGACAGAAATGTACACCCCACTTGAGTTCCTGCAGAATTCCTAGTCACACAACCACCGCCCTAACCACACACACAGTCCACATTGATGGCTTACAAAGGCACCAAGAGCCTGAAATATCAAATCAAGAGCCTGGACACAATATTTTCTGACTGCTCTCATTTTCACAGCTAGAAATGTTCAAGCACAAATCAATGGGTGCTGAGTAAACTAACAAGAAGCCCAGAGAGACAGGGACACAGCTAGGGTTGAAGCTTCCCACCCTGAATCTCCTCTCAGAGCCCCAGGCCTCCTTTTAGCCTCAAGCCCCATCACATTCCTCCCCAGCCCTCCCTTCAGCACAAGTTGGGTCAAGCAGCTTCTGGCTAAGATTGTGCAGCAGGGGCTTCTAGACAGACAAAAAGGAAATACACCCAAATAGAAAGAAAGCTCCTTTCAGCAGTAAATGACTTGCCCATTCTTCTGTTTTCAAAGGGCAAAGTCCATGGCAAAGTCCAAGGAAGGGAATGGCTAATGGGTAGAACTGGGTCCTGAGAGATAGAGAAAGCATCTAAATTCACACAGCACGGTTGTAAATGGAACCGAGCAGTATGAATTCCTCCACACGCTCCTGATTCTTATTCCAGGCCTTATCTTTATTTTTTTTATCTTTTGTTACTGTACTTCAGGTGAAGGCTTACAGAACAAACAGTTTCTCATGAAATAGTAGTACACATATTGTTTTATGACATTGGTTAACAACCCCACAACGTGTCAACCCTCTAACTTCTCAAGCTTTTTTTTTTTTTTTTTTTTGGTGAAAATATACATAGCCAAAGATACACCATTTCAAAAATTTCTACATGCACAGTTCAGTGACATCGACTATGCTCTTCCAATTGTGCTGCTATTCTCACTTTAGATGAAGGCTTACAGAACAAAATAGTTTCTCATTTAACAGTTAGTACACATGTTGCCCTATGACAATGGTTAACAATCTCACAACACATCAACAATATCCTTACTCAACCTTGGGTTCCCTACCACCAGTTTCCTTGTCCCCTTCTGCCTTCTGGCCTTTGTCCCTGGATTACTGTACCTCATTAGTCCCATTTGGTTTTATGGGGCTGTCCACTCCCCGGCTGAACGGTGAACCTTGGAGATGACTTCACCACTGAGCTAAAAGGGTGTCTGGAGGCCATACTCTCGGGGTTTCTCCAGTCTCCTTTAGGCCAGTAAATCTGGTCTTTTTTTTTTTTGTGAGTTAGAATTTTGTTCTACATCCTTTTCCAGCTCTGTCCAGAACCCTCTGTTGTGATCCTGGTCAGAGCAGTCAGTGGTGGTAGCCGGGCACCATCTAGCTGTACTGGACTCAGTCCGGTGGAGGCCTTGGTAGCTGTGGTCCATTAGTCCTTCAGACTAATCTTTTCCTTGTATCCTGTTCTCTTCATTCTCATTTGCTCCGGAAGGGATGAGACCAGTGGAGTATCTTAGATGGCTGCTCACAGGCTTTTAAGACCCCAGACCCTACTCACCAAGGTAGAATGTAGAACATTGTCTTTATAAACTGTGTTATGCCAATTGAGCTAGATGTTCCCCGAGACCATGGTCCCCACAGCCCTCCATCCAGCAATTCAGTCCCTCAGGGAGTTTGGATGTGTCTATGGAGCTTCCATGACCTTTCCTTGTACAAGTTGTGCAAGTTTCCCCTGTATTGTGTACTGTCTCACCCTTCACCCAAGATACCACTTATCTATTGCCTATTTAGTATTTCCCCCCCATCCCTCCCATCCCTGGTAACCAACAAAGATTGTTACATTTTGTGTGTGAACTTTTTCATGGGTTTTTACAGTAGAGGTCTCTTACAATATTTGTCTTTTTGTGATTGACTTATTTCACTCAGCACAATGTCCTCCAGTTTCATCCATGTTATGAGATGGTTCACAGATTCATTGTTGTTCTTTCTCGTTGCATAGTACTCCATTGTGTGTACGTACCATAGTTTGTTTATCCATTCATCTGCTGATGGGCATCTAGGTTGTTTCCATTGTGTTGCTATTGTGAACAATGCTGCCATGAACATAGGTGTGCATATGTCTATTCGAGTGACAACTCTTATTTCTCTAGGATATATTCCTAGGAGTGGGATTGCTGGATCGAATGGATGTCTATTTCTAGCTTTCTGAGGAAGCACCATATCATTTTCCAAAATGGTTGTATCATTTTGCATTCCCACCAGCAGTGCATACAAGTTCCAATCTCTCTGCAGCCCCTCCAACATTTGTTATTTCCAGTGTTTTTGATTTGTGCCATAATGCCGGGGTGAGATGGAATCTCATTGTGGTTTTAATTTGCATTTCTCTAATGGCTAGTGATTGTGAGCATTTCCTCCTGTGTCTGTTGGCCATTTGAATATCTTCTTTGTTGAAGTGTCTGTTCATTTCCTTCAGGCCTTATCTTTAATTTATCATAATAAAAATTTATAGGGTAGGCATTCTGCCTAGGTATTCCAGAACCATTTGTGCCCCCTTCCCCCAGCCACTCCTAACCTTGGCCACTTTATACTAAACCTTCTTCTTCCCCACGCTGAACTAGCCTATGGTCAAGTCCACACTTGACAGGCCTCCTGCGTGACAATCATCTCCACTCTAACACTGGAGACAGACAATTAAAAACTGGCTTCTCTGGGGACTGGTTTAAGGCTTCCCTGTCAGAAACATCTCCCAGGAGCCTGAGGCTGTCAGGCACCCCCATGACATCAAACCTGCCCTCAGTTGTACCCAGTCTCTCTCAGAAACCAGAAAAGCTTGCCGGGATGGGTTAGGTTCAGCACAGCCAGCTCCACCCCTTCCCTTCCCCAGCTTACTCCCCTCACAAACACAGAGGGAACAAACACCCAGATTGCTTCAGGCTCAGCCTCACCTCTTGACAACTCTCCTCAGCACCCACTCTTCAGTGCCCACGTCAACTGACAAGTGGCACCTGAGTTCTGGGCTCAGCTCCAGGCCCTCAATTTTGAGGTGCCCAGGACAGATCCATTGGAGTCTTTAGATCCCAGTTTCTCTCTCTATAAAGAATCCTTGTGTTCTTCTGGCAGCAAGAATAAACCTGGGCAACAGATTCAGCAGACAAAGGGGAAGACCATGAACCTGACACACAGAGACCCCAGTTCAAGCCTTGGCTCTACCTCTCGCTGCCTCTGTGACCTTGGGCAAGTCATGTGACCTCTGAGTCTTGGTTACCTCATGAATTGGAGTTGTTGTAAGGATCCCACCAGATAACATTACATGTGAAAGAGCTTTGGAGATGTGAGAGAAGCTTGAGGTCCTGTATGGGCCTGAGGAGTTTTGGTTTGTACTCTCAGTTTTTCCCAGACTAAGGGTAGTGACCCATCAGTGGGTGTTACACCAAGATGAAGGGTTGGGATTATCTTTTTTTTTTTTAATGAAATAGACCAGACTAGACTCTAACTGGTACACTGGCATGCACCACACACAGTAATGGGGATGCACATGTGTTGCTGGATTGTGATGAAAAATGTATTTCCACTGGATTGTGGTCAAAAAAGTTCAATTAGATGTTTCTTTTAAAACTTTCGCACAGACATTCCCACCTGTATAAACTTGCTTCTGGCCCTCAGCAGGTTGGGATGGTGAACTCTTTGACAGCGTGAGCCAGGCCTGGGTTCTCAAGAATTCCAACACTCTCACCCCCACCTGCTGCCACAGGGCCAGGCTCTACCAGGGTGGGCTTCCGATGTAAGCTACTCACAGACTGGAAAGCATCCACTGAATACAAAATCAACATGGCTGGAGAGGAGAGGGAACCACCGCTTGCAGTGCTATATTACGTGCCAGGTACTGTCCCCAGCAATGCCCCTGGAGGTCCCTGTTAGTACTTCTATTTTACAGGTGAGCAGCCAAAGCACAAAGAGGATATGTCAGTTGTCTAGGTCATGCGGCTGGTTAGTGGGAAGCCAGGACCGAGATCTGGGTGTGGATGGTCCACGGCTTTCCCTAGAAGCTCTTATCACTGCTGGGGAGAGCTCCTGCCCCACCCTCTCAAAGCTTCAAACTTGGCCTGCACACACACACACACACACACACACACACAGCAGCAGCAGCAGCATCTTTTCCTACCTGCCTTTCTCTGGCTTTCCCAATCCCATGAGGGAGAGAGGACAGGGCTGTGCTGGGGGCATCTGGGATTTGTCTTCCTCCTGGTCCCACTCTTGTCCTTCTCTGCCTCTTCTGAGGCTCATTCCTCCCAGCTCATGGTCCCCCTCCCCCAATACCAGCTAACTGGTTGCCTGGGCAACCCAGCTTGGAGGTTGCTGGTTACCACAGCAACCCAGCATGGCCGCCAGACTGCCTTGCTTAGGAAGGTCAGGGGACCAGCCAGGCTACAGAGCAGCTGGGATGTTGCTGACAGAACTCACCCAGGCGGGGCCTACATGCCTGAGGGAATTAAGTTCCTGTTGTCAGGGAATCAGAGCCCTGGTGGTGCAGTGGTTAAGAGCTCAGGCTGTTAACCAAAGGGTCACCAGTTCAAATCCATTAACTGCTCCTTGGAAACCCTATGGGGCAGTTCTACTCTGCCCAATAGGACTGCTATGAGTTGGAATCAACTTGGTGGCAATGGCTCTGATTTTTTTCTCTGTCAGAGGGCCACCTCTTAGTTTGCTGTGAGATAGGCTGTCCCAACATGGGGCATCAGCCACAAGCCAACCTCCCCAGTTCCTTCCACCAAGCCCGGTCCCACTCCCATCAGCCTTTACAGCAGAGCTCCACCTCCAGGAAGTCTTCCCAGACTGAGCAGCAACTGGCTCTCACCCAGCCTAATCCTAAGCCCCTCACACTCCTCACTTTATGAGCATATCTGGGAGACAACATACATGCAACATATGTGTGTCTGCACGCAGATGCAGTCTCTCCATTAACTATGTCAGTAATAATAATGTTGCTGTTATTGTTGTTGTTTGCTGCTGTCAAGTCAATTTTGATTCATAGTAACACCATGTGACAGACTAGAACTGCCCCATAGGGTTCTCTAGGCTATAATCTTTATGAGAAGGAGCCCTGGTGGTGCAGTGGTTAAGCACTCAAATCCACCAGCTGGTCTGTGAGTGAAAGATGTGGTGGCCTGCTTCTGTAAAGATTACAGCCTTGGAAACCCTGTAGGGCAGTTCTACCCTGTCCTATAGGGCTGCTATGAGTTGGAATCAACTCGATGGCAGTGCGTTTGGTCTTTTCGTTAATCTTTATGGGAGTAGATCACCAAGTCTTTCTCCCGTGGAGCAGCTGGGTAGGTTCAAACTGCCAACCTTTCAGTTACTAGCAGTTAACCACTGCACCACCAAGTCTCCTTTGGTAACAATAATAAAGAAGAGCTGATATTTTCTAATACTTACTATGTGGTTAAGTGCTCAGCTCCTAACCAAACTGCTGGTCAGCAGTTCGAACCCACCAGCCACTCTGTGGGAGAAAGATGTGGTAGTCTGCTTCCGTAAAGATATACAGCCTTGGAAAACCTATGGAGCAGCTCTACTCTGACATATAGGGTCACTATGAGTCAGAATCGACTCGATGGCAACGAGTTTGGTTTTGGTTTTCACTATGTGCCAAGCATGTTTTAGGGACCTCATGTGCACTTTCTCAATTGATCCATAAAATAAACTTAAGAGCCCGTGGGCCCAAGATGGCAGAGTAGTCAGATGCTTCCTGTGGTCCCTCTTACAACAAAGACCCCAAAAAGCAAGTGAATCGATTATATATGACAATCTAGGAGCCCTGAACATCAAAGGCAAAGTTGAGGAATCAGACTGAGTGGCAGGGGGAGGGAGAGATGGTTCAGAAGCAGCAAGGAGTTGCCAGACCTGACCCACTGGCAACCGGCACCCTTCAGGCCAGATCAGCTGGCGCATGCGCAGTGAGGCAAGCAGTGGCTCTTAGGACGCGTTTTCCACATCGGGAGAGACCAAGTGGCAAAGAGTCTACTCAAGCCTCCAGAACCAGTGAAAAGTGGCACTCAGTTGACAGAAGATAAGTGTATGCATCTAAGCCACCGCTCGGATCAAAAAACGTCCTGTTTGGGAAGAACCTCTCTCCCATTTACCTGCCTCCTCCCTCCTCTGCACCTCATCCTGGGCTGGTTTCAGCGATTGCCCTGTCCCCTGGGCTGGAAGTAGGACCTGTCAGGTGCTCTGAGCCATTCTCCCAGACTTGGAGAGGGAACAAATTAACAAACAGGGAAAAAAATCATCTGCCAGCTCCCCTAAGCTGGGAACTCAGGGCAGGCACAGCCCCTTTGCCTAGGCACAGGCATAAGGAGTCCATGGACTTTGAATGCCTTTCACTCTTTTATAGACCTGTGTGAGCCCATATCAACAGCACAGACCTTCATTAGCACAATACAACAGGGTATATACCTGAAGCCTAATCTCAATACTGTGTCAGCTATATGGTGGAGTGGCAGGTTCGTGACATTTGACACCACTCTGCCCATTAAGCAGGGTCCTCACCTACCCACATGAGGGGCCTGAGGACTGGTTGCTCCATCCAACCCATCTAGCCACCTGCAACAGGGGTCCAAGAATAAGTGGTGCCTCCCAGTCCTTACAGCCAACAGCACTGGATGCCCATAGTCCAGCTGCAAAACCCACCCACCTATGCACTCTAGGGAACAGGGAGACGCTTTGCTCCCAGACACTCAGGGACAGCTGTCAGCCCCCTGCCTTGCTCAGTGTGTGACCCCCTACTGCAGCCAGACACCTGTGCCTACTCCAACCACCCCTGCTCATCTAGGACTGTAGGCGAGAGCCTTCACCAAACACTTGGTGTCCAACTACCTGAACAGCTAAGCTGAATCCATACAAGAAAAGTAAATGGACTTCTGGGCTCACATACCTAGTGAAAGATCTAACCACCTGGTGACAGGACGTTAGATCTTCAAAGGTGCCAATAATCAAACTAGCTCACATGAGCAGCCTATTTCAGCATATCAAAACAAAACAAAACAAGAAGCTAGGACACAGTAAGCAAACATAAAATAAATAAATATAATAGCTTATTGATGGCTCAGAGACAACAGTCAATATCAAATCATATAAAGAAGCAGACCATGATGGCTTCAGCAAGCTCCCAAAACAAAGAATCAAGAAATCTTCCTCAGAAAGAGAACTTCTTGGAATTACTGGAGGTAGAATACAAAAGATTAATATGCAGAACTCTTCAAGATATCAGGAAGGAGATAAATCAAAAGGCAGAACAAGCCAAGGAACACAAAGACAAAGCAATAGAGGAACTTAAAAAGATTAGGAAGAGCAATAATGACAAATTTAACAGGCTGCAAGAATCCATACAGAGACAGCAAACAGAAATCTAGAAGATTAACAATAAAATTTCAGAATTAGACAGCTCAATAGAAAGTCATAGGAGTAGAATGGAAGACAGAATTAGTGAGATTGAAGATAAAGCACTTGACACCAACTTATTTGAGGAAAAATCAGATAAAAGAATTAGAAAAAATGAAGAAACCCTAAGAATTATGTCGGACTCTATCAAGAGGAATAACCTATGAATGATTGGAGTACCAGAACAGGAGGGGATAACAGAAAATGCAGAGAGAATTGTTGAAGATTTGTTGGCAGAAAACTTCCCTGATATCATGAAAGATGAGAAGATATCTATGCAAGATGCTCATCGAACCCCACACAAGGTAGATTCCAAAAGAAAGTCACCAAGACATATTATGATCATACTTGCCAAAACCAAAGATAAAGAGACAATTTTAAGAGCGGCTAGGGATAACGAAAAGTCCTCTACAAAGGAGAGTCAATAAGACTAAGCTTGGACTACTCGGCAGAAACCGTGCAGGCAAGAAGGCAATGGGATGACACATATAAAGCCTTGAAGGAAAAAAAATTGCCAGCCAAGAATTATATATCCAGCAAAACTGTCTCTCAAATATGATGGCCAAATTAGGGCATTTCCAGATAAACAGAAGTTTAGGGAATTTGCAAAATTACAAGAAATACTAAAGGGAGTCCTCCGGTTAGAAAATCAATAATATCAGATAACAACCCAAGACTAGAACACAGGACAGAGCAATCACATATCAACCCAGACAGGGAAGTCACAAAAATAAATCAAAGCTAAAACTCTGTAAATAGGGAAACAGAGACATCATTATGTAAAAGATGACAACAGTAAAACAAAAAAGAGGGACTAAAAAAATGTAGTCAGATCTTTCATATGGAGAGTGTCATGGTTTGAATTATGTCTCCCAAAAAATGTGTGTATCAATTTGGCTGGGCCATGATTCCCAGAATTGTGTGGTTGGCCTCCATTTTGTGATTGTAATTTCATGTTCAAGAGGATTAGGGTGGAACTGTAACACCACCTTTACCCAGGTCACATCCCTGATCCAGGGTAAGGGGAGTTTCCCTGGGGTGTGGCCTGCACCACCTTTTATCTCTCAAGAGATAAAAGGAAACGGAAGCAAGCAGAGAATTGGGGACCTCACACCATCAAGAAAGCAGTGCTGGGAGCAGAGCGCGTCCTTTGGACAGGGGTCCCTGCACAAAGAGGCTCCTAGTCCGGGGGAACACTGAAGAGAAGAAGGCTGACGGAGAGAAAAAGCCTTCCCCTGGAGCTGACGCCCTGAATTTGGACTTTTAGCCTACTTTGACTGTGAGGAAATAAACTTCTCTTCGTTAAAACCATCCACTTGTGGTGTTTCTGTTGTAGCATCACTAGATGACTAAGACACAGAGGAAGTCAAGGCAATATAAAGAAATAAAAAATTGGTTTAAACTTAGAAAAATAGGGGAAATATTAAGGTAACCACAATGAAACTAACAATCCTACACATCAAAATAAAAAACAAGAAAAACATAAAGATTAAGCAAATACAAAATCAACAACAATGAAAAAGAGGAAAAGAAAATACATAAAGAAAAATGACTCAGCACGGAAAATTAAGTGGAACAAAGAAAACTGTCAACAACACACAAAAAAAAGACATCAAAATGACAGCACTAAACTCATACCTATCAATAATTACGTTGAATGTAAATGGACTAAATGCATCTATAAAGAGACAGAGAGTGGCAGAATGGATAAAAAAGCACGATCTATCTATATGCTGCCTACAAGAGACACACCTTAGACTTAGAGACACAAACAAACTAAAACTCAAAGGATGGAAAAAAATATATAAAGCAAACAATGATCAAAAAAGAGCAGGAGTGGCAATATTAAACTCTGACAAAATAGACTTTAAAGTAAAATCCACCACAAAGGATAAGGAAGGGCACTATATAACGATTAAAGGGTCAATACACCAGGAGGACATAACTATAATAAATATTTATGCAACCAACGACAGGGCTTCAAAATACATAAAACAAACTCTAACGGCATTGAAAAGAGAGATAGGCAGCTCCACAATAATAGTTGGAGACTTCAACATGCCACTTTTGGTGAAGGACAGAACATCCAGAAAGAAGCTCAATAAAGACACGGAAGATCTAAATGCCACAATCAACCAACTTGATCTCATAGACTTATACAGAACACTCCACCGAACAGCAGACAAGTATACTTTCTTTTCCAACCCACATGGAACATTCTCCAGAAGAGACCGCATATTAGGCCATAAAGCAAGCCTTAACAGAATCCAAAGCATCAAAATATTACACAGCATCTTTTCTGACCACAAGCCATAAAAGTAGAAATCAATAACAGAAAGAGCAAGGAAAAAAAATCAAACACATAGAAACTGAACAACACCTTGCTCAAAAATTACTGGGTTATACTAAAATCTATAATCTACAAGAAAATCCAACACCTCTACAACAAAAAGACAAATAATCCTATTAAAAAATGGGCAAAGGAAATGAACAGATACTTCACCAAAGAAGACATTCAAATGGCCAACAGACACATGAGGAAATGCTCGCAATCACTAGCCATTAGAGAAATGCAAATTAAAACCACAATGAGATTCCATCTCACCCCGGCATTACTGGCACGAATCAAAAACACTGGAAATAACGAATATTGGAGGGGCTGCAGAGAGATCGGAACTCGTATGCACTGCTGGTGGGAATGCAAAATGATACAACCATTTTGGAAAATGATATGGCGCTTCCTCAGAAAGCTAGAAATAGATATACCATTCGAACCAGCAATCCCACTCCTAGGAATATATCCTAGAGAAATAAGAGTCGTCACTCTAATAGACATATGCACACCTATGTTCATGGCAGCATTGTTCACAATAGCAAAACGATGGAAACAACCTCGATGCCCATCAACAGATGAATGGATAAACAAACTATGGTGCATACACACAATGGAGTACTATGCAACGAGAAAGAACAACAATGAATCTGTGAAGCGTCTCATAACATGGATGAAACTGGAAGACATTATACTGAGTGAAATAAGTCAATCACAAAAGGACAAATATTGTATGAGACCTCTACTGTAAAAACCCATGAAAAAGTTCACACACAAAATGTAACAATCTTTGTTGGTTACCAGGGATGGGAAGGGTAGGGGGGAAATACTAAATAGGCAATAGATAAGTGGTATCTTGGGTGAAGGGTGAGACAGTATACAATACGGGGGAAACTTGCACAACTTGTACAAGAAAAGGTCATGGAAGCCCCATAGACACATCCAAACTCCCTGAGGGACTGAATTGCTGGATGGAGGGCTGTGGGGACCATGGTCTCGGGGAACATCTAGCTCAATTAGCATAACACAGTTTATAAAGACAGTGTTCTACATTCTACCTTGGTGGGTAGGGTCTGGGGTCTTAAAAGCCTGTGAGCGGCCATCTAAGATACTCCACTGGTCTCATCCCTCCGGGAGCAAGGGAGAATGAAGGGAACAAGACACAAGGAAAAGATTAGTCCAAAGGACTAATGGACCACAGCTACCAAGGCCTCCCCCGGACTGAGTCCAGAACAGCTAGATGGTGCCCAGGTACCACCACTGACTGCTCTGACCAGGATCACAAAGAGGGTTCTGGACAGAGCTGGAGAAGGACGTAGACCATAATTCTAACTCACAAAAAAAAAGACGGGATTTACTGGCCTAAAGGAGACTGGAGAAACCCCGAGAGTATGGCCCCCAGACACCCTTTTAGCTCAGTGGTGAAGTTATCTCTTGGTTCACCATTCAGCCTGGAAGTGGACAGCCCCATAAAACCAAATGGGACTAATGAGGTACAGTAATCCAGTGACAAGGGCCAGAAGGCAGAAGGGGACAAGGAAGCTGGTGATAGGGAACCCAAGGTTGAGTAAGGATATTGTTGATGTGTTGTGAGATTGTTAACCATTGTCATAGGGCAACATGTGTACTAACTGTTAAATGAGAAACTATTTTGTTCTGTAAGCCTTCATCTTAAATGAGAATAGCAGCACAACTGGAAGAGTGTAGTCAATGTCACTGAACTGTGCATGTAGAAATTTTTGAAATGGTGTATCTTTGGCTATGTGTATTTTCACCAAAAAAAAGGTTGAGAAGTTAGAGTGTTGACATGTTGTCGGGTTGTTAACCAGTGTCATAAAACAATATGTGTACTACTGTTTCATGAGAAACTATTTGTTCTGTAAGCCTTCACCTGAAGCACAACTAAAAAAAAAAAATTACTGGGTTATAAAAGAAACTAAGGACAGAATAAAGAAATTCACAGAATCAAATGAGAATGAAAACACATCCTATAGAACCTTTGGGACACAGCAAAAGCAGTGCTCAGAGGCCAATTTATAGCAATAAATGCGCACATCCAAAAAGAAGAAAGGGCCAAAATCAAAGCATTAACCCTACAACTTGAACAAATAGAAGGAGAGCAATGAAAGAAACCCTTGGGAACCAGAAGAAAGCAAATAATAAAAATTAGAGTAGAATTAAATGAAACAGGAAAACAGTTGAAAGAGTTAACGTGACCAAAAGCTGGTTCTTTGAAAAGATCAGCAAAATCAATAAACCATTGGCCAAACTACAAAAGAAAAACAGGAGAGAAAGCAAATAACACAAATAAGAAATGAGATGGGTGATATCACAAGAGACCCAACTGAAATTAAAAGAATCATAACAGAATACTGTGAAAAATTTTACTCTAACAAATTTGAAAACCTAGAGGAAATGGACAAATTTCTAGAAACACACTACCTGCCTAAACTAACACAAACAGAGGTAGAACAACTAAATAAACCTATAACAAAAGAAGAGATTGAAAAGGTAATTAAAAAACTCCCAACAACAACAAAAAAAGCCCTGGCCTGGAGAGTTTCACTGGAGAATTCTACCAAACTTTCAGAGAAGAGTTAACACCACTACTACTAATGGTATTTCAGAGCATCGAAAAGGATGGAATACTCCCAAACTCATTCTATGAAGCCAGCATAACCCTGATGCCAAGACACCACAAAAAAAGATTACAGACCAATATCCCTCATGAACATAGATGCAAAAATCCTCAACAAAATTCTAGCCAATAGAACTCAACAACATATCAAAAAAATAATTCACCGTGACCAAGTGGGACTCATACCAGGTACGCAGGGATGGTTCAACATTAGACAGACAATCAATGTAATCCATCACATAAATAAAACAAAAGAGAAGAACCACATGATCTCTTATCAATTGGTGCCAAAAAGGCATTTGACAAAGTCCAACACCCATTCATGATTTAAAAAACAAAAAACAAAAAACAACTCAGCAAAATAGGAATAGAAGGGAAACTTCCTCAACATAATAAAGGGCATTTATACAAAGCCAACAGCCAACATCATCCTAAACGGAGAGAGTTTGAAAGCATTCACCTTGAGAATGGGAACCAGACAAGGATGCCCTTTATCACCACTCTTATTCAACATTGTGCTGGAGGTCCTAGCCAGAGCAATTGGGCTAGAAAAAGAAATAAAGGGCATCCAGATTGGTAAGAAAGAAGTAAAAGTATCTCTATTTGCAGATGATATGATCTTATACCCAGAAAACCCCAAAGAATCCACAAGAAAACTACCAGAACTAACAGAAGATTTCAGCGAAGTATCAGGATATAAGATAAACATACAAAAATCAGTTGGATTCCTCTACACCAACAAAGAGAACTCCGAAGAGGAAATCACCAAATCAATACTGTTTACGATAACCCCCAAGAAGATAAAACACTTAGGAATAAATCTAACCAGAGATGTAAAAGACCTACACAATGAAAACTACAAGACACTATTGCAAGAAACCAAGAGACCTACATAAGTGGAAAAACATACCTTGCTCATGAATAGGAAGACTCAACATTGTGAAAATATCTATTCTATCCAAAGCGATCTACAGATACAGTGCAACCCCAATCCAAATTCCAATGGCATTTTTTAATGAGATGGAGAAACAAATCACCAACTTCATATGGAAAAGGAAGAGGCCCCGGATAAGTAAAGCATTACTCAAGAAGAAGAACAAAGTGGGAGGCCTCACACTACCTGATTTTGAACCTATTATATGGCCATGGTAGTCAAAACAGCCTGGTACTGGTACAACAACAGATACACAGACCAGTGGAACAGAATTGAGAATCCAGACATAAATTCATCCACCTATGAACAGCTGATATTTGACAAAGGCCCAAATCCATTAATTGGGGAAAAGACAGTCTCTTTAACAAATGGTGCTGGCATAACTGGATATCCATCTGCAAAACACTGAAACAAGACCCATACCTCGCACCATGCATAAAAACTAACTCAAAATGGATAAAAGACCTAAACATTAAATTGAAAATGATAAAGATCCATGGAAGAAAAAATAAGGACAATGCTAGGAGCCCTAATACATGGCATAAACAGAATACAAATCATTACTAACAATGCACAAACACCAGAAGAGAAACTAGATAACTGGGAGCTCCTAAGAATCAAACACTTACGCTCATCAAAAGACTTCACCAAAAGAGTCAAACAACAGCCTACATACTGGGGAAAAAATTTTTGGCTACGACAGATCTGATCAGCATCTAATCTCTAAAATCTACAAGATACTGCAAAACCTCAACAACAAAAAGACAAATAACCCAATTTAAAAATGGGCAAAGGATGGGACCAGAACTAGATGGTGCCTGGCTACGAACAATGACCGCCCCAGCAGGGAACAAAACAGACAGTCCCTGATAGAGCAGGAGAAAGGTGGGGTGCAGAACTCAATTCTAGTAAAAAGACCAGACTTAATGGTCTGACTGAGACTGGAGGAACCCTGGAAAGCATGGTCCCTGGATTCTTCTATCAGCCCAGAACTAAAACAATTTCTAAGGCCAACTCTTCAAACAAAGATTGAACTCGACTGTGGGACATAAAATGATACTCGTGAAGAGTGTGCTTCTTAGCTCAAGGCAGCTCCAGTCTGGAGGTGAAATGAGAAGGCAAAAAGGACAGGAGTTGGTTGAATGGACATGGGAAATCAGGAGTGGAAAGGAGTGTGCTGTCACTGTATAGGGAGAGCAATTAGGGTCACCTAACAAGGTTATGTATAAATTTTTGTATATAAGAGACTAACTTGAAATGTAAACTTTCACTTAAACTACAACAATAAACAAAAAAAAAAATTTAGAAATCTTAAAAAAAAAAAAAAGATATGAACAGGCACATCACCAAAGAAGACATTCAGGAGGCTAACACATACATGAGGAAAAGCTCACGATCATTAGCCATTACAGAAATGCAAATCAAAACTACCATGAGATACCATCTCACCCCAAAAGGGCTACCATTAATCCAAAAAACACAAAATAATAAATGTTGGAGAGGTTGTGGAGGACTGGAACACTCATACGCTGCTGGTGGTTATGTAAAATGGTACAACCACTTTGGAAATCGATTTGGCGCTTCCTTAAAATGCTAGAAATAGAAGTACTATACAATCCAGCAATCCCACTCCTTGGAATATATCCTAGAGAAATAAGAGCCGTCACATGAATAGATATATGCACACCCATGTTCATTGCAGCACTGTTCACAATAGCAAGAAGACAGAAACAACCTAGATGCCCAGCAACAGACAAATGGATAATCCAACTATGGTATATTCACACAATGGAATACTATGCAAAGATAAAGAACAACGATGAATCCATGAAACATCTCATAACACGGATGAATCTGGAAGGTATTATTCTTAGTGAAATTAATCAGTCGCAAAAGGACAAATATTGTATAAGACCACTATTATAAGAACTCAAGAAAAGGTTTAAACACAGAAGAAAACATTCTTTGATGGTTACAAGGGTGGGAAGAGAGGGAGAAGGGTATTCACTAACTAGATAGTAGATAAGAATTATCTTAGGTGAAGGGAAAGACAACACACACTACAGGGGAAGTCAGCACAACTGGACTAAACCAAAAATTTCCTGAATACAACCAAACACTTTGAGAGACAAAGTAGCAGGGGCAGGGGTCTGGGGATCACAGTTTCAGGGGACATCTAGGTCAATTGGCATAACAAAGTTTATTAAGAAAATGTTCTGCATCCCACTTTGGTGAGTGGCGTCTGGGGTCTTAAAAGCTAGCGAGCAGCCATCTAAGATGCATCAATTGTTCCCAACCCACCTGGAGTAAAGGAGAATGAAAAACACCAAAGACACATGGAAAATATCAGCCCAAAAGACAGAAAGGGCCACATAAACCAGAGACTCCATCAGCCTGAGACCAGGAGAACTAAATGGTGTCCAGCTACCACCAATGACTGCCCTGACAGGGAATACAACAGAGTCCCTGATGGAGCAGGAGAAAAGTGGGGTGCAGAAATAATTTTTTAGTAAAAAGTCTATACTTAATGTTCTGACTGAGACTGGAGGGACCCTGGAAGACATGGCCCCTGGATTCTCTATTAGCCCAGAAATGAAACCATTCCCAAAGCCAACTCTTCAGACATAGATTAGACTGGACTATAAGATATAAAATGATCCTCGTGAAGAGAGTGCTTCTTAGCTCAAGTAGTTACGTGAGACTAAATGGGCAGCTCCTGTCAGGAGGCGAGATGTGAAGGCAAAAAATACAGGAGCTGGTTGAAGGGCTGCTGGAAATCCGGGGTAGAAAGGAGGAGTGTGCTGTCACATTACAGGAAGAGCAACTAGGGTCACATAACAATGTGTGTATAAATTTTTGTATTAGAAACTAACTTGAACTGTAAACTTTCACTTAAAGTACAGTAAATTTAAAAAAAAAGATTCTTCAGTGGCAGGTATTTTATTATTATTATTATTATTTTTCATTTCATTGTCACCTCTGTGAAGCAAGCTTTAGTCTCCTCACCTGAAAGCTTAGGAAACTGAGACCCAGAGAAGTTAAGCAGCTTTCCCAGGGTAATGAGACCTCGCTGGGTCCTGTCCTTGAGGAACCCTTTGCCGACTCTCCCGGCAGAATCTGTCACTCTCGTTCTTGGCCACCAGTGTATGTAGCACACATCTCTATCTTACACAGAACAATCACTTGCCCCCACGTATGTTCCCTTACTAGACTGTGAATTAAAAATTCATTTTTGCAATCTACTACCTGCCTAGTACATAATGGACATACACTGAATATTTGTTGAAAGAAAGTGGGGGAGCCAGGATTCCAAGCCCTATTCATCTGACCCTCAACTCAACATTCATTTATTCACTCATTCAAAAATCTATTATCAGACAACTACTGTGTGCCTGGTTCTGTGCAAAACGTCACAAATACAAAGACAAATAAGACCATCTCTTGCCTTAAAGAATGCAGTTGAGTGAAGCGAGGGGCAAGGCTGAGAGGAACAGGATGTAAACACTCCCCACCACCGCCATTCAAGGCTTTCTCAGTACTCTCCTCATGCCTGTTCCCTGGGCCAAACTCCCTCCCACCCAAGGCTTCATAATCTAACCAACATTTACCGAGCACCCACTATGTGCTAAGGAGTCCCTGGGTGGTGCCAAAGGTTAATGCGCTTGGCTGCTAACCAAAAGGCTGGAGGTTCAAGTCCACCCAGAGATGCCTGGGAAGAAAGGCCTGGCAATCTACTTCTGAAAAATCAGCCATTGAAAACCCTGTGGAGCACAGTTCTACTCTTAACACACATAGGTCTTCACGAGTCGGACTCAACTCAACAGCAGGTGGTTACTATGTGCTAAATAGTGCCCTCAAATCACTCACGGTTTGAGGGTGAGTGGGCGGAGTAAGAAGGCAATGGGATCAGGAATTACAGGACAGTATGAAGAGCGACCAGTAAAGTACAGGGGAACTCGTGGCCAGACTCTGGGAGCATTTATAGAACTCTAAAGGGGGTAAAGTGCTCTGCGCTAACTGAAAGGTCAGCAGTTCAAATCCACCAGTCGCTCCATGAGAGAAAGATGTGGCAGTTCGCTTCTGTAAAGATTATAGCGTAGGAAACCTTTGGGGCAGTTCTACTCTGTCCTACAGGGTCACTATGAGTCAGAAACAACTCAGAAGCAATGGGTTTTTGTTTTTTGGGTAAAGAGCTTTCACATTTGATGTGATAAAGCAATTTTCTGTCACACTGCTTTATATCCCCATCTACTTCCTCTGTGACAAGGGCAGGTAAGAATTATTACTCCCATTTTAGAGACAGGAAAACTGAGGCTCAGAAAGGGAAGGGCACTGAATTAGGAGGAGGGGAACCTGGGTTCTAGACCGCACTGTGTGACTCTAACAAGTCTCTTAGCATTATGCCTCCATCACTACACCCCCATCCCACCACCCCACATCACCCAAAGCAGGTTTTCTGTTTCCTCTGTGATCCTCTGCAACTCCCCAGCTAGACAGTCACGGTCTCATGTAAGGTAAGCAGGCTTGCCCGCAGTCTCTGGATGCCCCATAGATGCTAATGAGGACCCAGGTACCAAGCAAAATCAGAAAAATGACCCCACCAGCAGAGGCCAAGTTGAATTTAACAGGTAATTGCAAGAATTAGGCTAATTAAAAACAAACTATCACTTATGATTATAGACTCATATTCTTCTCAGGTAAGGATGAGCCAGACTGTGTGGACATAGTGATGTCAGAGCTAAGGAGAGCCTCACCTCGTCCATGAAGAAGGGTCCTAGGTGCTTTCCCTGTAGGGGTGGAGCTCCCAACCACCCCAGGAGGACACAGCTGAAACCAGGGTGGACTCTGCGAAACCAGGAGCCTCAGCATTGATGCCCCAGCCTTCATTTCCTGAATTCACACAGTGAGGACCAGCCAGCTACAGACACTAAGCAGGTGACCTGGGAGGACTGGATGGTCATTCTGAAGGCTATCTGCCCTAAACACATTTCCCATCAACCCACCTCAGCCCCTGTCTGACCTCTAGTTAAAGCATTGCCTTCTGATATAAACTGCTCAAATACATACCTAATAATAAGCAAATTTGTATAAATGTGTGTAGCTTACAATTACTTTCACATATATTACTCATCTGGCTATCAACCAGGTAGGTGGGGAGTGATGCTAACCCAAATTTTCCTATCAGGAAACAAAAGCTCAGAGAGATTAAGTGACTTGCCCTAAATCATAGTGCTACTAATTCGGACCAGGATTTGAATCCATATCTTCAAATTCCAGGTGGGTCTTCTTTCTACAGCCCTAGTAGGCAATGCACCAACTCTTTCTTTCTTTTTTCAAGTCGATTAAAACCCATAGAGACCCCATGTGTGTCAGAGTAGAACTGTGCTCCATAGGTTTTGGTGTTTTTTTTTTTTTTTAACTCTTTCCTATTAACGCATGACCCTGAATTCATTTAGCAGATCAGCTTGTGCTACCTTGGAAGGATGTATGGGAATGGGAGACACTCTGGGTAGAATTTGACAAGGGAGGGGGCAAAGATGGATTCACACACAGAAGTGGGAATGGGCAGGGGACTGGGCTGCCAGGGGAGAGGGCGCCAGTGGATGTCCTACTGGGTCAGAAGACACTAGAGGCATCAAACTCCTTTGTCCGTGCACCTGCCAGCAGAATCCTCCAGCAAGCCTGACATTCCAGGGGATCACCCTGGAGAAAGCCGTTATGCTGGAAATGGGAAGTGGCCACCTCAACATTCTCAGTGCTGGTGAGATCACACGTGGTGTGTAGACACCAGAATAGCTTGAGAAAGGAAATAAGGGAAACCAGGTCATTGGAGGAACTGTGACATTGGGGGGCGGGGTGCTGAGGGAGGGAGGTCATGGTACCTATGATATTTATGTCATCAATAAGATAATAACAATAACCAACTTACTCTGCTCAGCATGATTCTATGTGCTTGACATATATGACCTCATTTATCTTCACAAGAAGCCTATGAGATAGGTACCATTATTGTCTTCATTTTATAGGTGGAGAAACTGAGGCGCAGAGCTATGAAGTCATTGTCAAGGTCATATCACTGGTAAACGGCAGAGGCTAGATTAAACTCCAGAGATTTTGAGCCCAGCCACTGTGATCTTGACAATTGCACTAAACTGCCTTTTAAGAAAAGCCAAAAACTTGAACAAACCAAGGACAACAGATGGATTATTCACATCTAATAAACCTCTGTTTAAAATATTTTATATCTCACTAGTAAGCAAACAAAATGGATTAAAACAATGAAAAAAGTTATAATACTCAATGCTGATGCTCATATAACAAAATGCATTTTTATACACAGCTGCTGGGAATGTAAATTAGTACTTCTGAACGAGGAATTTGGTAAAACATGTCAAAATATTTTGAAATATGCAGCAATTCCACTTCTAGAAATGTACCCTAAGGAAAAAAATCATGCATATGTGTAAAGATTCAGCTATAAATATGTTCATTGTAGCACTGCTTATAGAAGTGAAAAATTGGAAACATCTAATTTAACACAAGGGTCAATTAAACAAACAAAAAATAGAATAGGTATATGATGAAATACTGGGCAACCGCTTAAAAATGATATTGTAAAAGAATATTTAATGACATGGGAAAATGCTTTCTGTTTAACTTATTACAATAATACACACCTGATCAAAAATTTTAAAGGTATATATATGTATTGTTATGTTGTAATATATAAAAATAGTTATATGTCTATGCATGAATTCATAAATATATATATACTGGAAACCCTGGAGGCATAGTGGTTAAGAGCTATGGCTGCTAACCAAAAGGTTGGCAGTCCAAATCCTACCAGGTGCTCCTTGGAAACTCTATGGGGAAGTTCTACTCTGTCCTATAGGGTCGCTATGAATTGGAATCGACTTGATGGCAACAGGTTTTATGTATATATACACCACCATGTTAAAATTATGTACCAAATCTTTGAGAGACAGTCTATGGGTACTTTCAGATTTTTCTTCTATGCGTTTTTCTTCATTTTTATACTGACTATGTATTACTTTTTTGCTCACAGAATAGTAATTTTAAAAATGTGTACCCTTTATCACATTAATTCTGTCTTGGGATTTATCCTAAGGAAATAATCCAAAACACAGAAAAAGCCTGTGCACAAAAATGTTCACGTTGTCTTATTTGTAAAAGGAAAATAAAGGTAACAACTCAAATGTCCAATAAAGAAATGGTTAAATAAAACACATTATGCCCACACACTATTATATACTGTCTTGACAATAAGAGAACCATTTCTATCACCCTGTGAAAGGGACAGCTACTTATTCTGTGTTGCTTCAAAGAACTGGAATCACAGGGTACGACTTAAAGTCGACAGGTTTTGATTCAATAAAGAACATTCTAACCATGGAGCAAATGGCCACGTTAGGTAACAAGATCCTGGTCTCTAGAACTATCCAAGCAAGGCTGGATGCTCGTGTCAGGGAGGGTGAAGAGGGTTTGTCTGGGCTCAGAAGGAGGCCGGACTAGATGGTCTCTGAGGGGCATCTGAAAGCTTTGGGTGCTGGGCGGGAGCCGACCTGGACTGAGAGAGCTCACCCCAGACCTCAGCCCACTGGGAAAGCCCCCAAAGCCTACACCCAAGGCAGCAGCTGCAGCCCCTTTCCTAAACACCAAGTTCAACCTTCTAACTCCTGGCCTTCCGCTGGGGACCAGCATGGACCTGCCATGGGCTAAGCACGGTGCTAATTATTCATCATACTTCACACCGAGGCGGTGAGGAAACCGGCTTAGAGAGAGCCTGCACTTGGTCAGGACTGGCGGACGCCTTACTCCCGCCTGCTGGCCCAGCTCCTTTGCTCTGTACTCTGTACTCTGTACTCCCACTCAGGCCCCTGTCCCTGCAAGCTCCCTCTCCCAAGCCGGGCACAGGCCTCGCTTGGTCTGGCTTCTCAGGCCCAGCAGGCTGCGATGTCAGTGAGGGCCGATGGCTGCTGCTGGGCCGGGAGCCTCACTCTGCGGCTCCCTGGGTAATTACTTCATTTACACAGAACAGGAAGAATCCAGCTCAATAATCCAGGCAGATGCATTAAAAGTAATTATCTATGCAATGCGCCTTGCACTGTCACTTTCTTGTGAAGAAGGAAAAGAATCCAATCCAAATCCAATCCAAAAAGAAAAAATAAGCCCCATTGTCTCCAGCAGTGGGGCAGCCTGCCCAAATTAATTACACATCAGCGCGAATGAATTTATCACCTCTCCACTGATTGGAAAACCGAGGACTTTAATAATTCTTATCTGCAGCCCAGCGCTCTGTGCCTCGTGATGAAACACAGAAGGCTTCTTGTTTTCAGTAAGGAAAGCAGGGTGGCAGTGCCAGGCGGGGGCCTGGGTTTCTCTCCGCGCCCTAGGCCCCTCCTGCCATCCCCACCTGAAGACAGGCCCCAGCCTCAGGCCATGGGCTGGGCCTGGCATGTGGGAGAGGACTGTGTCCCCGTGGAACCTCCCTCCCATCTCCTCCTCACCACCAGCAGGCTCTGCTCATCTCCTGCCAATGCGAAAAGGCAGCTGCTCTGAGGTGGATGCTGGGACTCAACAGTCACAGCCCTCAGAAACCCTCCCCAGCTCTGCGCTCCTCCAGAGCAGCCTGGAAGCCTGCATTTGGGGGATTTGTAAGGGCAGGGGCCCATGATGCCCCGTGGCCATCTGGACAGCAGACTCAGGAAGAGACATGTCAGCCAGGGCCCCTCACGCCCACGTCCAGGAGCGCCTGGGTGTAGTGTGGCATCAAAGCCCCCAGACTGAGGGCAAGAGGTCTGTAGTGTTTTGGAAGAACTGCCAAGCCCTGAGGCCGTGACCTCCTCTGATACCCACTCTGAACAGCAGCCTCCTCCCCATCACCATCTACCCACCACAGCTCACCCCTCCCTCCTGGCCCTCCCACCTCCAGCCTCCCAGGCTCCCCCTCTCTCTTCCTTTCTGTGGCTCTCCTATGGTTTCAGAGAGCATCTCCCAGTCACCTCTCCCCCCGCCGTCTGACTCCCCTCCTCGCCTCCCCACCGAGCTCTCCTCACCCACCTCTGACCCCTCCTCAGCAGTCTCCCTTCCCCAGGCTCCCACACAATGAGACTCTTGGCTGGCTGCCCCATCATTATCAACGCCATCTCCTGCTGCCACCACCCCCATGTCCGTGCACCAGGCTCCAGCTCCTCAGAAGCGCCCCTAAACCTCAGACACCTGAGGTCAGGTGCCGCCTGGGAATCCAAGAACCTCAGCATTCCTGGACCCCAATCCCTGACCTGTAAGAAATACACACACCCTGACCCCCACACACTCAGAGGGAAGCGAGTCCCTGGGGCTGCCCTGAGCCTGACCCCTGGGCCACCCCCATCTCCTTCCTTCTGGCCAGGGTAAGAGGCAAGGTGGGGTTGGCCTCTTAGCTCTATCCAGGCTGGGGGGCCCAGCTGGGCCCGGGGAAGCTGGAAGCCCCAAAACTGCCCTCACCCAGGAGGTACCAATTCAAATGCAGTAAATTCAAACACACAGACCTCACTGGGGATTGGGGTGGGGGGGTGGCGTGCACAGGGAGGGCTATAATTAGCATTCTCAGCATCCCTATCCCCAAGGAAAGCTGCCAGGGATGAGGGATGGGCAAGGCTGGCAGTGCAAGCAGCCCAGGCTCACTGGGCGGGCAGGCGGGCAGGCGGGCACACGGCACTGCCAGCCCGCCAGAGCTCCCACCTCCTCCCACCGCATCTCTCTGATGCATCAAAACAGACCCACCAGCTTCAAGGTGTGATCCTCGCGCTGAAAAGCTATGACTCTCCAGGCCCTGGGGCACCCCTCACCCAGCTTTGGCCAGCTGGGGTCCTCCTCCTCGCCCCGTGAGGCCCCTCTGAAGTGTGGGCTCTGGCTCAAATCTGGTCTAATCAGTCATCTCTCCGGCTGGCAGGTCCCTGGCGCGGGCAGAGGATGCTGTTGTGGTTACTGCAGGATCCAGCATCTTTCCCAGGCAGAGGCAGCTGGGCATGCTCCATGGGCTCCCGCGGGGATTTCAGGCCACGTGACTCCCCTCCCCAAGCTGTCACTTAGGATCAGGAGTAAATAGTCCTCGGAAAGGTTTAACTCCATCTACACCAGCGACAAGCTGCTAAGCACCCATGCTGCCCACCTGCCCACCCTCCTCCCTAGAGAGGATGGGGTGGCTAGGCACAGCCTGCCTGGCCTTCCGCTGCCAGGGAGAGGCTGCCCCCCAAAGGGGATCCAGGCCACCGTCTGGGTGCACTGCATTTCTGCACATCTCCTATAAGACAGGGCAGGGTACTGGGGGTCAGGCATCGTGGGGCCTTACCCAGCCTGCCTGGTGGTCGCTATCCAGTTCTGTGGCTGCTCACCCCAGGGATGGCTCCCTCTAGGTGTCAGGAGGGCTTGGGGAGCCCTGGTGTCTCCTCCCAGCCCCCAACCCTCTCAACACACTGAAGTTAAAAAAATAACATTTGGAGGGGGGGAGCGTGTGACAAGAGACCAGGGTATCCTAGGCCCTCAGCCCACACTGGTTTCCAGTGACCTTGGACAAGGATGCCAGCCGCTGGCCGAGCCAGTGGGGGCTCCTGTGTCCTGTGTTATTGAGGCTCAGAGGCAGAAGGAGGGGCTTCAGACAACAGGGTGCAGCCCAGCTTCTGCTACTGTGCAGCCCATATTCTTGAGGACCTGTCTCAGTCACTCTGTTCATCTCTCTCTCACTCTCTGCCTTGGTTCCCCTCTTTCCACCTCTGCGGATGTTGGAAAAATGAGAGATTCTCTGTATGCGTAAGTGAAATAGAAACCCCAGGATCAGAAAGATGGAAAGAAAATGAGCGGTGCCCACCTGAACTCCCAGCCAGTTTCCCTGGTCTCGTCCCCACCTGTCCTTAGGCCCAGAAGCTGGAGGCTGATCAGTGACTCCTGGGGTCACTGCTGAGTACGGAACTGTTTCGGTAAGCAGGAGCTACTTGAAAGAGTCTGCAAGGCCCCACTCATGTGGTAACGGTATCTTTACTGTACATGTTTATTATTAGGACAACTTGATACAGAAATTCAGCCTATACCTCTTCACTCTTCACTCAAAAATAAATATTCACCCTTTTCTGTGGTCTCTGTGAATGTGATTGGAGTATAAACGTCATCTTTATCAACTTATCTTTAAAAGGGACCTACACATGGGGTCACCATGTGTTGCCAAGGCAACAGGTTTGGTTTGGTTTACTCTGGAAGAAGCAGGGGCACAGGCTTCCCTTCTGGGGTCCAGGAGGAGCCCCATTAGTGGGGGCAGTTGAGGACACCTGGCGCACACCCCACTCCCACACACTGCGAGGTGGGGCAAGGTCAAGCACCCAGAGAGGGCTGCTGGGAGAGACTACCCCTCCCACCCCAGGACCAGCCGGGCCAGAGCGGGGACTCAGGTTAGCAGCAGCCTGCACCAGCTTCACAGCCCTGTGAGGAGGGGAGTCCCTAGGCCCCCTGACGCTCCCCCAGATTGGCCAAGATGCCAGGCCAGCCACTCACTGGCTCAGAAGGCCCCTCCGCTAAAGGGGCAGAGAAGTCCTGGCACAAGCTCAGGGCCAGGCACTGCCAGTTAGGCCCAGCTCCCCTGCCCTGGCCCTCCAGGACTTGGCAAGGCTGCCGGTACAGGCAGGGGAGGGTCCTGTCAGAGAAGGATAGGGGCAGCTGGAAAAGGTAGCAGCTGACAGACGGGCCTGCTGGGAGGGTTTCCTCTCTGGCAGACAGAGGGCGAAGGCTGCAGACAAGTCCCGGGGATCCTCAGGGAAGCCTGAGCCAGACTCAAACTTCTGAGGGGGTAGGCACCTATGGGGGCATGAAGGGCCAAAGGGAGGACAGGCATGCGGTGCAATGCCTTTGTTTCAGGGAGCGAGGTGGGAGAGATAGATGTTGCTGCAGGTGGGTCTTAGTTCAAACAAGGGTGGGGGTAGGGAATGCACAGAGAAAATAAACTCCCTCTGCCAAATCTAAATCCTTTTTCTGTTAGCCCAGCAGAGGAGAAGCAAGCCCTACATAAATGACTCAGGTGGGAAGGCTTGACAAGGAGGCGGGAGGTAGAAAGGATTCAGAAAAAAGCAGCTGTGTGATACTGCCTCTTCTGAGCCCAAGAATCCACGGCCCCTACTGCTCAGAGGCTGAAGTCCAAAATTCCTTAGTCATGTATTCACGGTCTCAGAACCTGGGCTCCCCAGCACCCAGTCCTGGTGGCAGCTAGATGGAGCAACTCATCACCTCTCAAACATGCCCTGCGCATTCCTAACACTGGGGCCGGGTTCATATTCCCTCCCTGAATCCCCAATCTCTCCTTTTTCTTACCAATTGGAGAGTGGAAAAGGGAGCCCCATATGATGAACTCTCTTTGGTGGCCTGTCTGAATCCCAACCCCAGCTCCATGCCTTACCAGCTGAGTGGCCTTGAAAGAGTAATTTGGTGGTTGAGCCTCAGCCTTCCTCATCTGTAAAATGGGGTTTCTCTCCCCTGAATGCCCTATCATTCACTATCTTTACCCCTCGTCTGTCTCATTCTTTACTGTTCTGAGATGTTATTTGCCTCTCTGAGAACAAAGGTCATCAGGATTACTTATGACTCTTCCCCTTTGTCCTTCCTGCCCTCTGGAGACAACGGAGCAGCTCTTGGTGGCTACACTACCCTAGCCTGGGTGCCACCTCCTTTGAGGTCCCACAGCTCAGGGTCTGTGTTAACTCTGCAGTGACTGGCAGCTCATCAGTGTCACCTGGGTTTCACGGAGCAGCCTTGAGCATCAGGGTCAGAGCCCTGGGCTTACCCACTCTGCTTCCCAGAACCACCTCGCAGCAATGACCAGCTCATGGCTGACAAGAGGTCCCAGGAAAGTGATTGTCTGCCCATTCTGGCACCTTCTTGGAGGAACTGTTCAGACCAGAACAAGGGAGAAGTGACAGCAACTGGATGGGGCTCGCTGTAGGGGGAGGAGGTGCCGGCCAGGCTAGCAGGGCTGATGCTGTGCTGGCCTTGGGAAGAAGCTGGGAACAGGGCCTAGCAGGGGTGCGCCTCTGCAGAAAGCGTCCTGCCACTCTCCCTCTCTGCTCACTTTGGAGGAAGAGAGAGGCGCTCTTGGAGACAGAACTGGCAAGCTCCACAGCTGGCTGCTTCAGTGGGAGGCAGGGGAAGGAGTCAGGCAACCAGAGAAAAGCCTTGCTGTTGGTCAGGAGTGGGGGTTCCACAGTCAGGAGAGTTTTAGGCATCAGAATGACGTCACCAGGCCTATAGTGGTCGAGGTGTAGCAGAAGATGGACAAGATGGCCCTATCAGCCTGAGGAGCGATGATTCTGTGGATCATCCACCAAGGAGTAAACCCCTTGATGGCCTCCTGGGACGCAACATGTGTGCTTTGGTGCCGTCTTGTGGATTTATATGGTAAGTGCAGACAGGTTTGCTATGAGTTTTAGTCACCCTTTTACCCTTTGCTTCTTCTCTTCTTCCAATACCACCTTTCCTGGTAAATGGCAACTTCAAACCCACAGGCACAACTTGGGTGATGATACCATAAAAATCACCTCCCAAACACCATGAAGAGGCAGGCTTATTGACAGACAAGGATCATACTTGTCTGATCCTGGGCAATGTAAATTTGCTCATTGAAATTTGGCCCAGCCAGAGTAGAGGCAAAAAGTCACTCCCTAAATTGTCTATTATCTGTCTTTTATTATTACCTCTTAAGGTCCACACCGGGGGCCCTCACTCTCTAACTCATTCACCAACAAAATATAAACCTGTGTGGACTGTGATAATCAGGAGTGTCTGCCAAGTGATTCATTCATTCCCTCCTTCGCTCCCTCGCTCACTCATTCAGCAGAGACATACTGAGCACCTCTCTAGTCCAAGCTAAGCACCAAGGATGCTGAGGAGCAACCATGCATTGGGCTAAGGGCACAGCCTGTGGAATCAGGCAGACATGGGGTTGAATCCAAGCTTTGCTTTTTACAAGCTTTGTGACATTGAACAAGGTATTTACTAAATCTCATTTTTTTCATTATTCACTAGAACATTTAGGGATAACAGCCCCTCGCTCACACAGCTCCTGTGGGGGCTAAGCAGGATGATGTAGCAGAGCTCTCAGCCCTTGGAGGGGCTCCTGCTGCTATTGATGTGCAGAGTGGCCACCAAGTCCGGAACATCTGTGAATGCATGATACATGGCTTGTTGATATTTTATTATGACAGCAATAAAATAACATCACCTGTATTCCCAGACTTTACGGCCACCCTGTGTCATCCCTGCCCTTGATGAATTTTCCATCGAAGCCAGTGGTTCTCAAAGTATGGTCCCAGCCCAGCAGCATCAGCATAACCGGGAACCTGTTAGATATGCCAACCCTTAGACCCTCTGAATCAGAAACGCTAGGGACAGGACCAGCAACCTGTTCCAACAAGTCCTCTGAGTGATTTTGATGCACGCTCAAGTTTGTGAATAACTGAGCTAGAGAAAAAGACACACATGCCAACAAACAATTACAATACAGGTAGGCTTCCTGGAAGAAGTGATATAATGGCAGAGTCCTGAAGGAAGAGCACGCGTTCATCAGGCGGACATGAGCCATGTTAGCAGAGGGATTAGCACTTGCAAAGGCTTCAAGGCTTGGAAGGGACAGGTGTGTTGAAGGAACCACAGTAATTTGGTATGGCTAGAACAGAGAGTCACCACCCATCTGTCAGTCTGTTGTACAGTGGTAGCTTGTGTGTTGCTGTGATGCTGGAAGCTGTGCCACTGGTATTTCAAATACTAGCAGGGTCACCCATGGCGGACGGTTTCAGCAGAGCTTCCAGATTAAGACAGACTAGGAAGAAAGGCCTGGAGAGCTACTTCTAAAAATTAGCCAATAAAAACTCTATGGATCACAACACTATATTGTCTGATATAGTACTGGGAGATGAGCCCCCTAGGTTGGAAGGTACTCAAAATACACTGTGGCTGCAAAAATAGACTCGAGCAGAAAAACAATCATGAAGATGGCACAGGACCAGGCAGCTTTTCGGTCGTTCTACATGGGTCACTATGAGTCAGGGCCAACTCAGCAGAACAACAGAGCCAAGGGGTAAAGAGCAAACAGGGCACCGTGTGGGGTGAAGCTGGGAAGGAAGGCAGGAGCCACAATGTGAAGGCCCTAAATGCCTGAATAAGTAATTTGGATTGTATCCTACAAGTGATGGGGAGCAAGGAACGGTTCTAGTGGACAGTATAGCCAGATTTGCATTGCAGAAAAAAATCACTCTTGCAGGATGGTCTGGAGGATCAGTTGCAAAGTTACTAGAATAATCCAGGAGGGAGTCAAGGTAGGCTTGAACTCCAGTGGAATGATGAGAAGTGAGTGGGTTGAGAGATATTTAGGAGGAGAGTTGACAGGACCTATGGCAGATGAGAGAGGGAAGGGTTGAGGATGTCTCTGAGGGTTCTCTCTGATGGGGCTTCTAACAAAGAGCAGGCAGGAGAAGGTGTAGGTGTGGGGAAGTCAGTGAGTCAGACACACGGAACTGGAGGAGCTCAGGGGAAAGTTCTGGGCTCGTAGCTGAGGCAGGAATTAATTATGCCTGTGATGTTTATCTCCCAACATTTTACATTCATTCATTTCAACAAATATTGGGTTCAATCATGTGCCAAGGAGTCCCTGGGTGGTACAAATGATTAACACACTTGGCTGCTAACCAGAAGGTTGATGGTTCCAGTTCACCAAGACATGCCTTAGAAGAAAGTCTTGGTGATCCACTTCTGAAAAATCAGCCACTGAGAACCCTACAGAGCACAGTTCTGTTCTGACACACATGGGGTCGCCATGAGTCGGCATCAACTCACAGCAACTGATTTCTTTGGTTGGATCATGTACCAGAAAGGTACTAGGGACACAGTGGAAAAAAAACCCATCCAGATCTGCTCTCAGGGCCTCACATAGCAGTGGGGGAGCACCAGGAATAAATAAGTGAACACGTACAGAAACAAAATGTAGCATGAACAAAAATAAGAAAGAGTGATGAGGAGGGGTAGGGGAACCTCAGATGGAGGAGTCAGGAAAGGCCCCTCTGAGGAGATGATGCTCGAGCTAAATGATAAGCAGGAGCCAGATGTGTGAGAACAGGAGGAAAGTGCTCCCAGGCAGCAGTTAACAGCACATGCAAAGGTCCTGAGGTGGGTGTGAGTCAACATGATGGAAGAAAAGTCAGCGCGGCTGGACAGTTGCGGGAGGTGAGGTCAGGGAGGTGGACAGGGCCAGGCCAAGATGGGGGGCAGATTGTCGTGACTGACGACATGAGGTAGTACATGTGAACATGCTGAGTGAGGGATCTCAAGAACCAAACCCACACAGAGTAATACTAAGATGGTATCTTCAAGAAGGAGAAAAGAGAGAACGAGTCTTAATTGAAGCAAGAAGGATTTTGGTCCCATTTTACAAAAAGCTCAGGCTCCAAGAGCTATGCGAAAGCTGCACAATTTCCAAAACAGATCATTTGCAGCATTTTGGTTTTAAGAACAGCCGAGCTGAGATAGTGCTGGCTGGTGTTGAGGTGGCTGATGGGAAGATGACCTCTTGCGGTAGAGCTGAAAGGGGATTTCCAAGATGAGAGGGAGGTGGAGGGGACAGAAGAGGGTCGCCCTCCCCTGGCTGTAGCGAGGGTCCCTCTGGCAGTGCCCGTGCCCCAGCAGGCTGAGTGGCCGAGCTCTGCCATCCCTTCGGAATCTGAAGCCAGGCCAGATCGGGAGCTAGGCCAGGACCGGCCTGGCTGGGGAAGGGAGAGGCCAGGGCAGAGGCAAGAGTCCAACCAGGCAGATGTGCACCACCCCCCGCCCAGACAGTGTCATCCTCTCCTCAGTGTGAAAGCCAGGGAACTTCCTGGGGCTGCAGGTGAGAGCAGGGGCTGCGCAGGCACCCAGAGGAGCCTGACCAAGCCCTAGGGAAAAAACGGAGCATCTGAGCATGCGTACATACACACACACACACATCCACGCACCCATGCATGCGTGTGCATACACCACCCCCAGAACTGCACACGCTCCTGTGCAGGACAGCGAGAGTGACAGCAGTTGGCTCAGCACCCCATCCTGTCTGTTCTCCCGTATGGCGCACGCCATTCACACCTTCCCCTCCCGCTGGCTCCACTTCCGGCCCTGCATGGCACCCTGGTCCTGTGCCTCCTTCCTCTGAACCTTTGCAGTGTGTCTAGAACAGCCTCTTTACTTTGTTGAGCCATCTCCCCCTGATCTGCCCCGCCACCGCCTCTGCAGCCCCGCCTGATGCTCCACCTGCCCCGCCTCAGACACCTCTCTGAGGCTGACACAGCCATGACCCAGGCCAACGGAAGCTCACATACGGAACATACACACATTCCTCATTGCCTGCAGCACTCGGAGGCTTGATGCCTCCTGATCATTCACAGACCCCAGCAATGCCGTAAAGAGAAACCAGATCCTTCAACCATCTCCCCCACAGAAGGAGGTTATCAGTGACAAGGACGAAAACAGGACCAACAGGGGAGCAGAAAGGAAAACTCAGTCCTTACTTGATGAAATACACAGCTCCTTCCTGGGTGGAGTCCATCTCCCAGCCCTTGGGCAAACCTGTGAGGAAAAAAAACACAACATAAGAAGCCCCAGAATCAACCTCTCTTCCATCCAGCCCCACAAAGCCAATCTGCACTCAGAAGAGATGGAGGCTGGAGAATGAAGAAAACCGGAATTCACAGATAAGCCAACTGTGTTCAGAATAACCATTTCACCCTTTTTGTCCATTATTCCTACAGCCTAAGTTTCCAGAAAAAAATAGGAGAGATGACATGGATGGAACGTCCCCAGTCACTGAGCCGTCAAGTGGCCCAATGAATCATTACCTCAGGGTTCCACTCATTCATTCAACAGCTATTTATAGAGCAGCAGCTCTGTGCCAGGCCCCATGCCAGGGCTCGGGGATTCCACAGGGAACACACAGATGGCTCCCTGAAAGAGTCCTCAGGGATCATCCAGCCAGCCCCTTTGTATCACAGAAGCGCAAGCCAAGGCTGGATCAGTCGCCCCAGGCCAGAAACAATAAACAAAACCCCTCCATTTTCCCGGGACCTCTGTTCATAGGATTTGCTTAGCTGCAATCTTTACCGAAGCAGATCACCAAGACTTTCCTCTGTGGTCCCACTGGGTGGATTCGAACTGCCAATCACTAGGCTAGTAAGCAAGCACATGCCACTTGTGCCACCCAGGAACCTCTACAAATCCCAGGCCAGTGTTATTACCTGTAGACTCTGCTGCTGTTGCTGGACAAGGCACCAAGGACCTGGGAAATCATTCCCGGGAAAATGGTAAGAAAGGTATTTTTAGTCCTTCTTTTTTTAAATTTTTAATAGCATCTCTGGAAAAAAGTATCCATGGAAATGTTCAGAGAGGAGAATCACAGAATCTCAGAGTGAGCATGTCAGAATAAAGGGATGAGTGGCTGAGGAAGCTGACCTTGGCCTCAGGGTCCTGGACAGACCCCACAGGTGAGTCAGCCCCCCCAGGTGAAGGCAGTCCCCACAGGTGAGCCAGCCCCCACATGTGAGGCAGCCCTTCAGGTGAGGGCAGCCCCCGCAGGTGAGGGCAGCCCCCGCAGGTGAGGCAGCCCCCGTCCAGACAGCTCTAGACAGGCAGTGCTCCATCTCCAAAGAGCACTCCAGGCTAGGTGCTGTCTCCTCCTGCCTGCTCTCCCAGAACAGAGACCCTGGCAACACCCCACCTCCCCTGCAAACAGGATTTCTGCACCCCATGGCTGAGAAAGAGGAGCCTTTTGAGACATCAGAGAGAATCTGCTGTCAGAGATGGGGACAGACAGGGTGCTGGTGAGATCATTCCTTTAGGGGTGCAAGAGCCCTGTGGCTGGCATATTGGAACCATCACTGCCACCTTCCTGGTTGCCCCAAACTCCTGACTTGCATACGAAGTTTTATAAAGCATAACCCGTTGATGTCAAGTGGATTCCCTATAGGACAGAGTAAAACTCTCCCATAGGGTTTTCAAGGCTGTAGTCGTTATAGAAGCCGACTGCCACATCTTTCTCCCACAGAGTGACCGGTGGGTTCAAAGCACTAGCTAACCTTCAGTTAGCAGCTGAGCATTTGACCACTGGGTCATCAGGGCTCTGTTTATAAAGCATAGCTAATGCAAATGGTTAATGTGCTCAGGGGCTAACCAGAAGGTTGGAAGTTTGAGTCCACCCAGAGGCACCTCAGAAGAAAGGCCTGGCAATCTTTTTCCTAAAGGTCACAGCCATGAAAACCCTATGAAGGAGTTCTACTCTGACACACATAGGGTAATCATGATTCAGCGTCAACTCCATGGCGACTGGCTTTTATTCACTGTTGGTCTGAATTTCTCCAGCCTTAGCGTGTAAGCCTCTGGTTTTTAGTCATTCATTTTATTTACTCATATTCAACAAAGGTCTATATTTCCACAGTTGCTGCTGGTGGTGATGCTGCTGCTTCAGTGCAGCAGGGCAGCCAGCAGACCCAGTTGGCTGACCCCAGACTTGGTCCACAGAAATAGTAACGCTAGCTACCACTTAGCAGGGGCTTCCTCTAAGCCAGGCACTTTACCTCTGCTAGCACATGTGGAAAAACGATGGAGAAGCTCAATATCATCAGTTAGAACAAGGCCAGGGGCCAGTTGTGGAATAGACCATTAATTGCTCATATGCAAATTCAAGTTGAAGCTGAAGAAAACTAGAGCAAGTCCATGACAGCCAAAATACAACCCTGAGTACGTCCGACCTGAATTTAGCAACCATCTCAAGAATAGATTTGACGCATGAACACTAGTGATCAAAGAACAGACAAGTTGTGGAATGACATCAACGACATCATACATGAAGAAAGCAAGAGGTCATTAAAAAGATAGGAAAGAAAGAAAAGACCAAAATGGATGTCAGAAGAGACTCTGAAACTTGCTCTTGAACATACAGTAAGTAGCTAAAGCAAATGGAAGAAATGATGAAGTAAAAGAGCTGAACAGAAGATTTCAAAGGGCGGCTCGAGAAGACAAAGTAAAGTGTTATAATGAAATGTGCAAAGACCTGGAGTTAGAAAACCAAAGGGGAAGAACACACTCAGCATTTCTCAAGCTAAAAGAACTGAAGAAAAAGTTCAAGCCTCGAGTTGCAGTATTGAAGAATTCTACAGGGAAAATATTGAATGACACAGGAAGCATCAAAAGAGGATGGAAGGAATATACAGAGTCACTGTACAACAAAGAATTGGTTGACATTCAACCATTTCAGGAGGTAGCATATGATCAAGAACCGATGGTACTGAAGGAAGAGGTCCAAGCTGCACTGAAGGCATTGTTGAAAAACAAGGCTCCAGGAACTGACAGAATACCAGCTGAGATGTTTTAACAAACAGACGCAGCATTGAAGGTGCTCGCTCATCTGTGCCAAAAAATTTGGAAGACAGTTACCTAGCCAATTGACTGGAAGAGATCCATATTCATGCCCATTCCAAAGAAAGGTGATCCAACAAAATGTGGAAATCATCGAACAATATCATTAATATCACACACAAGTAAAATTTTGCTGAAGATCATTCAAAAGCAGCTGCAGCAGTACATCAACAGGGAACTGCCAGAAATTCAAGCCGGATTCAGAAGAGGACGTGGAACAAGGGGTATCATTGCTGATGTCGATGGATCTTGGCTGAAAGTAGAGGGTACCAGAAAGATGTTCATCTGTGTTTTATTGACTATGCAAAGGCATTCGACTGTGTAGATCATAAGAAATTATGGATAACATTGCAAAGAATAGAGATTCCAGAACACTTAATTGTGCTCATGTAGAATCTGTGCATAGACCAAGAGGCAATCGTTCCCACAGAACAAGGGGATACTGCGTGGTTTAAAATCAGGAAAGGTGTGCATCAGGGTTGTATTCTTTCAACACTCTTATTCAGTCTGTATGCTGAGCAAATAATTCCAGAAGCTGGACTATATGAAGAAGAATACGGCATCAGGATTGAAGAAAGACTCGTTAACAACCTGTGATATGCAGATGACACAACCTGGCTTCCTGAAAGTGAAGATGACTTGAAGCACTTACCGATGAAGATCAAAGACCACAGCCTTCAGTATGGATTATACCTCTACATAAAGAAAACAAAAATCCTCACAACTGGACCAATAAGCAACATCAGACAAATGGAGAAAAGACTGAAGTTGTCAAGGATTTCATTTTACTGGGATGTACAATCAACTTTCCATGGAAGCAGCAGTCAAGAAATCAAACTATGTATCGCATTGGGCAAATCTGCTGCAAAAGACCTCTTTAAGTTGTTAAAAAGCAAAGATGTCACTTCGAGGACTAAGGGGCAACTGACCCAAGCCATGGTATTTTCAATTGCCTCACATATGCATGTGAAAGCTGGACCAAAGAAAAATTGATGCCTTTGAATTATGGTGTTGACGAAGACCACTGAATACACCATGGACTGCCAGAAGAACCAATAAATCTGTCTTGGAAGAAGTACAGCCAGAATGCTCCTTAGAAGCGAGGACTGTGAAGCTTTGTCTCACATACTTTGGACATGTTACCAGGAGGGACCAGTCCCTGGAGAAGGACATCCTGCTTGGTTAAGTAGAAGGTCATTGAAAAAAAAAGAAGATCTTCAATGAGATGGATTGACATAGTGCCTGCAGCAATGGGCTCAAACATAACAACGACTGTGAGGCTGGCACAGGACCTGGCAGTGTTTGGTTTCATTCTGTCGTACATAGGATTGTTGTGAGTTGAAACTGACCCTACGGCACCTAACAACAACAGCGCATTTAGTCCTCACAGCAACATTATACAATACGCGTAGGCCTGAACATTTTTGCAGATGAGGAAACTGAGGCCCAGAGAGGTTCATCAGCTTGCTTAAGGTCATGCAGGAAGTGTCCGGGCCAGGATGTGAGTGCTGGTCTACTGCCTCCAAAGCCCACACTCTTTCCTCTGTGCCACTCCATAGATGCTACTTGTTCCCCGTCCCTGTTGGAGGACTTTCCCATTCAGAAGGGTGCAGGTTGGCAGCCTCCGCAAGTAGAGGGATCCTCATTGGGTCAGAACCATGCATAATCCTGCCACTGTGATGTGCCTGGGAAAGAGGCCAGCGTGGATTATTTCCCTTGACTTCTTCTAGCAACTTCCCTCCACACTGCCCTCTCTGCCTGGGCAACACCAAAAGTGCTTATATTCCTGTCCAGGCGGAGTGCCCGCTGAGGCAGCTGCCCTCCCGGCAGGCTTCACTTCACAGGGCATTTTAACCCCTTCCCTACCTTGAGCAACCAGTTGGCTGCAGCCAAAATGAAAAGAATTGGTTCATGGGATTTTATTCATTTTCCAGTTCTACTAGGGTGATGATGAGCTGGGTGGACTCACACCATAAACAGCTGAGACAGTGAACGCGACAAGGACAACAATCCTGTAGATAAAGATAGGCCCGGCCATACAGTCGTTGCTGGGTGCCACTGAGTCAATTCTGACCCCATGTGACAGAGTAAACATGCCCCATAGGGTCATCTTGGCTGCAACCTTTATGGAAGCAGATCGCCAGGTTTTTCTCCCACGAAGCCACTGGATAGGCTCAAACTGCCAGCCTTTCAGTTAGCAGCCAAGCGCTTAACGATTGCACCACCAGGGCTCCTTGGCCGTACAATAAAAACAATAATAGCATTACCTCTGTTTTCAGAGGCCCCCAAGGTGCCAGCTTTCTCATGCAATCCACTACAACCTTCATTTTTTTAACTTTACCAGATACTGCCCAATTTTTCAAACAATTTATTGAGGTAAAGTTTGCATAACACCAAAGTAACCATTTTAAAGTGAACAATTCAGGGGTATTTAGTACGTTCACAATGTTGTACAACCACCACCTCTACCTAGTTCCACACATTTCCACCACTCCAGAGTAAAACCCTTTATCCATTACACAGTTCTCCCCATTCCCTCCTCCCCTCAGCTCCTGGCACCTGTCAGCCTGAGCTCTGTCTCCTTGGTCTACAACCTCAAAGAGTCATAATACTACCCCCATTTTATAGATGACAAAGACACATCTCAGAATAATTAAACCACTTCCTGAAAGTCACACTGATAGAAAGTAGAGCCAAGATTTGAGCTCAGGTCTTTTCTGCCTTCAGAACTCATTCATTTGACTATGATACTGCTTTTCTTATTAGCCCAGTGGCCTTGAGCCAGGCACTTCCTCTCTGCTCTTCAATTTTGTTTAAAATGAAGGAGTAGGACTACATGATCCTGAAGTTCCTTCCAGCTCTAAAAACGCAATGATTTTAGGCTGGAATCTAAAAGAAGGTAGGCACTCGGCAAGTGGAAAATTTAACCCAAATGTGCCCAGCAGTGCCAGCCGCGCTTCCAAGTGACTGAGGCTCCTGGCGCCAGATGGCTGGTGTCTCGCCAGGTGAAGGGGGCTGGGCAAGTGGGGTGGGAGATTTTCACGCACTGTCTCACCCTCTCTTCATACTGGCCTACCGTGGTGTCATGAAGAAGACAACTGTTGTTCGCCTGAAATCCCCCGGGCCTTCTGATTCTTCCTGCCTCCACATCTTCAGTTTGTTATTCTTTTTAATTGTACTTTAGGTGAAGGTTTACAGAGCAAATTAGTTTCTCATTAAACAATTAGTACACATATTGTTTTGTGATATTGGTTGCCAACCCCATGACATGTCAACACTCTTCCTTCTCGACCTTGAGTTCCCCATTGCTAGCTTTCCTGTCCCCTCCTGCCTTCTAGTCCTTGCCCCTGGGCTGGTGTGCCCCTTTAGTCTCGTTTTGTTCTTTGGCTGAAGGTGTTATGCCAATTGTCCACATCTTCAGTTTAGACTGAAATCTTCTTTGCTTGCTTCTTTGTTTATTGTTTGCCTGTATGCAGTCCACCTACCCCACTAGCCTGGGAGGTTCCTGAGGGCTAGGAGTGGGGTTTTCTACATAGTAACAATCAATGTTAGCCTTGTCTCCTTGCCTTCCGTGTTTCCCCCCAACATGAAGGTGCTCCTACAAGCCACTGGGGCTATTTAAATTTAAATTTAAAAATTTAAATTTAAAAAATTCAAACATAGATGAGAAATTTAGGGGGCAGTGAGTCTAAATTAATCGGGGTGAAACAACTAGAACAGAAATAACGGAAATATTGACACAGTGTGAGGAGTTTAACCAATGTCACTGAACAATGTGTGTAGAAATTGGCAAATGAGAGCATGTGTATATTTTCACCAAAAATAAAAGAAAAAAATTTTAAAGTTAAAAATTCGGTTCCTCAGTCCTGCTAGCCACATTTCCGTTGCTCAGTAGCCACATTTCCGTTGCTCAGTAGCCGCATGGGGCTAGTAACTACTGTATTGGGGAGCACAGAGAGAGAACACTGCTGTCATGGCATAAAGTTCTATTGGACGGCACCGGGGCTGGGGTTCCACCCAGTCCAGGAGCTTTCAAATGGAGGGGATTTTCTGACTGGGTGAGGGGATGAGAGAGGAGTAAATCTTTGTCCCCAAAGGTCCGTCCAAGATACTAACCATAGAGCTGGAAGCTTGGAGAGACCTCAAAGGTGAGAACCAACCCTTTTGCAACATACCCACAGATGGCTGCCCAAACGCTAAACTGGGTGTATTCATGGAGGAAAGAAAAAGCCAGAAGTAACATGGTGTGTGGGGGATGGAGGGGGGAGGGGAGGAGGGTTCCTGCTGCCATTTCACCCGTGGATGGACTATCACTTCCTCCTCAATTACAAGGGCAGGGACAGATCGGCTCCTTACCTGGGCTGGTGGAATGTCCACTCTGAATGGGCCATCCTGTACCAGGGTGCACCCAGCTGGTTGACTTTTCCTCGTCACTGAAAAATAAATAAATAAGAAAGTGTCAGATACAAAAGAGGCTTCCCTGAGCAGGAACAGCACTGACTTTCCAATTCCAGACACCTGAGAACGGGCATATCCATGCTATCCATTCACTCACATTCACAAAGTATTTACTTAGATGAATAATATCTAATCCCCAACCTAAAACAATTTATAGTCCCCAGGGAAAAAAAAACAACAACAAAACAAACCTATTGCCATCATGTTGATTCTGACTCATGGTGACCCCATGTGTTACAGAGTAGAACTGTGCTCCATAGGGTTTTCTTGGCCGTAATCTTTACCGAAGCAGATCTCCGGGCCTTTCTTCCATGGTGCTGCTAGGTGGGTTCAAACCACCAACCTTCAGGTTAGCAGTCAAGTGCAGACAGTTTGCACCATCCAGGGACCCCCCACAGGGAAACAGATACATAAAAAGGTAGTTGTGCTGGTGGGAATGCAAAATGATACAACCATTTTGGAAAACGATATGGTGCTTCCTTGTTGTTGTTGATAGGTGCCATTGAGTCGGTTCCGACTCATAGCAACCCTATTACAACAGAAGGAAACACTGCTTGGTCTTGTGCCATGTTCACAATTGTTGTTATGCTTAACCCATTGTTGCAGCCACTGTGTCAACCCATCTCGTCAAGGGTCTTCCTCTTTTTCACTGACCCTCTACTCTACCAAGCATGATGTCCTTCTCCAGGGACTGATCCCTCCTGACAACATGTCCAAAGTATGTAAGACATAGTCTTGCTATCCTTGCTTCTAAGGAGCATTCTGGCTGTACTTCTTCCAAGACAGATTTGTTCGTTCTTTTGGCAGTCCATGGTATATTCAATATTCTTCGCCAACACCACGATTCAAGGGCATCAATTCTTCTTCGGTCTTCCTTATTCATTGTCCAGCTTTCGCATGCATATGATGTGACTGAAAATATCATGGCTTGGGTCAGGCACCCCTTAGTCTTCAAGGTGACATCTTTGCTTTTCAACACGTTAAAAAGGTCTTTTGCAGAAGATTTGCCCAGTGCAATGCATCTTTTGATTTCTTGACTGCTGCTTCCACGAGTGTTGATTGTGGATCCAAGTAAAATAAAATCCTTGACAACTTCAATCTTTTCTCCATTTATCATGACGTTGGTTATTGCTCCAGCTGTGAGGATTTTTGTTTTCTTTATGTTGAGGTATAATCCATACTGAAGGATGTAGTCTTTGATCTTCATCAGTAAGTGCTTCAAGTTCTCTTCACTTTCAGCAAGCAAGTTTGTTTCATCTGCATAAAGCAGGTTGTTAATGAGTCTTTCTCCAGTCCTCATGCCACGTTCTTCTTCATACAATCCAGCTTCTCATATGGTTTGCTCAGCACACAGATTGAATAAGTATGGTAAAAGAATACAACCCTGACGCACACATTTCCTGATTTTAAACCATGCAGTATCCCCTTGTTCTATTCGAATGACTACCTCTTGGTCTATGAAAAGGTTCTGCATGGGCACAATTAAGTGTTCTGGAATCCCCATTCTTCGCAGTGTTATCCATAACACTTTCCTATAGGTCATTAAAGAGCCCCTATTTCCTAAATTCAATAGACACTATTCAGTCTTCAGTTCATTTGGTTTTTCCACTACATTCAACACTGCTGACCATGTATGTCTTCCTTCTTAAAACCCTTCTTCCTCACCTTCTAGAGCAGCTCTCTACTGTGGTGCTGTCCACCTCTGCAATCCCTTCATCTTATTCTTCTTCCTGACCTCTCTTCTATCCCTTCCTTAAATGCTGGTGCTGCCTGAGTGCCCTCCCCTCTTCTCCCTCACACACGTTTGGGTGGTGCCAACTCTTCATGATGACTCCCGGGATTCTCTTTCCAGCTCAGGCCTCTCTCTTCAACCCTTATCATACATCTAGAGGCCTGTTAGACATCACTCCCTGAATGTCCCACCAGTTGCCGTGGAGTCAACTCTGACTCAGAGTAGAACTGTGCTTCATAGGGTTTTCAATGGCTGATTTTTTGGAAGTAGATTGCCATACCTTTCTTCCAAAGTGCCTCTAGGTGGACTTGAACCTCCAACCTTTCAGTTAACAGCAGAGTGCTCTAACCGTTTGCACTACCCGAGGACTCCTTGAATATCCCACAGGTACCTCAAATTCCATATTTCTCCAGTGACTCTGTATACCCCCTAAAATCTGCTTCTCTTCCCACATTCCTGGATCACTGTCAAACTCAAGCTAGAAATTCTAACATTTATCTTTGATTCTCCCCTTTCCCTAACCCCAACAATTAGGCAGTAGACGAACCCTCGACTTTACCACCAAACATTCTCCATTTCTCCTTCCCCTTGACCTCTATTTTCACAGCTTTAATTCATCAGCTGTCTCCTGGACTTCTGCAATTGACTCCTAACTGCTCTCCACACCTCAAGTTTCTTCCCTTGCCCCCCGCTTCAGGCCCCAAATCATCATCCATGCAGCTGCCAGAGTAATCCTGACAAAATGCAGATTTTTGTCAACCCCCTGTTTACAAATCTCCTTGGCTTTCCATCACCTATAGGACCAAATCCAAGCACCTCAGCCGAATACAGAGGCTTCTCTCAAGCTGCCCCCTGCCTACTTTTTAGTCCTCATCCTCTGAAGGACCCAGCAGCCTACACTCCATCTCTACTGAACTCTCAGAATGTTCTAGATACCCTGTGTCCTGGCACCCGTTGATGCCTTCTTTCCCACAGGCCTCTGCTTCAAAGGCCCTTTCCACTACTGTTTCTCTCTCCTCAAGAATCAGCTCAGCTCAGATGTTTCCTCCTCAGGGAGGCCCTCCCTGACCTCCCCAGAGAGCAGTAGTTCTTTCTTCCTTACACCCCTATGTTGAGTTGCTGTTGTCGTTAGGTGCACAGCCACCCCATGTGACAGAGTAGAACTGCCCCATAGGGACTTCTTGGCTATGATCTTTATGAAAGCAGACCACCAGGTCTTCCTCCCAAAGCCTCCTGGGTGGATTTGAACTGCCAACCTTTCAGTTAGCAGCAGAACCATCGCACCACCGGGGCTCCTTTATACTCCATGTGACAGTAGAACTGCTGTCCAGGGTTTTCTAGGCTGTAGTCTTTATGGAAGCAGATTGCCAGGTCTTTCTCCCGCAGAGCCGCTGAATGGGTTTGAATCACCATCCTTTTGGTTTAGCAGCTGAGTGCTTAACCATTACACCACTGGGGCTCCTATTAAAAAAAAAAAAAGCACCCAAACCAAACCCGCTACCGTCAAGTCAATTCCAACACATAGCAACCTATAGGACAGGGTAGAACTGCCCCATAGAGCTTCCTAGGAGAAGCCAGTGGATTTGAACTGCTGACCTTTTGGTTAGTAGCCAAATGCTTAACCACTGTGCCACCACAGCTCTAGGACTCCTATGGCACCATGCAAATGACTGTACAAGGTATCATATTATTTTTAAGTACGTGTTTGTGCCTTTCCCTACCGTCTTGAAGGCAAACCCTGTATGTTACTCTTTTTTCTTTTTCTATCTCCAGTGTCTAGCGCTGCAGCAGACAGATTGTGAATGCTCAATAAATGTTTATGGAATAAAAGATGAAAAGAATCAGAAGCAAGAAGTTGGGAAGGAGGACAAGAAGAGCCGAATTAACCACTTCCATCAGAATACCCGAGCAGCCTGTAGACATTCAGATTCTGAAGTTCCACGCAAGATCTGAGTCGGAATCTCTGGGGGTAGGGCTCAGGAATCTGCATTTTAAACAAGTTCCTCGGGTGACTCTTACCGACGCTAAAGTCTCAAACTACTGAGCAAGGTGAATCTAGTTTTAATACTGGAGAAGTTCCGTTATCTGAGAATGTGACCTGCAGTCAAGAACTTCAGTGGAGTTCATTTCTGAGATAATATAATGACAAGGTAAACTATGATCACAGTGATGATCATTACAGAAGAAAGGCCTAAAGCTAATGTGAAACCTGAGAAACACTAAAGAGATGCCCTGGGCTGCCTGACCTGGTACAGGCAGAAAAGCAGTGGCTAAAGTCAGTGGACACAGGCTTAGGCTGAGCACTGAGGAGCAAGTGGCTTTATCTTAGACAAGCACTTTCAGTCTCTCTAGAGCCCCATCTCCCCGGTTAAAGACGAAGAGAGAGGGTTGCTTCGAGGTGCCTTTCAGACCCAGCGTTCTGTGTGAGTGGCTATCTTGAGGCAGGGAAAGCTCATCCCTTGCAGGCAGCAGTTCAGAAGGCTGGGCTTCCGGACCTACTATATTATTGGGAGATTTCTATCCCAGCCAAAGATGACTAATAGAAGCTGGCCAAAATAGGGCCAGCTGGGCCACTCTGTTATAATGAGATTATGCCAGAGCCATTGTGGTTTATGAAATTAATATAAGAGCGCTAATATATCACTGAGAGCTGCAAAGGCTCCCTCTTGCTAAAGACTGCAAAACGTACTGCGGGCATCTTCTCCGTCCCCTTCACCACAGCCCCATAAAGAGCAGGAAAGGAGAGGGACTTCCATCCTAGGGACACTGAGTCCTGGTGAGGGAACGGGGTCATGCACTGGCAGAGGCAGGGCTGCCTGGTGAGCTTATCACATAGCCCAAGTCTTCCTGTAGGAAGGTGAAGGGGGACCTCACCTCTGCCCCTTTCAGTGGACTGAGCTGGAAGGAAAACAGTTCAGATTGGGCACTGGGTCTAATCATCCTCCTCCAACAACAACAACAAAAAACCCGTTGTGGTAGAGTCGATTCCCGCTCATGGCGACCCATGTGTTACAAAGTGGAACTGGGCTCCACATGGTTTCTTGCTGAGCTCCGTTGGGTGGTTTTTGTGTTTGTTTTTTGCTGTAATCTCTACGGAAGAGGATAGCCAGGCGTGTCTTCCACAGCACCGCTGGGTGGATTCAAACCTCTATTTTCATTTTTAGTCAAGCGCTTAACTGCTTGGGCCACCCAGGGACCTCTTCCTCCTCAGGCCCTCCCACTCCCCCCTGTGAGAGGGAAAGGCCAGCACCTCTAGGCTCAGCCCTGCCACACACACACACACACACACACACACACACACACACACACACACACACCGCCTCTCCCAGCTGAGGGAACACATAAGTCTTCGCTGGACTTTGAACCATTGAGGAAAAGGCGGGAAAGACATTCAAACAGGCATCCTGATAAACTTATTAGTCATGCCCGCTGTTCCAGCCACCGGCTCTCCCCACCCTCTCAAGCCTGCCCCCAGCCCTGCCATCTTTCAAGTTAGACAACTTTAGAGAAAAGGGGAAAAAGGAGGATCAACATACTTGATGAAGAAGATTCTCCCACCGCGGTCCACTCCGTACGTCCACCGGCCAGGCAAGTCCAGCCAGTCAATCTCATCGGCCATCTCGTGTCCCCACAGCCCCTCTTGCTCTCTGCCACCAGGGCGCTGGGCTGGCGGCCCGGTGCTTCCAGCCCGGGAACCCCCACTTTCGGCCTCCTGCAAGAAGCAGTGATGGGGCGGGGCGCGCTATGTGGGTCCAGCCCGGCTCCCGGCTACCTCCTGGGCGCCTGGCAGTGACTTTGGCCTCTCACTGAAGGCGAGCTGGCCGCGCGCCGGGCAGCAGGGAACAGCCAAGCACTTAACCCTGGCCCGGCCGGGAGCCCCGGGAGCGCGCAGGCGGCGGAGCCGAGCCCCAGACACCACCTGCCCTTCCTGAGTCTGAGCTCCACTTCGACTATCTCCTTAACTTTAATGACGGGCAATTAGTGCAGGTGAGTAATTATGACGCTCCTCTTCGTGGCCTGTTAACGGGAACCTCCGAGGTCTCCGTCCGTCCTCGCTCTGTGCAGCCGGCCAGCCAGGCGGAGCCGAGGGAGCCCGGGAGCTGGAGCGGGAAGATCCCTCCCCGAAGGGAGAAGGTTGCTGTGTGTGAGCGAGGGGTGTTGCCCTCTCGGCTCGCAGCGCTCAAGCCTACGCTTAAACCACCGGCGGGGCGAGAGGAAGGCGGAGCCAAGCCGCCGCCTAGGAAGGTAATCCCCAGCTGGGACAATCGCCCCGCAGCCCCCCGGATCCCCCACGTCCGGGTGCCGGGAACGTAGGGCGCAGGGGAACCAGCTATACTACAAGAGCTTTGAATCATGAACCTGAGAGACAAGCCCCGCCGCAGAAAGGGAAAGGGAAGTAGTCAAAACTGGTTCTACTGGGTGGGAGGTTAGCAGAAGGATAAAGGGCAAAAGCAGGGTGGTGCGAGTATGAGTCGAAAGGGGCCCTAAGTCTCTTCCCCACAGGTGAGCTCCTGCCAAGAGGTCAGCCTGATTAGTCAAGCTAGTACTTATCTTTCTTTCTGAGCACCTCCTCCAAGAAGCCTGCCATGACTAAGTAGAATCAGTGAGACCTTAGAAACACACTCAGAAACCAATAGCCCTTATCTTTCGCCACTCCTTCCCCCTAACTTGCCCCAGAAAAGGGAAAAAGAAAAAGAGAGAGAGAAGGGAATGAGTTCTGTGTACACCAAACAGGTTGTCAGCATTCAACTCTGGCATATCAAAAATGGTGTTGCTGGAGCCCACAGTTGTGCTGTCTCCTGGTCTGTAGCAAAGTTGGGGTCCGGTCTGCTTCCTCAGCTTACTCAGGACCTTCATGTCTCCCCTGGGGCTCAGACTGGGTGCACACTGTTCCAATCCATTTGCCAAAAACAAACAAACAAACCAAACTCGTTGCCACTGAGTGGATTCTGACTCATAGTGACCCTATATGACAGAGTAGGACTGCCCCCATAGGATTCCCAAGGCTATAATCTTTAAGAGAGCAGACTGCCACATCTTTCTCCAGCAGAGCCACTGGTGGGTTTGGTTAGTGGCTGAGCACTTAACCTCTGCACCACCAGGGCTCCCTTCCATTTGCCAGACCCAAGGAATAATTAGACATTGGAAGAGACACCTGTCTTTAAAGGAAGCAATGTGTTGCATGGCAGTTAGTAAGTCGTGCCAACTTCTGTGAGCAATAAGGAATTTCATCACCAATTCCACCTAGGTAACTCCTACTCATCCCTCAGTGTCCACCCGTGTCACCTCCTCCAGGAAGCCGTTCCTGACTTCGCCCACAGATAGAGTTCTATGTTGATCCTCTATGTGTCAGGGTGCCTTATGAATAAGCCAATAGTGGTACTTGTCACATTGTAATTCAACCCTTGAGTTACTCATCTGTCTGCTTCCTTAGACTGAGTGCTCCTGGAGGGAAGGGGCTCCATCTCATTCATCTTTCTAACCCCAACACCTGCCTGGGCACCCAATCAGTGTTTGATGAATGACTGATATTGTCATAACTGGGAACAGCTCTGAACTCTAACAACAAGCTTGGACTCCAGGACCTTATTTAGGGACATGCTGAGTATAATCCAGACTGTGTGAGTGTCGGGGGAGCTTGCGGATGCGGGGGGACAGCCAGTGAGCTTTTCCACATATTCCAAATGCTCAACCTGGAAGGTGTAATGTGTATCCAACTTATAGGTGGTGACACTAGAGTATGCCTCAGAGAGCATCTAGTTTAACCCTCTTGTTTTAAATATGAGCAACTGAGGACCAGAGAAGGGGAAGACCTGGTCAAGGTCACTGAGCAAGTAAGTGGTGGCGGAAAATGAGCTGCCCACCAATGTCGCAGGCCAGAGCTCTTTCCAGGACAGCATTCTGCCTCCAACCCTGGAAACAAACTCTGTCAGCACATAGAGGTTGATCCTGGGTGCCAGCTCTAAGCTGAGTCCATTCTCCGGACAGAAACCTGCAACACACAACTCTTTTTACCCTTCTCAGATCCCACAGATTTCTAACAGAGGAAGTTGCATTTGACAGTAACACAGAGCTGTACCTGAGAAGTGTAGATGAGGTTCTAGGTGCCCCTGAGTTGCAGAACTGGGAAAGGTGAGAAGGTCGAGAGAGCAGACTTCTTATCAGGCCCCACGCTCCAGTCCCCAGCCTTGTGAAACACCTGTGAGACTCATCCCTGATAAAGCTCAGAGCCACCTACTCAGGCCCTGTGATATCCAAGGGTCTAAACTGCCAGAACTGCTGCCAAGATGCCTCAAGGGAAAATACCAGCAACCAGTGCATTCCCAGACTAACCTGAGCAACCAGTAAGGGCAGCTGCTTCGCTGGATGTGGGTGAAAACAGGGGACGAAATGACACGTATTTGAAAACATGTATTACGGCACTGTCTTCTTGGAGGAGCAGGGGCCTTCTCCTGATTTCTTCACAAGTGTGTGTTCTTGTTTATCTCTAATCTAGCCTGGGGTTCCTAGGAACTCTTACTTAGACAAGGAAAGGCTGATAGCGGTTGGAATTTTGAATGTTTTTTTACTCATTTGAAATAAGAGAAAAAATTAAGTTTGAAAATACTTTTCTATCTGTGGTGCGTGGTTGCTAGTGACCTTTTAAGTTCTCATTCTAGATTATCAATTATGATCTGTATTAATATTTCTAGTAAAGATATTTTATCAAAAGAGCTAAAGATAATGCAGAAATGGAGTAGAAATCCCGACCAAAAACAGCTGTTGATACGACAAATACCTGGGAGAGGGAAGGAGGGTTGATATATTGAAAAAGCGTACGGATAAAATATACCAATAATGTTTAGAAACTATTCAGATTCCCTCACACATTTTTGAGACCGTAGATCAGTCATTTAAATCGTTATGTTTCTGTTTCGATAGCTGCAGTAGGCTGAAAAATACTGCCCCCCGGAACCTGTGCACGTGACCTTATTTGGAAAAGGGTCTTTGCAGATATAATTAAATTAAGGAATTTAAGATGAGGAGATCATCCGGGATTGTCCAGGCAGGCCCTATATCAAATATCCTTAGAGCAGACAGACAGGTAAGATGTGACAGACGGAAGAGGAGGAAGTAAGGTGCTCATGGAGGCAGAGAGTGGAATGATGTGGCCGTGAGTCGAGGCATGCCTGCAGCTGCCACAAGCTGAAAGACGTAAAGAACAGATTAATCCCTAGAACCTCCGGAGCAAGTATGGCCCTGCTGACACCTCAGTTTCAGCCTTCTAGCCTCCAGAACTGAGGAAATAAATTTCTGCTGTCTTAAGCTGGCCAGCTTGTGGTAATCTGTTACAGCAGTCACCGGAAACTAATATAGTACCTACAAGAAAATCATAACTTAGTGAGGACTGAAGTCAATGTCTATTATTTTTAATTGTCCAATATCCATTGTCCCTTATTCTATTAATAGCCCCCTGAGTTTTCTTTCAGAATCTACCTTTCTGCCACTCTCAGTGCGTGTGGATTGGGTAGACTGACCGCACCCTCACCCAGCTCCATGGGAGGAAGGAGGGCATGTGACACAGGTCTGGCCAGTCTGAGTCTACATTCTCCTGGCCATAGTGATTGGTTCAAGAAAGAGCACATGACTCAGACCAGACCAATGAGACTCAGTTTTTTTTAATATCCCAGAATTCTTGGGAAGAAGGCCTCTTTCTTCTGGACTTGAAGCTAGAGGATGGTACTGGGGTCCCCAGGTGAGGAGACCCTGCCTAAATATGAGCCCAGTGCAGAAGAAAGTGAGCCAGGAGGTGAAGAGAGATTGGGTTCCTTACATCCCATGAGCCCAGGGACCCAGCTTGCCAGAAGGGGCTCTACCCGTGGCATTTCCAGTTGCAGGGACCAATAAACACCCTTATTTGCTTTAGTCAGTTTGAGTTGGGTTTCTGCCCCTAACATCTGAAAAAGTCCGACCAATACAATGGTCATAGTGTCTTGTGTCCCTAACTGTTTCTTTGGTGCACTTGGAAAGCCAGCAAGATAATCACCAGGCTCTCTAGTGATTCAGGCACGGGAATGCTTCTCTTTCAAGAAACCCACAATTTTACATCAAGAAAGGGTCTTAGTCATCATCTAATCCAAAGCTTACACTTTTCCCATCAAGGATACTAAAGACCTTAGGGGAAGTACCCAAAGTTTTGGCAATTCCGCAGTAGAGATGGGACCAGCACTCAGGTCTCCTGAAAACCGGTAGAAACCAGTAGAAAAATATGTTTACTGATACAGCAAATGTCTCAAAATAGGCATATATCATTAAACATATTTAGCCAAAGGCATACTTAGTTACAAGAAGATCATAACAGATTCCTCGGCTCTATAAAAGAATAACCACAACAGTGATTTTTATTGAGTGCTGGTGTTTATGTCACCTGCAGGCTAGGTTACCGGCCACTGTTGATTTTCTTGCAGAAACTAAGGATCAAGGAAAAGGAAGGCAAGGACTAGCTCTTCTGGGATTAGCTACATGGCTGTACAAATATGCAGGGGCCTAGACAAAGTAGTTCCTTAATTAAAGTTGTGCTTCTGTCAGGGCTTAAGAGGTTTTTGTTATAAAAACTGCTGTACTAGTGCTGGGACCCAGAGAGTTACAGAATCCTGAGATTTCCCTACAGCCAGTTTGGTAGGGAAATTATATTTGTTCCACAGATATTTATTAAGTACCTTCTGTGGGCTAGGAACTGTTCTAGATAAAGGGCATACCAAAAAAAAAAAAAACCAAGCCTGTTGCCATTGAGTCTATTCCAACTCATAGCGACTCTATAGGACAGAGTAGAACTGCCACATAGAGTTTCCAAGGAGCATCTGGTGGATTCAAACTGCCTACCTTTTGGCTGGCAGCCATAGCTCTTAACCACTACACCACCAGGGTTTCCAAAGGGCATATAGGAGTGAATAAAACAGAAAGTCTCTGCTCTCACAGAGTCTGCATTTAATAAACATCAAGTCTCAGAGGATGACAAGTCTATAGAGAAAAATTGAAAGAGTAAGGGGAATAGAAGGAAAGCACGTGCTGCTATTTGATATTTTATGTATTTCACATAAGGTGAACGGGAAAAGCCCAACAGAGAAGATGACATCTGAGGGAGTGAGGAAGCAAGTCCTGTAGACATCATTGGGAAAGCACGTCCCAGGCAAAAGAAATAGCAAATGCAAAGGCCTGTGGCAAGAACATCCTTGGTGTGTTCAAGAAGCAATAAGGTGGTCAGTATGAGGACAGAGGGAGGCCAGATCGTCCCAGGTCATTATAAAGGGCTTTGCTTTTATTCTAAATGAGATGGGAAAATATTGGAGAGTTTTGAGTGTAGGAGTGATATGATCTTCATGACTTAACCTTTTTAGAGGATCATTCTGTCTGCTATTGGGAATAGAGTAGAAGCAGATTCAAGTTAGGAGGCTATTGCAATAATCCAGGCAAGAAATGATGATGGCTTGGTTTTGGGGCAGTGGGATGGACACTGTGAGAAGTGACAGGACTCTGGGTACATTTTGAAGCAAGGACTGTTAAGATTTCCTGATAGTTTATAATTGGGCTGTGAGTGGAAGAGAGGAGTCCGGGTGACTCTAAGGTATTTGGCCTGAGCAGCTGGAAGGATAGAGTTGCCAATGACTGGATGGGGTAGGCTCCAGGGAGAACAGGTACGGCAGGGGAGAGGGGGAAAACAGAAGTTCAGTTCTGAACATGTTAAATTGGAGATGCCTATGAGATGCCCAAATGGAGATGTCGAGGAGGCAACTGGCTATGTAAACTGGAGTCTGTCTCAGGAGTAGAGACACAAATTCGGTATTTCTCCATAGTTACATGGTATGAAAGCCAGGAGATTGGTTGACATCGCAAAGGAAATGAAGGGAGAGAGGAAGGAGAGGATCGGACTGAAGATCAAGGACACTCCAACTTTTAGAAGTCAAGTTAATGAAAAGGAATAACAAGTGGCTAGGAAAGTAGGAGAAGTCCTTGTGTGGCACAAATAGTTAAGCACTGGGCTACTAACCGAAAGGTTGCTGGTTGAATCCACCCGGAGGTGCCTCGGAAGAATGGCATGGTGATCTACTTCTGAAAAATCAGCCATTGAAAACCCTATGGAGCACAGTTCTACTCTGACACACATGAGGTCGCCATGATTTGGAATTGACTGGACAGCAACTGGTTGGTTGTTGGTTTGTGAAGTGGGAGAACGGGAGAGAGTCGAGTCCTGGAAATGAGCCCTGTGTGTAGTCATGTCATTCACGAAGAGAAGGAATGTGCAAATGGTGCTTGTGTCCTAGAAGGGTTGAGGTTAGGGTGGGTTCTGTCTGAGCAGGACGCGACTTGTACTCCTGTGTGAAAGGGTGGAGAGACAGCTCAGGTTATTTTTAAGTTGATCTGAGAATGGTCCTGCGAAAATGATCATTTTGGCTAATGAGCCCTTGCTCACTGGTGGAGAAGTCTGCCTGAAATGTGCTTCCTCTAGCTCCATCTCTCCAAGCCGCCCTATGGTTGCCTCTGCTCTGACTTCTCCTGGGAATGATGCCGGCCCAAGATGGCTTGGCTGATTTCTCCTGCCAGGACTGTGTCATGGAGCAAAGAGCTGGCACTGGCAGCTCCCCAAAGAGGGAGGGGAGAAATTAAATTGTCAGTAATTGACCCAGGGCCAGAGATGCGGGCTGGTGGAGAGTGGGAGAATGGCCCAGTCGTCAACCTGCTCATATTCTTGGCGTTTCTTCTATCTCTGTAGTTTGGGCAGTGCTCCTTTTGTGCTGACTTTAATGTCTGCCCTGGGTTTTTCTACAAAATGGCAGCTGATGCTGACTTTCGCGTTTCATAGAACTAACACAGTACTTCAGTTTAGTTCAGCAAACATATAAAGTACCATTACACCTCCATTCCTATGTAAAAACCGTTCCTGCCTTCCAGCCCACCCGCTTCTTCCCCTCTTGTCTCTGCAGCCCACCAACCTGCTGGTCAATCCTCAATAGTCATCAAAGACCTTGGCTCCTGGATCAGCATCTTCCTCTCCAGCCCATATCTCCCTCTCCTTCTGGGTGATTTCAGTGCTGATGTGGCTGAGCAATCCAATGTCCTACCCTTTACAATACCTTGATATCATCAACTCCAGGGATATTCACTCCACTCCAGTTAAGCCACTCACACCCAAGGCCATGCTCTGCGCTTCTCACCACTCATATTTGCTCTAACACTGAAAATATAAACTCTGGTATTCTACTTGCTGACACAGTTTTGGTCCTTCTAACACCCTCATTTCTTTCTTCCCGTTCTACGTGTTCCTTGTCTTCCTACAGTTCTCTCAACCTCTCACGTTTTCTCCTAGTCTATCACCCAGAGCCTTGCTTTACTTGCTGCACTGCCAACACCAGACTTAGGGCCTGTACCTTTACCCCTCACTGGCCAATATCCTTGTCTGCTTGTCCTCAGCTGCATCCACATTGTAAACTCTGGATTAATCTGTTTACCTTTTTGGCTTCTGGGCCTAGAAAAAAAAATCACACGAAACCACTGGAGGGATTAAGCAAAGTGATATCCCTCTAAATTCATACTCTCCAGCCTTCTACATGCCTCTCACCAGATCTACTGCCACTCTCAGCAGCTGGCTTCATCATTATTCCAAGAGAAAATAAAAGGCAGTCAGAAAGGAACAGCCTTAACCGATAGCACCTTCACTTCAGCCTTTCTATCCCAACTGTTACAATCTGATCTATATTTCTACCCATCTGTGATGGTTAAGGTTGTGTGTCAACTGGGCTGAGCCATGATTCTCAGTGGTTTGGCAGTTATGATGTAGTTTGGTATAATGTAATCACCTCCATGATGTGATCTGCTTGAGCAGTCAGTCAGTTGAAAGGGAAGTTCCTTGGGGGTGTGGCCTGCATCCCATATAGGTGCACTTTCTGCCAAGGCCTGTGGGCTTTTGCTTGCTCTGGATCCTGCCAGTGGTTCCTGTACATTTGACTTCCAGCTCTTGGGACTTGAGCTAGCCGCTTACCCAACATCTTGCCTGCCAATCCTGGGATTTGTTGGTCTTCGCAGGCTGTGAGCCAGAGCCCTGCTGTCTGACTTCGCGATCTTCGGTTCACCAGCGCCTGTGGCTACGTGAATCAGGAGAAGGCTCCAGCCTGACCCATGGACTTTGGATGTACCAGCCTCTACAACCACATGAGCCATTTCCTTAATACAAATCTCTTGGAGCCCTAGTGGCACAGTGGTTAAGAGCTCAGCTGCTAACCAAAAGGTCAGCAGTTCAAATCCACCAGCTGCTGCTTGGAAACCCTAGAGGGCAGTTCTACTCTGTCCTATAGGGTCACTATGAATCAGAATAGACTGGACAGCAACAGATTTGGTTTTTGTTTGGTATATATGTATTTATATGCTTTACAGATTTTGCTTCTCTAGAAAACCCAGCCTAAGACACCATCTATCTCTCTATCAAGCAGCTATGGTGGCACAGTGGTTGAGCATTCGCTGCTAACTGAGAGTTTGGCAGTTTGAACCCACCAGCCACTTCTCGGGAGAAAGATGCTGCAGTCTGCTTCTCTAAAGATTTACAGCTTTGGAAACTCTATGGGGGCAGTTCTATTCTGCCCTATAGGGTTGCTATGAGTCGAAATTTGATTCTACGGCAATGAGGTTGGTTCATCTCTGTCTCTCTTTTTATCTAAAGCTAAACATCCTCTGTGTTCAGCACCCATTCCTTACCAGGTCCTCAGAAATCTTATTTCATCGATTATCTCCTCTCCCCTGTACTTTCAACCTCTCCCTCGCTTCTAGTTCTTACCTTCCAGCCTATAACTAAACTCAGGGTTTCTACCATAAAAAACAAACACAGCAAAACCCAGCCTCATGCCCCTCACCCCACGCCTCAATTGCCCACAGTTGTCATATCACCCTCTCTTTACTTAGACTTCACAGAGTGTTCTATGCTTGGGGTGTCTAATTCCTTGTCTCCCAGTTACTCACAATCTGGTTTGTGACCCCATAACTCCTTGCAAATGGCTAAAACTATTCTGGCAAAGATAAACACTTATTTCTAGGTTGCTGAGGGGGTAGTGGAGCCCTGGTGGCTCAGGGGTTAAGTACTATGGCTGTTAACCAAAAGCTCAGCAGTTCGAATCCACCAGCTACTCCTTGGAAACCCTGTGGGGCAATTCTACCCTGCCCTATAGGGTCGCTATGAGTCAGAATCAACTCAACAGTAACAGGTTTACTTTTGGTTTGTTTGTTTGTTTTGGTTTAAGGGGGTAGTGGTGGTTCAGTGGTAGACTTCTCACCTTTTATGTGAGAGACCCAGGTTCGATTCATGGCCAGTGTACCTCATGAGCAGCCACCACCCATCTATCAGTGGAGGTTTGCATGTTGCTATGATACCAAGTAGGTTTCAGCAGAGCTTCCAGACTAAGATGGACTAGGAGGAGAGGCCTGGTGATCTACTTCCAGCAATCAGCCAGTAAAAGCCTGATGGAGCACAAGAGTCTGATCCCATTGAGCATGGGGTCACCACGAGTCAGGGACTGACTCCATGGAAGCTAACAACAACATCAACAACCCAGGTTGCTAAATCCGATGGACACTTTTCAGTTCTCACCTTAGATGACCTCTCTGATGCATTTGACAGCTTGGGCCCATCCCTCTGCCCTGCACTCCTTGCCGCTACATGTTTTCATAACACCACTCTATTCCCCAGCAATCCTAAACAAAAAACCAAAGCAACCCCATTGCTATCGAGTCGATTCCAACTCATAGTGATCCTAGAGGACAGAGTAGAACTGCCCCATAGGGTTTCCAAGGAGCAGCTGGTAGATTTGAACTGCTGATCTTGTGGTTAGCAGCAAAGATCTTAACCACTGCACCGCCAGAGCTCCATCCTGAACCTATGCAATTCCCTGCCTATACGCTTATGCCTGTAGCTTCTTCTGCCCGGAAAGCCCTTCTCCATTCACTTCCTGTTTTTCAATTCGCCTCCAAAATCCATCCCAGGAAGAAGCCCTTGCTCCTTGCCTGGTGTTATGGGTTGAATTGTGTCCCCAAAAAATATATGTTGTAAATCCTAACCTCTAGCCTGTGGTTATAATCCCATTTTGTAATGGGTTGTCTTTGTTATGTTAATGAGACGATTAGTGTAGGTGTGCCTTGAGTACATCTCTTTTGAGATATAAAAGAGATTAAACAAGCAAGCCAGTGAGCAGAGATGCAGGAAGAGTGATGCCAAGCCACATGAAGATCGCCAAGGAGCAGAAGCTCAAAGAGTCAAGGACCTTCCTCCAGAGCCGGCAGACAAAGAAAGCCTTCCTGTTGAGCAGGCACACTGAATTGGGACTTCTAGCCTCCTAAACTGTGAGAAAATAAATTTCTGTCTGTTAAAGGCACCCACTTGTGGTATTTCTGTTACAGCAGCCTTAGATAACTAAGACACCTGGCATCCTGTGCTGTGGCTGTTACAGCAGCATCACTGGATGGAACTGACTTTCCTGTCTCCCTGCTTGACTGTAAACTTTTTTTTTTTTAAATTGTACTTTAGTTGAAGGTTTATAGAGCAAATTAGTTTCTTGTTAAGCAATAAATAAATGCTTATCAAAAGAGCTGTTATTATGTTAATATGCAATGGGTTTATTTTATTATTCTAAATAAATACTTTTTTTATTAAAAACAATACACATATTGTTTTGTGACATTGGTTGCCAACCCCACCATGTGTCAACACTCTCCCCTTCTCAACCTTGGGCTCCCCATTACCAGCTTTCCTGTCCCCTCCTGCCTTCTCATCCTGGCCCCTGGGCTGTTGTGCCCATTTAGTCTCATTTTGTTTTATGGGCCTGTCTAATCTTTGGCTAAAGGGTAAACCTCACGAGTGACTTCAGTACTGAATTAAAAGTGTGTCCAGGGGCCATACTCTGAGGGTTTCTCCAGTCTCTGTCAGACCAGTAAGTCTGGTCTTTTTTTGTGAGTTATAATTTTGTTCTACATTTTCCTCCAACTCTGTCCAGGACCCTCTATTATGATCCCTGTCAGAGCAATTAGTGGTGGTAGCTGGGCACCATCTAATTGTGCTGGACTCGGTCTGGTAGAGGCTGTGGTAGTTGTGGTCCATTAGTCTTTGGACAAATCTTTCCTTTGTGTCTTTGGTTTTCTTCATTCTCCCTTGCTCCAGACAGGGTGAGACCAGTGGAGTATCTTATCTTAGATGGCTGCTCACAAGCTTTTAAGACCCCAGATGCTACTCACCAAAGTAGGATGTAGAACATTTTCTTTATAAACTATGCTATGCTAATTGAGCCAGATGTCCCTCAAGACCATGGTCCCCAGCCCTCAGCCCAATAATTCAGTCCCTCATGGAGTTTGGATGTGTGTATGAAGCTTCCATGACCTTGCCTTGATCAAGTTGTGGTGACTTCCCCAGAATTGTGTACTGTCTACCCTCCACCAAAGTTACCACTCATCTATTGACTAGTTAGTCTTTTTCCCACCCCACCCTTCCCCTCCCTATTGACCATCGAAGATTGTTTCTTACTGTGTGTAAACTTTTACATGAGTTTTTATAATAGTGGTCTCATGCAGCATTTGTCCTTTTGGGATTGACTTATTACACTCAGCATAATGCCCTCCAGATTCATCCATGTTGTGAGATGTTTCGCAGGTTCATCATTGTTCTTTATCTTTGCGTAGTATTCTATTGTGTGTATGTACCATAGTTTGTTTATCCATCCGTCTTTTTGCTATTGTGAATAATGCTGCAATGAACATGGGTATTCATATGTCTACTCTTGTGATGGCTGTTATTTCTCTAGGATATAGTCCTAGGAGTGGGATTGCTGGATCATATGGTATTTCTATTTCTAGCTTTTTAAAGAAGCACCATATCATTTTCCAAAATGGTTGTACCATTTTACATTCCCATCAGCAGTATATAAGAGTACCAAGCTCCCCGAAGCCTCTTTAATATTTGTTGTTTTCTGTCTTTTTTTTTTTTATTTGCACCAGTAATGTCGGGATGACGTGGTAGCTCCTTGTAGTTTTGATTTGCATTTCTCTAATGGCTAGTGATCTCAAGCATTTCCTCATGTGTCTGTTAGCTGCCTGAATGTCTTCTCTGGTGAAGTGTCTGTTCATATCCTTTGCTCATTTTTTGATTGGATTATTTGTCTTTTTGTTGTAGAGTTGTTCGATTTTCCTATAGATTTGAGAGATTAGACCTTTGTTGGATTTGTCATAGCCAAAAATTTTTCCCCATCTCTAGGTTCTCTTTTACTTTTTTGGTGAAGTCTTTTGATGAGCATAAATGTTTAATTTTTAGAAGATCCCAGTTATGTAGCGTATCTTCTGGTGTTTGTGTATTGTTAATTATGGTTCGTGTGCTATTTATGCCATGTATTAGGGCCTCTAGTGTTGACCCTATTTTTTCTTCTATGATCTTTATTGTTTTTGGTTTTATATGTAGGTCTTTGATCCATTTTTAATTAGTTTTTGTGTATGGTGTGAGGTATGGGTCCTATTTCATTTTTTTACATATGCACATCCAGTTTTGCCAGCACTATTTGTTAAAAAGACTGTCTTTTCCCCATGTAATGGACTTTGGGCCTTTGTTGAAGATCAGGTGACCATAGGTGGATGGATTTACCTGCGGGTTCTCAATTCTGTTCCATTGGTCAATGTGTCTGTTGTTGTACCAGTACCAGGCTGTTTTGACTACTATAGCTGTATACTAGGTTCTGAGGTCAGGTAGTGAGAGGCCTCCTACTTAATTTTTTTTCCAATAGTGCTTTATTTATCCAGGGCCTTTTTCTTTTTCATATAATGATTAGTTTTTCTATCTCATAAAAGATTGTTGTTGGTATTTGGATTGGGATTGCATTGTATTTGTAGATTGCTTTGGGTAGAATTGATATTTTTACAATGTTGAGTCTACCTATCCATGAGCATGGTATGTGTCATGGTTTGAATTATGTCCCCCCAAAAATGTGTGTATCAATTTGGCTGGGCCATGATTCCCAGAATTGTGTGGTTGGCCTCCATTTTGTGATTGTAATTTTATGTTAAAGAGGATTAGGGTGGGATGGTAATACCACCCTTACCCAGGTCATATCCCTGATCCAATGTGAAGGGAGTTTCCCTAGGGTGTGGCCTACACCACGTTTTACCTTACAAGAGATAAAAGGAAAGGGAAGCAAGCAGAGAATGGGGGACCTCATACCACCAAGAAAGCAATGCCAGGAGCAGAGCGTGTCCCTGCGTGGATAAGGTCCTAGTCCAGGGGAATATTGATGAGAAGGCCGACAGAGAGAGAAAGCCTTGCTCTGGAGCTGACGCCCTGAATTTGGACTTTTAGCCTACTTTACTCTGAAGATATAAATGGCTCTTTGTTAAAGCCATCCACTTGTGGTATTTCTGTTAGAGCAGCACTAGATGACTAAGACACTATGTATTTCCATTTATGTAGGTCTCGCTTGGTTTCTTGCAGTAGTGTTTTGTAGTTTTATTTGCATAGGTCTTTTACATCCCTCGTTAGATTTATTCGTAAGTATTTTATTTTTTAGGGACTATTATAAACGGTGTTGCTTTCCTGATTTTCCTGATTTCCGTTTGGGAGTTCTCTTTATTGGTGTATAGGAATCCAACTGATTTTTTTACATTTATCTTGCATCCTGTTACTCTGCTGAATCTTTCTATATTAGTTCCAGTAGTTTTCTTGTGGAGTCTTTAGGGTTCTCTATGTATAGTATCATATCATCCATAAATAGGGATAGTTTTACTTTTTCCTTACAAATTTGGATGCCCTTTATTTCTTTTTCTTGCCTTATTGCTCTAGCTAGGACTTCTAGCACAATGTTAAATAGGAGTCATGATAAAGGGCATCCTTGTCTTGTTCCTGTTCTCAGGGGGAAATGTTTTCAGCCTCTCTCCATTAAGAATGATGCTAGCTGTTGGTTTTGTATAGAAGCCCTTTATTATGTTAAGGAATTTCCCTTCTATATCTATTTTATTGAGAGTTTTTATCAGGAATGTATGTTCAACTTTATCGAACACCTTTTCTGCATCAATTGAGATGATCATGTGATTCTTTTCTTTTGTTCTATTTATGTGGTGGGTTACATTGATTGATTTTCTAATGCTGAACCAAGCTTACACACCTAATATGAATCCCCACTTGGTTGTGGTGTATTTTTTTATATGATACCAAATTTTATTGGCTAGAATTTTGTTAAGAATTTTTGCATCTATATTCATGAGAGATATTGGTCTGTAATTTTCTTTTTTTGTGGTGTCTTTGTCTGGTTTTTGTATCAGGGTTATGCTGGCTTCATAGAATGAATTTGGAGATATCCCTTCCTTTTCTATGTTCTGAAATAATTTTAGTAGTATTGGTGCAAGCTCTTCTCTGAATGTTTGGTAGAATTCTCCAGTGAAGCCATCTGGACCAGGGTTTTTTTGTTGTTGTTGGGAGTCTTTTTTTTTCCCCCCCTTTTGAATCTCTTCTCTTGTTATGGTCTGTTCAGATTTTTGACCTCAGTTTGTGTTAGTTTAGGTAGGTAGTGTGTTTCTAGAAATTTGTCCATTTCCTCTAGGTTTTCAAATTTATCTGAGTATAGTTTTTCATAATACTCTGCTATAATGCTTTTTATTTCAGTTGGTTCTGTTGTAATGTCCCCCATTTCATTTCTTATTTGGGTTATTTGCGTCATTTCTTGTTTTTCTTTTGTCAATTTGGCCAATGGTTTGTCGATCTGTTGATCCTTTTAAAGAACCAACTTTTGGTTTTGTTGATTCTATTGTTCTTTTAGTCTCTATCTTATTTATTTCTGCTCTGATCTTTATTATTTCCTTTCTTCTGGTGACTGTGGGCTTCTTTTGCTGTTCTCTATTTGTTCGAGTTGTATAGCTAATGTTTTGATTTTGTCCCTTTCTTCTTTTTTGATGAGTGCGTCTATTGCTATAAATTGACCTCTGAGTGCTGCCTTTGCTATGTCTCAGAGGTTATGTTATGATGTGTTTCCAATCTTGTTTGATTCTAGGAAGTTTTTTATTCCATCTTTTATTTCTTCCATTACCCAGTGGTTTTTAAGCAAGGTGTTATTCAGTTTCCATGTATTTGATTTTTTTCCTGGCTCTTCCTGTTATTAATTTCTACTTTGATGGTGTTGTGATCAGAGAAGATGTTTTGTATTATCTCGGTGTTCTGGATTTTGCAGAGGGTTGCTTTGTGGCCTAAGATGTGGTCTATTCTATAGAATATTCCATGTGTGTTGGAAAAGAATGTGTACTTTGCAGCTGTTGGGTAGAGTGTTCTATATATATCTATAAGGTCAAGTTGGTTGATTGTGGCCTTTAGAGCTTCTGTGTCTTTGTTGAGTTTCTTTCTAGTTGTTCTGTCCTTTACTGAGAGTGGTGTGTTGAAATCTCATACTATTATTGTGGAGCTGTCAGTTTCTCTTTTCAGTGCTGTTAAAGTTTGTTTTATGTATTTTGGAGCCCTGTCATTGGGTGTGTAGATATTTATTATGGTTTTGTCCTTTAATCATTATACAATGTCCTTCCTTGCCTTTTATGGTAGATTTTATTTTAAAGTCTGTTTTATCTGAGATTAGTGTTGCCACTCCTGTTCTTTTTTGGTTGCTGTTTGCATGATTTATTTTTTCCATCCTTTGATTTTTTAATATAGTTATGCCTTTGCTTCTAAGGTGTGTCTCTTGTAGACAGCATATTAATGGGTCCTGTTTTTTTTATCCATTCTGTCACTCTCTCTTTATGGGTGCACTTAAGCCATTTACATACAGTGTGATTATTGATAGCTGTGAGTTTATTGCTGTCATTTTGTAGTGCTTTTTTTTGTGGTGCTGATGTTTTCTTTATTCCTCTTACTCTTCTGTGCTGAATTGCTTTTGTTTGTGGATTTTTTTTTCATTTCTTTTGTTTGAGTTTAGTGAGACTTTATGTTTTTCTTCTTTATTTTGATGAGTAGGTTTGTTAACTTTCTTTGTGGTTACCTTGAAATTTACCCCTATCTTCCTATGTGTAAAACAATCTTTTGTTACTTGATAACTCCTTGACTTCCTCTCCATTTGAAAGTTCGGTGCCTACACCATTTATTCCCTCTTTTATTGTTCTGGCGTTGTTGTCTGTTACAGACTGGCCTCTCTGTTTCCCTGTTGTAAATTTTTTAGTTTTGTTTTATGCTTGAGAGTTCATTATCTAGGTTGGTATCTGGTTGATGCTGTCTTGTGTGCTAGATTCAGGTTGTTGTCTGATGTTGTTAGTTCTCTAACCAAAGGACTCCCTTTAATAATTATTGTAAATTTGGTTTGGTTTTTACATATTCCCTTAATTTCTGTTTATCTGGAAATGTCCTAATTTCACAATCATATTTTGAGTGAGAGTTTTGCAGTATATATTATTCTTGGTTGGAAGTTGTTTTCTTTTTCTTTCAAGATTTTACATATGTCTTCCCATTGCCTTCTTGCCTGCATGGTTGCTGCCGCGTAATCAGAACTTAGTCTTATTGTTTCTTCTTTGTATGTGACTTTTCATTTTCCTCGAGCTGCTCTCAGGAATCTTTCTTTTTATTCCTCATTGTTTTGTCTGTCTTTTCCATGAGTTTGTCTGGTTTTGGCAAGTGTGATTATGATATGTCTTGGTGTCCGCAATTAACACCCATGGAAGCAGCAGTCAAGAAATCAAACAATGCATTACATTGGGCAAAGCTACTGCAAAAGACCTCTTTGGAGTGTTAAAAAGGAAAGATGTCACTTTAAGGACTACGGTGTACCTGACCCAAGCCATGATGTTTTCAATCGCCTCGTATGCATGAAAACCTGGGCAATGGATAAACAAGACTGAAGAAGAATTGACGCCTTTGAGTGATGGTGTTGGTAAAGAATATTGAATATACCATGGACTGCCAAAAGAATGAACAAATCCATCTTGGAAAAAGTACTGCCAGGTTGCTCCTTAGAAGTGAGGGTGGTGAGACTTCGTCTCACATACTTTGGACATGTTATCAGGAGCGACCAGTCCCTGGAGTAGGACATCATACTCGGTAAAGTAGAGGGTCATTGGAAAAGAAGAAGACCTTCAACAAGATGGATTGACACAATGGCTGCAACAATGGGCTCAAGCATAGCAACCATCATGAGGATGGTGCAGGACCAGGCAGTGTTTCATTCTGTTGTACATAATGTCCCTAGGAGTCAGAACTGACTTGACGGCAACTAACTACAACATATACTGCTAATTTGTATCTGAATCTGACTTCTCCCTTGAACTTCAGATTTGTTTATTGTTGTGGATTGGGTTGTGTCCCCCAGAAATATCTGTCAAATTGGGTAGGTCATGATTCCCAGTACTGTATGATTGTCTACCATTTTGTCATCTGGTGTGATTTCCCTATGTGTTGTAAATCCTATCACTATGATGTTAATGTGATGGATTAGTGGCAGTTAATACTGATGAGTTCTACAAGATTAGATAGTGTCTTAAACCAATCTGTTTTGAGATATGAAAGAGAGAAGCGAGCAGAGAGACATGGGGGACTTTGTACCACCAAGAAAGCAGTGCCAGGAGCAGAGTGTGTCGTTTGGACCCAGGGTCCCTGCACTGAGAAGCTCCTCTTCCAGGGGAAGATTGATGACAAGGACCTTCCTCCAGAGCCAACAGAAAGAGAAAGACTTCCCCTGAGACTGACACCCTGAATTTGGACTTGTAGCCTACTTGAACGTGAGACAATAAATTTCTCTTTGTTAAAGTCATCCACTTGGGGTATTTCTGTTACAGCAGCACCAGATGACTAAGACATATATCCAATTGCCTACTCCATCTCCACTCAGAACTTTAACAAGCATCTCAACCTTAATGTGGCCAAAATAGAACTCTTGATTTACACCTCCAAATTCGTTCTCCCTCAGGCCTCTCTATCTCAGTATATGTAATCATCAACCACCCACCCTATTGCTTGGTCCAAAAAACTTAGGAGTAGTGTGACCAACTGTCTTGGTTTGCCTGGGACTTGCCCTGGTGTTAGTTCCAGGAAACCCCTCAGTATCAGGCAAATTGGGATGGTTGGTCACCCTACCAAGGAGTCACCCAAGATTCCTTTCTCTTCCTTACACTCCACACTCAGTCAGTTGGATCTCCCTCCAAATAGACCCCAAATATGCCCTCTTCCCACCTCCACTGCCAGCCTGGTCCAAGCCTCCATTATCTCCCACCTAGACTACCACAATAGCCTCTTCATCTGGGCCCTCTACATTTTTCATACAACGAGAGGATTTATCAAAGGGAAAATATGATTGTAGCACAACCCACCCTAACCACCACTTAAAGTCCTCTAGTTATACTTACAAAAAAATCTAAATTTTCTTTCTCTTGGCCCACATTAAGGAGCCCTGGTGCCTCAACAGGTAAGTGCTCAGCTGCTAATCAAAAGGTTGGTGGTTCGAACCTGCCCAGCAGCTCTGCAGTAGAAATACCTGGCAATATGCTTCCATCAGGATAACAGCCTAGGAAACCCTATAGGGCAGTTCTACTCTGTCACATGTGGTTGCTATGAGTCGAAAATCTACTCTACAGCAACAACAGGTCCGCATGATCTGGCCATTTACCCCTTCACTGTCATCTCATAATTCCCTCCCTTTTGTTTACTACAGTCTACCCACAGCCTTCGTCTTGTCCCTGCCCTCCTCCTCATCACCTTATGACCCACTCCTTCCTAACATCCAGGTCTGAGGTTAATGGTCACATCCTCAGAGAAGCCTCCCCAGCACTGCATCCAAATATTCTCCTACCACATCACCTCTTCTATTGTCTTCACAGCACAAATAGCCACCTGAATTTATCTTGTTAATTTTCTTTGGTTTTGGTTATTGACTTTCCTATCTAAGATATAAGCTCCCTGAGGGCAGAGAACTTGCCAGTCTTGTTCACATCTATGTTCCTAGCATTGGATCCAGAGCCTGGCCGACAGTAAATGCTCAGTAAATAACTGATGAATAAGTGAATATTCAGCATATAGTAAATGGCTTCTTAAAGCACTCAGTAATCATATTAAATGGACAAATTAAAGAGAGCCAGCCAAGCTCTATACTAGGCACTGGGATCATCTTAATAACTAAGATATGGTCTTTAGGAGTTTATGGTCTACTTGGAAACAGATAGATAAATCAACCTTTTAAACTAAATATGCATAACTGTTATAAATATGCTGGGGATAAGAAATGTCATATTCTATAATTTCTTAAAGAAAATGTGATCTGCTCTGGGCCTCCATCCCTCTAGGGTAACAGGAAATTTAATCTCAATCATTGTTTGTCCTCTTCCCCTAAGAGTCGTAAGGAGGTCCCAGGAGTCCAAAATATCCAGAAAGGGTCCTTTACTCTTCCTTCCATCCTGGCCAACTCCCACATGTTCCTGGCTCAAGCCTTTATAGTTCCTTGGAATAAAAGGAAAAGAGTAAGTAAAATGGACTGAGGTCAAGGCTTTGTGGGAGCAAAGTCTTGATCCAACCTACTCATAGGATCTCTCCAAACCCCCATTCTATTTTAGGTGCCCCTCCCATGCAGCTTCTTGTGGATGGGGGAGGAGGGATAAGATGCTAAAAATGGTCAGTTATCCATGTAAAACAGAGTCTTACATCCTCTTCCACCAACCTGCTCCTCTTTCAGAGTTCTCTACCACTTAATAACATCACCTTCCTCCTAGTCACCAAGAATAGTAAAGCTGAGTCATTTGTGATTCCTTCTTCTCCTTCATCTAGTAAACCACTGAATCCTGCCAACTATTATACCTCCAGGATACCCCCTTCTCTAACCATCCCTCTCACTGAGGTCGTTAATTCATACCTATACTTGTACAAAATCATTCTACTTAGTCTCCCTATTCTAGTTTCTCCTCAGTTCAATCCACCCACCAAATAACCCAAGAGCCATTCCAAAAGAACCAATCTGACCATGTCACTGCCCTGATGACTTGTTACTTCATATAGAAAGAAACAGAACAAAGTTCTTAGCATGGCATTCAAAGTACCCTACATAACCAATCTTATCTCCCACCACACTTGTCTATTCCATACCATCTTTACCAGTCTATTAGCCATTTCCCCAACATGCTTCCTATATTCTTCCATTTCTACCTTTTCTCTAAAGCTATTTTTTCTACTTGAAATGTCCTTTGCCTCCCTATGCTTCAACTGTCCCTTTTTCCCAACATCCACCTAATCAATAGGACTTATTCTTCAAGGTCCAATCCTAATTCCATGCCATCCAAGGAGAAGAAATTAACATTTACTGAAAAAAGAATGAAGCACTGTAGTTAAAGGCACAGACTCTGGAGCCACAGTGGGTTTAACTCCCAGTTCTCTGCCATTGCCTAGTTGTGTAACCTTGGGTAGATTACTGTGCTTCAAGTCCCTCTTCTGTACATTGATTCACAAATGTGGCCCTGCCAAAGACTCCAAACAGCACTTCTATCTGCCACTGCCACTTCAAGCACCATAGGTTCAGCTGGATCATATTTCCCAGGTGGAAGAGTGGCTTGCATGGCAGCCTGAACTGTTGCAGAGCCTTCTCTTGGTCTGGTCCCCACTCAAAACTCACAGCTTTTTGAGTCACTTGATAAATAGGCTGGAGTAGCACACCCAAATGAAGGATATGTTGCCTCCAAAATCCAAAGAGGCCCACCAGGCATTGTGCCTCCTTTTTTAGTTGTGGGAGGGGCCAGTTACAATAACTTATCCTTCACTTTAGAAAGAATATCTCGACATGCTCCGTACCAATGGACCTAGAAATTTCACTGAGATGGAAGGCACCTGAATTTTTGTGGGATTAATTTCCCACCCTCTAGCACACAAATATTTTATCTGTAAGTCTAGCATCATTGACACTTCTTTCTTACTAGGTCCAGTCAGTATAATGTCATTAATGTAATGGACCAATGGGACATCTTGTGGAAGGGAAAGGTGATCAAGGTCCTGTAGACTAAATTATGACATGGGGTTGGAGAGTTAATATACCTCTGAGGTAGGACAGTGAAGGTGTATTGCTGGCCTTGCCAGCTGAAATCAGACTACTTCTGATGGTCCTTTGAAACAAATATGGACAAAAACGCATTAGCCAGATCAACAGCTGCACACCAGGTACCAGGAGATGTATTAATTTTGCTCAAGCACTGAAACCACATCTGGAACAGCAGCTGCAACTGGAGTCAATACCTGGTTTTCAATAATCCACTAGCATTCTCCAAGATCTGTCTGTTGTTTGCACAAGCCACATAATACATGCTATGTAAGTGTTCGATATTATTATTATGTGCCAAATATGGTGCTCAGAATTTCTCATATATTACCTAATTTAATCTCCCCAACTACTCTGAGAGATATTATTATTAAAATTTTATAGATGACCTCCTGTCATGGATTAAATTATGTTCCCCAAAAATATCTGTCAACTTGGCTAGGTCATGATTCCCAGTATTTTATGACTGTGTACCATTTTGTAATCTGATGTGATTTTCTTACGTGTAAACTCTGTCACTATGATGTAATAAGATGGATTAGCAGCAGTTATACTGATGAGGTCTACAAGATTAGATAGTGTCTTAAGCCAATCTTGTTTGAGATATAAAAGACAGAAGCGAGCAGAGACACACAGGAACCTCATACCACCAAGAAAACAGTGCCAAGAGCAGAGTGTGTCCTTTGGACCTGAGGTTCCTGCACTGAGATGCTCCCAGATCAAGGGAAGACTGATGCATCACAAGGACCTTCCTCCAGAGCCGACAGAGAAAGCCTTCCCCTGGAGCTGATGCCCTGAATTTGGACTCGTAATCTACTAGACTGTGAGAGAATAAATCTATCTTTGTTGAAGCTATCCACTTGTAGTATTTCTGTTACCGCAGCACTAGATGACCAAGATGGGATTTGGTACCAAGAGTGGGGTGCTGCTCTAACAGATACTTAAAATGTGGAAGTGGTTTTGAAACTGTGAATGGATAGAGGAGCAGCAGCAGCAACAGAGGAGCAGCAACAGCAGAGAACCTGTGGGGGCAGAGAAGCGGCAGCAGCAAAGAAGCGACAGCGGCAGAACCAGGAGACCAGCACGAGACGGTGCTGGAGCCAACCCACAGAAGGAGAGAGCTGAGTGCCTGTGTGCAGGAGGCTTCCTGGTGAAGTGGGATGCCTCCAGGCACTTATCAGTGGAGCTACAGCGCTTTGGAACACATGCCCCAGCAGGGCAGATGTGGGTATGAAGCCCGAGGGCCAAGAGACCACAGGAAACAGAAGCTGAAAAGACAAGGAACACAAGAAGCTGAGCTGCCTCAGTCTCAAAAGGTATGGCCATGACCTCAGGGGTTTTAAAGGGTGGATCCATGGCCTCTTGTGTTTCTAAGGGTGGAGTTGCCATTCAGGTGGACTGGGAGAATGGTGCGCCTAAAGCCAAGGGTGCAGAGTTGCCATCCCAGTGGGCCTGGAAGGCAGAGCTGAAGCCCAGGGCTGAGGGGCTTCCACTCAGAATCTGGAGAGTGTGGCCAATACCTAGAGTCTGGAGGGCAGGGCCATTGTGTAAATTGTCTCAGAGAACAGAGGATTATTTTCAAGCCTTGAGGGCTAATGTAATGTGTTCTGCTAATTTGCTTGGTGTCTGTTATTCCTTCTTTCCCTGCAATTTCTTCCATTTGTAATGGAAATGTCTAGCTTGTACCTGTTCTGCCGTTGTACCTTTGGAAGCAGATAACTTGTATTCTAGATTTCACAGATGAAGAGGAATTTTTGGATTTTGGACTTGGAGTTAGACTTTTGTCATGATATGATGGGGTGAATATGTTTTGCATGTTGCAAGGATGTGATTTTTGGGGGGCCAAAGGGGGATGATTAAGATGACTTAGATGACTAAGACACCTCCTAAGACTCAAGTAACTTACTCAATGCCACATAGCTGGTGGATATGAAAAGCTGGAATTCAAGCCAAGGTCTGTCTATGCCAAAGCCTAGATTCTTTTCATAGCTCTAGAAAGAACCCTGGGAAGGAAATCAGAGCAGACTGATCTCTCAAACTTCCTCTTGGATGGAGTAAGCAAAGGAAAATGTGTCCTCTGGGAAAGAAAGTACAGAGAAACAGAGTCATGAGGAAATAGTATTAGGGTCAGAGTACAAGGCAAAGCATAACCCAGTATGTAACCCCACGAAGAAAAAAAAAAAATGACAGGGAACATTACACCTGGTTATGATCCCAATAGCAATATCAGAATTTGTCACTGGGAAACTGTAAATATGTTTCTGAAACTGTTAACCTGAAAAGACAAGCATTAGGTCTACTATTTTCACTCTAAGAGACCTAGCACAAAGTCAGGGACTCAAAGAATTTTACAGCCAGATGAGACAATCGAGTGACATCTTTAAAGTACTGAAAGAAAAAAAAGCCTATTCAGTGAGAATTCAACCTAGAATTCTATAGCTAGTGAAAATATCTTTCAAAAATGTAAGAGAAATAAAGACACTTTCAGACAAACAAAACCTGAAAGAATTCATTGCCAGCAGACTTGCATGACAAGAAATTGTTAAAGAACATCTTCCGGCAGATGGATAATGATCACTAATAGAAACTGAGATCTACAGAGAGCACTGGAAATAGTAAATATGTGGTAAATAAAAGACATTTTTTTTCTCATTTTTAATCTCCATAAAGGGTGACTGTGACTGACCCTTTAAAGCAAAAATAATAGCAATGTATTGTAGATTTATAACTTTTGGAGAAGAAAAATGTATGACAATGTTATCACAAGGGACAGGAGGGGAGAAATAGAAGTATACTGTTGTATCGTGCTTAAACTATATATGAAGCAGGATAATATAATATTATTTGAAAGGCATACTGTAATGATATTTAAACATTACAACAGCCACTAAAATGAAATAGAGTTATAGCTAATAAACCAATTTTTAAAAAATTGCCATTGAGTTGATTCCAACTCATGACAACCCCACATGTGTCAGAGTAGAACTGTGCTCCATGGGGTTTTCAATGGCTGATTTTTCAGAAGTAGATTGTCAGGCTTTTCTTTCGAGGCATCTCTGGGTGGACTCGAACTTCCAATCTTTAGGATAGCAGCCAAGCACATTAACTGTTCACACCACTTAGGGACTCCAAGTCAATGTTGTTGTTAGCTACCGTCAAGTCGGTTCCAACTCATAGTGACCCTATGTACAACAGAACAAAACACTGCCCAGTCCTGAGCCATCCTCATAATAGTTGCTATGCTTGAGTCCACTGTTGCAGCTACTATGTCCATCCATCTCGTTGAGGGTCTTCCTCTTTTTCACTGACCCTCCACTTTACCAAGCATGACGTCCTTCTCCAGGGACTGGTCCCTCCTGATAACATGTCCAAAGTATGTGAGACAAAGTGTCGTCATCCTCACTTCTAAGGAGCATTCTGGCTGTACTTCTTCCAAGATGGATCTGTTCTTTTGGCAGTCCATGGTATATTCAATATTCTTCACCAACACCACAACTCAAAGGCGTCAATTCTTCTTCAGTCTTCCTTATTCATAGTAAAAGAAAAAAAAAGCCAATAGTAAAGATAAAATAGCATCATAAAAAATATTCAATCCAAAAGACATAAAAAAAGAGGTGGAAAAGGAATGAAATCAGATGGGACATATAGAAAACAAAAGCAAGACAGTAGATTTAAACCGCACTCTGTCAATAATTACATTAAATGTAAAGAGTATAAACACTCCCAATTAAAAGGCAGACACTGTCACACTGGATGAAAAAAAATAAGATCCAACTCTATGCTGTCTAAAAGAAACCTGCTATAAATATAAAGACACAGATAGGTTAAAAGTAAAAAGATGGAAGGATTTCTGGCTGTGGTGGCATGAAGAGATCAGCAAGTTCTCTTCACGAAAAGCAAACGTAAAACTGGACAACGCTGTCAAAAAAAAAACATTTCAAGGCTCTGAAAATGTGCCAAAGGCAAACAAAAAATTGACAAGTTTTTATTCTTGAAAAACTGCCAGAGCTTTAAGTATGAAATATTAAAGAAATGGATTTCTCAATCTCAGTACTATTGACATTTTGAGCTGAAAAATTCTTTGTTGTGTGTGTTGAGGTGGGGCGCTGTCCAGGGCATTGTAGGATGTTTAGCAGCATCCTTGGTTGTTACCCACTAGAAGCCAGCAGCATCCCCCCAGTTGCAACAACCAAAAATGTCTCGACATTTCCAAATGTCCCCTGGGGGGCAAATTCAGGATGGTAAACAATTACAAATTTTTCTGCGCCTAGTAAAGAGCCCCAAAACACATGAAGCAAAAACTGACAGAGTGAATGGAGAAATAAATAATTAAGTTTAACAATTAATTAATTAATTGGAGACTAATTAATTAGTTGGAGATTTCAATACTTCTGCCTCAATAATTGATAAAACAGCTAGACAGAAAATCAGTAAGGTTATTGAGGACTCAGACAGTGCTACCAACCAACTTGACCTAATCAACATAGGTGAAAATATTAATGACCTTGGGTTAGGCAAAGATTTCTGAGATAGGGCAGAAAAAACATGGACCATAGAAGAAAAAATTGGACTTCTGCAAAATTAACTTTTGCTCTTCAAATAACATTGTTATGAAAATGAAGAGGCAAGTCACAGATAGCAGAAAATATATGCAAAACAAATACAAACGACTTGTATCTAGAATATGTAAAAACAAACACACACACACAAACATATATATGTATACAAAAAACTTGATTTTTTAAAAAAACAGGCAAAAGATTTGAACAGTCTGGGGACCATGGTTTCGGGGGACATCTAGGTCAATTGGCATAACAAAGTTTATTAAGAAAATGTTTTGCATTCCACTTTGGTAAGTGGCGTCTGGGGTCTTAAAAGCTTGCGAGCCATCTAAGATGCATCAATTGGTCCCAACCTACCTGGAGCAAAGGAGAAGGAAGAACACCAAAGACACAAGGAAAATATGAGTCCAAGAGACAAAAGGGCCACATAAACCAGACACTCCATCAGACTGAGACCAGAAGAAGTAGATGGTGCCCGGCTACCATCAAGGACCACCCTGACAGGGAACACAATAGAGTCCCTGATGGTGCAGGAGAGAAGGGTGGAGCAGAACTCAAATTCACATAAAAAGACTAGACTTAATGGTCTGACTGAGACTGCAGGAACCCCTGAAGCCATGGCTCCCAGATGCTCTGTTAACCCAGAACTAAAACCATTCCTGAAGCCCACTCTTTAGAAAAAGATTAGACTGGACTATAAAACATAAAATAATACTCATGAAGAAAGTACTTCTTAGTTCACGCAGATACACAAGACCAAATGGGCAACTCCTGTCCAGAGGCAGGATGAGAAGGCAGGAAGGGACAGAAACTGGTTGAATGGATACAAGAAACCTGGAGTGGAAAGGAGGAGTGTGCTGTCACATTATAGGAATTGCAATTAATGTCACATAACAATGTGTATATGAATTTTTGTATGAGAAGTTAACTTGAGCTGTAAACTTTCATCTAAAGCATAATTTAAAAAAAAAAAAAAGATTTGAACAGACCACCAAAGAAGATATTTGCCATTGAAAATAAACATATGTAAAGCTGTTCCACATCATTAAACATCAAGAAGTACAATTTTCCACCAAAATAAGATGCCACTAACATCCACTAAAAAACCAAACCAAACCCAATGCTGTTGAGTCAATTCCAACTCACAGCGACCCTACGGAACAGAGCAGAACTGCCCCATAACATTTCCAAGGAATGGCTGGTGGATTCAAACTGCTGACCTTTTACTTAGCAGCTATAGCTCTTAACCACTGCGCCACCAGGGCTCCAACATCCACTAGAATAGCTAAATATAAAAAGACAATATCAAGTGTTGGTGAGGATGTGGAGCAAATGGATGTTTCATATATTGCTGTTGGGCCAACCAAGCGATACATCCACTGTCTGGGAGTTTCTGATAAAGTTAAACATATACTTATCATAGGGCACAGGAATCTCTTATATTTATCCAAAAGAAATGAAAACCTAGGTCCAGACAAACACTTGTACACAGATGTTCATAGCAGCTTTACTCGTAATAGCCCCAAACTGTAAACAAATCAAATGTCTATCAACTAGTCAATGAAAAAATTGTGGCATATTCGTACAACGGAATGTTGTTACTTGCCATTGAGTCATCTTCAACTCACGGCCAACTCAATGCATAACATAAAAAAATGTTGCCAGTTCCTAATCGTTGATATGTTTGAGTCCATTTTTGTGGCTATTACAATGGAATACTGTTGTTTTTGTTAGGTGCCATTGAGTTGGTTCCGACTCATAGCAACCCTATGTACGAAAGAACAAAACGCTGCCTGATCCTGCACCATCCTCACAATTTTTGCTGTGTTTGAGCTCATTGTTGCAGCCACTGTGTCAATCCATCTCGCTGAGGGTCTTCCTCTTTTTCGCTTACCTTCTACTTTACGAAACATGATGTCCTTCTCCATTACTCCATTTTAATGGGTAATGGAATACTACTCAGAAATAAAAATGGACTACTGATACACTCAACAGCACAGATGAATCTCAAAAGCATTACACTAAATTAAAGAAATTAGACACACTGCAGGATTCCACTTTTTTTTGTTTTTATTGTACTTCAGGTGAAGGCTTACAAAACAAATAGTTTCTCATGAAACAGTAGTACACATGTTGTTTTATGACACTGGTTAACAACCCTACAACATATCAACCCTCTAACTTAACCTTTTTTTTGGTGAAAATACACATAGCTAAAGATACACCATTTCAAAAATTACATGCACAGGTTCAGTGACATTGACTACGCTCTTCCAATTGTACTGTTATTCTCACTTAAGATGAAGGCTTACAGAACAAAATAGTTTCTCATTTAACAGTTACTACAAATGTTGCCCTATGACAATGGTTAACAATCTCACAACACATCAACAATATCCTTACTCAACCGTGGGTTCCCTATCACCAGCTTCCTTGTCCTGTTCTGCCTTCTGGCCCTTGTCACTGGACTCCTGTACCTTGTTAGTCTCCTTTGGTTTTACGGGGCTGTCCACTCCCAGGCTGAACAGTGAACCTCAGAAGTAACTTCACCACTGAGCTAAAAGTGTGTCTGGGGGCCATACTCTCGAGGTTTCTCCAGTCTCCTTTAGGCCAGTAAATCTGGTCTTTTTTTTTTGTGGGTTAGAATTATGCTCTACATCCTTCTCCAGCTCTGTCCAGAACACTCTGTTGTGATCCTGGTCAGAGCAGTCGGTGGTGGTAGCCGGGCAACATCTAGCTGTACTGGACTCAGTCCGGTGGAGGCCTTGGTAGCTGTGGACAATTACTCCTTCAGACTAATCTTTTCCTTGTATCCTGTTCTCTTCATTCTCCCTTGCTCCCAAACGGATGAGACCAGTGTAGTATCTTAGATGGCCGCTCACAGGCTTTTAAGACCCCAGACACTACTCACCAATGTAGAATGTAGACTGTTGTCTTTATAAGCTGTGTCATGCCAATTGAGCTAGATGTTCCCTGAGACCATGGTCCCCACAGCCCTCCACCCAGCAATTCAGTCCCTCAGGGAGTTTGGATGTGTCTATGGGGCTTCCATGACCTTTCCTTGTACAAGTTGTGCAAGTTTCCCCTGTATTGTGTACTGTCTCACCCTTCACCCAAGATACCACTTATCTATTGCCTATTTATGATTCCCCCCCCACCCCTCCCATCCCTGGTAAACAACAAAGATTGTTACATTTTGTGTGTGAACCTTTTCATGGGTTTTTACAGTAGAGGTCTCATACAATATTTGTCCTTTTGTGATTGACTTATTTCACTCAGCATAATGTCCTCCAGTTTCATCCATGTTATGAGATGCTTCACAGATTCATTGTTGTTCTTTCTCGTTGCATAGTACTCTATTGTGTGTATGTGCCATAGTCTGTTTATCCATTCATCTGTTGATGGGCATCTAGATTGTTTCCATCATTTTGCTATTGTGAACAATGCTGCCATGAACATAGGTGTGCATATGTCTATTCGAGTGATAACTCTTATTTCTCTAGGATATATTCCTAGGAGTGGGATTGCTGGATCGAATGGTATGTCTATTTCTAGCTTTCTGAGGAAGCGCCCTATCATTTTCCAAAATGGTTGTATCATTTTGCATTCCCACCAGCAGTGCATAAGTGTTCCGATCTCCCCGCAGCCCCTCCAACATTTGTTATTTCCAGTGTTTTTGATTCATGCCAGTAATGCTGGGGTGAGATGGTATCTCATTGTGGTTTTAATTCGCATTTCTCTAATGGCTAGTGATCGGGAGCATTTCCTTATGTGTCTGTTGGCCATTTGAATGTCCTCTTTGGTCAAGTGTCTGTTCATTTCCTTTGCCCATTTTTTAATAGGATTATTTGTCTTTTTGTTGTACCAGGTGTTGGATATTTTTGTAGATTATGGAGATTAGACCTTTGTCTGACTTGTACTGTCCAAAAATTTTTTCCCAGTCTGTAGGTTCTCTTTTTACTCTTTTGGTGAAGTCTTTTGAAGAGCATAGGTGTTTGATTTTTAGAAGATTCCAGTTATCTAGCTTATCTATTAGGGTTTGTGCATTGATGGTTATGGTTTGTAACCTGTTAATGCCGTGTATTAAGGCCTGAAGTGTTGGTCCTATTTTTTCTTCTATGAACTTTATAGTTTTAGGCTTTATATTCAGGTCTTTGATCCATTTTGAAGTAGTTTTTGTATACAGCGTGAGGTATGGGTCCTGTTTCATTTTTTTGCAGATGGATATCCAGTTTTGCCAGCACTATTTGTTAAAAAGACTGTCTTTTCCCCATTTGATGGACTTTGGGCCCTTGTCGAAGATCAGGTGACCATAGGTGGATGGATTTATATCTGGGCTCTCAATTCTGTTCCATTGGTCAATGTATCTGTCGTTGTACCAGTACCAGGCTGTTTTGACTACTGTAGCTGTATAGTAGGTTCTGAAGTCAGGTAGTGTGAGCCCTCCAACTTTATTCTTCTTCTTCAGTAATGCTTTACTTATTCGGGGCTTCTTCCCTTTCCATATAATGATTAGTTTTTCCATATCTTTGAAGAATGTTGTTGGTATTTGGATCGGGATTGCATTGTATTTGTAAATTGCTTTGGGTAGAATTGTCATTTTCACAATGTTGAGTCTGCCTATCCATGAGCATGGTATGTTTTTCCATTTATGTAGATCCCTTTGGGTTTCATGCAGTAGTGTTTTGTAGTTTTCTTTGTACAGGTCTTTTACATCCCTGGTCAGATTTATTCTTAAGTATTTTATCTTTTTAGGGGCTATTGAAAATGGTATTGTTTTCCTGATTTCCTTTTCATCATTCTCCATATTGGTGTATAGGAATTCAACTGACTTTTGAATGTTTATCTTGTATCCTGCTACTCTGCTGAATCTTTCTATTGGTTCTGGTAGATTTCTCGTGGAGTCTTTAGGGTTTTCTATGTATAGTATCATATCATCTGCAAACAGGGACAGTTTAACTTCTTCATTACCAATTTTGGATGCCCTTTATTTCTTTTTCTTGCCTTACTGCCCTAGCTAGAACTTCCAGCACAATGTTAAATACGAGTGGTGATAAAGGGCATCCTTGTCTTGTTCCTGTTTTCAAGGGGAATGTTTTCAGCCTCTCTCCATTAAGAATGATGCTGGCCATTGGTTTTGCATAGATGCCCTTTATTATGTTGAGAAATTTCCCTTCTATACCTATTTTATTGAGAGTTTTTATCAGGAATGGGTGTTCGACTTTGTCAAATGCCTTTTCTGTGTCAATTGAGATGATCATGTGATTCTTTTCTTTCCTTTTATGTGCTGGATTACGTTGATTGATTTTCTAATGTTGAACCATCCTTGCATAACTGGTATGAATCCTACTTGGTCGTGGTGTATTATTTTTTTGATATGATGCTGAATTCTATTGGCTAGAATTTTATTAAGAATTTTTGCATCTATATGCATGAGAGATATTGGTCTGTAATTTTCTTTTTTTGTGACATCTTTGCCTGGTTTTGGTATCAGTGTTGTGCTGGCTTCACAGAATGAATTTGGAAGTGCTGCTTCCTCTTCTATGCTCTGAAATAGCTTGAGTAGTACTGGTACAAGCTCTTCTGTAAATGTTTTGTAGAATTCTCCAGTGACGCCATCTGGGCCAGGGCTTTTTTTGGTTGGGAGTTTTTTTAATTACCTTTTCAATCTCCTCTCTCGTTATGGATCTGTTCAAATTTTCAACATCACTTTGTTGTAGTGTGGGTAGGCCGTGTGTTTCTAGAAATTTATCCATTTCCTCTAGGTTTTCAAATTTGTCAGAGTATAGTTTTTCATGATGTTCTGTTATAATCCTTTTTATTTCAGTTAGGTCTGTTATAATGTCCCCCGTTTCATTTCTTATTTGGGTTATTTGTGTCCTCTCCTATTTTTCTTTTGTCAGTCTGGCCAGTGGTTTGTCGATTTTGTTGATTCTTTCAAAGAACCACCTTTTGGTTTTGTTGATTCTTTCTATTGTTTTTCTGTTCTCTATTTATTTCTGCTCTGATCTTTACTATTTCCTTTCTTCCGGTGGTTGTGGGCTTCTTTTCCTGTTCTCTATTTGTTTGAGTTCTGTAGTTAATGTTTTGATTTTGTCCCTTTCTTCTTTTTTGATATGTGCATCTATTGCTATAAATTGTCCTCTGAGGACTGCCTTTGATGTGTCCCAAAGGTTTTGGTATGATGTATTTTCATTCTCATTTGATTCTAGGAATTTTTTGATTCCACCTCTGATTTCTTCTATTACCCACTGATGTGTAAGCAGGGTATTATTCAGTTTCCATGTAGTTGATTTTTTTTCCTTGCTCTTTCTAGTGTTAATTTCTACCTTGATGGCATTGTGGTCAGAGAAGATACTTTGAATTATGTCAACGTTTTGGATCTTGTTGAGGATTCTCTGTGGCCTAAGGTGTAGTCTATTCTGGAGAACGTTCCATGTGCATTGGAAAAGAATGTGTACTTTGCAGCGGTTTTATGGAGTGTTCTATATATGTCTATGAGGTCAAGTTGGCTGATTGTGCCCTTTAGGTCTTCTGTATCTTTGCTGAGTTTCTTCTTAGTTGTTCTGTCCTTTACTGAGAGTGGTGTGTTGAAGTCTCCTACTATTATTGTGGAACTGTCCATTTCTCTTTTCAGTGTTGTTAGAGTTTATGTATTTTGGAGCCCTGTCATTGGGTGCGTAGATGTTTATTATGGTTGTCTTCATGATGGATCGTCCCCTTAATCATTATATAGTGTCCTTCTTTGTCTTTTATGGTAGATTTTGTTTTAAAGTCTATTTTATCTGAGATTAGAATTGCCACTCTGCAGGATTCCATTTTTATGAAACAAAAAAAAAAAAAAAAAAACACAAATCCATTGCCACTGAGTCGATTCTGACTCATAGCGACCCACAGGATTTCCAAGGGGCGACTGGTGAATTTGAACTGCCAACCTTTTGGTTAGCAGCAGAACACTTAACCACTATGCCACTAGGGCTCCTCTGTTGTTGCTGTTAGGTGCCATTGAGTTGGTTCTGACTCATAGCGACCCTATGTACCACAGAACAAAACACTGCTCAGTCCGGCACCATGCGCACAATCGTTATGCTTGAGCCCACTGTTGCAGCCACTGTGTCAATCCGTCTCATTGAGGGTCTTCCTCTTTTTTGCTGACCCTGTACTTTGCCAAGCATGATGTCCTTCTCCAGGGAGTGGTCCCTCCTGATAACATGTCCAAAGTATGTGAGATGTAGTCTCCCATCCTTGCTTCTAAGGAGCATTCTTGTTGTACTTCTTCCAAGATGGATTTGTTCAGTTTTGGTAGTCCATGGTATATTCAATATTCTTCACCAACACCACAATTCAAAGGCATCAATTCTTCTTCAGTCTTCCTTATTCACTGTCCAGCTTTCGCATGGATATGATGCAATTAAAAAATACCATGGCTTGGGTCAGGCACACCTGAGTCTTCAGGTGACATCTTTGCTTTTCAATGCTTTAAAGAGGTCTTTTGCAGCAGATATGCCCAATGCAATGTGTCTTTTGATTTCTTGACTGCTGCTTCCATGAGTGTTAATTATGGATCCAAGTAAAATGAAATCCTTGACAACCTCAATCTTTTGTTCATTTATCATTGCTTATTGGTCCAGCTGTGAGGATTTTTGTTTTATGTTGATGTATAATCCATATCGAAGGCTGTAGTCTTTGATCTTCATCAGTAAGTGCTTCAAGTCCTCTTCACTTTCAGCAAGCAAGGTTGTGTCATCTGCATAAAATAGGTTGTTAATGAGTCTTCCTCCAATCCTCATGCCCCGTTCTTCTTCATATAGTCCAGCTTCTCGGATTATTTGCTCAGTACACAGATTGAATAAGTATGGTGAAAGGATACAACCCTGATGCACACCTCTCCTGACTTTAAACCACAAAGTATCCTCTTGTTCTGTCTGAACAACTGCCTCTTGATCTATGCACAGGTTCCTCACGAGCATAATTAACTGTTCTGGAATTCCCATTCTTCGCAATGTTATCCATAATTTGTTATGATCCACACAGTCAAATGTCTTTGCACAGTCAATAAAACACAGGTAAACATCTTTCCGGTATTCTCTGCTTTCTGCCAAGGTCCATCTGACATCAGCAATGATATCCCTGGTTCCACGTCCTCTTCTGAATCTGGCCTGAATTTCTGGCAGTTCCTTGTCGATATCCCGCTGCAGGCACTTTTTAATGATCTTCATAAAATTTTACTTTCCTGTGATATGAATGATATTGTTCGATAATTTCCGCATTTGGTTGGATCACCTTTCTTGGGAATAGGCATAAATATGGATCTCTTCCAGTCAGTTGGCCAGGCTGCTGTCTTCAAATTTCTTGGCATAGACAAGTGAGCACTTCAAGTGCTGCATCCATTTGCTGAAACATCTCAATTGATATTCCACCAATTCCTGGGGCCTTGTTTTTTGCCAACACCTTCAGTGCAGCTCACACTGTCATTTGTTGTACTCTGGGGTCTTGCGTGTTGCTGTGATGCTAGAAGCTATGCCACCGATATTCAGATACCAGCAGGGCCACCCATGGCAGACAGGTTTCAGCTGAGCTTTCAGACTAAGACAGACTAGGAAGAAGGACCTGGCAGTCTACTTCTGAAAAGAATTAGCCAGTGAAAACCTTATGAATAGCACTGGAACATTGTCTGATATAGTGCCAGAAGATAAGCCCCCAGGTTGGAAGGCACTCAAAAGACGACTGGGGAAGAGCTGCCTCCTCAAAGTAGAGTCGACCTTAATGACATGGTTGGAGCAAGCTTTCAGGACCTTCATCTGCTGATGTGGCATGACTCAAGATGAGAAGAAACAGTTGCAAACATCCATTAATAATCAGAATGTGGAATGTACGAAGTACGAATCTAGGAAAATTGGAAATCATCAAAAATGAAATGGAATGCATAAACATTGATACCCTAGGCATTAGTGAGCTGAAATGGGCTGGTATTGGCCATTTTGAATCGGACAATCATATGGTCTACTATGCCAGGAATGACAACTTGAAGATGAATGGCGTTGCATTCATCGTCAAAAAGAATATTTCAAGATCTATCCTGAAGTACAACGCTGTTAGTGATAGGATAATACCCATACGCCTACAAGGAAGACCAGTTAATAGGACTATTATTCAAATTTATGCACCAACCACTAAGGCCAAAAATGAAGAAATTGAAGAGTTTTACCAGCTTCTGCAGTCTGAAATCAATCAAACATACAATCAGGATGCATTATAATTACTGGTGATTGGAATGGGAAAGCTGGAAACAAAGAAGGATTGGCGGTTGGAAAATATGGCCTTGGTGACAGAAACAATGCCAGAGAGCACATGATAGAATTTTGCAAGACCAACGACTTCATTGCAAATACATTTTTTTATCAACATAAATGGAAACTATACACATGGACCTCAACAGATGGAATGCACAGAATCAAATCGACTATATCTGTGGAAAGAGATGACGGAAAACCTCAATATCATCAGTCAGAACAAGGCCAGGGGCTGACTGTGGAACAGACCATCAATTGCTCAGATGCAAGTTCAAGTTGAAACTGAAGAAAATTAGAACAAGTCCACGAGAGCCAAAGTATGACCTTGAGTATATCCCACCTGAATTTAGAGACCCTCTCAAGGATAGATTTGACGCACCGAATACTAATGACCGAAGACCAGACGATTTGTTGAATGATATCAAGTACATCATACATGAAGAAAGCAAGAGGTCATTAAAAAGACAGGAAAGAAAGATCAAAATAGATGTCAGAAGAGACTCTGAAACTTGCTCTTGAACATCGAGTAGCTAATGCAAAAGGAAGAAATGATGAAGTAAAAGAACTGAACAGAAGATTTCAAAGGATGGCTCGAGAAGACAAAGTAAAGTATTATAATGATATGTGCAAAGAGCTGGAGATAGAAACCCAAAAGGGAAGAACATGCTCGGCATTTCTCAAGCTGAAAGAACTGAAAAAATTCAAGCCTCGAGTTGCAATAATGAAGGATTCTATGGAGAAAATATTAAACAACACAGGAAGCATCAAAAGAAGATGGAAGGAATACACACAGTCGTTATAACAAAAAGAATCAGTCGACATTCAACCATTTCAAGAGGTACCATATGATCAGGAACCGATGGTAGTGAAGAAAGAAGTCCAAGCTGCACTGAAGGGCTCCTCTAGGAAAGGTAAAATAATGACAAAAAGCGGATCAGTAGCTCATCAAAAGCTGGAGATCAGAGAGAGGATTGAATATAAAAGCACATGAGATAACTTTAGGGATGATGGAAGTGTTCTATATTTTTATTGTGGTGGTTTACATGACTGCATACATTTATCAAAACTCATTGAATTGTACAATTAAAATTGGTGAATTTAATTGTATATAAATTATACTTCAGTAAGCTGATTTTTTAAAAATATCCTTAATATCTAGGAAAATCGGATATGAATGATACCATGCCTAATGAAGATGCGCTTTTCATTAACACTACGTTCCAATGAACCTCATGCTATCACTTGAAAGATTAGTAATGAACACATTACATGCACTGTTTTAAAACTTGCAGTTTAAAGTCATCACTAATAATGCTGGCTTTTCAAATATACCTCAGATATTTTAAGTAAAAGTAATGTATAACATGAAGATAGGGCTTTTCGGACAGTTAATTGTTTCTTCAAAACACATGAATTAAGTTACATAATTGTTTGGGAGGATGGGGGCTGGAAAGCCTATGCTTTGGAAGAAGGCTATTATGCACCCAAGGTATTCTGTGCTAAGGACGCTTCCATCCAAGAGGTCAAAGTCTACAGGAGGAAATGGAAAGGCAAACCACAATTACAATTCAATGTGATACGAACAGTGATTTAAAAAAAAAAACCTGGACAGGGTGCTGTAATACTCAAAACAAGATAATAACAAGATTTAGAGATGGAATCATTATCAGGGAAGCCTTTAGAGGGAAGATGAAATCTGATTGAGGAAAGTAAATATTCTCAGTGGGGTGGTTTTGTATACAGAGTGGAATGGCGCAGTGGTTAAGCATTCGGCTGCTAACTGAAAGGTCAGCGGTTCGAACCCACCAGCTGCTCTGCAGAAAAAAAGATACGGCAGTCTGCTTCTATAAAGAAAACCCTCTGAGGCACTTCTAATCTTGTCCTTTAATAGGGGTCCCTATGAGTCGGAATCGACTTGAACAGCAATAGGATACAGAGTGGAAGGGATAAGAGGGGACATTGGCTTTACTATAACTTGTCATCCCATTTGAAACAAAATTGCATGGGAAATTAATTGCATGAATATACACCTGCTTAAGGACCTTTCTTTTGTAATTCAATCTTCTTCTAAAAAACTACCTTCCCTCAGGTAATACTGGGTTACACCCACAGGCCAATGGAGCCGTGCCTTTCAGTAGGTTGTCTTGGGGGAGGGGATCTGTTCAGAGGTGGAACTCCAGAAAATGTGACAATCAGAAGTGAAAAAACAAAAACACTCCTGTGTAAATTCCCGGAAGTCTATGCCAAGAAATTTGGAAGGCAGTTACCTGGCCAACCAACTGAAAGAGATCCATACGTGTGCCCATTCCAAAGAAAGCTGATCCAACATAATGTGGAAATTATGGAACAATATCATTAATATCACACACAAGCAAAATTTTAATGAAGATCATTCAAAAGTGGTTGCAGCAGTACATCAATGGGGAACTGACAGAGATTCAAGAAGCATTCAGATTGCTGATGTCAGATGGATCTTGGCTGAAAGCAGAGAATGTCAGAAAGATGTTGTCATAAACAGGCCTATAAACAATAATACACAAGAAGAACATGCTTCTTAGATCAATCAAGTATACGAGACCGTCTTAGTTATCTAATGCTGCCATAACAGAAATACCACAAGTGGATGGCTTTTAACAGAGAAATTTATTGTTTCAGTCTAGGAGGCCAGAAGTATGAATTCAAGGTGCTAGCTCCAGGGAAAGGCTTTCTCTCTCTGCTGTCTCTAGGGGAAGGTTCTTGTCATCAATCTTTCTCAGTCAAGGAGCTTCGCAGCGCAAGGACCCTGGGTTCAAAGGACATAATATTCTCCTGGCTCATATTTCTTGGTGGTATGAGGTCCCCAGGTCTCTCTGCTTCCTTCTCTCTTTTATATCTCAAAAGAGATTGGCTTAAAACACAAACTAATCTTGTAGATTGAGTCCTGCCTCATTAACATAACTGCTGCTAATCCCACCTCATTAACATCATAGAGGTAGGATTTACAACACATAGGATAATCACATCAGATAACAAAATTGTGGACGATCACACGATACCTGGTAATCATGGCCTAGACAAGTTGACATAAAGTTTGGGGGGACACAATTCAATCCATAATATTCCACACTTGGGCCCCTAAAAATTCATGCCCTTGCCACATGTAAAACATATTCACCCCATCATATCATAGCAAAAGTCTTAAATCAACTCCAAGTCCAAAATCCAAAAATTCCTCATCTATGAAATCTAGAATACAAGTTATCTGCTTCCAAAGTACAATGGTGGAACAGGCAGGCACAAGCTAGACATTTCCATTACAAATGGGAGAAATTGGAGGGAAAGGGGTAACAGGCACCAAGCAAGTCAGCAGAACACATTAGAGGAGCCCTCAAGGCTTTGAAAATAATCCTCTGTTCTCTGGGACCAATTACACAATGGCCCTGCCCTCCAGACTCTATATATTGGCCACACTCTCTGGATTCTGAGTGGAGGTCCCTCGCCTCTGTTCTTCAGCTCCACCTTCCAGGCCCACTGAAACGGCAACTCTACTCCCTCTGATTTGGGCAGCCCCATTCTCCTAGTCCATCTGAGTGGTGACGCCACCCTTTGAGACCCCAGAGGTCATGGCCCTACCCTTTGAGACTCAGGCTGCTTTGCTTCCTGGGATCCTTGGCTCTTCACCTTCTGCTTCCTAGTTCCTTGACCTCTCGGCCCCTCGGGCCTCACTGCCCATGTCTGCCCTGCTGGAACAAGTGTTCCAAAGCTCTGTAGTTCCACCGATAAGTGCCTGGAGATACCCCACTCTGCCAGTAAACTTCAACTGGAAGGCACTCAGCTCTCTTGCTCCGTGGGTGGGTCGGCAAGCCTAGCTCCACCGATAAGTGCTTGGAGGCACCACATTCAGCTCTGTCACTCCATGGATCGGCTCAAGCACTGTCTTGCATTGGTCTTCTGGTTCTGCTGCTGCTTCTCACCATCTGCACCATCTCCAGTGTAACAGCTCTCCTCACTTCCTTCTGAGTCCTCACCAGAATTGTCTTTGACATCCATAATTCCACCAACAGTCTCTTCAATGCACTCTAGGCTTTTACTATTAGGCACTTTAAAATTCTTCCAGCCTCTATCCATCCAGTTTCAAAACTGCTTCTACATTTTCAGTATCTGTTAGAGCAGCACCCCACTCTTAGTACCAAATTCTTTCTTAGTTATCTAGTGCTGCTGTAACAGAAATACCACAAGTGGACGGCTTTAACAAAGATAAATTTATTCTCTCACAGTCTAGGACGACTGAAGTCTGAATTCAGGTGCTAGCTCCAGGGGAAGGTCCTTGTCATCAGTCTTCCCTGGTTGAGGAGCTTCTCAGTGCAGGAATCCTGGGTGCAAAGGACAAGCTATTCTCCTGGTTCCTGTTTCTTGGTGTTATGAGGCCCCCAAGTCTATCTATTCGCTTCTCTCTTTTATATGTTAAAAGAGAGTGGCTTAAGACACAACTTGATCTTGTAGATTGAGTCCTACCTCATTAACATAACTACCACTAATCCCACCTCATTAACATCACAGAGGTAGGATTTACAACACATAGGAAAATCACATCAGATAACAAAATTGTGGACAATCACACAATACTGGGAATCACGGCCTAGCCAAGTTGATACACATTTTGGGAGGAATCAATTCAATCCATAACAGATGTTTACCTGCGTTTTATTGACTATGCAAAGGCATTTAACTGGGTATCATAACAAATAACATTGCAAAGAATGGGAATTCTAGAACACTTAATTGTGCTCATGAGGAACCTGTACATAGACCAAGAGGCAGTGGTTCGAACAGAACAAGGGGATACTACATGGTTTAAAATCAGAAAAGGCGTGCATCAGGGTTGTATCCTTTCACCATACTTATTCAATCTGTATGCTGAGCAAATAATTCAAGAAGCTGGACTATATGAAGAAGAATGGGGCATAAGATTGGAGAAAGACTCATTAACAACCTGCGTTATGTAGATGACACAACCTTGCTTGCTGCAAGTGAAGAGAACTTGAAGCACTTACTGATGAAGATCAAAGACCACAGCCTTCAGTATGGATTACACCCTAACATAAAGAAAACAAAAATCCTCACACTGGACCAAAATGCAACATCACGATAAACAGAAAATACTGAAGTTGTCAAGGATTTCATTTTACTTGGATCCACAATCAATGCCCATAGAAGCAGCAGTCAAGAAATCAAATGACACATTGCATTAGACAAATCCGCTGCAAAAGATCTCTTTTAAGTACTAAAAAGCAAAGATGTCACTTTAAGGACTATGGTGGACCTGACCCAAGCTACCATATTTTCAATTGCCTCATATGCATGTGAAAGACGGGCAATGAATAAGGAAGATTGAAGAATTGATGCCTTTGAATTATGGTGTTGGTGAAGAACACTGAATATACCATGGACTGCCAGAAGAATGAACAAATCTGTCTTGGAAGAAGAACAGCCAGAATGATCCTTAGAAGTGAGGATGGCAAGGCTTCGTCTTATGTACTTTAGACGTGTTATCAGGAGGGACCAGTCCCTGGAAAAGGACATCATGCTTGGTAAAGCAGAGGGTCAGCAAAAAAGAAGAAGACCCTCAATGAGATGGGTTGACACAGTGGCTACAACAATGAACTCAAACATAACAACGATTATGAGGATGGTGGGGAACCAGGCAGTGTTTCCTTCTATTGTATGGAACTGACTTGATGGCACCTAACAACAACAAAAAAGAAACTTCTACCCCTCCCTACTCTGAAACACATGGAGTTGCCATGAGCCAGAATCTACTTTGCGGCAACCGGTTTGGTTTGGTTACCCCCACCTACAAAGTCATATCAAGCAGAAACAAAAGAAAGGAAAATCTGCACAATAACACAATTGAAAGTTGCCTCAGTTACTCCACATAAACCAAACCCATTGCAGTCAAGACTAGTGACGCTATAGGACAGGACAGAACTGCCCCGTGTTTCCTAGGCTGTAATCTTCATGAGAGCAGATTGCCACATCTTTCTCCCGTGGAGCAGTTAGTGGGTTCGAACCGCTGAACTTTCGGTTAGCAACTGAGTGCTTAACCACTGCACCACCAGGGCTCCTTTCAGGCACTACCAAAAAAACCATCCAAGGGTTTCCAGAAACGGCTGGTGGATTTGAACTGCTGACCTTCTGGTTAGCAGTCGAGCTCTTAACCATTGTGCCACTAGGGCTCCTCAGGAACTACAAAACAAAAAACAAAACAAAACCTGTTACCATCGAGTAGATTCCGACTCAAAGTGACCCTACAGGACAGAGGAGAACTGCCCCATAGGGTTTCCAAGGAATGGCGGGTAGATCTGAACTGTCAACCTTTTGGTTCAGACAGAGGGAAATTAGATGCAAACATACAATGGCCTTCCATTTTGCACACCAGGAAGTGGCCCAGGGGTAGGTAGCTCCTCACCTAAGTTTACTGATTTCAGTTCATTTGGAGCCAATACTAACCTACCAAAAACTAGTCCCGGATAGCTACCTGGCTGTGGCAACTAGCTCTAAGAAGGAAACTGAGCCCAATAATTTCCTGAGGTTTTTTTTCCACCATCCAGGCTAGTCATGTGTAAAACTCTCTTATCCAGTACAGTGACTCTCCACACCAGGAGCAATGTGGCACCCTTCCCCTCCTCCCACCGAGAATGACTGCCCTGATGCATAGGAATGCAGAAAGCTGAATACCAGACAAATAGTTAAGTGACATGAAGCACTGATTGGAAAAATCCTAATACACAAAACCCAGCGAATATTCTTACATCAAGAAGCCCTGGTGGCACAAGGGTTAAGAACTTGGCTGCTAACCGAAAGATCAGCGGTTCAAACCCATCAGAGGCTTCTCAGGAGAAAAGACCTGGAGATCTGCATCCATAAAGATTATAACTTAGGAAACCCTATGAGGCACTGTCCAGTAGGGTCGCTATGAGTCAGAACCCACTCCACAGCACACGACAACCCCCTTACGTCAGTCTCTTAGATCTCACCTCTAATTACTCATTTCATTTTCCCTTTGTATACATCAGGAAGAATCAGTTCATTTGTTTGTGTTCAAATACAAATCTTGGTTCTCCCACAAGGGACGCCTTCCACTAATGGATAGTTATCACAGAAAGGTGGAGTCACAACGGGCCAGGCAAGCCTAGAAAGGGCAGGGCAGCACCGTTTCCCAGCTTGTTTATACACGGAAGGAATGTCCTCCAAAGGAGCGACAGCCATCAGACAAGTAACGCCATCTGGTGGGTTCAACAGAGCATTTCTAAGAAACTCAAAGCCAACCTTCTGCCAAAAAGGGGTAGGCAGAACTTAAAGCCCTGGTGTGGGGGGAAGACTACCCTGGTACTCCTAAACAAAATATTAATTCTGGAAGAGAAAGTTCTCAGCTGATTTGCTCACATACTAAATTGACATTATTAATATGCACCTTATCAATGACACTGTAATTACTGTGATATCCCTAGTCAAATTGAAAGCTGTAATTACATTCTACAGACTTAAAGCTTACCTTCAGCTTCTAAGGACCTTTCAGTTCCCTGATTCTACATCATCTATGGTTTGCGGCACGTTTGTTTCTGATCCGACGTGGCTGTGTTGATGAAAGTTCAGAAAAGACTACATGAGAGATGGCTTTAAGAAAGTCATCAACTCATCAAGAAATAGTTACTGACTATCTATAATGTGCCAGGCAACAGTTCTAGGCTCTGGGCTCACAGACTACACGACCAAGTCCCTGCTCTCATGGAGCTTACAGACTAGTGAGGGTGGGGGCAGAGAAGGAAGAAGTAAAAATGTTAACAAGATGAGGTCAGAAGTGAACATAACTTGAAAAGGTAATGTGAGAGGAAAAGAAGGAATTGAGGGGCCATTAAATAGGCTGGTGAAAGGACTCTTGGAAATGACATTTGACATCCAAAGACAAGCTAGTCTTCTCATGATGAAATTTGTTTTTAAAAACAACTATTTCAGAACATATATCCAGATGAGTCTCTTTGAAAACTCCATTGGGACTCCTCTTTGGTTTTTGCCTTCAGAGCCAATGCATGCACTCAGTTAGGATAAGCAGGCTGAACTCAAAGCAGCATTATCCAGCTTAAATCACTTCTTTCTTTGACCCTGAATGTCTTTGGGATGTTTCTAAAAATCAATTCCACCTCAGAGCGTAAATATTTACCCAGCATTTTGGTGGGAAAAGGTGCAGTAAGTTCTCAAGAGCACTGAGAACTCTGTGAGGTCCTTCCGTTTTCTTGGTGGATACTATCTCCAACGGACACACATCTCTGGCAGTTGTGCTGTTCTTCCGCTATGAAGGTCCTCATCCTTCTAGGTAAGAATCTACAAAACAGCAGTGAAAATAAAATATTTTGACAAAAAAGAAAGGGAGAAACTAGAAGAGAAGGATGGTACTGAGATAAAGGGAAGGGTAAGAGATTACAATGAACAAAATCTGAAAAATTGCTCCAAAGGTCCTTACCTTATAGTTCAGTTTTCTAGACTTTCAATCTCGTTAGACCACTGGGGTATCCCCATGCGTCAAGCAGCCCACTTTTCACAAATTGGTTTCCCCATCTTTCCCTGGTGAGATTAAGGAGCCTGGCAGTTGTAAAATAATTCAAATTGCTGACATTGTAATACATACCTCCCCCACCCACCGCAGGGTATTCTCCATTCCATGTACAGAATGATTTCTCTGATGTCCTACCTGCTACTGAAATGTATTAGCTAAAGCATTATAGGTTTTGCTTGATGAATCCTCAAAGTGAGCAGAGGTGGAAGAGATCTATTTATCCTACTTATTACACCTGTTATAAATCTCCATATCATGCTGCCTTTGTATTTTATAGCCGTAAATGACCTACACAAACTTAAGTCTCACTGAAGCATATCCAGGAAGGACAAGACTGGTCTGTTTTGTATTGATCACAAAGCACTCAACTAAGTCCATAAAGAATCCTAATTACAGATGTAGGAAGATTCCAATTAGCTAACATTTGTGCCATAATCAGTTAAGTGAAGAAATATCAAAACCTCTTTTGACACATAAAAGGAAATTAAGCCTCTTAGCTCCAGAAGGTATCCTGGGCAGCATGTCTGTTCCTTAGAATGTATCAAGAATGCCTTTGTCCAGCTCTATAGTAGATATTTCTATAAACAAAATGTACTTTTATAAGAAAAAATGAAGATATTTCCATTTTTATTCAAAACAGGTACAGAGGAGAGTCCAAAGTAAGACTCCAAATGAGAATACGTAAGACCACCAAATTCTCAAATCTGTGTGTCAACATTGCTGAGGTCAGCAACTAAATATTTGTTTTAAACTTTCTATTGAAGTAGAAAAGAAAGACAGCACCCTGTCTGTATCAGGACCCAACCCCACCGCCATCAAGTCGATTCCTACTCAGTGAGACCCCATAGGGTGTCCAAGGCTGTAATCTCTACGGAAGCAGACTGTCACATCTTTCTCCTGTGGAGCCACTGGTGGTTTTGAACCACCGACCTTCCGGTTAGCAGTTGATCGCTTTAACCACTGTGCCACCAGGGCTCCTTATATCAGGGAAGGCATAAATCTGGCTGGATGTGAAGATGGTTATTTCCATACACCTTCCTGGGGTGAGACAGCTTTTTTGACCCCAAGATGATAAAAGAAAAAGTATAACCTGGGGCTATGAATTCAGTATGTACTAAACATTGATTATCTAAACTAAATGTTACTTTCTTTCCTTCCTTCCAGTTCAGAAATACACTTTTAGTAACTTTTCTTCTTAGTTGGATCCAAATGCTTGAATTACAAAAGCTGTTATTGCTTAGTACACTAACAGACTTGCCATAACCCAAATGTCTTTTCCTTCAGCATAAGTCTGTTTTTTCTTATGATACCATCATACATAGTCAGTATTATAATGAGAACATCATGATTCATATAACATGGTTATCATGAATAATAAGCATAAAACAGAGAAGCAGACAGCCCTGCTACTTAGGAGAAACACTATGCTAAGCCACCATATAAATGTTACTGCTTCCGTGAGTACACCGTTTATTTAACTGTTTTCTTCGCAGAAGCCGACAGCTGAGGTCAATTTTACAATCAAATTGCTAAGACAAGAATAGATAAATACACAGAGACCAACGCTCATGGATGGTCACCAGGGATGGGGTGGGGTGAGGAGGAAGCACTCTCAAGATAGTAGACACTTGTTATTTTTGGTAATAAAAAAGGTAGCATCGAATATGGGTGACATGCACACAGCCTGACCAAGGTAAATGATGTCACTAAGAAATACACAAGAGGAAAGGGCATTTTTGGTAAAGGATATGACAAATGCTACTTTGCAACAACACCAACAACCAGAAATGCTTTTTGTTACACAAATATGTATATAGGCACATATACATATAGGTTTGTTGTGCATGCATGTATATCCACATATATAATAAGCCACATAGGGGACACAGGTACAGATACCTCTTAGACATCACCAAATGCCTTGCGAGATTAGTTTTCTGGGTGTGAAGGCTTAGGACCATAGTTTCATGAGATAACTCAGTTACCTGGCATAATATAGTTCATAAAGTGTTATGTCCTACATCCCAATGTGGTGAGTAGTGTCTGGGATGTTAAAAGCTTGAGTGGCCATCTAAGATACAACTGTTGGTCTCTATGCACCTGGAACAAAAGAGAAAGAAGGAATCCTGACTCAGGGGAGAAAGCAGTCTACAGGACTAGCAGTCTACACGAATCACTGCCTCATCTACCCTGAGACCAGAACTAGGTGGTGCCCAACTACCACTTGCCACCGTTCTGATCAGGGCCACAATAGATGGATCCTGATAGAATGGGAGAAAAATTTGAAACAACTCAAATTCTTAAAAAGTCCAGACTTGCTGGACTAGCTGAGACTGGAGGACTCCCCAAGACTGAGATACTCTTTAAAAGTGAAATCATCCCTTGAGGTCACCTTTTAGCTAAATAACAGACTGGTTCATAAAATAACAAATATCACTTATGAGTAATGAATGAGCTCCTTTAAAAAAACTATCCAGATGAGATCAGATGGTCAAAAATTACTCTAAAGCAAAGATGAGAAGGTAAGGAGGCAGGGAAACAAGAGTACTGGAAATGGTACAAATAAAACAGAATGAGTGAGAATGATGACACATTATGTAACTAATACCACCGAATAATCTGTGTAGAAATTGTTAAATGAAAACCTAATTTGCTGTGTAAACGTTCACCTTAAATACAATGGGTCTTTCATATTCTGAGAACCAAAGTCTATTACTAAACTGTGGTTTGTAATTATATTTATCCTCACCATCCCTCCCCTTCATTAGATGAGGTGCCATCTGCATGTCATGTAACCTTTTTAAACCATAAAAATTCATCCAGCACCTCCAAAGTTTATAGTGCTTCTAGAAAAATATGTGATTTAATCCTGAAAATCCTGCTCAAAACCAATTCCAAAACCAATGTGAAATACTATGAAACATACAATGTTGAACCAAAATCTCATGTAACAGTTAATAATTGCAAATATATTTATTACAATTTACAGATTAGTTAACAGTTTTATACACAAATATAATTTTAGCTATAAAATCCCAACAAATTGGTTACATTTAAATCATTAGATCTGCAGAAGCCGATTTAGAAGTCTTCTAGTCCCCTAACTTCACCTTCCTTAAATTATAAAAAAATAAATCTGATAGCTTTGATTTCAAGTTAAAGATAAAGAGGCGCTGTTATCACATTTCAACACTCAGAAACAGAAATGTCACCTGTCTGTATAGTCTTTCACATGCTACATTGACACTTAAAGCACCATTACAAGACTTTAAATGTGTGAAATATTCAATTAAAACCTCCAAGGATTTTATTTCTAAGACTGTGGGGATCTAACTGTTCTAACTAGGATTGGGATGAGACAATTCTTTTTTGTTCTGTTTTTCCTTCAGTCCAACTTAAAAATGGTCCCTTCTGTCCTTCTCATCATGTCTGTCCATTTCTTTTAGAGGAGGGAGGTATATGGGTGAACGTTTAACCAGCTTTTACTCAAATTTTTTGGTAGTGAGGTTGGAATGTCAAGGGAACAATTTTCCAAAATCCAATGAATGTAAAGATGCCCTGTTATTTTCAAACATGCAGGGGTGCTACATTTCAGAAACACAAAACACAACCTAAGTCTTTGAAATAAAATAGTATGCTTCAGTTTCATTTTAGAAAAATACCCTTACAACATTTGAAAAAAAGCTTTTTTCAAGGCAAATGATGCCTGCTTTCCAATTGACACAGCTGGTGCTTGAAGAGCCTGTTTTCATGGTATTAATGCATTCCCTACATTACCTGAAGTGGAGGTGCACTGGACAAGAATAAGGGCTCTGAAAAAACTGGACCAATTTTTGTGCTGTTGCACTCTCAGTGTGTAAGAACGTGTGTTAACACTGGAGGCAGTTCTTAGAGCAAACAAATAGGAATAAAGTAATGACCAGGTAGATTATAAACTGAGGTAGTAACCCTGTACGTGCTTCTGATGAAAACTTCATTCCCATACTGAAACAAGTTCCAAATTAAGAAGGCATCTACTCTACTCATGTCTTCCCCTATCTGTGCCAGGAGGTACATGGAGTAAAAACAGACTAGTAACGAGTTGGTTAATATTCTCTCAACCTAACAGATGCACACCAGTAAGAGCTAACCAAGTAAACCAAGCACAACCAGTCACTACAAAAACTCTGATTCAAAAGTAAACTCTGGGCTAAAGATATGTAGACTTTCTAGCTGTTCAATCTATAGTTCTACCCTTTCCTGAGAGAAGTCAGGCCTTGCTATTACTTCTCCCATTAAAATAATGGAACACAATAAACTTGGATAGTGACTAAGTCTGTATTTTACATTTTAAACTGGAAAATTCAGAACTGCCCATTTCCAAGTTTAGTGTCACCCTGACAGGTTATAAAAGTGACAGTGCTGAGGCATAAGATTAGTAACACTGTTTTTTTGTTGAGGGTATACGACAAAACCAAATTGCTCTCAGACGTCTCCTATCTTCTGAGGAAATCTCTAGGCTTTTAAGTTTAAAAAATAAATGCCTATGATGCAATTATTACTTTCTGGAGTCTTTTACAACTTCTACCTGTTGAATGATACAAAGAACCACATTCAACTGGGAACTACAATAACATATACAGAAGTCCCTCCATAGAGAAGTTTGCACAGAAATTAAATATATTAGATGTTATATTTGGCAGAAAGATGCAGCTTTCCCAAAGTAGTCGAGAGTACTACCCATGTAGGATTTGTGACAGTCCTTGGAAATAACTTAGGCAAAACAGAAACTAAAAATAAAAATCCTCCATACATTTTCAACCAGTCATTAGAAAAAAAAAATATGATACAAGATAATATACTTTAACTTGGTAACATATACAAGATTATTTTCTTAGCCATAAGGTAGAAGGCCAAATCACTGAAATCAAATATACAGAGAAAACACAAAAGCCTACTAATTTCAAAATGTTATGGAGAGAAAGAGCGAGCCCAAAGTTTTTAGACAGGTATACATAATTTAAATTAGAACTGAAAAAGGGCTTTGAACCCTATAAATATTGTTTCCCAAGAAAATAAGTTTTGAAAGTGCAAAATTCCAACATAAAAGGTCCCCTTTTCAGTTCAACAAGCAAACAGCATTCAAAAACACATATAATTGAATCATAAAAGAAATGTCTTCAAAAAGGAAAGGATTAGAAATAACCACACTATCTCCTCCTTCAATTCTGGATACTTCCGAGTGAGATATGTTGCAAAGAATATTAAACTAGGTCACTGGATCCAAGTTGCATTTCCTTTAAAAAGAATGTCAAAGGACAGCTGCCAATTTTTGTTTTTAAAAGAAACCTCTCAAGTAAGAGGTAGTGTATGCTAGGGCTAGAGGCCATCAAATCACCTTAACATTGCTTGTTAAGTCCTTTGAAGCATGTTTCTTGGAGTCTATTAAACATTCTTTCTCTGTGCTCAAATGTCAAGCAATATCCAATAGCATCTTCGGTTTCTTGAATTCGTTTCTGGAACCTGCATCCATCACGCGCAAGTTCCTCCCAGGGTCCTTTACGATCCTCATCACCACTTATATAATACTCAGTAACTTCTTCAAGAAAGGTTACCTATAAAGACAAAGACTAATTTAATAACTCTCTAGGATCTTACAATTAGCACTGAGGTCAATAACCCTTTATGCTACTAGTTCTTTCAGAATAACACATATTATAGGAATGGTTGGTCCCAACCATAAAAGCAGCAAAAAAAGAAAAAGCTCTGACTGGATGTACAAATGCCACTTGAATTTCTTTCATACATATGGATTTATGTATGTGTGTGTTGTGTATATATAAACATATCTTCCCCCGTTCACTTTTGACGTTAATAAAAAGAATCCAGATGGAGAACTGATATTTTCCTGTTATTAATCCCTGCTTTTTTAATCCTTAAGAAAATACGGTTGTAATATTCTTCCCTCGAAAATGACCAAAGTGTCCAAAGAAACTATTTCAGAAAATCACCACAACATCCCTGCAAGTTAATGCTTTTATTACAGCACAAAGGCTTTAACAACGTTTTCACTTCTATTTTTCCTTTAAAAAAAATTTACTCCTTAGTGCTTTTTGGGATCATAGACACTTATTTCTATTTTTGTATTATTAATTTTGTAATCAGAATATAGAAGAGAAAGTTGGTAAACAAAGTGCAGCAAAATTAATTTATATCTTAAAGGCTTGTTACTAAAAAAGACTTTGTAGTTGAGATACAAACTCTCTTTGTATTTCCACTCAGTGGTGGCACAGTGGTTAAGGGCTAGGCTGCTAACCAAAAAGTCAGCAGCTCAAATCCACCAGCAGCTCCTTGGAAACCGTATGGGGCATTTCTACTTGTCCTATAGGGTAACTATGAGTCAGAATTGGCTGGATGGCCAACGGGGATTTTATATTTACATGAAACTGTAAATATTTCAATATACAGGTGACATGCAACGAGTGACAGTCCTTTTCAACCCCTATTTAATTTCTAATACAGAAGTTTCTAAGATAGTAAACTACAAAATTAAATACTTGCTTTAAAGTACGTTCTATAGTTACATCAGCCAATCCCACTGTAGCCTACTACTTTCATTCTCTTTACATCAGGCCTGGGAATGCCCCTGAGGACAATTAGTAGGTATGTAACACCTTACTAAATATTGCATTCTAGTCATTACTCATTCACTGAGTCACTAAGATAAATAACAACAAGCACTATATAATAACAAACACATAATGTTTGTTGTTGTTAGGTGCCATAGTGTTTACCATATGCCAAAGCACTTTACAATTTTTATCTCATTTAATCCTCACACCAACCCTATGAGGTGTGTACTATTATCATCCCCACAGTACAGATACAGGCAAGATAGGCACAGAGAGGCTAACTGACCTACCCAAAGTCACACAGCTGCTAAGTGGTGTAATCAGGATTCCAACACTGAGTCTGGCTCCATAATGTGCACTATGTTATGCCATGACACAAAGCATTGTAAACTAGATCTGAAAGCTTCGTTCCAATAAATCAGGCACTACCCGTTTTTCTCTTAAAGAATGGCAAGTGGCCAAAGGCTGTCACATAATCTCACCATCTTTTAGACATAATCTTTTACAAGTTTTGTTTTTAGTTCATAGTCTCATGTCTGCTTACTCATCTCATTTTACTCAATGAGCAAAGCTCAAATGAGACACAAGACTGTCCTGAGGTCCCTGAGCAATAAGAGCTACCATATAAAGGCAAGGCAATGAATTACTTACTTTACTCGTCCCATTTAAATCGTGCAATAACTCACACAGTACATACTGTAACTGTTTCCACAGATAAATGAGTGAATCAAAGCCATAAGAGGTCATGTAACTTCCCTGCCCTAACCACTCAGGAGTGGAGAACACCTGGCTCCAGGTGCCAAGTGCTCATTCCACTGCCCCACTTTATTTATCTATCCACTCTAAATAGGTTTTGTCAGAGGCCCCTACAAGGACAGAGAAAAGCTCTTTTATCATCACATTTACTTCAGTGTGAGCTAAATTTTAATTTTTAACATGACTTGTTCTGCTTCTACAGTAAGATATAAGATTACCGGCATTTAGAAACATGTTATACTCCCGGAATAGTCTGGAACCTGTAGATCATGGTACTGTACTGTACACGTGAGGCTCCTGATGTTGCTGAATCTGAAGTCAGTAACAACTCACCCACCTTTCTCCTTCCAAATAAACGTTTAGGTAGCTAAAGAAAACCTCCCTCTCCAAAAAAAAAAAAAAAAAAACCCTTGTGCATTTGGTGGATTTTTTTTTTTTTCAATTAATAACTTTAGTTGAACTAACAGTAAAGAAAAAAAAGGCAATTCAAAAAACTCCCGAAATAAGGTTAATCTGATAATATGCTGTAAGAGCAAAATGCTCCATGAAGTTTTAAGACTAGCCTGAGAATAGGAAGTGACCATTATTGTTTACATATAATTTTCAACTTGCAGCTGGCCAATGATAACTAACCAATGACTGCTAACCAAAAGTTTGACGGTTTGAAACCACCAGCAGCTCTGCAGGAAAAAGATGTGGCAGTCTGCTTTCATAAAGATTTACAGCCACAGAAACCCTATGGGGTCGCTATGAGTCGGAATCAACTTGATGGCAGTGGGTTTGGTTTTTTGATAACTAGTATTGCATTAAGGGAATATCATTTTCTGTATTGTTTTTGACTGTCAATCAAAACCATGTAAATGTCGAAAAAGTTTTTACATTGAAACTAATATTTTCTTTCCTGGCAAACAACCAAATAAATCTGAACTGGTGCCATCAGCCCTTTGGGTTCTAGTGGACAAGAATGAGGACACTGACACAAAGGAAAGACTGGTCCAAAGGACTCATGGACCACAACTACCACGGCCTCCATCAGACTGAGTCCAGCACAACGAGATGGTGCCTGGCTACCACCACTGACTGCTCTGACAGGAACCACAACAGAGGATCCCAGACAGAGCTGGAGAAGAATGTAGAACAAAATTCAAACTCACAAAAAATGACCAGACTTAACTGGTCTGACAGAGACTGGAGAAACCCCAAAAGTATGGCTCCCGGACACCCTGTTAACTCAGTACTGAAATCACTCCTGAGGTTCACCCTTTGGCCAAAGATTAGACAGGGCCATAAAACAAACAATAATACACGTAGCTCAACCATGTATACGTGACTAAATCGGCACACCTCCCAGGGGCAAGGACCAGAAGACAGGAGGGGACAGGAAAGCTGGATGAATGGAAATGGGGAACCCAAGGTCAAGAAAAGAGGGAGTGCTGACACATCGTGGGGTTGGCAACCAATGTCACAATATGTATATTAATTGTTTAATGAGAAACTAATTTGCTCTGTAAACCTTCATCCAAAGTACAATTAAAAAAAAAAAAAAAAAAAAAAAAGAGGACACTGTTATCATGGAAGTAAAATATTAAGTGTCTGCCAGGATATATGAGTCGGAATCGACTCAACGGCGACCGGTTTGGTTTTTGATTAATGACATGTCACGTGAAAACCATTTAAAAATTGTGGTTATAATAGGGCCATCCCAATCTCTAGAAAAATTGTGTATATTTCTGTTCCTTGAAAAACTGTGAAAAGCTGAAGCCTGTAGGGAACCTGCCAACTCGTTTAGAGGTCTTCTGCAAAAACATGCACTACTATTCCTCCAAAAAAGTCATGCTGCTACATTCAACCGTATCAAAACAGTAAGAACAAATTACCAGGCATGTTAAGAGAAAGAAAGCAAACAAACCTTTTTTCTTCTGATAAGCCTGTGTGTTTCCCCAGAAAGAAACTGGCAGTGTACCAGGTCTGGACAGTCATTTCCTTGGCTCCCTAACTGCTGCACTTTACAAGAAAGTAAGGTGTGACACTCAGAAATGGCCACAAAGGACTCAGATGGTCTCTCTGAGTCACGATGGCCTTTCCAATTTTTCCCTGATGTCTGAAAGGGAGCCTTAAAATTCAAAAGGTTGTAGGGGTCATCAGAGTTACAAAAGGAGTTCCACAGTTGGAGACTCTCGGCCTCATCTGCACTAGATTCCCAGTCATCTTCCTCTCCAGAACTCTGGTCAGGAGACTCAGGAGGGCTTCTAGTCTGGGGAGAATCCTCTAGATCAGATTTGTCGGACAAATCGTTCTCTGAATCAGAGGGCTCTCCAGGGCCAATGCTGGCAGCAGTCTGAATCGCTGCTGTAAAGTTCTGGGGATTGTAAGGATCTACACTGTAGAAAGAGTTCCAAAGGTGAAGCCCTTCAGTGTCTTGTTCAAGGTCTGACTCTGAAAGTGAGCTATCACTGTCAAAACCATCATCCTCCACATCCTCATCCCAATCCTCACCTTCAGAATCAGAACTTGACTCCAGGTCACTGGACCCACCTCCCAAAATGTAACCTATCAACTTGTTGCTACAGGCTGGTCTGGCAGACATGGGAAGGTCATCTTCTATGATTGAGTAGTTAACCCCACTAACTTGGTCCTCTCCAAGCTCTTTATCCACAGATATCTCACAAGATGGACAGCTTCCCAAAGGGCCCTGTTTTTCCAGAGCAAGTGGAACCTCTTCAGTCAACAATTCTATGTTTTCCTCAGGGACTTCCTGGCAGGCTCCAGGAATGGCTTCCACAGGGGAAACAAACTGTGCTGGGTTCTCTCTGCAGTGCTGTGGATCAATTCGAAGAAGGCTGTGCTCCTCCTCCAGGCTGTGATAGCCATGATCTTGGTCAGGGGTGGGTAATGTTTGCCCTCTGTTAGCCTGCTGCAGGAACTCCAGCCGTTTCATGCGAAGATGGTGGATTTCAGGCAGGCCTTCGGTAGAAAGAGGTGGGCATCCCTGCCACGAGGCTCCAGTGACCTCTGCATTCAGTGGCTGGGGGTGACAATGCTCATCAATCAGGCAGCTGCTCTCTGGAGTCAGAGTCTGGCAATCCACGAGCTCGCCACTTCCCACGCTGTTCTGATAACTGAGCTCTACCTGGGGAAGGCAGTCCAGGTAGGAGGACTTCAGCAAACAGGAGACTACGTCGAAGTTGCTTAGGCGCTGAATGTTGAGAGCCCCTGAGGGCGAAGAGCCAAGTTCCCGGTCGGAGAAGAGCTGGGCTTGAAGGCTACTCGACAACAGCTCCACTCTCCACAGCTGCTGCTCTAAGAGGAAAGCTTGTGCCGCAGGGTACAAAGCACTTCCTTTGGCTTTAAGTGCCAATTCTACATCTGGGGACAAGCACTGCCAATGGATCCCCTCCTCTACCCAATCAAGGTGGCTGGCAGCCGAGTCGTCCGAGAGGTCGAGCCGCAGCGAACTTACAGATTTCTGGGCGGTGGGGGCGGCAGGTCCGTCCCGTCCCCTCAGGGCTCTCAGGGCGCTATAGCCTGCAGCCAACTCCAGCCATCTGGTAGGAATGAGCCCACCGAAAAGCTGGCTCCAAATCAGAAGCTTCTGAAACAAGCTGGGGAGCGGCGTAAAGAGCTGGGAAAGCAGCTTCATCCAATAGCTGGTCTGAACCTCGGGCTGGGAAGAGGAAGCGAGTTTGGGGTTCCCGGAATTCTCCGGGGCGGCGGGTGTCGGGAACTTGGAAAAGCCTGGCGGTGATCGCCAAGGGAAGAGGAAGGGCAGCCGGAACCAGGAGCCTGCCCGTCTCCGCGATCCGTCTGCTCCCTGCTCCATCTCCTTTTTCTTGGCAATCTCTCAAGTACCCAGAGCTCAGCGGCTGGGGGTCGGACGCGATTCGGAGGAGGCCTAAACAGTCTTGGCCTTACCTAGCGACGGAGTTGGTGCTCCAGGCCGATCCCCAGGCCAACAGAGGTGCCACAGAGGAAAGCGGCTTCGGCAGCAGGCGGCAGACCGCAGCCCGGAAAGGCAGGGACAGGACGACGCAGCTGAGGCGAGAGCCATCCTGGCGAGGAAGGAGGTGGCCTAGTTCGCTCGAGGCCTCACCACCATAGATAGGAACCCTCCCACAGTGGCGACTTTCCAGAAGAGAGGGACCGTTAATAAGCCCCTTAGCAGCGCGACACCGGAAGGACGGGGTAGGCAGGCAGGCGCGGCTGGAAGCAAAGTCCAAAATGGCCGCAGGGCCAGCGCTAGGGAGGACACCCCTAGACAACCGGATGAGACGAAGGACGGCAAACACGTCTACGCCAACAGGCCCGCGACGCCGAACGTCACTTGCAGAGCACCGGGGGGCGGGTCTTTGCGCACACTTCCGTGTGGCCGCTGATTGGTCTCGCCCATTTCCCTGTCGGCTTTCTTACTCTCAGAGGACCCAGCTCTCGCACGCGGGAGGTTGCATCAGCCTGGCCGTGGCTGTACGCGTGCGCAGTTGTTTTCCTGTGGTCTCCTAGGAGATCGCCCGGCTGCCCCCTGAGCCAAAGCGAAGGGCTTGGGGAGGTGGGGGTATTTCAAGATAACCGGAGAATTCCCTTGAGCCCTTTTAATGCCCTAATACACACCGAAGTGTATAAACTTACCTTATGTATCGAGGGTCCAGTATTTTTGAGAGCTGAGTAGATCATCAACCAGAGATTAGTATATACTGTACTATGAGTCCGACTCAGAAGGACCGTGAGTCGGAATCGACTGGACGGCAACAGGTTTGGTACTAAAAGTTGGGCAATGCTGTGTAGTAGGTACACACCTCGTGTTAAGACACTTAAATCTTAAGTGGAAGATGAATCATTCTTACGTACCCCTGTTCCCTCGGTTTTAGGGTTTCTAAATAACTACTTAGCGTTGCCTGGGATCTAGCTTTGAGGTGACATACTCAGGTACACTACACGTTCGTTGCTTGGGTGGTGCCCCTACCAGACTACCCCTCTCACTGTGGAGCAAACTGAAGTCACAGAGGAGGGAAGAAACTTAGTCCCCGGAACTGTTTACTCGAGTTATTGCTTCCCAGCAGGCAACATATTCATATTTTCTGAGCTCCCAAAACTACAGGGTACAGCACCCAAAGAAGAAAGCACAGACTATTATGTTTTGAAAAAAAATTGGCTGGTAGTATTAATTGCTATATTTGATTCTGTCTTGTGAATTTGGTCTTAGTTCATTTACTTATTTCTCCTAAAACTTTTAAATCCATACCCCTGAAGTTAAGTATCTATTACATAGGGAAGATAGCAGTAATGAGCACTAAGAAGAGCGGAAAGATCTTTGGGGAGCCAGGAAGAGGCCAGCTACTAGTCTTGCTTTATTAGGCCGGTTCAAGGAAACTTCTTTCTAGGAAACTTAAAAAAAATTTAAAAAAACCAACACCAAGCAGAGTTCTGTGGAGTTGATTCTGACTCACGGTGACCCCATGTGTTACAGAGTAGAACATAGGGTTTTCTTTTTTTTTTTCCGTATTTTTTTTTTTTATTATACTTCAGGTGAAGGCTTACAGAACAAATAGTTTCTCATGAAACAGTAGTACACATATTGTTTTATGATATTGGTTAACAACCCCACAACATGTCAACCCTCTCCCTTCTCAACCTTTTTTTTTTTTGGTGAAAATATACATAGCCAAAGAGACACCATTTCAAAAATTTCTACATGCACAGTTCAGTGACATGGACTATGCTCTTCCTATTGTGCTGCTATTCTCACTTAAGATGAAGGCTTACAGAACAAACTAGTTTCTCATTTAACAGTTACTACACATGTTGCCCTATGACAATGGTTAACAACCTCACATCAACACTATCCTTACTCAACCTTGGGTTCCCTATCACCAGCTTCCTTGTCCCATTCTGCCTTCTGGCCCTTGTCCCTGGACTACTGTACCTCATTAGTCCCATTTGGTTTTATGGGGCTGTCCACTCCCAGGCTGAACAGCGAACCTTGGAGATGACTTCACCACTGAGCTAAAAGGGTGTCTGGGGGCCATACTCTCGGGGTTTCTCCAGTCTCCTTTAGGCCAGTAAATCTGGTCTTTTTTTTGTGAGTTAGAATTTTGTTCTACATCCTTCTCCAGCTCTGTCCAGAACCCTCTGTTGTGATCCTGGTCAGAGCAGTCAGTGGTGGTAGCCAGGCACCATCTAGCTGTACTGGACTCAGTCTGGTGGAGGCCTTGGTAACTGTGGTCCATTAGTCCTTGGACTAATCTTTTCCTTGTATCCTGTTCTCTTCATTCTCCCTTGCTCCTGAAGTGTTGAGACCAATGGAGTATCTTAGATGGCCACTCACAGGCTTTTAAGACCCCAGACGCTACTCACCAAGGTAGAATGTAGAGCATTGTCTTTATAAACTGTGTTATGCCAATTGAGCTAGATGTTCCCCGACACCATGGTCCCAACAGCCCTCCACCCAGAAATTCAGTCCCTCAGGGAGTTTGGATGTGTCTATGGAGCTTCATGACCTTTCCTTGTACAAGTTGTGCTGGCTTCCCCAGTATTGTGTACTGTCTTACCCTTCAACAAAGTTACCACTTATCTATTGTATAGTTAGTATTTCCCCACCCCACCAAGAATCTGTATTCTATTTGAAAGAAATATAGAGAGAAGGGTTTTCTTAAGTATTTTCAGTTTCTTCTAACTACTTCACAATGAATAGACTCTTTGGGCCATATTATTATTATTATTTGTATTTAAATGTGAATTTATTTTCCATATTATTGGGTTAGATTTTCAGATACGCATCAACATCACCACGGACATTTACCCCTCGTTTAGCCTTCTATTACATTGCAGAGCTAATTCCCATTTTCTTTTAGAATTTAAAATATTGGCTATAAAATAACATTTTTTACTTTCTTAATATAGTAAGGATATTATATGAAATGCTCTGTGAATTTAGGATTTAACTTTTTTGTTTCATTTCATAGCTAAGAACATAGGGTTTTCTTGGCTGTAATCTTTAGGGAAGGAGATCTCCAGGCCTTTTTCCCTGCTGTGCTGCTGGGTAGGTTTGACTGCCAAACTTTAGGTTAGTAGTTGAGCACAAACCATATCCGCCACCCAGAGACCTCTAGGAAACTCAGAGGTCCTCAATTTCTATTGTTTACCCTTTATTATCTTACTATCCATATATCTGGAAATATCCCACTGCTCAATTCTAAGAACTTCAGAAAAATGTACCAATAATAGGAGTCAGTTTAATAATAGAAAAGAGATTCAAGTATGCAAATTAATTACTAGATGCCTCAGTTTCTTCAGCTATAAAATGAGGCTAATAATCCCTCTTTCAATGGGTCGATAAGAGAACTAATTTCCTAGTACAATGCCTAGCCTAGGTAGAGTAGGGGCACAATAAATGTTAGCTAACATTCTTGTCTCATTCTCCTACTTTAGAACCTTCGATTGTTTCCCATTGCCTACAGAATGAAGGCTCTATACAGTCTGTGCTCCCACCACACTTTCTAGTTTCCTCTTCAGTAACTTCCCTTCATGCATGTTATACTCCAGGAATGTTGCACTAATTGTTCTTTACTTCATGCTGCTCCTCGGCCAGGAAAGCACTCACCTCCCCTGTCATATACCTACTAATGCTTCAAGGTCCCACTCAAACATCAACTCCTCCTTGAAGCCTTTGCTGACCTTCCTGGTCAGAATTAATTGATCTCTTCCAGCATTTATATCATTATACTCTGTTAGAGTACTTAAGACATTGCATACATATGAATACCTGTAAGTGTTCTCTCCTGCTGGTCTCTGAGCTTCTTAAGGGCTATATCCCAATACCTAGCACAGTGGTTCCCAATGTATGGTCAGGGCACCCCTGGGAAACCCATTTCAGGGTCCTCAAGGTCAAAAATATTTTCATGATAATACTGTTATTTTCCTTTTTAACTCTCATTGTCTCATGAGTGTACAGTGGAGGCTTCTAGAGGACACATGATGTGTGATCTGGCAACAGACTGAACGCAAAAGCAGATATGAGGTTCCAGCTGTTTTCTATTAAGCTAGTCATTAAAGAGACTTGCAAAAAATGTAAAACAATGCCACTCTTCTTTCTAAACTGTTTTTGCTTTGAAAAATAATTTTTCACTAGAATATTATTTATGTCAACACAAAATTGGTTTATTTTTAAATGAATTAATATTTTAAATTCCTTAATTTTTAGTTTAAAAAATTTTTTTTTAAATCAATAGATATAACCACATAAACAAAAGTTCTCTGGGTGCCTCAAAAATTTTTAGAGTGTATAGGAACCCTGGGATAAAAAAATGTAAGAACCACTGACCTAGCATGTTGAGTGCCACATAATAGGTGCCCAATAAACATTTGTTGAATGAACGAAAAAAAGTAGTAACACTTTAAAATCATAGCATCTTCCTTAGAACCAAGCCTTTTGCATTCTGCTCTCAACTCTGTCACTGACCGACACCACATGCCCTTAAAAAAAATTTCTTAAAACTTTCTTGAATGGGCTGTCCCTTCCCCACCTAGTCATTAGATATATAATTTTATTCTTCCTTACCTTTGGAAGTTGTTCAAGAGAGGGAGAAAATTACAACCATGAAGTATATGTGACTTTGCCTCGTCTTTTTTTTTAACATTTTATCGTAGTGTAGGTGAAAATTCACACAGTAAATTAGTTTCCCTTTCAATAATTCATACACAGATTGTTCCAGGACATTCATTGCGGTCCCTGCACTGTGTCAGCACTCTCCTCATCTCTGCTTCTGGACAAATGTTGCCCTTTTGGTCTTGTATAGTTGATTGTTCTAAGGAGCACATTTCTCATGGGTGTTGTTTATTTTATAGACACATCTATTAATTCAGGGAGCCCTGGTGGTGCAGAGGTTAAGCACTCAGCCGCTAAACGAAAGATCGGAGGTTTGAACTCACCAGCTGTTCCGAGGGAGAAAGATATGGCACTCTACTTCCGTAAAGATGTACAGCCTTGGAAATCCTACGGGACAGTTCTGCTCTGTCCTATAGGGTCGCTATGATTCAGAATCAACTCAACAGCAATGGGTTCAGGTCTATTATTTGGCTAAAAGGTGATCTCTGGGAGTGGCTTCAGTTGTGGTTCCTTTGGTCTCTATTAGACCAGAAAGTCTAGTCTTTTTTATGAATTTAAATTTGTTCTACATTTTTCTCCCACTCTAACCAGGATCTTCTATTTTGTTCCTGGTCAGAACAGTCAGTAGTGGTACAGGGCACTATCTAGTTCCTCTGGTCTCAGGCTAGTGGAGGCTATGGTTCATGTGGGCCATTAGTCCTTTGGACTAATTGCTTCCTTGAGTCTTTGGTTTTCTTCACTCTTCTTTGCTCCAGACGGGAAGAGACCAATAGTTGTATCTGAGATGGTCACTCACAAGCTTTTAAGACCCCTGACGCTACTCAGCAGAACATTATGAACTATGTTACGCCAATTGACCTGCATGCCCCCTGAGACTATGGTCCTCAGCCCTCAATCCCAGTATCTCAGTCCCTCGAGGTGTTTGGTTGCCTTGTCAGTCTTGACAGGAAAATAGAGCATGAGCTTGCTTCTCAAGCCTGCTATCAGCTAGAGGGTGGAGGGAGGACAGCTCTGTACACAGAGATAACAATGTGTTGCCATGGCTGTGTGCATGCTGGTAAACACAAGACGTCCATGGACTGGCAAGCTGACTGGCACTTTGGCAGATGCTAATTAAAACCTCAGTTAATTATATTTATTTTAAAAGATTTTGCTGAAGTACAATATAAAAAAAAAAAAAAAAAGAGGAAAAAGAAAAAGATTTTGCTGGGCCTGAGGTAAATTTTATATAGCTTTTGACTGTATTTTTCAGTCCGCTTCACCAATACCTATAAACAAACAAACAAACAAAAAAAAAAAACCATTGCCATCGACTGGACTGGATTCTAACTCGCAGCAACCCTACAGGACAGAGACCTGCCCCATAGGGTTTCAACGTTATAATCTTAATGGAAGCTGACCACCACATCTTTCTCCCACAGAGTGTGGCTGGTGGGTTCCAACCACTTCAGTTAGCAGCCAAGTGCTTAACCACTGCGCCATACAGCTACTTGTGTTGTTGTTGTTTGTAGCTACCACAGAGTTTGTTCCAAATCATAGCAACCTCATGTACAACAGAAGGAAACACTGCCTCCTACGCCATCCTCACAGTCATTGCTATATATGAGCCCATTGCTGCAGTTAACTGTTTCAATCCATCTTGTTGAGGGTCTTCCTTTTTTATTTTTTTTTTGCTGACTCTCTACTTTACCAAGCATGATGTCCTTCTCCAGGGACTAGTCCCTCCTGATAACATGTCCAAAGTACAAGAGACGAGTCTTGCCCTCCTCACTTTTTTTTTTTAAATTTTGTTGTACTTTAAGTGAACATTTACAATTCAAGTTAGTCTCTCATACAAAAATATATATACACATCATTATGTGACCCTAGTTGCTCTCCCTGTCCTGTGACAGCACACTCCTCCTTTCCATCCCTGATGTCCTGTGTCCATTCAACCAGCTCCTGAGCCTCTCTGCCTTCTCATCTCACCTCCCGACAGAAGCTGCCCATTTAGTCCCATGCATCTACTTGAGCTAAGAAGCACACTCTTCACGAGTATCATCTTATGTCCTATAATCCAGTCTAATCTTTGTCTGAAGAGCTGGCCTCAGGAATGGTTTTAGTTCTGGGTTGACAGAGAGTCTGGGGGCCATGCTTTGTGGGGTTCCTCCAGTCTCAGACCATTAAGTCTGGTCTTTTTACTAGAGTTTGAGTTCTGCACCCCACTTTTCTCCTGCTCCATCAGGGACTCTCTGTTGTGTTCCCTGTCAGATGGTCATTGGTGGTAGCCAGGTACCATCTAGTTCTGGTCTCAGGCTGATGACGTTTCTGGTTTATATGGCCCTTTCTGTCACTTGCAAGCTTTTAAGACCCCAGATGCCACCCACCAAAGTAGGCCATCCTCATCTGGGGGGCATTATGCTGAGTGAATTTAGTCAGTCACAGAAGGACAAACATTGTATAAGACCACTATTATAAGAACTCAAGAATAGGTTTAAACACAGAAGAAAACATTCTTTGATGGTTGTGAGGGTGGGGAGGGAGGGTGAGGGTTATTCACTAACTAGATAGTAGACAAGAATTATCTTAGGTGAAGGGAAGGACAGCACATACTACAGGGGAAGTCAGCACAACTGGACTAAATCAAAGCTAAGAAGTTTCCTGAATACAATCAAACACTTCAAGGAACAGAGTAGCAGCGGTAGGGGTCTGGGGAATCACGCTTTCAGAGGACATCTGGGTCAACTGGCATAACAAAGCTTATTAAGAAAATGTTCTGCATCCTACTTTGGTGAGCAGTGTTTGGGGCCTTAAAAGCTACCAAGCGGCCATCTAAGATGCATCAATTTGTCCCAACCACCTGGAGTAAAGGAGAATGAAGAACACCAGGGACACAAGGAAAGTATTAGCCCAAGAAACAGAAAGGGCCACATAAACCAGAGACTTCATCAGCCTGAGACCAGAAGAACTAGATGGTGCCCTGCTACCACCAATGACCACCCTGACAGGGAACACTACAGAGAGTCCCTGATGGAACAGGGGAAAGGTGGGGTGCAGATCTCAAATTCTAGTAAGGAGATCAGACTTAATGGTCTGACTGAGATTGGAGGAACCCTGGAAAGCATGGTCCCTGGATTCTTCTATCAGCCCAGAAATAAAACAATTTCCAAGACCAACTCTTCAGACAGGGACTCGACTAGACTGTGGGACATAAAATGATACTCGTGAAGAGTATGCTTCTTAGCTCAAGTAGATACATGGACTAAATGGGCAGCTTCTGTCGGGAGGTGAGATGAGAAGGCAGAGAGGGTTAGGAGCTGGCTGAACAGACATGGAAAATCAGGGATGGAAAGGAGGAGCGTGCTGTCGCAGTACAGGGAGAGCAATTAGGGTCAGATAATAATGTATGTATAAATTTTTGTATAAGAGACTAACTTGAAATGTAAACTTTCACTTAAACTACAACAATAAACAAACAAAACAAAACAACAACAAAAAACTAAGTAGGCCATCCTCACTTCTAAGGAGCATTCTAGCTGTACTTCTTCCAAGAGATTTGTTCTTTCTTCTAGCAATCCATGGTATATTCAATATTCTTCACCAGCGCCATAATTCAAAGGCATCAATTTTTCTTCAGTTTTTCTTATTCATTGTCCAGCTTTCATATGCATATGAGGCAATTGAAAATACCATGGCTTGGGTCAGGCACACCTTAGTCCTCAAAGTGACATCTTTAAAGAACACTTTAAAGAGGTATTTTGCAGAACATGTGCCAATGCAGCATGTCGTTTGATTTCTTGATTGGGGTTCACCATCCCCAATAATTGTAACACCTCTAACATCCTGTTTCCAAATATCCCACATACTGACTGCCACGTATCTTTCCAACTCACTGCCCTGGTATCCCTATTCAGCTACTTATCAACCCCCAAAATCTTCCAAACCATTATTTTACCACTTTTTTATGATCTACCAACCTCTTCATGTCCCTCCTTCTTCTTGTTGTTAATTGCTGTTGAGTCGACTCCAACTCATGGCGACCTTATGTACAACAAAATGAACCACTGCCCAGTCCTGGGCCATCTTCATCGTTGGTATATTTGGGTCCATTGTTGCAGCTACTGTGTCAATCCATTTCATTAAGGGTTTCCCTAATATTTGCTGACCCTCTACTTTACCAAACATGATGTCCTTTTCTAGTGACTGGTCTTTCCTGATGACGTGTCCCTCCTTACCTAGTATGAATTCCACAATTCAGTATTAAAACTATCTCCTTGCAAAGACCAGTAATTCTCTTGCCCTTCTCGTTTGCCAACATTCTTCTCTGACAAAATTCCAACCCTAGTTAAACCTACTGATTCTGAGCCTATACCCTTGCAGTTAATCACTGCAAGCGAGAAGATCACTCAGCCATGCTGACTGACTCACTTCGTATTTGTGATCACAAATGTCCTTTATGCCAGGCACTCCTACGACAGTTCCCTAGTGGCTTTGCTTCTCCAGTACTCTGAGACTGTTTCACAATATTTCTTTCCTCAAATTTCCAGCATTCTCACCAATGACTCCTCTGACCAGGATCACAACAGAGGGTTCTGGGCAGAGCTGGAGTAGGATGTAGAGTATAATTTTAACTCCCAAAAAAAAAAAAAAAAAAGAAGACCAGATATACTGGCCTAAAGAATACTAGAGAAACCTCGAGAGTGTGGCCCCCAGACACCCTTTCAGCTCAGAGGGGAAGTTACCTTCAAGGTTCGATGTTAAGCCTGGGAATGGACACCCCAGTAAAACTAAATGGGACTAACGATGTACAGGAGTCCGGTGACAAGGGCCAGAAGGCAGAGGGAGAGTAGGAAACTGATGATAAGGAACACAAATTGAATAAGGACACTGTCGATGTATTGTGAGATTGTTGACCACTGCTATAGGGCAACATTTGTAGTAACTATTAAATGGGAGGCTGTTTTGTCCTGTAAGCCTTCATCTTGGGCAAGAATGGCAGCACAATTGGAAGAGCATAGTCAATATCACTTAAATGTGTAAGTAAAAAGTTTTGAAATGGTGTTTAAATAAAATAAATAAAAATAAATAAATAAATAAATAAATAAACAAATGAGACTAAAGAGGTACAACAGTCCACTGACAAGGTCCAGAAGACAGAAGGGGACAAGGAAGCCCCCTGGTGATAGGGAACACAAGGTGGAGTAAGGATATTCTTGATGTGCTGTGAGATTGTTAACCATTGTCATAGGGCAACATGTGTAGTAACTGTTAAATGAAAAACTATTTTTTCTGTAAGCCTTCATCTTAAGTGAGAATAACAGCACAGTTGGAAGAGCGTAGTCAATGTCACTGAACTGTGAATGTAGAAATTTTTGAAACGGTGTATCTTTGGCCATCTGTAATTTTCATCAAAAAAAAAGGTTGAGAATTTAGAGGCTTAATACGTTGTGGGGTTGTTAACCAATGTCAAAAAACAACATGTGTACTACTATTTCATGAGAAACTATTTGCTCTGTAAGCTTTCACCTGAAGTACAATAAAATATATATTTTAAAAAAAAAAAAAATTTCCAGCATTCTCCAGAAACATACATTCTCAGTTTATGTTTACATACTTCATTGAGAAAATAGATACAATTGGAAACAACCTCATCTTTCCACCACTAAATACACCAATCTACCTGCACCTGCACCCACATACTCTGCCTTCAATCCCATAACAAGAAGCAAGACCTGCTGGATCCTATCCCTTCATGTCCACTCAAGGAACTCTGGCCTCTATTTCCCCTCTTTTCCTGTAACATAACTTTCTTTCTCACTAACAGCATTCACACTGACATAGTTTAATACTACCCATTTAAAAAAACAGCAAGAAAGCCTCTCCCTAGATAAACGCCCCTCTCCAGTTTCTATGCCATTCAGCAACATTTCTCAAGAGTTTCTATACTCACAATCTCCACTTTCTCATCGCATAATTTTCTCTTCAACCTGCTCCAATGTGACTTTCATCTTCACCACTCATTCAAACATCCCTTATGAAGGTCACCAAGAACATTTTGCCAAATCCAATTCTCTGACCATACTTCTTTTCTTTAGGTTCCCTTGGTACTACTCTCCTAGCTTCCTACAATTTCAATGGCTGCTCCTCCTCTTCCACCCTACCTCTAAATGTTGGCATATATCAGAGCTCAGTCCACCCACATCTTTTTTTCTACCCATTAAAAATCACCTAAATGCTGATGACTTCTATAGCTAAACTTCCAGACTGATCTCTCCTTTGGGCTCCAGATTCTATACTACTTCTCCACTTAGATGTTTACCAGTCATCTCGAATTTATCATGATCAAAACAAAACTCTTAATTCAGCTTCACCAACCACATCTTCCCTATCTCTAATGCCACCACAGTACTCTTCACCCAGATGCCAAGGCTCCACACTTAGGGTCATCCACAACTCTTGTCTTTCCCTCAACTCTGTATTGAATCCATCAGCAAATCCTATCAGCTCAACCTTCAAAATATATCCAGAGTCTCACTACTTTTCACTATTCCCAAGCCACTATCATTTCCCTTCCTGCTGTTTTGTGCCATGGAGTTGATTCTGACACACAGTGACCCAATACGACAGAATAGAACTGCCCCATACAGTTTAAACCACCAACCTTTCAGTTAGCATCTGAGGTGCTCAACCATTGCGCCACGTGCAGAAAAACCAAACCTGTTGCCACCCAGCAGATTCTGATTCATAGTCACCCTATAGGATAGAGAAGAACCGCCCCATAGGCTTTCCAAGGCTATAAATCTTTATGGATACCAAATGTTGCATCTTTCTCCTGGAGCAGCTGGTTGGTTTGACCCACTGACCTTTTGGTTAGCGGCCAAGTGCTTAACTACTGCACCACTAGGGCTCTTATTTCTCTCCTAGGCTGCTGCAAAAGGTTTCTCTTCCACTGTTTCCATTCTTGATTCACACAGCAGCCAGAAGGGTTTTTTAAAGATGTAAATGGGAGCATTGCAGTCCCTTTTTCAAAAAACTCTAATGGTGCCCCCATAATACTAAGAATAAAATCTAGAGTTCTGACTGCCTTTAAAACTCAGTTCAGATATCTCCTCTGTGAAGCCCTCTATGCCCCAAACCTCCCCTTTTCAGCCCTTCCACCTTGTCTGTACCACACTGCACTGTAATTGTTTCCGTGTCTGTCTCCCTAACTAGACTATGACCTCCTTGAGGGCAGGATCCACACCTTTTGTCATCTTAGTAGTCACAGTGCCTGCCACCTTGCCTGACCCAAAGTAGGTCATCAGTGTTGTTGACAAGTCCCAGCCACCAGAATTACCTCCCAACATAAGATGCTGCCTCATTTTTTTCCTAAATTTTACTGTTGTTGAGAATATACACAGGAAAGCATATACTAATGCAACACTTTCTACATGTACAATTTAGTGGCATTGATTATACTCCTCAAGTTATGTAACTACCCTCATCCTCCTTTTCTGAGTTGTTTCTGCCTCATTAACATAAATTCACTGCCCCCTAAGGTTCCTATCTAACCTTTGGAGTTGCTGTTGTCAATTTGATCCCATATAAATAGTTCCTAGAAGAGCATAATGCTTGTAAAAAGGGCATGGGTGTGGCATCTGACCTCCTCTAACCTCCCAAGGGGGAAGAAGAATCAAGATCAGCAGCCCAAGGCTGATTCCTATGAGGCGGAGGTTAGACATGCCTCCTCTCTCTGCCATCTTTACCAATTCTGACACCAACCGTCCTTCCCACAGCACTCTCTACTTCTCTGCTGGGTTTGGTAATTCATTTCAATGGCCACACAGAACTCACAGACAATAGTCACGATTATGGGGTTTATTAGGGAAGTAACAGGTTACAATTCAGGTTGAGGAGCACTCAGGATACAGTCCTTCTATCGGGACTGACTCTTCCCAGTTGTGCTTGCTGGCAGGCCTCTCCAAGGCCCCTCAGCCTCTGCCCTCCTCAGGCAAGTGTTACAAAGCTCTTTTAGCTCTGCAGTTAAAAGTCCGGGAGGCACCCCACTGCCGGTAAGCTTCGGCTGGAAGGCGCTCAGCTCTAGCTCCGCAGGTCTGCAAACCTAGCTCCATGAAGTGCCTGGAGGCACCCCACTCTACCACGAACCTCCTGCCCAAAGGCACTCAGCTTTCTTGCTCTGTGGGCTGGGAAGCCCACCACACTGTCTCCTGCCAGTCTCTCCTGCCGCTGTTTCTCTGCCACTGTGTCCACTCTTCAGTGTTACAGCTCTCTCTCAGTTCTAGAAGCTTCTTAGCACAGGGATCCCGAATCCAAAGCACATGCTCCACTCTTGGCTCTCCTTCCTTGGTGCTGGTAGGATCCTCTCCTTCCCACCTCTTGGGTGGCTCATTTCAAGCCCAGTGTATGTCAAAACTGACCAATCCCCTTGGTGGGTCACAGTTAACGCTATCTGCACAGTCCCACCCAATTACTGGGGTGGGAGTTACAAGACCATAGCGAGAAAGGCCACACAAAAGCAATCCATCGCACCACAGAGCTCAAGGCCATTATTATTTACCAGTTAAGTTAAACTATTGTTTGGTTTTAAGATGACTTAAGGGGATATTTTTGGCTTAAGGTTTAAAGATTATCTCAGGGCAATAGTTTCAGGGGTTCATCTACCTTCTATGGCTCCAGAAAGTCTAGAGTTCATGAGAATTTGAAATTCTGTTCTGCATTTTGATCAGGATTCTTCTACAGAAACTTTGATCAAAATGTTGAGTAATGGTAGCCGAGTACCAACCAGTTCTTCTAGTCTCATGGCAAAGGAAGCAGTTGTTCATGGAGGCAATTAACTACACATTCGATATCCTCCTCCTATTCCTGACTCTCCTTCTTCCCCTGTTGCCCCAGGTGAATAAAGACCAATTGTACCTTGGATGGCTGCTTGCAAGCTTTTAAAACCTAAGGCACTATGCAAGGAACTAGAAGGTAGAAAAGAAGCACTAAACACGTTATTAGGATGCTGTCTCATTTTTGACCTTTCAAATCCAGTTTAACCTTTGTCCCCCAACTCCCAGCCACCTCTCTTTCAACTTAGAAAATCAACCTCCTGGGCTTCTTTTCTCTTCTCCCCAGGCAACCCCTCTTTCCTACTCCCCAGCTCTTCCATCCCACTCCCTCAGGGTAGTTCAGATTTCTACTCCAATTGGCCAAGAAATTTCCTAAGACTCTTGCCAGAATCAAATTCTAACTTTTAAAAGGTCCACAGGGACTTGTCCAGAACTGCGGTGATACCTCGAAACCACTTAGAAATATAACAGGTAACACTTCCCACTGTTTACTACTGAAAATCCCTTGAAGTCCCCACAAAATTCCCCAGCATGAACTATGACTCCCCACTGGAGAGTTATGAAAACTTCTGGGTAAAATGCCTAAACAAGGGCCCTATCACTTCCATTCTCCATTTGGGGGGTTCAATTCTGGGATACAGGTCTGCTGTCACAGTTCAATCCTAATGAGGCATTTAAGAGTCTTGGTTTCCTCTCTTATAAAATGGGCTTGGTTAATATCACCAGGCAGTAAACTTCTCAAATGCAGAAGATTGTCTTAATTTATCTTTGTAGCCCCCATCCTCATGGTTCCTGGTACAGGGCCCAGTGCACAGCTCCAGGGGGTATCAGTCACAGTGTCTTCTTTGGTAAGTGCTAATAAGCACAATGTTTGTTGAAAGAATTAATGAATGAGCCATGTTTACTTCCCAGGGTCGTTGTAATGAAAAATGACATCATATATATTAAAGCACTCTGAAAACTATCAAGTATTACACCAACATAACCACCACCAGTTGCTGTTGAGTCACTTTTTACTCATGGCAACCCTATGTGTGTCAGAGTAGACCTGTGCTCCATAGGGTTTTCAATGGCTGATTTTTAAAAAATAGACCACCAGGCCTTTCTTCTGAGATGCTTCTGTGTGGACCAAAAGCTCCAACTGTTAGGTTAGCAGCTGAGCATGTTAACCATTTGCACCACACTCAGGGGCTCCAAATTGACATAAGGGATTATATTAAACATTGCCAAGGATGAATAGGACAAGATGTGGAGTCAAACAAACCTGGTTTCAAATTCCAGCTCCGTGATTAACTGGCTGTGTGCCCTTAGGCAAATTACTTAATTTCTCTGAGCTTCAGTTTCTTCATCTGTGAAATGGGGATGGTAATACCCACCTGATCAAGTTGTTGTGATGATAGATTTAGCAGACAAATGTACAATGCCTTCTGCAGGGCATTAGTACACATAAGAGTTGCCTTCTATAAAACGACTACTGTTATATTTTTATCTTGTACATCAGATGGTTTAACCTGAACATTTAAACATCAACCAATCTTGAAAATGACATTTTTCTCAGATGTCATTTATTAGAAAATACAATTCCAGAGAAAATAGGAGCTACAGGGCGTCTGGGAAGTGGATACAGTACACAGACCTCCTTAAATCAGGGGCATAAAGGGTCAAAATAAAATGAGTTAACGGGCAAAAAGCCAGCAACCCATCTGTGGTCCATTCATCTGGAAAAGTCCCACTCCCGTTCCTCACTCCCCCAGCCCCTCTCCACAGCAGCCTGCTTCATTCTTGGCATTTTTAATTTAAAAGAACAATTTAGACTCCCTTGCTGTCTCGTGGCTTCAGGGAATGGAGCTGCTTTCTCCAGTTATGGAATGAGCTGGCAAGAGGGGGAGTCTCCTCTCCTTGGAGTTGGGAAGGAATACAGTAGGTAGGTCGTGGGGAGGTACAGCTTGCAGGATGCCCTTATTTATTCCTTTCCACCTCACAGGGCACAGCCAGCTGATTCTGGGTGAAAAAGTTCATATCAAATCCAAAGTCTCTCCCTCTTTTTTAAGGAGGACAACCTTTTGGAGTGAAGTGTAAAAGAGCGAACTTAACATCTGCCTGGTAAGGAATAAAGAATATGAAGAGATAAGAGACCCGGTCTCTTTCTCCCAGCTCCTGAGCTCAGCTACAGGGGATAATAATCACTACTCCAAGCCAGCCTCCTCATGACCAAAGGTAATTATTGGAAAAAAACAACTATTTCAACTGAACCCCCCCACCCCATGCCCATTTCCTCGAATTAGGGCATCCCTTTGGCTCCAGGTTAAATAGGTTTATGGCCCCACAGAATGAGGGGAATTCTTATAAAAAGTGTGACAGAAAAGGGGCTTGGGGAGACGAAGCATAAAAGAAGAAGTGGAGGGTGATAGGGAATGCTTCCCAGAAACCACCTAGCAGGCAGCCATGTTGGCATCTGCAGCCTAGAGACCCTTTCCCAGGGCCAAGACGCCCTCAGGAAAACTAAACCTAAGGGCTGAGGCAGATGATATCTCATAAGAGAAAAATTAAGAGAGACTAGGGGGAAGCACCCCCAGCGTATTCATAGGGAGCAGGTGGCTCCCAGAAGGGACGAGAAAAGGGAGGGGACAAGGGGTAGAGGACAGTTTTCAAGGCAAGTCCTAACAAAGTAGGGGCTGATGAGAGGAAACACTTACCCCAAAAGAGCACGGGTTCCTGAATACAGGTCCTTGGCAGAACCCCAATACAAAGGCCCTTCCTTACACACATAGGTATCATGGCGCTCTCCTTTGGAGGCAAAATCAGAAAAGCCCGGGACCCAGGCCTCAGTCCAGCACTCCCTGCCCTCCCTGCCTGCCCTTAAAGAGGGAGAGCTCTAACTGAGGACCACTGGGCCCCTCCCCAAATAATTCCTATAGATAGAAAAACAAAAACAAACAAATAAACAAAAAACCTAGGGAAAAGTCCAATAAGAACCTTAATCATACAAAAAGTCCAAATAGTTTTCCTCTCTTGCCTTCTGAGACATATGTATGTCCCTTCTCACAAGGCTTCCTGTCCAGTTAGGACATTACTATTTCATTTTTTAAAAATAAAAATAAAGATATCCACCCACCCTCCCTCAAAATGCTATTCATATAACCCACCCCCCCCCCCAACTCTAAACCGGGCATTGCTCCCTTGACACAAGGTAAACTTAAAACTTCGCTGCAACCTCACAGCCTCCAAGGGGCTGTGCATCACAATCATCCCAAGTTCAGTCTTAGAGGAAAGGATAGCAGAGAACTTCTTACTCTCCCCGCCTCCTGTCATGGAGGACAGATCCACCTGCAGGGAGGAGAGTACCCCCAGGGGCCCTGGCCCTTCACAAGGAAAGGAAGTGTCAAGCAAGGGAGACTCCTCCGCCCCAGCTCCTGCCACCATCCTGGAGTCAGACCATGGCTTTACTGGGTTCACAAGGTCCCATGACTTCGAGATCCCAGCGCAAACCAGCCAGTCTTCTCCTGAGCCAGATCTAGCTCTCGCAGGCGGATGTGCACCTCCCCAAGGAGGACATTCTCCCAGAATCCTTGCTCACTCAGCACACTCAGCTGTAGCTCCCGCTGCTGCAGGTCTCCCCTGGGAATCCCATCATACACCAACTGCAAAAGTGGAGAACAGGGAGAAAGGGAAGTGGTGAGAGAGGGAACTCGAAGAATCCAGAGGCAACATGGAAGAACGAGATGCTTAAGTCTGTGGTGGTTCGATCTGGCTGTGGCTAAGACCACTTGATCTCTTTAACCCTACAGAATCCAAGGGAATAGAAAAGGTATACGGAACCCAGTTCTGTTCTTTGTTCAGAGTCCAAGCAGGTGAGGGCTTTTTATTGAGGCTCCTGCTCATGTCCAGCATAGGACCAGCAGGAAGCCCCCCAGAGGACAGGGGCCAGGCCACACAGAGCTGTGGAATCTACCCTAAGAGCCAGAGAGTAAATATTTTAGGCTTTGCAGGTCATACGGTCTGTGTTGCAACTACTCAACTCTGCAGTCACAACATGAAAGCAGCCACAGATAATATATAAATCAATGGATGTAGCTACGTTTCAATAAAACTTTATTTACAAAAACAGGCATAGTTTGCTGACCCCTGTCCTACCCCCACCAAGTTCCCCACACACCATCTCATTGTAGGTGGGATTGCAGGTTTTCCGAGCCACTTTGGTTTTCCTCTTAGTGGTCTTCTGAGGGTCAGGAAGGAGGTAAGTCTTTACATAGGGGTCAGGGTCATTACCATCCTGCAGCAGTTGCTACAAGGGAATGAAAACACAAAACATAAAGATTCTCATCACCACTCGGGTGACCACACCCTCATCCAGACTCATCTCCCACACCTGGCTTCTTCAGTACACAAGTAATTTATTTGCCTGCCTCCCATCTCACTCCATCCTGACAGAGAAAACTGCCATGATGGCATTATGTCTTCTGCTGAAACATCGATCAGATCATCCATTATTTCGAGTCCATACTTTTTATTTGAATGCTCAGGGCACCCCATAATGCAGTCTATTTTCAAAGAACCTTCAAGTCCACAGGCATCCTCTTGCCACAATCTCTGTCTATTTTATCATTCGGCCCACTTAACCTCTCGTTGTTGTTAACGGCCATCGGATTGGTCCCCAACTCAGGGACCCCATGCACAATGAAACGAAATGCTGATGGGTCCTATGCCAAACTCATGATTAGTTGGGGTTAGACCGTTGATCCACAGCAGCTCCTTTCCTTTTTTTTTTTAAATAATATTTTATTGTTTTTTTCAGTGGAAGTTTACACAGCAAATTAGGTTCCCATTTGACAATTTCTCCACAAATTGTTTAGTGACATTAGTACATTTTTCACAATGTGTCAACTGTCAACATTGCCTCTCACTGCACTCTGGTTGTTCGATCCACAGGGTTTTCCCGGACTGATTTTCAAAAGTAGATCACCTAGTCTGTCTTAATCTAGAAGCTCCACTGAAGCTTGTTCAGCTTCCTAGCAACACACAAGCCTCCACAGATGAGCAGTTGCTACGCATGAAGTGCGTTGGCTGGGAATTGAACCCAGGTCTCCTATATGGAAGATAAGAATTTTACCACTGAACCACCACTGTCCCTCTTAACCTCTTAACCGCTAAGAGATGAAGAAATGAGTCAGAGAGATTAAGTTGCTTGTCCAAGGCAGCCAACTAGTAAGTGATTTACCTAGGCTGATCCTTTTAAAATGTAAATCAGACCATGTTACGTTTCCACTCAAAACGCCCAACAGCTCCCACCTCATTCAGAGGAAAAGCCAAAGTCCTTGCCATGGGACCCACCAGCTCTGGCCTGCTGTGCCCTCTCTGAGGGCAACTCTCACTGCTCTCCCCTCTGCTCCATCGGCTGCAGCCACACTACCCCAGGCAGGCCCCCGGCTCAGGGCTTTAGGATTTTACTGCTCCCTCTGCCTGGAACAATCCTCCCTCAGAGGATTCTCACCTCTGTCTTTGCTACAGTATCTCCTCGTTAGTGAGGACTTCCCTGACCACATTATACAAAATCTCCACTCCCTTATGCCACTCTAGCATTCCTTCTCTGCTTTCTCTCTCCACATAGCTCTTGCCAGCAGCTGACATGCCGTGTATTTTTCTTATTTATTTGTCAGGCTGCCTCTTCCAACTAGAATGTAAGGTCCCTGAGGGCACGGATTTTTGTTTTGCTTACCACTGTATCCACAGCTAATGTATCACTGCCTGGCACAGAGCAGGCACTCAGTGAACATTTGTTGAATGAATGGATGATGGTGTGAGAGTGAAACCCAAGTCTGTCTGATTCCAAAGCTCCTCCTACTATAACTACACAAAATGCCTAGCCAGGGTACAGCACACAGTAGGTGTTCAATAAAAATTCCCTCCCCCTTCCTCTCACAATGTTCTTGGAATCCATAACAAAAATTTCATAGTTATATATTGCCTTGATTATGCTCGATGATGCCATGTGTCTGCCTTATCTCTATAACTAGGTAAAAAGTCCCTTGGGCCTCTTCCTTATAATCACCACAGTAATAATCGTATACCTGATACTAGGCACTGTTCTAAATGCTTTATATGCATTATCTCATTTAATCTCCATAACAACCCTATGAGGTAGTGTACTAACACTATCCTCATTTTAATGAGGCTCAGAGTAACTAGGTCACTTGCCAAAGATCACAGCTAATACGAAGCTGTGTCTTGTACTATTTGGTCCTATCACAGGCCTGGTTACTCTCATGACATGGGGACAGAGAAAGTCTGACCAGCCACTAAAGCACCAGAAAAAGAGCCAAATGAGGGTTGCCCGTACACTTACCAAGTCCCGAATATGCATCACCATAATGAAGAGTTTATTGTTTTTATAGGAGATGGACAGCTTCACCTCCCCTCCTACCTTCCCGATGGGCCGGGCCCATGAGCCATCTGTAGGGACAAAGAAAAGTGAGAAAGCTCATGAGGTCAGCCATGTCCCTCTCTAGGGGCAGGCAGATGTTTCTAGTTTCCTTCTGACCCTTCCCGCTCCCCGCCCCCCGACCCTGGCTTCATGTCCAATTTATTCAGAGACTGGGGCTTCCTGGCACCCCCTGGGGGATCTGCATAAGAGGAGTCCATGAACATGATGTGGCATTGGGTCGGGATGGGTCTATCCAATTTGAAAGTGTAATCACCAACTGAATATCCAAGCCCTGGGGAACCTGGCCAAGGAGATATGCACCCCACAGCCTGAGTGGGAAACCTTATTCCCTAGCCAGTAAGGAAAGGAACTGGAGACAAGGAAAAAGATCTGCGGAGAGGTGGGGGCAGGAGAAGTCACCCATAGGAGTGGTCCATTGGGGCTGGCAGAGATGTCACAGAGGAGGCACTGTACCTGAGGATTTGGGAGCTGGGCTGGCACCTATAGCCTTCTCATCCCGGGGCAGGGGGTGGAAGAAGGTATACACCAAATCACACTGGAATGAACCAGAAGACGGGGTCATTATTCAATAAGACAATGGCACACTAAAAAATATGTGTGTGTGTGGTGGTGGTGGGGTTCTTCCAGATGAAAAGAGACATAAAATGTAACAACCAAATGTGCAATTCTTGTTTGCCTCCTGGCTCAAACAAACCGACTGTAAAAAGACATCTCAGGGACAAGAGGGGATCTTTGAATATGGAATATGTATTGGGTGAAATAATGTCACTGTGATGATGTGAGAATATATCCTTATGTTTTAGAGATGCACAGTGAGTATTTAGGGGTAGAATGTCATGGTGTCTGTAATTTAAAATACCTCATAAAAAATAGATGATCAGAACTGTTAAGGTGAAAGATATATGGGCACTTGTTATATTGTTCTACTTTTCTGTAGGTATGAAAAAAAAAGAACAAATAAAACTAGGTCACACCAGGTCACAAGCAGTTTGTTCTCTCCCACTGCATACACAGACAGACAGACAGAGAGACAAACAGAGAGACACACACACACACACACACACACACACACACACAGCCGTCAAGCACAGAGAAAAGCTTGAGCCAAGCTTGGACACAGACCATGAATCCCACTCGTGAGAATGTTTCCTAACTAATTTGAAAAACAAAACGCCTAAATGTGTTCAAATACCCACTTTAGCATTAATACTGGGAAAAAAATGGACCTAATTTACAATGTCTTTTAAGAAGCAAATGGTAAAGGAAGTTATGGTATTGTAAGTTACTGTACTACTAATTTAATACAGATATTTAAAGTTCTGGCATATGCTTACCATAGACGCTAACTAGAAAAAAAACCCATCAAATTATATTTAAGCTATGAGGACTGTTGTTGTTAGGTGCCATTAAGTGGATTTTCGACTTACAGTGACCCAGTGTGACAGAGTAGAACTGCCCCATAGAGTCTTCCAGGCTGCAATCTCCAGGCGTTTCTCCCAGGAAGCTGCTGGGTGGGTTCCAACTGCCAGCCTTCTGGTTAGCAGCCAAGCTCTTAACCATTGCGCCACCAGGGCTCCTTAGGACTACTGTAAAAGTCACATTTGCATGTGGACAAATATAAAGGAATCGTGGAAAACAGAGGTAGATGATTTAGTTAGGCTGATGGGATTCCTGATGACTAAATTGTTTTTATGCCCATTACAGTATCACTTGTTAAAACATATCTAAGTGGATACACGCTCACACTCAATCTGTTCAAAATTCCTTTTCCTCAGGTTCTGATCATTCTAATCCCTTTGGGATGGCATCTCTCCTTGTGACTGGCTGCATGGAAGTTTCCATGTTATGAACTGAATTGTGTCCCCAAAATATATGTCCCCAACCTCTATGCCTGTGGTTATAATCCCATTTGGGAATGAGTTTTCTTTTTTTTATGTTAATGAGTCAGGATTAGTGTAGGGCACATTTTAAGTCAGTATCTTTTGAGATATAAAACAGATTAAACAAGCAAGTAAGTAAGCAGAGATGGGGGGAGAGAGATGTGAAGCCACATGAGATGTCAAGTCACGTGAAGATCGACCAGGAGCAGAAGCTCAGAAGGGACAAGGACCTTCCTCCAGAGCCGACAGAGAGAGAAAGCCTTTCTCTAGAGTCGGCACCCTGAATTCAGACTTCTAATCTCCTAAAAAACCGTAAGAAAATAAATTTCTGTGTGTTAAAGCCACCCACTTGTGGTATTTCTGTTACAACAGCACTAGACGGCTAAGACACCAAGGAACTCTAAAGAACTACAAGGAACGCTAAGGAAATCCTGGGGCTACTGACAAGGAAGGCCTACCCCCCACAGCCATGCCCTGAATTTGGACTTCTAGCCTACTAAACTGTGAGAAAATAAATTTCTGTGTGCTATAGCCCGCATCTGTGGTATTTCTGTTACAGCAACACTGGGTAACTAGGACAGTGCTCAGGATCTCTGTGAGGCTGGAACCACTGACCTACCCCTTCTCTTCATCTTCCTCTCAGAGTTCAGAGCACTGGTCATTTCACCAGCAAAAACAGAAGAGCCAGTCCCCCTTCCCTGATTCCCAGCAGGCTGGGACCCTTCCGCTCCCCGCACCCTCCACACCAGTGACCAGGATAGCCAGAAAGGAGGAGAGTGGAACCCACCTCGGCCACCTCAGGGACTGCGTGGATCAAGTGCCAAATGTAGCCGTTTAACTCCTCCCTCCGTCGCTCAGCCACAGCCTCTCCCCAGGAGCGGCCAATCACAAAGCGACTAGGGAAGCTGGGTGGCGAGGTGGGCAGTGGTGATGCAGGAGGGCAAAGATGGGGAAAGAAAATTAGGAGACAACAAGCTTTTTTCAAATGTCATTTGCTGTTTCAGTCACCTGACCCACATTTTCCAACGGCCTCCCTTCCCGGAGACCGTTACCCCACCTCTCCATTCCCCCTGCCCCAGCTCCCCAAGACTGTGCCAATGACACATGTGCTCAGCATCTCACACCAGACAAGAAAACCAAACTGTTCCACAGAGTCCTGTGGCTCCCTGGGAGTGCCTCGGGGGCTTCACAGCTCCTTAATTTTTCAATCAGATTGTCTCCAACCAATGTAAAAACTCATTTGAAAAATAGTTTTACTCTTTAAACAATTAGAAACTTTGAAACATAGTCACATTCAGTCAATCCCCCTGCCTTTGGACTAGTTTGCTTTCCTTCTGGCAGGTGGGCCCAAGCTTATTTTCAAGGCTGTAGTAAGACCTCTAAGGAGGCCTGGCTGCCCAGTGTTTAGGCACTTGGCTGCTAACCGAAAGGTCAGTGGCTGGAACCTACCAGTTGCTCCGCAGGAGAAAGATGTAGCAGTCTGCTTCCTTAAAGATTACAGCCTTGGAAGCCCTATAGGGCAGTTCTACTTTGTCCTACAGGGTCACTATAAGTCAGAATCGACTCAATGGGCAATGGACTTAGTAAGACCTCTTGAGGGTGTCAGGAGATCTTGGCCAGCAAGGGGAGCACATCTCACCAAACTCATTACCAGGCCAAGTAAAGCAGCTAGAGCTTTGAAAGAGTGATTGGCACCCCCATGCAGTCCTGCCCACCCCCACCCCATCTCCCTCCCCAGCACTACTCTGTGAGAGTAAAGGGGTGCTACCTGGGTAAGAGGGAAGAAGGGAAGAGCAGCCGCAGCTTATTGTGTAATTCCTGGAACTCCTCAAACGTCCGCTGGATGTAAGTGGCCTCGTGAACATTCTCTCGCATCACCTTTACCACGTATATCTACAAAGCCCCAGATTTAGGGTATAACTGCCCACCCCTCTGCACCCAAGGAAGGGAGCAGGTAAGGGAACAGTGTGTGTGTGAAGGGTTCATTTTCTAGGGAAGAAGACAAGAGTGCCTCCAATGGAGATGAATGGTTTCTACAACAGGAATCTGAAAGCCAAGTTTTCCTGCACATGTTTCAAAGGGAATCACCATCCAATTCAGCCCCCTGATTCTAGGTAGGCCACCTGAGCAAGTGACAGGGAAGTAGTCTGGGAGCACTTCCAGGGAGGATGCTCAGACAACTCCAGTGCCCACCGCATGGAGTGTGAAGAATAGTCAGAACTCCGATAAGCTGGGGTCAGTGGGGAGCACGACAGAGTAGGATTGGAGAAGACACTCACATAGCCCTTGCTGGGGTGGAAGACCTTCTCATGGCGGCAGAGAAAAACATCAGTGATGCGGCCCGAGCTCTTGAGGGTGTGTGTCCGGGGGGCAAAGGAAAGAGTCAGCCGGTCATCTGAGCCCGTGAACTTCATCTGAGCCAGGTTATGGATGAAGAAATTGAGCTTTGTGGCTACACTTCCCAGACTGGACTCAATCAACCTGTTGGTTCAAGAGGATGGGAAGAACAGGATGTAGCCATGGACCCAAGTCCCCAGTGCCTTGATACAGCTACCACAGATCAAATCCTTTTCATTATGAAATATCCTCATAGAGGGCATGACTGGCATGCAATTATCTACATGCGATTTACCTGTGTGAATCCTGGGGTCTTATCTCTCCTCGCGGCCCATGGTAGGAAGGAATTAGGGAACCCACTGTGTGGTGACCATGTAAATGTCTAAATATTGTTCTTAAACTGAATTCCAAGTTTGTTCAGTACAATGGAATCTCACCAAGGACTATTTAATCTACATATTTCAATTCAAAAGGGAGTTCTATGAGTTGGAATCGACTCAATGGCACACACCAACAACATAATCAGCTTGTAAAACAAAACATAAAAGTAACAAAAACAAGACAAACAAAAGGAGAGGTTCTACGTTAGACCCAACAGAGAAAATTTAGTTCACTAAGCTCCAAAAAGAGTGCATAATAAAATGGAGACATAATCTACATGGACAAAATTACAGGCATTAATACACAGAAACATCCCTGGTCTTCAGACTAAAAGTTTTAGTTCCTAAAAACTGTCAAATATGGAAAAATCAAACCATGGGCTTCCATGTTTTTACAAGGGTGGTGGGCCGGATCCCAGAGAGCTAAAAACTATTACAAAGTCCATATTATACTTTGTCCCTTAGACACACAGTCTTCGGCTGGGATCTGGTAAGAATGGAAGTAAAAGGCAGACTGCAATACCTCTATATACAAAAGTTAGCACTAAAATGTACATGGGAAACTGAGGCAGAGAGGAGCAAAGTGATTTACCTAAGCCAGAAGCAAAGGTGGGACAACAGAGCCATGCTGTCAGCTTTAGGCTGCCATCTTAGCCTTTCCTATTCCCTAGTCCTGTTCTACCAATCAGGCAGCCTGGAAATTACTCGGGGTGGGCAGTGCTCCGTTTTGTACAGGGTATTACCTTGTGAAGTAGGTCGTGGCATTGGCCTCTGTGTCCTGAGGCCTCAAGGCATCATACACATACTTAAGGTCCTCCAGGTCTGAGAGCTCAGGGATCCCACAGGACAACATCTAGAAGGTGAGGAAAGAAGGAGAAATAGTATCTGTAATAACAAGGAAACCTCGCTTCTTCCCCACCATAAGGCAAGATTTTCTATAGCTAAGCTCCCTGACCCTTCTAGAGGGTGGCAGTAGGCAGATCCTGTGGGCAGTGGCTAGAGGGTCATAGGGGTTGGGGGCTAGAGAAGGGAGTCCGACTCTTGCACAGAGACCACTGTCCCCAGGTACCCTAGGTTCCTGCCTTTATCTGGGGCAGGCAGGTGCTCAGTTGGGGCTTAGAGAAGTGGACCTCCAGAAATCCTTTGAAGCAAGACAGGGGAGTCTTACAGATGGTGCCAGATGGTAAGAAGGAGGGGTTCAGCCAAGGATGGAGCTCCTCACCAGGCCCAGAAGGTTGAGGAAGAGGTGGGTGTGCTTGCGGATGAGGTTGTAGGCTTGGCAGCAAAGGTCAACAAAGTCATGGAAGCGGCTGGAAGGTTTGTCACCCCCGTTGATGACATACGCCATGTCCGAGGTGAAGACAAAGGGGGCACGGTCCCTGGGCCAAGGGGAACATATAGATAGAAGGTCAACATGGAGGAGGAAGGCTCCCTTGTGGACTGCATCAGGGGATGGCATCCCTCATCCCTCCTATGGGCCTGGATAGATAGGGCTCTCTCTAACTTTTTTCTCCTTCCCCTACCTTAATCTTAAAAGATCACAAGTCAGTGGCATCACTAGGAGGGTGTGGGGGGTGTGGGCCACACTGGGTGATACTGTCAGAGGGGGTGATGTCAAAATGTCTGTCGATAAAATTTTTGTGCATTGTTTCAACAGAAATTCATTATGTTTTATAAAAATATCCCTGTAGTTAGTAAAAACAACAAAAAATTTTTTCGTAAGCCCAACTTACATGTATCAGTATACCCACAAGCCTAAAACTCTATGCTAATTTACTTTTTAAACCTTCTAATGCACTCCAGTCAGAGCTGTCATTACTACCCAACTACAACGATACTTCAAATCACGTGGTTTCGTCTGCATGCGCTGCAAGCGTGCGCTGTTGTTCTCATTGCTGCCAGTGTCTCTATAGTCACTGATTTTGTCAAACTTTCTGGTGTTTTAGCTACGATATTGTGGTAATTAGCACGGGGGGTGACATCATGAGTTACAGCACTGGGTGACACCAACCCTAGTGACATCACTGCCACCAGTAACAGCTATTCCACATCTTTCTCTGGTTCTCTGTCTGTGAGCAATCAATATTTTTTCCTGACTATCTAATCATGTTCTCTTTTACTGAAGTTTGGGCTCATTTTCCTTTGCTCAGCCTCAGGAGGGAGGGAGAACAGTTGGTCCCCATCTTCTTCTGCATGGCCCTATAAAGACTTGGCCACTTATCCAAAGCTGGTCAGCTCAGAGTCCACGCTCAGAGGCCCACTTATCGTGGGCTGTTTTCCAGCTCTGAACCATTTCTGCTGACCTCCCTGACCTATACACTGTACCCACATATCCTGGATTCTGGAGACCACTTACCGCTTGATGTTGCCAAACATCTGGGCATGGCCCAAGAAGCGGCCAAAATCTATGTGGAACATGTGGCCAGTGGTCTTCAGCATAATGTTGTCATTGTGTCGGTCACAGATGCCCAAGACGTAAGTGGCCACGCAGCAGCCTGCGCAGGAGTAGATGAAGTTCTCCACAGCCTGGAAGGAGTGAAGGCAGATGGAAGGAGAGGACACAACACTCGCCTGGATGGGCTCCAGGAGGCACAGCCAGGCTGAGTTCAGCCTCCCTCTCCTGTGAGCTCCAAAAGCACCTTGCATCAGCCTGTCCAGCCCTCATCACATACTAACATACACACTCACACATGTAGGAACGTCTACCATATCTTATGCAGTATAAGGAGATGGAAGGCATATATTATGTCTACCTCCACCACCCTTTCTGAATTTCTTCTCCTTTGTCCTTCTTTCTCCTATGGAGACTGGTTGAAAAGAGTGGATTAATCTGGGGGCACTGACTTGACAGGCCCAGACTGAGGAGAGTACTAGATGGGGAGACTGAAGTGCACAGCATTCCCAACTGGGCCTGAGGATCTTAACTCAAGCACCGAGACTGTGCAAGATGAAAGTAATAATAGTAGTCATTTGACAAATGGTATAACTTTTTGTATTGTGATAAATATATACACAGCAAAATGTGACATTTCAACAATTTTCACATGCACAGTTCAGTGGCATTAATTATGTTGTTATTCAACCATCACCCTTATTCATTCCAAAATTATACCATCACCCTTAACAGAAGCTCAGTGTCCCCTAGGCAGTGAGTCCTCCTTTCCTTCTCCCTCCCTCCCATCCCTAGTAACCACTAATAAACTTTGGTCTCTATACACGTGTCTATTCTAGATAGCTCATGTAAGTGCCCTTTTGTGACTAACTTATTTCACTCGGCATAATGTTTTCAAGGTTCATCCACGTTGCAGTATGTATCAGAACTTTACTTCTCTTTAAGCCTGAGTAACATTCACAAATGGTAATTTACATGTGCTAGTGTACTGCAGTAGGTATTTGACTCTTGTCAGCTAAATCTACTCTCCCAGCTTGATCAGATGGGTATTATAATCCCGATTTTACAGATGAAGAAACTGAAGCTCAGAGAGATTAAGTAATTTGCCCAGAGCACACAGCCAGTCAATCCGTGAGCTGGGATTTGAACCCAGGCTTGTTTGATTCCAAACCTTGTGCTGCTCCTCCTAGACAATGTTTGATGCAATCCCTCATGCTGGTATAAGACTTGATAGTTTCAAATACTTTCACTGGACAATAGCATCAAGAATCCAGAAATGAATGCATCCATCTCTGGGCAACTGATTTTTGACGAGGAGTCAAAGTCCATTCAATGGGGAAGAAACAGTCTCTTTAACAAATGGTACTGGCAAAATTGGGTATCCACGTGCAGAAGAATAAAACAGGACCTATACCTCACACCATACACAAAAATCAACTCAAAATGAACCAAAGGTTTAAATGTTAAAGCTAAAACTATAAAGCTCTTGGAAGAAAACATAGGGACAAAACTATGGGACCCAATTTAAAAAATAAAATAAATTACCAAACACAACTATTAATCCATGAACAGGAGAAGTCAAACTAGACAACTGGAACCTCCTAAAAATTAACCACTTACGCTCATCAAAAGAGTAAAAAGCGAACCATCACACTGGAAAAAAATCTTTGGGAATGACATATCTGACAAGGGTCTAATCTCAATAAAATATACAGAAAACTTCAACAAGTCAACGAAAAAAGACTAACAATCCAATTTAAAAATGGGCAAAGGACATGAACAGATACTTCACCAAAGAGGACACTCAACTGGCCAACAGAACACATGAAAAGATGCTTGCGATCATAAGCCATTAGAGAGATGCAAATCAAAACTACAATGAGACACCATCTTACCACTGCAAAAATGGCACTTAAAAAAAAAAAAAAAACAGAAAACACAAATGCTGGCGAGGCTGTGGAGAGACTGGAACCCTTATCCACTGCTGGTAGGATTGTAAAATGGTACAACCATTATGGAAAATGGTATGGGATTTCTCAAAAAACTAGAAATGGAAATATTTTATGATCCAGCTATCCCACTGTTAGGCATATACCTTAGAGATCGAATATTAAAGACACAATCAGACATATGCACATCTATGTTCACTGCAGCATTATTCACAATAGCAAAAAGCTGGAAACAACCTAAGTGCCTGTCGATGGATGAATGGCTAAACAAAATGTGGTACATATGTACAATGGACGACTATGTAGCTATAAAGAATAACGATGAGTTCTAAAAATATATTATAACGTGGATGAAACTGGAGGACATTATGCTGAGTGAAGTAAGTCAATCACAAAAGGACAAATATTACATGATCTCACTATTATAAAAAGATAAGAATAGGTATATATACTGAAACCAGTGTTCACTGGTGGTTACCAGGGATAGGTGGGGAGCAGGGATTTCACTCTCTGGATAGTAGACACTTGTTATTTTGGGGGATGGGAAATATAACACCAAACGTGGGTGAAGTGCACACAGCCTGACCAACGTAAATGACATCACTAAGAAGTACACAAGGAAAAAGGACTTTTTGGTAAATGCTAGGACATACACAACCATGCAACAACAACTTAATAACAGGAGTGTGGACACATGTATGTATGTATGCATCCAAGAGCGTAGGTGTGTATATGTGTGTATATAGGTGAGATATCTAGATATACCTACATGAAAGTGTATATATACATAAGTATATGCATCCATGTATATTCATATATACAATAAAGCACACAGGGAGCACAAACATGGGTACTTATTAAACACCTCATGGGATTGGTTTACAGGCTCTGAAGGCTTAGGACCATAGTCTCATGCGACAACTCAGTCAGTTGGCATAATACAGTAAGTAAAATTTACATTCTACATCCTAGCTGGATTAGTAGCAGCTAGGGTCTTAAAAGCTTGCAAGCTGCCATCTAAGATACAACTATTGGTCTCTATGCATCTGTAGTAAAAAAGATTGAAAGAAACCAAAGACTCAGAAGAAACCAGTCCACAGAACTAACAGTCTACATGAATCACAACCTCATCTACCCTGAGACCAGAAGAAATCTGGTGCCTCACTACCACTACCATCCATTCTGATCAGGAACACAGTAAATGGATCCTGATAAAATGGGAACAAAATGTGGAACAGGACTCAAATTCTTTAAATGTCCCGACTTACTGGACCAGTTGAGAGTGGAGAACCACCCGAGACTATCGCCCTGAGGTACTCTTTAAAACTTGAACAAAACTACTGCATGAGGTTATCTTTTAGCTAACTAACAAACTGGCTTGTAAAATAAACAATATCACCCATAAGTACCGTGCTGGTTTAAAAAATCATCTATGTGAGACCAAACAGTCAACACTTACTCTAAAGCAAAGACAAGAAAGCAAGGGGGCAGGAAGATTAGATTACTGGAAATGGAACAACTAGAATAGAAATAATGAGAAAGTTGCACACTGTGTAAAATGTAACCAATGTCACTGAACAAACTGTGTATAAATTGTTAAATGGGAACTTAACTTGCTGTGTAAACTTTCAGTGAAAACACAAATTTTTTTTTTTTTTTTAAAAGTGCATTCATTGATGTCACTTTTCATCACAACTACCCTGGGAAGTAGGCATGGCTCATTCACTAATTCTTTCAACAAACATTTACTGACCCTGCTCAGAATTCTCCCACCCTTCCCCTTGCCCCAGATAAAACTCCCATTCGCAGAGTTCTTGATAACAGCTAACTGCTAATTAAAGTCACTTCACTCCGAAGAAGGGCTGAGGCAGCTTAACACTTCTGGGGAGTGTTTTACACTTGAAAATCAGACAACTCTAGTTGCTAAAATGTGTTAGAGATATTTTTGAGTTTAACGTAGGGGGAGAGGGATCCACCTTATCTAGTCTGGTTAACATCTGTCCAGGAAGTAAAAATACATGGAATCAGCACTACAATGCACTTTGTGAGGTTTTTAGAATTCTCAAGAACTCGAGAAAGTCTCATAGCAGAGGGCAATAGCTGCCACAGCCAACAAGGAATGTAAAAAATTGGGAATGAGAGAAAGCTTCCCAGATGTAGAACACCTGCCCTCTTTCTCTCCACAAATTTCCATCCGTCCTTCAAGCACCCTCCTTGAATTTCACGCTGTTCCCAGCCCCTTCCAGCTCAAACTGACTTCTGCTCCTTCTCTGAGCCCCTACAAATCCACTGCCACCACCATCTACTCAGTGCTTAGTCTACACTCCCCCAGGGTTTGTTTGTCACCATGGAGGTGGATCCCAACTCTTGGTGACCCCATGCACAACGGATCAAAATGCTGCCAGGTCCTGCACCATCCTCATGATGAGTTGCAGATCAGTTCACTGTGATCCATAGGGCTTTCACTGGCTGATTTCTGGAAGTACATTGCCGAGCCTTTCTTCCTAGTCTGTCTTTGTCTGGAAGCTCTGCTGAAACCTGTTCAGCATCATAGCAACACGCAAGCCTCCACTGACAGATGGGTGGTGGCTGTGCATGAGGTGTATTGGCTGGGAATCAAACCTGGGTCTCCTGCATGGAGGGTGAGAATTCTACCACTGAACTATCACCTATACCCATCCCCCATGGTTTAGGGGTCTTATATCCCAAGTGATTATAAGCCCCTCTGCAGGCTTCCTGGCTGCTCCAGAAGGCCTATAAAACCAGCCGCACACAGGAGCCCTCCTCCACCCCCACCCTGCTGCTTGTCATATTACAACTGGATGATCAATCCACAGGAAACTAAGAATGGAAAGTCTATAAAGATATCACGGAATTCACCTTCTGGAAGACAAAGATGATTTCTATGAAAGGGCAATACATATATGAATGAAAAGAAACTGCTCATCAAGTAATATAGCCCACCAACTCCCATTCCTGACCTCACCTCCATCAGATTGTTTTCCTCTCTCAGATATTCCTTCTTCCTTAAATCCATCCTATCTGGGCTCCTAAAATAGCTGTATGCCTGTGGGAAAATGACTTGGTGCTTATCACCTCACTAAATTATGCCAGGTGTTAGCTTCCTACTGACAAGAAGTCTCATCGTATAAAGGGACGCTCTCCTGATTTAGGGGCTTCACTTGCAGGATGCAGGAGAACCTCTCTGATGAGTAGCTGGACAAGAGAAAAACATTTCTAGTTCTTTTCTCCTGGAAGTCACCACAGGGAACTAGCAGCATTTTGCCAGTGGAAGAAGCTATCTTTCTGAGACCGCCATTAAACATCTGTAGACTGTTAAAGAGTTGGCAGGGCCTTAGCAATTGTTCAATCCCCTCACCTTATAGATGAGGGAACTGAGACTCAAAGAAGTTAACTGATTTGCCCAAACATTACAGCAGGCAGGTAATGTGACAATCTTAACTCAACTCTTTCTATTATACTATGCGTGTTTTCCCCTGATGAGATTGTTGGGGGGTGGTTTTCTTTATGCCTGGGTATGCCAATATAACACACCTCCACAAAAAGCCCCTCTACTCTTGGAGAGAAGTAATAGCAATTCTTCCCCGTCGCCTCCATGTATTATTTATCTTCCATATATTTTTCAGGCATTAAACAACCATCATGCAGCAGCACTGTGCTAGGTATTAGAATTATGATTACTTCCTACCAACGTAACAAGCGTCATAACAAATGTGATGGATGTAAGTAATAAGAACACACACAGAGACACTAACTCTGCCCTGGGGTATTAAAGAAGGGGGTAGGTTTCAAGGGATGGGGAAGGGAGAAATGGCGTTCCAGGCAAAGGGAATACCATTGTCTAAGAGCATCGAGGGAAATGCAAGCAACCCTCCGAGCCAGAGCACAAGTTAGCATAAGATGGGAAAGGGCAGTGGATAAGACTGCAGGGGTAGACAAGGCTGGATCATAAAAGGCTGTGCATGCAGTGCTAAGGAGGCTGGACTTCTCTTTAGGACATAGGGAGCTACTGAAGAACTTAGAGCAAAGGAGTGACGTGGGCAGGTTTGCACTTTATAAAAAAAAACAACAACTCAGGAAACCACGCAGAGGATGCAGCCGAAGGAGGAGAGGCCATTCCAGTGGTTCAGTAGACAGCGAATAGCTGAACTAAAGCGTCGGTAAGGAAATGGAAGGAAGAGGACAGAGTTGGGTGATATCAGGGAAGAAGAATCAATGGGGCATGGCTCGGCAGGGGGTGAGGCAGGAGAAAGCATCATGAAAACTCAAGTGTCTATGACTTGGGTGACTGAATGGAGAGCATCACGCCATTTAATGATAGGAAACACACAAAAAGCAGGTTTCAAGAGGCGAAGGAGAGACAGAAAATTTGGTTTTGCCCATACTGAGTTGGAGGCATTGGTGAAACACGAGTGGACAAGTGCGACAAGCAGGTGGCTAAGAGTATGAAGCTGAAGGGAGGGAAGAGAGCTAGAGGAATGGCTTTGGAAGTCATCAGCATACAGATGGTTGTTACAGTAATGAGCGAGGATGAGCCGACACAAGAAGAATGCAAAGAGAGAGCACAGCAGGCCAGGAATTAAACTCTGGGGAATGCAAACATTTAAGACCATTTAAGATCATCTAATTACATGTCCGGAGCCCTGGTGGCGCAGTGGTTAAAAGCTCGGCTGCTAAGCCAAAGGTCAGCAGTTGAAATCCACTGGCTGTTCCTTGGAAACCCTATGGGGCAGTTCTACCCTGTCCTATAGGGTCACTAGGAGTCAGAATTGATTCGACAGCAATGGGTTTGGTTTGTTTAATTACATGTTCACTAAACAACATTCTGATTATAATTTGGCTTCCCATGTAGGTTTTTCCTCAGGGATAAAATGCATTGATTAATATAAAATTAGTATTTGGATCCCCTTGGAAGTTAAATTTATATAAATCAGCATTCTGGCTTATAGTCAGTCTCTTATAGGTTTGGTTACTGTGATTTGTTCCCTCCTCCCCTACACCTAATTATCCCAGGGACTAGCCCCGTGAAGCTGTGGACCAGCCCTGGACCATAGCAGGCCACAAAGTCCTATCACCTAGTAAAGTCCCACCTGAGGAATAAGCCAGCCTCCTTTCTATCATCTCTGTCTCATACTGAACCCCAGTCCTAGCTTCGAGTTATAGCCTTGCCACAAACCAGCTCCATGAGGAGCAACTAAGTGAATCTTAGTTCACATCTACGAAAAGAGGAATTGGACTAAAATGAACTCCGACGTCTCTCCCAACAAACTCTTATTCTATACGTACCACTGAGCCTCTGAGAGCCCAGCAGGAATTGAACGGATGCATGATTAGGAGGGTTCTGAAAAGTTGGCTCCCCTCCTTCAAAACTCTCTCTTCCAGGAAGGTCCCTGGGTGGCACAAACTCGGCTGGTAGCCAAAAGGTTGGCCCAGTTGGAACGCACACAGCATCACGGAGGAAGAAACGGGCCTATGGATCTGCTTCTGTAAAGACTACAGCCAAGAAAACCCTATGGAGTAGTTCAACTCTGTAACACGTGGGGTGTCCTAAGCCACAAATCCTCAACAAAAACAAAGTTAACAACAAAACTGGATCTGCCAGGGAAACTCAATTTTTTGTTAATGAGGCCGTATCAATGCAGGGTGCATCCTGACCCTAATCACTTTTGAGATGTAAGAAGAGCAGGTTAGACACAGAAGGAAGCAAAAACAAACACAGATGCAATGTGAAGACTGTCAAGAAACTGAGGAATTCTGGGGCTACAGAGGCCGAAGGTCCACGAGGACCTTCCCTGAGAGCCTACAGAGAGAGCTCTCCCCTACAACCCGTACCCTGAGCATGGACTTCTAGCCTCCTAACCAGGAGAAAATCAATTTCTGTTTTTAAAGTCACCCGCTTGTGGTATATGTTACAGCAACCAGGAAAGCACGTCGATAGCCAAGTGCCAGTCAGGCACACACACCCCAGCCCCCGGGCCTACCTTCTCATACTCATCCCCAGGGTTGTGCTTCTGCAGCCAGTCGGCCAGGGGCCGGTCCTTGAAGGAGCCCGTCACCCCGTGCTCCACCTGGATCTTGCGCAGGGTCTCGGCGTTGGGGATCATCTCCACCATCCCTGAGAGAGGAGGAATCAGGATCACCCTCCAGAGCAGAGTGAAGGGGACCGTGGGGAGTGGACTGCGAGGCTCTGCAGGAAGCTCCCCTATGAATCAAGCTGGAGGGCAAGTGGACTAAGTCTGACAATAGGGGCACGAAACGGGGGAAAGGATAACGGTGGAAAGGAAGGGCATTCCCCAAGTCTCATATTCCATCCTGTGACCTGCTGGTTTTCCAGTTCATAATTACTGCTCCTTTTATATTCTCAAATTTTATAATGGAAAATTTCAGATATATGTAAGAACAGAGAAAACTGTATCATGAATTCACATGAAGCATTACCCACCTTCCAAAGTTATCAACAGTTTGCGAATTTTGTTTCATCTAGTTCATTCACCCAACCCTGCTATTTTTTTTTCCCCCTTTTTCCTGGCTAGAGTATTTTAAAGCAAATTCCAGACATGTTATTTCACTCATAAATACTTTAAGTATATAAGTAACACGGACATACCACCATGTCATCGTCATATCGAAAAAGTTCGCACGCATTCCTGAAAATGATCTAATACCCAATCCACATTCAAATGTCCCCAGTTGTCTCAAAAACGTCTTTTTAAAGTTAGTTTGAATCAGGAGCCAAGCAAAGTCTATATAATACGTTTGGCTGTTATGTCTCCAAGTCTATTTTATCTTCTAAATCTCTCCCTTCCTTCTTTTTTCTGCCATTTCACAGCCGTTAATGAAACAATCTCCTTTTCATCTTCCCAGAGACATTTAGAGTTCATCTTGGGGAACAGGCAGAGGGCAGTAAGCAAAGGGGCCCCCTCCCTACCAGCCACCTCTTCACCCTCCTTCTCCCAGCTGACCTCTGCCCCGGCCGGTGGAGAAGCAGCGGAATATAACCATGCGCATGTCCAGCCCCTCCTGGACCCAGATCTTGCTCATGATGCGAATCATCTGCAGGGTTAGCATGTCTTGGCGAAGGTCATCCCCACACTAGATAGAGGAAGAGTGAGGCCTCAGGGCTGGATGCGCCAGAGACTGTCTCCACCACCTCCCCGCCCCCCCCAGCTCCCAGGTGGGCCCGCTGGGCCCAAATGACAGTGACAAGGAGGGACAACCCTGTCTTCCCACCTCGCACCTCTGAGCTGCTCACTCAGCTCACACAGGCTCAAAGGAGCAGCGATGGTTCAACAGCCTTCACACTGTGCCCCAGGCGGTGTCCCACCCTCCCCTCCACTCTACCCTCCCACCTGAATTGGATTCACTCAGCTGCTAACCAAGAGGTCAGCAGTTCAAACCCGCCAGCTGCTCCACAGGAGAAAGATGTGGCAGTCAGCTCCCATAAAGACTACAGCCTTGGAAACCCTATAGGGCGGTTCTATCCCATCCAATAGGGTCACACTTAGAGTCAGAATCGACTCAACAGCAACAGATTTTTTTTAACAGATCCTCTTCCTCATGCAGCCCTCCCTGACGATCAGCGCCCCCACTCCCACCCCGTCCCCCCCGGATTTGGAACTTACACACAGCAAATACATAGTTTAAGTTACTAAATCATTTTGTCTTCTCCACCAGATTATATGCTCTGAGACTATCACTTACTTCTCAGAATTGTGGATATACTGGAGTCAGAAGGGAGCTTAGGGTTTATCTAGACCAACCTATACCTGATGTATTAATTTCCTCTTTAACATCCCTGCCACATGGTCAGTCAGCCTCTGCTTGAATAATCCCAGGAACAAGCAGATCACCATCTTGCCTATTCCACTGTTGGACAGCTCCACCTCCTAGAAAGGGCTTCCACAGACTGGGCTGTCAGTTACTGTCCCTAGCCCTCAGGGCCGCTCAGAATTAGACTATTTCCTTTTTCACCTGATGGTCTTTCACAGACCAGAGAGGCAGCATGGAATAGTGGGAAGAGAATGGCCCAGGGCTGCTCCTGCCACCCCCCATGCTCCTTCCTACCCTTTTCTCACCCACCTCGGTCCCCCTGTCCTGAGTGAAAGATTCTCACCTTGAAGATGACACGGATGTTCTCACCCAGAGGGTCCATGTTCTGGAAGGAGAGCTTTAGGGGGACGGCATTGGAGTTGAAGTAGCAACAGTCCTGCCATGGCAAAGAGGGCAGCGATGAGGGTGAGGGGGGGAAAATGACCTCTCCCCACCTTGGACCAGATGCCACCTGCCTTCCTGCTGCTGGTCAGCCAAGACCTGCTCACTGCTTCCTCCAGGTTTCTCAGGCACCTGACATCCAGGTTCAGTTTGTTACGACCTCAACCCCGGCCCCTAATCTCTCATCCCTCCAGGGCATTCTGCACACAACTTAATGTTGGTGACTTATGTGTGTCACACCACCCTCCCTAGGCTTCAGTTTATTGCTCGGTGAAATGGCCTCACAGTGATACCAACTACATGGAGCTCCGGAGATAAAGCACTGAGACTGTGCCAGGCACAGAGACAGTGCTTCATAAATGAGAGATGACAGCTGCCATCACCATCACCATCCCTGACTGCATCTCCAATCCAAGTCCTCCACCCCACACAGCTGTTGGGCAAAGTCCATGCACCTAGGGGTAGGAGAAGGCCACGAACATGCCTTTCTTCCTTGTACCTCTCAATAACTAGGCGGGTCAAGGACGACCATGCTCTGCAGACCCCTCTGCACTCTGAGAGCCACAGGCCCACCGGTCACTCACCCTGGGCACGACACCCCTGACCAGCAGACTAGGGCTGAGCGGCAGACGGCATGAACCGTTGAGAGCAAAGAACTGCTTCACCTCCTCCAGGCCCGAGCGGAGGATCCCCTGGTTGGGGGAGAAGGGGAGCGGGGCTGAGGTGAGGGGCCATCAGCTTCGCTCACAACCAGGCCTCCCCCAGGAGCAGATGCTTGGTGGTGGCTGGCAGGAAGACCACCATCTGAGGAGGGTGGGCTAACTTCAAGAGGCCCTTAAGAAGGAAAACTACCCGACTCATGCCCCAGCCTGGGACAGTGCAGGGGAAGAAAGCCCAAGGACCTTTTGAGGTCCCACAGGTGACAAAACAGCATGAAGCAGGCTGCCATGAAATCAGGCAGGCTACATCTCAAGGGGAGCTGCTACTCAAGCTGTTGCCAGGGAAGCCAACAAGCTAAACTTTATTATGGAATCTCATTATTTTTAACTGTTGGCAACCAGGAACACTGCTGGCCCAAGAAACTACCTCTGTGCAAACAGATAAAGCTGCTGTCTTTGGGTGGCTGCAGTCCTGAGCCATGGCTCACAGCCTAGTGAACAAAGTATGGCTGGATTTCAGCCCTCACTTGCCCCACTCTGGTTGGGGACTCTTGTGCAGTGAACAACTTATAGAACTGTGCTCAGCCTTTACAGCAAACAGTTAAATAAAAATTTTAATACTTTACTAGCCAAACAAAATACACTCACAGGCTGTATCCAGCTTGCAGGCTATCAGTTTGTGGCTCGTAGTTTAGAGAAAGAGCTACTTCCTTCCAGCCCTGAATCAGAGATGGTTAAGGGCCGCCCTGCTGGTCAAGATGCCTGAGAGGTTAATGACCTGAGAGGCTGCAGAAGCTCGGGGTTGGAAATGGGCAGAGGTAGCCTTACCCCACTCACCTGCCGTGTAGACGGGGCGGCCTCCCGCACCTGCTGGGCCAGCTTGGCCAGGGTGTTGACGAGCCAGCACTGGCGGTTAAACTCCTCTCTCAGCCCCTTGCCACAGCAGCACAACAGGGCTGCCAGCAGATACTGGTAGCGGATGCTGAACTGGGAGTCCTTGAGGCCGTCCTTCAGCAACCTACAAGGCAGAGGGGAGTGGGGAGTCGGGACCCTCTAGGGATCATAGGCAAGGGTTGGCAGGAGGACCAAACCCAGGTCCAAAACCCACCCCAAATTTGGGAGGGAAAATACATTAAGTGCTTGGCTGCTAACTGAAAGGGTGGCAGTTCGAACCCACCCAGTGGCTCTGTGGGAGAAAGACCTGGTGACCTGCTCCCGTAAAGATTACAGCCAAGAAAACCCTATGGGACAGTTCTACTCGTCACATAGGGTCACAATGAATTGAAACTGACTCAACGGCACCCAGCAACAACAACATGCAGGTATAGAGGTGTTCATCTGTGCCCACATCCAAGTCCATGTCCACTCTGTCTTTAAGGAGAGGGGGCTCAAGGCACCTCTGTGCCTAGCTTCCCCTTTATATTTTTGCCAGGGGTGGGTGAAGGGGAGGGGCAGGGATGATCCTCACTGTGCCGCACTGGGATGAACTGAGACCCCCTGAGGAAAAGATCCAGCTCAAGGCAACAGAGTAAGTCAGCAGCATTCTGGAGCCCCAACGACTCAGCCCTCACCCTCGCAGGTCGTGGAGCGAAACACTCCCACGTGAACCCACACATCTACCTCCCACCTTTCCACACACAGCTTTACCAGAAGAAGTAGTGAGTCACTCTCAAGTCAGAGACCGCTCGCTTCAGGAGGAAGCGCACCAAGGGGCTGTCCAGGTAGCACTCATACTTGAGGGCCTGTATAGGGGAAAGGGAGGAGGCGAACATGAGGCTTTGTTAACTGCCCCCAACCTACACCTACTACTAGCCCACTGGGGACCCCAGGTTCTCAGGGGCAGACTGCAGCCTGACTTGGGGTCTTGGGGTTGGACCATCAGAACTGGACGGCAGGCCAGTCTACTGACCTGCACCAGCTGGGGCAAGTAGTCCAGCAGCTCGGCATCTGAGAGTGAGCTGATCCACTGGACAGCCATACGTCGCACCTCTTGGTCCGGGAAGCTGCAAAACAGAGCCCAGGCCCTGACACCCAGCTGCAGGCTCTGAGGCACTGGCTTCTGAGCCAAGTGCCCTGGCCACCTGGGCTTCAGAGGGTGGAAAGGCACAGATGGAGTAAAGGCAAGGTTCCCCGGAGTCTGCCAAAGCTGCTAGAAGAGTCCTTAGCACCTTCTCCGGAATGATCCCACCCCATGGTCAGAGTCTACCTCAGCCTGTAGAGGCACAGGTGGGTGGCCACTCTCATTCCTTGTGTGATTTAGAGAAAATGGGGTAAAGTCCTCAGCCCCAACCGTACTCCCTTAGTTCTTTTCCCTGAGTCCCACTGTGCCGGAAATTCCCATCTTCAAAGAACCTTCATGTGGGTTACAGCATTATTGAGTCTCGGTACCATCCTTAAATGCAAAGCCTGCCAGTCAAATAACAGTTTAGTAGTGGAATTTATATAAGCCAATACCCGCCAATACACCTTGGCTTGATTACTTTAGCAGAGATTAGCAAGACCACTGCCTCAAAAAGTCCCGAAGGTAGGACACATGGATGGGGGAGATTTTGGTAACCGTGAGTAGGGAGAAATCAGCCAGGGACACTAGGTGGCAAGGGTCTGAGACTGGCAGCCTTGTGTCCCCAGAGAGCCCTTCAGGGGAAGGAGGGAAAGAGTGGACTGTTAAGATGGGAACTAACTGGTAGGGCTTGGGTTACACAGGTGTATGCATTTGTCAAAACTCAGCAAATGTACACTCAAGGTTTGGGTGTTTTCTTGTCTATAAATTTTACCTCAAAAGGAAAAAACCATAAACACTGAGCTATAGTGAATGATATGCATGCTAAAATATTTAGGAGGGAATTTAACAATGTCTGCCAATTTACTTCCAAATGTATAAAATAAATAAATACATCAGATGGACCATGGATGGAGAGAGGGATGAGCAGATATGCAATGAAGCCAAGGTGGTGAGTATAAATTCTGTAAAATTCTTTCAATTTTGTTGTATTTGAAAAATGTTTGTAATGTAATGTTGGGGGAAAATTGAGACAAAGTGAAAAAGGAGATGTGGAAAAGCCCTGGAGACCCAGGCGCACGTCACCATTTTCCCCGGCACCAGCTCAGCTCAGTGATGGGCAGTGCCAAGCACTGGCTTCTGGAAGGGCAAGTGGTCGGGAAAGGTGGGTGTCACACTCACATGGCATGCAGGAGCCCCAGGGCATCCTGGTGGTTCATGTGGGTCCACTGCTTCAAAAGCGCATAGATGTCAGGAAGGCACGCCCACTCCCAGCTGGGGGCGCTGGCGAGCAGCAGGGAGAGCGAGCTCACCTCCGAATGGCAGTAATAGCGCTTTTCCCACAGACGCTTCTTGTCAGCATCAGTGAGCCTGTGGGGTGGGGATGGGAGAGAGCAGCATCCACCTGAGCGCAGAGTATTACTCCAAGGGAATGCTACACAGACCCCAATGTAGTGGTTCCCCAACTTTGCTGCACGCTAGCATTACTTGGGGAGCTTTCGAAAATCCTCACACCTAGAATGTAAAATGGTAAACAGTGTGGCAGTTCCTAAAAAAGTTGAACATAGAACTACCATATGACCCAGCAACCCCAATCCTAGGTATAGACCCAGAAGAAGTGAAGGCAGGAATGCAAACAAGCCGGTACACCAATGTTCACTGCAGCACTGTTCACAAGAGCCAAAAGGTGGAAACAACCGAAATGTCCATCACCAGATGAACGGATAAACAAAATGTGGTCTATCCAGCAACACAGTGGAACTCAGCTAAAAAGAGAAATGAAGTCCTGGTACATGGGTGAACCCTGATAACATGCTGAGCGAAATTAGTTGCAGAAGGACAAATACTGTATGATATCACTTACATGAAATAAGCAAATGTATAGAAACCAAGGACTCTTAGTGGTTCCCGAGGGTCGGCGGGAGGGGTAAGGGGAAGTTATTGCTCAGGGAACACTGAAATTATGTTAATGGTGGTGGGATGATTTGGAAAAAGATAGTGAGAATGGTTGCACAACTGGAAGAACATAATCAGTATTACTGACTTGCACATGTAGAAATTGTTGAGACGGTGTATGGTTTTTTTTTTATGTATATTTTCCCCACAATAAAATTTAAAAACGAAAAAAAAATCCCCACATCCAGGTCACCCCCAGTAAGTGTTAAATCAGAATATCTGGGGGTGGCAGCCAGGCATCAGTAGTTTTAAAAGATCCTCAGGTGATTCCAATGTGCAGCCAAGTTTGGGGATCAGTGCCCAAATCTCACCACTGATCCCAACTCAGGAGCATCTCAGGTTAAGGCACAACGCACAAGCCAAGGGCACCAAATTTGCGGCCTCTCCTGAGGATGTCCCAGGGCACTACTCCCAAGCCGAGCCACCAGAGGGCAGTGGTTCCCACATGTCAGGGTCTGGGCAGCTGAGAGGCCTCCTGGGGCCTCCTGGGACCAGCTGGCAGTTTAATAGGACCTGCAGCTAATTGGCCTTACTGGAGATCAGGTGTCTAATGGGAGAAGGAGGCTGAGGGGCTAATGCAGTGAGGGGTCAGTGGAGGAGTGGGGGCAGGGGAGGTCTGCAGCTGCTCTGGCTGCCCTTGGTGGGACATGAGCAAGAGATGAGTCCCTTCTCTCTCATGTCTCCTCCCCACCCAACACATGCACAGGGCCACGCACGAGCCAGAGAGGCATGCAGACAAAGGAGGCATGGGAGGAGCCTGGAGCCCAGATCCCAACAGCTCCTCCAGCTCTCTGTTCCCACCCAGCCTTCTCCACTCCTGGTAGGAGAAGCCAGAGGATGAGATCAGCCTAGATGCGCTTACCCCTGAGAGCTGCCAGCTTGCTTTGACACCTGATCCTTTTTGGAAAGTGACAGGGCCAGACCAATGCAAAGGTTGTGGGTGTGGAAGGGGCAGGAGGTGGGGGCAGGGTGCTGAGGACAGCAGCCAGCTGCCCCAGTGGACGGCAAGTAACAGTGTATCTGGGGCGGAGGGCAAAACTCTGGTCCTCTTGGGACAGAATCTGGACCAAGTGTTCAGTGTGGGGATGGGCACTCCTAGATCTAATTTCCACTCCGTTTTTCCTAGTGTCAGCTCATGGAAACGGGCATGGGGGCTGACCTCTGCAGAGCCCTCTCTCCACCACTTTCTGCCTAGGTAGGAATGCCCACCCTACTTCCACTCCCAAAGCAGGAGGGCAGGGACTTGGTGCTGGGAAGTGAGATAATGTCGATCAGAAAGTGATAGATTGGTGGAAGACCTGAGCCATGTGTGGGGGATGCCCTGGGCCTCACCAGTACAGGGACTCCTTCTGCATGATGTCTTTAAGCTTGCCTTGGTCTTCCTCCCGGAGGCTGCCGAATTCATATCGGGGGCTGAACTTGTCTCCAGGGGGGCTGGTGAACTTGATGTCAAAGGCTGAGGTGGGGAAGTCAATCTGGTGGAGGGGATCAAAGAGGTGGATAAATGAGAACAGCCAACGTGAGTGGGGACAGCCACCCCTTTGGGGTCTCTAGCCTCTCTCTCACCCCAGCATTCCTGCCTTCTCCCTCCCTCCCTTTCCTCAGATTCTTTGTCTACAAAATAACACAGTTGGACTTCGTGATCTCTAAAGTCTCTTCCCACCGTAACTTTCAGCAAGAGCTCACCCTTCCACTCCAGGAAAAAAAGACAGCGAGAGAAAATGGGCAAGCGAACCCTGCAATTCCACTCCCAAGTATATGCCCAAAAGACTTGAAAGCAGGGACTCAGACAGACACGTGTACACCCATGTGCACTGCAACACTATTCACCAGAGCCAAAAGGCGGAACAACCATCCATCAGTGGATGAATGGATAAGCAAAAGTGGTACATACATACAATGGAATTTATCCAATCATAAAGGGAAATGAAGTTCTGATACATGCTATGACATAGATGAACCCTAAAAACATTACGCTGAGTGAAATAAGCCAGACACAAAAGGACAAATATTGTTATGATTTCACTTATATGAAATCTCTAGAATAGACAAACGCATCAAAACAGAAAGTAGATTAGAGGTTACTAGGGGCTGGGGCGAGGGGACAATGGGAAGTTATTAATGGGTACATAGTTTCTGTTTGTGGTGATAAAAATGTTTTGGAAATAGATAGTGGTGATGGTTGTACAACACTGGGAATGTAATTAATGTCACCAAACTGTACATTTAAAAGTGGTTAAAATAGCAAATCTTATGTTATATGAATTTTACCACATTTTAAAAAATATATTAAAAAAACAGCAGCAGCCAAGGGAGGAACAGGCCAGGCTGAGCTGCCTCTTGGTGAGGGGACAAGCCGCATCTCAGAACTCTGAACAGAAAAGCCACTGGGCTGAGCCTCTGGGAGTGCCCAGCTGAGGCTGGGGAGCCTTCAGTGTGGCCCTGGGGGGCATTCCTGCCTGCTGGCAGGTGGGACAACATGCCAGGTGAGGGCCCCCCACCTTTAAGGACTGTGACACTGGGTCCCATTTCTCCACGCCTCCAGATGTTCATTCCCCTAAAACAGGTATCAGAGTTGAGTGAGCCAGTTCTCAAAAACAGTTCTACGCTCCTTCATTCAGAAAAATGTGTATTGAGCCTTAGTATGTGCTGGGCATTATTCTAGGCCCAGAGGATACAGTAAGACAGACAAAACACCTGCTTCATAGAGCTGTCATTCTATATATTCTATTTCATTCTTTATCAGCTTTGATACTCTAGATTCCATAACAAAGCATCTCATGGCCACAGGAAAGAGGAGTCGGGAGCTGGTAACTAGACCTTGGACCTAACCAGCTCCTCCTCCTCTCCCTGGTGAATGGGTCCACCCCACTAATGCACTGAGTGACTAGCTGGGGGAGTGCTGCCCCTTGAGCCTCAAGAGGGGACAGCTTAGCTTTGATCAGATTCAGCAGTAAGACGGCTCAACACAAGTGTCTCTGGAAAGCTGGCGGAGCCCTGCATGGGGAGAGTCTCAGACCCTACCTTCGGGTTCCTTAAAATCAAAGTTGACCCCTAGGAGATGGGAAGAAGATACTACAGAGCTCACCCTTCCACTCCAGGTCTAAACATACTCACTCATGCCCAAATTTCCAGCACATTCTAGTATCCCAGCCCAAATCTCCAGGGGGAGAACATGGCACTTACTCCTGAATGGTTCTGATGGGTGGGTGGGAAGAAAGAACTGAGGCTGGGGTCTCACCTGCAGGATGACGCTGTCTGGCTGGTGAAAATTAGGTGCACTCCATCGGGTACTGGGGTGTTCCTGGGTTGCTGGCCACAAGCCCAGAAGCTTCCGGCCACAGGTCAGCACTCTAAGGAGGATGGAAGGTAGGATGTGCCAACAAAAGAAATCTGCTGAGCAGATATTTTTCCTCCTGCTCCCCTAATCCAAAAATCTGCCTTTTCTGTTTGAAGCCACCACCTAACACCCATCTCTCTCATTCTCCCCACAGACCATGGCCTTTTCCCTCTGCCAAGTCCTGCTACTCGAGCTCTCGCCCTCCAGCAAGTCTCCCTGAGCTAACTGCACCCTGGTCTGGGTGTCCTGGTAGCGGGGATGCCTACACGAGGTACAGAGGCTGGACTAGGTGACCTCTAAGGTCCTTCCAATGACAAGACCAGATGGCATGTTATCCAAGTATTGCTTTTCCACGTCCCTTCCCCCCACAATAGTCCTGGGCCACCCGTCCTGCCCAGCAGCCCCTGGTTACACCAATAGTCCCGGTCACTAGTTCTGTGCTTTGGCCCCCTCTGCCAGGGCTGGGACCTGCTGCTCTCTGCTGGTGAGCAACCCCTTGACCAACCCTCTTGAGGGGCTCTGGCCAGTGCAGCAGCTTGGCCCCTGTCTCTGTCCCCACCACTTCCACAGCTGAGAAGCCACTGCCCTGGAGTCCACATACTGCCTGAAGTTGAAGAGTGGGGTGGTGACCCAGCCCAGGGCTTCGGGTGCCCGCCGTTGCTTATTGGTGTCTGAGGAGCTCCCGGGTGGGGGGATGGGCAGAGCGTAGAGGGTGGCGCACAGCAGGGTCTCCCGAGGCAGCCGGTTCACCTGCACGGGGAAGCAGATCCTAGAAGGACAGGAAACCAAGTTAGAGGTGCTACCCCTGGAACTGCAAGGGACAGGTGGCCCAGGAGGTGAAGAGGAGGCTGAAACTCTGGCCTTGCTTGCAGGGTGTTGGACGTGCGTCCCAGGGAAACCATCCTGCAGGACCAGGATGGGTCCCAGCCTGCAGCAAAGCCTCCATGGATTCACCCGGCAGCACAGCCTTGTCTCTGTGTGAGGCCCTCCAAAGAATGAGGCAAACAGCGCTGATTGCGAGGCTGCCCACGGCGACTGGACAGAGCTAACTTTGCCGGAGCCATCTCAGAGTACAGGCAACTACATGTCCCATACTGCAACTCTGCTCCTTTTCCTGACTTAGGGTTTCTGCAGAAGGTCACCAAGAAGCTGCCTTTTGTCCCCGTTTACAGTCTGACCACAGCCATCCCTCCCCTAGTTTCCCTGCTGAGAGCAACCCGGAAGCAGCACCACATTCTCTGCCCGCAGTTCACCTCCTGGAAGCCCCACCACCTGTCCTCTCACCTCCCCTTCTCCTCCTAGACCCAGGGGCACACATGGTTTGTTCTCGCCCCAGAATATCTGCAAAGCCAAAGGCATAAAGAGAAGGGGCTCCTCCCATTTCCCAGGCAGTGAGAAAGTGAATTGGCAGGGCCGTGACAATTGAGACTCATGAGCACTCGCCACTACCCAGGCCCAGATGTTCTCTCTGGCTGCTCAGCCTGAACCACACCCTGCCACACCCTCCAAGTTCAGGATAAGGAACTGGGGTGGGGTGAGCTAGGGAGGGGAGAAGAGCTGTGGAAAGAGAGGGAGGACCCGTGTTACCTTTTGGGGAAGCTGTCCCTGGGCCAAGGTCCACAGTCACACCCTCCCGACAGGCCCGGGGCCCAGCAGCTTCTACGCCAGATGGGCACAGAGGCAGGGCAGCCACCCCGAAGGTCGGCAGTCTCAGGATAAAGCAGCCTCCCTCCACAGCAGCCCCTCACTCCTCCAGGGAATCTCCACCAAAGTGCGGCTCTCCCTCCCTCCTCCCAGAGACTGGCAGAGCCCTGGCCCAGCGGCCTCTACCCTGGGGAGCCCACAGCTATAATTAGGGCCCCTCCAGCAGCCAGTGGACTTGCCAGGCCAGGGCTTGGCCAGGGGCGGCAGAGCACAGCTGCTGGGCCTATTTTGAGAGTGAGCTGATCCCTCTACTCTGGCAGTGGGAGAGAGAATCAGCTGACCCCACAGCAGAGCGGAGTGGGAGCTGGTCCTGCCGCCTTTCTTTTCACCCAAGAAGGAAGAGGCTTCCTGCTTTGTGTCTGGGGGAAAAGTGGAGTGAGAATTCCTAACTGAAACCTTAACACCTAGAACATTCCAAGGCCACTTCTCCTCAGTCCTTGAGTGTATCCTCCACTGAAACCTCCACCGTGGATCTGTACCCGGGGTCTGTCAGGATAGCCACTATGTTGGCTGCAGCCCTGAACCTCCTCCCTCTTCTTCCCTCTGCAACCCATTCCTGAACATCACATCACAGGGGCTGCCTCCTCCAGGAAGGATTCCTAGCATGAGTTGGTCCCAGCCTTGGTTCTGCCACTCACAACCCTGGGCAACATACATCTCTGCCCCTCAGCTTCCTCATCAGTGAAAAGGAGAATACGCTTAACATGTGTGATGTCTGTACCCACTGCCTGTGCACCTCTCGCTCTGCGACACTGTGATCACCGCCCTGAAGCTGGGCTATACAGACAATACTTCCATGTACAAACATCCCCACGTATCAACACTGTGTCAGTCACCTGGAATGAGAAACTGGAACTGAGAGGGCTTCCTCAGCAAATAACAAAAAGATGAAGGAGAAAGCACTTACCATGGGCTAGGCACTGTGCCGAGTACTTTACTTGCAATGTCCTAACTGCCCCTCCAATGAACCTATGCAGTGAAACCTGGGAGAGCCGGAACTCGATGGGACTGCCTTGTTTTTCTGGGTCTCACAAGTTTTCTGGCTTTGACAGGGTGCAGTCTTACCACTTTTCTATTTCTCCTTTTAGTGGAAAATATTTGTGTTTTCCTTCTCTTGACAGGTTTCTGCCTTACACAGGTTCTGGCTTTCGCAAGTTTTACTGCATCTTCTCCATTTCAGGTTAAATGACATGCCCAAGGTCACACTGACAGTAAGTAGGGGAGGATGACTCGCCCCAAAGCCTGTGCTCTGAACCCTCCACTGCACCGCCTGCTCCCAAATGCCTTTGCCTTGACTACAAAGGGGCCAAGAGGTCTCCCATGAGGCATTCAGGTAGCAATGCTGGGGTGACCCCTCCACCAGGTGCAGGCAGAGGGCCAGCCCTGCAGGGTATGAGGTAGACCTCAGACAGGAAGTGGAATGAGACAGGCCCGGGGGGCCTAGAGTAGGCTGAGATAGGATGGGGATTGCGCTGGGCAAGCGGACTGCTTCTATACCTGTGACCCCCTAAGACAGAGTTTTTGGGTCCACCTGGGCCAGAGCACTGTGTTGTAACCCTTCCCTGGGCAGCTGGCAGTAATTAAGGTTAAAGACTCCCAAAGAGCTGGTGAAACTCAAGAGCCATTTAGTGCAGCCATTCTTTGCCTCTAAAGAGTTTCTCTTGCTCTGGAGACGGCTTGATGAAGGCCCTTCATGTGCGCCATTATCGCTCTAAGAATCACATAAAACGTGCAGGACAGGAGAGACTCCCCAGTTGTCCATCTGTAAAAGGACCCAAGGATCACAGCACTTCCATAGACTCTTCGTTTAACTGTTTCTGCTCTCTCGCCCTCCACAAGGACTCCCCTCAGCCTCTTCAATTCACACCCCAAATATTTAAGTTGTAGTTCTGCTGTACACACAAGGGCCAGATAAACCCTGATAGTCAGTCTGGGGAAGGGAGGGTGGAGGCAGCAAACTAGGGGTTTTCTGACTGTCTGGAGGGAGGAAGAACACAGCCCAGATCAGGCACAGGGCAGGCAGACACCTGCAACACTACTATTCAAGGCACCCTCGCCCCCATTTCCTTCCTGCTTCGCTTGGCTGATGACAACTTATTAACATTATTATCGTAATGAACAGTGATTACAGTTTCATATTTATAGTCTGCCTATCTCATTTCAGTGCCATAACTTCCTCTGAGTTAAACAAATAACCCCATTTTACAGTTTGAGAAACTGAGGCAGGGAGAGGCTAGAGAGAACTTAGCATTAGAGACAGAGCTAGAAATAGAGCCTTCCTCCTGTGGCTTCAAGCCCATTATTCTTTGCCCTAGACAACCTTCCCTTCTCTATCTCTAAGCGAGAAAACACAGTCCCCTCTCTCTATTCTATGGAACCCTTGGGAAGAAGGAAAAGTTAAGAATCCTTTGGACTATTTTAACTCTTTAAGGGAGGCAAGATCAAAACAAAAAATGTTTATATAGTGCTTTACGGCTTATGAATACTTCTCATTGGATCCTCATAACAACTTGAGAGGTAGAACTTGTACTATCTAAGAGTCAAGGAAGTAATGGGGACTCAAGAGGTGGAAGAACTTGTCTAGTTAGGGTTAGCAACAGGGTCTGGGTTTAAGCCAGCTATGAGCTCTGAGTCCAGTCTGGTTATTTGGCACCAGGGGCATGCACGCGGATGAGTAGCACATGGCCTGGGCACTGGGGCCTGGGGAATGGCTTACTGCTGGTCCCAGACGATGAGGTGGAAGAGGTACTTGCAGAAGTGAGCCCTTCGCGTCTGCAGGGGGCTGCACAGCTCCTTGCCGCCATGGCTGAGGGAGCAGGAGAGGTAGAAATCTTCATAGCTGCCACAGAAAAGGTACAGGTCAGGACACCGGGCACCCAGACCCGACCTCAGTCACCCAAACCAATGCTCCCCTAACACCAAACTCCACCCCCTCAGTAAACTCACAGTCTCTGGGGACTGTGACATGGGCCAGGGGACAAGACAACCAAGCTGGATTTAAGGAAGTGTTTCGGAGAGAAGCAACTCAATCTGGATTGCTCTGCCCAGTTCAGGTTCCATGCTGAGCCTGGTGGTTTTTCTTCTTCCCTGGGCACAGGCCTTCTGGCCCCTCCCTACAGATCCAGGCCAGGCTATCAGATGCTCCTGTGTGTGTGTATGTTTGCATGCCTGTGTTATGTATATGCATTTGTGTCTATGTGTATGTTCACACATGCACTAGCATGCACTCACTCGCAGGCGAGGAGGGTGGGGGAGAAAAACAACATATGCCGACATGGATGCCAACACATGGGGTTCCCTGTGGCTCGTGACAGGTGCCTGACAGAAGAGGTCAGAGAAGGCCCTGGTTTCCCAGGCTGCCTCCTTTGTTCTCTGCCAGTGGCCCAGAGGAATACATTAAGTGAAGAACAAAGACAGAGGGGAAGGGAGGGGAGGGGGGGAAGGAAGGGCTGGAGGTGGGGCCCCTGCACTTATTCCCCCAGGCCTTGGATGATGGGGATCCGGCAGGAGCTGGGATTACCAAACGAACCTCCCCTTCCACCCACCCCTGCAGGCCTGGGGAACCCCAGACAAAGGGTCATCACCCCCCTCCCCATCCCTCCCATTGTGTGTCTACAGGGAAGTTCAGTCATTGGCTGTGGGGCATGCACTCTATCTGGGAACTGGCCATCTGTCCCCATGTCTCCATCAGCTGGCCTTGGATCCGGAGGGGGCTGGGATGCCGACACAACCAGCACTGAGAGGAAGTGGCAAGGTCTGAACTCTGCCCCTTTCCCATCTCCTAGCGCACCTTCTCTCTCCAGCTCTGGGATGTCCCAGCCCAGGCCCCCCTCAGGCACTTAGCCCACCCCTTCAGCCAGGCTGCACGACAATGCCACATATCCTAAGACTTAGATCAGTGGTCACATGCAGACAGAAGATGCCATCAGCAAGTCTAACTGTGCTCCCTTCCTAGAGGCCATCAGCCTGAGCTCACCTGGTAGCCCAGGTGATGGGGATGCGGTGGGTGGCATAGACAGTGAAGGCCAGAGGCCTGGAGAAGTGGCAGGCCTCCTGGATCAGGCCATGCTTGCGGCTCCCGTGCACCGCAGTCTGGAAGTCTGCATTGAATGTGTTGCAGTATAGCTCCACCAGGTCCAGGATGGCAGCTGTTAGTGCTTCTACCACTTTCTCTGTGAAATCAAGGGCAGCAGGAAACCACGTGAGGCCTCAGCAAACCCCATCTCGGTGCCATGGCACTGGCTAGGATGGGATAGCCTGGGACAGTGGCTCCCAAATGCCAGTCAGTTTCTAATACACATGGCAAGGTTCACCCTCTATGGGGAAATGAGAAAAAAGCAGGACCATGTTATGAGCTTTTCATAAAGTGATAGTTATTCCATTTTAAACATTGTCCTTACTTGTACTTATTGCAACTTAGTGTTACAATGTCCTTTGTTTTAGAAGATGATAGTTACAATGACCACAGGTTATTTTTTTAAAAAGTCAGTGGTTGGCAAAATAAGAAGTTGGCCACTGTATGTTGGTCCCCAAAACAACTTTTGGGACACTTTACTGGTCTGTGAAATCCCAAAGACTAGGAATCACTATCGTAACAATCCTAGGGCTATGGGCTTTGTAGGGCAAAGTTCTGCTTGAAAGACTCAACAGGGGAAATCCTAGTGAAAAATTCTTTTATCACCCTCTCCCAAGGCCCATTCTAAATTGGAATCCTAGGGGTTATGAGCCGCCTGGAGAATAATCACAACTAACCAAATGGGAGTTGTCCCATTTGGATCCCAGGGCTAGCTCTGCCTCCCACGCCCACCCCCATACCTATTCCTCCTCATCACAATCGTCCAGGGACATCACCAGGAATAACTAGTAAAAATAATGAGAGAACACTTGGTGGAAAGAAATAGGCTCTCCAGCTGTGCTCACACCTCATGCAGGAAAACGCACATGCACACACACACACACACACGCACACACACACGCACGCACACACACATGCACGCGCACACACACACACACGCACACACACACACGCACACACACACACGCACACACACACACGCACAGACACATGCAAACTCGGACACATAAATCAAGGGGGCCAGGGAGAACAAGGAATCTGGGCACCAAATACAGTTTTCAGCCACTCCTACTGGATAAAGACAGAAAGCAGTTCCCCTACCTCGGTTTTCCCTCACAGCCAAGACGCTCGGATCCTGCTGGGGAAAAAGAAGAGGGAGGGGAGCTTCAGGGCCACGGCCTCTGCTGCCACAGCTAGAAGAAGGGCTGTGTACAGCTGTGCGCATCTAGACCAGGCTGAGTTGCAATTTGAGGAGCAGAGATTCCCCCGGGAGGATAGAGTCATGGTTTGTGGCAGGTCTGTGTGATGGACAGGCTGAGCCTGACGTAGGATAAGATCGTGGTGTCCACCCAGATGAAGCATCCCAGCTCTCAGCCCCTCTCTGCCAATCACAGTCTGGGGGCACTGTCTGCATGACACACAGCCACACTATAGTCGCCCCTGAAAGAGGGAGGAGGAACACCTGGCTCTGGAGAGATCTTCCTCCTCGTCTAGTTTGGCACCCTGATGGGTATGCACGCTGCAGGCAATGCCTCAGGGGTGGGACTAAAGACTTTGCTGGCCAAAGCTACTCACGGCCATCAGTCCCAGGGGCAGCCCCTAGCCCACCCTCATCCTCAGAAAGGGGGGCACACTTGGCATTCATTTGCTAAGAACTCTCGTGATTAAACCATGGATTCATAAAAGAAGGAGGTATAGATAAAGAATCTTTTTATGAGTGGACACCTCATTGCCCGAGCAATGGGGCAATTCAGTAACCTGGGTCTGTTCCCCTTGCCTCCTTCCCCATCCTAAAGTGCCTGAGCCCTTTACCTTCTGAATTTTAGGCTGCATGCGAGAGGGGCAGGGGGGCAGCTGGTTGAGAGCGTTGGTGATCTCTGGGGTTTCCACAGCGGCTAGGGCATTGCAGATGGCCTTGACGGACTGGACCACCCTGTCAGCCTTCAGTGGGAAGTCCCCCTGTGGGAGGCAGCAGGCGAGCCTAGCACTCTCGGCCTCCAAACCCCTCCCCCACCACCCCAGTCCTGGAAGGAATGGGTTGATGGGCTAGGAGGAGTAGGGGCTCATGACCCTCAAAAGTCACCAGTGGAATCCATGCTTTATTTTAAAGCATCAGTGAACACTCTCTCCCAGTAAATTTAAATGGACCAGGCCCACATGCCCCAACTCTCCTTTCAGACATCCCCCCCAAATGTCCTCTCATTCCCAGCCTCCCTCCGTCCTCTCCCATCTACTTGAGGCAAATAACACAGGGTCTCCCCCAGGGACACGAAAGAAAACCGATCTCTACGGAATAGCAGAAGTCCTGGTGGTACAGTGGTTAAGAGCTCGGCTGCTAACCAAAAGGTCGACAGTTCAAATCCACCATCTGCTCCTCGGAAACCCTATGGGGCAGTTCTACTCTGTCCTACAGGGTGACTATGAGTTGGAATTGACTCGATGACAATGAGTTGGTTGGGTTGGAGGGAATAGCAAGGGGTCCAAAGAGGCCATATTGAGGCCTGGCCACTCAGCCTTGTTTCTCATACATGTCACCACAGAATTTCCAGACAAATCTCATCTCAGTTCCCACACCACGCCCTCCCCTCTGCACTGTTGCTCCTGCAGTTTTCACATTTGGAATTCCCTCACCTGTCCTGTCTGTCCCATGTAAATTTAAATCATGGACCAGCTAAAATCCTACCTTCTTCACAAAGCCTTCCCTGAATGCTTTAAACCAAAACCCACTGACACTGAGTCGATTCCGACTCACAGCGACCTATAGGATACAGCAGAAACTGCCCTATAGTTTCCAAGGTTGTCATCTTTACAGAGGCAGGCTGCAACATTTTTCCACTGCAGGGTGGCTGGTGGGCTTGAACCACTGACCTTTTGGTCAGCAGCTGAGTGCTTAACCAGGGCTCCTTCCCTGAATACTTTAGCCCTAGACAATCCCCCTCTCCACTGCCCTCCAAGAGGCCTTGGTTCACTCACTGCCATCTCCCTTCTACTGATCACTGAATGTTATTATCCCATTTTGCTAACAAGAACACAAGCTCGCTGAAGGCTGAGACTATTCTTACACTTCTCTGTCTCCAGCAGCCACTAGCATAGAGCCAGACTAGCACACAGTAGGTGTGCAGAGAACTCTCCCTTCATCACTGCACATGGTCAGAGGGCTGCTAAGGAAGGGGTTCTGGCAGCGAGTAGAGGGCTGAGCTAGATATAATGCTGCCCTCCCGAAAGGCAAGAATCTATGGCCACTGTTAAACGGATCAATGGGACAAGGATTGTTTTTTGAAGATCACTGTCTAAGCCTCTTTGAGGAGCCCTGGTGGTGCAGTAGTTAAGCGCTTGGCTGTTAACCAAAAGGTCAGCAGTTGGAACCCACTAGCCACTCCGCGGGAGAAAGCTGTGGCAATCTGCTTCTACTCTGTCCTAGAGGGTCACTAGAATTTGACTTGACAGCAATGGGTTTGGTTTTTTGGTTTGTCTGAGTCTCTTTTGCACAAAGACATTTGGGGTAAATGTTTATCATGGGTGTGAAGGCTTAAACTATAGGAGAATCCTATTGGGAGCTGTGCCACTTGCTTTAAGCTATGAGAGTCCTGACCCCTCCCCTCTGCCTCCAGATGATTTTCCACCTGTGCCAGCAGCACACCCCTCTCAAATCAGAGGCCGCTGGGCACTGCTCATAGGATGCACAGGCCAATGCGCATTCAAGTACAGCAGCTGGGGAGACAACGCTACGTCCAGCAGATTTAGGGACATCTTATTCCAGACACGGGGATCAGGGCACAGCTCCTGATCTACTTTTACAAAGGAGCAGAGCTTCTTACTTGCCAGCTGCCCAACAGCTGGCAGTCTTGGTTTGTCCGTGAGTTGTGGGACGAAAAGAAATGCTCTGCTGGACACAGTTTCAGTGTCTTATTCCAGACCCTGTAGAGTGCTGGCTGATTCTAGAAGGACTGGGGGAGAGGAGGGAGGAGCTTCTGCCAGCTGGGCCAGCCCCTGTGCTCTGTACTTACATCAGCTAAAAGGAAGGCATCCACCTCGTTGTGGTAAGTGTCGAACAGAAGACTCAGGGCCTGCCTGGGGAGTTGGGGTCAGAAAAAAAAAATCATAGGACAGGTCAGAAAAACACCCGTGCACAGGGGACCCTATCCCACTCCCTTTCTCCCTTCCTCTCCTCAGCTCAGAAATCAGACTCTGGTTTAAAGAGGTTCCCATCTTTCCATATGTTCCATAAAGACAGACGGAGGGAGACTTCTTTCTGCTTCACTACCTCTCGCCTAGAGAATGATGGCAAAGTACTAGAGAGAAGAGGCGTAACATGCTCTGGAGTGGGGACCTTCCCTGACAAAACTTTTGGGCACTAATCCCTGACACCTGGTGGAAAGAGAAGACAGGATCCATTGGGATCCCCTCACAGTTCCTCTTCGGACTATATCCAAGATGGCACCCACTCTCACCTGCTGATGGTCTGTTTCACTGGCCTCTCCTGTAGATGGACGAGGTAGTTCAAGGTGGAAGGGCTCTGGTCATCATTCACCTGTGTGACAAGTGTCCCATTCAGAGAGGGGTGGTGCCCTTATCTCAGCCCAGGGCTCCTGCCCAACCTCCCAGTCAGCATGTTCCACATCATCACCCTCTGCCCACTCCACCTCCCCAGCTCTGTGCAGCCATCAGCCTCCCCAGACACCAACCGTCCGGGCCAGGTCACTGCGTACAGCCTTCTGCTCCATCAGCTGTAGTCGAATGTCGATGTCAAACTTCCGGCAGTACTGAATGTACTCATGGCTGCCCAAGGCCTGCTTGCTGGTGGGGTAGGGGGACAAGACCATTAGCATCCTGGGGACTCAGTGGGAAGGGAGGTGCATACCTTAGCTTTGGGGAGAGATAAGCAAGACGAAGGTGGAGGTGAGGAGGTAGTACCTGGCTCCTGGAAAATGTCACAGTAGAGCTTGGGAGAAGGAGTATGAGATCTGTCTAAACAAAAGCCACCTAATACACTTAACCCTTGGTTTGCACAAATATTAACTCTCCTCAGTATTTATGACTTACATATTTATCACTAGCTCCCTCCAGGGGTGGGAGCTGCTGGAGAGTGGGGGACAGAGGGACTTCTCAAGAGGAAGCTGTTGAAACCCCATTTCTTAGCTTTGGTATAAGAATAGCCACGAGGAGACATGGTGAGAGTCAGCCTGGGCTCAGGTATGGGGCTCAGCGACTGGCACCCTCTCTCCAGTGTGGTCCTAAGTCTCCCACCCCCTACTGGCACCAACCAGGGTATGGAGGCCAAACAAAACAATCCCACCAAGATTCCAGATCTGTTATCCCCAAGCCCATCCAAGTTCTGCTTCCTGTCCCTAGGGGTCCGGCCTGATTGTGAATAACCACAAAAATCTCTAAAAATCCCTACAGACTTCCTGAGAAACACCCACCTCCATGCCTTCCCACTGTTCAAGTGCCCACAGGTGAGACCCCTCAGTTTCAGAAAAGCTGAAGGAGGTCTAGGGAGTCCCCCTGTGACTCAGCCTCCCCTCACATCACACCTTAGTCAGAAAGGAAGCCCAAGAGAAAGGGCTGAGTGTGAGTCCCACCTCCAAGCCAGCATTTCAAGCTGGCTGGGTCCCAACAGCTGAGTAACAGAAGCCGGAAAGGGACTGCCTTCCTCAGCAGAGCTGCGAATCTAGGCAGATACGGGAAGGAGTGGAGCAAAGCAAAGGGGAAAGGGTATGTGGAGACAATGATGGAGGTTCCAGGGCCCAAGGCCAACCCAAGTCCAGCTAGGACTTGGGGGGTTCTCCACATCCTAATGGGGTCAGGGCTCCCATCTTGTCCCCAACCTGCTAAGACTGAGCTGCAGCCAGAACTTGGGGGTGGAGAGGCAGGGCTGTGGGGTAGGTCTGTGGGAGCGTCCTGGGAGGAAGGAAGAGTGTGGTACGTGTGGGGGAGGTGGCAGGAAACCCAACCCTCCCCCAGGACTATCTCAAGGTTCTTATCGGAAGGAAGCCTGCATCCTGGCCTGCAGCTTCCCCCCCAGTATCAGACCCTCCTACTAGGCAGGGGTGGGGCCCTGGTGGCGCAGTGGTTAAGAGTTATGGCTGCTAACCAAAAGGTCAGCAGTTCAAATCTATGAGCTCCTCCTTGGAAACCCTATGGGGAAGTTCTACTCCATCCTATAGGGTCACTATGAGTTGGGATCAACTCGATGGCAACGGGTTTGGTTTCAGTTTTTTACTAGGCAGGGGTAGAATACCTGAGGGCCTTCTTGGGAGCTAGCAGTTCTCTGGAACCCCCAGAGGGTCCTTTCCACCCCAGCCCAGGGTAGCTGTCTGTGTTCAATGGCCTGGGGGCTAGGCCAGGAACCCAAACCCAAACTAGTTGCCATGGAGTCGATTTCGACTCTTGGTGACTCCGTGTTTGCAGAGTAGAAGCAGATCACCAGGCCTGTCTTCCCAGGTACCTCTGGGTGGGTTCGAACCGCTAACCTTTCTGTCAGTAGTCAAGCACTTAACTGTTTGCACCACCCAGGGACTCTGGGTGGGGAAGCAGCACTGGGGCTTTCTCTGGAGTGGGAGGGAAGAAAAGAGCCTCAGAAGGGGAGGAGGACGCCTGGACTGGGACTCAGGGACACAGGTCCCCTGGAGATTTGCTCAATCCTCTCTGTGGAAAGTTCTCCCTGGAGCACTCAGGTTAGAGCAGAGGAGGCATGAGCGTGGACAAGGACCTTCCTGTTCCACTTCACTCAGAACACTCCACTGGGTCTCAGCAGGAAGTCAGGAACCTGACTGATTACCCACCACCTCTGGTTCAGGGGCTGCAGGAACAGTGTTGCTGCAGGGAACTGACAGTCTACCTAATCCATATCCTCATGCGTTCCTGTTTTTGTACAGGCCCTTCCCTGTTAATATTAGGTGCTCAGTGGGTCATTCTCACAGTTAATCCTTACTACATTTTACAGAGGTAACAGAGGTGCAGGGTTCCACAACGAAGAAGTGACAAGCCAGAATCCAAACAAGCCGTATGGGTGTGACCAGAAGCTCATATCTGCCCAGCATGCCCCTTGTTCCCCTGTTACAGTACAGGCTGCCTGGGCTCTCTGCCAGGACACCTTGCATCCAGGACCCCTTCCTATTCCCCCAGGTGAGGGTGCACAAATGAGCCCCACACGGAGCACATTTTCATGGTGGCCCCTGGTGTGCTGCCCCCAGCTTTCCAGACAAGGACTTAGAGCCAGAAAAAGCCCCATGATATCCCTAAGGTTGAAGAGATCAGCCAAGAAATGAACCTTCAGTCCTGACTGCCAGCCTTATGCTCAAGACACAGATCAACCACCCTTGCATCCAGACCTGGAAGTGAGAGGGGAAAAAGCAAGGGGTGGCACTTATGGGCACTCCTAAGAAGGGAGGCGCAGGCTGCCTCTCTCTCTGTCCCCCACACCCAAGGCCTGCTTTCTCCAAGGCCAGAGGTGGTGGGGAGTAGCTAGTCTGCAGGTTGGGGGAGGAAAGCTGATCTCCTTATCTGTCTGCTGCCCTCTTGCTTGTTCTACAGGCTGCCACACAGGCTGTGCCACCCGAGGGAGATTCACCCCCTAATCTGCCCCCTGCTTTCCCTTCACCTCGCACTCCACAGAGCCAGGGGAGTGGAAAGGGGATGGCCTCAGCTGGTCCACATCAGACTTTCCAGGAAGGCTGACTTCTGCATTGGGCACTGGATGGGGAGGCATTGGAGGTGAGACTTTGGTGAGGAGAACCAGCTGCACGTGTCAGCCAGGGAGAAGAGGCTTGTTGGCAAGGCAAAGGGGAAGAAAGAACAACTGTCATTTTCCCCCTAGATTCCCCAAGCGCACTTCTGCCTAGTCCTTCTTCTGCCCCAGCCACGAAGCTGCCTCAGATCCACTAGAGCAGGAGAAACAACCTCATGCAGCTCTTTCCCCCTTCCCACACACATCTCTCCACACGCAGAAGCTTGGAAGCAGATATGACCCAGCCTTTGCCTAATCCCAGCTCCAAGATCCTTCCACAGCAGATCTGGCCCAGGAAGCCGGCCAACCCTGCTGGAAGATAGACCTCCTGGGGAAAGTGTGACGTGGCTGAGAGTGTGCCCAGAAAGCAGGGATCCCAGCTGTGGGACTGGGGCCTAGCTGCCAGCCCGGGGCCCAGCACCAGCCCCCTGAACCCTCCTCACAATCCCTCTACCCAGAAGGCAGATGGTACTCCCTGACCCCCCTGTCCCCACCAGTGCACTCACTTCTGCAGGAACTCCTCCAGCCCACAGGGCTTCAGCACAAAGTCACCCACATCCACATCCCTCAGTTCATCATGGGTGTAGCACAGGGTCTGGTAGATGAGCAAGTCTACAGTGGAGGAACCTGGAAGAGTGGATCAGGGGGGCCATGACGATGGGTTCTGGGGCAGGTGGGGCTTGGCTTCCCCACCCTGATCCCCATTCACAGCTATGTCTTCTCCAGCAACATCAACAACAGATGAAGCAGGCAAACAGCTTGGGGTTGGAAAATTACCGTGGACCTAGAAAATTGGCCCTACAGCCAGTCTCCCAAAGGAGCTTCCCCACTGCCCCTCATCAGAGCCCCAAGGATCCTACCGTCCAGGGCACCAACTCATCCCCACCCCATCTCAAGGGACACTCAACCCCCAACTAACTTACAGTTGCAGGTAAAAGTGAGTGGCTCCCGCAGGCTGTCACACAACACGGTCACCTTCAGGTTTACCTCATCCCCAAGGTGTTCTGGGCTTGGGGTGACTGCACTCCAGACATATCCAGTGAGAGAGTAGTCTCGGATGTCAGAGCCAGATCGAAGGCTGTGCAGGAAGACAGGAAAAAGGACCCTCGCTGTGCCTTCAGAAGAGAGTAGTCGGAGAAGAGGCCTGCTGGGACCCTCCCGCCCTTCAGCCTAAGGCCCCCTGTCCCCACTCAGCCGGACCCGCTAGGTCTGCAGGCCAGAATGAGGGCATGGGCAAGCTCCTCTGGGAAATGATGTCCCTGAGACATTTGCTACAGTTACAAAACATTTCACAAGCAGAGTAGAACAGCAGGGATAGTTCTAAAAGGACAAAGCTTCCCATGTTTAGTTTATCGTAGGATTTTTCTGAATCAATTTTCTTTCCCTTTTAGCTCTGGATTACACTCTTATCTTCACTGGAAGTGCATTTGCCCCTGAGAGCAACTGAGGACCAGAGCCTAAAGTGAAGGGGAGAACCTGACTGTTGGATGGTTTCATGGATTTTGTCAAAAATGTGAAACTTCTGGAATCTCAAAATGCCTGCAAATACCTGTTGCAGGAAAATCCCACAGCTATGAATTAAGGCTTATTAAATATGGCTCTTCTTCCTTTCCAAAGAAAGTTCTGAAATGGGTGACCCACCTCCCCAGCCCCTACACCCTCCCAAACCCCTTGCCCCATTCTTTATCTCTTACACATCCAGCATGTGGCAGAATGCGGCAACTTCCTCATCCCTCTCCTCCGAGACCTCAAACAACTCGTGTCCACTGGCAATGGTGCGGGGCCGCGAGCCCACCTTGAAGGGAAGAGCAGCTGGCTCAGTGCCCTTTCCCTCATGGCATCCCCTCCCCAGGGGTGCTACTCCCAATAAACTCTTAAACTCTGAGTGCAAAGGCTTTGCAGTCTTCCAGCAACCAGATAAAGGAGCACAAGAAAACATGAGTGATCCAGGAACATATTTATCTGTGGTCCTGGGAGATCAAGAGCCAAGCTGAAAAACAGGAGTTGAAGCTTGGCTGAGGCCGGAAGCCTGGGTGGGATGGACAAGAGTGTGGCCAAACCCTCTTCCAGAGGGGGATGAGCCTGATAAACTCAGGCCAGCAGGACAGGCAGTGCACAGTGATGCTCGGTCACTGGAGGGCTTTCTGGAGGGACGCTCCCATGGGCTTGGCGTGCACTGAGCCGGCAGCTGTTTCCCCTACCCCACCGCTGAGGCCATGGCAAGGGACTTGCCCAAATGGTCCCCAGGGAAGCTTGGCCCTGGACAAATGCCTAAACATCCATAAAAAGCTCCAGCCACCCAAAGCAGAGTACCCCAGAGCCCTCAGATGGAGAAGATGACTCAGACCCACGTGCCTTCTCAGCAAATGCTATTTGAGGAAGAAAGTGTCAAAGCAGCTGTCTGGGCAGGGTAGAACCTGGTACAAGGCCTGGCAACTCCAAGCCCCGAGTCCTCTGGTTCTGAACAGCTGGAAAGTCAGGGAGCCTGCCCTGGCCTCACTTCCTCTCGAAGAAGTGTGTGGTGGTGGGGACTATCTCAGATAAGGCTCCAGAGGCGCTCCCACCCCAGAGCTGTTTTCAGTCACCCATAAGAGGTCCTAAAGAAGCCCTCAAACAAGGCAGCCCAGCCCTCAGCAAGAGGAAGCTGAGGGGGAGAGCTGGTGCGTGACACGTTTCTGCCTGGTAGACCTGCTCAGGGTGGTGGGGGAGGCCACACGAAGGATGAAGCTGCAGCTCGGATGCAGTCCCCAGCCTGCATCCGGCAAAGGCACCCGGCAGGCAAAGGCATCCGGTGAGGGCAGCTGGGTCCAACAGCTGCTTCCAGGGGAGCGCACACACTGCAGCACCTTCCCTCTCGGCCTCCCCACCCACTATTCTCAGCCCTCTCTGCCCCTGGAGGAGATGGCAGCAACTGAGTTCCTCATCTGAGCATCCAGATTGCTTCCTCTGGGTGACCCTCTCCCTCTGCCTTGCTCCCCTGCGTGTGCAGGGGGGTGACGGGAGGGGAGGGTGCAGCAGGGGCAGTTGGCACATGAGGCCCTGGCTCTGCCAAGTTTGTGCCTGTGTCCCAGTCAAAACAATAGTATCACTGTCAGCATTTAACCCACAAAAGTGAGCGAGAGATAGAGAGGGGGAGGAGGGGAAGGCAAGAAGAGAGAGAGAACAGAGTGGCTGCTGAAGGCCATTTCCATGCCCTTTCAGTACCACTCGCTGGCACCATAAGAAAACAAAAGCCACTTACGTTTGCCCAGCTGGCAGGCCCTGGTGGCATCGCCCGATGCTGGCTGGGGGGGTCTGCTGGGCAGAGGCTGATAGCAGGGGTACTGGGCTGCCATTTGGAGCCAGCCATTTCCAGAGCTGCCTCTGCAGGCCCAGGATAAAGATGGTCCTTCCGGCTGGAAGCCCGGCGAAAGCGGGGTGGTGGTGTGGGTCGAGGGCCCGCGGGGTCCCCCCTCCTAGTGGGCTGAGCCCCTGCACCAAGCTGAGGTGGAGAGGCCCGGGGCTGCATTTCCCCGTGGGAAAAGGCGAGACCTTGTTGCTCTGCCCTAGTTTCTTCCAGGAGATTCTGAACGGAGGGAGCTCTCTGGGAACACCGATGACACATAGGGGCTGGGGAAGGGTGGGCGAGTGTGGGGAGGCAGACAGAGGGAGTGACAGAGGTGACCACCTACCAGGGTGGCCCAGCCAGTGAGTAGGCCCAGCCCTGTGCTAGGAGCTCAGAGCTGGGAACAGGATTCTCCCAGGCCCTATAAATAGCGGGAATAGCCCCACCTCTCTGAGCGGGCCCTTTAAAAAGCTCTGAGCTCTGAACTCATGGCTGATCCCAGGAGCTGATTCTGCTTTAGGGGCCTCTCTTAGCAGAAGCAAAGGAAGGAAGGACTGTGTGGCTCTTTCCAGAGAGCTGGGAAGGATCCCAACTGCTGGACACAAGGTGGGAAAGCCCCAGTATCCCTTAGACAATGGATAAGGAGGAAACAGGGAGGGAATAAACTGGAACCCCAGGTTACTACATAAGTCATCAGCCAGGAAGGTGCCTCTTGACTACTTCTGGGGTCAGGGTTTCCGGAGGTCAAGGGTGAAACACATAGTGATCTTCAGATCTCCACCCATGGAGATGCTGATACTTTTTTTAACCAGAGGAAAGATCAAAGCTGCCCCGGGACACGACCAGTGTGTCTATGAAGATACTATGATACTATGCTGTCTTATACTATGTATTGATAAAAGTTGTTACCGTTACACTGCGTAATTTCCCCAAATACTTTCATTGTGAAAAGAGGGTGGACTTTGGAACAAGACAGACCAGGGTTGAGGCTGGTTCTGCCATTCCTTGCGGTGTGGCTTTGGACAATCACTTGGTCAGCTTAACAACGGCTCTCAGGCAGGGTTGCTGGGGGCTCCACACCAGAGCTGGGATTCAGAGAACCACACAGGGGCCAATGCTATGGTTGATTCTCACTGCCACACGGTGTTTTTGGCAGAACAGGGACTTAGAAATGGAAAACAACTTGCTCAAGTCCTCAAGGCCATTCAGCCACAGTCAATAACAAACCTCCTAAGTCCTAATTCAGCCCCTAGATCATGAAGTGGGCATGCACTGAAGAAGAATTAGGGTTCTAATTCCCAGCAGAGCCATTTTGGCCAAGGGATGCAGAACTTGGCCCTGAAAAAAGCCCTGGCTCAACTGGTGTCCTTTTCCCCCTCCCCTCCCCCCGGCCTACCTTGGGCTGGTCCCCTACCAGGACCCAGGGTCCCAATGGCAGAAGTAGAATATCCCCCAAAACACCCATTGTCATCAAGTCAATTCCAACTCATAGCGACCCTACAGGACAGAGTAGAACTGCCCCATAGGGCTTCCAAGGCTGTAATCTTTACGGAAGCAGACTGCCACATCTTTCTCCCACAGAGCAGTTGGTGGGTTCGAACTGCCGACCTTTCGATTAGCAGCTGAGTGCTTAACCACTGCACCACCAGGGCTCCTTGGCAGAAGTTGAGGGGAGGACTAAAGGTGTGGGTACTTGGTGGATGTGGGTTTGGAAAAGCAAAGAAGAAGAGACCAGGGTCTCTGAATGATGTAGGGCAAAGGGCACAGAAGCAGCACAATAAGGTCCTCACCGGAGTGGCCGAAATCCTGCGGTTCTTGCCAGGTGCTGCATTCTTCCGGTTGGCATAGCGGGAGGCATAGGTGCGAGGGGGCACCTGAGGGGGCATAGTCTTGCTCCGGGCCACAGGTTTTCCAGGGGTGTCCTTGCTGAAGTCCAGGGGCCCTCGGCCCTCCTTCCAGCCCCTGGTGGCGTCCCGCAACATCTCTGCATCATAGGTTGACTTCAAGTTGAGTCGTGTAATTGCATCATTGATACCATCATAGTCCACGGACCCCAGCAGGCGCCCCTGACCCCCACCTCCCGGCTCCTCTTCCTCTTCTAGGATCCGATGCCCTAGCAATTTGCCTGGCGGCTGCTCGACCAAAGAAAAAGTGTTGATGTCATTGGGCTGGGAGATCTTGGACAAAGAGGGGGACCCCTTTCTGGGAGGCAGAGGGGGAGTGTTCCAGATAGAGACTCGGGGAGGCAGAGGAGGTGGGGATAGATTTTTGGAAGAGCCATCCACGTCCCCTGGTCCTGGGGACAGAGAGAGCCCCCCGTCTGAACTATCAAAAATATAGAGATAGTCTCCAGACAGGGAGCCTTTGGGCCAGGGATCTGGGCCAGGCTGGGAGCCCGGGGAGGTAGAGTGGTTGGGTGGCCCCTCCTGTGGGGACAGCGAGTTGTAATTGAGGGTAGGATCAGAGCCAGAGAGACCACGAAGAAGCTTGAGGTCATTCCGCCTGCCCGCTGGCTTGGTGAAGAAGTCCAGAACAGGCTTGTCCCAGCTGATGAGAGAGGGGTCTGTGTTCTGCTTGGCTCTGCTCTCCTCCTTGTCATGCCGGAGCCTGGACAGAGCATCATACTCCATCTGCAGGGCTTCGGCCATCGCCAGCTCTTTGCGGCTAATGCCCACCGACTCCAGGGACTTCCAGTGTTCCCCGTTGCCCTGCGTCGAAGACATGGTGAGAATGGTGGATGGAGGAGATAAGGAAAGACGTCTACTTCCTGCCAATGTCAGGTCTGGAGGGTTGGGGCATGGTGTCTTGGTACCTGTAGGCAAGAGGTAAAAATATCACTCACTGAATCACACAAAGATCATTCTTCATAATTTGACTTAAGTGACATAATCTGGGCCAGTGTCTGTTTCTTGAGTGATGACAACAGATGGAAAGAAACAGAAAAATGGAGAAAAAAAGAGACATCAAGACAATTTCATTTATCTACCTATCACACCCACCCAGCGACCCATTCATCTATGTATGGGCACCTTCCGTGAGCTAAGAGAAGACAATGAAAACAAGGGGTCTTCAGTCAGTTTAAAGAGGACAGCTGAGAGGAGATGTGATCAAAGGCTATAAATTATGAAGGGTTTAGATTGGTGGGCTGGACTATATTAATGATAGTCAAGGAAACAATATCATGAAGATGGTACAAGTCTGGGCAATGCTTCATTCTATTATACATATGGTCGTCACGAGTTGAAGTTGACTAGACATTAACTAATAACAACAAGGAGACATTACTAGAGCCCTGTTATAACAGACCTTATAAGACGTACAGATGAAAAGATGTTCAACATGGTTATCATGGAAATACAAACTCAAATAACAATGAAATACTACTAAGCACCAACTAGAATGGCTAAAATAGAAAGTATTGACCATACCAAGTGCTGGCAAGAATGTGGAGCACCTGGAACTCTCATACACTGCTGGTGGGAATGTAAAATTGTACAACCACTTTGGAAAACAGTCAGGTTCTTAAAAAATTAAACATACACATACCATATGACCCAACTATCCCACTCCTATTTACTTATCAAAATGAATAAATAAAGGATATTTCCACACAAAGACTTGTGTATGTGAATATTCATAGCAGCTTTATTTGTAAGATTCAAAAACTGGAAGCAACCCAAAAGTCCATCAACAGGAGCATGGATAAACAAATTGTGATATATACATATAATTGAATACTACCCAGCAACAAAAAAGAACAAATTACTGATACTTGCATGGGTAAACTAACATGGGTAAATCTCTAAATAACTAAGCTAAGTAAAAGAAACTAGACAAAAGAATATATACTATATGATTCCATTTATATAAAATCCTGCAAAATGCAAACTAGTCTATAGTGACAGAAAGCAGATGAGTAGTTTCCTGAGAAAGGGGTGAGGAGAGGGATAGGTTATCATGAGGCATGAGGAAACTTTAGGGGGTGAGGAGTATGTTCATTGTCTTGATTGTAGTAATGGTTTCACGGTATATACATTTGCCAAACTTATCAAATTATATACTTTAAATAGGTTCAGTTTATTGTATATCAACTATATCTCAGTAAAGCTGTAAAAGTACAATACAGCCTTATTAAAGACCTTGTAATTACCCAGATTGCACTAGGATCCTCCCAAAATACAACAAATAACATGCAATAAAATGAAGCTTTCCAACTGGTGAGACCTGGGCGCTGGATGAGTCACAGGTGTGCCGAAATATTGATTCCCTCAGCCCTCAGGAAGCCAGGCAGAACTCAGAAGGGCTGCAGTCCCCAGACCACTGCCTCCAGCTGCAAGCAGCCCCTCCATTTACCCCAGAGCTGGTATCTTTTTCTTTGGAGGCCGTGTGATAAAAAAAGTTGAGAGGCACTGAACAAATGGTTGTAAATAAGGTTAGCCTGGCCCAGTGGCTCACAACCCTGGCTGCACATTAAAAACACTGAGGAAAATTTTAGGAAGTACTGATGCCCAGCCCACACTCTCAGAGATTCCGATTTAATTGGTCTGCAGTAACCAAACCAGTTGACATCAAGTCATTTCTGACTCATGGCAACCCCATGTGTGTCAGGGTAGAATTGTGCTCCGTAGGGTTTTCAATGGTTGATTTTTCAGAAGTAGATCACAAAGCCTTTCTTCCGAGGTTCCTCGGTGGACTCAAACCTTTAGCCTTTCCATTAGTAGCCAAGCGTATTAACCATTTGCACCACCCGGGGACTCCTGGTCTGTGGTAGGGCAATGGTGTTTTCTCAAACTCCCCAGGAGATTCTAGCCTGGAAGTGAAGCTATGAACCATGGATCTATATGTGTATGTGGTTTGAAATTAGATTGGGGAGAGGGTTGGGTGTGGTGTGTGTGAAGTAGTCACTTCTAACCCTTAGCGCCAGTGTTAAAGAAGTTCAGAATTTCACACAATTATCAAAACTTGTTCATTCTGTCTGAAGGACTAATGGACCACAGCTACCAAGGCCTCCACCAGACTGAGTCCAGTACAGCTAGATGGTGCCCAGCTACCACCACTGACTGCTCTGACCGGGATCACAACAGAGGGTTCTGGACAGAGCTGGAGAAGGATATAGAGCAAAATTCTAACTCACAAAAAAAAAGACCAAATTTGCTGGCCTAAAGATGGCTAGAGAAACCCCAAGAGTATGGCCCCCAGACACCCTTTTAGTTCAGTGGCGAAGTCACTTCCGAGGTTCACCGTTCAGCCGAGGAGTGGACAGCCCCACAAAACCAAATGGGACTAATGAGGCACAGCAGTCCAAGGACAAGGGCTAGAAGGCAGAAGGGGGCAGGAAAGCTGGTGATAGGGAACCCAAGGTTGAGTAAGGATAGTGTTGATGTGTTGTGAGGTTGTTAACCATTGTCATAGGGCAACATGTGTACTAACTGTTTAATGAGAAACTATTTTGTTCTGTAAACCTTCATCTAAAGTGAGAATAGCAGCACAATTGGAAGAGCGTAGTCGATGTCACTGAACTGTGCATGTAGAAATTTTTGAAATGGTATATCTTTGGCTATGTGTATTTTCACCAGGAAAAAAAAAAAAAAAAAAGGTCAAGAAGGGAGAGGGTTGACATGTCGTGGGGTTGTTAACCAATGTCATAAAACAATATGTGTATTACTGTTTCATGAGAAACTATTTGTCCTGTAAACCTCCACCTGAAGTACAACTAAAAAAAATATATATCATTTAAAAAAAAAAATTACAACTTAGCAAAAAAACAAACCCACTCAAAATATGGTTCAAGGACTTGAATAGACATTCCTCCTAAGATGTACAACTATCCAATAAACACATGAAAAGATGTTCAAGGCATTAGTCATTGTTAAAATGCAAGTCAAAACTACCTTGAGACACCCTGTCATTCCCACTAGGATGGCTATTATCAGAAAATAACAAGTATTGGCAAGAATGTGGAGATACTGAAATCCTCATCCATTTCTGATGGGAATGTAAACGGTACAGCCAGTGTACAAAACAGTGCCAGTTCTTCAAAAGTTAAACATAGATACAGCTAGATGGTGCCCGGCTACCACCGCTGACTTATCTGACCAGGATCACAACAGAGGGTTCTGGACAGAGCTGGAGAAAGATGTAGAGCATAATTCTAACTCACAAAAAAAAAAAAAAGAGCAGATTTACTGGCCTAAAGGAGACTGGAAAAACCTCAAGAGTATGGCCCCCAGACACCCTTTCAGCTCAGAGGTGAAGTTACCTTCAAGGTTCACTGTTCAGCCTGGGAGTGGACAGCCCAGTAAAACTAAATGAGACTAACGAGGTACAGGAGTCCAGTGACAAGGGCCAGAAGGCAGAAGGGGACAAGAAAGCTGGTGATAGGGAACCCAAGGTTGAGTAAGGATACTGTTGATGTGTTGTGAGATTGTTAACTATTGTTATAGGGCAACATTTGTAGTAACTGTTAAATGGGAGGCTATTTTGTCCTGTAAGCCTTCATCTTGGGTGAGAATGGCAGCACAATTGGAAGAGCATAGTCAATGTCACTTAAATGTGTATGGAAAAAGTTTTGAAATGGTGTATCTTTGGCTATGTGTATTTTCACCAAAAAAAAAAAAAGCTGAGAATTCAGAGGGTTAAAATGTTGTGGGGTTGTTAACCAAAGTCATAAAACAGCATGTGTACTACTGTTACATGAGAAACTGTTCGTTCTGTAAGCCTTCACCTGAAGTACAATAAAATATTTTAAAAAAAAAAAAAAGTTAAACATAGAGATTACCATATGTTATGGATCAAATTGTGCACCCCTAAAATATATGTTGAATTCCTGACCCTAGTATCTGTGGATGTGATCCAGTTTGGAAATAGTGTTCTTTTGTTTGTTAATGAGGTCATATTAGCATAGGGTGGATCCTAAATCTAATCACTTCTAAATTATAAAAAGACCAAAATAGACCCAAAGACCACAGACACAAGGGAAAAGAAATGCCATGTGAGGATTGTCTGCAAGCTGAGGAATGCCAAGGAACCAAAGACACCCAGGGCTGCCAACAAGGAAGGAATCATCACGGCAAAGACCTCACGTACTATGGCCTTGTTGTCAGGAGGGACCAGTCCCTGGAGAAAGACATCGTGCTTGTTAAGTTAGAGAGTCAGTGAAAAGAGGAAGACCCTCAATGAGATGGATTTACACAGTGGCTGTAACAATGGGCTGAAACATAGCAATGATTGTGAGGATGGCGCAGGACTGGGCAGTGTCTTGTTCCATTGTACACAGGGTTGCTATGAGTCAGAACAGACTGAACGGTACCTAATGACAACAACAACATGAAAAGGGATTAGGTTCTAATACATGCTACAACATGGATGGGCTAAGTGAAATAAGCAGACACCAAAGGAGAAATATCATATGATCCATTTATGAAATATCTAGAATAAGCAGATACGTAGAAACAGAACATAGATTAATGGTTACCATGGACTGCTGAATCATTGTTCAGCTGACACAGAGTTTCTATTTGGGTGATGAAAAGGTTTTGGAAACAAACAGTGGTGATATCTGAAAAAAAAATTTTTCATTCTATTGTACCACTTTATCCAGCAAACATATGGCACATGTTATTCCTCATTAATAGAAAGTTGAAAATCAATAGGAAAAAGAAAGGTACAGATAGACTCTCGGATGGCAAGTTCCATTAGATCCAACATGAGTTAGGGCAAGGGTGTCCCGTAGCCTGAGGTGCTTTCCAGGACCCTGGTGCATCTCTCAGCCCCAGGCATAGAACGCTGACCTACAGGGCCATGGCTGGCTCAATGCAAATGACAACTATTGCACTTACAGAGTAGTTCCCTGAAGATGCAATAGCCCAAGTCCAGCCTCAGGATACCCCAAGCAGCTCTCTGCTGACTCCTCCACCTGCTGAGTATCTCCACCCTACAACACCTCCCTGTTGTTAGCTGCCATCAAGTCGGCTCTGACTCATGGTGACCCCATGTATAAAAGAACAAAACGTTGCCCAGTCCTGTGCCATCTTCATGTCACTGGTAGTCTCAAGTCCACTGTTGAGGCCACTGTGCATTGTGAGTGTCTTCCAACCTGGGGCTCATCTTCCAGCACTATATCGGAAATCTGCCCACAGTGGGTGACCCTGCTGGTATTTGAAGTACCGGTGGCATAGCTTCCAGCATCAGAGCAACACGTAAGCCCCTAGAGTTATGACAGACTGACAGAAGGGTGGCAGACAGCTCCTTACAGACTGCTTTTTGTCCACAGAGAGTATGAGGCAGTCCTTGCTATTTCAAATTCAAATGAATTGGATTTGAATAAGCAGATGAAGATACCTAGAATTTGGCTGCCCCAAGCTGAGAAACTAGTCCGGGGGAAGTCGATCCTACTGCTTTACAGATAGTTGGACGGAGCTTAAAGCTTGTTGATCCAGAAAATGACTGTACTCTCATCCCTGAGCTGGGACAAGCAGAGTATTAAGATCTGCCTTAGCCAGGCTCCGCTGTGGAAGGAAAATGAAGGCCATTGGAAGTCATTTCTCTCAACTTCTGCCTCTCTTCCACACTCACATAGCCACATTTGCACTCTTTCTTTTGGTCTCAGCAGAAAGCAGGCTCCTCCTCTTGAAGTACAAACCGCTTGTGCTCTTGCCTCACCCACTTGGTCTCCCCAGGACCATGCTCTATGAATTATACCCCCACCCCTTCCAACCTCTTCTCCCTAACTGAGTCTCTATCTTCAGCACATACACGTGTTCACGCCTCTCCAGCCTTTAAAAAGAAAGAATAAAAAAAAACCCTACACTTCAACACTCTTGGGAGCCCTGCTGGTGCAGTGGTTAAGCACTCAGCTGCTAACCAAAAGGTCGGTGGTTCAAACCCACCAGCTGCTCCATGAGAGAAAGATGTGGCACTCTGCTTCCATAAAGATTTCAGCCTTGGAAACCTAATGGGGCAGTTCTACTTTGTCCTATAGGGTCACTATGAGTTGGAATCAACTCAACAGCAATGGGTTTGGTTTAGTTTTAAACACTCTTGACTTTTTGTCCTCCAGGTAATGCCCTCTCTGTTCTTCCCTTCTCAACTAAGCTTCACAAGAGTGTTGATTACACATGGTGGCTCCAAATCCTCCCTTCCCATTTAGTCTTCAACACATTGTAATCTGGCTTGTGCTCCCCGACATTCCACTACAACTGCTCCCCCAACAATGGCCCTGCTGCCCAATCAGTGGGCATTTCTATCTGCATGGACATGTCTGCATTTGTCTCTACAGTCCATTCTCTTCTCTAAATTCTCTACCCCCCGGCTTCCATGACACTATTTTTTTCCTTGTTCTTCACTTCCTTCTTTGTCCTCCTCTTTCCTTGTCTACCCCTGAAATGTCGGCATTGGCTCAGGATTCCATTCTTGCCCCACTGTTAATTCTCTACAGACTCCGCTTGGGCAACGTCATCTATTCTTATTACCTATTCATACCACTCACATGCTGATGGTTTTCAAATGTGTATCTCTCCCTCAAGCTTATATACCCACCAATATCTCAGACGCCAAGTATACAAAACTGAATATATCATCCTCTTTCTTCCCCACAACCTGCTCTTCCTGCCTAGTTCCCCATCGCAGTCAATGACACCACCAAGTCACCCAAGCTAGAAACCCTACAGTCATCCCATGTTCCTCCTTACTTTCACCTCCCATATCCAATCACCGAGGCCTGCTAACTTTCCCGCTTTAGTACCTCCCAAGCCTATTCCCGCAGTCTATCCTAACTGCTGTGGTTCTAATTCCAGCCCTTATCTCCTCTCACCTGGGCTATTACAAGAGCCTCCTAACAGATCTTCCCACTGATCTTTCTCCTTACAGCAGCCAGAGGGCTCTTTCTAAAGTGTAAATCTAATTACAGGCAGTTCCCTGGTTATGAGATCTGTTCCTAAGTCTGTCTTTAAGTCCAATTGGTAGGTAAGTCACAACAGGTACATATGGTTAGTCAAATGTTTGTTTTAGTATATAGTATATATTTTATCTTTCTGTGCATTTAAAACACTTGAACACTTCCAAATCACGCAACGTTTTCATAAGCATCTCAAAGTAGTGCATTCGTTATTATGAACTACTGTACGTATTTAACTCAAATTTTTAATATAATAGGCTTTATGGCAGTCCTTTCTTAAGTATGAACTCTTCATAAGTTAGACATTCATAACCCGGGGACTCCCTGTATATCACTCATGTGACCCTAATACTCCCCAGCATATTTTCTCCTTTTCAAAATGGGCGACTGAGAGCTTGACCCCCTACAGGAAGATTAGAGCCCAGATGTCAGATATGTATATCTTTAGCCTGATAAGGAAATGTCCGGTACCGCACCTCTTTAGTAGGATAAAGAGTCTCTTGTAATTACCTTGTCATGAATGATGATACTTTTAACCTTTGTAAAAATCATAAGCTCTAATGTAAAAGTGCCTTTCAGGACTCCACAGAGACGCCTGCATTGCTGTTGGATCTCCAGTGGTGTACATCACCTAAAATAAAACTTTCTCACTCTTTCTGACTTGGAGTATGTTTCATTGGCTCGACTGCTCCAGGGCACAGACCCTATTCGAGTAACACTCACTACTTAAGACCCTTAAAGGCTCTCTATTTGATTCCTTTACAAGGTCTTTATCACCTGCCCCATCTCTCTCATCTCCAACTGTTCATTACTATGTATCCGATACCTCTGTGATTTTGTTCAAGCTCTTCCTACTCCTTGGCCTGCCTTCCCACCTCTTTGCCCTTGTGACTAACTTAACCCTTCTAGACTTTTCTCAGACATCATGTTTTTCAGGAAGCCCGCTCTGAACCCCTAAACTGAAATAATGGTCCCTTCCTTATGTTCCCAATACCAACCTGTACGTATCTCAAACATAGTCTTGAAATATTTTATTCAAAATTAAATATTTGTGGATCTGTCATCTCCTCTAAACCGCAAGCTCCTCACGTTTCAAGTCCACATCGTTTCAACCGAGACTAATTTACTTGAACCAGAACGTAAGGGCAGAGCCTTTTAGATTCTGTGAGAATTTTTAGACATGAAGAGTGGTGACTGAAGAACAGGTGGTGTCCTTCTCTGGGGTTCTTTCAACAAGGGACCAGGTTTCAACCAATTGGGTGGGCTTGACATCTATAAAGGCAGGGGGATGGACGGACAAGAAGACCGCACAAAGTGCCTTCCAGCTCTGGGAGCCTAGCTCTGAACCACTGATTCCCTTAAGTAAAATTTCTCAGAGGAATCCAAAGTCAAATGCCTAGAAGGAAAGAGAAAAAAGGCCGAGGGTGATCCAGCAGGCCCTGCTCCTGAGGCTCTTCCCAGACTGGAATTCAGACGGAGGAAAGCGGAGCTACCCCACTCTAACCACCGTCCCCCTGGCTCTGGGCCAAGGCGCCACCAGACTGCCTGTCAGCCACGCAGGGAAGGAGGCCCAGCCGCTGACAGATCTCCGCCTGGGGCCACACTGGCAGCTGCTCCTTCTAAAAGGCTCAGCTCTCTGAGGCTGAGAGATGGGATGAGATGAGGAAACAGGGCAAACAGCGTCCTCCACAGGCCTGGAAGAGGCACCCCCTAAGGGGAAGCGAAGGTTCGGAGAACTGCAGCCAGGCACAGGGGGACTCCAAACAGGGGGAAGGCAGAAGTAACCAGTCCTAACAACCTGAGTCAGAGCAAGCCGCCTTCCTTTAAGAACTCAAGCCCCCCAGTTCATTTTCCTGGGAGGGAAACAAAGTATTTTAATAATCAGCGTCTCATGTTTCCTGCTAATCCAACTCCCTCTCTGTCAGCCTCTGCCCAGTCAACAAACTAGAAAATGCTCTATGCCTTCAGTCTCAAGAGCTACTAGGGATTCTGGAAAAAACATACACCCAAGGAGGTCCAGGAAGGAGGAGGGTGGACCTTTGCTACCACACAGCCGATTCTGGAAGAGAAGGCTGGGGCCAGTACTGCTGTGTCCTACAATTCCAGGCAGGGCCACACACACTGTACTCTACGTGAATGGCATGCCCGACCACAACAAAGGAAACAGTGTGAATGGCGCCCCCTGGAGTTGTGTGCCTTGGTGGCCTGGGCTGTGTTCTCTTCTAAAGCCCATCTCTTAGAGAGCAGATGGAAATGATCTGAAAGGGCATTTCCAGCCAGCTTCCTTTCAACACCTGCATGCACTAACTGTTAATATTTCCCCACACTGACTTTTCTCTCTCTCTGCTTGACCATCTGAAACTAAGCTGCGAACACTTTGCCTCTAAGTGCTTCAGCCTGAGTCCCTAAGGACTAGGGCATTCTCCCATACAAACACAATGCCATTAGCACAGCCATAGAATTTAACACTGACACAATATTTTTATCAAATATGCAGTCCACATTCAAATGACCACAATGGTGATCTGGGAAGTTTTTTAACACATCTGAATTCCTGGACTCTGACCTGGAGGGTCTGATTCAGTAGGGTGGGTCCCTGGATTTGTGTTTCAGCAGCCCCCAGGCTATTCTGAAGTACAGCCAGGTTTGACCCTACAGACTAGGGTTTCAGAACTTTCAGGAAGACAAGAGGGAACTAGTGAAAGGGACCCCAAAAAGCACTGACAGCCAGCTAGTGAAGGAAAATGACAAGTTTACTGCTGACAGGCCAGTGCCAGTGTCCAAGCAGCACCAGGCACCAAACTCAGTCCACACAGCTGCCAACAGATGGCTGGGGGCTGGCAGGGGAGGAAATGGGCCAGGGCAGAGCCACACAATGGTTTAGAGTCAAAGAGTGGAGCGGAGAGAGGGCACACCCTCCCATGGAGCTGGCTGTGTTCAGTTCCTGTGCCAGAGAGGGAGGAGCCCCAGGGGCCGCCACCAAGGCCGGGGGGTGGGTAGAGAGGGCTTCCTGCTGCTCTTGCTGCATGGCTTGATGTCAGGGTTGTTCTACTTGGGACTGGGGGAACCAAAATAGGTCTAGGTCAATTCCTCCTCACATCCTGAGCCACAGAGCTGGATCCCAATGAGTGCTAGCTACGTGCCAGGTACTAAGCTTCCAGTCCAGAAGACCCCAACTCATAGCAACCCCGTGTGTGTCAGAGCAGAACAGTGCTCCACAGGGTTTTCAATGGCTGTGATCTTCTGAAAGTAGATCACCAGGACTTTCTTCAGAGGCACCCCTGGATGGATTCAAAACACCAACCTTTCAGTTAGCAGCTGAGCATGTTACCCATCTGTACCACTCCAGGACTCCAGGACTCAGCTACATGACTGTGGCACATTTCCAGGGAGTTTATGATAGACATATACATAATTAATTCAATCCTTTCTTGGGGCATAAAGAGAGGAGACACTACATGTCTTAGCCCATCTTGACCGGGCAAGAAAAATGGAGAGTTCTCAAGCATGGTAGTGAAAAATGGGGAGGGTCTCAGGACCCCAGGCTTGGTCATCCCACCTTTTAGTAGCTTTATAAAGGGAATAGGACTCAGCTTATGGGACTGTTCTAGGAGGGGACTTTCAGCACGTCTCCTCAGGACAGACAGGGTCAAGGAGCTGGAGGACATAAGGCCATAACTCTTTTAGCTTCCAGGGTTTTCTCTTCAGAGAGGACCCCTGGCCCTATCCCCCATCCCACAACACAAACACTCAACCACCCCCAAAATCCCACTGGCTCTGTGGCCATTCTGACTCATTCCCCACATCTCCATACCACAGCTACAACCTGTGACCTGTGCCCACCTCCCCTCCCACATGCCCACCTCTCCCCACCCACAGACTCAGCTCTAACAGGGAATATCAACACGCTGTCCTCCTACCAAGCGGGAATGTATGTGAAGGCCAGTTAACCCAGCTCCCTGCTTCAAACAGGTGTGTATCTGACGCTTGCTTGCTTATTAAAAACCTACAGGTTTTATACAGCTCTATAACCTTCTTTGGAAACCCTGGTGGTGTAGTGGTTAAGAGCTACGACTGCTAACTAAATGGTCAGCAGTTTGAATCCACCAGGCGCTCCTTGGAAACTCTATGGGGCAGTTCTACTCTGTCCTATAGGATCACTATGAGTCGCAAATGATTCAACAGTAATGGGTTTTGTTTTTTTTTTTTGTATAAGCTTCTTTGCAGCCCTGGTGGCGTAGTGGTTAAGAGCTCAGCTGCTAACTAAAAGGTCGGCAGTTTGAATCCACCAGCCACTCCTTGGAAACCCTATGGGGCAGTTCTACTCTGTCCTATAGGGTCACTACGAGTCAAAATCGACTCTATGGCAATGGGTTTTTAGTTGGATAAGCTTCCTTAGGAGCTCTGGTGGCACAATGGTTAAAGCGCTCAGCTGCTAACCAAAAGGTCGGTGGTTCAAAACCACCAGCCACTTCGTGCGAGAAAAGATCTGGCAATCTGCTCCCGTAAAGATTATAGCCTAGGAAACCCTATGCAGCAGTTCTACTCTGTCCTATAGGGTCACTATGAGTTGGAATCAACTCAATGGCACACGTCGACAACAATATAAGCTTCTTTGATGGTCAGGCCGTTACTAAATCACATGCACCAACAAGGTCCTTCTCTTACCTAACCCATGTTCTCTTTGTGTATATCTCTCATTTAATTCCAAATGTGTGGAGAGAGAAATAACTGCTGTGTTTTCTTCCCACTCATGCATCCCTGCTCAAGTGTTCTCTTAGCCAAATTAAAGCAGTCCCACGTGGCTCCACCCTTCCTACTGGGACTTACTCTCCTACCCTCCTGTTTGCTGGGCCTTACCTGAACTATCTATTAATTTGAAGCCAAAGTGGACACAAGAGTCTAGTAAAGGGCTTTCTGGGTCCTGGGAAAGCAGAGGGACAGGTGCTAGGGTCCTGTGTGACGTGGTTAGAGACAGCTGGATTTGCAGGCACAGCTGACTTCCATTCAGAGCCTTGGGGTCCCTGATCCAGGCTAAGAAAATTTATGCCATTGGTTCTGTTCATATGTGTGCACACAGACTGACACAGAATCCATAAAGAACACAGCTCCCGCCACATACCCTGCAGATTCTGGAAAGTGAGAATGAAGAAAGACAGGGAATGGAAGAGGTGAGGCAGCTCATGGCTCCTCTGAAAACCTTCCTTCCCAGAGCCGGCGATTTAGATCACAGGGCTGGGAACCAGGACTGGCAATCGGCTGCACGGAACCTTTGGCAAAGAGGGAAAAAGGGCTTGGCAGTGTGTAGATTCTAACCCAGGAATCATCCCAGGAGCCAGAGTGGCCACATCTCCTCTATCTGGTCCACACTTCCTGCATTCTCCTCTCTTCCCTCACCCACCACACCTTCAAGAACTAGCCCTTAAAGGTGAATTCAGCCTCAGGGTTCCCTCTGAGCAACATGGCAGTTAAGGATTACTCTTCCAGCCTCCTTGACTCTCCAGAGAAGGGTGGACTGACCAGTGGGAAGGAAGAGAGAAGCCCCCAGGGTGACCTCCCCTTACCAACCTTAGCCTTTGGCTAAGGGGACTCCTGAGGAAACGTCTTCACACTCAGCATTCACACCCATCCCAGTCAGAAAAACAACCATGGAATTTCCAAACATCAACATCTAGGAAAACTTAGTCTCTCTGAAGATACTATAGATCCCATGAAGAATAAAGGAAGCCCCTCTGGCAGGAAGACTTAAGAAAATGGGTAGAGTTGGAGACGGGGACACAGTAGCCCTCGTTAGTCCTTGCTGCCTCTATCTGCCAAGCCTCGCTTCTCTGCACACTGTTTGCTTCCTGAAAACTTAGGTCTCCTACAAGGCCCAGACTGTCACTCCTGTGGTCTCCAGACTAGGTTCAGCTTTCCTAGCTCCTGCCCTTTGGAATATAGTTATCCAGGGTTCCCCCTCCCTGGAGGAGGCCAGCCCATTAAACAGAGTCCAGAAAGCAGGTCACAGCTGTTCCCTTCCCACTTGCCCTTTTATAATTTAAGTCCAATCCAGCCAGGGCACCAAAGTGAGGGCAGAACATACCAAGAAGTCTCTGCTCTGCCCAGAGGACTCCCCAGAGGGAGGAGATGAGAGGCAGCTCTGGATCTACCTCACCTGCTCCGGTCCCGACTCCCCTGTCCTCAGCTGGGCTGGGCTAACCCATCAGTGTCTGTAAGGGGCAAGAAGACAGCATTGAGAAGAGCTTCAAATTATGGACCAACCCATAGCAAGGGGATAGGGACATATGTCAGGGCAACTGCAGAGGCATGGGACTAACCAGAAGGCAGGATAAAGGAGGACATCCTTGCTGGGGGTCAATGCTTTTTAGCAAATGTCCCCAATTTGTTCAGTTAAACAATTCTTTAGCTGTTTTCTGGTAGCACCTTTCTTAGACATCTGGAAGTTTCTCTCTCCTCTCCATGACAGGACCCTCCTTTACATTACAGATGAGTAGAGCAAGGGCCACTAAGGGGAAGTGATTTGCCCTGGGTCTCACTTGGGAGCCACCGCAGAGCTGGGCAGGTCCACAGACCTGAGGCAGAGGAGACTACACGGAGGCGATACTCAGAAGCCATCTTGGCCCCTGCCCTGTGCTTTTCTCCCACAAGTTCTATGCACATGTGTCAGAGCCCTGGGGTGAGAAAGACCTGAGGGAATTGGTACCCAAAATGATCCTCCACACGTACAACAGAGAAGGAAGGGCCAGCACCCCCCTGAGGCAGTACTATCCGTGGGAATAGTGAGGGTAACCACCTTTAAGCCTTGGTGCAGGACCAGTGGGCAAGGCCTGGCTGTGTGGGCGGCGGTGGGCTGCAGGCAGCTGACAACCACCTGCTCTGCCCTGAGGAGAGTCGCCAAAGGAAGTGAAGCAGAAAAAGACCGAGCCTCCGTCCTTGGGAACTGGCACAGCGCCGACCAGCCCCCACACCATGCCTCACACAAGCTCCTTCCTTCGGGTGGGGAGGCTCTGCACACGTGTCCACAGCCCTGCCCACCGTTCCTCTGCCACCACAGTTCCTAAAACAGCAACCTAGACATGTCATCCAATGATAGAGCAGAGTATCTTCAACTGATGCTAACTCTTAAAATCAAGAAAATCCTGATACAGTCTCCCTCAGGGACACAAAGTCCTCAGCTCACACAAACTGCACACACCCCTCACGTCTTCTCCAACGCGCCCCACACATTCCCTATACCCGATACCCTCCCCCGTGCACACTACTCCACACTCCACGTCTTGAATATCTCCCACTCCTTAGACCCTCCTCCCCCACCCTACACCCACGCATACCCTACACACTCCCTCATCAGCTCCCCCCCAGGAGAGGAAGCTGGCCTAGATCCCATGAGGCCACATTCTTAGTGTCACCGGCAAAGGATTATGAGAAACGTATGTGGAAGGTTGAACCACTGAACCCGGAAGAAAAAGGAAAACAGGACCGTTCAGCTCCTGTGGGGCAGCTGCGGGCCTTCCCCAAGCAGCTCTTCCTTCTCCACATTCTAGCATGCTGGGGCGGGCCCAGCAGGTCAGGAGAGCATCCAGGAAGACAGAATGCCAGAGAAGGAGGCTCCAGACAGAAAAGCCCCAAGAGCATCTTCACCACGGGCACAGCCTTCCAGCAGGCCCCAGGGTCAGCAGGATACTTCCTAAGGCAGGGAGGTGTGGAGAAGCCCTGGTGGGAAAGGAAAGCAGCACCAGCTCTCAGGCAGCCCCCACCTTTCAGCCCAGGAAAAATAAATAAATAAAAACAAAACATCTGATACTAATTTACACAGAGGTGTCTGAGGCCAAAGTGTTAGTCCCTCCCAGGGACATCTGCATTTTAAAAGAAGAGTCTGAGGAGGGTAATGCCCAACCCAACTGGCTCTGGAAATGGTAGGGAGATTTCTAGAGGTGCTGGGAGGAACTAAGAAGCCCTGGTGGCTCAGTGGTTAAGAGCTCAGGCTGCTAACCAAAAGGTTGGCAGGTTGAATCCACCAGCTGCTCCTTGGAAACCCTACGGGGCAGTTCTACTCCGTCCTACAGGGTTGCTATGAGTTGGAATCAACTCACCGGCATTGGGTTTTGTTTCATTTTTTGTTTTTGGAGGAATTACCCAGTAAAAGTAGGCTGGGCACATCTCTAGTGTAGGCTGTACCTCTCCATGGTCTCCTCTGGTCTCCGCTCCTAAGCCCCAGGAATCTATGACCCCTCTCCCTAACATGAGTCCCCCCACCACAGCGCTGCCCATCAGGCAGCCTGTCCCTTTAAGGTGTAGACTCCACCAGCCCCTGGCCTTGGCTATTCTTATCCCAGCCTGACCCAGGCAGCACCCCAGGCACACACCAGTAGGTACGCAGTTCCCAAACTGGGAGCCTCCACTCTTCTGGTACCAGGCCGGAAGGATATCCTGCTCTGGGTCAGTCAAGGACGCAGAACCCAGGGGCAGACCAAAGATTCTACTTTATCCAAGTCAAAGGAGAAACCCTACTCGGGATGCAGGGCCCTAAGAAGGAATCAAGAAGTGAGACACTCCCTGAGATGGGCTTTCAGGGTCCCTGAGTCCCCAAACCACAGGAAACCCTGGGTAAGGGCCTGGGGAGAAGGGGTGGTGGCAAGCAGTGGTCCAGGCAGTGCCAGACCATAGGAGACCCCAGCCAGGATGTGACCCTAATACTCCCCTGGTTTTCTCCTTTTCAAAATGTGCAACTGAGAGCTTGACTTAAGTTTTTCTTTCTTTTTTCTTTGCCTTCTCTCTTTCGCATACCTTTGTTAATGGCTTTGTTTTGTGCATACCTTTGTTAATGAATTTGTTTTATGACTTAGGATCCCCCACAGGAAGATCAGAGCCCAGATGTCAGAGACCTATATCTTTAGCCTGATAAGGAAATGCGCAGTTCCTTATCTGTTTAGTATGATAGAGTCTCTTGTAATTATCTGGAAATGAATAACAACACTTCCAACCTTTGTAAAAATCATGTATGAGCTCTAATGTAAAAAATGCCTTTTGGGAGTCCCCAAGGACAGCTTGTGTTGCTGTTGGGTCCCCAGTCGTGTACACTTCCTGAATTAAAACCTTCTCACTCTTTCTGACTTGGAATGTGTTTCATTGGCTCGACTGCTCCAGGGGACAGAACCTGTTCAGGTAACAAATTTTTGGCACCCAACGTGGGGCTCCAATTACTCAGGCCCTGGTTCTGTCTCCCTAAGGACTGAGCCCCTGGGATGGTCCCAGGAAGAGAGAAGGTGTACCCTTCCTCGAACTGTGGAGGTCTCTCAACCTGCGGTGGCCCAGAGATCCGGCAACGGGGGAGGACTCCACGGCAGTGAGCTCTAGACAGAGGGAGAAAGTTTCCATTGGCCATGGTAGGTAACTGGGCATCGGCTGGTAAATCCTCTGTAAAAGCCACAGGGGCGTTGGTTCTCATAGACTCCCTCCAAGAATGGGTGACTAGGTCCCGTGAGGTTGGACGAGAGACCGGTGAGGTTCCCTGTTGCAAGTGGGCACACAGGGAAGTAAGGTTCCAGCCGAGAGTCCACTAGGAACTGGACTTATTTAGGAAGGGATCCCTTAACTAAGAGACATCTTTTTTTTGTTTATGGTTGTAATTTAAGTGAAAGTTAACATTTCAAGTTAGTCTCTTATACAAAAATTTATACATACATTGTTATGTGACCTTAATTGCTCTCCCTATACTGTGACAACACACTCCTCCTTTCCACCCCTGATTTCCCATGTCCGTTCAACCAGCTCCTGACCCTCTCTGCTATCTCATCTCACCTCCGGACAGAGGCTGCCCATTTGGTCTCACGTACCTACTTAAGCTAAGAAGCACAGTCTTCATGAGTATCATTTCATGTAATAGACGTCTTAAAGGTTTATGTAATCAGGTGTGGCCTCAATATCAGCTCCCCGATGGGGTTAAGTGAACTTTAAAACGGTTTTAGAGATTTTGGTACTGTTATGAAGCTTGATCTGTTATGTACTCGAACTAACATGTGGATGAAAAGCTGTATGCAGAATGTTTTATGACTTTACAGCATGGAAAAAGGATAAAGCCTCTGTTTTAGCCCCTCTTGTGCAGGCGAATGATGATGACGGGTTAGGAGATGAAGAACCGGATGTTCCTCTCATTCCTTCACCTCAGAAAAACCCCCTCGACACTCGTTCGTGACCCCTCCTCAGTGGTGTACACTTCCTAAATTAAAACTTTCTCACTCTTTCTGACTTGGAGTATGTTTTATTAGCTCGACTGCTCCAGGGCACAGACCCTATTCGGGTAACAAGGACTCCCACCCCAAACTGATAACCTCCTAGGTGTGCCCAGCAGCAGGTTTCAGTGCCCTTTGCCCCACTTATCCGCTCTCCAGTCTGGATAGACTACCCACGCTCTATGTCCCACTCACACCTGACTCACACCAGTTGCCAGGGAGTTGACTCTGACTCCTGGTGACCCCATGTGTGTCAGAGTAGAACTCTGCTCCACAGGGTTTTCAATGACTGATTTTTTTAGAAGTAGGTCACCAGGCCTTTCTTCCAAGGCACTGCTGAGTGGACTCGAACCTCCAACCTTTCAGTTAGCAGTCAAGGAGGTTAACTGTTTGCACCACCCAGGGACTCCACCTGGCTGTTAGGGCCTCAAAAGCCACGGAGATGGCTGAGGGCACCTTTCCCTTCCTCCTGCTTTCTCTCTCTCCTCTTTCCATCCCAACTCAAGATCCTCAGGAGACTAACCCTTCCAATCTCTCCTTACTTCTTTTACTCTCAGTGTCCCTGCAACACTTTGATGCTCTGCTGTGTCACTTGGCTGATTAAAAGGGTGGCCCTGGTGTCTGGGGAACAAGAGCAATACGCCTTAGATGGCATTAAAACAACCATTTTGCATCTCTGTGCATGAAGGGGTTGTAAAGATTTTCAAAGAAGGAACTGTCTTGGGGGTAGAGCGAGGAGTCACGTCAATTAGCTTTGATGCTGTTTTATATGTGGCCTGACCCCTTTCTCCTGTCCCCTATCCTCCCCATTACAGATTGAATTGTGTCCATCCCCCCCATAGAGATAAACTGAAGTCCTAACACCCGGTATGTGTGAATATGGTCTGGTTAGGAAAAAGGTCCCGGAAGATGTTATCAGTTAACACGAGGTCATAGTGGAGCAGGGTGTGTCCTGAGCCAAAATGAATGGTGTCCTTATAAAAGAGAAGAGACCCAGAGGAAAACGGCCACGTGAAGACAGAGGCCCAGATGAAGTTATGCTGCAGCTGCAAGCAATGAAACACTTGTGGCTGCCAGAAGCTGGGAGAGACCAGAAAGGATCTTCCGCCGGAGCCTTTGGAGAAAATATGGCCCTGCTGATATCCTGACTTTGGATCCCAGCCTCCAGAACTGTGAGACAATAAATTTGTCATGTTAAGCCACCTACTCTGTGGTCCTTGTTACAGGAGCCCTCGAAAATTAATATACCCTCTTTGCCAGGAAGATTCTAAGGAAACAGATCTCCCGGCCTAAGTAAGACAGAGTTCAAGTTCAAGCCTCCTCTCAGCAAAGGGGATCCTCGGTGAGGGTCCAGCTGCCCACCTGGTACAGTGTGGCACACTCACATTCCACCAGCGTCATCTTCATGGGGCCTTGCCCACGTGACCTCACTCAGGGTGAACCAGGGTAGCAACAGGCAGAGGCCACTCACAGCTGGGATTAGCTGGCATTGTTTATAATGGGGTGAGTGTAGCCAGGGTGTGACTGTCTGTGCAGGCACCATGGTGAAATGCCATTACTAGGTCTGTTAAATTCAGACGTCCAGGGAAACGTCGGCCTCATGAATGGAGTGAGAACATTACACTGTGTTTTGGCGAATGGGAAGGAGGAGGGGCGAGACTAAATGATTGTAAGTATCACAGAAATAGAAGGAAGGAAACCTTTTTTTTTCTCCTTCTGGTATTTTGTGCCAAGTATTGTCTTAGTTAACTCTCACCACAATCCTGAAAGGTGGATATTATTATCCTTATTTTACAGATGAGGAAACTAGGCAACAGGAAAGGGCTGAGTAATTTGCCCAAGGTCACGCAACTAGTGAATGATAGACTCATGAGTTAAACTGAAACTTGTTTGAGCCCCAGATTCACACTTTCTCTTTCCCATCCTGACCTGGAGACCAGGTACATCACATCAGAATGTTCAAGCTCACACTGAGGATTATTCTGGTACAACCCCTTGCCCCCTCCACACACAAACCCTTCTTCACCATCCCAGCCCACTCAAAACACAAACAAGCAAAAATAATAACAAAAACCTCAGTTTTGCCGATAAGGTAACCAATGACCAGAGAAAAACGGCTTGTCTGAGGTCACATAGCTAGTCAGTGGCAGAAGTGGGGTTAAAACCAAGTCTTTGGACTTCCACTCTAGTGCTCTCTCCAGATTAAGCCATAACCAGTCCGTCTCTCCACTCTTAAAATGCTTCAGGGAAAGAAATTCCCCCATCTAGTTACCCAGTTATCATTAACTCATGGCTGTGGAGTCGATTCAGACTTATGGTGGCCCCACGTGTTACAGAGTAGAACTACTGTAATATTTATGGAAACAGATTGCCAGGCCTTTCTTCTGAGGTGCTGCTAGCAGTGGGTTCAAACCACGAACCTTTAGGTTAGTAGTCAAGCACAAGCCATTTGAGCCACCCAGGGACCTCCAGTTATTGTTGTGTGCTGTCAAGTGGATTCCAACTCATAGCGACCCTATAGGACAGAGCAGAACTGCCCCATAGGGTTTCCAAGGAGTGCCTGGTGGATTCAAACTGCCGACCTTTTGGTTAGCAGCTGTAGCTCTTAACCACTAGGCCACCAGGGTTTCCCTGTTATCATTACCTGTCATTAAATGAAATCACCTACATAAAGCATGTTAGGCACTGAAAAATTCTTATTCCCTTCTCTTACCTGAACTATTGTAATAGCCTCTGTCATAGATTGAATCGTGTCCCCCAAAAATATGTGTTAACTTGTCTAGGCCATGATTCCCAGTATTGTGTGGTTGTCCAACATTTTGTGAGCTGATGTGATTATCCCATGTGTTATAAATCCTAACTTCTATGATGTTAATGAGGCAGGACTCAATCTACAGTATTAGGCTGTATTTTGAGTCAATCTCTTTTGAGATATGAAAGAGAGAACTGAGCAGAGAGGAGAGGGACCTCATAACTTCAAGAGAGACGCGCCAGAAATGGAGTACGTACTTTGGACCTGGGGTCCCTGCACTGAGACACTCCTAGACCAGGGAAAGATTGATGACAAGGACCTTCCCCTAGAGCCAACAGAGAGAAAAAGCCTTCCCCCGGAGCCGGCACCCTGAATTCAGACTTCTAGCCTCCTGAATTGTGACAGAATAGATTTCCGATCATTAAGGCCATCGACTTGTGGTATTTCTGTAATAGCAACACTAGATAACTAAGACAGCCTCCTAAACAGTCTCTATGTCCCCTGCTGAGCCCTCCCCAACCCCAGAGTAGCTACCCTCCACTGCCAGGAAAATCTTCCTACAGCACAGCTCTACTCAAGTCATTCTGCTGATGAAATCCCTGTTTCTCCTCTTCCTTGTCAGATACCCAAGACTCTCCACACTGAGTCCTAGCCAGTCCCCTACATGTTGATGGAATTGGTTAGTAGCCATTCTCCAGGGCCCCAAGTTTTCCCACCAACCTTTGCTCATGCTAGTGCATCCATGTGGAATACTCTCTGGCCAGCCCTTTACAAACCAGCTCTTCTTAGTGCCTTCTTTCATTTCCTATGACTGACAGTGACTTTGCTTGCTTCTGAACATCTCTAGAAGTTTAATGTGTCCTACTGCACTTATATTCTGTCTTGTATTTTCCTTACTAGTAATTAGAATAAAAGTAATAACTCATATTTATATAGGCATTTATAGTTCAAAGCACCTTCATACACATTAGCCCATTCATCTTAAAGAGAGAGATTACCTCTTATGTATCTCTGTCTCCTCCCCCACCCCCATGCTTAGCATAGTGCTTTACACAAGATACCTGCTCAGCACAGAGCTGTTAAATGCTGTATTCTGGGAATGGTCTGACCAACACAGAGGAGAGGAAGACCTAACACCTCCTTGTTGCAGAATCAGAAGTTTTGAGGCTAGATGAGGAAGGCAAAATTGTATTTTTTACAGGTGGACACCTGTTATGGATTCAATTGTATCCCCCAAAAATGTGTGTCAACTTGGCTAGGACATGATTCCCAGTATTGTGTGGTTGTCCTCCATTTTGTGATCTGATGCAATTATCCTGTGTTGTAACTCAGTGGTTAAGAGCTTGGCTGCTAACCAAAAGGTTAGCAGTTCGAATGCACCAGCCACTCCTTAGAAACACTACACGGCAGTTCTGTTCTGTTCTATAGGGTCTCTATGAGTTGGAATTGACTCAGTGGCAATGGGTTTGGTTTGTTTTTTTTTAATAATGTTAATGAGGAAGGATTAGAGGCAGTTATGCTAATGAGGCAGGACACAATCTACAGGATTAGGTTGTATCTTCAGTCAATTTCTTTTGAGATATAAAAGAGAGGGGGAAGCAGAGAGAGAGGGAACCTCATTACCACCAGGAAAGAAAAGCCAGGAGCGGAGTACATCCTTTGGACCCAGGGTCCCTGGGCTGAGAAGTTCCTAAACCCAGGAGAAGATTGATGACAAGGACTTTCCTCCAGGGTGACAGAGAGAGAAAGCCTTCCCCTAGAGCTGGCACCCTAGATTCAGACTTCTAGCCTCCTAAACTGTGAGAGAATAAATTTCTGTTTGTTAAAGCCGTTCACTTGTGGTATTTTTGTTATAGCAGCACTAGATAACTAAGACAACACCCCATAGCATTTATTAGATTCTTAAGCACTCTGGTCCTCGATCCTAAACTTTCATGAAATGCTGCCTAAGATTATACAAACTCTTTCAGCAGTCAAATTACGGTACAGTCATATCGAGTTAACAGGTGCAATGCTAAAGATTACCCCCAGTCCATGAAGAAACCCATCCATTTACCCATACTCTTTGGGTACAACATGGTTCCCTCAAGGTCAGGTACCACATTGAATTCAAGTTTATACCCCTAGGGTTTAGCACAAACCTGCTATCTAGGGATGATAAAATAATTTTAGCAACTACCACTTACTGCTGATCCCCCTTAAGATCCCTCCTAAGTACTTTATTAACTCATTTAACTTTCACATCAGCCTCTCCCTTCCCACCCCCCCCCCCCCCCGCTACTATTTTCCTGATCTTACAGATGAGAAAACTGAAATGCAGATAAATTAAGTAACTTTCCAAAGGTCACACAACTAGTAAGTGGTGGAGTCAGGTTTTGAACCCAACTAATCTTGTGCAAGCAGATAAGCACTAACCCAAAGGTTGGCGGTTCAAGCCCACCCAGCTGCTTCATGGGAGAAAGACCTGGTGATCTGCTTCTGTAAAGATTACAACCAAGAAAAACCCATGGAGCAGTTCTACTCTGTCACATGGTGTTGCTATGAGTCTGAATCGACTTGACAGCACCTCACAACAATCTGGCTCCAGAGCCATACTCTTAAACACTGTGCTGAACTTATACTTTCTCTCAATTGTTGAATGAATGAATGAGCATAAGCACTAGAAATGTTTTTGAATGAACTAAAAAAAAATAACAGTTGCCATCGAGTGGACTCCGACTCATGGTGACCCCATGTGCGTCAGGGTAGAACTGTGCTCATAGAATTGTCAGTGGCTGATTTTTTTGGGAGGCCTTTTTTCTGAGGCACCTCTGGGAAGACTCTAACCACCAATCTTTCAGTTCGCAGCTGAATGCCTTAACAATTTACACTACCCAGGGACTCCAAATGAACAATTAACCAAACATTAATTAATCCACCTTTTGTCTCCACCCTATATTATCCATAGGAATACTGTAAGAGATCTTCCCAAACTTTCCTCAAATTCAGCAGAGAGTATCTACAAGTAATTCCCTGATCTACCAGTACGGAATCCCCGTCATTAAAATAAAGAAGCTTGGATTAATTTATTCTTAGTGAACTAAGTTTTCACAGCACATAAACTCCACAAGGACAGCGAATTTACCAGTCTTCTTCACTGCTTTGCACCTAGAGTAGTGTCCGGTGCACAGTGTGTATTCAATACACAATAGTTGAATGAATGAATGAAAACAAAATGAAGTGAAAACTCCTTCAAATGACTCTGACCAGATTAAACTACTTTCAGCTCATGTCTTTCCCTGCTCACTTCATCCCCCACCCCACCCCAATTCCCACTCATAGTTCAAATCTCAGCTAACAATTTCTTCCAGGAAGTCTGGCCACCTAAAATGCCCCACTTATGAGTTAGCAAGGCACCTCTACCTTCCCCCACCATAACCTATTTACTTTTCTGTGTTCCTCACTTAACAGTAAGTTCTGGAAGGTCATCTGTCCTAGTCATTGAAAGCACTCAAAACACATTTGTTGAATGAATTTTTTTTTTTTTTTTTTTTTTACATTATCTGACAGACTCATCCCTTTGTGATCATATCTTCCTCCAAGAATGACTTGAAGAACCCTATCTGTTGCCCTCTGGCTCCTTCAGCAGCCCCGCCTCATCCAGGACTTTGGTCTTGTTGACATTTTTTTCTCACAGATTTCCTCAGCACAGCACAGAAGGAACTCAGGTTTGGGGCTATAATGACCTAAATTCAAACTTTGGCTCTTCTTCAATTAGTTGTACAATCTTGGGCAAGTTCCTTAATCTTGTTAAACCTCAGTTTTCTCATATGTAAAGGGGTAAGAGATAATATCATCATCATCCATTTCCTCCACAGTTGGGGGCGGTAATTAAGATAATGGGTGAAAAGCTACAAGTGGCTGCTGAGGCTGCTTATGCACATCCAAACACCTCATGGGATTTGGTTCCTTCATCTGGAGGTTTAGGGTCATGATTTCATGGGACATCCCAGTTAGTTGGCCTAATAACTTTAGTGCTTCTGTTCTACCTCCTAGTTCCTTGCATAGTACCTGGGGTCTTAAAAGCTTACAAGCAGCCATCCAAGGCACAACAATTGGTCTCTATTCACCTGGAGCAACAGAGGAAGAAGGAGAGTCAGGAATAGAAAGAGCACATGGAATGTGTGGTTGACTGCCTCCATGAACAACTGCCTCCTTTGCCCTAATACCAGAGCTGGATGGTGCCTGGCTACCACTACTGAACATTTTGATCAAAGATTCTACAAAATAACTCTGATCAAAAGGGGGAAAATGCAAAACAGAATTTCAAATTCTCACAGACTCTAGACTTTCTGGAGCCATGGAGGGTGGATGAACCCCTGAAACTATTGCCCTGAGATAATCTTTAAACCTTCAATCAAAAACATCCCCTGAAGTCACCTTAAATTGAACAATTATTTAGAGTTAACTGATAAAAAGCCTGTCTTGAGCATTATGGTCTTTTAAGAACTATCTATATGGGAGCAAACTGCAAAAGCAACTCGAAAGATTAGATAGGAACCTTAGCAAGCAGTGAGTTTATGTTAATAAGGGAGGAACAACTCAGAAAAGGAGGGTGAGAATGGTTGCACAACTCCAAGAATGTAATCAATGTCACTAAATGGTACATGTAGAAACTTGGATTGGTGTATGTTTTGCTGTGTATATTCTCAACAACAATAAATAAAAGTTAGGAAAACAAAAAAAAAGCTATCAGTGGACAGGCACTCAATGCCAGTGGCTATTCTTCATCACGTGCTCTTGCCTTTCTCTGTACCTGAACTCTTGCTCAAGTGTCCCCTTTTTGTCTTTCTTGTTGGGGTCATCTGCAATAGCACAGTCAAAACTGTACTTCTGATAATCTGCCAACACTTTGGAACCACTCTTTCAAAGTCTCTTGTCAGGGAACTGTATCTATCTTTCCTCTTAATTAAAGAAGAAAAAAAAAAATCTGCCTTCGTGAAGTCTAGAGTGGAAATCTGACATCCCTGGCTATAATGCTCTTTGGGAAAATACAGCTGCCTTCTCCCTGGTGCTTTTAACATCCAATTTGCAAACAGTATCTCCTTTTTGGTTATAATTAAATCCACTCTAATGATGCTCCAAGGAGCCCTGGTGGCACAATGGTTAAGAGCTCGGCTCCTATCCAAAACTTTGGCGGTTGGAACCCACCCAGCAGCTCCACAGAAGAAAGATGTGGCGATCTGCTCCCATAAAGATTACAGCCTGGGAAACCCTATGGGGCAGTTCTGCTCTGTCACGTGGGGTCACGATGAGTTGAAATCAACTGACAGCACCTAACAACAACAACAACCACGGTGCTCCAGGAATTCCTGGGTGGTACAAATGGTTAATGTGCTTGGCTGCTAGCTGAAAGGTTGGAGGTTTGAGTTTATCCAGAGGTGCCTTGGAAGAAAGGCCTGGCGATCTACTTCCAAAAAAATCAGCCATTGAAAACCCTGTGCAGCACAGTTCTACTCACATACACAGGGTCACCCTAAGTCTAAGTCAACTTGACAGCAACTGGTTAATGGTGCTCCCAGTCACATTAACTTCCTTTACCCTCTGGAAGACGTAACAGAACGCTAAGCTATGAATGTGGCAGATGCTGGATTTTCAGAAAAGGAGGGCTTCCAGGAGATGTCTCAGTAGCTGAAGGGCTCCATCTTACTCTTTTCTGGGCTCTAGGTTAGGTTGTGACCTCAGACAAGAAGAGCTCCTGTTTCCTCCATTTGGCAAGGCAGCCTGTAGTATTTCCTCAAAATGAAATCTCCTTGGTCCTCTACTCTTTTTCCCTTCTTATGCCTTCTGGTTTGCTGCCAAGCATACCACTAGTCTAAGAAAAAGAGAGAGAACAAGGACTTGGCCAGAGAGGGTGCCTCCACACAAACCACATTCCTTCTGGGCCTGGCTTAGCCAGGATGGGGAATGGGGAGCCAGCCACATGTGCGGAACAGCCCTCGGGCCTGGCACCCACCTTCACTGCGGGGAGGAGAGAGGGAGAGAATACGAAGTAGAGTCTGACCTCTAGGAGGGGACCCACTGAGACTTAGAAGCAGGCACAAGGTACGCAGAGGAGAAAAGAAACCACCACCAGAGAGACACCCACGGAGATGACAATGATTGGTGTTGCAGCGCTAGGATGAAGAGAGGAAGCATGCAGGAAAAAGGAATAGTAGCCAAAGTGATAAAAGGCAGGTGGAAGGTAACAGTTTCCAATGAGGCAAATGGTCTCTGGCTTCTCTTTGGAATCCTAGGGAAACTCTGCTAGGTGAGACTTTCTACGGGGAATTCTCAGGAAGGGGAAGGGGTAAGTTGCTAAGGATTCCTCAGCCCCAGGTCCTCTATTCTGCCCCAGGACTATTGAAAACCTCTCTCCTCTTCTTTGTCCATCCCTTGAGGGCCTCTGCTCCCCAAACTGCAAATGATGTCCTCAGTCCTTCACCAGGGTGGTGATGCTGGGTCCGTGAATCCCATCACCGCAGCTCTAAGGGAAGAGAATCTCCCAACAATGAAAATGTGCTGAAGCCACCAACAGGGTCAACACACAATTCTAAAGTGTCCAAGGGTGGATCCTTTCATTGGTCATGTTGTGGCCTATGGGGCAGGTGGAAAATTCCAGCAGTGCTAGCAACGGGGTGACCTTGGGAGAGTCACTTGTCCTAAGGGAAATGATTGCCAAGGTCTTTTCCAGCTCTAACACTTCATGTTTCACAGGAAATGCAAAAATACTCCCCCAGTTTTCGTTTTATAAAATAAATGCAAAATAAAGGAGATATGAAAGTACCAAAAAAAGAAAGAAATTTTAGTTTCTATTTTCCAGGGACCTCCAAGTCCAAATTTCTTACTAAGTTGCCCAGTACTTCATCTGATTTTCCAAAGTCTTCTCTTTATGCTGAAGTGAAAAAGCATAGAAAGGCAGGTAAGGCGGGAGGTCCAAGGAGTTCACACACATGAGCCCTGGCCCCTAAACAACTGGGAATTAAGGAGGTACTATGCTGGACTGGGAGTGGTTCCTGGGGGGCACAAATGGTTTGCTCTCAGAGACTAATCATAAGGTTGGTGGTTCCAACCTACCCAGCAGCACCACGAAGGAAAGACCTGGCGATCTGCTTCCATAAAGATTACAGCCAAGAAAACCCTATGGAGCAGCCCTACTCTGTAATACACGGGGTCGCCATAAGTCGGAACTGATCTGATGACAACAGGTTTGGTTTGGGTTTTTTACGCTGGACTGGAGTTGGGTGGAAGAAATTTATCTAACATGACCCCGTCCTTGAAAAGTTTCTCATCTAAGGTATGTTCCAATCTGGTGACACCTCATGGGCATTCAAGGAATCCAATATGAATGAATCCTCCAACTCCACTGCCCCTTTCTGCTGTCCCGTGACCGAAGTATCTTCCTGAGAGTGGCGTCAAGGTTATGAGCACAGGGTCTGGAGTGTGTATGCCTGCTTCAAATCCCCTTGTCATTTACTAGTTATCTGACATCAGTAAGCATTAGCTATTTTATTTTTTGTCAGCCCAGCATTGCCCTGTCTGTAGGCAGTAGCCAGCCTTTGGAGGCTGTCTGTCCCTCCCCAGTTCCCTACGAGTCTCACTAAGCAGCCTATCCTTCTCTCCCAGTTTCCATTCTCTCAACCCTATTTAAAGAGAAATATCCAAGGAATAGTTACCACGGTATTGTCACATCGCTTTTCCCATGTTCAGGAAAATTTCCGGAACATAAGCTCTTATTCACTGCTCCATATCCCCCCACCCTACCCCTCACACCTCCCAGTTCTCACTCCTTCTCACTGAGGTTAAACTCAGGATTAATTGCCAACATTTACATAGTACTCTGCAGTTTTCAGAGTGCTTTTGCACATATGATTTCATTTAGTTCATGGTAAGCAGGGTATTTCATCCTTAAAACAATCCTGTGAGCTACAAGTATTATTTCTTCCCATTTTACAGATATATAAACTAAGTCTTAGGTTCCACAAGTCGTCCATGCTCACAGCAGGAGACGAGTCACAGCAGAATTCAAAGCCAGGCCTCCTGATGCTGAATCCACCCACTGTTCTCTCTACTACTCCACATAATGAGGTCCAAGTTCACCTCCTGGGAGCATAAGGATCCTGAAGTTTCTTGGCAGTTACAAACCCGCAAAGGGAACAGAGACCCCTCATTTTTCTCCCCACAGGCCCAGACAAGGCTGTCCACCCTGCAGGACCACAGACACAAGACAGCTGCAAAGCACCGTGCTGAGCCCAGACCTAGGTGAGGTAGAGAATCCACATGACTAGGTCATGGCAAAGCAAGGCTTTGAACTACTTTGGTCTGGTTCAAACCCCTGCTAAGAAGCTGCATTTCTAACAAGTTCCCCGCTAAGAATTTGCACTTCACCCCAGATATACCGAATCAGAATCTGCATTTTAACAAGATCCTCAGGTGATCCTTATGTATAACTTCCTGGGAACTTGTTAGAAATGCAAACTCTCAGCAGAAGTTTGAACTTGAAGGAACTGGTTGGAAGCCTGTGGAAAAGATCAGGGGCACTCCAGCCCTCCCCCTCAAGTCCAAAGAAGCAGCCCGGGGAGCAGCCTGAGGCCCCAGATAAACTGACCCTTCCTCATCAGAGTACACCCCCTTGGCCCTCCTTCACTTATGCTTCCAGTGGAGAAGGAAATGGACAAGTTCCCTTCTGGCCAGTGTTTCGAGCTTGATCAGATTCAGACACGCACACTCTCAACAGTAAACTCTGAGCCATGGAAATCAAACCTTGAGCTCACCCAAAGGCCAAAGGAGAAGCAGCCACAGGCTCCAGCTCAGAGCCACCGAATCCTCAGATATTGGCTGCCAGGCAAAACTATAAAATGTAACTCGACTTAATTTTTCCATGGACACAACCCCAGATGGGACAGCCAGGCTCTGGTGGAGCTGCAATTCTGAAGGCTCATAAACTCCATGCTCTGAGATCTGCAGCTGGAGCTGGGGGAGTACACGGGGGTCAGGTTTGCCCCCTTCTGAGCCATTTATCTTCCTAATATCTTTCCAAGGCCTAGTAAAGCAGTAGAGTAAGTTTTCATTCAGGGACTGATCCAGGGCTGGAATTCACTGCAAATTGCTTACATCTGCTTGGCCACATCCCAGAGAGTCAGGTAGTTTAGAGACAGAAGGCGGGGCAGCGTTGCCCCACTTCTGGGAGCCTGCTAAAGAATCTGGCGCCATGCTGGAACCAGCCAGGCCAGGGCACAAAACTCCCCAACGGAGTTGAGAATTGAGAAAAAACATCGGTGGCCAGAGACAATGGAGATTCCATGGCAGGCCTGGCTGGTGGGACTGAGATGGGGAAGCCACAGACACACCAAAAGGGGGTGGTGACAGAGGGAGAGAGGGTTGGCCTGGAGGAGGAAGAGCAATGAAGGACAGAGACACCCCCCCACACACACACACCCCCCAACAACCTCAGCCAATCAGGGTGTGTGCGTTAACTAGCCATATGCACTTGGTAACCTCTTCCCACAACCCAGAATCCTGCCAAGCCCCTGGGCTCCCCACCCTAGCTCACCCCACCTCAGCTGGGCAGCCACACGTGGGCTCACGGCTGCGATTGCTCCCCAACACCAAAGTCCCCACTGTGGGAAGCTGAAAATGAGACAAGCACAGGCCGGGAGAGCGGAGCCTTCCCTAAGAGCCCCGGAACTCAGGCCTGAGGGTCCCTCTCCCCTTTCCAAGCCTTCTCCTTTTGCTGCAGTATCCTTATAAGGGAGAAGCTTCTTCCATCCTCTGCCTGGCTAAAAAAATGTATTTATTTCCCAGGCTAGAGGCTGACTTTTCACCCACTGCAAGGAAAACCATTACCCCCACTCCAGGACAGGTTTTGCTTTTTATTTCTTATCTTAAACAAACAAACCCCAAAGCCATCGGTTAGTTTAGGTCTCCCTGCAGCTGGGAGCCAGGAAGTGCGTCTAGAGCACAGGGGGTGGGGAAGAGGGTGCCTGGAGGCCCGAAACGGCTGGAGCCGGGGGTGGGGGCTCGCTACCTGCTCTGCGCCGCGGGCTCGGGGCTCTGGCTCTCACGGTGTCCGCAGCTCACCAGCCGCCGGGAACCCTGCGCTCTTCCCATTGTTGCACCTCCTCTGTTGCCATGTTGGAGAGAGCCTCCTGACCTCCCCTTCCTCCACTCTGCCGGCAATTTGCAGAGCCTGGTGCTCACGGCTGGGTGCGTCCCCTACCTGTGTTCACCGCTGGTTTTCCTGCAAGACCCGACGTGTCGTGTGTCGGGCGACGTGGGCTGCTCGCTCCGCAGCCCCGGGCGTCTCTTGCACCAGCGCGCTTTGGGGCTGGCCGCAGCCCGCCTCCTCCCGGGCCGCTCCACTCTCGGGGGTTCACAGCGCCATCGCTGGCCCCGGGGTCTCCAGGGCAGTGGGAGACGCAGGACAGGGCGAAAGGACCAGCCTGGAGGGAAAAAAGGAAACAAGTCCTCTCGGCCGAGAGCGTGCGCGAGCTGGCAGAGTCAGGCAACCCGGGTTGAGACAATAGCGGGGAAAGCGGGCGCGAGAGGAGAAGCCATCTCCCGGAGACCCGGCGCACTGCACGCCCAGGCCCGGCTCGGCCCGACCCCTGCCTGACAGGGAGCGCCCGGCCGCCGGCTCCAGCCCGCAGCCCCGACTCCGTCGCGTGCGCGGGGGCGGGGCCCCGCCTGGAAGCCTGACCTCCTCCACCTCTCCTCCCCGCCCCCTCCACCGCCGGGCCTCCCTTCCGTGGCGTGGGGAAGAAGAGTGGGCTGGCGTGAAGTTGTGCTCTGGAAACACCCGCGCCAAGGTTTCCACTACCCACTTGGGTGAGGATTTTTACAGATGGTCGTTACTTCTCCCTGCTGGAACCCCTTGGCTGTGTCAAATGAAAGCCAAGTAATTCTGCTGGAAATTAGAGTTTTGAGGTCCAGTTATTTGTTCGAGGAATTTTCCCCTACGATGACGACAGCGATGACCGAAAGAGCCTCCACCTTGGGGTTGCGGGTGGGAGTCGGGGGAGCTGCTTTACACCCTCAGTCTGATTGGTTTTCTGCCTTCGCATGTGGGTCGTCCTACTTGAGGCCCAGGCAATAGGAGCCAACAAACCTGAAATGTGTGTATGGGTGTATGGGGGCGGGGGCAGGACAGAAGGGTAGAGGACTCCCCAGCCCAACTACGGTAGGAAAAACAAAACAAAAACCCTCTTTCGTACAACATGTTATAATAATATATTTTAAAATTAGACTCCAAGTACCTTTCTTTGCACAGTAGTCGCTAGGAGAATTTTCCTAAAAGGCTCCGCCCAAACGAAGCCAATAGCTGGACCGCTTTCATTTGCATATGATTTGCATAATAGCCATGAACTCTGGTCTCAAAGTACAGTTCCCTCAAAACGTGAATCTTTTCTCCCCCAACGCCCTTCTTTCTTTCTTGCTAGTCAGACTCTGAAGATCATCTCCCCTCCTCTGCAATCCCCCTCAGGCATCCCGGGTCTTAAGAAGCCCACTTTCCTTAGATGCCCAGGACGCCCCTGCCAGGGAAACATCTGCCAACCTCTGCTTTCCCTTGCCTTAAGGAAATATTTGTTAAGATGCTATTATCCCTGTTTGTCTTTGGTTCACTAGAGTTAAAAGAGAGAGAATCAGAAAGGCCTTAAAAAAAAGATATGTGGCCTTTTAAATTTTCCTCTTAATAGAAACTCTGCAACAAACCAGAACAGATTTCTCCAGAAGAAAATTGTTAACAGTCATCCTAGATTCATATAACTGCAAAAGACTCAAGCTCAGTAAGGACATAACTATTTATTGGGAAGGGAATTTGAATAACGAGAGGAAGTCCCCTCATCTAGTGCTGCTATAACAGAAATACCATAAGTGGATGGCTTTAACAAAGAGAAATTTATTCTCTCACAGTCTAGTAGGCTACAAGTCCAATTCAGGGTGTCAGCTCCAGGGGAAGGCTTTCTCTCTCTGTTGGCTCTGGAGGAAGATCTTTGTCATCAATCTTCCCCTGGAAGAGGAGCTTCTCAGCACAGGGACCCTGGGTCTAAAGGACATGCTATTCTCCTGGCTCTTGCTTCTCAGTGTTATGAGGTCCCCAACTCTCTGCTTGCTTCCCTTTTCTTTTGTCTCTTGTAAGATAAAAGGTGGTACAGGCCACACTCCAGGGAAACTCCCTTTACAATGGATCAGGGATGTGACCTCAGCAAGGGTGTTACCTCCCACCCTAATCCTCTTTAACCACAGGCAGAGATTATGATTTATAACACATAGGAAAATCACAAAATGGAGGACAACCACAGAATACTGGGAATCATGGCCTAACTAAGTTGACACATATTTTGGGAGGACACAATTCCATACATGACATTCCACCCTTTGGCACCCCAAAATTCATGTCCTTGCCACATGTAAAACATATTCACCCCATCATATCATAGCAAAAGTCTTAAATCAACTCCAAGTCCAAAATCCAAAAATTCCTCTTCATCTGTGAAATCTAGAAAACAAGTTATCTGCTTCCAAAGTACAATGGCAGAATAGGCACAAGGAAGACATTTCCATTACAAATAGGAGAAATTAGAGGGAAAGAAGGCATAACAGGCACCAAGCAAGTCAGCAGAACACATCACATTAGCCTTCAAGGCTTTGAAAATGATCCTCTGTTCTCTGAGACCATTTAGGCAATGGTCCTGCCCTCCAGACTCTAGGTATTGGCTACACTCTCTGGATTCTGAGTGGAGAGCCCTTGGCCCTGGGCTTCAGCTTCGCCTTCCAGGCCCACTGGGATGGCAACTCTGCTCCCTCGGCTTTGGGCACACCATTCTCCTAGTCCACCTGAGTGGCATCTCTACCCTTAGAAATGTCAGGAGCCATGGTTCCATCCTTTGAAATCCCAGAGGTGGTGGCTATACCTTTTGAGACTGAGACATCTCAGCTTCCTGTGTTCCTTGGCCTCTTGGCCCTCAGGCCTCACACCTGCATCTCCCCTGCTGCGGCAAGTGTTCCAAAGCTCAGTAGCTCCATCGATAAGTGCCTGGAGGCACCCTACTCCGCCAGGAAGCTTCCTGCACACAGGCACTCAGATCTGTCACTCCATGGGTTGGCAAGCCTAGCTCCACCAATAAGTACCCAGAGGCACCCCACTCCACCAGGAAGCCTCCTGGGCACAGGCACTCAGCTCTCTCGCTCCGTGGGTTGGCTCCAGCACTGTCTGGTGCTGGTCTCCTGGTTCTGCTGCTGCGAGTCCTCTGCAGTGGCTGGTCCTCTGCTGCTGTTTCTCACTATTCGCGCCTTCTCTGATGTTAACAGTTTTCTCACTTCCTTCTGCGTCTTCTATCCATTCGCAGTTTCAAAACCACTTCCACATTTTAGGCATCTGTTAGAGCAGCACCCCACTCTCGGTACCAGATTCTGTCTTAGTCATCTAGTGCTGCTATAACAGAAATACCACAAGTGGGTAGCTTTAACAAAGAGAAATTTATTCTCTCATATTCTAGTAGGCTACAAGTCCAAATTCAGGGTGTCAGCTCCAGGGGAAGGCTTTCTCTCTCTGTTGGCTCTGGAGGAAGATCCTTGTTATCAATCTTCCCCTGGACTAGGAGCTTCTCAGCACAGGGACCCCGGGTCCAAAGGATATGCTATTCTCCTGGCTCTTGCTTCTCAGTGGTATGAAGTCCCCAACTCTCTGCTTGCTTCCCTTTCCTTCTGTCTCTTATAAGATAAAAAGTGGTACAGGCCACACCACAGGGAAACTCCCTTTACATTGGATCGGGGATGTGACCTGAGCAAGGGTGTTAAATCCCACCCTAATCCTCTTTAACCACAGGCAGAGATTATGATTTATAACACATAGGACAACCACACAATACTGGGAATCATGGCCTAACCAAGTTGACACCTTATTTCTGGGGGACACAATTCAATCCATGACAACAACCCAGAAGGATATCTTGAGATATTGTTTTGTCCTCATGTAAGATGAGATCTGGGCAAGTGCAAAGGACCTTTAATTGCAGGCAGCCCTGGATGAGACAATAGCAGAAGCTGGTGAGAAGGGAGACTAGGCTTCTGTTTCTTCTCTCTACCTACAGCTGTATGACCTTGAATAGTCAATAACACCTTTCTGAGTATAAATAACATTGGCCTTATCTACCATTCAGGGCTGTTGGGAGGATCAAATGAAGCATTTTGATTGTAGACAGACTGCTCTGCACATATACCATAATATATGATGCTATTTTTGTTCCTCAAGGGCTAAAACCATTCACTCACTCACTCATTCACCAGGCTACTCCATGCCTGTCATTAGGCTAAGTTCAGAAGCCCAAGAGAACAGAGTAGTATAGGGACCGTCAGTGGTTCAGTGTTGCTGGAATGGAAAGTCTGAAGTGGGAAACTAGCGGGAAATGGAACTGTGTAGTTGAGTTGAGGAGTCACTGGGTGGTATAAATGGTTAAGAGCTCAGCTACTAACCAAAGGGTTGGTGGTTTGAATCCACCTCCAAACCTAAACCCACTGCTGTCAAGTCGATTCCAACTCATAGGGACCCTATAGGACAGAGTAGAATTGCCCCATAGGATTTCCAAGGAGCAGCTGGAGATTCGAACTGCTGACCTCTTGGTTAGCAGCCAAACACCTAACCACTGCATGACCAGGGCTCCATTCCTTAATCCACCTAAAAAACAAACAAAAAAAAAACCTGTTGCTGTGGAATCGATTCCGACTCATAGCAACCCTATTAGAGGTGCCTAAAAGATCACAGCCGTTGAAAACTCTACAGTTATACTCTGACAACACCTGTGGTTGCCGTAAGTCTGATGCAACAGCAACTGGTGTTTGGTTTTGAGTCGGGTTGAGAATCAGATCAAAGGTTTTATAATGCAGTTTGCTAAGGAGAAAATTTTTTTATCATGTTACTACTTACCAGGGTATGCCAAAACGTTTAAGTTTTGTCGTTTAGGTGACAGAAACCCCAAAACCAAAACCACTGCCGTTGAGTTGATTCTGACTCATAGTGACCCTATAGGACAGGGTAGAACTACCTCATAGGGTTTCCAAGGCTGTAAATCCTTATGGAAACAGACTGCCACATCTTTCTCCCCGAGCAACTGGTGGGTTTGAACCACTGATCTTTCAGTTAGCAGCTGAACGCTTTAACCACTGCACCACTGGGGCTCCTTTTTAGGTGGCAGAACCACTGGAGAATGTGGGGCTGCAGAGTGATGTGATCAGAGAGCTTTCTGGCACATTCTAGAGGAAGACTTGGAGGATGCACTGTGTGTCTTCTCTTTGCCCCTCCAGATTCACTCTCCACCCTGCTAGGCCCTCTGGCTTCCAAGCTGGGTTTGGCCAAGGGGAAGCTCTAGCAGGAGATTAGAGGGAGACAGGACACTGAAGTCTAGATATTTATTCCTCAGGATCCCTTTCTTCCCGGTCACCGTGGGCTGGCCCCCTCCCTCGACCAAAGATCACAGCCCCTGTCCTTTCTCTTTCTCTGGATTCAGATAATTAGTCCCTTCCTTTGACCTTGAAGGCCTAGGAGTAGAGATTTTGCTTTGCTATTGGCCCCAGGGTAGTGCACTATTCCTTGTGGTTTTCCTATACCTGCTCATCCTTTGTAATTGTCCATTCATTTTCAAAATTATCCTCCAATTTTAGTGTGCCATTTGTTTCCTGCCAGGACCTGGTACAGGTCAGGAATACAAGCTCAGAGCTCAACAAGGGGGCTACGGCTACATTCCAGGTGAGAGACCAACCCAAAAAAACCAAGCCTGTTGCCCATCGAGTCAATCCTGACTCATAGTGACCCTATAGGACAGAGTAGAACTGCCCCATAGGGTTTCCAAGGAGCGCCTGGTGGATTCAAACTGCCAGGTTAGCAGCCGTAGCTCTTAACCATGGTGCTACCAGGGTTTCTAGGTGTGAGACCAGGAAATCTCAAAACTGTGCCAGGGCTGCGGCAAGTGGGGATGAAAAGGAAAGACCAGACACAAGAGAGAGTTAGGAAGTCAAATAATATTTGATGATATATTGAATGTAGGGAATTAGGGAGGGAGAAGGATCTAGAATTATTCCCTACTTGATGTCTTAAGAATTGGTGGCAGATGATGCCATTCACTTGTTAGGAACTAGAGTCAGACAGGGCCAAGTGTTGAAGAGCAATCATTAATTTTAGACATGTTGAGTTTGTGGTTTCTGTGGTATGTTTAGGTGTCAATGTGTAGTAGACAGTACATTTGTGAAACTCAAAATAAGGATGTGGATGAGTAATATCAATTTTAGACTCTTCAGTGGTCAGTGAAGTTATGGGCATGTGTAATAACCCAAGGGAATAGAGAGAAAGGAAGATGCCTGCAAAAGAAATTGAGAAGAAACAACCAAAGAGGTAGGAAAAACTGGAGCCCACAGAGTGTCAGAAACTATGGCGAGAGAGTCAAGAAGGAATGACTGGATAACTCAAGTGCACAGAGACGTAAGAAGGTAGGACTCCAAGACCAAATGGGCAGCTCCTTCCCAAAAGCAAGACGAGAAGGCAGGAAGGGACGGGAACTGGACGACTGGACACAGGGAGTCTGGGGTGGAAAGGGGTAGCATGCTGTCACAGTGTGGGGATTGCAACCAATGTCACAAAACAATATATGTATAAATTTTTTAATGGGGAAATCAACTTGAGCTGTAAACGGTCACCGAAAGCACAATTAAAAAAAAAAAAAAAGAAGGTAGGATTGGAAAATGCACTTTGGATTGACAAGAAAGTCACTGGTACTCATGGTATGAGAGCAGACATAGTTAAGCAAGGCTCCAGTGGGCTGTAGAGAAAAAGACATGACTGTAGAGCACTCTTTCTAGAAGCTTGGCAATTAAAGGGAAGGAGAATACAAGGCAGTGGGTAGAGGGGAATGCCCAATCAAGGGAGACATCTTTCTTACTATTTTTATTTTTAAGATGGTGTCTTAGCCATCTAGTGCTGCTCTAACAGAAATACCAAGTGGATGGCTTTAACAAAGAGAAATTTATTTCTTTGCAGTAAAGTAGGCTAAAAGTCCAAATTCAGGGCATCAGCTCCAGGGGAAGGCTTTCTCTCTCTGTTGGCCTTCTTCTCTTCAGTGTTCCCCCAGACTAGGAGCTTCTCCGCACAAGGACCCCAGGTCCAAAGGATGTGCTGTGGTCCTGGCACTGCTTTCTTGGTGGTATGAGGTCCCCAATTCTCTGCTTGCTCCCCCTATCTCTTACAAGAGATAAAAGGTGGTGCAGGCCACACCCAGGGAAACTCCCTTTACATTGGATCAGGGATGTGACCTGGGTTAGGGTGGTGTTACAATTCCACCCTAATCCTCTTTAATATAAAGTTACAATCACAAAATGGAGGATAACCACACAACACTGGGAATCATGGCCTAGCCAAATTGATACACACATTTGGGGGGGGACATAATTCAAACCATGACAGATGGGAAAGGCTTAAACATGTTTATATGTAGAGGGGGAAGCCTGAAAGAGGTAAAGAAATGATTAATAAAAAATGTCTCAGAGGAGATGGATCCAGGGTGGAGTTGCCTGGGATCTCTTTGAGAGGAAGGGTGCAGAAGCAGATACATTTTTAGGTTGGTAAGACTAGAGACAAGGATCCCTGGTGGAGCAAACAGTTAAGTGCTCAACTGCTAACCAAAAGGTTGGTGGTTCAAAGAACTCACCCAGACATTCCATGTGAGAGAGACCTTGTGATCTGCTTCCATAAAGGTTACAGCCTAGAAAAAACCATTGCCATTAAGTTGATTCCGACTAGGACAGAGTAGGACTGCCCCATTGGGTTTCCCAAGGCTGTAAATATTTACAAAAGCAAACTGCCACATCTTTCTCCCGCAGAAGCTGGTGGGTTTGAACTGCTGACCTTTCAGTTAACAGCCTAGCACTTAACCACTACACCACCAGCACTCCTTATAGGGTATCAGCTCAATGGCACCTAACAACAAGCAAAGAGAACATAAGTTGAGAGAAATGGTCAAATTGATATTGGAGCCCTGGTGGCACAATGGTTAAGAACTCAGCTGCTAACCAAAAGGTTGACAGTTCAAATCTACCAGCTGCTGTTTAGAGAAACCCTATGAGGCAGTTCTACTGTCCTATAGGGTCAGTATGAGTCGGAATCAACTCGATGGCAAAGGGTTTGGTTTGGTTTGGTTTTAAGCAATCTGCTGAGAGAGAAGAGGTCAAGGTGGGGTTGAGGAAAGTGATTAAGGTTAAAATAACCACTGAAAAGAATGAGAGTGGTAGCTCCTAGGGATAGATATATAGTGGGATTGTCAGCAGAGTTGAGGATACAGCTGATATTGGATATCCTAATAGGCAGTGGCTACAGACTCAATGTTTTAATCATTTTCTTCTGCAGTGCTCCACAGTTCAGGTGTAGAATCTTAGGTGAGGTTTGGGAGTTTGCAAAATAGGTACAGTGGGCAAGATAAGAGGGCAAGAGTTACTAACAAAAGAGGAGGTGTCCAGGGAGAGAAGTGAAGTCGAGAAAATGCCATAAATCTTGAAGAAGAGGGAATTAAGGCTACCTCTAGTCTCGCTGCCCCTCCAGTCTCTTCTCCAACACTGTGCCCAGACTGAGCTTTCTAAAGCAAACATTTCTGCTTAAAATCAACCAGAATGTAAGCTCCATAAGGGCCGGGATATTTGACTTCGGTTTTTAAACTTCTATAATCCCACAGCCTAGAACAGTGCTTGGCAGATAGCATGTGCTCAATAAATTTTTGTCAAATGAATGAATGGATGCCTCCTTATAACTCTTAGATAAGGTTAAAACTCTTTAAGAAAGTCTACAGGGCCTCTCACCATCTGGCCCCTGCTTTTCACTCTAGCCTTGGAGGACAGGGACTTTGTCTTGTTCATCCCTCTCCCTCCAGAACGCCCTAGCAGGCGTTCAACAAATGCATGTTGGATAAATAACTCCCCCCACATTCCAATGCACACTCTGTGATTTGGCCTTACTGAACTCCCTGCAGTTTGTAAAACATAGGATATTCCCACCTTGGGGCCTTTCTATGAGCTTTTCCCACTGCCTGGGAAGTGCCTCCTACCTCCACTCTCTACTTCTGTCATCCTCCTTTGTATGTGGTTTTCTCCTTGTGTGGTAGGCAGAATAATGATCTCCCAAATATGTCCACTTCCTAATCCCAGTAACCTGTGAATATGCTACCTCACATGGCAGAGGGACTTTGCAGATGTGATTAAGTTAAAGACCTTGAGATGGGGAGATTAGCCTGGATTATCCCAGTGAGCCAATGTAATCACATGGATCCTTAAATCAGGTAACCCTTCCGGCTGTGATAAGGCATAGTGGTGACCATGAAAGAAGGGTCAAAGAGATAGGATACTGCTGGCTTTGAAAAGGGAGGAAGCGGACCACAAGCCAAGGAATGTTGAATGGCTTCTAGAAGCTGGAAAAGGCAAGAAAATTGATTCTTGCCACAAAGGAATGCAGCCCTGCTGATACTTTGATTTTAGCCCAGTGACACCTGTGTGGGACTTCTGACCTACAGAACTGTAAGGTAATAAATTTGCGTTGTTTTAACCTATTACATTTGTAGTAATTTGTTACAGAGCAATAGAAAATGAATACATCCTACTAGTAGTTCTCCAGGAAGCTTCCCTGGAGAGCCTCTAGTGTCTAGACATACCTGATGGCTATCTGGATCGTAATACTCATTAAAGGGTGTTTTAATTGTTTACTTTTCTGTCTGGTTTGTGGAGAAAGCAGGAAGAGGGGACAATTAGACTATAAGCTCCTTAAGGACAGGGAAACCATTATGTTCATCTTTGAATTTCTAGACCTATCATTGCCCAACCTGAAGCTGGTGCTCAATAAATACTTGGTGAATGAATGAATGAATGAAGACCTGGATCTCATTTACAGGAAGAAAGTGAGTAACCAAGCTGGACAATGGAGAGCTTGAGAGTTTAAGATTTCAATGGTAATAACAAGAACTAGGTTACTTGTTAGGGAGTGTGGCTGAAATCAGTGGGAGGAGTAGGTCATTGGAATCCATTTACCTGTGCCCTATTTTCTCAGGGCCTTGCTCTAGGCTAGGGCTAATTTGTAAAATAAAATCGAACTAAAATTGAAAAAGGTAATGTTTGTAACATTTTTATTTTAAAACCCTTTAGTAGACTTTCTTGAAAAAGATCCAAATATTTTTGAAAGATAAATGGATATTGGAAGTGGAGTAGGAGTGCTTTGCAAATATTTGGTGGATGGATTGACTCCTTCAATCCCATTGACTCTTGTATTGTTGTTGTTAGGTGCCGCTGAGTCAGTTCCAACTCATAGCGACCCTATGTACAAGAGAACAAAACACTGCCTGGTCCTGTGCCATCCTCACAATCATTGCTATGTTTGAGCCCATTATTTCAGTCACTGTGTCAATCCATCTAGCTGATGGTCTTCCTCTTTTTTGCTGACCCTCTACTTTACCAAGCATGATGTCCTTCTCCAGGGACTAGTCTCTCCTGATAACATGTCCAAAGTACATGAAACAAAGTCTTGCCATCCTCGCTTCTAAGGAGCACTCTGGCTGTATTTCTTCCAAGACAGATTTGTTCTTCTGGCAGGCCATGGTATATTCAATATTCTTTGCCAACACCATAATTCAAAGGCACCATTGACTCTTACTGGCTTTGAAATCAGTCCTGCTTCCCCCCTGTACCTTCTCAATGATGCAGGATGTTTGAGGGCTTCATTGCTCAGGGAGTATCTTTCCCAGTGTCAGAGCCCTGAATGCTGTGTAAGGTCTTGGGCTGCCAGCTTGGGCTCCCAGAGAGGAGTGTGGTGAGAGAGGTTGGAGGGGCCACCAGAAACCAAGGCTGCTATTGGTTTGGAGTAATTAGGCCAAAAACAGAGAAGAAGCCTTTTCAAAACTACTTCTCTGTACCATACATCTCCCCAGTACATTGTAACAGTCTCAACTCCAAAGATGGTATACAGTGATGATGGAAGACCGGACCCCTGAGTAGGGACACTTGGCATTGGTTTGAGGACTCCTGGGAAAGCCCCCTTGAAATCAAACATCTTCCTACTGGCCTAAAATCCCAGCGTTTGAGATGTGCTTTCTGGCTCTTCAGTGCAATTATACTCAACTCACAATTATCTCTGTTAGATACCCACCCAGGAACCAATGTGGGGAACCTCAAAATGAGAAAGACAAGACATCATCATCTAAGTAGGTGCCCCGAGTCGCTGTTCCAGGGTGTAACCACTTAAGCCGACACTTGCCAGCCAGAAGGGTACTAGGTGAAAGTCCAGGCAACAAATAGGGCCACAGAGGGGGCGAGAAGGTATGATGACAAAGATAAATCTCTATTGCTCCACACTTTTCCAAGCTCAGATACAGAGTTGATGGTGATTTCCAAAGGCAAACGACAGTGATGCGTAAGAAGGCAAAAATCATTCATTTAAAAATCAGTGGGGGGGCATTAAGCTCCTGAAGTAGGAATCCCCAAGTATAGAATCTGTGAGTTTAGCCTGTCCTCTAGTGGAGGAAATTAAGTTCAACATTCTACGTGAAATGAGAGGCTTCAAGAAGCATTCTGGGAAAATTTTATGCTAAATACGCACATGATAGTACTCGGGGTATTTTTAATGCAACGTAGATGGAATGGATTCAGTTCATGTTATCTCCAGTGGGACTTTGTAATGTTAAGCCAAACTTTCAATAGGTCCCTATTATTTGTAAAACCTTAGCCTAAAATAAACCTGGTTCGGTGTCTCCAATCTGACCCCACTTCTCTCTACCTCCCTCCACTCTAGCCAGAATAATTTATTCACTATTCCCCAAACACAATTCTCATGTTCCTTTCAGACTTACATTCTCCTCCCCACGGTGTCTAGCTCAATGCTGTGGACATAGGAGGTACTCAACAAGCAACATGTTGGTTACTCACATTCACCAGCTTTAAACAGTTGGTTTATTACCGTGAAGGAAGGGGATATGAGGTAACAAAGCCATTCGGCAACAAAAAACGTCAAGGCTCCTTTATCTATTTGTGAGGGATGTCTGGACAGATACCTCAATTTCCCTTTCTTAAAGAAAAGTTAGGCGGTATAATACATTTCCACGTTTCATGCATAAAAACAGAGTGAGAGGTTTTCCCTTATCTAACAAAATGGACGCTCAAGATACGTTGTTGTCGTTGCTAGGTGCCGTGGAGTCGGTTCTGACTTACAGCGACCCCACGTAGAACAGAACGAAACACTGCCGGGTCCTGTGCCATGCTCACAATCCTTGTTACGCTTGAGCCCAGTGTTGCAGTCACTGTGACAGTCCATCTCATTGAGGGTCTTCTTTTTCGATGACCCTCTACTCTACCAAGCATGATGTCCTTCTCCAGGGACTAGTCCCTCCTGATAACATGTCCAAAGTACATGAGATGAAGTCTCGCCATCCTCTGGCTCAAGATATATGTCTGAATAAATGAACGAATGTTTCTGCGTGGCTCATTGTGATTTCTTCTGTACACCTGACAGTTACTTGTTTAAACTCAACTCTGATTGTGTGATTTCCTTGCCGAAAACTCAAGAAGTTTCGCCCTCTCTTGTAACCCCTGCCTTTCTGTCCAGCCTCATCTCCTGCCACTCTTTTAATTTTATTACTGCATTTATTACTGTGTTAAAATGTTTACTTATTGTCCTCCTTCTTGCCTAGACTGTGAGCAGGGTCCATGTGCTATTGATTTCTGATTCTAGAGCTAGAACAGAACCTAAGCCATACTAGATGATCAATAAATGTTGGTTGAATTTTAATCACTCCTTCCTGTTGCATTTTTTAAAAAGATTTTATTTTACTTTATTTATTCCTTCTCCAACACTCTTCCTTTCCTTATATAGATCTGAGTTCTGACCTACATCATTTTCCTTTTCCCTGCAGAACTTTTAAAAATATTTCTTGTAGGCTAATCTACTGGTAATGAATCCATTTTTGTTTGAGAATGTCTATAGTTCTCTTCTGAAGGATAATTTCACTAGATATATAGAATTCTAGGTTGGTGTTTTGTTCTGTTTTTTTTTAGCTTTCAGCACTTTAAAAATGTTATCCCATTTTCTGCTTGCTTCCATGGTTTCTGAAGAAAAGTCTGATGTAATTCTTATCCTTGTTCCTCTACAAAGTACTTTTGTTTTTGTTTTTAATCCCTTGAATTTCCTTCAACAATTTCTATTTCTCTTTGATGTTTTGAAGTTTGAATATGATATGCCTAAGTGTAGATTTTTTTGGTAATGAACTTTCTGGATGTTCTCTGAGCCTCTTGGGTCTGCCCTTTCGTGCATGTGATTAATTTTGGAAAATTTTTGGCCATTAACACACCAAATGTTTCTTCTGCTCCATTTTTTGTTCCTTCTCCTTATGGTATTCCAATTGCATATGTGTTAAACCTTTTAAAACTCTCTCACTGTTTTTATTTTTTCCCAGTCTTTTTCTTTTCATTTTAGTTTGAGTAGTTTCTATTGACATATCCTCAAGCTCACTTATTCGTTCCTTGGCTGTGTCTCATCTACTAATGACTCACTCCTTCAGAGACATTCTTTTCTGATACAGTTTTTTATGATTTCTAGCATTCCTTTTAAGTTTTTTCTTCGAGTTTCCATCTCTCTGCTCCATTACCCATCTGTTTGCCCATATTTTCTACTATTTTCTGTTAGACCCCTTAACATACTAATCCTGTTGTTGTTAGCTCAGCTGCCATTGAGTCAACTCCAACTCATGGCAACCTTATGTACAGCAGAGCAAGATGCTGTCTAGTCCTGCATCATCCTCATAATCACCAGCATGTTTGAGTCCATTGTTGTGACCCTCATGCTAATCCATCGCACACATCCTCCTGGGCCCTCTACTTCACCCAACATGATGTCTCTTCCAGCAATTGATCCCTCCTGATGACATGTGCAAACTAAGCAAGTTGGACAATGTTCTCTTGTGATCCATAAGATTTTCCTTGGCTAATTTTCAGAACTAGATTGCCAGGCCTTACTTCCCCTGTTGTATTTTGAGTCTGTTCCTTCTAATACTTTTCACAGTCGAAAAAGTAACAGACTGGTAAAACTTTAGATTTAAGAGGTATTTTAGAGATCATCTAATCAATTTTCCCTATTTTATGGTTATGGAAACCCAGGCCTATTCAGGATTACAAAATTTGTTGGTCTTTGTTCTAAAAGAATACAACAATTATAGGAAAGAAAAATTCCTCCAAGTGAGGTGAGATATTTGTTGTTCATTGTGTTCAGAAACCTCAAATTCCCAGAAACAAATAATGAATCCCCTTATCAGTCTTTGAAATTTCATAATTCTGTGTTCCACACCGTGTGCCAGGGCCAAAGAAACTGACTTCAGGAAAAACTAGACGGATCTGGAGATTTTTATTCTTAATACAGCATGCTGCTCCCACCGGTGCATACTGATACTGTTTTAGGGAACTCATCTTTTGAGCCTATCTTGCAAAGTAAAACTTGGCCAGAAGGGGGAAGAGACAAAGATTCAATCAGAATCTAGGTTAAAGTCTAAACTCCCTTTCCCACAATTTTAATGGAGACTCATATTTACACAGTCACTTCTATTTTCCTGTTAGCACCTCCATTCATGACCCAAATGCTTCGTTCCTTGTTTTGTGCTAAGAAATGTTTATTTAACAAGCCACATCACCTAGTAAATGGAAATTTATTTTTCACTAATGGGAAAGATAACTGTAATCTGGTTCAGTAGAATAACTAAAACTAAGATGTCCTATCAGGGAAGTGATAGATGAAAGACATAGAATTGGAATTCTATGTATGAATTTTGAATGTTTATCTTGGCTGCCTGATGTTCTGTAATTTACTGCCGTTAATTTACTTTTAGAGAGTTTAGTATATTTTAGCAATTTATTAAACATGAAATATGATGGAGTTTGACGAACACGTGTTTTAGGTAAAAGGAAAAAACAGATCTATAATTTCTTCTACCTTTTAGAAAAAGGCTTTAAATGTAATTCAAATCTAAATTTGATTCAACAAATGGAAACTACCTATTAGAATTATATGAAGTAAACAGAAGAGGTGATATTTGCAGGAGCGCCCGGATAGCTCAGTCGGCAGAGCATCAGACTTTTAATCTGAGGGTCCAGGGTTCAAGTCCCTGTTCGGGCGTCGATAGATTTTGCCCGCGGATTACCTAATATCGTCTTAAACTTCCAATATCGCGGAATATTCTCGCTTTTAATGAAATTCATTTGTTATTGATTTCAAAATATGCTAGATAAAGATTCTCAGGGAGAAAAATAAACGACTATGCAAAATTGGTTAATGTCTCGGCGATTATCGAGGTTTTGCACTGCGATCTCTCGGCAGGAAGGAATTTATATTTTCACATGCTAACAGTTGAATTAAAAAACAAAAACAAACGTGTTAAAAGCGAGCGCCCGAACAGGGACTTGAACCCTGGACCCTCAGATTAAAAGTCTGATGCTCTGCCGACTGAGCTATCCGGGCTCCTGGTGTTACAATACTCTACTAAAACATCTTATGTAAGAATGAGAAAGCTTGTGTATGTGATTGTATCTTGCATTTAGTGAAAGTACTTTAAACCAAAAAAAGTTTGACATCGATGAGCTGAAGATAAGCTGAAAACGCAAATTCTGGCTTGACATCAATGAGCTGAAGATAAACTGAAAACGCAAATTCTGCACCTTTCACCAACATTACCAGCTAATTCAGAATTGCTACGTATCTGTCTACTCAATAACCATTATTAGGTAGGCTTCTTCGATTTGTAATCGCTTCAGTTTTAAGAGAATGTGACGTATAGCTTCTGAGGCGCTGTAGTGAAATCAGGTCTATTTTACTATTAATAACAGGGTGGACATCAATGGTAAAATCTAACCTACGACAGAAAAAAACGAGTCTCTGTAAGAGAGAATACGAATATGCTGTTCTGAAGCTACTGGATTTAGCTGTGTAGTATGCAGTGGGAGAAAGGACCTGAGGATGGGTAGCGAGATTGCTCTGGAAGTCCCTGAAGGCGTCCAAGTTATTTTAAGCGGCCCAAACCATGGGGACGGAAGCTCTACTAAGCCAGCAGAAAGAAATGTTATTGATTTTGGCATTGGAGGCTCTACCCTCCCACAGCCATCAGTAATTGGAGTATTGCCCGCTTCTATAGGGGTAGCATTGAGAATTCCCCACTACAGGACTTTTTCACTGGGACCCCAAAAGGTTTCTGTTAGCTGATGTTGCCTTCCTTTAATTCCATCCTTACCTGTGTTGGGAGTGATTGCTCTGGTCCGACAAGTCTACTTTCAGAATTTGTCCTAAAAAAATAGTCAGAGATATACAAAAAGATATAACTACAGGAGAGATGATCACGGTGTTTTAAGTGGAAAAAATTGGAAGCGGCATAAATGACTATATAAATGATGGTACAGCCTTAATATGGAATGTTATGCATTAATAATCATGTTATAGAAGAATACAACATGGAGAAAATGTACAAATATTATTTAGTTAGGAAAGATCTCAAATCTTTTTTTTTTTTTTAAAGAAAAGATTGATATATGTACATTGAAAAACTGAAAAGATATATGCTTCTACAAAGCCAGGGTTCTGAAATTAGGGTGCCTTTCTTTGCTACCACTATGTGATCTGGAGCAACATACTTCTTTGTGTCTCAGGATCACAGAGTGGTTGTGAGAATTAAATAAGATGATATATGTAAATTGTTTACAACACTGTTACATAATAAGCATTCATTAAGTCATATAAAGACTTAACGGCAAAGCTGGAACAAGAACAGACTCTTTGGGTTCCTCTCTTTCTACCATTCTCTGACACCATCCATTCTTCAGCAAAGACAACATATTTGATTAGAGTGAAGGAAGATGTAGAGAATTGAAAAGCTGACAATATTAGGTTAATTTAGGTAAAAAAGAGTAACTTTATCACATAAGCTATGGTGAACTATTGAAAATTTTGCTCATTAATGTTCCAATTTCCCACTCAATGGAGTATACATGATTTTCATTCCATTTGTGTTACATTAAAAATGACAACAAGGGCTGCCATATTAAGTTTCTCTATAAAAATCACATCCAAAAATACTGCCCAGAGCTAATAGTGGAAAGATTTCCATGTCTAGCTATGTCATCAGATGGGATGCTGAGTGATCAAATGAAGAATATCAGAGTGCCTTTTCTTTGAGACCCTTTGATTCTTCTCTACCACTTACTGAATGACACATGAAATTTTTTCTAGCAGCATTCAAAACCCTCTTCAATCTGTCCCCAGCCTACTTTGCTAGCATTCTATACCAGTGCCATAGAAATATAAAGCAAACCACATACATAATTAAAATTCTTCTACAGCCACATTTTAAAAAAGTAAACAGGTGAAATAATTTTAATAGTACATTATACTTAAACTGATATATCCAAAATATTATAATTTTAACACGTAATTAATATAAAACATCATTAGTGAGATATTTTACATTCTTTTGTTCTACTAAGTCTTTGAAATCAAAGTATATTATACACTTACAGCACATTTAAGTTTGGACTAGCCACATTTCAAACTACATGTGACTGGTGCTACTATACTGGACAGTGTGATTTGATACTATGCTAACCTTCTACACAGTAACCAAAACTTAAATCCAAGTGGACTCCTCTCATGTTTCAGACCATGTATTCTAATTAATCATCCCCCTCCTCTCCCTATTCTTTATGCCATGACTCTTCTTCAAATGACTTCTCCCATCTCTGCCTCTTGAAATCCTACTCATTTTTAAGGTCTCTTCTAAAAACCTTCAATGGTTATGTTAAATGGGAAGCCAAGATAAATTCAAAAGTCTATAGATTAGCTATTCAACATATGGAGCTGTAATAGTTATTATTAAAAGGGAAAAAATAAAATTGGATCTCTATATTGCAACATAGTCAAAAATTAATTCCTGGTGGGTTAAAGGCCTAAATGTGAAAAGCAGATCTTTAAAAGTTTTAGAAGAAAATATACAAGTATATCTTTATGTCCCTGGGACAGTGAAGAATCTCTTAATAACATAGGGAGAAAAAGCAAAACCTAAACAAAACAATTAATATATCTGACTCCATTAAAAAAAAAAGTTCTGTTCATCAAAAGTACTATTTAAAAAGTAAACACAACCTACAGATTCGAAGATGAAATTTGTAATACATATAACCAGAAAGGATTAATATCCAGATTATATAAAAATTTCTACAAATTCATAAGAAAAAACAAATAATACAATAGAAAAACGGACAAAAGACATGAATAGACAATTAGGTGATTTTTCTAAGGCCCCTTCCAGTTTTAAAGGAATTAGAAGTCAATGTTATTGGCCTAATACAGTCTTTCTTTAACAATTATTATGAATAAGACAAGAAAAATAAATAAAAGGTATCCCAATTGGAGAAGAAGAAACAAAATTATCTCTACTTGTGAATGATATGATCCAATATATAAAAAATCCCAAAGAGCCCACAGGAAAACTTCTAGAGTTAATAGAGGAATTTAGTAAAGTTGCAGGATACAAAGTCAACAAACAAAAATGAGTTGGGTTTCTATACATCAGCAACGAAAAATTTGAAAGGGAAATTAGGGAAACAATTCCATTTACAATGGCATCAAAGAGAGTAAAATACCTAGGACTAAACCTAACCTGGGACATGAGGGACTTATACAACGAGAACTACAAAACACTGCTGAAAGAGATTAAAGAAGACTTAAATAAATGGAAAGATGTTCCATGTTCATGGATTGGAAGATTTAATATTGTTAAAATGTCAATACTACCCAAAGCGGTCTATAGATTAAACGCAATCCCGGTCAAGATTCCAACAGCCTTCTTTTCAGAAAAAGAAAACCAAATCCAAATCCTCAGCTTTATATGGAATGGCAAGTGATCCCGAATAGCTAAAACAATGTTGAAAAAGAAGAACAAAGTAGGACTCACACTTCCTGATTTCAAAACACAATAAAAACCAAAACCAAACCCGTCGCCATGGAGTGGATCCCGACTCACAGCGACCCTATAGGATAGAGTAGAACTGCCCGCATAGGGTTTACAAGGAGCGGCTGGTGGGTTTGAACTGCCTACTATTTGGTTAGCAGCCATAACCTAGCCTTAGCTCTTAACCACTGCACCACCAGGGTTCCAAAACACACTGTACAGCTACACTATTCAAAACAGCCTAATACCGGTATAATAATAGACACATAGACCAATGGAAAAGAATTGAGAGTCCAGAAATAAACCCACACATCTATGTTCAACTGATTTTTGACAAAAGGTGCTCAGTCTGTTTGATTGGAAAAGAAGAGTCTCTTCAATAAATGGTGCTGGGAAAATTGGATTTCCACATGCAGAAAAATGAACAGGATCCATGCCTCACACTATACACAAAACCAGATTCAAAATGGATTAAGGACCCAAATGGGCAAACTAAAACCATAAAATTCTTAGAAGAAAACACACGGACAATGTTTCAGGCCTAGCTTTCAACACAGGATTATCTAACATAACAAAAAAAGCACAAACAGCAAAAGACAAAATAAATAAACAGGACCTCATAAAAACTAAAAACTTTTGTTCATTGAAAGACTTTACCAAAAAAGTAAAAAGACAAACTACAGACTGGGAGAATGTCTTAGGAAACCATATATCCGACAAGAATCTAATAACCAAAATATATGTAAAACTTCGATAACAACAAAAAGTCAAATAACCCAATCATACAATGGGCACAGGACTTGAATAGACATTTCACCAAAGAGGACATTCAATGGTCACCAACACATGAAAAGATGCCCAGCGTCATTAGCCATCAGAGAGACGGAAAACAAAACCACAATGAGATACCATTTCACTCCCACTAGGATGGCTAAGATAAAAAACAAAACAAAACGAACAGAAAATAACAAATGTTGGCGATGATGTGGGGAACTGGAACCCTTTATCCATTGCTGGTAGGAATGCAAAATGGTATAGCCATTGTGGAAAACAGTGTGGCAGTTGCTCAAAAAACTAAAAATAGAATTACCATATGACCCAGTAACTCCACTCCTAGGTATATATCCAAAAGTCTTGAAACCAGAGACTCAAAAAGAGACCTGTACATCAATGTTCATTGCAGCACCATTCATTATAGTCAAAAGGTAGAAACAACCTAAATGCCCATCAGCAGAGGAATGGATAAACAAAATGTGGTATGCACATACAATGGCATACTACTCATCCAGTAGGAGAAATGAAGTCTTGATACATGCTACAGTATGGATGGAGCTTGAAGACATTGTGCTGAGTGAAATAAGTCAAGCACAAAAGGACAAATATTGTATGACTTCACTCTTATAAAAATACAAGAAAAGACAAATGTACAGAGACCAAAGTTTATTAGTGATTACCAAGGGTAGGAGGGACAGGGAAAAGGGGTGTAATGATGGTGGAAAAATTACACTGATTAAGGGTAGGGAGGGTTGCACAGCCAATGATTCTAATTGCTGTCCATAAGTTGTACACCCGTGAAAAGCAGAACCAGCAAATGTTGTATGATAGATATATTTACAACAAAGACGAAACAAAGTAGCTGCTTAGGCTGCTTATGTACAACCAAACACCTCATGGTATTTGGTTCCTTCGTTTGGAGGTTTAGGGTCATGGTTTCATGGGACATCCCAGTGAATTGACCTAATAATGTGTTTAGTGTTTCTGTTCTACTTGCTAGTTAGCAGCATAGTGCCTGGGGTCTTAAAAGCTTGCAAGTGGCAATCCAAGGCTTGACAATTGGTCTCTATTTTCCTGGGGCAACACAGGAAGAAGGAGAGTCAGGAATAGGAAAAGGATATAGAAATGTGTGGCTAATTGACTCCAAGAACAACTGCCTCCTTTTCCATGAGACAAGAAGAACTGGACGGTATCCGGCTACTGTTACTGAACGTTTTGATCAAAGACTCTATAGAAGAAAAAAAAAAAAAAAAGATCCTATAGACGAATCCTCATCAAAAGGGGGAAAATGTAGAACAGTATTTAAGATTTTCATGGACTCTAGGCTTTCTGGAGCCATGGAGGCTGGATGAACCCCTAAAACTATTGCCCTGAGATAATCCTTAAACCTTAAATAAAAAATTTCCCCTGACCTCATAACCAAACAATAGTTTAGCTTAACTAGTAAGAAAGGTCTGTCTTGAGCATCAGACTCTTTTAAGAACCATCTATATGGGATCAAATTGACAATAGCAACTCAAAAGATTAGATAGGAACCTTAGGGGGCAGTAAGTTAATGTTAATGAGGGAGGAACAACTCAGAAAAGAGGATGAGAATGGTTGCACAACTCAAAGAATGTAATCAATGTCACTAAATAGTACATGTAAAAACTGTTGAATTGGTGTGTGTTTTGCTGTGTATATTCTCAACAATAATAATCTAAATAAAATTTAGAAAAAATCATTATGAACTACTTCAGGCATACAAAAATTTATAAACATCATTGTCATTCTTCATAAAGAGCCTATAATCTTTTGTCCACCACTGTGCCTAAGGAATAATACTTTACCTGTACAAAAGTTCCCTGTAGTCCCTCCTCCTACAGTAATCACCTTCTTTCACCCTAAAGGCAACTACTGTCCTAAGTTTGGTGTTTACTCCTGTCATGCATTTCTTTAGACTTTCAGGATTTTATGTACATGTATTACTAAACAATATTTGTTAATGCCTTTCAATTTTTTATATATGGCATAAAACTACGTATTCTATTGCAACTTACCTTTTTGCTTATTAAGTTTCCAAAGTTCATTGACATTGATTGATGTAGTTAGTTCATTTTCACTGTTTCATAGTAACGAATTGTATATTGAATTGCATAATTTTATAATGAATTGTATACTAATGAATACACCAATTTCTTTACTTTGCTATTACAAACAATGCTGCTATCCACATTTCTGTATCGTCTCCATGTGCACTCAAGGGAGTGGAATTATTGGGTCATAGACTATTCATGTAATCAGCTCTATTAGATCATGTCTAAGTGCTCTCCAAAGTGATTGTAACGGTTTACATTCCTCACAGGACTGTATAAGAATTCTGCTGCTTCACAGTTTTTGCTAATGCTTGGCATTTGTCAGGTATTTTTAAAGCCAATCTGATTGATGTGAAATGATTTCTAATGGTGGTTTTGATTTATATTTCCATGTTATTAATAAAGTTGAGCATCTGTTCATAATCAAACTGAAATGCATGCCAGGATCTGAATTCCAGAAGACTCTAGGAGATAGGAAGGGATCTAAACTAACCAGATACTATTTTAAAATAGACAAAGCAAATTCTTGTTTGAGAATTAAAATAATAATAATAATTGCACAAAAGAATAGAGGAAACAGTTGAAGCAGGTCACCTAAAAAAGCCCTCCCCCCTTTTTGAGGGAGGTGGTTTTTGACCTTAAGCTCTCTATGAGCAACTGTGGAAAAGAAATTAATTCTTCAACTGCATGTACAGAATTTTGGATCTCCCAGCTATACAGGTTACACTAGAAGTAGAGCAAGGTGCAATGTGCAAATTAAGGGCAGTCTTTGCCCCATTTTACTTTGCATAGGTTCTGGGAACCACATTTTAAACAGGACAAACTGATGCTTTTTCCATCTTGCAAACAGGTTGGCAAAGGAGCTTGAAGTCATGTCAAATCAGTAGTTTAATGCTCCTGGGGATTTTTAGCTTGGGTGGGGTAGGTGGGGGAAGGAGGGTTAGGGATGGGACATGGTAGCTGTCTTCACCGAATTGAATAGTGTTCATATTGGAAAGAGTGAAGACTTACTCCTTGTTCTCTAAAATGCTAAACTAGGACCAATAGAAATTGCAAGGCAATATATTTCAGCTCAGTAAAATCCTCTAACATTCGGAATCATGTTAAAATGAATTAAATTAGGTATTTGTAGGCAGTAACGATCTACTGATGAAGATCAGAGACTATAGCCTTCAATATGGATTACATCTTAACATAAAGAATAAAAATCCTATTACTAAAGAGTGCCTAACCCAAGCCATGGTATTTTTAATTGCCTTATATGCATGCAAAAGATGGACAATGAATAAAGAAGACCGAAGAAGAACTGATGCATTTGAATTAAGGCCCTGGTGAAGAATATTGAGTATACTACGGACTATCAAAAGAATGAACAAGTCTGTCTTGGAAAAAGTACAACCAGAATGCTCCTTAGAAGCAAGCATGGTGAGACTTCATCTCACATACTTTGGACATGTTATTAGGAGGGACCAATCCCTGGAGAAGGACATCATGCTTGGTATGGTAGAGGATCCCACCACTCATCTGTTGGTTTGTTGTACTGTTGTGGCTTGTGTGTTGCTGTGATGCTAGGAGCTATGTCATCAGTATTTCAAACACCAGCAGGGTCACTCATGGTGGATAGGTTTCAGTAGAGCCTCCAGACTAAGACAGACTAGGAAGAAGGACCCGGCGATCTACTTCTGAAAAAAATTGGCCAGTGAACATCCTACGAATAGCAGCAGAACACTGTCTGATACAGTGCCAGAAGATAAGCCCCTCAGGTTGGAAGGCACTCAAAATACGATTGGGGAAGAGCTGCCTCCTCAAAGTAGAGTCAACCTTAACGACATAGATGGAGTCAAGCTTTCGGGACCTTTATTTGCTGATGTGTCACTACTCAAAATGAGAAGAAACAGCTGCAAACATCCATTAATAATCGGAACGTGGAATGTACGAATTATGAATCTAGAAAAATTGGAAGTTGTCAAAGATGAAATGAAATGCATAACGATCGATATCCTAGGCATTAGTGAGTTGAAATGGATTGGTATTGGCCATTTTGAATTGGACAATCATATGGTCTACTATGCTGGGAATGACAAATTGAAGAGGAATGGCATCACATTCATCATCAAAAAGAACATTTCAAGATCTATCTGGAAGTACAATGCTGTCAGTGATAGGATAATATCCATACACCTACAAAGAAGATCAATTAATACAGCTACTATTCAAATTTAGGCACCAACCACTAATGCTAAAGATGGAGAAACTGAAGATTTTTACCAACTTCTGCAGTCTGAATTTGATCAAACATGCAATCAAGATGCATTGATAATTGCTGGTGATCGGAATGTGAAAACTGGAAACAAAGAAGAAGGATCAGTAGTTGAAAAATATATGGCCTTGATGATAGAAATGATGCCAGAGATCGCATGACAGAATTTTGCAAGATCAGTGACTTATTTATTGCAAATACCTTTTTCCAACAATGTAAACAGCAACTATACACATGGACCTCGCTGGATGGAATACACAGGAATCAAATCGACTACATGTGTGGAAAGAGATGATGCAGAAGCTCAATATCATCAGTCAGAAGAAGGCCAGGGGCCAACTGTGGAACAGATAATAAATTGCTCATTTGAAAGTTCAAGTTGAAACTGAAAAAAAATTAAAACAAGCCCACAAGAGCCAAAGTATGACATTGTGTATACGCCACCTGAATTTAGAGATTATCTCATGAATAGATTTGATGCATTGAACACTAATGACCGAAGACCAGATGAGTTGTGGGAAGAAATCAAGGACATCATACATGAAGAAAGCAAAAGGTCATTAAAAAGAGAGGAAAGAAGGAAAAGACCAAAATGGATGTCAGAAGAAACTCTGAAACTTGCTCTGAACGTAGAGTGGCTAAAACGAACACAAGAAGTGATCACGTAAAAGAGCTGAATGGGTTTCAAAGGGCAGCTGGAGAAGACAAAGCAAAGTATTATAATGAAATGTGCAAAGACCTGGAGTTAGAAAATCAAAAGGGAAGAACATGCTCGGCATTTCTCAAGCTGAAAGAACTGAATAAAAAATTCAAGAACATGCTCAGCATTTGTCAAGCTGAACAATGAAGGAAACACTCAAAACTTGAGTTGCAATACTGAAGAATTCTATGGGCAAAATACTGAACAATGCAGGAAGTGTTAAAATAAGATGGAAGGAATACACAGAGTCACTGTACCAAAAAGAACTGATCGACATTCAACCTTTGGCAAAAGGCACTGGTGGAAAACAAAGCTCCAGGAATTGATGGAATACCAGTTGAGATGTTTCAGCAAATGGATGCAACACTAAGTGCTCACTTGTCTATGCCAAGAACTTTGGAAGACAGCTACCTGACCAACCAACTGGAAGAGTTCCATATTTGTGCCAGTTTCAAAGAAAGGTGACCCAACAGAATGCAGAAATTATTGAACAATATCATTAATATCACATACAATAAAATTTTCCTGAAGATAATTAAAAAATGGTTGCAGCAGTACATCAACAGGGAGCTGCCAGAAATTCAAGCCAGATTCAGAAGAGGACGTGAAACAAGGGATATCATTGCTGATGTCAGATGGATCTTGGCTGAAAGCAGAGAATACCAGAAAGCTGTTTATTGTTTTATTGGCTATACAAAGGCAGTCGACTGTGTGGATCATAACAAATTACGTATAACATTGCAAAGAATGGGAATTCCAGAACACTTAATTGTGCTATGAGAAGCCTGTACATAGACCAAGAATCAGTCATTCGAACAGAACAAGGGGATACTGCGTGGTTTACAATCAGAAAAGGTGTGCATCAGGATTGTATCCTTTCACCATACTCATTCAATCTGTATGCTGAGCAAATAATCTGAGGAGATGGACTATGTGAAGAAAAACGCGGAATCGGGATTCAAGGAAGACTCATTAACAACTTGCGTTATGCCAATGATACAACCTTGTTTGCTGAAAGTGAAGAAAACTTTTTACACTTCAACATAAAGAAACAAAAATCCTCTCACCTGGACCAATAAGCAACCCTATGATAAATGGAGAAAATATTAAGGTTGTCAAAGATTCCAATTGATTGGATTCACAATCAATGCCCATGGAAGCAGCAGTCAAGAAATCAAACGACGTATTGCATTGGGTAAATCTGCAAAAGACCTCTTTCAAGTGTTAAAAAGCAAAGACGTCACTCTGAGGACTAAGGTGCCTCGGACCCAAGCCATGGTATTTTCAACCACCTCATATGTGTGCGAAAGCCGGACATTTGAATAGGCAAGACCGAAGAAGAATTGATGCCTTTGAATTACGGTGTTTAAATTATGATGTTGGCGAAGAATGCTGAATATACCATGGACTGCCAGAAGAACCAACAAATCTGTCTTGGAAGAAGTACAACCAGAATGTTCCTTAGAAGCCGGGGTGGCGAGACTTGTCTCACGTACTTTGAACATGTTATTGGGGGGGAACCAGTCCCTTGAGAAGGACATCATGCTTGGTAGAGGGTCTTCGAAAAAAAGGAAGACACTCAACGAGATAGATTGACACAGTGGCTGCAACAATGAGCTCAAACATAGCAACGATTGTGAGGATGGCGCAGGACCCGCGGAGTTTTCATTCTGTTGTAATAGGGTCGCTATGAGTCGGAACGGACTCCACAGCAGCTAACAACAGCAATGATCTATTTGGCATTGGTCGTTCTTAAAAACAGCCTGCCTGGGACGCGTTTGTGAACGCGCTTCTATACTGGGAGCAAAGAGAGACTAAATGACCTGATTTTATGATCCAAAGTAAGCTGTCTCAATGTTCTTCGTACCTTCTTACAGCATTTCTCACATAATATCTTGTAGTTATTTGTGTGCGTACTAGTCTTGTCTTCCCCAATTAGGAAGTTTTGTTTCCTCTTTCCAGCTACCCCTGGAGGGTAAGCCTGAGTAAGTCACGCTGAGGTCAAGTTAAACGCTTTAGAACAAAGGGAGTAGCAAAGGGGGAGTTTTTCCAAAGAGCTGAAGGTTGCCTCTAGTTATGTTCTTAGGTTTCTCTCCTCCCTGTTTTCTGATCTCGTGGAGGTACATCTGTAAATATCACGAGACGCTGCGATTTCTCCAAAACCTTTTCTCTTGAAACCTCTCACTCTTCGAGGTCCTCCGAGTCTCCCCTCGGATTAGGATCGGCTCTATGGTAGGGAGAGTTCAGCCTTTCTAGCTCTCTAGTCCTCCAAATGGCCCTATCTATGGTTTCCAAATGCGTCACCGGAAGTTCTTGTATGGGTTGGGTTTGAGACGCCGGAAGTTGCGCTTTTTCTACTCGCCGTTTCAAAATGCTCCCGAGGCCTTAGGCTCTGTGACTGACACCCTTTCCCCGGAGCTCGGCAGAGGAGTGACTCATGGAGCGGCCGTAAGGTGTGGCTCTTTGGTTTCATCTGCGGGGTGTCGGGAGTCTGGGACTGGGAGGCCAAGCTACGATCTGGGGAGCAGGCGGCGGTGCAGCCAATTCTGCAGGCCCCGGAGGTGGGTAGCGGGCGGGAGGAGTTTGAGGTGTGGGTGGCAGTGTTAAGGACGGTCGCATCGGGCGGAAGAAGGGCTGGTGGGGGAAGGGTTGTAAGATGAACTCCCGCGGACTGGAGGTTCTCGAAAGATAAAATGGAAGTGGAGCGTTAACGATGTTTCCGCCAGCTAGTTACAAACCTAAGATCGAAATAGTTGGATTGACGGTGTTTTCCCTGGAATACGGAGGCACTTTGGAGAAAAGGGGTGAGAGAGAGGTGGACAGGGAGAATGACTTTGCTATTAAGGTTTAAGATAGTATTTTTCAGGAATGCGGACCATCTGCGTCAGAGGCATTTAAGTGCCAGTTTGAAAGTGTCCATTTTGGGAGTCACACCCAGGCCTCCCGAAACAAAATAGGAGATGGGACTCGGGAATATGTATTTTAATCAGCGCATCTCCCAATATTCTTAAACGCCTTAAAGTTTGAAAACCACTGTTTTGAAAGCTACAGCAGGAGGAAATGGTGCTGCTCTTTTCTTTCACTGGTAAAGATCTATATTCGTTAGGAAGCTGGGCTAAGCCTTGGCATGTGGGCACGCGGAAGAAATAGTCTGTCAAAGATGCTTCGAACCTTTAGGTATTAAGTAGTACTACATCTCAGTTTAGATTTATTACCCTCGCTTCTCATACATTTCTGATATGAAAAATAATTAAGTTTAAAAGTATTTACTTTACAAAATTTTGTTTCATAGTACTAGTCAGGATCACAACTTATTATTTTTACAGTTAAAAAAAATAGTGCATGCCTATTGTTAAAAAAAAAAATGCAAACAACACTAAAGTGTAAAATCAACAGTCCACCATCCCTACACAGGCTAGCTGCTGTTACTGCTTGATGTTATATCCTTCTTGACTTTTTCTGCACATATTCACATTTTTAAAAAACAACGTGATCATTTTGTATGTATTGTTCTGCACCTTAAATTGCTCAGATAACAATATCATGGACATCTTTCCATAAAGTATACATATAATACTTTTTCTTTCTCGTATTTTTTATCATGGTGAAAATATCCACTTCCACATTTACAACTCAGTTACATTGATTACATTTTTCCTGTATCACTATATCACTATTCTCATCCAAAAGATTCCACCACCATTAACATAAATTCAGTGACCCCCCCCCCCCAAACAAAAACTCCTTTTTCCTTTCCTCCCACCACTGGTAGCCATTAATAATCTTTGGTTTCTATATATATGCCTATTTTATATAGGCGAGATCATACAGTATTTGCCCCTTTGTGACTGACTTATTTCGTTCAGCATAATTTTTCAAGGTTTATACATGTTGTGACATGAATACTTCTTTTAAAGACTGGGCTAGTATTGCATTATAGAGTTGTGCAACAATTTCTTTAACCATTTCCCAGTTGATGGCTTTTTAGATTGTTTCTGGCTTATTGTTTATTTTACAAACTGCTGGAGTAAGCTGCTGCTACACACCTTACCTTTGTAGGTATGCAGCAGACCTAGTAAGAACTGAAACAACATTTGAATAGTAGTTTCTTTTTTAGAATACAAAGTTGTTTTATTACTCTCATGTATCCAGCTGAAAGAATTACAGTAGTGTTAATAGAGGACCTTAGGGCTTGGAGGAATTGATGAGAATGGTTAAGCTAACTTTTTTTTTTTTTTCCTGGCAAAACACTGAATATATTTATAGGTCATCTTTATCTGGAACCCAGTGGGGAAAAACAGGTGCAGAGGGAAAAGGAGCAGGGAGAGGTGAGGTTTAAAAGTTCCAGTCATTCACGAAAGATAAAGACATCTTCTGGTAGCAGCACTGATGCAGTCAGCTGTGCTGAGTAGACCGTCCTGGGTTGACTGCAGACCAACTGTGTCCCAACAGGAGTCTCAAAGCTCTGCTCCTTGGCTAGTCCAGGGAAATTGGGTAGTAGTTTGATTGTTACTGTTGTTGCTCATCCTGGCATTGGCAGATACATTAAATACCGCAACTTTAATGAGTCCTGGGCAAGTATGAGGTCAGTGTATGATTATTTATCTGGAGATATAGGTGTATGTTCGAGAAGGGGAGCAGGGGGGTTCAGCTTGAGCAGCTGGATCGTTTAGGAAGTCCCAGATGAGGATTGTGTCATCATGTGAACTACTGACAATCTGGAATTAATCAAACTGGAGTCGGAAAACTCTTCCGGAATGCTCCACAAGGGTCCGTAGGCAGAGAGTCCCTACAGGAGCACAGGGGTCCAAAGCAGCCACAAGGTCCCACACTTTTATTTTTATTCTAATAGGCTACAAGTCCAAATTCAGGGCGTCAACTCCAGGGGAAGGCTTTCTCTCTCTGTCGGCCTTCTCATCAATGTTTCCCTGGACTAGGAGCTTCTCCGTGCAGGGACCCTGGGTCCAAAGGACACGCTCTGCTCCCGGTACTGCTCCCTTGGTGGTATGAGGTCCCCTAAGCGAACTTTTATTAAGCTTTTAGTTAGAGTCTTAAAATCATTGATGTCTTTAAGAGTGGATATATGAGGATGGAAGCCCTGGTGGGCTGCTTTGGCTGCTAACCAAAAGGTCAGTATGTTTGAATCCACCAGCAGCTCCTCGGAAACCCTATGGGGCAGTTCTGCTCTGTCCTATAGGGTCGCTATGAGTTGGAATTGACTCGACAGCAGTGGGTTTTTCTTTGAGGATGAGGTGTACGAGTCTCTTGGACTAAGTGTAGGATGGAAGCCACTCTCTCTTCAATACTGAGAGATGAATAAGACTGTTCCTGCTGTCTTTGATTTCAGTCCAGTAGGGGATACACATAAAAACCTAATGTAGTAAGTGCTTTAAAAAAGTGCTCTGGTGTCATCAGCTTCCTGTGAGGAGTCAGAAAAGCCTTGACCAAGGAAGCCTTGACCTAGGTAGAAGAATGAGTAAGAATTTTCCAAGTATTGAAGAGGAGAAGGGACAGGTGCCAAGGGAGTGGCTTTCAAACATTTTTCTTTTTCTTTTTTGTAATTTAGATGAAGGTTTACAGCACAAGTTAATTTCTTATTAAACAATTAATACATGTATTGTTTTGTGACATTGGTTGCCAACCCTACGACATGTCAACACTCTCCCCTTCTCAACCTTAGATTCCCCGTTACCAACTAAGAAACAAGTTGACTTTCAAACATTTTTAACCTTGACCCACAATAAAAAATTTATGTTGTGACCCAGTACACACAGAAAGTGTAGTGGCTGAGAGTTGGAGAGTGTCAGTGGGGTTGTTATGAGTCAAAATCGACTTGACTGTACCTAACAACAATGATTGCTAACTTATAGCATTCCAAGCAGTGTCAAGAACGTAGTGGGTGTTATTCCAAACATCATCAAGCGCATAGTGGCCACTCGCTGGTTTCAGTCTTCTCATTGCAAATTATACCACATATTGTTGCCAGTAAGTCAAAAACTTTATAGTCTCCCTCTTAAGAGCACTAGCTAGTGCTTGGTTTGTGGTTGATACCCAGTAAGAATTATGGAGTGAAGAAACATACAGCTGTACTCAAAAGGGATTCTAAGGGGAAAAGAGACAAAATCGTGCTTTGGATTCAAAGCCCGTCACCTGACTTCATTTTTAACATATGTCCTTGATCAGTGCCTCTGCACATGGTATTTTCTCTCCCTGGAAAGTATTCCTCCATTTTAAAATCCTTCCTGTCCTATCTCCAGTCCCTTTTATGAAGCCTTCCATGAATTCTCATTCCTCTTCTACCTTGCAATCAAAAGTAATTTCTCCCTGCTCTGAACTTCCATGACCTTTAAATCAGTATCTTTTTAATGGCACATTGCTTTCTACTGGGTGTTAAAGTGATGGACTGCTGTAATTTATCTCCTGTTTCATTACCTTGGAAATCACCTTTTTTTTAAAGTGCTGTGACTCAGCACAGCTCTTCAGCTCTCTTCATCGAGTAAATCAGAGTATTGCAGAAGGCCATACTTGTGAGGAGTTGAGGGAAAAGCAGATTGAGACAAACTGACCTCAGATAGTTCCCTGCCGCTTACCCTTACCCACTTAATCCTTGGATTTTGCTAAATCTCTATCATAACGTAGCTTCTTCCTGGGGAACAGACTACTAATCTGAGTAGTGATTTTATGAGCTAAAGAGTGGTTGTGGTTTTCTGATGCTCGGGGCTTTCCACCTTAGTGCTCATTTCTTACCTCACTCTTAGCTCTAGCTCACTGGGGCTGATAGGGACTGGAGTCTGGTTTTCCCCATATGCTTTGCCTGTCAGTGTAGCTGATGTCTCCTGGGGAAAAAAATGACAAAGACAGTGGGTGATCCCAGGTATTTCAAGAGAAAAATATCATATAGGTTTCATTGGGACAGAAATATTTAAAATTAGATTGATAATTGTCCTAAAAGAGATAAAGAAGATATTAGCGTTGTCCCTAATTTTTCCTCCATAGTCTTTATAGTTTTAGGTTTTGTATTTAGATTTTTGATCCATTTTGAGTTAGTTTTTGTGTATGGTGTGAGGTATTGATCTTGTTTCATTTTTCTACAGATATATACCCAATTTTGCCAGCACCATTTGTTGAAGAGACTGTCTCTTCCCCTTTCAATAACATTTGGTCCTTTGTTGGAGATCAGCTGTCCATAGGTGGATGGATTTACATCTAGATTCTTAGTTCTTTTCCATTGGTCTATGTGTCTGTTGTTGTACCAGTACCAGGTTGTTTCAACTACCATGGCTGTATAGTGGGTTCTGAAATCAGGTAGTGTGAGACCTCCTACTTTGTTCTTCTTTTTTAATAAAGCTTTACTTATTTGGGACCTCTTTCCCTTCCATATAAAGTTAGTGATTAGTTTTTCCGTCTTGGTGAAGAATGCTCTTGGGATTTGGATCAGGATTGCATTATACGTATATGTTGCTTTGGGTTGTTTTGACATGTTTACAGTGTTAAGTCTTCCTATCCAAGATGTTTTTCCATTTATGTAAGTCTCTTGGTTTCTTGCAGTAGTGTTTCGTAGTTTTCTTTGTATAAGTCTTTTACATCCCTGGTTAGATTTATTCCTAAGTATTTTATCTTCTGGGGGACTATTGTAAATGATATTGTTTCCTTGATTTCCTTTTCACGGTTATCTTTGTTGATACAGAGGAATCCAACTGATTTTTGTGTTCATCTTGTACCTGCCACTTTGCTGAATGCTTATATTAGTTCTAATAGCTTCTTGTGGAGTCCTTAGGATTTTCTGTGTATAGGATCATATCATCTGTGAATAAGGATAGTTTTACTTCTTCCTTACCAAGTGTGGATGCCCTTTATTTCTTTTTCTTGCCTTATTGCTCTTGGTAGGACTTCTAGTACAATGTTGGAGTGGTGATAAAGGGCGTCCTTGTCTGGTTCCGGTTCTCAGGGGAAATGCTTTCAGATTCTCTTCATTGAGGATAATGTTGGGTGTTGGTTTTATATAAATTCCCTTTATTATGTTGAGGAATTTTCCTTCTGTTCCTATTTTGCTGAGAGTTTTTTTTTTTTTTTTTAAATCAGGAATGGGTGTTGGACTTTATCAGATGCCTTTTCTGCATTGATTAATATGATCATGTGATTCTTTTCTTTGTTTTATTTATGTGGTGGATTACGTTGATTGATTTTCTAACGTTGAACCAGCCTTGCATTCCTGGTGTGAATCCCACTTGGTCCTGATGTATTATTTTTTTGATACGCTGCTGTATTCTATTGGCTAGGATTTTGTTGAGAATTTTTGCATCTATATTCGTAAGGGATATTGGTCTGTGGTTTTCTTTTTTAGCGGTGTTCTTGCCTGGCTTTAGTATTAGGGTTATGCTGTCTTCATAGAATGAATTAGGGAGTATTCCTTCCTTTTCTATGTTTTGGAGTAGTTTGAGTAAAATTGGTGTCAGCTCTTATCTGAATGTTTGGTAGAATTCTCCAGTGAAGCCATCTGGACCAGGGCTTTTTTTTGTTGGGAGTTTTTTTTTATGACCCCTTCAATTTCTTGTTTTGTTATCAGTCTGTTCAAATTTTCAACTTTAGTTTGTGTTGGTTTAGGTAGGTGGTGTGTTTCTAGAAATTCATCCATTTCCTCTAGGTTTTCAAATTTGTTGGAGTACAGTTTTTCATAGTATTCTGTTATGATCCTTTTTATTTCGGTTTGTTCTGTTGTAATGTCACCCATCTCATTTCTTTTTTTGGTGGTTCCCGACAACCTTATTCTTTCTCTCCCTCTCTCTCCTTTTTTCCCAGAATTTTATTTATTTTGTTGTTGTTGAGAATATACACGGCAAAACATACACTGACTCAACAGTTTCTACATGTACAGTTTAGTGATATTGGTTCCATCCTTCAAGTTGTGCAACCATTCTCACCCTCCATTTCTTAGTTGTTCCTTCCTCATTAACATAAACTAACTGCCCCCTAAGGTTTCTGGCTTTCAAGTTGCTGTTGTCAGTTTGATCCCATGTAGATAGTTCTTAAAAGAGCATCATGCTCAAGGCAGACCTTTTTTACTAGTTGAGCGAAACTATTGTTTGGTTATGAGTTCAGGGGAGGTTTTTGATTTAAGGTTTAAAGATTATCTCAGGGCAGTAGTTTCAGAGGTCATCCAGCCTCTGTGGCTCCAGAAAGTCTGGGATCCATGAGAATCTGAAATACTGTTCTTTGTTTTCCCCCTTTTGATCAGGATTCATATATGGAATCTTTGATCAAAGTGTTCAATAATGGTAGCTCCACCCCATCTAGTTCTTCTGGTCTCATGGCAAAGGAGGCAGTTATTCATGGAGGCAGTTAGCCACACATTCCATATCCTCCTCCTATTCCTGACTCTCGTTCTTCCTCTGTTGTTCCTGGTGAATAGAGATCAATTGTTGTGCCTGGGATGGCCACTTGCAAGCTTTTAAGACCCCAGGCACTACACAGTAAACTAGGAAGTAGAACAGAAGCATTAAATGCGTTATTCAGCCGATTAACTGGGATGTCCCAATGAACCTAAACCTCCAAACCAAGGAACCAAATCCCGTGCCATCTCATTTCTTATTTGGGTTATTTGCATCTTCTCCTGTTTTTCTTTTGTCAGTTTGGCCAGTGGTTTGTCAATTTTATTAATCCTTTCAAAAAACCAGCTTTTAGTCTTATTGTTTCTATTGTTTTTCTGTTCTCTGTTACATTTATTTGTGCTCTAATTTTCATTATTTCATTTCTTCTGGTTACTGTGGGCTTCTTTTGCTGATCTCTTTCTGTTCAAGTTGTAGGGTTAATTTTTTTTATTTTTGTCCTTTCTTCTTCTTCGATGTGTGCATTTATTACTATAAACCGACCTCTGAGCACTGCTTTTGCTGTGTTCCAGAGGTTTTGGTATGTTGTGTTTTTGATTCTAGGAGTTTTTTAATTTCATCTTTGATTTCTTCTATTGCCAATAGTTTTCAGGCAAGGTGTTTTAGTTTCCATTTATTAGATTTTTTTCCTTGCTCTTCCTGTTACTGATTTCTATTTTTATAGTGTGATTAGAGAAGATGCTTTGTATTATTTCAGTGTTTTTTAATTTGTTGAGGCTTGCTTTATGGCCTAAAATGTGGCGTATTCTGGAGAATGATCCATGAGCATTGGAAAAGAATGTGTACTTTGCTGCTGTTGGGTTATGTGCTCTGTATGTGTCTGTGAGGTCAAGTAGCTTGCTTGTGGTGTTTAGATCTTCTGTGTCTTTGTTGAGTTTCTTTCTAGTTATTTTGTCCTTCACTGAGAGTGGTGTGTCTCCTAATATCACTGTGGATGTGTCTGTTTCTGTTTTCAGTGCTGTTAGAGTTTGTTTTATGTGTTTTGGAGCTCTGCTTTTGGGTGTGTATATATTTATTATGGTTATGTCCTTTTGGGAGATTGACCCTTTCATCATTATATTATATCCTTCCTTGTCTTTTATGGAGCCCTGGTGGTGCAGTGGTTAAGAGTTTGGCTGCTAACCAAAAGGTTATCAGTTTGAATCCACCAGCCGCTTCTTGGAAACCCTATGGGGCAGCTCTATTTTGTCCTGTAGGGTCACTGTGAGTTGGAATTGACTCAACGGCAATGGATTTTTGTCTTTTATAGTGGATTTTGCTTTAAAATCTATTTTATCAGAGACTAATATTGCCACTCCTGCTGTTTTTTGGTTATTGTTTGCTTTATATATCTTCTTCCATCCTTTAAGTTTTAGCTTATTTATATCTTTGTGTCTAAGGTGTATCTCTTGCAGATAGCATATTGATGGGTCATGTGTTTTTATCCATTCTGCCACTTTCTGTCTCTTTCTTGGTGTATTTAGGCCATTTACATTCAGTGTGATTATCGATAGGTATGTGTTTATTGCTGTCATATTCTTATGATCTTTTTCTAGTGTTGACTGTTTCTTTGTTCTACTTAATTTTCCATGCTGTTTTTTTTTTTATTATGGCTTGTCTTTTCATTTCCTTTGTCATCTTTGGTTTTATGTGTGCTGAATCTTTATAATTTTCTTCTTTTGTATTTTAATGAGTAGGTTTGTTGACTTTCTTTGTGGTTACCCTGAAATGTACCTTTATCTTCCTAAGTTTAAAGCAGTAATTTCTTTTTATCACCTTGACATCCTCTCCATATGGAAGTTCTGAACCTATACCCTTTATTTCCCCTTTATGTTTTGAAGTGGTCATCGGTTACAGATTGACGTCTCTAGTTTCCTGTTTTCCATCTTTTAGCTTTATTTTATTTTTGAGAGTTCTTTATCTGGGTTGATACCTGTCTAATGTTTGCATTTATTTTAATCTCAGGTTGTTGCCTGGTGCATTGTTAGTTTTCTGTCTGAAGGACTTCCTGTAATATTTCTTGTAAAGTTGGTCTGATTTTTACAAATTCCTTTAATTTCTGTTTATCTGGAAATGTCTTAATTTCACCATTATATTGAGCAATAATTTTGCTTGATATATAATTCTTGATTGGCAGTTTTTTTCTTCTTTCAAGGTTTTATATATATTATCACATTGCTTTCTTGCCTCTGTGGTTTCTGCTGAGTAATCAGAACTTAGTCTTATCGATGCCCCTTTGCAGGTGATGTTTCATTTTTCCCAAGTTGCTTTCATGAATCTTTGTTGCTGGTTTTGGAAAGTTTGATTGTATGTCTTGGTGTTCGTTTGGGATCTGTCCTGTATGAGGTTCGTTGTGCTTCTTGTATGGTTAGTTTCTCATCTTTCCTGATATGAAGGAAGCTTTCTGTCAGCATATCTTTAACGATTCTCTTTGTGCTTTCCATTGACTCCTCCCGTTCTGGGATTCTGATCATGCGTAGGTTATTCCTCTTAATGGTGTCCACACTTAGGCTTTCTTCATTGTTTGTTTTTCATTGTTCCTCGAACAGATTAGTGTCAAAAGATTAGTCTTCTATTCCGCTGATCTATCTTCTGTTGTTTCCCTTCTATTATGATTTTCCATTGAGTTGTCGATTTCTGCAATTTTTTTGTTAAGCCTCTGGATTTCTAGTTGCTGTTTCTGTATTGTTTCCAGTTGTCTATTTATTTTGTCATTTTGTACTTGTATTGTTTTCCTGAATTCCTATACATAAGCCTTTTGAATTCCTTATCAGGAAGCGCCATTATTTTTTCTTTCTCGGAGGATTTCTGGATCTTTATTATGCTCACTTGCTGGGACCATCTTGCCCTGCTTCTTTAGGTGGTTTGCTTTTGTCTGTTGTCTCCAGGACATTAAGGGGTTATTGTATTTATTTTTTATTTGTGTATAATTTTTTGCTGGGACCTGTTGTTTTTGGTGGTTTCCTAGCAGGTGTGGCTGGATTGGCTGTGCTGGAGCCCTCCCTACCAGTCTTTGGGTGAGTGGAGTGGCGGGTAGGTATGGGAGCTCAGGTCTCTGTTTACTCATCTTGTGGGGCAGCTGAGAGTGGGTTGGTTGGACTTTGGCCTCCATCTGTCTTTGGTTGGTGGCTCAGGAAGGGAATGATGCTCTCCATGCAAGTGGAGCAGCTGATGTGGTGGGTGTGGTGGGCAAGTGGGGGCGTGCTTGTCACCTCTCGTTGGTTGGCGGGAGAGGTGTGGGTGGTAGAGTGGGGATGGCAGGAGGATGTTCACACAGTCACTCTACCTCCACCCCTCCTGAGCGGGGGAGGGAGGAAGGAACAGCAAGTGGATGTTTGCTCAGTCTTGCTGTGTCTGTCTGCCGAGTGCGAAGAGGGAGGAAGGTGCAGCAGGTGGGCAGGCGTGTTACTCACTCTTCCACCCTGCGCTGGCTGTGGGAGGGAGGAAAGGGGGATATGCACCTAGTTGTAGCAGTCACATCTGGTAGATGCATATACAGTGGCGCTGCCTTGCGTCAGGCTAGGGGAGGGAGGAAGGGGCTGCTGAGGGATGCATGCACAGTCACGGCTCTTCTGCCAGCCCCTCACTGGGTGGGTTAAGGGAGAGAATCACCCCTGGCAAATGCAAGCACAGTGGTGCAACCTCGCGTTAGTTGCTGAAGCGGGAGGAAGGAAGGAACTGCAGTGGGTTTTGTGCACAGTCACAGTTTCTGCCCCTCACTGGGCAGATTAAGGGAGAGAGTCGCACCTGATGGGTGCAAGCACAGTGGTGTCCCCTCGCGTCAGTCAGGGAGTGAGGTATGGGCTGGGGGGGCATGCACAGTCATAGCTCTTCTACCTCTTGCTGGGCAGGTTAAGGGATGGAGTTGTGCCTGGCGGATGGCACGCACAGAGATGCCACCTTGCACCTGATTGGGGGAAGGAGGAGGGAGCAGTGGGTACGTTCTCTCATCCTGCCGCCACTGCCCTCCAGCAGGCCTTTGGCAGGGAGAGTAGGTGGTGGGTGGGCACAAGCACGGGGGCATGCCTAGGCTCACTCGTCGTGTGGGCAAGGGGAGTAGTGGACAGGGTTGGGTAGGATGGGGGGAAGAGCTTAGGCTCCTTTATGGTCCCCCAGTCAGGCAGGGCAGTTGGAGTATGGGACTCTGTGCCACCTCTGATCAGGAGGATGGGTTGAGGGAGAGTGTGATCCTCCAGTTAGGATATGCAGGTGCCAGGGCACCTTGTGTCCACTGTAGCCAGTGAGCGGGACCTATCCTCTTAAGTGCGGTGGGGTGGTCGGCAGCCCAGCGACTGGTTGGGTGGGAGAGCTCCCACTGGCACTCCGAGAGTCCACCATCCACCACCTCATGCGTGCACTCATCCCTGAGATCAAGAGCTGCCGCTCCTGAGTATCTCTGGTTCTGGTCTGGCACCCTCCGTGGCTCTCCTTCCCTCCTTTTGGGAGAGTCGTGAAGTTGCCTTCCTGTTTTCTTCACCCGAGGTTGCTGCTGGCTTTTTCCTAAGTTAGCCGTGGCATGCCAGAACAGCTAGCTGAGTTCCTCTGTTCCATCTTACCCCTGTTTTGCTGCTTTTCTTATTCCTTCCATTTGGTGTTCAGTTCAGTCCTTAGACTTTCTTTTTTGATTTTTAGGGTTCCTGGATTGTTATCTGCTTCTGTTTCGCTTGGTTTTTTGGGTCTTCGGTGCAGGGGAGCATTATGGTGCATGTGACTAAGCCACCATCTTGGCTCTGCCAGATCCATGCATATTGATTACAGTAAATGGAATAAGCTCACCAATTAGAAGATAAAAATCGACCATTTGGATTTTAAAAAATTCCCAAAGTTCAGGTCTGTGCTTTTTACAGGACACCAAAAATTTAAGGACTTGCAAACATTTACAGTAAAAGGTTGGGAAAAAACATACCAGGACATACTAACCGAAAGAAAGCTGTGTGAGTAATTAATGTACTTTAAGACATGGATTGAAAGAATCACTACATAATGATAAACGGTTCAGTTCACCAAGAAGATAACAGCAATTTAAAGCAAGTATGTCTCTAATTAAAAGCTTCAAAATCGATGAAGCAAAAATTGATAAAACTACACTGGGATATATGGATATATCACATCACCATCGTAGTAAGAGATTTTGTCACATCTGTCTTAATTATTTGTAGGTCAAGCTGATAAATTAGCAAGGATATAGAAGATTTTAAAAATCAACAAGCTTGACTTAATGAGCATAGAGTTCTGGAAGCTTATATTACAAAACGGATCTCTCCTAGGCCACAGTGAAAGCTTCCATAGTTGTTTCATGCAGAGGATGGTCTCTCATCACAGTGGAATTACATTAGAAGTTAGTCCCAGAAACATAAACTTGGAAATGTGTACAGCTGTATAACTCATGGATTAATGAAAATTATGATGGAAATTAAAAATTACCTAGAACTGAATGATAATGAGACTTTACGTGTCAAAACCTGTGGGGTGAATAAAAACTGGTGTGCAGTAGAGGGAGGGGAGAAATTCATAACCTTAAATAAAAGAAGGAATGGGCTAAAGGTCAAGAAATCAGGAAATGATCAGTGAGTAAACTTGAAAAAAGTAGATGGAAAGAGGTAATAAAAATAAAAGGGGATAATTATTAAGAAGAAAACAAGATACAGTAGAGAGGATCAATAAAGCCTAAAGTTGTTTTTGTTGGGGAAAAAAGAGACGAACCTCCAACAAGATTGGTTAAGAAAACTGAGAAGATAAACAGTATTGTGAAAACGAGAATGTATCTATACACAAAGTAGAGTTTAAAAGAGGATACTATTGACTAAATGGAGCCCTGATAGCTCAGTGGTTAAGAGCTCAACTGCTAACTAAAAGGTCAGCAGTTCAGATCCACCAGCTGCTCCTTGGAAACCCTATGGAGCAGTTCAGTTCTGCTCTGTAGAGTCGCTGTGAGTTGGGATCGACTTGATGGCAATTTTTTTTTTTTTTTAAATCAGCTATATGCTAGCAATTTTGAAAACTTAGACAAAATGGAAGAGAAAATAAAAAGCTTAAATAATAACTATTAAAGAAATTGAAGCAGTGATTAAAATTTTTCCCACAAAGTAAACACCAGGTTTTATAAGTTTTACAGGTGAGTTCTACTAGTCTTGTAAGGACTGTAGCATTCTAATTTTGTAGAATTTTTTTCTAGACAATGGAATAATGGGAGAGACTCCACAATTTATTCTACAAGGCCTGTGTGACCCAGACAACCAGACTAGACAAAAACATAGCAAAGGGAAATTACAGACTTATTTCTCATTAATATAGACTTTAAACTTAAAATGTTAGCAAATCAAAACCAACACTGTACAAAAAAGGATAATACCCAAAAAGTAAGTTGGATTTTTCTTAGGTGTACAAGGGTTTAGTATTAGAAAATCCATAAATGAAATCAAAATTCACCACATTAATAGATAAAAAGACCATACATATATATCAGTAGTTCCAGAAAAAGCATTTTATAAAACTGAACACTTGTCCATGATATACTCTTAGTTAATGGAGAAGGAACTCTTCTAAGCTTATAAAGAGTAGCTATTAAAACAAAATAGAGCAAACATTATCTTACAGAGAAATAGATGCAATTCCTTTTAAATCAGAGACAAAGATGTCTGATATTATTATGTGTATTCAGCGTTGTAGTGACAGTCCTAAACAGTGAGCACAAGTAGGTAGAAGAAATTAGAAGTACAAGAGTGGAAATGGAGGAAATAAAATTTTGTTGTTTCCAATGTGATCATTTATTAGAAATAATTGGGTAAGTTTAGTAAGATGACTAAATATAAAATTAATAGAAGTCATGTGTATTTCTATACATCCATAAAAGTCACTAAAAAATAAGGGAAGGCATCATTAGCAATAATATCAGAATGTTAATTTTAGAAATAAATCTAACACACGTTCAAGACCTCTATAGGGAAAATTACAAAACTTTATTAAGACATATATAATTAATAGATGATTATATCAAGTTAATAGATTAGAAAACTACTTGAGCTATATAGTCAGTGTAATTTCATTCAGAATCCCACCAGGGATTTTCATGGAACTTGATACGATACTAAAATTTATAGGGAAGAATTACAGGGCCAAAAATAACAGGTCATTTCTCAAAAAGAATGAGGTGGGGAGGACTCTCCTACCAGATAACCAGATTTATTATAAGCTATAGGAATTAAGACAGTTTGAAGTTGTATAAACATAGAAACACTGAATACTGGAGTACAGTAGAGAACCCAGAAACACCCATGCATGTAAGGAAATTTGATATACAGAGGTGGCTGTCAGTTAAGAAAGACACGTTCAGTAAATTGAGCTGGGAAAACGGTTATCCGTATGAAAAAATAATAAAATCCCTGGGGGGAAGAATCTACTTCAGATGGAGTAAGGACTGAAGTGTTTTAAGTAAAAGTTAATGATCTTTAATAGGAAACCTCTCTCCCCCAAATCCCAGTAGAAAGAACAGGTGAATCTGAGACCTTAGGGAGTAAAAGATTGCACATAGACACAGAGCTCATTGACTGTAAAAAAAAAAAAAAAAAAAAAAGATTATGAAATAAATATAATTTTATTAAAATAGAAAGTAGAAAAGACAGATTGTGAATTGGGAGGAAGAGATTTGCAAAACACCCAGTTGACAAAGGGTTAGTATTCAGGCTATATAAAGAATTTGTATAAATCAGTAAGTATAACAAAAAAATACAAATGTACAAAAGACGCTAACATATTTCACTGAAGAGGAAACACGTTAACCAATAAGCATAGGAAGGGATGTTCAACATCATAAGTGATCAGAGAAGTGCCAATCAAGCCCATTACCCATGTAATTGTAAAAATTAAAGTCTTATGACATCACATGTTAGAGAGGAAGTAGGTCCACAGGATCTCTTATACATTGCTGATGGGATTGTAAATTGTTACAAATAATTTTGAAAACTTTGGTGCCAGATCCTAAAGTTGAATTTCTCTTGTAGGTATACCCAAGAGATTTTCTTAGAAATGTACAACAGGTGACATGTCCAAGAATGTTAAATAGCAGCCCAAGATCCCTGGGGGATGCTTATGTATGACTTGCTGGGAACTACTTAGAAATGCAAATTCTCAGCAGGGGCTCAAACCAGAATGAACTGGTTCAAAGCCCTGGTACAATCCTAGAAACAACTCAAATGTCCATCACTAAGAAAGCAGTTGAATAATCACCCACTGGAAATAAAAACCTGTTGCTGTCAAGTCGATTCCAACTCATAGCGACACTGTAGGACAGAGTAGAACTGCCCCATAGGATTTCCAAGGAGCAGCTGGTGGATTCAAGCTGCCGATCTTTTGGTTAGCAGCCGAGCTCTTAACCACTGTGCCACTAGGGATATAGTAGTCAAATGAAAAGTGAACTAAAGTGACTCAGTACCAGTTAAGTCTGTTGTAGTGAAACAAAAATCCCCCAAATTACGTATAACATACCTGCTTTTTAAAATTAAAAGCAACTAAACTGAAAATACATACTTTTTAGGAATCCATTTTGTTATTGTGAAAATATATATTATACAACATTTGCCAATTCAATACTTTTCAGGTATACAGTTTAGTGTGGGAATCCATTTTGATGCAGTAAAATGAATGAAAAGCAAAGCAGAGGATCAAACACAGGATTCAGAATGGTTTTCGGGGGAGGCAGGGGAGTGGGAGATATGGTTAGATGTAGGTTGTTGACAAAAGTTCTAGTTTGTGGATGCTTATTACATTATTAAAAATAATGAAATAAAAGTGGGCCAGGTACAGATGAACAATATGCCTTGAACAAAAGGATTATGATGAATTCAGTTCTGTGCACTTGAGGTCCAATGGGAGGAAAATGTTGCTAAGTGGAGACTTCAGAGCTTGTCTGAGTTTGAATCTTGACTCCACAATTAGTAATTGTGTGATCTTGGGCAAATAACTTCTCTATGCTTCTCTTGCCTACATCATAGGGTTACTTAATGGTTAAATGGGTTAATTTATGTGCCTGGTAGAAAGTAAGCTCTATATAAGTGTTTGCTATTTGTTTTAATTACTTATTGCTGTGTAATAAATCACCCCAAAACTTAGTAAGTTAAAACATTTTATTATTTCTCACAATTCTTGTCACTCACTGGGGCTTAGTTGGATTGTTCTTCTGGGTGGTCTCACTTGGGGTCTGTCATGTAGTGTGGTAGCTAGGGCTGGAATCTCCCAAGATGTCTGGTGCTTTGGAGGGTATGGCTAGAAGGTTGGGCTCAGCTGGAACAGCTGGGCCCCTCTTCATGTGGTTTCCAGTAGGGTAGCCAGATTTCAGGGACTTCCAAAAGCATAAAAGTGAAGCTGACAAGCCTAGAGTTGGCACATTATTACTTCTGTTGCATTCTGTTGATTCAAGTAAGTCACAGGGCCATTTACAGGGCCACTTGGAGCTTATATTCTATATAATAAGTAATTAAAATGTATATAGTGTGTCAGTTGATAATAAAGACTGTAGAGAAAAAGCAGGGAAGAGGATGGGGAATACTGGGGGTTGGGGTTGCTCTTTTAAAAATGGGTGGTCATGGAAGGATGGCCTCATTGGTAAACTGACATTTGAGCAAAGACCAAAGGAGGATAGGAACTAGACGGGCAAGGGTGGAAGAAGGAAAACCTTTAGGAGGCTGATACAATAATCCATTTAAGAGATGGGTGGCTTCGATTACTGTAATAATGGGAGTGGTGAGAAGTGGTTGGACTTTGGGTGTATTTTGGAGGTATAGCTTCAGAATTTGTTTATGGACTAGGTGGGGAATATGAGAGAAAAAGGAGTCAAGTATGGCTTCGTTGTTATTGACCTGAGCAACTTGAAGGATGGAGTTGCTACTTATTGAAATGGAGAAAACCACAGGACTAGTAGGTTTGGGGAGATCAGGATTGGTTTTATATGTGTAAGATTTGAAATGCCAGTTAAGAGCCAGTTACTTTAAAATCGTAAGTTGTGTTTGCACCCTATTGAATTTCTGTTTCATAGCAAGGGAAGCTAGTTGGGGGGAGGGAGGAATTTATGTTTTGTTATAGTTAATAAGCCTTCTCTGAAAGAGTGAGGAATCTTGTTGACTTCAGGCAGTCTATTTGTTGGTGGTTTTTCTAGGCTCCTCTCCCCATTTCCCTGATGTGGCTTGTTATTTATTGTCACCCTTTACTAAAAAAAAAGCTGGGAGGTAACCTCAAGCAAGTTTATTTAAAATTTTATTTTTCTCTTACCACTTCTTTTTTTTAAAGGAGGAAAGGTAGAACATGAAAAAAATAAACCTTACTCCGTGTGTATTAATTCATGCTATCTCTTTCCCTGATGATGTGTGTCCATTTGAGTTTAACCCATTTTGTAGATATCTAGTTGCTATGCTCTTTCTGGGTTTGGCACCAATTTAAAAACTGGTTTAACTGATACTGAAAATTTTGACTCTCATTTTCCTGTGGCCCCTTTCTAAGGCATGTTCCAACATGTTGAGGATTTCCTTGATGTGCTCTTGGAATCTTTATTATCTTGGTAATTCCCTCAGTCTTGTATCTGTCTTCCAGGGGGGTACTCTTAAGCACAGTCCAAGAGAGGAGGAGATACTGAAGAACTATCAGATCTCCTTGGGGAGGTAATAATTGTAAATTTGACTTTCAGCTAAGTTAATTTACACGTTCTTGTCAGTGTGGAGGTTGGAGCATGCCCAAACCTGTGTCCGGCTTCACTGAGGGTAGCATAAATGATTATTACTCTTATTCAGTGCTTCAGTTTTTGGCAGCATCTGAGCTAGAAAGTGATCCAAAAGGTATCAAGAATCTCATCATGGGTATATTGCATTTGCTTAAGAAGCCCTGATATATGTGTCATGTTTACTTCGGATGGGCTTTTTTGTAAATGCTAAAGAGAATTTTCTACTTTAGAACATAATTTATGATTTTTTTTTCCTTTTAGTTTTATCGACAGACTGCAATTTCTTCACTGCCAGAATGACATCACTTTCCACCTCTGCCCAGTGTGCAGCATCTGATAGTGCTTGCAGGATCTCTGCAGAACACATCACTCAGGTAAATTCTTTTTAGGCATTCCTGTTTTTCTTAAAATTTTCTAACAATTGAATTAAGGCCCATAGCTAACTTCACAGGCTGTAGGATTTTATGCAGAGCAGAAATGATTATTTTTTAAATGCTGTATTATAGGAACTATAAACAGTACCATTGTTCATAAATTTGAATTGATCATTGACTAAATAAATTTTTGGATATTAAATTTCCCAAAAGTATACGTCTTGAAAACTAGTGTGCTTTTGAGTGGGAATGGCTAGTGGAGAATTTGGGGCTGGGTTAAATAAGTTTGTTTTCTGTCTCCCTGGTGTTGTGTAACCAGTTTGTTTTCTTTGAGTAGCAAGTGTATTCTTATAAAAAATCCAAACTTTATAATGTATTGATCTATAAAGTATTTGTCTGTGAGGACTTCTTTGACCATCTCTCTCTTCCCTTCCTCCCTCAAAGTTCTTTCTGTACTTTTCACTCTGACATTTGTATGTGTATATATAATTATAAACTATGTTCTTTTGTTTTGTGTTTTTATAAACATTTTACAATATATGGGGTTCTGTACCTTAATATATGAAAAAGATAGAATTTAGATTTGGTGGGAAAATGTGCCTTACATAAATAAATGGTTTTGACGTAATTGACCACTCTGTGGAAGAAAACAAATCAAGACCTCTCATACTTTGTACAAAAACAAATTCCAGATAAATTAAAGATTTACCAGCCAAAAATACATTAAATCTGGTCCTTATACTTGCCAAGAAATTACCTTTAATGGAGACCTTTTTCCCTCCTATATATGGCTTCCCTTTAGCATTTCTTTTACGGCAAGCCTAAAAAAATTCAGACGAGTGGCTGTGGAGTTGCTTCCAACTGATGGCGACCCCATATGGGTCAGAGTAGAACTGTGCTTTGTCGGGGTTTCAGTGGCTGATTTTTTTACAGTGTGTAACCATTTGTACTTCCCCGGGGCCCAGGGCAGGTCTAAACCAAACCAGAAAACCCACTGCTGTCGAGTTGATCCCCAAAACAGCCAAGCGCTTTAACCACTGCACCACCAGGGCCCCTTATAGGGCAGGTCTTGTGGTAACAAATTCCCTCAGTGTTTATTTATTTGGTAATGACTCGAATTTGCCCTCATTCTTGAAGGACAGTGTTGCCAGATCTGCTATTCTTGGTTACAGTTTCTTTTCCCCCCAACACTAAATATGTTACCCCATTGCCTTTCTGCCTCCATGGTTCCTGAAGAGACAAAGATTTAAATGTGAATAATGAAGTGATTAAAAAATAGTAGAAGAAAATTCAGGAATTATTTTTCAAACTTTAGAAGGGGAGAGGCCTTACACATGATAAAACCAAGGAAGCTGTACGAGGAGGAGAGACAAATATGACCATAATTTTTTTTTTTAATTAAGTGGCTTAAGGTAGACTCCACAATGAGAGTCAAGAGATGGCAAAGGAAAAATCATTTTTTCTTCTATATGAAGAACTGTGACTTGATAAGGAAAAGGCAGATAACCCAGTTGAAAATAGATAAAGGGACTGAAGTGTATGTAGTTCAAGAAGAAAAAATGCAAATGTGCACTGAGCATAGTTTATTGAGATTCATATAGTGCCCTATCAGGGCATAAATTATTTATTTTTTTTAACATTTAGAAAATATATTTATAGTTCCTCCTTCAGATTTTTTTTTTTTATTGTACTTTAGATGAAGGTTTACAGAACAAATAGTTTCTCATTGAACATTAGTACACATACTGTTTTATGACAATGGTTAACAACCCCACGACATGTCAACACTGTCCCTTCTGGACCTTGGGTTCCATATTACCAGCTTTCCTGTTCCCTCCTGCCTTCTAGTCCTTGTCCCTGGACTGTTGTGCCCCATTAGTCTCGTTTTGTTTTATGGGGCTGTCTCATTGGCTGAAGGGTGAACCTCAGGAGTGATTTCATTACTGAACTAAAAGGGTGTCCAGGGGCCATACTCTCAGGGTTTCTCCAGTCTCTGTCAGGCCAGTAAGTCTGGTCTTTTTTTGTGAGTTGGAATTTTATTCTGCATTTTTCTCCAGCTCTGTCTGTGATCCTCTGTTGTGATCTCAGGGCATAGATTTAACTAAGTTCCAGATACTCAACTGTTCAACATTTTATTGATTTCATTGATTTGGTGAGATTACATAGGAAATGGGCATTTTCTGCTATAAGGAAAAAAAATTGGACTAGTATTAAAAGGTACCCTTATAATACATTACCTCTTTGGAGACTAATATTTGAAAAACAGTTCTATGTTAGAACATGAGAAACAGCATATTAATAGTTGTTCTCATGAATCTAGTTTTCAGGAGACACTGGACCTAAATTAAAGAAAAAAATTTCTCTTAATTATGTGTATGTATCTGGTGATGCCCATGGTTCTTTCTGGGGAGAAGGTGATTGATAAGGTATATTTAAAGTAATTGTTTGACAGCAGTAGCTTAGAGTGCTTATTATGTGCCAGACCTTGTTCTTCACAATTTACATATATAAACTCATTTATTCCTGAGAGGAGGAAATTGAAGTAGGTTATTTGCTCATAGTCACACAGCCAGTTAATTGAGGAGGTCAGGATTCAATCCCGGGCTGTCTGGCCTTAAACTCTGCTGTCGTTTGGAAAGGAGCCCTCGTGGCGCAGTGGTTAAGACCTCAGGCTGCTTACCAAAAGGTCAGCAGTTTGAATCCACTAGCAGCTCCTTGGAAACCCTATCCGGCAGTTCTACTCTGTCCTGTAGGGGCGCTGTGAGTCAGAATCTGCTCAACGGCCGCAGGTTTGTTACTGGTATCTTTCAAAAATATGATTTTTCAGGAAGGCAATAAGTAGTCTGATGGCCTGCAGAGTTATTTTATGCTGTGGATGATTTTATGTATCGAGTGATAAGTTATTTACTAGGGTTTGTTTTTATTAAAAAAAAAAAAAAAAAAGTTTAAGGAAATTCTCTTGTGCCGTAGGGTTGCAGAGGCAAATCTAACTGAAATGTAAATAGAAGATTTATTTTATGTTTACATCAGGTACGACCAAAACTGCCACTTTTGAAGATTTTGCATGCAGCAGGTGCACAGGGTGAAATGTTCACTGTTAAAGAGGTAAGTCACCAGAGAAAATTCTTGAGCGTCACTTTAGCTAAATGATTTTAAAAACATGGGAGAAGTAGAAGTATGTCATTCTGTATTTGAGTTGCTGACAGTACTGTGAATCCTCTGTACTCTGTACATGGTTTCTTTTATGTATGTTTAGGCCTACTAAAGGGAATTGTTCTCCTGAGGTACTGGAGGAACAACTTTTGCTCTGTTTTAAAAAGATCATCTAGTTCCAGTTGAACTTCTATTTCCTTTTTTAATTTTATTTTGTCGTGGTTGAGAATATTCACAGCAAAGCATGCACCAGTTCAGCCTTTTCTACCCGTACAATTCAGTGACATTGATTACATTATTTGAATTGTGCAACCATTTTCACCCTCCTTTTCTGAGTTTTCCTTCCCAATAACATTAACTCACTTCCCCCTAATGTTCCTGTCTCGTCCTTCGAGTTGCTGTTGTCGGTTGGATCCCATATAGATAAATCTTAAAAGAGCGTAATGTTCTAGGCAGACATTCTTTACTAGTTAAGCTAAACTGTTGTTTGGTTTTAAGAAGACTTCAGGGGGTATTTTTTTTTTTTTTTTTTTTTAAATATTTTATTGTACTTCAGGTGAAGGCTTACAGAACAAACAGTTTCTCATGTAACAGTAGTACACAAGCTGTTTTATGACTTTGGTTAACAACCCCACAACATTTTAACCCTCTAAATTCTCAGCTTTTTTTTTTTTTTTTTTTTTGGGTGAAAATACACGTAGCCAAAGATACCCCATTTCAAAACTTTTTACATACACATTTAAGTGACATTGACTATGCCCTTCTAATTGTGCTGTTATTCTCACTTAAGATGAAGGCTTACAGGACAAAATAGCCTCCCATTTAACAGTTACTACAAATGTTGCCCTATAACAATGGTTAACAATCTCACAACACATCAACAGTATCCTTACTCAACCTTGGGTTCCCTATCATCAGCTTCCTATTCCCCTTCTGCCTTTTGGCCCTTGTCACTGGACTCCTGTACCTCGTTAGTCTCACTTGGTTTTACTGGGCTGTCCACTCCCAGGCTGAACCGTGAACCTCGAAGGTAACTTCACCACTGAGCTAAAAGGGTGTCTGGGGGCCATACTCTTGAGGTTTCTCCAGTCTCCTTTAGGCCAGTAAATCTGCTCTTTTTTTTTTTTTTTTTGTGAGTTAGAATTATGCTCTACATCCTTCTCCAGCTCTGTCCAGAACCCTCTGTTGTGATCCTGGTCAGAGCAGTCAACGGTGGTAGCCGGGCACCATCTAGCTGTACTGGACTCAGTCCAGTGGAAGTCTTGGTAGCTGTGGACAATTAGTCCTTTCAACTAATCTTTTCGTTGTATCCTGTTCTCTTTATTCTCCCTTGCTCCTGAAGGGATGAGACCAGTGTAGTATCTTAGATGGCCCCTCACAGGCTTTTAAGACCCCAGACACTACTCACCAAGGTAGAATGTAGAGCATTATCTTTATAAGTAGTGTCATGCCAGTTGAGCTAGATGTTTCCCGAGACCATGGTCCCCAGAGCCCTCCGTCCAGCAACTCAGTCCCTCGGGGAGTTTGGATGTGTCCATGGGGCCTCCATGACCTTTCCTTGTGCAGGTTGTTCAGGGGGTATTTTTGATGTAAGGTTTAAAGATTATCTTATGGAAATAGTTTCAGGGTTCATCTACCCTCCATGCCTCCAGGAAGTCTGGAGTCCTTAAGAATTTGAAATTCTGTTCTGCATTTTTCCCATTTTGATCAGGATTCTTCTGTAGATTCTTTGATCAAAATGTTCAGTAGTGGTAGCCAGACACCATCCAATTCTGGTCTCATGGCAAAGGAGGCAGTTGTTCACGGAGGCAATTAGCCACACATTCTAGATCCTCCTCCTCTTCCTGACTCTCCTTCTTCCTCTGTTGCTCCAGGTGAATAGAGACCAATTGTTAAGCCTTGAATGGCCACTTGCAAGCTTTTAAGACCCCAGGCACTATGCAGCGCACTAGGAGGTAGAGCAGAAGCACTAAACACATTATTAGGCCAATTAACTGGGATGTCAATATTTGTGCTTCTGACTGACTTATTTCACTTAGTATAATGTGTTTAAGTTCCATATTGTAGCATGTATCAAGACTTTGTTTCTTCTGCTGGCTAAGTAGAATTCCATTGTATGTCTGTACCACATTTTGTTTATCCATTCATTTCTTGATGGGCATTTAGGTTGTTTCCACCTTTTGGCAATTGTGAATAGTGCTGCAGTGAACATAGATCTCTTTTTGAGTCTCTGCTTTTGGGTATATATCTATATACCTAGGAGTGGAATTGCTGGGCTATATGGTAGTTCTATTTTTAGTTTTTTGAGGAACCACCACACTTTTCCACCATAGGTGTACCATTTTGCTTTCCCACCAGCAATGGATAAGGGTTCCAACTTACCCACATCCACACCAACATCTGTTATTTTTTTTTATCTTAGCCATTCTAATGGGAGTGAAATGGTATCTCATTGTAGTTTCGATTTGCATCTCTGATGCTGAGCATCTTTTCATGTGTTTGGTGGCCATTTGAATGTCCTGTTCGGGCAAGTGTCCACTCAAGTCCTTTGCCCATTTTATTTGTCTTTTTTGTTGTTAAGTTGTTGAAGTTTTATATATATTTTGGTTATTAGATTCTTGTCAGATATATGGTTTCCAAAGATACTCTCCCAGTCAGTAGCTTTTCTTCTTACTTTTTGGTAGTCTTTTGATGAACAAAAGTTTTTAATTTTTATGAGGTCCCATTTATTTAGTCTGTTGCTGTTTGTCTTTTGTTATTATATTAGATAACCCATTGTTAAAAGCTAGGCCCAACAGCATTGCCTTGGCTTTTTCTTCTAGGATTTTTTTGGTTTTAGTTTGCACAATTTAGGTTCTTAATCCATTTTGAATTTGTTTTTGTGTATGGTGTGAGGCATGGATCGTGTTTCATTTTTCTGCATGTGGAAATCCAGTTTTCCCAATACCATTTATTGAAGAGACCCTTCTTTCCCCATTGAATGGACTTAACACCCGTGTCAAAAATCAGTTGACCATAGATATATAGGTTTATTTCTGGACTCTCAGTTCTATTCCGTTGGTCTGTGTGTCTGTTGTTGTACCAGTACCAGACTGTTTTGATTACTTGGCTGTATAGTATATTTTAAAATCAGGAAGTGTGAGTCCTTCTACTTTGTTCTTCTCTTTCAACATTGCTTTAGCTATTTGGGGCCTCTTGCCATTCCACATGAAGTTGAGGATTGGTTTCTCCATTTCCGTAAAGACTGCTGGAATTTTTATTGAGATTGCATTGAATCTATAGCTAGCTTTGGGTAGTATTGACATCTTAACAATATTAAGTCTTCCAACTCAAGAACACAGAGCATCTTTCCATTTATTTAGGTCATCTTTCATCTCTTGCAGCAGTGTTTTATAATTTTCATTGTTTCAGTCCTTCACGCTCCTGGTTAGATTTATTCCTAGCTATTTTATTCTCTTACATGCTGTTGTAAATGGAATTATTTCCCTTTCAGATTTCTCATTGCTGGTGTATAGAAACCCAACTCATTTTTGTTTGTTGACCTTGTGCCCTGCAACTTTGCTAAATTCCTCTATTAGCTCTAGAAATTTTCTTGTGAGCTCTTTGGGATTTTCTGTATACTGGATCATACTATTCACAAGTAGAGATACTTTTACTTTTTCTTCTCCAATCTGGATGCCTTTTATTTCTTTTTATTGTCTTATTGCTCTGGCTAGGACTTCTAATACAAAATTGAATAGAAGTGGTGAGAGCGGGCACCCTTGTCTTGTGCCCGATTTGAAGGGGAAAACTCTCAGTCTTTCTCCATTAAGTATAGTGTTGGCTGTTGGCTTTTCCTGTATGCCTCAAATCATACTGAGGAATTTCTCTTCTATTCCAGTCTTCTTTAGGGTTTTCTTCAAGAAAGAGTGTTGGATTTTATCAAATGCTTTTTCTGCGTTCATAGAGATGATCATGTGGTTTTTTTTTTTTCTTTCTTCGTTCTATTGATGTGTGTTACATTGACTGATTTTGTAGTATTCAATCATCCCTCCATTTCTGGAATAAAGCCCACTTTGTCATGGTGTATGACTCTTAATACGCTGTTGGATTCTGTTCACTAGTATTTTTTTGAGGAATTTTGCATCTATATTCATAAGAGATATTGGCCTGTAGTTTTCTTTTCTTGTGGTGGTCTTGTCTGGTTTTGGTATTAGGATTGTGTTTGTTTCGTAGAATGAATTAGGGAGTAGTACTTCATATTTCCTTTAAAGTTCCTTTTGAAGTGTATTGTCAGCTAAACATGAGATTAACCATGAGTTCATTGATCTCAGAGTTAAAATATAAAATGTACAAGATTAAAAAATGACACTGCCTGTGATTTACTGGATATACTGCCAGCCAGGAATTAAATGCAGTAGCTTTTCATTATAAATGTGTCAGATATTCTTGTGAACACTATGAGTTATTTTAAACACTTATGCATTTAAATAACTTATTTAGCTTCTAAAGTTCTTCTTTTTTTCTAAAACAAAAACAAATTGAATTCTTTAAGTGGGAAAGACTCAGTATTAAAATGTTAATCTGTGGAACTGGTTGCATTTAGTAGGGTAAAGAGCTAACCCTTCCTAAACAGGAAGCAAAATTATCATGCTTTTATTTTTCTTAAAAACTCAATACCTATCAGCACCGCTCCATTGCTGCAACATTACACCTCTTAAGGAATCAAATCTGGAGGCATTTCAGGTTTTCTAGAGTATCCATATTTCCTTTATCATTGTAGATTACATGCATCATTTTGAACTAGGTCTCTAAAACTCTGATGAGGAAAGCTTTTCTCCAAACTGTTAGTAAGTGGAGAGTTTTACATCAAATTTGTCATGCTATCTCCTTCAGTACCATGCCAGAGTTTGCCTGTATTGAGAAGAAATTATAAGTACATGTCATCCAGGGAGAATGTTTTACTGGAACAGTTAGAAAAATTCAGTTTAGATGATTAAGCTTTCTATGAACCTTGACCCTACCTAATGCATAAAGGGGAATTTTCTGATTTTTCTTTTTAAATCTTGGTTCTCGGTGTGTGCATTGAGACTACAGTGAAATAGTAGTACTATATACAAATGTAGAATAGTGTTTTAGAATATCCTATTTTGTATACTTAGAGTAGGAGCCCTGGTGGTACAGTGGTTAAGCGCTTGGCTGCTGACCGAAAGGGTGGTGATTCGAACTCACTAGTCGCTCTGCGGAAGAAAGATGTGGCAGTCTGCTTCTGTAAAGATTTACAGCCTTGGAAATCCTATGGGGCAGTTCTACGCTGTCCTATAGGGCCGTTATGAGTTGGAATTCAGATCCACGGCAGTGAGTTTGGTTGGCTTGGTATACTTAGAGTAGATTTATCTTTTCTGAAAGTTGGGCAGACATAAATATAGAACTTTCTCTAGTTGATGCTCCTCCCCATATTATTTTCCCCTAGTTTACTCAATTGTTTATTAGCTATGAGAGTTCAGCTAATCTGTTAATACTGGGACATGTTGCCAGGGGAGTAGGAGGATTAGGAAGGTGTAAGGTGGGGAAGTAAGGGTGGGGAGTAGCTTTGCCTAGGAGCATCATTGCTTCAATATGATGGGAAGAATGTTGTAAAAATATTATATGCAAATATCTAATATATTCCTGAGAATTTAGGGCCTAAAGATAAAGATAACTGCTTTGGTCTACTTGTGATCTGTGATAACAAAATTCTTACTTACATCGTTAAGTGAACTTAACTATTAAGTGAAAAAAAATTTTGCTTGAATCTGCTACCTGGGGAAAAGCATTTCTTTTCAACATTTAATTATTTTAGTTTTTCATAAAATTCAACTAAGTCCATTTTCAGAAGATAGGTAACAAGCTGGATGATATAATAAAGGTTTTATGAAACGCTTTATCTACATTTTAGATAACTTCTAAATTTTGAATTGTGAAGTTGTGTGTGTTCCCTCAATTTTGTGAACTATGAGAAAAACAACCAGATAAACTAAATTGATACTGGATAAACATTTAGATTCTGTGTTTTGTGCACTTACAGTATTAAACATTGTACTCATTTGCCAAAAGAATTAAGTGAACACACATCAAAAGCAAAGTGTAGTTGTTTATTGGCCCCTGGACTTGGAAAATATTTTAATGACCCAGGTGAATTTAAAATTTATTACTTCTGGTAATAGAACAGACTCTTTTTATAAGATTTGGACTGGCGAGAATACTAAGGGAAAACTAAGTTAATACTAATGTTAAGCGAATACTAAGTATATTCACCACTTTTTCTCATTGTCTGATCAGTACATTTCTGTGCTAAGAGTCCAGGTCTGTTGATTTCCCAGAATGACAATGAGTGGATGAGCCTAGCAGTTGGGGACAGTCATCCTGCTGTAGGATCCCTTGCCCAAACACTCTGAATTTCTGATAGTCATGTCCATAAGTATGAGTCCTCTCTTTCTCTAGCAAACGAACTTCCTTTATCAACTCATAGTTTGTGTTTTTTTTGGCAGTAGCTGGACAGGTCTCTTCATGGTACTTTATTCCCATGCAGGTCATGCAGTATCTAGGCCAGTATATAATGATGAAGCAGCTTTATGATCAGCAGGAGCAGCATATGGTTTATTGTGGTGGAGATCTTTTGGGAGAACTACTGGGACGTCAGAGCTTCTCCGTGAAAGAGCCCAGGTAAAAAGAGCGAGGGTTTGTTTTTCTTTTTGGATGCTTTTACCCAGCCATTTAACCTCATAGGTTATTAATGATTATTTACTCATTTAGTCAACAAATATTTAAGAGCCTACATATGTCAGGTGACCTCTGAGGCACTGAGAATACAGTGGTGAGCAACATGGACACAGTCCCTGGTTTTATGGAGTTTACAGTGTGGTGATACAGATATTAATTAAATTATCACACCAGTACATGGTAAAATTACACTCAGTGTTGTGGAGGGGGATTTAGGGCCATAGGGGTCAAGGTGAGGTTTCTTAAGGAAGTGACATTTGAGCTGAGAGCTGAAGGATAATTAAAGAGTCAGAAGGGATTGGTTGAAGAGAGCTTCAAGCAGATTGAACATCATGGGTAGGAACATCCCTGGGTAGGAGGGAGCTTGATGTGGTTAGGCTGGAATGTTGTAAAATACTTGCTGGAGAGAACAACAGTGAGCTGATGAGAGAAGTGTAGGATTTCTGGACAGTTTGAGGTTGATGATCATGAGCATAGTAAGAATCACAGTGAAGCTAATCTGACCTGTTTGTGACTTCCTTCTCCTTCATGGGGATATATGGTCATTAGCTTATACAGTCAAAAGCTCATTAGTAATGAGAAACCAGGGTTCTCTTTCTAACTCTCTAGCTTTGTCATGACTGTTCTTGCTGACCTTGTCTGGTCGTACTTCCATAACTCCCCTGTACTCCTACCCTACTCCCCAATTAAAACATGAAATTTAACTTTCGGAAGAAGAAATTCTCTCCAAAGGAGAGAAGCCCACTTGGGTTACTGTTAGCTAATGAAATAAAATGTAAACTAATTAATTTTTGAATGAAGGCAAAGTATCACAAGGACCTGGGTATTATAATATTGATATTTAAAAATCTCTTATGGGGGAAAGAAAATCTGCCTCTCCATACCTTATAGAGAAAGTTGGAAGATATCATATCAGAAATATATTTAACATTTAGTGGAAAATTGCCAGTGTCTTCAGAGTGGTATTTTGGGTTGTTAATTTTTATTTTATCTCTTTAACAGCCCTCTCTATGATATGCTAAGAAAGAATCTTGTCACTTTAGCCACTCCTGCTACAGGTATGTCACATCATATTTCTTCAGTCTGTGTCACAGTTTTGAGTTCAAGGGGGCAAGTGGTGGCAAAGCAAGGAGGCTCAGGATGGAAATGGAATGCGGTCTTTGGCATGATTGGGAGAGAGATAAACTGCTTGTCATACAGTGTTATTACTCTGCTATTTAACTTATTGTTGTGAAACATTTCAAACATACTGAAAATAGCACAGTGTAATTGATGCCCACCTCCTAGACTTAGTACATTAACATTTTGCCACGTTTTGCTTTATCCATATATACTTAAAAATTTTCCAGCAGATAAGGACTTTTTCCCTTCAGAAATGACCACAATGCTGTTACTACACCAGACAAAATTAATAATAATTTCGTAACACCATCTAATAGCTTTTATGTATTGTTTTCTTCAGTTATCTCGAAAATATCATCTACATTTGGCTTGTTCAAATCAGAATCCAAAGTCCACACATTACATTTGGTTGATATGTCTCTTAAATATCTTTAATCTGTAAAATGTAGCCCTGCTTTTGTTTTCATATTATTTATTTGTTGAAGAAATGGTCATTTGTCCTGTAGAGTTGGCATATTGTATCCTTGTGATGTTTAACCCTAGTTTTGGTAAATTAGTAGTTAGATCTCAGTGCTTGAATAGACTTAGGTTTAAATTTTTTTAAAAGCTTCGTAGGTGGTGCTTTGTATTTCTGTTGCATCACAGCAAAAGTCATGTAAGGTCTGCCTGTCCCTCTTTTATTGATGTTAAGATTCTGTGGGCTCAAGCGGTGTTAGCCTGGTCCATCTGTTATAAGTGTCCCCTAAGAACCTTTCAGCTAATGGTTTTAAACCCATTCTTGAGTCGATTCTGACTCATAGTGACCCTATAGGACACTGTTTATTTATAGGACAGAGTAGAACTGCCCCATAGGGTTTCCTAGGCTGTAATCTTTATGGAAGCAGACTGCCACAGCTTTCTCCCTTGGAGTGCCTGGTAGGTTCAAACTGCTGACCTTTTGGTTAGCAGGCGAGCTTTTGGTTAGCAGCCAAGCACTTAACCTCTGTGCCACGGGGGCCCCCTCTAATGGTTTTAATGCTCTGTTATTTAAATGCCGGTTTGTCTAAACCTTAACTTGATTCCATACCTTTTAAATACTGCCTTTTGAGTTTATTAGATAATATGCAGGAAACCGACTGCTTTGGGGTCTAAAGTCCCCAGAGTGTTGGTATGTTAGAGCTAAGTGAATCAGCTGGATACAGTTGGTAATGTAAGCTTATCTCTTACCATCTGCAAATAATGAAACTTTTGTTTTCCTCCACTTCTACATCAAGCTCTTTGTGAGCTTGAAATTAGATTTTAGGTAACGTCGTCCTTTGAATAAAGCCCAAATTTGTAATCTCTCTAGATTGACTGTCTTTTGATAGTTTACTAAAATAAATAGTTTGAAAAGAATTCATCCCTAATAAAGATTTATTCTTTAAAGTGAGAGAAAGAGACTTTGCTCTCATATTGGAATGTGATTTTGAACTTAATATGAATTTTGAAGCCTGTTGGTTTTATTGAGCCATTTGTCCACAGCAGAAAACCTGCTTCAGGAGCTGTAAATTTCTGTTTGAAAGGGAAGGCCTTGCAAACACTATGGCAGCTTTATTGAAATTTAGTCATTTGTGAGTGGTTTTCCTAGGATAGTCATGAAAAATGCTTGAAACACATGGAAGATTGTATAATTGCTTGATCTACTCTTTCAGCAAACTATGTTTTCTGTTGATCTGTTCTCTGAATATCTAGAGTGGTATAATTCTCACTTTTTTTTCTCTCTCATTTTGTTGCACTTTCTCTGCAGAATTTATATATATGTGTGTGTGTGTATGTATATATACATATATATAGTATTGTATATATACATTCTATATATAAAATATGTATTCTAATGAACATTCCTATTTCAGTTGACCCTCACAACTCTGTGAGGAAGGTCTGGAGATAATGAAGCTGAGATTTTTTTAATAGGTTGAGTGACTGCCTAAGATCACACAACACTGATAAGTGGTGGAGCCGAGATTTCTGACTAGCTAGTGCTCGCTCTTTGCATTGTGCCATACACTGGTGTCTCCTTTAGCCTTCGCCTGTAATAGAATTTGCCCCAAGTTAGTTTTTAACACATTTTTTTTCTCTGAACATTAAATTTTTAAATTTTTTAACTGGTGATTTTGAAGTAATTTCAGTTTTACAAAAAAGTTGCAAAAAATATAAAGAGTTCCTATGTACTCTTTACCCAGATTCCCCAAATGATAACATCCTACATAACCATAGTACAGTGATCGAGAGCAGGAAATTGCCTCAGGGAATAGCTGCTTTGACTGGCGCTTGCACTGATTTTTGTGGTTGGCCATCTCTGTTGAGCTTCATAAATTTCGTTGCATGTGTTTTATTTGAGAGGATAAATGAGAAAAATGCTTTCCACGTCACCCATTTTACAGCTTTACAAATGGGCTAAACCTTTTATTTGATGGTTGAAGAAAATGCTGTTATTTAAAGTGAAGGTGGTTCTTTCTAAATCATTCTTCCATATTTCCCCATGTATTCTGATAAAACGAAATAGGTATGACACACCTTGTATTTATTTAAAAATGCCTTTGTACGTTGTAGTTTTCCCAGAGATAATTTCTTTTTGTCTTTTTCCTTCTAATTATTTTAACCTAAGTAAGGTAGTAAAGCTTTAGAACTATTAATGATAGTAATAGAACTGCTTTATTAAAGCACCATTTCATTTGCATTGTATGTTAATTGAACTTTGCTTTGAAGATCACTGTAGTCAGAATATGCTATCTTTTGAACCTTTCAGTATCTCCATTTACCTATAAAAAAATCTTTAGAAATAATGCTTTTTATAATTACAGTTTTGAAAATGTTTGCTTTGTGCAAAATTGCTGAGTTTGCTGACCAGTAGTAGGATCAGTACTTTTTCTCTGGCAGTCTTTATTAGATGAAGATGATGTTTTCCCTAAGTGCTTAACTCTGGACCTTAATAGTGGCTGATCAACTTGATAGACTTATTTGGGTGCATCTCCATTACGTATAGTCTCATATAACAACTGGTCCAGGTTATTCAGTTCTCTGCAGCTTGTGGTACACCTATAGCCAAGTTTTCCCCTTCTTTTGTGCTTGAAAAATTTCTAAGTCCTTGAAATACATTTCTCTCTTAAACTAATGCAGTATCCAAAAATTTGTCTCCGTTAGATTATTGTTTTCTTTGCTTCTTTTTATTGGCATTGAGAAAAACTTCATCTGCTTCCTCTTCCTTCTTAGGAAATGTTTATAGTAACTGGGAACGATAAGATTCATTGAAAAAAATCTAATCTATATTTAGACAATGGGGATTTAAACCATGAAATCTTAACTGACACTTGGATTATAGGTTTACAGGAAAATGCTATTGTGTTATGAAGCAAGTAGGGAAGATTCCAGATTTTAGATCTAATAACCCTGTATAACTTCAACACGTGAAAAAAGATACAATTAAAAAACCAAATACTTTTTCTTGTTTGGTCACAAGTTAGGCAAATTTAGTAATAAACACCTACAGGAAGAGTTGATAAAAATACTTTTATTTCCCGCTTGGAATCACTATTCTTATAAAAACTTAAAAGCTTACTATGGAAGAACATTTTTAGCCATTTTGAGTCATTTTTTCGTTTTCCCCCAGGTTATGGTTTGGTAAAATATTTTGAGTGTGGCCTGACTTGGTCTTTGCCATTTTATCAGTTTTGATTTTTCCCTTCCTGCCAATGAGAGCCTTGTCCAGCCAACATGGAAAAGTACATCTCTAGGGACCAAACCTGGCTCCAGGGTTGTTTGCTGAGGTCCTTTTTGTCTGGAAAGAATGGTTATTACCAGGGAAGGTTTTCCTTTTGTTTTACTTGCTATCCAGATGCTGCTCAGACTCTCGCTCTCGCACAGGATCACAGTATGGATATTCCAAGCCAAGACCAACTGAAGGTAAAATCACCACACGGTGACTTCTTTTGTTGTACAGAGTGGCCCCTTCTCTGTACCTGTGGATCTTGAACTCACAAGACCTTTCCCCAAGTGTGGTAAGAATTTAATAAGAAAGGTTCTTGGGAGTTCATAGACCAGGGACAGAGTGAACCTTCTCTGTTCTGCCCATAACAGAGTTCCAGTCTCTGAATCTTTCTTTGGGATGTAGCACTTCTAATCTTCAGTTCTTCCAGTTGCAATTTCCTTGGAGTCTGTGTGTACCTGTGTGTGTGTGTGTGTGTGTGTGTGTGTGTGAGTGATTGTGTATATACACGGGTGTTTGAGGTAACTGCTTTTTTAGAATTTAACAGACAGATAAGTTCATGTCAGACCATTTCTTAAAGCTGCCCCAAACCTGGGAAAACTTTATGATCATCTTGTTATATGTTGATGGTTTCACATGTTTTCTGAGTTGTGCCTGATTTTATAGTAGGCGAGAGGCTTTATACTGACAGTCTGTTTATAGCGGTAGATTTTGGCCTTTTGTGCAGAGATATTTTTCTCTCAGGTGTGGGCTTCTCCCAGTTCTATTTACCGTGGGTTGAGGAGAGGTGGTACCTTTATTTGGTGACTGTTGTGTACTCCGGAGTTAGCTTTCTTGTGTGTAACCTATTGTGTTGCACGCTAACTGGTGAGCCAGAATGGAACTGCTACATCCCTTGGTCTCAGTTATTCCTACTGCACTGATAGACACCTTTCCCTTCTTTTCAGCAAAGTGAAGAGGAAAGTTTGAACTCCAGGAAAAGAACCGAAGAAGGCAATGTTCCCATGCTGCCTGCCTCACAGAATAACTGCAAAAATTCAAGACAGGGTGAGTTTTTTATTAAGGCCTTGTAGACTTTTCTTTTTTTGTTGTTACTCTTTGTGATTTTAGAAATGGTGTTTACTCATATTAAGCATTAGCTGCGATTAAGACCATTATAGAAACTTGTATGTAGAGAACTAAAAAGATAATTAATGCTGTCTCCTCTCATGCTGTAGTAGGGAGGGGGAGGGTACATCGCCACTTATTTCTCATTGTTTTCTAAAAACTGTTTTTTCAACCTAGTCAGCATTGTTAACATTGAAGAAGACAGTAGTGCTCTTTTAGCGATGAATGATTACTGAGATGGAGCCAGACCCTTCCATTAGCCAGCGTGCTAATAGAAGACAGCTCCACGTGTATCACTGCCGCCTGGTACATTTTCTGTAGAGGTGAACTCAGCTACTTTGGCCTTTCTTCATCTTGGCACCCTCGTTTATATTTGGTCTGCTTAGAATTTTTATTTCCATTTGTCTGTTTGAGGCAAAGGTTACTTTTCACAGATTTTGCAGGTTACAAAGATGATGAAACGTCCTTAGATTTTCAGAGCCAAGAATGAGATCTAAGAACCCTAGTTCCCTTGCGCTTAGGTGATAGTAGGTATTTGCCATCCATATTTTATGTATGGTATTGTTTGGCCATATGAGTTAACCACTATTTTGGAAGTTTCCCTAAAATCCCACTGTATCTTTCAAAATCGTGAGGTTTTTCCTGCAAAGATGTATAGAATCATAAATTCCCCAAAGGTGTCTTAAGGCATGCTGGTTTCTAGTCCAGTGAGTACCTGGTTCACATTTGCAGAAATGGCAGGTTAGTTTTCTAGCAGTGCCCCAGAAAGTTACGCTGCTGAAGTTGTTTAAAATGTTTAAATTAAATTTGAATCAGTTTATCATGCTAGATTGTTTGCTTCAAATTGGATTTGAATCTATACCGAATTTTGGGCTACCTAGTTACCTTGCAGCTATTCTAGTCTGTATGGTATTAAATGTGTAATTTTATTGTTTTTTTTTTAAACACTGGTCCTTGTTTATTTTCTACATAAAAGGCTGTTTAAAATATAAGAACAGCTGATTCAAGAGACTATATGTAGTTTGTGATGGAAATTTTGGTATTATTTTCAGGGTGACCTGTAAGTAGAAAGGACAGAATATTTTTTTTTTTTTTAATTGTTCTTAGATGAAGGTTTATAGAACAAATAGTTTCTCATTAAACAGTCAGTACACATGTTTATGACGTTGGCTGACAGCCCCACGACATGTCAGTACTCTCCCTTCTCGACATTGTAGGACCTTTTTTTTTTTTGGTGAAAATATACATAGCCAAAGTTACACCATTTCAAATGTTTTTACATGTACAATTCAGTGACATCGATTACATTCTTCCAGTTGTACTGCTGTTCTCACTGTCCTTTTCCAGATTATTCCATCACTATTATCTTCAACTCACTGCTCCCTCGGCTTCCCATCAAACCTTTTGAGCTGCTGTTGTCATTTTTCTCTCACATAGATAATTCTTGTTTTTTTTTGTACCTTAGATGAAGATTTACAGAACAAATAGTTTCTCATTAAACAGTACACATGTTGCCCTATGACAGTGGTTAACAACCCCATGGCATGTCAACACTGGGAAGGACAGAATTTTTAATTACGGGAAGAATGACCTGTTTCCATTTTCTTCACAAGAAGTTGTAGAATCTGAACTGGTGGGGATAACATTAATATGGCATCGTTTCAGGAATTTGGATTCTGATAATTTCAGCAATGAATAAGTAAAAAGGTAGTTGAAGTTTCCCTTGGCACGGATATGCCTTTTAATAGGCAGAATTGGCATAATTCATAAGTAGATATTGTTGTTAGGTGTTGTCAAGATGATTTCAACCCCTAATGACCCCATGTGACAGAGTAGAACTGCCCCATGGAGTTTTCTAGGCTATAATCTTTACAGGAGCAAATCACCAGGTCTTTCTTCCACAGAGCAGCTCGGTAGGTTCAAACCACCAACCGTTCAATTAGCAGCCACGCATTTAATCATTGCACCACCGGGGCTCCTTTTGTAAGTAGATATAGGAACCTGTTGTTCTGGCAGGGACCTATTTATTGCAGAAATTCTTTCAATCATATATACCTCAGCACATTTAAGCACCCGTGGTTGCCGTTGGCAGGCCTTGTGCCTTGGGAAGAGGTGGAAGAGAGTGAGAAGACAGGAAGAGAGTAAAGCACAACAAAAAAGACTAAAGGACGGGAAAGAAGGCAGAGAATTTCATGCGGTAGCAACAAACTTATGTTAGTAACTGCCTTGAATGTCATTCATATGTACAACATGAGACATTTTACCTGGGCTGTGTGGGGCCTTAATATGTTGTAGATTTGTAGTATTTCTAGATTTTAGGTATCTTAACTCCGAAAGGGCCCATGGATCCAGCGGGGGCATGTGTACATATTTATTTGGACAGTGTAGAGTTCAGTGTTTTATACTAGTTGTCACCTACTAAAACATGACTTATTGAGAATGTCCCAAACCACAGTGTCAGTGAGGCTGCCTTGACAACCTGGTTGCCCATCACTGTACTGCCTTGTCGCAGTCTCAAGGCTGGGGCTGCTGCATACGCTGTAACCATTTGCAGTCCAATGGATCAAGCCATGAACAGGCACCAGGTACTATAATACATGGCAAGTCATTCTTTAGTTATTAGTCTTTAGTGGTAGGGGTGTTTAAAATACCAGTAAATGACCATTTAAAAATCCTTTTAGAATAATTTGATTGTTGTGGATGCTTTCAGGATTTAAATTCCTTGGTAAATGATCGTCTGTTTCTAATGTCATTACTTGTTAATGAAGCCTAAACTGGGGAGGAAATTGGGCTCTGCAACTGAGACAGATATTTGACTTCTGATTTTCTTACTGGGAATAGGAATTTCTTTGTACCTGTCTTATAAAGAAGTTGTAAGTATTATAAAGAGAGAGACTTGATTCTTAAGTGTTGTGTACATAGTCATCATGCTTTTCATTTGACTTCTGTAGATGAAGACTTGATAGAAAATTTAACCCCAAATAAGAAATCTGGGCTGGACCTCGGGTTTGAGGAGTGGGATGTAGCTGGCCTGCCTTGGTGGTTTTTAGGAAACTTGAGAAACAACTATACACCTAGAAGTAATGGCTCAACTGATTTACAGACAAATCAGGTAAATCTCATTTGAAGGGGAACTTAATTTTTTTCTTTTGAAAGGGTAGCATTGTTGGTTACTCTTGACCACTCATTTCATTCTTTAAGAATTCTTGTTCAGTGCTGTGGCCTTAAATACCATCTATGTGCTTATGATGCCCAAATCTGCCTCCAGCCCAGCTCTGCCCGAATGCCCAACTTCATATCCAGCTGTCTGCTCAGCACTTTCACTTAGATGATCGTATGTTTAACATGTTCAAGATAGAACTCTTGATTTTTTTTTTTTTTACACCAGACACTGCTTGTCTAACCTTTCCATTTGAATGAATGATCCCCATCATCTACCCAGTTATTTTGACCAAATATCAAGGCGATATCATTGATTTCTTTTTCTATCATATACAACACTTCCAGGTTATCACTTCTTTATCCAAAACATACCCTAAATCTAACTAACCACTTTTTATTACTTCCACCACTATAACCCTAATTCAAGCCATCCTCATTTTTCCCTTAGGTACTGCAGCAGCCTCACAACTGGTCTCCCTGCTTCTGTTCTTGCCCATCTAATAGTTCAGTCTTCTCAAAGAGTACATTTTTAAAAGGATAAGTGAGATCGTATCACTGCCATGTTTATAGTTCTCCAGTGGCTTCACATAGCAAGTAGAATACAGTCTAGACTCCTTACCATAGCCACTACTGATCTGGCCCCCTCCTATCACTCTTCTATATGCATTCCAAACACATAGGCCTCTTACTGGACTCTAATCCACAATTTCTTTCTTCCTCAGGCACTATAAATTTTTTCTTTCCTCTTTCTGGAACATTCTTCCCCTAAATGCTTTCACTACTGTCTCATGATTCAGACCTCAGCTCAAGTCTAATTTCCTTAGAGAGATCATCCCTGGCCACCAAGACTGTCATGTTGCACAGTTCCAGGGAGATCCATTTACTTGTTATTTTGGAGCTGTGTGTTTATAAGTGGTGTTCCTAAAAAAGCTACTCCTAGTTAAAATAGCTGCCTCTCAGCTACTCTGCTCTTTTATGTTTTATTATATTCTCAATTACATTTCTCACTTTGTGAAAATATTATTATATTTTGTTTATGTACTCTTTGTCTGTTTATGTCTACTGAAATTTAAGGCTGGGGCCTTTGTATTATTCCCTACTCTGTCACCACTGCCTAGAACCAAGAACAGCTGGCATATAACAGGCATTCAGTATTTGTTCAATAAACGAATGAGCGTATAACAGTGGTAAGATAATGAATTGTCTTTCATGAATGTTATAGGAAACTATGTTATAAGATATGCACAGATGGATGCAGAAAGTAAGTTCTGTATATTTAAAGTTTAAGAGTTCAGAAAGTGTTGGGGCAAAGGTTTGAGTTACTGTTAATATTTGTCATATTTCTTTAATAAACGTCATTGACCATTAAAGGAAGGGATGTGTCGCAGTCAACTAATGGAATTGTTTGTAGCTTCTCAGAGTGCCACCTGTGGACAGGAATGTATGGAATGGGTTTTATTTAGTTGAGCAACTATGAGTCCTTATCTTTTAAGTTCTTCAGTACTGTTTATTGGGTATCATACCTGATTTGCTGTTAAAATAGAGAATACCTTGCCAGGTTCCCTTACATCTGTCCATTAGCATATATATAATAGGTGCCAAGTAGACGTCTATTGAAAGAATAGATACCCGTTGAAGAGAAGTGTTCTTTGGAGATACAGTGTGAAGACACTGAGTCCATTTATGCAGGTTTAACATCCCTGATAAGCCTCTGACTGAAAACTCATGTTTGTTTTTTTCTGTTAGGATATAGGTACTGCCCTTGTTTCAGACACTACAGATGACTTGTGGTTTTTGAATGATTCAGTATCAGAGCAGTTAGGTGTTGGAATAAAAGCTGAAGCTGCTGATACTGAACAAACAAGTGAAGAAGTAGGGAAAGTGAATGATAAGAAGGTACGTTGTGGAAAAATTTCACATTGATTGTATTTATGTGTGCGTTGCATAACCTATTCAGTTCTGGTGGCCTGACCTATATACCTCTTTGTCCAACAAATTACTCTCACAATTCCCCCTTTTTATTTTTTAATATTTTCTTATATCCAATTTTAGGATTCATATTAAGTTAATGAAGACTGCCGCAAAAAATAGAAGAGGGTTTCATGGGTAAAGCTCTTCTTTAGAAGCAATAAGCTACCCTTTCTCTGCTTATCTAGGCATATTGTGAAGGGGCATTGGTGGTTCAGTGGTATAATTCTAGCCTGCTGCGTGGAGACCTGTGTTCGATTCTGGCCAGTGCACCTCATATGCAGCCACCACCCATCTGTCAGTGGAGACTTGGATGATGCTGTGATGCTGAACAGGTTTCAGTGGAGCTTACAGACTAATATGGACTAGGGAGAAAGGCCTGGAAATCTATTTAAACTCAGCCCTGTGGATCGCAGCAGTCCAATCCCCAACCACTCATGGGGATGGCATAGAATCAGGCAATGTTTTGTTCCATTGTACATGGAGTCACATGAGTTGGGGGGCTGCTAACAACAATAGTAACTCTTGTTTTGGGTTTTTTCTTCTGGAAACCTTGCTTTGCCTAAGAGGCAAAGATCTAAATGGCTTAAACTCCCTGTAGGAAGAAATCCTTATTTCTTGGAATTCTCTCTAGCTTCCACGACCATTTTATATCTAAATGGAAAGGTAGACGATTACTTGCTACATATTTTAGAGTTAAAATAGGGGAAAGGAGGGGTGCTTGAACTCTTGAGTATGTATGGTGTGAGCACACCAAGATGAAAAGATATACAGGCACGTACTCAAGTCTCAAAAGAAATTTGGCAGCATATCCATTGCACGGCACGTGGAGATACTCCTAATAAACATTCATTAAATAACTGTAGCAAAAAACATACCTAAATTTGGTCATCCTTTTGTTCATTTATTTAAGGGATTGTTCTAGAAATCTGAGTTCCTGAGGACTCTCTAGGGGACCCCTGGTGGCTTGGCTGCTAACAAAAAGGTCGGTGGTTCGAACCCGCCAGCTGCTCCGCAGGGGGAAGATGTGGCAGTCTGCTTCTGTAAAGATTTAAAGTCTTGGAAACCCCGTGGGGGCAGTTCTGCTCTGTCCTTTAGGACCACTGTGTGTTGGAATAGAGTCTATGGCAACGGGTATTTGAGGAATGTCTTAGACTAGTTAGGTGGGTAGCATTAGAAGGGAGTGCAGATGGCTAAATTGAAGACATAAGTGACATTTGGAAACTTTTTCTAGAGAAAGATGGGGTTTAAAATGCTTGAACTTTTGTGAAAAGGTGGTTATACAATGGCTCATAGTTGGTTTTATTCTACTTACTAGACCACAAAACTGGGCTTTTGATTTTTCTTCTTTAGAAGATACATCCTTGACATTTCTTGACTTTGTTCCCTGATCCTGGGTGTGTTTTCATAGGGTAGCCAGATTATCACATAACTAATTTTACTCTTGAATGTGAAAAGTAAAATTGTATTTTTTTTAGATAATATCCCTAATTGTATATTACTTAAACTTCTTTTTAAATGTACTTTAGATGAAGATTAAAAGTAAAATTTCAAAATACTGTGTTTCATTCTTCACATCTTTATATCTAGCCTGTATTTTATACAGTGCTTTCACTTTCATTTTCTCACATAATCCTTATATATTCTTGTGAATGCCTACCTGGATTCCCAAGATAAAAATTTCCACATTTAATAATTAGTAGCTTTTGTGCCCTGATATATTTCCTTTGAAACCTAAAGTTTGGGCGCCCACTCTTTCTGAACGCAGAAGGTGTCTGGTGACTCCTGTAGGTTCTTGTTAGTCGTGTATTCTACTGAAAAGCCAGCTGGGTATATGGAATCATCTTTTTAGTCTCACATTTAAGCTGTCTCCTTTTTAAGTGCTAGAGATGGAACGTGAGTTTTTAATTGAAGCTGTTCTGTCTGTGTTTGCTCTCATGTAATAACCTCATCTGAAACAGGTAAACTTTACTAAGAAGATATCTTTGCCTTCACAGGTGATTGAAGTGGAAAAAAATGATGACTTTGAGGACTCTAAGTCCTTAAGCGATGATACTGATACAGAAGTTACCTGTGAGGTATGGGTTGGTAGTAAAAGGGCTGTTTTGCATAGGCTACATCTTCAGATAATGTTATTCCAGGAGTTCACTTGTGTCAAAGAATGCCATCCCCCCCACCCCCCTTCCTATCTACCTTTCCTAGGTGCTAAGAGATGTTGGTGTCTTTACATATTGTTAGAGGTTTGTATTGGAATTTGAAAAGGGAAGGGGATGATTTAATCTAATCCTCTTCCTGCCTAGAAAAGGGCTGATGGTCTCTCAGTGTGTGCCCTTTTCCCTGCTGTCAGAACTCTTTGGACGTGATGCAGTGGGTACATAAGTATTCAGAGTTGTTCTGTACTACTTTTCCTCATTAAACACCTCTCTGTAATCTCAAAGACAGACCTATAGACTATCTGAAATTCTTTGTCTAGTATAAAAATGTTTTCAGTGCTTTCTTAAAAAGAAATGAATTTCCATACAGATTTATATTAGTGAAGGGCTGTTAAGAAGACTTGATATTAAGCTCTTGGGTAATACGGTATGAACTTGTCACCAGTTGACAATTTAGGCTTAGACTCAAATGTGTATCTTGCTGTTCTCTTTACATACCATTTCCCAGTTTTCTTTGTAGTACTTCCATCAGCTAGCTCACTGTGTGGGGACAAGGGTGGTAGGTGAAGGATAAGAAGGACATTTTACCTTTTGTTCCTTGGTGATAAAAATTTTTTAGGTTGTCTATGGAGTTGATTCACCCTCCCATCCCTACCCTGCTGTTGACCATTATGGTAATTCATTGCAAATTACCTGACTGAGTTTAGCTAAGTAATAAAGTGAAACGTATTGGTCCTGTAAGTGTTCTTGACCATAATAGAAATAGCAGAGGTAAGTTTTTCCGTCTTAATCAGACTTCTGTGGCTCCTTGGGGCCAGAAACTATTAAGCATATAGACTGTGTTTCATCAACTCAGAGATGCCATTGAGTTTAATAAGCCCTATTTATGTAGTCCTAAAACAGAAAAAGTGATGCCAGTTAAACTGTGACACATCATCAGTTAAGAATTCCAAATCTTTATGGAGTTCCTTTGAGTATTTCTGTAACATTTCAGATGAGATCTGGTTAACAAAGGGCCATGTCTTTGCCTCTCAGTCAAGACAACTGAGTTATGACTCTAAAGTTGAAAAGAAGTTGGCTTTCGTACAGAAAGTAATCAAGTCAGCCTGTGTCAAATCATTGGTCCTGTCGAAGCTAGGCAATTAATCTGAATTACACTAACTACCCTGGACTTTTTCTGGGTAGCTACCTTTGAATTAAGCAAGCAAGGCATTTGGAATTCATTGAGTTCTAGTATCTCCTAATTTGATACAGAGAAGTAGGAAAAAAATTATTTTTCGTTCAAGGACAGGAACCTTCAAAGGTGTGATTTAGGCATCCAATTAGCTGTCTGAGAGCATGAGTAAATTTCCTGGTTTTCAAATCTTATTTTAGTTTCAACTTCCTTTTTGCCAGATTTTATTACATTTGTTAATTAGTAGGGAAGAATGACAGAGTATTATCTCTTCATTCTTTAGCCTCTCCTCTGATAAAGGAGTAGGTTGTACAAAGAGAAAGGACCTAACAGAAGACAGTAGAGAAAAGCTGAAGTAACTTTCGTAAAGAAAACTGTATCAAGTTGAGGTTTGGAAATGGCATTTGTGGTGCTATCAGTGTTGAACTTGCCAAGACTGTCTTACAGGTAGCTGTAGAATTTGTTCATACCGTATGCCAGGCCACTGCCGTGGACGGCCTAGAAGTTCTCTAGCTTAGTGAGATGATGAGGATTTGGCTTCCCCTCCCCTTGTCTCAGATCACGTTCAGCAGTGAATGAGTGTTAATCAGCTGCACTTGTCTTTGTAGGATGAGTGGCAATGTACTGAGTGCAAGAAATTTAACTCTCCAAGCAAGAGGTACTGTTTCCGTTGCTGGGCCTTGAGGAAGGATTGGTATTCAGATTGTTCAAAGTTAACCCATTCTCTGTCCACCTCTGATATCACTGCCATACCTGAAAAGAAGGAAAATGAAGGAATTGATGTCCCTGATTGTCGAAGAACCGTTTCAGCTCCAGTCGTCAGACCTAAAGATGGATGCATAAAGGAAGGAGACTCCAAAGCTCTTGATCCTTGTAGCTCTGTGGACTTCTTGGATTTGGCTCACAGCACTGAAAGCCAAGAGACAATCTCAAGCATGGGAGAACAGCCAGATCACCTTTATGAACAGAGAGCAGGTGCAGAAAACATGGAGGAGTGCCAAACTCTCTTGAAGCCATGTAGCTTATGTGAGAAAAGGCCACGAGATGGGAACATAATTCATGGGAGGACAGGTCATCTTGCCACGTGCTTTCACTGTGCCAGAAGATTAAAGAAGGCTGGGGCTTCTTGCCCTATTTGCAAGAAAGAGATTCAGCTGGTTATTAAGGTTTTTATAGCATAGCTGAATCAGTGAGTTCCTAACAGGGTCAAGTCAGGAATCAGAACATCAGTATCGAGTGTCTCTACTCAGTTTGACTCATTGCATCTGTTCATTTATTCATGTAAACATCTGTGTTATGGGGCATTTTTGCTTCTTAAACTCATATGGAATTTGAGAGCGAGTTCCTTAAATTAGATGATCAATTTGGAGACTCCATTAACATGAAAAGATACATTAGTCACCTCTCCCTCCAAAGATGAGTATCTGGGAGGGAGCAATTACCAGTAAAATGTAAGAATACATTCATTTATTTGAAAATTAATCCTTCCTTTAGTTAATTTTATTCCCTGCCTTCCTATTCTTTTCTGTTAGGAAATATTCTTAGGCATCAAAATCCATGGCAGCTATTAGAAAAATATTTAAGGTAGCAGTGAGAGAACTGTAAATAATTTGGTTGGTCAGTTTATGTAGGGCTGTGGATTTCTTTGGAGCCCTGGTGGCACAGTGGGTAAGACCGGTGGCTGCTAACCAAAAGGTTGGCAGTTCAAATCCCCCGGTGACTCCTTGGGAACCCTATGGGGCAGTTTTGCTTTGCCTAGAGAGCTGCTGTGAGTCGGGATCGACTCCAAAGCACCGGGTTTGGTGGGTTTTGGTTTTTTATGGATCATTTTATGTTGCAGTCAAGCTACATGGTTCTGAGAAACCAAAATGAAAAGTCTTGGGAAAAAAAAATTTCTTTCATGTATGCTTAGAACAGTGGTTATCAAGCATTTTTGCTAACATACTCCTAAAAGAATTTTGAAAAAGTATATACCAGTTTACACATTAAAAAATTAAGGTACAGTTAACATACACTAAAATGCTCCCTTTCGATGAGTTGTAGACATAGAGTAAATACCAACCAAAATAAGTTATGGGAGGTTTTTATCACCCTGGAATCTTCCCTTGTCCACCTTTCCAGGCAGTCCCTCAGCCATTCCTGATTCTCACCCTGAATTGGTTTTCTTTTTGCTCATCTTTAATTTCACATCTTAAGTTTTAAATATAAATGTTAAGTACTTAAAAAGGATATACTATTCAACATATGTGCTTTAAAGATATTTTTATCAAAGCCTTGGGAACTGTAGATCTGGCTGGTTAAATTTATAGAAAAAGCCCTGTCATATATATAGGCAAAGCTTGTACTCATTTTAAAATTAATCAGCCAAATCAGACTTCACTTTCAGTCAGAACATGTCTGACTTTATTGTTAATTAATAAATGGAATAATGTATGTCTCAGGCATAACCTTCTTAGTTCTCAGTTCTAAAATAGAGAAGACACAGAATTTTTAACCAAAATTCTCGGCTTTACTCTCTGTCCTCTCTATTCCTTAGGAGTTTGTGGGGTTTCTTTGTCCCCTTGGTGCCTCTAGAGGTTTTTACATTCTGAGGCAACACGCCATAGTAAGATTCTGGATGGGGAGTCTTTGTTTTTTGAGAACAGGGAGTATAGCAGTTGTGGAAAGAGAAGTAGTTAAAGAGAAATGATAGATTTGAGGTGCATTAATTTTAGGACAATATATATGGAAATCAAAGATCTTTAAATTGATTTCCTTGTAGCTGTCCTCCATATCTGTTTACCCCATGGAAAAATCTTGGTGTGTCCCCAGAGGTATGAATATGTTATTTTGAAGATCAAGGTCCTAGAATAGTCCAACTTGAGTGGAAGAATCACCTGGGTTGGTTGTTAACAGCACCTAACCACCACAGAGATTTTGGTCCTCGACGTCTGGGAGTTTGCATTTGAACTAGCGTCCCTAGAACTAGGGGAGCACCGACCGATGTGAGTGGTCTGCTGGCCACATTTTGCGATCCCTGCCCCTAGAAGGGTTTCTCCCCCTGTTTTTATGAATACCAAGCAGAAAGTGGGCAGCACCAAGATAGTTTTATTTAGCATAATATTTAGTTTCTGGAGAGGAATTTTCATTAAAATTCCAGACTTTTAAAACTAGAATGTACTCCTACTGAAACTTTCTTATTTTGCACTTGAAGCTAAAAAAGATTAAATGACTTTGCAGAAAGTCACAGCTATTGATAGAGCTCTTACTAGAATCCAAGTCTCTTGACTAGTAAATCTTTAAACTTACTTTCTTCTTTTCTATTAAATATTTTTTAAGTAGTGGTGCTTGTTGAATTTGGGGCAACTGATAACCTTAAAATATAGGTCATCTACTAAATGGTGTTGGAGAATATGGCTTGTGGCCAAAATAGGTCTTTAGAGAGAACAGTGACTTTTAATACTTTTATCTGTCCCCAAAGAGAAAGGGCCCAGTAAAAGTCAGACTTTGTTATCTAATCAGATAAGTTACTCCTCCAACTGGGAGACAGGTGAAGGTGGCAGGGGGACCTGAACCATTTTCTCCAATATTGCTGTTTCTTTCCTGGGGAATGAAGCTGCATTCTGGCTCTCTAGGCCTTAGGGACAAAGACTTTTCCCCCAACGAGCCGAACCAACTCTCTGAGTTAAATATTTTGTTAGCCACGCTGGATGCTCTAAAACTTTAGAAAGTTAAATTAACTTCCTCCCTGTTTTCCCCCAGTAATGTCCTCTTCATAATAGTTTGATTGATAGCCCCCATTTTCTTTTTGCCAGTCAGGTGCTTTTGCAGATGATAAAGGGGGTGGGGGGAGGCCTGGGGGCCTGCGCTTGCCATCCTGTGATCCCCTTTATATAGAGTTGAAGTTTTTATAAAACTTAGAAGAATTTTTAGAATTTATTTATGTTTGTAGATATTTGATGCTAATTTCGGTACATCCCTGCCCAGCAGAGTCCTCTTAGGTGACTCTCCTGTCCTCCTCCTGTCCGCTGACCTGGATTTTTTCCTGCTTGCATCCGCACTGCTAAGCACTTTGCTTAGAAGACCCTAAGCTGTGTGTGTGAGCTGAACCTCATCTTTACCTACAGGAAACTTTAAACCATCTTTTTGATTTGTTTTTGATTTTGTTCTTTTTTCCTTGCCACTGCCACGTGCACATATTTTTAACTCACTGCCACGATAGCGAGTCATGATTCATGTGTGAAGTCCTCAGGATTTACTACTGTAAGATAAAGAAGGAACAGACTCTTGACTTCCAACACTACCATTCATTTTATTTTTTTTTTAATTATTGTTTACTTGGGTTATTTGGGGAACACAACGTGAAATAATACAATTTTTAAATTTTACCAGCTGTTAATTCACTGATACTCAGTGTCATTTCATTTTATGGTACTTTTTCACTTTTTAAAATCTAATTTACATTTCGAAGATGCCGCGCCCATTGGCAACCTATAGCTGGGTAGATAGCTTGCATAGCTGCTGCCTAGTCGACTCTGGCTCACGGCAGCCCTGTGTGCAGCAGGATGAAACGTTGTCTGGTCCTCTGTCACTCTCACAATGGCCAGCATGTCCGAGTCCTTTGTGGCTGCTCTTGTGCCAGTCCATCTCAACGAGGGTCTCCCTTACCCTTCGTGGCCCTCCCCTTCACCAAACATGATATTCTCGAGTGATCCCTCCTGATGTGTCCAGTGGAAGTGAGTCAGACAGTGTTCTGTTGTGATCCATAGGTTTTCATTTGTGCTAAGTTTCAGAAGTAGCTCACCAGGCCTTTCTTCCTAGTCTGTCTCTGCTGTTCATCTTTTAGCTGTAGGTAGGGTGACCATATGCTCTGGTTTTCTGGAGACAGTCCCGACTTACCCGTTTTTTAGCATTCCACCCACTGTGTCTCCTTTCACTCTGAAAAGTCTTTATTAGAACGTTAAATTATGTCGTCACCTTAGTGTAAGCAAGCTATGCTTGAGTTTACGTTTTGATTGTGAGGAAGTGTGCATCCGAGGAGTTCGGCATTTCCTGCTGCATCACGCCGTAGACTTTTTTTTTTAAATTGTTGTGCTTTAAGTGAAAGTTTACAATTCAGGTTAGTCTCTCATACAAAGATTTATACACACATTGTTATGTGACCCTAGTTGCTCTCCCTGTAGACAGCACACTCCTCCTTTCCGCCCTGGATTTCCTGTGTCCATTGAACCAGCTCCTGACCCTCTCTGCCTTTTCATCTCACCTCCAGACAGGAGCTGCCCATTTAGTCTCATGTATCTACTTGAGCTAAGAAGCACACTCTTCACGAGTATCATTTTATGTCCGATAGTCCAGTCTAATCTTTGTCCGAAGAGTTGGTCTCAGGAATGGTTTTAGTTCTGAGCTAACAGAGAGTCTGGGGTCCATGTCTTCCGGGGTCCGTCCAGTCTCAATGTAACTGTTAAGCCCGGTCTTTTTACTAGAATTTGAGTTCTGCACCGCATGCTTTTCCTGCTCTGTCAGGGACTCTCTGTTGTGTTCCCTGTCAGACATCATAGACTCTCGTGAATAATGACGTCACCTGACAGCATCAGATTTCTTAGCTTAGTTTCAGTTAATATTTATGATCATGTAAACTGGACAGAAAGTTTAGAGCAGAAATGATGAATCATTAGAAAAACAATGAATTTCTGGATGATAGCTAAAAAAAGGTTTTCTGTCTCTTCATATTAACTCACTGTCTTGCAGTGTGCTTACGGTATTTGATATGATTTGTATCTAGTACCTAAATCAGACTTTTAAACATCTTAGATAAAGCCTCTCAGCGGCATCACCGTCTCCACAGTCCGTCTGTGAAATTTTACAGGGTCACGCTCCTAGGCCTCAACAGTGGATCTGAGTCCAGCCACGCCCAGCTGCAGACTGCCAAGGACTTCCTTATATAAGACTAATTCACTGCCAAGCATTTGAATTATGCAGTTGTGTTTGAATTGTAATTTTATGTGTATTTAGATGTTTGTAATGCTTTGTGGGACATTTGGTTTAAGAATTTATTTTTAAAGGTCAGTATCATCTGTAGCAGATTTTTTTGGTGTCACCTAAGTATGCCGTTGAAAAGTCATTAATGAAGCTTTGAAAAGTCATTAATGAAAAATTGGTAATATCACTTGGATTGTATAAAAGCTGACACCGTGTTACCTCTTGATTCTCTTTAGAAAGGAGGAAACTTGTCAACCAATTGTTTGTGTTTTTTTCCACAGTTATGTGAACTTTTGAAAGTACTTGGCTTTAGATACTGTGAATCTTTTGTTTTCCATTTAACCAGTTACCTGCTTAAATTGTTCAGCCCTGTTCTAAAGAACAGTACATTTTGATGTTTCCCGCATTTGTGGGTATACATGTAGGCACAGACACCATAAGGATTGTTAATGTCTTTGCTAAAAATGGCTGTAGGTTAGGAACTAGCTGTGTTTAGAATCTGTACTTCAAAGGTAAAGGAACTTGCAAACTCGCCTCTGTGCCAAAAGGAAAATGTACTATGTTTACAAATGTCGGGGATTTTGCACTGCCATAGGGAATGCTTAGGTCACCGTGCTGGATTTCTCACATTTGAGATTAGAGTTTAGCAGATGAGGGGAAGTAGTGATGACCTTAAGGCTAAACTGGAAATGAGAAGTATCTGAGGTAGTGGTTGAAGTGACTGCCCAGATACAACTTGGAGATCATTTTTCCTGGTTGCCTTGAGACATGTTTACTGCCTTCCAGTGCTGTGTTCTTCCTTTGTGGGAGCCAGCAGATCACTTCTCTTGTGGGAGGATTTCCCATGAGCACTTTGAGATCTTTGATGCAGTGAACATGCAATCCCAAGTAATGACATTGGTGGTGAATGTGGTATTGTTAAAGAAGACACTGCAGCAGACCTGCGCTTGAGTTGACTGTATTCTCTATTAAGAGCCTTTTGAATGGCGAAAAATGTCCCAGAGGGAAGAAGCATATCTGCACAAAGAGGTAGTTAATATTTTTTTTGTAGCTTATCTGAAACCCAAGATGTTGCTTCCACCTGCAGTTTGTTTTCCTTTGTGTAGGATCATCATTTATGCATTCTGGGTGCATAGCGCAGCTAGTAGAAGTCCCTGTCTTCTGGGCTGGGAAGGGTCGAGGAGACCTAAAAAGGGCCAAATAAGCTATCAGAGCAATTCCTTTCTCAGCACGGTTGCTGAAATTTGGAAGATGCTTTATTGAAAATTGACATTATCATTATAACACTTGAGTTTATTAGAGCATCTGCTTACTTATCCTAGGATGTGTTTTCTTTTTTTTTTTTTTTTTTACTTTAGGTGAAAGTTTACAGAATAAATGAGCTTCTCATTAAACAGTTAGTACACATACTGTTTTATTGACATTGGTTAACAACCCCATGTTTCTTTTTTTTTTTTTAACTGTTAAGCAATTTTATGTCAGTAGACATACCCTTTTTTTCCCCCAACTTATTGTTGCTCTTACTTCCTCTTAGTTGAAAGTTATTTTCTGTTTGTGAATATTGCTTTTATACCAGAGGCCATCTGCACCACCTCCTGGATGGTTGTAACTACAGTATCTTTAAGATAAGATTTCCCTTTTCCAGGCAGTCCCAGGGAATTTTCTTTTGCAGTGTTAGATGAGAAGTTAGAAGGGAAACTCTGACACCAGAGCTACTGTCTAGCAGGGTCACAGCTTGAAGTCAGAGGCCTCCTTTGTGCCTGTGGAGGGGGAGCAGGGCTGTTGTCTCAGCGCTGAGGAATTGAGGTCAGCTCTCCCTCTCTCCTTCTAAGGGAGGAGCATTTTTTCCTATAGTTTGCTTCATTTTTTCACTTCCCTTGTAATAAGAATCAGAATGTCTCTTGGCTTTTTTTCCTTCCCCCTTTTAAAACAGTAGAAAATGCTTTAAAGGAAGGAGTGTTTCTTGATCTCCTTACCACTCTGCGATGCAGACATCATAACCAGGCTCTGAATGGGATCTCCTTCCTCAGTAGCTGTGTACTGTTAAATGCTCTGTGAAGTGCCTCTTGGGTAGAGATAAAGGGTAAGATTATTCCACCAGTCTTGAAACCTGGTTCAGTCATGTTTCTTGACCTTCCCAAGCCTCATTTTTTCTTATCTGTAAAATGAGTACACATACCTACCCTTTCTACCTCATGGTTTGTTGTGGGGATTAACTATGAGGGAGCAGCTTAAAACCTGTAATCACTTTGAATAAGATAAGAGGAGTCATGCTGTCCGTAGACCAGGCTCTGGAGTTTGTGTTCAGGATAACCTCGTATTGTGGAAACAGCACAGCTCTCCTTTCTGCCTGCCCAGCAGAGCTGACGGTGCTTCTTAGAAGCTGCCTTACCCACGCCTCTAGCGCACGTGTCCTTTCCTTGACATGAGACTCTTGATCAGAAAAGAGTTCTGTCTCTGGGTTCTGTAAGAAGCGTGTGTACATTTGGGTGGCAGAATCTGTCCTGATACAACTGCCTGGCTGTGGTCTTGATCTACAGAAATTCTCTTTCTACATGTGCTCGAGTAAAATAGTGTAAAATCTACTGCCAGTGTACTGAAAACATGCAGTTTTCCAAATAACATTTCTGATCAGGTAGGCAGAATCAACAGACATAGTGAATGTGGTTTTATAAAGTGGAAGAAAAAGCTGTCTCAAATCACTGTCGGTATAGCGTCCAGCTCAGTACCGCGTGCAGGTTGGTGCTGACTGAATGAGGAAGGAGGGAGAAATGGGTTCTTGGCTAGTCTTCTTTATAAGCCTCACTAAGTTAATAACTCTGTGTCTTGTTGGCATTTGCACTATGTAATACTTTTAATAGCTGTTGATTCTGTTGTGCTATTTTGTGCATTAAATATTTTTCATTTTGTGGTATCATTATTGGGGAGATATGTATGGGGTTTTTGTTTGTATACAACAAAATAAAATCTGTTTCTGTCGCTACACACAATCTTTGGTCTGATTTGGGAAAGAGGAAGAATAGCTTTTGCAGTAAAAATTACTGGACTTAAAATCAACAGCAGCTTTAGATACTTGCTGCCTAGGCACCTGTGAGGGTAATTGTATTTCATTTTTAGGTTCCCAGTTCTGAAGGAAATGTTGAGGTTTTGTAGGATTAGTTTTTTTGTTTTGTTTTTAAACATGAGCTAGTTAGGCAGTGAAATTGTGAAGTTACACCAGAGTTGTTGAGAATTAGAGAATATATAGTACCTGCGTGTCTAGGTGATTTAAGACAAGCCCTCCTTTGAGGCAGAAGTTGGGCCTTTTCTGGGCCCAGGATTATATTAACTTGCCCACCCTCATTGCAGTCAAAAAGATTTCAAATGATGAGATAATAAATTTACCTCTATGCTTATTAAGTTTGCAAAGAGGTGCCAGGTCCAGGGTTCTTATTTCCTTGTGATTTAGAATTGGGGCTAGTGTGAGAGGTACGCAGGGTTTGTCACAAAGTACGAATTAAATCACTGTGGAGCCCGGCATCTGTTACGGTCTCTGGCAGTGGTTCTTAGCTTTTGGGGACTATTCCAGAAAACCAAACCCCTTGCTATTGAGTCATTTCTGACTCTTAGTGACCCTACAGGGTAGAGTATAACTGCCCCATAGGGTTTCTGAGGCTGTAATTTTACAGAAACAGACTGCCACATCTTTCTCCCACAGAGCAGCTGGTGGGTTCGAGCTACCAACCATTCAGTTAGCTACTGAGCACTTAACTACTGCACCACCAGTGCTCCTTTTGGGGATTATACCAAACCACCAAACAAAACCCACTGCCATCGAGTCGATTCTGACTCACAGTGACCCTTTAGGACAGAGTAGAACTGCCCCCATAGGGTTTACAAGGAGCGTCTGGTGGGTTCAAACTGCCAACCTTAGGTTTAGCCTCCGAGGTCTTAACCGCTGCACCACCAGGGCTCTTTAATTAAATGTAAGAAATCTCTTATTAAAAATACATACCATTTTACGTTTAATTTCAGGCGCTTCATTGAAGCCACTGGCTCATGGCCCTCTTGTTCTGTTTGGGGAGTTACTGAAGAAGAGTAGACTTGTCCACAGAGAGCTTGCTAGCCCACTTGCTTTTCAAAAGGGCATTAACATAGCTGAGGTCATCAAGGTGAGTGAAACACCGGGTCGATTGTCCTGAACTTAGGGTGTCCTATTTGGCTGGGTGTTGAGCCACCACCTACAGTTGTGCAGGTTGGTGTGCGTTGCACAACCTTTGGGAGCAGCTGTAAATGGCAGCTCCTGGAAGTGGGCAGTATATGCCAGTATGAGGAGGCCCTGGAGTGGGGCAGGGCTGATACTGGAGTAATACAGGGTCAGCACTTGAAAAAGAGAAAAAAAAAAAAAAAAAGCAAGAGGGGCCTTAGAGACGAGGATGAGGCCAGATTCTGCGTCCCACCATGTTCTACCTTTTGTGACCTTCCCTTTAAGGTGCTTTTAAAGTGGGATTTAAACTGCCTAACTACAATGGGGAAGAGGTAACAGCAGTCACTGCTTTGTGTCCTGGGAGTTTGCCCTGAGTCCTGATGCTGAAGAGTTACCATCTGTTAAAGGTAGTTTTGAGGCTAGAGGAAGGCAAGCTGAAAACTAGTAACTGAACTTACAAACTATTGTTAGCAGACACATTCCAAGCTGATACTTGTTTTCTAGAATGTGCACAAAACTGGCCTCTAAAGGTATAAGAATTCATGCTATTAGAAAAATTTCAGGTCATTACAGGCTTGGGGATACAGAGATAATCTTGCTAAATACATCCCAACCCTGAACTCACTTGAATGTTTTAAATGTTCTGCTTTCTTTTTCCTTCACAGTAAAGGGTAGGAGTTAAATTCATTTAGGAGAGAATCTTGCTACATACATCCCAACCCTGAACTCACTTAATAAATGTTTTGCTTTCTTTTTCCTTCACAATAAAGGATATGAGTTAAATTCATTCAGTAAGTGCTTATTAAGTGTTACATATAAGCCAGAAGCTGCTTGGTACTGGGAATACAACAGCAAATAAGGAAGCTGCCTTCAAGTTGCCTACAGTCTAGCAAGGGAGTTAGAGAAATAAAGCAATTTCTGCGTGAGTGACAATCAAAAATGCCTTCAGATGTTGCCAGTCCCCTAAAAAAGGAAAAAAAATCTGTTGCTGTCAACTCCAATTTGTAGTGACCTTATAGGGCAGAGTAGAACTGCCCCATAGGGTTTCCTAGGCTGTAATCTATGGGAACAGATCACCAGGTCCTTTTTCCCCGAAGAACTGCTAGTGGATTTGAACTGCTGACCTTTCAGCTAGCAGCTGGGTGCTTAACCACTTCACCACCATGTCCCCTTAAATGTCTGTGTTCGGGGGCAGAATCTCTCCTGGTTGAGAACCACTGGGCCCAGCTGCTGAGTACCACACAAGAAAAATCAATTTGCAGATTGGTTCTACTACACATTAATGACCCCCGACCTGGACTCTCAATCCTGCCTGGTTATCCTGTGTCCCTCAAGATTGTGAGAGGAAGAGCGTGAAGACAGGAGGGGCCAATAGGAACTGAAAAGTCTTAATGGCATGAAGACTAGTGGGAAGAGTGGACAGAGCTCAAAGGGCAGGTCACTGTGCTCAGGGACAGAGCTGCTAATATAAGACTACCAAGGTGGTGCTAGATCGTCTTATTGTCAAAATATTTGCCACTTCTCCCTACCAGGCCAGAGACAGGATTGTCTCCTGCCCCACTGACAGCACGCCTGGCCAATAAAATCTGAGTGGAAATGAAGTGTGTTACTTCTGAGCAAAGGTTTAGGGTCCACTGTGTGAGTCCCTCTGCCATAAGGCCTGGTGTGCCCCGGAGTGGAGGATGCTCCTTGGCCCGGCTCTGAGATTGAAGAGAACAGGGCCCAGAGCTGCAACTCTCCTGCCTTTGTTATGGCAAGCCACTGAGATCTGGGGTTTTGTTACCACAGCATAACTTAGTCTAAGCTGACTGGTACAGAGCTGGAGCAATCCCAGGTGAGAGCAATTCGGGGGCAGGTCCCAGAGTGAGTGGCTGGAGTGGCATGTAGGTGAAATTCTTTGGTGTCTACATGGCCAAGGTCCTGTAAGGCTGGGGTGTTGGCTGGGTCATTCATATGGACATTGATGCCAACCTTGGGTGATGGAGGACTGTAGGAACCCAAAGGCTATAGTGAATGAGGGAAAGTGTCTGGAGGGTCATGATAACGGCAGTAAAGAAGGAGTAAAGGTAAGAATAGGCCTAAGTCTCCAAAGAGCAGAGATGTGTGAGTGTGGAGGACTGGTGGTCTGGGCGCAGTACTGGGGAGGCCCCATCTCCTGTACCGAAGACACATGGGGTGTGGGGGGATGACCACCAAAATTTTTGTGGGGAAAGGCAGGCACCCTTGAAGGCAAAAAAGTAGAGGAAGGAGAAGGATGTGTGGGTGTAGGCAGGGGGATGTTTCCCAGGAAACAGAACTATGGAGTTCCTAACTTTGCAGGTGAGGAGTTGGCACTCTGGATCCTCTCCCCAGGAAAGGGTGTATACACGTGCAACATTTTGTATGTACCTCGAGAGGCTTTTAGACTCTAAAACCATCTGTGGACCCTAAGTAAAACCCTGTTGTAGAGCGGTGGCTTTCAAGCTTTAGCAAGCACCAGAATCACCCAGAGGGCTTTTCTCAGCAGATTGCTGGGCTGCATCCCAGCGATTGCTATCCAGCAGGTCTGGGTGGGGCCAGGCATCTGCATCGCTATCAATTCCCAGTGATGCTGGTGTTGCTGGTTGTCTTAGGTATCTAGAGCGGCTATAACAGAAATACCACAAATGGGTGGGTGGCTTTAACAAACTGAAATTTATTTTCTCACAGTTAGGAGGCTAGAAGTCTGAATTCAGGGCACCGACCTTAGGGGAAGGCTTTCTCCCTCTGTGGCTCTGGAGGAAGGTCCTTGTCTCTGAGCTGCTCCTGGGCAATCTTCATGTGGCTTGGCATCTCTCTTCTCCCATCTCTGCATGCTGCTTTATGCCTAATCTGCTCTTTTGGTATCTCAAAAGAGATTGACTCAAGACGAACCACGCTAATCCTCATGAACATAACAAAGACAACCGATTCCCACATGGAAGGATAACCACTGGCATAGAGGTTAGGATTTACCACACATTTTGGGGGACACAATTCAATCCGTAACACTGGTCTAGGAACCACACTTGAGAACCACTGCCGTTGTCTAGAAGCTACAGTGGGAAGGCTGGAGAGGAAGAGGAACAGTGGGAAGTTGGTAGGGACAAGGTCTTGAAAGCATGGGGGTGAGAGTGGAGTTCTGTTTTATGTGACTTAGGTTTTAGGCAGATACTCAAATGTCTCTGCCGCACACACACTACGTAGAAAACCTTTCAGGGGTGGAGTAAAGGAAGGAGAGGTGAATAAGTACTCACTTCAGGTTTAGGACAAGGAGTACAAATTCTTTTTTTTCAGGTGAACCTGGCCCTAAAGATCATTTTCTTCAACACTCTTACTTTACAAAGAGGGAAAGCCATGCGAAGCATTGCCTGGCCGATTCCCACGTTTGGTCTGGGTAACCCATCTTGCCTTCTCTCGTTCTGCAGCTCTTTTCCCTTCGTCATTAACCTTTAAGAGGATCATGAGAGGGAAATAAGCCATGCACTTTAATCAAGTTAAAGAGACTTTGAACTTTCAATGCCCTAAATTGGGAAATCTTAATCTTAAACTCCAGCAAACTATACTGCTCAAAACTGAGTAAGCTGCTACATTAATATGGGACACACTGGGGGGATAATTGCATCTGCTTTCTTTTCTTTCCGTGTGTGCACGCACGTGCACCGAGCATGCATGCGAGTGTGCCTGTGTGTTTGAAACGCTGTGACCATCAGTATTTCAGGAGTCTTTGGCAGTGAGTTAGAATCGCCTGTTAGCTAGCCTTTAGGCAACCTTAGGCCGTTCACTTAATGTCCTTAAATCTCAGTTTCCTAATCTGTAAAACACAGCGTGATGGACAAACGAAAAGATGCACGTGAGGTGCTTAGCACCTGATATTTCTTCCTCCGTTGAAGGAAGGACTTACATTAAAGCTGGGGATTGCAGCTTCCCAAACAAGAGTGACCAATCAAGTCTTTTGCCTCCAACCAGCAGATGAAACCTGTATCTTCCACCAGAGGGCGCCAGTAACCTATAAACCCTTCGCCTTAAAACACATTTGACTCTGCCTGAGGGTAATCCCCTAGGTTCAAGTCTTTATTTAAATATTCTTATTTTCGGTGTTTGGAGAAATCATTCGTAAAATTTCGCTAAAATCCAGGAGTAAGAAGGTTAGAGTAAATGATACCAAGAGAATTAGATCTCTTTTTTTTCTTTTTGTCCATTTCTACCATCCATTCTTCCACTCCTCAGACATCTGTAACCTAGTTACAAACTACTGTTTCAGTAATAACCTGTTGTAGTTTCTTTTTTCCTGGTTTATTCAAATGAATTGAACTGCTGTTTTTTCCCTTTGATTTACCCCCTCCCCACTCCACACCTCCATTATCAGCCTTCCTTAACTGGGGTGTGTGGGGGGAGGTTTCTATTTCTGAGCCTCTGTTTTCCTACTGAGCCTCAGAAGCGGTTTCCTTCAGCAAGAATCCCTTTGTGGTGAGAGTCCACTGACTGATAGATACCCATCACAAGAGGCTGTATTCTGGGGGAGAAAATGGTTTCTTCAATCTGAGGAGACGCTGAGGCCATTAGCCACCATAGCCTCCCTCAAAACATCACAATGATAGCAGTGTGTATCTGTCTTGTACATACGGTTTATTCTTTACCTTTTTTCTTTAATCTGATGGGGAAGGAAATACAACCTCAGGTCAGCTTTCAGCATTGTACCTGGGAATGCCAGCCCAGACAGGAAAAGCCTGAAAGAAAATCCAAAGGATATGCCATGGGTCTTACTGGGAACACAGAACCGTAGAACATTTGGGTTGGACAGGACTCCAGACATTGAGTCCAACCCCTCATTGTTCAGAGAGGAGAAATCACATGGTTTGTTTACGACAGAGCCAGGACTAGAATTCAGGTCTCTGGGCAGACGTACTCATTCTAGTCTTAAGGTTCCATTTTCTACATCAGTCACCATCGCTAATGTTTGTTCTGTGCTTAGTATGTGTTTCGCTTTATCTCATGGAATCCTCACAACCCTATGAAATTGAAATGTAGTGTTACATGAATGAAATATGTTATCCTTATTTCACAGAGGTATAGAGAAGTTCAATAAACGATATGTTCCATTTAAACCAGTGTTTCTCCATGAGGATTGGAACACCATGAGCGAGCGGCATTTTGAAAGGGGTGTTTTTAAATTTTATTTTATGGGACTATCCCTTGCATAGCAGGACATGTAGCATCTCTGCCTCCAAGTCCTAATTGCCCTAACCATTATGATAACACCAAAATTTTTCACAAGGCCCTGGAGGTAGGGTAGAGGGGCCCTGCTCTTGGTTGAGAACCATGGGTTTGAAAGCGTGGGCAAAGGGATGGGGGTGTGAAGCAACTTTGCTTTGCTGGTCTGGTTATTTTTATATTAATGAGGTCACAAGATGAAGACAGGAGGAGGACAAGAGGAAAGGAACTCCTGGGGGTGAGCATAGCTCCGGAAGGGAAGTGGCTCCAGAGGAAGGGAATGAGCACTAGGCCAAGGGGGATGCTGGTACACAGTCACTGATAAAACATGGAGCATGAACAAGGCCTGGACTCACAACCTTGTACCTACACAGGCCAGTTTGGTCTCATTAACAAGGTAAGCATCTGGGTCTAGGGGACAATAGGGAGCACTGGGGACTAAGGTAGCTGGAGAGCCATGACCACCACCCAACTCCAGCCATGTGTTTTTAGGTGGTGATGTGGGTTATTGTTGCCAGCCTTTCTAATATTTCAGTAAATCCAGAAGCCCAGATTTTTATAGGAAATGTCTCTATTATAAATTTTGTACCCCCTCCCCAAATAGTTTTTTTTTTCCACTTTAGTAAATTTATGTGTGTGCTTTAGGTGAAAGTTTACCCAGCAAATTAGCTTCTCATTAAACAATTACTACACAAATTGTTTTGTGACATTGGTTGCCAACCCAGCGATGTGTCAACACTCTCCCCTTCTCCGTCCTGGGTTCCCTATTTCATATTCGTCCAGTTTTCCTGTCCCTTCCTGCCTTCTCATCTTTGCTTTGGGGCTGGTGTGCCCATTTAGTCTCATATATGTGATGGAACTACAAAGCACATTCCTCAAGTGTGTTATTGTTTGTCCTATAAACCAAAAACCTGTTGCTGTTGAGTCAATTCTGAGCCATAGTGACCCTATAGACCTGTCTAATCTTTGCCTGAAGGGTGAAACTTGGGAGTGACTTCAGTACCAAGTTAAAAGTATGTCCGGGGGCCACACTCTTAGGGTTTCTCCAGCCTCTGTCGGTTCAGCAAGTCTGGTCTTTTTTTTTTTTTTTTTTTTTTGTGAATTTGAATTTTGTTCTACATTTTTCTACCACTCTGTCCGGAACCCTCTATTGTGATCCCTGTCAGAGCAGTCAGTGGTGGTAGCTGGACACCTTTTGGTTGTTCTGGGCTCCGTCTGGTGGAGGCTGTGGTAGTTGTGGTCCATTAGTCTTTGGACTAATCTTTTCCTTGTGTCTTTGGTTTTCTTCATTCTCCTTTGCTCCAGCCGGGATGGGACCAGTAGATGTATCGTAGATGACTGCTTGCAGGCTTTTAAGACCCCCGACAATACTCACCACAGTTGGATGTAGAACATTTTCTTTATAAACTATGTTATGCCAATTGAACTAGATACCCCCCGAGATCATGGTCCCCAGCCTTTAGCCCAGTAACTCAGTCCCTCAGGGAGTTTGGCTGTGTCTGTGAAGCTTCAATGACTTTGCCCTGGTCAAGTTGTGCTGTCTTCCCAGTATTGTGTACTGTCGTACCCTTTACCAAAGTTACCACTTATCTATTATCCAGTTAGCATTTTTCCTTCCCCACACCTCCCCTCCCTCTTAAACGTCAAAGATTGGTTCTGTGTGTAAACGTGTTCTTGAGTTTTTGTAATAGTGGTCTCATACAGTATTTGTCCTTCTGTGGTTGACTTATTACACTCAGCATAATGCCCTCCAGATTCATCCATGTTATCAGATGTTTCATGGATTCATCATTATTCTTTATTGTTGCGTAGTGTTCCATTACGTGAATATATCATAATTTGTTCATCCATTCGTCCGTTGATAGGCACCTAGGTTGTTTCCATCTTTTGCTATTGTGAATAATGCTGCAATGAACGTGGGCGTGCATATATCTATTCGTGTGATGGCTCTTATTTCTCTAGAATATATTCCTAGGAGTGGGATTGCTGGATTGTATGGTATTTCTAGCTTTTTAAAGAAAGCATCATATCATTTTCCAAAGTGATTGTACCATTTTGCATTCCCACCAGCAGTGCATAAGGATTCCATTCTCCCCGCATCCTCTCCAACGTTTGTTATTTTCTGTTTTTTTGATCCGTGCCAGTAATGCTGGGGTGAGATGGTATCTCACTGTAGTTCTGACTTGCATTTCTCTGATGGCTAATGGTCACGAGCATTTCCTCATGTGTCTGTTAGCCACCTGAATGTCTTCTTTGGTGAAGTGTCTGTTCATTTCTTTTGCCCATTTCTTTTTTAAAATTTTTTATTGTACTTTAGATGAAGGTTTACAGAACAAATAGCTTCTCATTAAACAGTCAGTACACATATTGTTTTATGACATTGGTTAACAACCCCACAACATGTCAACACTCTCCCTCCTCGACCTTTATTTTGGTGAAAATATACATAGCCAAAGTTACACCATTTTGAAAGTTTCTACATGTACAATTCAGTGACATCGATTGCATTCTTCCAGTTATGCTGCTATTCTCACTATCCTTTTCCAAATTATTCCATCACCATTATCTTCAACTCACTGCCCCCTAGGCTTCCCATCAAACCTTTTGAGTTGCTGTTGTCAATTTGATCTCACATAGATAATTCTTTTTTTTTTTTTTTGGTACCTTAGATGAAAGTTTGCAGAACGAATAGTTTCTCATTAAAGAGTTAGTACACGTATTGCCCTATGACAATGGTTAACAACCCCATGACATGTCAACACTGTCCCTTCTCAACCTTGGATTCCCTGTCACCAGCTTTCCTGTCCCCTCCTTGACCCTGGACTGCTGTGCCTCATTAGCCCTGTTCTGTTTTATGAGGCTGTCCAATCCCCGGCTGAACGGTGAACTTCAGGAGGGGCTTCACCACTGAGCTAAAAGGGTGTCCGGGGGCCATACTCTCAGGGTTTCACCAGTCTGTCAGGCCAGTAAATCTGGTCTTTTTTTGTGAGTTAGAATTCTGTTCTACATCCTTTTCCAGCTCTGTCCAGAACCCTCTATTGTAATCCAGGTCAGAGCAGTCAGTGGTGGTAGCCGGGCACCATCTAGCTGTACTGGACTCAGTCTGGTGGAGGCCTTGGTAGCTGTAGTCCATTAGTCCTTTGGACTAATCTTTTCCTTGTATCCTGTTCTCTTCATTCTCCCTTGCTCCCGAAGGCATGAGACCATTGGAGTATCTTAGATGGCTACTCACAGGCTTTTAAGACCCCAGACGCTACTCACCAAGGTAAAATGTAGAACATTGTCTTTCCTTTGCCAATTTTTAAAATGGATTATTTGTCAGCTTGTTGTAGAGATGTCGGATTTTCTTACAGATTTTAGGGATTAGACCTTTGTCAGATTGTCATAGCCAAAATTTTTTTCCCAGTCTGTAGGTTTTCTTTTTACTCTTTTGGTGATGTCTTTCGATGAGCGTAAGTGTTTAATTTTTAGAAGATCCCACTTATCTACCTAAATAGTTTTAAAGCACTAGGCAGGAAAAAAATGCCTACAGGTGAATATGACTGATCTGTGACCTGTGAGTCAGGTCATTTCTGAGGTGCTCTTCCCATGAAGGGTATCACAATATATGCTCATCATCCTGGTTGATGGAAAGGAGGCAGGCTTCAGCACACACGGGAAAGAATTTTACTACCTGTCCTAGCTAGCCAGCAGTGGGGCTGGCTGGGCAAAGGAGTAGTGAACGTTCCCTGGGACAGGGCACCACAGAGGCCAGGGGGCCATCTGCCTGGGAGCTGAAGTGGGGGTTCTGTACCATCTCTGGGGGCCCTTCCAGTTCTGAGAGTCTGGAATTCTGGGGCTGTAATTCCTTGAAAGGGAGCCCTGGTGGTGCAGACAATTAAGCGCTCAGCTGCTAACCAAAATGTTGGCCCTTGGAACCCACCGAGCATCTCCGTGGGAGAAAGACCTGGAGATCTGCTCCCATAAAGATTACAGCTTAGAAAACCCTATGGGGCAGTTCTATTCTGTCACATGGGGTTGCTATGAGTCTAAATCGACTTGACTGCACCCAGCAACAACAA